>OX638372.1:15197575-16567834 GCA_951812925.1 Calliopum simillimum | reverse complement strand
ATGCATTAAATATCAGTTATGGATAAACTGTGTTTCGCCAAACATTCTCTAATAATTTTGTAGGAATCTTTTATACTGCAGTTCAATAATTTTTGAATTGGTTGGTTTTTTTTTTTTTTTTTGGTTCCATTTTATTTGCTGGATTTCTCTCTGAAAAATTTATATTGCCAACAACATAGTTGAAGATATTTTCTTTTCAGCCAAAAATGCTTAGAATCGTCTAAGGAATACGTGTTAATTTTTTCAGAGTTTTTTGAAGCATTATTATAATTCTTCAAAAATTCCCTATCGCAACGATACATTTCAAGCACGTTTGGATTTAATTACGGTTTTAAAGCTTTATAATTTATAAAATTAGTGCCAATCCTCACTGTGCATCTACATCATTGAAGAAGCTTGCCTCAATAGCCACGCGCTACTGTCACTTTCATTGAACTTGATGACAAAATTCGACATTTAGCGAACAAAAGCGACAGTGAAAGGCGTTGAAGCGTTTGTGGAAGATCTTAAATATTAATATATATACAATAATTGCACAAAAAAGAAAAAAAGAAACTGTGTTTATTTTCTTAATTTTAATTTTGTGTTTTTAAATAAAAATCATAAAAATTTGCAAAAGCGGCTAAGATGAAACGATAAAGAAGCTGATCATTAAATGGGGGAAACTTCATGGGTACAACACGTCAAAGGGGATCTAAACAATATGTGGATCTTTTTTTTCGGTGCTCTTTGGCATATCATCATTGTTATGGCTTTTGCTGCTGGTTGGATTGGCAGGCGTTATCATTATCTGACACAAAAATGTAATATTAATTATGTTGACATGTTGGGCTTAACATTAACTTTTTTCTGTTTTGTTTTTTTTTTTTTTCGTTGTTACCTTGACGCAAGGTTACCGAGTGTAGCGCATATGTAATTAATTGTTTATTAAAAAATTCCAACAAAAACAAGTGAAAGCATATAATTTTCCAGTAGATGTTGGTTTCTTTAATTATTGCAATAAAATTCGTTAAATAAAGTCGTTAATATTAACATCACGATTATCCTGTCAATAATTTTACTTGCTACCATACTTTTTTTTGTGAATTGAAAGGAACAAGGGAACTGCTTTATGATGATTGGAAGTTGATTTTATTACCATTGAAATGTTGTAATTTAACACATGTCTACAACGTGTAGACGCCAATAAATGTTAATTTATTGTGATCAACTTTGTATGGGATATAAAGTGGATTCATGTAAGTGAACTATGAAAATTTGTCCGTTCAAGGCTAGAAGTCATTTTAAAGTTATCAATTTAGTTAAAGTAATAACATTGGCAAACTTCCGCATAAAAGAGAGTACAGTAGAAATTTGTCTATGTCCTGTTCAGCACTAGAGCAGAAAGAAATTTATTCATATTTTAAACCACGTTGCTTTTACATATTATAATTTTATAATGAACGACAAATAGCTTAAGTTGGCTGTGATTCACAAAAACTAGAAGAGCTTTTGTAGACACCAGCTTTACAAGATAAGGCATTGCCAGAGTAAAAATACTTAAATAGTACTTAAATGGTACTTTTTATAGTTTACAATATATTAATACGGAGGAAAAAAACTTATGATCCTTTTTTCACTTCGTTAGGAATGGAGCACTACTTTGAGTTATATACCATTTGAAAGTTATTTTTGTGTAGATTTGCACAAAGTACAAATTATTTTCTTATGTTGTCTTTAAGCCAGATGAAATTCAGGACTTCTTTTCAATACTTATAATAAACTACGCAGTCTTACAGAGCTGAAAAATAGGATGAAGCACAAAGAGAAAGACAAAAGCAAAGCAGTGACTTCATGTTTTTTGTTTTGTTTACATTTCGTTAAGATGTATACATTTTTCTGCTTATACCAAATGGTAAAAAAAGTACTAATAATGTCTATAAAGTACAAAAATTATTTAATTTATTTGAAGTCGGGCTACGTCCACTGGACGATGCTAGTTAAAATCAAAACATACACTGGGCGAAATAAGTATTGGCACACCTTTTTTATAAGGAACAACTAAATTTTATTAAAGCATTCATTGCTTACTCGTACAGTACCAAAAAATAGTTGTGGTCATACCACATTTAAAAAAAAAAAAAAAAAAAACTTAAAACACTTCATTTTTAAGGCGAAAAAAGTATTGGCACACGCAGTGGTTATTAAAAAATATTAAAAGATAAAAAAAATTTTAGTAGTGAGTTGGCATTCCTTTTTGTTTGATAATCTCTGCCAGACGTCGGGGCATAGAGGCTACTAGTTTTTGAGTGTTATCCGAACCAATCTTACTCCATTCTTCTTTAAGTTGGGCTTTATTGGTAATGTGGTGATATTCCGTGCTCTTTCCCGATTCATCCCACAAATTGGATTTGTGTCATGCGATTGAGGAGTTTTCAATGTGTGGGATGTGTTGTAAAGTATCCATTCCTTAACAATCATAGCAGTATGTTTGGGGTCGTTGTCCTGTTGAAAGTAATACTGAGATGAAATGTTAAGTTTTTCAGCACTCTTTTAAAATATTTAATTAAACCATTTTATCCATAACTCCATCAATGAACACAAGTTCCCCTACACTAGTTGCGGCCATACACCCCCACACAAGTACAGAGCCCCCGCCATGCTTAACTGTACCCATCAAGTTATTCTTCTCTAGCTCCGTGTTTTTTTTCCTCCACACTCGAACCCGACCATCACTGTGGTAAATGTTGAATTTACTTTCGTCCGTTAACATGACGTCGTTCCAGAAGCTTGATTGCTTGTAAATATAAGTTTATGCAAACTCTACTCTTTTCTTTTTATTGACGTCACTGATAAAAATTTTTTTCGAGGTACTCTTGAGCGATACCCGGCCCTTTTTAAAACATTTTGTGCCGTCCTTGGCGTAACAATGGTATTTGAATTTCCTGCAATTTCAGAAAAGCTTTTTTTTTGGATTTTTCTTGATGATGTTAATAACAAGCCGCTCTTCCTTTTGTGTCAAATTTTTCGGTCGACCACTTCTTTCCGCATTTTCAAGGTTTTCCTTATCTTTATAGCGTTTTAGCACACTTCGAACAGTAAATTGGCTCTTATTAATAATATTTCCGATCTCAGCAAACGATTTTCTTTGCGGATCGGAGGTTTAAAACAATTTTTCGTTCAGAAATGGTCGTTTCTGGGCTTTTCCATGCCATTTTGCTGACACCACGTTACAACTGCACAAAAAACGCACCGAAAATGACAAAGCGCTTGTAAACTTAATTCAATTTGGGATTTCCCTAATTTATTTACATTGACAGTTCTTAATCAGCCTTTATTTTTTTTGGTGTCATTCAAAAACTACGCTTGGGCCAATATTTTTTTCACACAAAAATTGGGGAAAAATTATTTCAAAAAAAATATTAAAATTAGCATTTCTTTTAGAAATGCCTACTGACGACAAAAACAATCAAAAGCTTTTAGAAAAACATAAACTTTCCAAAAAGAAGTCAAAAATAGTTATTGTTGTGTTTTTTGGTTTTGATGGATTTGTAAAATTTACAAAAGGTGTCCCACAACTTACGCAAGATTTGAATTAATCGCTAATTGTGCGATAAAGTGTCTGTATCCAAAAAAAGAGAACAATTTGACAGCTAATTGCTTATGGTTAGTAAAAAAGAGTGCGCTTTTATTTCATCATTATTCCAGCCAAACTTTCATTATTTTTGATATATTGCTTAACAATTTTTTTAATGTAAGCTTCATTTTTGTTTACCTTAAGCTATTAACTATCAAAGTGTTTCCTTTTTTGGTACGCAACGCTTTACCACACAAATTTCGGCAAATTTAAATCTTGCGTAAATTATGGGACACACTTCAGAAACTCCAAAGAAAAAAAGTTTTTCCTACTTTTATCGAAATAAGCCCTAAAAAAATTCGTCAATCTTCTCTATAAAACTACAGAAATCGTCAAAAATTCAAGGTAATTGAAAGTGGCAAAATAATCTTCGATTTGAACACTAACTTCTGCTTAAACAATAACTGAGATAACAAACATTTGATATATTTTTTTACGATTTTTAATACAGCAACAACCATTTAAGAAATGATCCAATCTTTTTTCCAACGATCAATATAAAAATCATTTCATCGCCTGTCATTGATATCGTGGAAAATCATAACGCAGCCACAACAACAATTAATCACAGCAAACGTAATTGTTCTGTCATAAAATATTTCAAAGTGCAGACATAACTTGAGGAAATGTCAATGTTGGTAACACCAAACTGATGGAATAATACGGATAATGTAGCAGCAATAAAGTTAGCAGCAGTAACAACAACAACACAGCATAATTTTGCAATTTTTTCTTTGAAACGAAAACCAAAAAAAAAACGGCGTCAATACACCACAAACGAAGTAAGAGAATTTTTTAAGTTGTTCAACAACGCGCTTAATGTCATAAATCATAAAAAAATAAAAGCAAAAAATCTATATAATATCCTTAAGATAATGCAGAAAATAAGGCATTTGAACAAAAGGAAACGCGACATCAAATGGTTGTCGCCTTTGCTAAAATATTTGATGTTTGATTTTGACATATCCGATAAAAACGTAGAAAAAATAACTTTATGTTGGTCACTTCAACATAAACTCTTAAGTGTAATAAAAGATGCATTTTTTTAGCTGATTTTTTTCAAAAATATAAATGCCATTTTTTCAAACACCATCATAATTATCTTAAGGCAAATTTCAGAAAATATAATAAATATTAGTCCAGTAAAATAAGACTTTAGAGAGACTTCTTACCGAAAAAATGTTCAAAAGTTATTCTGGCTCGAAT
Organism: Calliopum simillimum; assembly: GCA_951812925.1. Taxonomy (NCBI): domain Eukaryota; kingdom Metazoa; phylum Arthropoda; class Insecta; order Diptera; family Lauxaniidae; genus Calliopum; species Calliopum simillimum. Next base: position 16,563,012 of record OX638372.1, on the reverse strand, counting down.
ATCGTGAAATTCATTTTTTTGCAAACATCTCGCTAACATTTACTTTTACATAATTACTATGACACAAACTAGAAAATACGACAGTCGAAATGCAGTAGCGTAGATAAGAGTAAGTGCTTTCATTTCCTAAGCCCTAAATACACTCTATGTTGCAATGGGGTTGGATTAAATTCGACAAATACAGTTGCTGTTTTTGAACTTTTAACTGTTGCAAATGGTAGATTATGAGCATCTCCGTACGATTGAAGGGTCAGAAAGGCAACTATACCTAAATAACCTTTATCGTTTGAGTGTAAAATAAACCTATTCTGGCGGAGCCGCGTTTTCCTCCTACAAATCATCGCTCGTAATATTATAATTTATATCATATTCTTTTCTATCAATTTATAATTAATTTGTATAATTATTAATCAAAATAACTTTATAAGCATTAATTAAGTAATTATTTAAGAGTGATAGCGTAATTTACATAGTTTTAGGTAAAATCCCCAACACATCATTAAAAGTGATATAAACGGCAACACTGCACAACAGCTGTTTTTGACACACAGTTGTCGTTTGATTTGTTCAATGTCAAGGAATCATATCATGAATTTAGACACACAGCAGTTGAACGAGACATTCTTTGCGTGTCTGGCTACCGGGAAACAAGAGCAGCAACAGAAGTATGTGCGAACTGTTACGACGGGCACGGGTACGTAGGGCACGTCAAATTTCTAGGCAAGCGGAGGGAAGTGTTACTTTCATTTCCCTCCATTTGCCTACATATTTGACGTGCTCTACGTGCCCGTGCCCGTCGTGTGAGTTCGCACTAAGCAGAAGAAGCAGATAAGCCGGTTACCAGCAAGGAAAAAAAATATTTGATAAAGTAAAGTAGTAGTAGTAGTGGGGCGTAGTAGCCCGATAATAAATCAGTTGCCTGTGGTTAGTACAAGGTGGAGGGGTCGTACAAACGAGTAGCCCGATAATGCATCAGTAATTCGTGAATGCGATCCAGTCTCGAATAGATTCGGGTATCAAATAGCAGAGTAGTGAGTGAGATAAGGGGTATTGTAATCAATAGCGTGAGCCTAGTATAGGGGGATAGTGTTCGGTGGCGAAAAGAGAACCACCACATTAGACGTGGGTGGCCCGATAATAAATTAGCTGCTTAAGTGAGGGGGAACAACATCATGATCAAGCCCGATAATAAATCAGTTGATCGCAGGTGTGCTCTCTCTTCCCAAAGTGCAAAGGAGATGCAAAAGGATTGAAATTAGCGTCGGTTGAGAAAAGTAGCCATTGCGTTAGGTGTCAGCAGCCCGATAAAATATCAGCTACTCGCAGTTAGAAAGTACGCACTCAAGAGAATACCATTGCGTTAGGTGAGAGCGAGGCAACTAACCACTACTACACTCAACGAGGCCACGGCTAGCCGCGGAGAGATCAACGCATAGAAGCAGAGAGTGAAGGGGAGTAGTGAGACGTATTTTATTCATTATACATATTATTATAAATATATGGAGAGAAACCGAATAAAGAATTGAAAATGAAGTAAATTAATAGAATTCCAACACGTGACTTTGAATTTAACCAAGAGGCCGTTTTTTTCTTTTATAAATTTTTACGGCACAACGCAGCACAAGTCGAGTACATCCAGGCACAATTTTTTTTCGGGAAATTCCACAAAAGTTAGGCTATCTAAACTCTTTCATAGAAAAAGGACTCCCTATAGAAACTATATCCTTGAACCGATTTTGATTTTCAATACGGCACAAGTGGAGCACACCCAGCATAACTTTTTATTTAGGGAAATTCCTCAAAAGCGAGGCTAACTTCACGCACATAAATGCACTTCATTCATAACTTTTCATGGTTTTTGTTATTTTGTTTTCTCAACCATACACAAAAACAAATGTTTTTACAAAAACCACAAATCTAGCCGTGCTAGATTTTTTTTTTTTTTAGTGTACCAAAACACTGTGAATATGAAACATTAGTTGAACTTTAGTCAACTAATTTGCTAACTAATGACTGTGAATCTGGGCTTTAGAAACGACTTAAGAATGGCAATAACTTATTGGAAATAGGAGTGAATACTCTACACGAGCTTGTATAAAAGAGTGACATGAATTTCAACGATACCTTATACAAAGCTTGTCTTTTGGCAAATAGCACAAAAGACATTTTCCGATTATAAAAGATCAAATATCTTAAAAATAAATAGAGCAATTCTGATCTCGAATTCTAGTTCCAGGCAGAAAAGTATTTGAGCCAATAAAATTGTTCAATTAACAGGTCATTCAATAAGTCCGTAGGATGACACATAGATAGCGTTACTAGAATTTTTTCTATACAATTTTTATTTAGTACTAACCTTCAAACAATACGTGTATAAATTTGACAGCAATCTGACTATTGATTCGTCAGTTATAGCATTTTGTGAGAAGCAACTTTTGTTACTGAAAAAAAAAAAATGGAAAAAAGTGAATTTCGAGCTTTGATAAAGCATTGCTTTTTGATAAAAAAAAATGCAGTGGAAACCAAACAATTGCTTGATAAACATTATTTGAACCCAGCTCCATCGAGACAAATGGTACAAAAGTGGATTGCTGAAATTAAACGTGGCTGTACCAGCACAAATGATGCAGAGCGCAGTTGACGCTCAAATTAGGCTGTTATTCCAGAAAGCATAAAAAAAATCCACAAATTGGTTATGAATTATTGCAAATTGAAGAAGCTCGAGCTAGCTGACATTGTAAAGATATCAGATGGTAGTGTTTTTACCATTTTACATGAACATTTGGGTATGCAAAAGTAGACCAAAAACAACAACGAATTGATGCTTAAGAGGAGTGTTTGGCGCTGTTAAGCCGCAATAAAATCGAATTTTATCGTCGATATGTGACAATGGATGAAACATGGCTTCACTATTACACACCAAAATCCAAAATACAGTCAGCTGAGTGGACAACAGTCGACGAACCGAATTCAAAACGAGCAAAGACGCAACAGTCGGCCAGTAAGGTAATGGCGTCTGTATTTTGGGATGCGAAGGGAATAATATTCATCGCCTATCTCCAAAAAGGAACCACCATCAACAGCAACTATTACTGAGCACTTTTGGATTGATTGAAGACTGAAATCGGAAAGAATTGGCCACATTTGCAAAAGAAAAAAGTGTTGTTTCACCAAGACAATACACCGTGTCACAAATCGATGAAAACTATGGCAAAATTGAATGAATTGGGCTTCAAATTGCTTGTCCACCCTCCGTATTCTCCAGACTTAGCCCCCAGCGACTTTCTCCTGTTTTCAGATTTCAAGAGAATGCTTGCTGGAAAGAAATTTAAGTCCAATGATGAAGTAATCTCTGTAACTGAGGCCTATTTTAACGAAAAAGAGAAATCGTACTATAAAAGTGGTATCGAAAAGTTGGAAAATCGCTATACTCGTTGTATCGCCCTCGAAGGCAACTATGTTGAATAATAAAATCGAGTTTTATCAAAATTTTGTTTTTTTCTTACTTATCCTATGGACTTATTGAATGACCTGTTAATTTGCTTGTTAAATACCATTCATTACATACAATTTCAATATATAATATCAAAGAGTTTCCTCAGTTTAGGACTTATCCTCTGATTTAACTAAGAGAAAACATTCATATGTTTAATACAAAGTTTTTTTTTTCACTTAATATTCATTAAAAATTTAATTTTACTTAACCTCGCATAAAATACACCTACTTACTTACGAAAACGTTGATATCTTGATTTATATCTTAATGACTTAATAATAATAAAAAAAAAATGCTTTATAAACATACCGATAATCAACTGGATGGCTTAAGGCGGCGCTTATAAATCGTACGGTTACAGCATTTCTCTCCTCAATCATTAAGCGGTAGCTGCTGGAAAGTATTTGTGGTACCCCAATTGATGCCGCCACAGCACAGTTAATGGAAATGCAACTTAATCACAGCATGTTGCAAATGTTCGTTATATTTATGTCATCTTTAATTATGAAGTTTACCATGTTATGTACCATGTTGTCCATGGTTTAAGTCTTCTTTTTATAAAGTATTTATGCTAAGTTTGATCAACATAAAAAGTTAAAATTAAACATTTCTTTTCGTCAACAAAAAGAAATCGTAAATATCGTGAATGATATTAAGAGTGGAAATTTTTATAGGAGGAAATCTTAAAAACTTTGCAGATCAAAACTCATCTAATTGGCTGGGCAGGCTCGTGATCGAAGATAGGTAAGTCATGTATTGAAATGAAAGCTTTAACTTGTAATCAAATACATCTCTTTTTTATAAGTGAAAAAGTAGATCAATATGTGGCTCAAAAATCGTGAAAATGGTTATATTTTCAAATGCAACATTTTCGACCTCACGTTCTTATAAGATTTTAGAATCAAACATTTTATTGCATCATCCTTCTATTGCAAGCTATGGTGGTCTTTTTATCTCATAAAATAAATGCATTGCATACATTTCCAAAAAATCTATCAAAAACTCTTGAATGAAGTTGTCACAGCGATAAAAATGCAATAAAAACCGAACAAAAAAAAAAAACTTCACGCTTAACTCAATTAGATAAGCACCACTGTATTAGCTGATGAAACCATCATTATACCTGTACAGAACACGCGTTTCTAAACGCGCTAATGCAATAGTAATGTCCTTTCTGCATTATCACCACCAGCGTAATGCAAACGTTCATTGATAAAAATGTTACTGTTGCTTCTTCAAAAGGTTGACAATGAAAATGCTTGACCGCAAACTGATAAAGAATGAAGTGGATGTTTGTCCTTGCGTTTTTTTTTTTTATTTAGTTTTTTTCTTTTTCGTCCTTGTGTAAAATCGACCCCAGTAGATTGCCGCATTATTATCACTTTGAACAACTTTATGCTTTAATTTAAAGGATTTTCATATCAACTTAAGTTGTTTTTGTATGCGTTGCAGTTTTAAGGATAGGGATGTACTCAAAAAGGATAACAATTTCAATAAAAGTGTTTGGTGTGGATAGGTTTGTGCATTCAATCTTAAAGAGTTGTTGTTTTCAGATAATTTTTTTTTTTAATTTTTTATACCCTACATCCAGTGTATATTCAATTTATCCTTCCATTTTTAACGCAGAGAAGGAGGCGCAACAGGTATGAAAAAGTACATATATTCTTGATCAGTGTCACTTCCTGAGTCGATATAGCCATGTCCGTCTGTCTGGCTGGCTGGCTGTGCGTGGAAATACATTTTTTAGGAAAAATGAGCAAGATAATTCAATGAAATTTGGTACTCCGCCTTCATCACCAAAGTTAGCTTGAGGGATTGAAAATTAGTGAAATCGGTCAACGAACACGCCTACCGCCCATACAGAAAATATATTCAAAATGCGACTTTAAGAGTATTTTTCACGACATATAAATACTAGGAACAGTTAGCGCAAGGTTTGAGCAAAAACTATGCAAATTCGGACAAGAGGGCGTGGCTCCTCCCATACAAGCAAAAGTTTCAAAATGCTATACTGAAAGTGTTTTTTGAGATAATCCAACAAAATTTTACACAGATACTAAGAACAGTAAGTACAGGCTTCCAGCAAAAACGAGGCGAAATCAGACAAGAGGGCGTTTCAAAATGCTATACTGAAAGAGTCCAACTAAATTTCACCCAAACACTTAGGGCTATAAATGTAAGCTCTGAGCAAAAACTGGGTGAACTCGGAAAAGAGAGCGTGACGCAAAATTTTCGAAATACTGCAGTGTAGGGTATTTAAAAGTCATGAAACGTGAAAAGGAACGAAAAAAGGAAAACAAATTTTTTAGTTTTTTGATCCGAAATCCGAAGGGGGACCCTTGGTTGAAAAGTTTTTTTTACACTAAAATGTTGTAAAAATTCTTGAAACGCGTAGAAAACACAAAAAAAAAGGAAAAAAAATTGTTTTTCAGGCACATAAGGCGTCATTAGAGGTATGTTAATGATGAAAAAATACCAAAAATAAATTGTTTAAAATTTTTTATGGAATATACGGCATTAAAAAAATAAACTAAAAATTACGACTTTTAACTTGCGATATTTACCAAATATTTACATAACTTTAAATTGATCTTGTTTTAAAAGTCTCGTGGATGTCTTGCCTTTTAAAGTGTGCGTCTTAATTGGCTTAAAATTCTTAAGCATTTTTCTTACGCGTATTTATTTCTGAGTGAGTTTTCATTAAAATGACATAAAATGTCAATCAAGATAAATGAAATGCTGCGCGGCGTCCTCGTCAACTCATCAAGAAATTTAAATTTATCATAATCACCATCATCATCATCATCATCATCGGTTTCGCTGTTGTTTGGGTGCTTTGATGATGCCTCTGTTTTAAATTTTATTTAATTTGCAAAATGACACCTTTTTGCATTCTGTTACGAATGGACGGACTGGCGTTGCTGCAGCGGTACTTAAATTTTTTATATAATTTGCCTTTATTTCATTTTAATGCATTGTTTTGGCGGCGTGCTTCAGGAATTTAAACTAAAACTACAATCTTTTTTTTTAAATAATTTAAATGGATTTTAAGGTGTTGTTAAAAAAAACGAAAAATTAAAACAGTTTGTATTAAACTTCTTGTAATAACACTTCGTATTGTATATATTTTCATATCTCTTTTAAGTTAGAGCTGAGGACTGCTCTTGGACTTAGATTTCTAACTCTTCCCTTTCATTGCAGCAATGATTTTTTTTAAACACGGAACCAAAAACATCTCTTTTTCTTAAGTTGTGGGTCAGTTTTTATTATGGAAAATCACACATTTAGCAAGACAATGTTACATATTTGGAAAAAAAACGGTAATAAAAAATATATCTGGTTTTAAAAGTTTTGTGATGTTCCAATGATTCCAACAAAATTGATTCGTACACCGTAACAATATTAAAAATTCTTCGGCTAATATCGTTCAAAACTTTTAATCTTTGCACCGATATTCCTTTGTTAATAATCCATGGAGTCATCTAATTTCAGGCTCCAAAAAGATTGCTATCGTATTCTTCTTTATGTTCTTAAAATCTCTCGCAAGGATTGATGCAAATTTTTCAACATTTCAACAACATTGAAATATAGTCAGTTAGTAATAAAACTCTAATGAAAATGTCATGCGATAGAAATTATAATCAACATATTAAAAATTCGTGGAGTAAAATCTCATGAGATAGTAAATTTTATGCGATAGAATTTCACAAAATGAATACGTAATTCATTTGAGATGCCATGAAAAAATAAAAATTTGTAAATAAAAAATCTCATGACACAAAAAATATCATGCGATAAAATTAAAAAAAAAATTGTTAATTAAAAATTTATTAAGTCAGTTAGTAATAAAAATCTTATGAAAAAAGTGACACGATAGAAATTATAATCAAAATATTAAAAATTAGTGGAATAAAATCTCACGAGATAATAAATTTCATGTGATGGAATTTCACAAAATAAATACATAATTCATTTAAATAAAAAATCTCATGAGACAAAAAATTTCATGCTATAAAATTAAAAAAAAAGATAGTTTATTTAAAATAAGTCCATTAAAAATATTATGTCATGCTGCAGAAATCATGAGATAGAAGTCACTGTAAATTTCTCAAAAAAAGGTGTCATATAAAACCATTTTAATAAAAAAAAATATGTTTTCGTTGAGGAAACTATTTCGTGAAATAGAAATTTCATAACACAAAAGCTCCATTCAATAATAATATCATGAAATAAAAACGACATTCCTATTACAGATGCTGCATACAACAAAAATTACTATATGACTCGTAAATAAAAATAATATTGAAGTAAATGTAAAAATAAAAAATACAAATTCGTGCAAAAAATCTCATGAGAAAAAACATTTCATGCGATTAAAAATTTCACATAACAAATATTTCATTTGAAATAAGTCCTACGAAAATACATATTGCTGAAAATTAATGTTGCAGAAGTTTCATCAAAAAAACGCATGCACTATTATCATGCAAGAAAAATCTTGTGAAAAATGTGCTAAAAGTTTTGCGCAGTAAGCGCGACATTTGATTTAAAAATCGTGAGAAAATATTATTTCGTGATAAAAAAATTTCAAGAGAAAAAAACCGCCATACGAAACTATTTTCATCACATAAAATATTCTTACAATGTGGAAATTATATCATGAAATACAAAAACCAGAAAGACGGCATTCCAATAACATACATATGTTGCATGTAACAAAAATTACTGTATGATTTGGAAATGAAAGTAATGTTTTAGTTAATGTCATAAAAAAATAAAAACCTTGTGCAAAAAGATCTTTTGAAAAAAAATGTTCGATGCGATAAATTTAATTATGTCTCGAAATCAATATAATATTCAATTAAATGTCGTAAAAAAATAAAAATTCCTACAAAAAAATCTCATGAGATTAAAAATTTCATGCGATAAAATTTCACAAAATATGTATGTATTTATTTGGATTGAAATAAGTCATGCTACCAAAAAAAACCATAAAAAATATGTCGTGCGATAAAAATCACTATACAAATTGACTTAATGATACATTACATGTTTAAATTAAATAGTTTTCGTATTAGAATATCGTGGGACTGACAGTTGAGTAACAATTTATTCAATAAGATTATAATAAGGCACAATATTTATATCATCAATATGGTATGTTGACCAATATAAGATCAAATAAGTTTTTATACTATGAAAAATCTGTTTTACTCAAAACTTTAGTTTTATATTTTAAAGGATAGTTTAAAAAATTCGAAATATGTTTCAATAGCCTATAACAACCTGATTAGATTAAGTTCGATACGGAATATGAAAAGCTATTTATCATCAGTAAAAGCTTTGATCAGAATCTTTGAAAATCCTTTGGACTGACTTACTTACTCGTATGTAGAGAAAGCGAATCAGGTAAGTCTTAAATGAAGAGTCAGAAAGTACTTTCCTTTCCTTTTATTATAATAGTGAATTAGAACTTGAATATCTCCTTTCATACACTATTCTTCCCTAAGCATTTGTTTCATTTCATTAATAAGTATGCATATGATTTCAGCGCATGCCATAACCAAAACTAAATGAGTTTGTTACTTAAGTCTTTTGTTTCAATTAAATCTAAAATGTCACATTTTGCATGTCGATTATGACAAACTGACGAAAACAACACGCGTGGATCAAGTTAAACTGGACCATTCAACTTATTGTCAACTTTTCATAAAGTAAATTGTAACGTGTTTTTGATTTTTATTAAAAGATTCTTTTTTTTAATTTTCGCATTATTTAAGTTGTCGGTGGTCGTCGGTCATCGTTGGACCCACTCTGCTACTGCTGCTCCCTTAGGGTGTCAACTCTTGAAAATGAAACCAATTTGAATTTGAGCTGCAAGTGGACAGACAACCACCGCAGCCAAATTCAATGATGCGCTGCATAAAACTGAGTTACTATGTCAACAGGTGAAATTGTTGTCGTGCGACTGGCGAGCAATACGCGTGCAGGTTTTTAACGCTTTACGCATGTGCATCAGCGTAACGCTGTAGATTTTTGGTTATGCATTTTTTCACGCTTTTGTTGTTTTTGTTGCCATCCGATAATTGCAGCGTACGTGCGTTGCAGTCGCATATCAGGTTTCATTGTCGTCCAATAATTGTTGACACAGTACAGCGCGCACAGCACGACGGGACGCGTGAGTGCCAAAGGACTTATGATGTACATTTTGCATTATTTCTGCTATTGCTGCGCTACTGATAAGGCAGCCGCCCCAAGTCAGACAGAAGCAGCAGCAACAGCAACAGCAGCAGCAGACGACAACCAGAAGTGACAGCAGCGTTGATTGCTTTGAGTTGTTATGCTTTTCATATTGTTGTTGTTGTTTTGTGCTATTGATATTTTGTTGCTTTTGTTGACGTGCATTGGTAAGTTGGTCGTGTGCGAAAACACATGACATTTAAATAATCGCGGGAGCTTTATTAAAATATCTTCTACACTGAAAAGTTTTGGGGGTAAAGAATACCGAATTGTTTGATAGAATTGAGTTTTTGCGAAGGTACTTCAAAGTTCTATGGAAGTATTTCTTAAATGTCCTTCTTATATTAAAATTTAGAGAACCACTTGATATTTGATCTTAAGGAGCCCAGTGTGCCAGATGGTTCAAATCTTCGATTCGATTCGATTCGCTTTTTTTTTAGGAATCTCTCCCGCCAACGGATCAGTAACGGATCCGTAACGGATAAAAAAGCGAAGATTTGAACCGTCTGGCACACTGGGAGTAAACTGGACAGTAACTATAAAAGTTTTGTTTTCAAAAAGGATCTTAAGCTCTCATTGCTCCAACATTATGCGCTTAGTTTGGGAAAAAGTCTGACTTTATGTTTTTAAATATCCAGCAGACTCTGTTGAGAATAATTTTCGTCAGTACTTTCAATAGGGTTGGCAAAAAACCATTATGTTCTTGCAGTTGCAGTTAATCTATAAGTCGCCTTTTTGAAATTCTGAATTGTGTTCTTATGAGTCAGTCTTCAAATATGTATTCTCCCCAATATTAACTGAGGATCAGTAAAATTCAGTTGGGATTTTTGTATCTAACAAGCTGAGAAGAATATAATACATATGCTTATCTTTTGAGTTGTGATATTATTGTCTTATTGTCTGTGGCTAAAAAATCTTCGAAAAAGTGGCATTATTTTGAGTTGTGACATTTTTGTCTGTGCCTAAAACATCTTCGAAAAAATAGCATATTTTGAATTCTCACATCATTGTCTGATCTTCGAAAAAATAGAAAATTTTGAGTTGTGACATTATTGTCTGTGTGGCTAAAAAATATTCGGAAAAGTAGCATATTTTGAGTTGTGACATTTTTGTCTGTGGCTACAAAATCTTCGAAAAAATAGCTAATTTTGAGTTGTGACAGTTTTGTCTGTGCCTGAAAGATCTTCGAAAAAATAGCATATTTCGAGTTCTCACATTATTGTCTGATCTTCGAAAAAATAGCATATTTTGAGTTGTGACGTTATTGTTTGTGGCTAAAAAGTCTTCAAAAAAGTAGCATATTTTGAGTTGTGACACTATTGTCTGTGGTTAAAAAATCTTCGAAAAAGCAGCAGTTGTGACATTATTGCCTGTGGCTTAAAAATCTTTTCTTATGATTAACGATCCTCCTAGGAGTTAAAGGAGAATACATACATACATACATACATAAACGATCTTCGAAAAAATAGCATATTTCGAGATCTCACATTATTGTCTGATCTTCGAAAAAATAGCATACTTTGAGTTGTGACATTATTGTCTGTGGCTAAAAAATATTCAAAAAAGTAGCATATTTTGAGTTGTGACATTATTATCTGTGGCTAAAAAATCTTCGAAAAAGCAGCATATTTTGAGTTGTGACATTATTGTCTGTGGCTTAAAAATCTTCGAAAAAGTGGGATCATTTTGAGTTGTGACATTATTGTCTGTGGCTTAAAAATCTATAAATAACTGACATATTTTGAGCTGTGACATTTTCTTATGACTAAAAAAACTTTGACAAAAGTGGCTAAAAAATCTTCGAAAAAGTGGCATGATTTTAAGTTGAGACATTTTTGTCTGTGCCTAAACGATCTTCGAAAAAATAGCATATTTCGAGATATCACATTATTGTCTGATCTTCGAAAAAATAGCATATTTTGAGTTCTGACATTATTGTCTGTGGCTAAAAAATATTCGAAAAAGTGGCATATTTTGAGTTGTGACATTATAGCATGTGTCTTAAAAATCTTCGAAAAAATGGGATCATTTTGAGTTGTGACATTTTTGTCTGTGGCTTAAAAATCTTTGAAAAAGTGGCATATTTTGAGTTGTGGCATTAGTGTCTGTGATTCAAAAATCTTTGAAAAAGTGGCATATTTTGAGTTGTGACATTATTTTCTGTGGCTACAAAATCTTCGAAAAAAATAGCTAATTTCGAATTGTGACATTATAGCCTGTGTCTTAAAAACCTTTGAAAAAGTAGCATATTTTGAGTTGTGACATTTTATCCGTGGTAAAAAAATCATCAAAAAAGTGGCATATTTTGAGTTGTGACATTATTGGTTGTAGTTAAAAATTCTTCGAAAAAGAAGCAAAAAGTAACCAACAAAGTGTGATATATTGAGCTGTGACATTGTTAATAAGAATGAAAATCGTAACCACCTCAGTGAAGCTTCTTTCAATAGAAGAAAAAAAGTTTTTATCAGTGTTATTACCAAAAATATATGCAATGGCTACTATGTACCTCATTTACGGTAAAACTCGCTCAATTGCAAATCATTAACTTCTTTTCTCCTACCCTGGCTGCTGTTAGCCTTTACATACATACATATGTATATAATTACAACGTTTTGCAAATGATTTTGATTTTTGATGACCGATACGTTCATTGCTGATAGCTGTACGTCAGTGAATTCACATGTATGACAGAGTGATGAGCGTTGCACATGAGTATGTATGCAATCTGATCACTATCATCATCATCATTTTCATTATCATCAGCATCAATAAAAACAACAGCATTTTGAACTGTGAAAGTTTGACTCGCAAACAAGCAAGACATTGAAGTTTCTGTTCAATTTCATGGAATTTGAATCGGCAAAATTCAAACGGTTAATCAGATTTATTGCACGGAAGTTCTTTTATGATGCAACTAATGCATAAAACCGGATATAAACAACAGGACACTTCAAATGCTGCAACATCGGAGCTGTGTTGCAAAACTCTTTGAAATTTATTATGAGGATCTTCTGAAGCAAAAGCGCTGTATTGTTCACTAAAAGGCGATAAATGTTTCACAGCAAGGGGTGCTTGAAATCAGCAAAACAGCATGCGACATCCTTGCGTGCTACCAAGAGCAGCACCAAAAACCTTGGGTCACTTGTTAATTTTAGTGTTTTTTTAGTGTCGTCAAAGAAACTGTGTTCTTTTTTTTTTTTTTTTTTTTGCTTGGTTGTTTTTGAGACGTGCCGTCTGTCGTTGTCACTTTGTCACTTTTGTTGGATTTCTTGCGCAAAAATACCTTGAGTCTTCTCTGGGTTTGTTTTCTTCTGTTCTGTAGATTTCAATGATTTTCAAATGAATATCAAATCTAAATGCTCACAGTTTGTGTCCGTGTGTAACATGCTGTGTGTCAAGGCGTGAAATTTTTGTTTTTATTGTGTTTTTTTGGTTATATGCCCAGATGTGTCTTTTGAAGCAACACTTGTATTCTATGGTATTTAGTAAAGAATTTGGTATTGGTGAAAAGAAATCCTTGAAAACTCCACCTATCTGCATAGCAATAATAAAAAAATTTAAAATCAAACGACTTTTGACTTAGTTATTGCCATAATTAGTTGTTCTATAAGGTTTTTGTTAAGAGTGTATAAAAGTAGCCATTTTATGTTAGCACTCAAGAGGGGGGCTTCATAGCAAATTTCACAATTTAATTTATTTATGTAAATCAAAATGTCCTTGAATGTATGTGTAGTTATCACAAGATCAATGGGCTTAGCACACAATGCAGAAGATTTTTGATTTGTATGACGGGAATGTTGCGAAAATGTTTGCTTGTTCCATAACACTGTTCGACAATTTCGAACTTTTTTTAAAACACATTAGGAAATCCAAAAAATTCTTAAGGTAGACGTTAAAATAAATACCCGTTTCTCGTGGTTCAGCAAACTTATGCAAGATATTGCGGGAAATATTTTTGTAGAAAATTTTAACCCTGTACAACTCCCACATGTGGGTCATTTTTGTCCTTTTCTTAAAAAGATGACACCTAAAACAGGGGAATGCTATACAATATCACTACATACTTCAAGAATCGATTAAAAAAAAATGTGACGTGCTGGGGAAAAACCACGAGACACGGATATTTTTTTTTAACGTCTACTATAAGAATTTTTTGGATTTTCTCATGTGTTTTTTTTTTTTGTGTCGAACGGTGTAATTATTAAGCTGATTTAACAATTTTTGGACAAAAATAGGGACATAATTTGATTTCTGACATCGTCTCAAAAAAGCCATATTTTGAGTTATGACATTTTTTGCCTTCGAAAGGTGGCATATTTTGAGTTATGACATAATTGTAGAAAAACAAATGCTCTTCGCTTTGTTTAAAAAAATCTTCAATACGTGGCATATTTTGAGTTCTGAAATTTTTGTGTGTGATTACAAAATCATCACAAAAAAAGGCATACTTAGATTTGTGACATTATTTATAGTCTATAGTCAAAAAATCTTATATTTTGGATAAAACTTGTTGTCACAAGGTCATAATGAAATCACGCAAGAAACAGTTTTCTTGATCAGCTAATCACATTACATCCTGTTGTGGATAAAAACATTACTTTTTTTATATAAACCCTTATTCAAGACGAAAATCTGAGATATCACACGACTCATTCCAAGCATTTTTGTGACCGTAATAAAATAAAAATCGTATTAAGCCGAAATTTTTCATGAAACAGATATGACCAATCTCTAAATGACCTTCAAAAAATTTTAAAAATTCGCAGCTCACTTTTTTCACACTTAGTATACCTAAACAGATTTTCGAGGGTAAACGTGGGATTTTCAAATCAGTGACCACTAAATTTCGAAAATCGAATGCTGCAGTTTCAGAGAGAAAAGTTTCATTAAGAATATTCCGTTAATAAATTTTTTTAAAAGTCATATTTGACTATCGCAAAAATGAGCCAAAACCACTTCAGGCTTGTAAATATGAAACTGATTAACTTTTTCAAGCCTTTCAATGGTCTTTCTATTATATAAAATAGAAAGTTCGCTTTCTTAGTCTTCCGCACAGAAATAATCTTTGACACAGTTTAACAATCACTATGTTAATACGGTTTGAGGAGAACTGAAGTAATTTGTCTTTTCTACGGTTTGAGAAGCACTGTAAACATTTATATTTGTTATAGTTCATAAAGCACTGCGTTAATACAGTTTGAAGGGTTGTGTATTGAATAAAACAGTAACACAGGTGAGTGTCTTGAATAAAAATTTCAAAACACAAGCTGATTAGAAATAATCTTTTCGCGCAGAGTGGAAGAGGAGAATTAAAAAGGGAAAGAACTACGCGTGGGTTGGAGAGCAAAGCGAGATGAGGGCAGAGAAATTATTTTTGTTGCAGTCATTTTTATTACATTTTTTATTAAAAAATTCATGTATTAAAATGCCTCTATGAAATTCAGCGTATCGAATTTTCATTGGAAATTTAGTAAGTTAGTTATTAACTTTAAACTATTTTGGAATAAATTTCATACTTTTCTGATATAAATTTCAACCTTTTTTGGAAAAAAAAAGAAATCGGGATTTAATACAAATGAAGTTAAATATCAATACGAAAAGGAATCAAAAGTAAGAAAAGTGAAACTATCATTTTTAAGTGTGTATATCTTACTAAGCATGCAAAACGTCATTGTTATAAGGAGTGAGATTGAAAAAATCTTAACACACGTTTTACCCAATAAATTTTTTTGGGTGTAAAATTTAAAAATTTCTTTGATCTAGTAATCTTTGAAAAATATGTCAGTTATTATTTTTGATGACAAACATGTTGATTTATTGTGAGTTTGATCAAAATGAGTGAAGGAAAAGAAGTACGTCTTAAAATTATTAAAAATTTAAAAAAAAAAAAATCCAAATTGGTCCTACAAAAAATTGGCCAAAGAATTGAAGGTCGGCCATCAAACTGCTTCCTAAACAGTTTCAAGAGATTTTGATCATCGATAAGAAACCTGGTTCGGGAAGAATACAAGGACCATATGATATTGGGAAAGCCAAGAAAATTGAAAGCACATTGAAAAGATCTTCAAACACATCTGTTAGATGTGCCCGGTCAGCCCAGTGCTCTGATTATTTGGTGCAAAAAGTTAAAGCCAATGCAGGTTTGAAAACATACAAAGTCCAAAAAGTTCCAGATAGGAATGCTGCAAAAAATTTTTACGCCAAAAGTAGGGCTCGGAAATTAAAAACGAATTTTATACAAAAATATTCGTGTTATATAATGGACGACGAAACGTATGTACTGGCATATTTTACGCAGCTTCCGGATCAAAATTTTTATTTTGCTGATGCTCGAGGAAATGTCGAAGAACAATTTAGAATCCAAAAGCTGACAAAATTTCCAAAAAAAATCCTGGTATGGCAAGCTATATGCAGTTGTGGCAAAAAAAGCAAGTCATTTGTTGCAATGGTCTCTATAAATACCGAAATATTCACCAAAGAATATTTGAAAAAGACTTCTTCCTTTCATAAGAGAGCACAATGTGTCCACATATTTTTGGCCCGATTTGGCATCATGTTACTACGGCAAGAAAGCTCTGGAGTGGAACCAAAGTAATAACATCGATTTTGTACTAAGAGAGGCCAATAATCCAAATTATCAGGAGCTAAGACCAGTGGAGAGATATTGGGCTTTTGTGAAAAGAAACTTAAAGAACACAAAAAAGGTGTCCCAAAATATCGAAGATTTTAAAAGTTGATGGACAAACTGTTCCAAAAAGGTGTCTGAAACAACTATCAAATCTCTGATGGAAGGCTTACCAACGAAGGTAAATTAAATAAAAAATAATCAAAACTCTAAGATCAACCGTTTAAAAATTATTGAATTTTATATATATAAAACTATTTAGTTCTAGAATAGTTCTCTCGAATATTTCAGTAACTTCAGTAAGATTTCTGTGTTAAGCTCTGCAAATCAGGGTTTAGTTGTTGAAGTGCTTACAGTGTTCACTTAGTATTTCTACCAAGACCCCTAGATTTTTCTTGTCTAAGCAAAAATATTTCTGTATTAAAGAGAAAAATTTTAAGTGAATTTTAGCGCTCAGTATTTGGCTACAAACAATTTAACCCTCGGTAATGTTGAAGAGAGAATGGTGTAAAATAAATTATTTGGACAAATAAACACCAATTTAGAGTTTTCAATATTATAAAAGTGCCAATATTTTTATTCGCACAACAAAGCCCCTCAGTCCACTATCCACTAACCAGTGGTTTTTCAATAATAGCTAAGTATGTATATTGTTGGATATAAGAAAAAGTGATTTCAAATTACTAAAGGCAAGCTTAAATATCAAGTTTTTCTATTCAAAGAAATGTTATTTCTGCAAAAAGCCTACAAGCCACTTACTTTTGAAATGCACAATATTGCAATATTTTAAGTATCCTTACGTGCTGTGACGCATTACAAGTGCATCTTCCTCATGATAAATTGCTGTCTTTAATCCTTGAATGGCAAAGCAGACGCTTTGTCAGCACATGATGACGATGCGTTTCTTTTTTCGCGAACTCATCAAATATTGCCGTTGTTACTGATATTTTGCTGCTGCAGCAGCAGCAACAATTTGAAACACGATTTGCGCATCATGTCAAAGAAGATTGATTTTTGACGGCAGCTTAGTAGAGAGTCTGCTTTTTGTGCGTGTGCTACTTTTGTGATCCGGAGTCTGCGCGCACTTTCCCCCCACCCCCTTTTTACAAATGGGTGGTGAGCTGCTGATTTGTTTGCTTAATCAATATGATGATGGAGACCACCAACGTTGTAGACGTCAATATAACATGCAACTGGTTGCTGTCAAAGCGTGGCTTTGAGTAATTAGCAAAGGTGAAGCAGCAAGCAGCATACAAATTAATAGGGAGTAAAAATTTCACAAAAAAAAAAAACGAAAAGTGAAAACCTTCGAGTTATTGAAAATGCAACAAATTTCCTATATTTGACAAATTGCAGCAATAAAATGCAGTTTAACCTATATTTCTTAAATGAAACGCAATTATTTTTGAATATTTTTGATTGATTTTGTAATCTTGAGTTGAGAATTTTGATCTTTTTTGTGTAGACAACTGAGCGCTTGGAGAGGTTCTGACAAGTTCGTTGCTTAAGTCTTTCGTTTTGTGAATGCCTTGTGTTGCTATTAAATGGGGCCAAACTATACCTAGTTTTGAATACTTTCCTTTTTCTTTCATGAGTTGTCCATTGCTTCAAATTTTCAAAGTTGAATATATTCTTTCTTGTCTGGACAAATATTTAAGGTTTTATTT
This sequence comes from Calliopum simillimum, assembly GCA_951812925.1. NCBI lineage: Eukaryota > Metazoa > Arthropoda > Insecta > Diptera > Lauxaniidae > Calliopum > Calliopum simillimum. Next base: position 16,544,984 of record OX638372.1, on the reverse strand, counting down.
TGATATTTAAGTAGCTATGTACATCCAACAATAACACTGTTCGACAATTTCGAACTTTTTTAAAAACACATTAGAAAATCCAAAAAACTCTTAAAATAGACGTTAAAAAAATACCCGTTTCTCGTGGTTTTCCTCCAGCACTTCATTTTTTTTTTTTTTAATTGATTTTTGAAGTTTTTTTTGTCCACTGTACATGAAAAAACCAAAAATACCGCATTCTTGTGTTAAATCGATGAATTTAACTATATGATCCTTACATCTGAGGTGTATCATAAGTTCAGCAAACTTAAGCAGGATATTGCGCGAAATATTTCTGTATCAAATTTTAACCTCCACATGTGGGTTATTTTTGCGCTTTTCTTAAAAAGGTACAAAAATAACACCCAAGACAGGAAAATATTGAGTCAGTATGTACTACAGAAATATTTGAAGTGAAATTTTTTGTAGGATATTTTTCCAAAATTTATTAGCCCATTGTGGCTCAGTTTTAGAAAAAGGGGTCATAAAGACCCATAAAAACAGAATATTATTGGTTAATGTATTCTAGGAAAATGATCCTTGTGTGATTTCGTTATGATCTTGTGAGAGCGAGTTTTGTCCAAAATGTAGTTTTAGAGTTTTACAGTGGGGTGAAATTTGGAAAATATTTATTGTAAGAAGTGCTTACTGATTTCAACGATTTTTTTGCTTTCGGGATAAAATTTTGCTTTTTTAGTGTTCAGCAACTAGTAATGAAATTGTATAGCAAATATTTCTGTTGTACATACTGACTCAATATTCTCCTGTTTTAGGTGTCATTTTTGTACCTTTTTGAGAAAAGGGCAAAAATGACCCACATGTGGGGGTTGTACAGGGCTAAAATTTTCTACAAAAATATTTCCCGCAATATCCTGCATAAGTTTGCTGAACACATGATACACCTCAAATGTAAGGTATTTTTGTTTTTTTTATGTATACTTGATAAAAAGACTTCAAAAATCGATTAAAAAAAAAAATGTGACGTGCTGGGGAAAAACCACAAGACACGGGTATTTGTTTTTAACGTCTACATTAAGAATTTTTTGGGTATTCTCATGTGTTTTTCTTTGTGTCGAACAGTGTAATCAGCGATTTTAAGTTTTAATTTCCTGTCATTAAAGCTATCTCTGCATCATGAAAAACAAAAGACTTAAGCTACAAACTTTTAAATGATAAAATCAACCTTAGCTACAAACTTGTTATATGAAACAATAAATATTTATGGCTTTGAACATTTCTATTGATGCCAGCGTTTCACAGTTAGCACTTTTTCTGCATCCGCTTTGATGAAAAAATTTAGCCTTAAAAGTTCAGAATATTAATTTTTGTCCTCAATTGAATTGCAACACATTTTGCTTATCATAATGGATTTAAATTAGTTCTGTTTTTACGACAAAATCCATCCACAAAATACTTATTGCTGCAATTGTATTGTTTTATGACATCTAATGACATTAGCAGCAATAAGTCTAATTGCCATTGTTTGTTGCTTTTATTGCTACCGCTAACTGATTTGTGCAACCGAATGTTGGTAGCTTTGAAATTTGCTGGCAGTTAATGATGTAATTAAAAAAAAAAATCTTAATTCCATATACTTAAGTTTATGATCATACGCACAACTTTGTATGGAAGTGCACGCAATGATAAATTTATACAAAGTTGCTGTAGAATTCATTGGAAGATCCTTCTGATGGGCTTATGAATAAATTGAAATAAGCAAAAATGTTGCTTTTTTTAATCCATTTGTAAATAAGTGCAGGATTTTCTTTGGTTCTTTTTTACTAATATACTATTTAGCCGATTTTTAATTTCTTTTATTTACTGCTGACTATCAGCCTCATCTTTACCCCGTGCCTCTTTTATTTATGTACTAATTCTTTTTCATTGACGTCGAATAGTTTCAGAGATATGACGAATAACGTTATGTGAAGGAATGTCACCACCCATTCAGTAGATGTTATTTGTTTCAGTGCCCCTATATATTTGTTAAATCTCATTTATGTACGTTAAATCGTTTCCGATATATGACAAATTATGCTTTTAAGAGGCGTGGCACCGCCTACTTTTTCAGTAAATATTATTAATGTCTATCTGGTTGATCTTAACAAATTTACGAAGTCTCATCACTTTGTGTCAAACTTAAAATTAAAATTAAGTTTATGACAAAATACTTTTTTTTTTCTTTTAATGAAAGAATTTCAACAATTTTTTAAAAAAAAAAAACAACCTTGTAAAAAAAGTTGCTAATTTAAGGATGTCAGTCAACAATTACCACACACGCACGCACAGAACTGCTAAATAGTCACGACAACTACACTGTCCGTAGAGTGTAATCTGTCAAAATGCCATATATTTTTATTGATAATAAAAATGCTAATTATGACCTTGAGACAATCGATTCTCTTGATTATTATCATTATCATCATTGTAATCAACATTGAGAAGAAAAAAAGTCACTTAAGTTATGTATGTAAATACAGGTACGCATGCCAAAAATCAAACAAAATAAGTTTCATCCTCAATTAATTGCGATGATTTTACCTGTGAAGTAATCAACTGATCATAATCATCATCATCAGAGCAAAAGCAGCAGCGTTGCAGCAACACTCATGTGTAATTAACAGTTGCTGCTGCTGTTGCTTGAAAAAGCACGCGCTATTTTGTCTGCGATATTCTCTAGTTAACGTACTTAGTTGGATGATTCTGACTGTCATTAAGTTTTGCAAAAAAAAATATTTAAGTATGTCCAGAACATGAGATGAATTTACGTGTGATATTGGTTTTTTATCACAACAAAATTGCAATGCTTATATTAGCTGTACATGTGTATTGTGATAACTCGTTAACTCATTTTCGATGACGCTGATACTTGCTCAGTATGGTCTGCTGACCATTTACAATAATAACACGGTTTGACAAAAGTCTGTACAAAGGTACGATACGTTTCTGGTCGTATTTCTCCTGCACTTTTTCCTTCCGTTTGTAACGCAGAGAAGGAGGCGTGGCAGATATATAAAAGTACATAAGTATATTCTTGATCAGCGTCACCCTCTGAGTTGATATTGCCATGTTCGTCTGTTTGTCTGGCTGACTGGCCGTCTGTGCGTGGAAATATTTTCTACGGAAAAACTAAGCAAGATAATTAAATGAAATTTGGTACACTGCCTTTGTCGTAAAAATTAGCTTATGGGATTGAAAATGAGCGAAATCGGTCAACGGACACTCCTACCGCCCATACAAAAAAAATATATTCAAAACGCAATTTTATGAGCATTATGCACGATAACGCAACCAAAATAGACTATAATACTAGGAATAGTAACTGCAAGCTCTAGGCAAAAGCTTGGTGAATTCAGACAAGAGGGCGTGTAAGTAAAAGTTTCAAAATGCTATTCTGAATGCATTTTTGAGATAATCCAACAAATTTTCACACATATACTAAGAAAAGTAAACACAAACTCTAATCAGGAACTTGGTTGATTCGGACAAGAGGGCGTGGCACCGCCCATGCACTCAAAATTTTCAAAATGCTGTAATGCAAGCGATATTTGAAGTAATGCAACCAAATTTCGCATATAAACTTGAAACAATCAACGCAAGCTCTGAGCAAAAACTAAACTAATTCGAGCATGAAGGCACCGCTATACAAGAAAAATTTTCAAAATACTTCAGTGTAGGGTATTTAATATTTGGGCAGGCCAAACGTAACACCTTAACTAGTTTAACTTGGACATACCCAAGTGAATCATTGAACCAAATCTTATGACTTGCATCAAATGGGTTCAGAAATATGTCAACTTTTTATATTCATAGCACCCACTTTTTACTGAAATCAGCTTTTAAGAGGGCGTAGTACCGCCCATTTTTCTATTGAGGATTATTTTTCATTATTATCTTAACAAGCGTACCAAATTATATCTATCTGCTTCAAATATTTTCAGAGATATGATGAGTTTATTTATTTTTAAGTTGTGGCACCGCCTACTTTTTCATTGAAAATTTACTTTTTTTAATGACTTTTACGTAATTGCTAAATTTCATCCGTATGTAGCAAAGAGTTTAGGAGATATGATTGGTTAATTTTTTTGAGGCGTGGCACTGCCTACTTATTTAGCCAATGACCTAGACTTTTTTTCTACTAACACGATTTGAAAACTTCTTTAAAATCGATTGGTTAGTTTCCGAATCAAAAGAGAACAATTACACAAACAAACAGATCTCATTTTCATAAAGTTTATTTCTTCTTCTTTTTATAACTTGAAAACCATAAGAGATAGCTCACAATTTATAACATTTTTGAAATCAACATTGTCATTGTCTTAATCTAAAAAACATCTGTACCAAATTGCAACAGCCTAGGTGTATGGCTAATATTTATGACCACCGTTCCATACAAACCCTATCACTGTGTGCCGGCTAAGGCAAAATATTAAAGGAAAACGTGTCAAATTTTTGAACGTAAAATCCGAATTCAACATAAAAAATGGGTGAATGGCTCTCTTGGGCTGCTCAATATATTTCTGGCTTAATAATGAAAATGCGAATATTTATCATCAAATATGGTTTTATTGAATTTCAAAGTATTCTCCAGCATGATTTATACACTTTTGCATGCGCTCAAACCAATTGTCGAAGCACTTTTTCCACTCCGATAGAGACACCTCCAAAACATGGTTTTTGAACGCTTCAACAGCATCTTCTGGCGACGAAAATCATTGACCACACATTTTTTTCTTGTTGTGCGGGAATAAAAAGAAACCATTGGGTGCAAAGTCAGGGCTGTACGGCGGATGACCCATAATTCAACGTTTTGGCCGGTCAAAAAGGCGCTGGTTTGAGCAGATGTGTGAGAGCTCGCATTGTCATGGTGAACAATGATTCGTCTTCTCTTGTTCGTTTTTCGAATTTCTCCAAAGACTTCAGGTAAACAAATTGTGGTGTACCACTCAAAATTGACCGTCCTACGTTGCTCAAGAGGAACAGTCGCCACATGACCACTAAGAATAATAAATGAAAACTCTCAACGAAAATTGGGTGAAATCGGACAAGGGGGTGTGGCACCTACCATATAAGCGAAAGCTTTAAAACGCTATACTGAAAACGTTTTTTGAGGTAATCCAACCAAATTTCACTCAGACACTAAAAACTATAAATGCAAGCTCTGAGCAAAAGCTGGGTGAACTCGAACAAGAGGGCGTGGCACCTCCCATATGAAGAAAATTTCAAAAACACTGCAGTGTAGGGTATTTAATGTTTGGCCAGGCCAAAGGTAACACCCTTACTAGTTTTTTTTGACTCCTAAATAATACGCGATTTGATTTTACCCTATTGCTTCGCCATTTGACGTTTAATCAACAAGTGTAGTATATCTTTATAAAAGTCTCGATGTGGACTATATTTCGTTAATAGAAGTAATTTATCTCAAATTTTTTTTCGACTAGTTGTACTCATTATATTAGTTTCTACCACCCTAAGGTGCCAAAGCCACTTCATAAAATTAAGCCAAATAAAAAATCATAAAATTCATCCCTACAAAGTTTCCTCAAAATGTTGAAAGTGAAGAAGTTATAGCGAATCTAAAACTTTAATAAAAAATTATGAAAAATAGAATAAAACCGAAAATCGCCCCCTAAAACTACGCAAGATACATTTTTTTAATTTATTTGCATACTGTTTGAAATGTCAAATGTTAAAAAAAAGAATATTGCATAATTTTAGGGGGCGATTTTCATTTTTAAACATCTAATTATTCATATTTTGTACTGAAGTTTTAGACTCGCTATAACTTCTTCAATTTCAACAATTTGAGGAAACTTTATAGGGATGAACTTTATGATTTTTTATGGGGCTTAATTTTATGAAGTGGCCTTGGCAGCTTTCAAAATGTACGATTTAAATCGAACTTATTTTGTGATAATATCTAATGTGTATCCATGTAGGATTTTATTCCCATTATGCCAAATATTAGTTCCGAAAAGTTTTTAATGCAAAGGCTACTATAGACAGTTTATACAAAGGCTTTGAAGTTCGCCAAATGTTCTTTTTTGAAAAAACATAGTTTAGAGCTATGCATGGTTCTCCGGATCGGGGTTGCATTGATAGTTGAGGGAAACTCTGATCTGAACTGAGATATTAAAAATCTACAAAAATTTCACTGAGGGTCAACAGAGACAAAAAATGCTTTAAACTTAAAAATTTTCCTTATATTCTTTGTGAAACTCTACAACAGTAATTTGGCGCGGTTTAATGTGAAATGATATATTACCTCAAAAATCGTGTTTTTAAACTTTTAGGTTAGAATTTCTCAAAAACTACAAATGATAGAGCGATTCCGAGGCTGGATTCAGAATCATCACCGACAATATGAATAGCATTGAAAATTTGAAATTTTTGTTTTGGTCGGTAGCGCCTTTTTTTAAAAAAAAACACGTTTTTAGACCTATTTTAAAGACGGGCAGCTACTTGCGATTTTAGAAATTATAGAATTTTGTAGTTAACTCCATAGGGTATTGGAAGGGTGTCAGCGTAGAACAAAAGTGAGCCAATTTTAAAACCCCTTGGGGTATTGTATAAAAAAGAAAATCAGAGTTTCCTCCAACTGTCGATGAAACCAAGTTCCGGAGAACCGTGAACCGTCTACATCGCCACATTACTGTTGTAGAGATTCACAAAAAAAATAAGTTTTTACTTAAAAGTTTTTACTTATATTTTTTGAAACGTTATATCGCCGGTGCTTACGAAGAAAATCTTCCAACCGAAAGTTGCGGCGAAGAAAATCTTTTTTTTGAAATTGCGGCGAAAAAAAAATCTTTTTTGTAAAATGCGGACAAGAAAATCACTTTTTATAAAATGCGGCGAAGAAAATCACTTTTTACAAAATGCTATATATATATATATATATAGATTTTCTTCGCCGCAAAATGCTACATATATATATATATAGATTTTCTTCGCCGCATTTTGTAAAAAGTGATTTTCTTCGCCGCATTTTGTAATAAGTTATTATCTTCTCCGCATTCAAACAAAAAATATCTTTTTTGCCGCAGTTTGAAAAAACAAAAAGGATTTTCTTGTCCGCATATAAAGAAGAGATAGTCTTCGTAAGCACCGGCGCTATGTTATAACACAGTATACTTAAGTTTAAAGCATTTTTTGTCTTAGTAAGGTTTTCCGTAGAAAATTTTCAAAATCTCAGCACCGAAAGGACTATGGCTAATTACCATGTGAAGTTCCGTGCTAGCTTGCGGCGCGTCAAAGAACTATGTGAAAAATTTTGCAAACACCAATAATGAGACAATAATTTAAAAAACGATTTGCAGAAATTCCAATCCAAAACATAAACTGTCATTAAATTTACAGACTGCGAAAAAAAATGTCACTATCAATTTACAATTTTGCAGCAGAACCTGATTTTATTCCATTAAATTAATAACAACTTGTACAACAAATGTCCTTGAAGGGGTCCTTTAACATAGCCAAAAAACAAGTAAACCCTAAGGGCGTTAAAATTGAAAGTGAAATAAGAACACGGCGATGACACAAAAATCCTGTCAAACAGCAGCAGCAACAACAGTAAGCAGTAAAAGTGCTCGACCACAAGCAAAGAAAAAAAAGGATATCACTTTTGTTGCAACAGGTGTTAAGCGACAAATTTACAAAAAAAAAAAACAAAAAACAAATATTTGCATGATATTCAAGAGAGACAACATGGAGACAAACAACGAAAACTTCACTGCAGATAATGGGTAACTCTCTTTTTGCTCATCCCCCCCTGATATTCCACACAAAGCCATAAATGACCAGGGCAAACATATCATTTGCTTACTTAATTACCATGAAGAAAAGTTCAATTGAGGCATCATTAAAATGAAATTTCGCCACAAAACTTTGCACAATTGCGGTGGTCAATCTGGGGACAAAAAAAAAACTAAAGTGGAGCACGCTATGACCAATGGCATGTGCCCCAAAGTGGTTTTTCTTGCGGCGGCTGCTGCAGGCCCAACACAACACAGTTATTTTCAGTAGAGAGTAAGAAATTAAAACCGCAACTTGCAATTGAAATTCAAAACTTGTTGATAATTTCCAAGTCATAATTTTTTGGAATGTCTTCTTTCTTGTTGCATTTTTCCGTTCTTTTTTTCCCCATTTTTGCAATTGAACTGGTTTTGTTGCGGCTTTTGATATCTTCTTTGTTGTAAGAAATTTATGAAAAATTTTTAATTTATGTTGCAAAAACAAAATAAAAATTAAATTGATGACACCAAAAAAAAAAAAGAAGTCAATAGTTAATTGACTCCACAAGGACACTGCATGCGTAATGTGGCTCCTCTATTCAACTGCATGCCGTTGCGCATGAACAACTTGTCAACGCTGTGTGTGCGTGGACAGCGGTAATAACGCGAGACCCCACTGCACTCTAAATAAAAGTGTGTGAAATATTTTAAACAGTAATGACATTTGAATATTTGTAATCATCATTACATAGTACTGCGTATAATTTTTACACAGTAATGTGAAAAAACTTTTTATCAATGTGTAAAATCAAACTCTGTGTGAAAATTTTTACACAGTAGGGGAGATGTGTGTACCTTGGTCCGCTTTTCAGTTTTTTCAGTGTGCTGGATTTTCCAAAAAAGTTTCTTTAGTTTTTTGATTAAGTTATATTTCTTCAATGCTTGCAGCATCAAATGACGTGACGATGATATTTCTATGTCTTACCATTGGGTAGAAATACTACTTTTTCCATTGCAATCTCAAACGGTCCAAGGTACACCAAGCAAGTGTACCTTGGACTATTAAAAACAAAAGAGAATACATTGTATTTTGGTAATAAATTATGAAAGAATCATTTATTATGTAATCAAAAGTAACATTTTTTTCAATAAAAAAAAAATTAATCATAAACAAAAATTATAGCACAAAAAAGTGCATTTAGTAAAAAACAATTAATTAAACAAAAATGGTAGCAAATAAATACATTAATCGCGTAAATAATAATAGTAATATTATATTGAGAGGCGATTATGGTTTCCTGGTTGCCCGTCGAAAAAGGCTCGCTGGTCAATAAGCTAGGTCCAAGGTACACACAGACAGCATGTTTTAAAAACTGTCAACACCCATAGCACATGTTAATGAAAATACATCTAAAACACACTAAAAGCTTAAAACAATAACTAAACTTCCTTCCTGATGTTGTAAAACTGAAATATTTCAAGTAAGTTCCTCACAAAACGTTTCGTAGCTTACTCCAAAAACAAATTTTTACACACAAAAAACACTTTTTCCGTCGCTTTTTATACACGCGTACAGCTTGACGGTCTGAAGTCTATTTATATGAGTCACCGGTATGAGTGGAAAATTTCATAGAAGAACATTAACGTACACGTTCAACTGTTGAGTGGCAACCGGCACTCAGACCGAGGTACACTCGGACCAAGGTACACACATCTCCCCTAATGTGTAAATGTTTTGCACAGTAAATTGAAAATTTATAAACTTTAGTTGTACTCTGAATCATAAAGAAATTTTTTACAGTTTTTGTGGAAATTTTTACACAGTAATGTTGAAATGTTTTGCACAGTAATGTGGAAATGTTTTGCACACAAAGCTGAAAACTTTTTTTATCAGTGTGTGAAGTTGTTCTCTTAAAAACAACTGTGTAAAAACTTTAACACAGTAATGTTAAAATTTCGCTCATGAATGCCAATATGACAAATTTTGCTCAATTCATATGTGTAGAATTTTACACAATAAAGTGTAAAGCTTTTTGCATTGTAAAATAAAAACTTCTCCTATCAATGTGTAAAATTTAACTCTTACATATGTCAAAATTTTACTCAGTTTCTGTGTGACACCTTTAATGTAAAAAATTATCTTAGCAATGTGAAAACTTTTCCTTTGTTACTCATTTCATATGTAAACCTTTTGACACAGTAATATCAAAAATTTTTACGCAATAATGTGAAAAATTCCCTTATTAACGTGAACAGCTTTACTCTAAAATCTGACAACATTTTACTCAGTTTCAATGTGAAAATTTTTCACAGTATTGTTTAAAAATTTCATAGCAATGTGAAAGAATTCGCTCTGAAATATGAAAATTGTTACTAATTTTCATAGTTAAGTGTAAAAATGTACACAGTAATTTGAAAAAGTCTTTCATGAATGTATAAAGTTTTACTCTGATACATGCCAAATTTTACTAAGCCTCTGTGTAAAGATTTTACATAGTTATGTGTAAAATTCTCCCAGCAATGTGCAAAATTTTACTCTAATATATGAAAAATGTCACTTTTTTTTTTGTGTGAAAATATAACGTAACGTAAAAGCTTCTTTTCAATGTGAAATTTTTACACAGTAATGTATAAAATACTATTATGTAAAATTTCACTTTGGAAAATTGAAAATGTTTCTCATTGCTCACGCGTTCATTTTCACACAGTTATGTGTAAAATTTTTCCACAGTAACGTAAAAAATTCTCTCATCAGTGTGTATTCTTAAATATGACAAAATTTTACTCAGTTTCAGTGTGAATCTTTTACATAGTAATGTATAAAATTTTCTTAGCAATGAGTACAATTTAGCTTAAAAACACTGAAAATGTTACTCAATTTTTCTCCAATCATTTCCACACAGTAAAGTGTTAAATTTTTACACAGAAACGTGTAAAATTCTCTCATCAATGTGTACCCTGAAATGTGTCAAAACTATGCTCATGTTCTCTATGAAAATTTCACACAAGTGCAAAATTCTAGTAGCAATGTGTAAAATTTTACATTGAAACAGAAAATTTTATTCAGTTACTGTGTGAAACTTTTTTACACTATTGTGTGCCTTCCTTTTTACTGAAGATTTGAAAGTATTAAATTTCACACAGTTTTTTTTTTCAGTGTATGCGGTTTCATTTTCAAAGTCCTGCCATTGTCAGTGCAAGTGCTTTCTTTGAGGATTTATTACAAATCTTGTTAGCGCAGTGCAGATTTACAAAATTAACGACACTTCAACTGATTACCACAAAAACAGACAAATGAACACGCATACATTACATACGCACACAAATATACACACACTCTCACATTCATTACACAGTTATTCATCATCGTAACTGTCATATTTTTGTAGCCAAATACGTTTTTCGCATGAATGAAGTAAAGCGACGACTGCACGCATGCGCAATGCCTGGCAAAAGCACCATGCTGCGCGCGTACGGCAGCAGCAACTTCAACCGATTTGAAGATTCTTTGGATTTGCAATGTTGGACTTAAGTTATCGGCCATTTCTTTTATTTGCTGTTGTACATCATATTCTTCTAATTAAATTTGGGTCAGTTTTATCGTTTTCTCTCTTGTGAATTAACTGACCGCGACCTTTCCCAAAATTTAAATTATTGATTTAGGTGTTTGACATAAAGGTTAAGCAAATGGTTTTTATGACAAAAAGTAAAGCCATAAAACTTGAAAATAAAAAACGTAGAGAACTACTTCTCGGACTCTATACTGTTCTTTAATTCCAAGCGGAACTCAGTGCCTGTAGAAAATTTAACCAACTAATTCGGCGAAATATGCGCCCGATCCAGCGTAGAAGACTTAGAATTAGACGACAGCTTAAATCCATATTATAGACGTAATAATGCGAATCTTTTTATTGCATGATTTTTGGCATTTTTTAAACACATATCTCATAGTCATTGCATCAGAAAAGCTAATAAGAATTTTTTAGACTCTGAATTGGGAAATTTTCTTTAAGTCAATTTCTACAAAATATGTGTTTAAAAATGCCTAAAATCATGCAATTAAAAGTTTCTCATTATTGCGTCTATAATCTAGATTAGAGCTGTCGTCTGTCTGGGGCATTAGTTTCTTAATTAATAAAATCTGATGTAAACGATCATCTGTTGTTATATTTCAATCAATATTAACAACCATTAACAACAAATACTCCTTTGATTTGGTTTTTATAACCAATACATTCCCGACTAAATAACCCATGGTTTTTACCTGCTGCGTAACATATCTTGATTATCTTAATTACATCGTTTGGTACACATTTGCATTTGCTACTTGGATTTAAACCTTAAAGCCATAAACGCGTCATGCAGTAATTTCATCGCATTAAAAGTCAACATGTGCTCAACAATTGAAGAGGCTCTGCAATGTTGCCGCCTTTTTTAAATATGCAAAAGAAACAATAAAGATTTTTATTTAGAAAACAGTACTCGTAAAAGAGCTTCTTCCCTAGAAATTAAGAAAGATGATGTTAATAATTAAAAGGATCCAGCAGTGAATGGTGGTGCAACTTAAAAGCATGTTGCTTTATTATAGTCAATTTTATATATGGACGGATGAATTTTGCATAGAATAAACGTTGCTCTTGCTAAGAAGCCAAGTTAAGCATCAACAGTAGAGTCCACTTCTTTTAAATTTGCTTGTTAACACTTTTGCAGCTAATGAATATTCGCTTGCAAGGTTCAATGGTCTTGAGAAATGGAAAGTGATGCTGACTTGGCTCAAAAAACCATATTTTCAGATGTGGTGCATTTACATGTCGACAAGCATAACTATAATAAATATAAATTTAACATTCAAAGGCACGATTAGTTACATTCTAGACTCAATCACGAATCTGTTTTACAACAATGTAAAGAGTGGTTAAGTACATAGCAAATAGGGTGGGTGTAAGATTCAAACCAAATTGGAATGAATACAAATCCACACCAAATTTGGTATAAAATTTATGCTACAACTTGATATAAATGATATATTATACAAACCGTTTATGCTTATATATAAATCTAGCTGGCCCGGTAGCGACATTGTTCTCGATGCCCTTTACATATGTTCCAAGTCCCATCCATATCCGTCGTCCTTCTCTTCCAACCCTTCATGATATAATGATAGCTTTTATAGACGCAGAAATATAGCATTTTGAGTATTTTTACTGTACGGGGATGCAAATCCTTTTCGTTCAATCCCTCTTAAGCTTTGCATGCTGAATAGTAAACGCATTAAACATCCATGTACCAAGTTTCATCATGATTGCTGATATAGGAACACTGATATAACATTTTGTGTGTTTTTTTTTTTTTCATATGGGGGGTGCAACGTTCCCTCGTTCAATCCCCCTCAAATTTTGCATGGTGGATGGCAGATACACTACACCAACATTCATAATCATAGCTTGTATAACCTGCAGAGATATAGCATTTTTTGTATTTTTTTCGTATGCGGAGTGCAACCCCCATCTTCCTCAGCGGCATCTCACCTCTTTACAAACCTTTTACAGACCATAACAAACAATTTATGAAAAAAAATTATGACAATGGGCCGTATAGTTTCCGAGCACCATTTAATTTTTATCAGGCGTGTTCTGTAATCCGCGTGGTTACAATTACTTTTCACTTAGGAGGCTTTTTCATGAAAATGGTGAGTCACACGATAAAAAGTATTAGAATCTTTTTTGTGGAGAATTACAGGTTCTACAAATAATATTAATTTATATTTACGAAAAAGTAACTGTTTCTGAAATATTCGAAAAGTCGAATTTTTCGACTTTTTGCCATAGTCTTTTCTTAGACCATAGTCCATAATCTATGGTGTATTATCTGTCTTTTACAGTCTATGGTACATAATAAAATGTCTTTTGTGGTCATTGGTCCATAACCTGTTGTCTTTATCTGTTTTTAGACCATCGTCCATAATCTACAGTCTATAATCTGTTTTTTATGGTCTATGGTCCATAATCTACTGTATTTTGTGTTGAATGGTACATAATCTGTTGTCTATAATCTGTTTTTAGACCATGGTCCATAATCTATGGTCTATAATCTGTCTTTTACGGTCTATGGTCCATAACCCACTATCTTTTGAGGTCAATGGTCTATAATCTATTGTCTAGAATCTGTTCTTAGACCATAGTCCATAATCTACAGTCTATAACGGTCAATGGTCCATAATCTACTGTATTTTGTGTTGAATGGTCCATAATCTGTTGTCTATAATCTGTTTTTAAGCCATGGTCCTTAATCTACGGTCTATAATCTGTCTTTTGCGGTGTATGGTACATAATCTATGGTCTATGATCTATCCTTAATGATCTATGGTCCATAGTCTATGGTTGTATGTTCTGGCCTAGTTGTAGTGAATTAATTGGCAATAAGCAACCAATTAGATTTAGAGGTTTTGTGGGCAACAAAATGTTGTATAACTAGCACAAAAGAGCAACAACTCTTATAAACTTTCCACGCAAACAGAGCCCAATTTATTAATTTCTTACAAAAGTACAGGAAATTTACGTTACCTTAGAGTCAGAGGTTTTACTATATGTTTTGCCAAATTTGTTCGAATATCTGAGAACAATATATAACTTGATTAGGGCAGAAAGGGAACGAAATGTGAATGTTATAGAATACAATAAAAAAAAAATTACACAATACAATATGCATCCATCATAAATCTGTGAAATTTTCGGGACATTTATGAATATTCCGAGACTTTTTTGAATCCAAGTAACAAGCGCAAAATACGAGACCATTGTAATCACGAGATTTTGTTGGAAATATAACTTCTTTGTGATGGATATTGATACATTTTAGCATGATAGCTATGATTGGCATTCATAGTCTTGTTCAGTGAAAATAAGGCCTTTTGAAAAATCTCTCTCGTTATCAGGGTTGTTCCGTAATCCGCGTGGTTTCAATTACTTTTCGCTTAGAAGGCTTTTTGATCAAAATGCTTAGTCAGACGATAAAAAGTATTAGAATCCTTTTTATGGAGCATTACAGGTTCTACAAAAAATATTGATTTATATTTACGAAAAAGTAACTGTTTCGGAAATATTCGATAAAGGGTACTTTTTCGACCTTTTGCGGTTTTCGTTAAATGCAAATCAATGTTATTTATAGAACCTGTAATTTCCCACAAAAAAGATTCTAATTCTTTTAATCGTGTGACTAGCCATTTTCATCAAAAAGCCTCCTAAATGAAAAGTAATTGAAATCCACGGATTACGGAACAGGCCTGTATATGAAGCAATCCATGCCAAGTGTACCAGCTCAAAATTTTTTCTCTCTCCGATTTCGCTCAAATTTGGCAATATGATCCGGAGTGCAAGAATAATAAGCCGAGAGGTTTTGGTTCTAGCACCATTTGTTGTTAAAATACAAGGTGTTGAAGTTGGCGTTTTTAGTCATTTTCATGAAAAGGGTGTTTTTAAAAAACGCCAACTTCAACACCCTGTATTTTAACATCAAATGGTGCTAGAGCCAAATCCTCCCACCAACTTCAACACCCTGTATTTTACCAACAAATGGTGCTAGAACCAAATCCTCCCGGATTATTGTTCTAGCACACCGGATCTACCATATTGCCAAGCGAAATCGGAGAAAGAAAAATTTTCAGCTAGTACGTTTGACGTGTTTTGCTTCATATATAGGTTTGTGCAAATAAATTATTAATACAATTTACACTAATTTGATTTAAATTTAATAGTTTCACCATATAAAAATCTTTTATACTATTATTGTATAAATTTTATATAGAAGTTCATATGAAAGCACAATATATTGGGTGTACAACTTAAAAACCGGAATTTGACGGTGGATGTCCGTACTCACAAATATCGTGAAAGCTCGAACTTTATATATATGTCATTTTGAAGGTACATTTGACAGCTGTCAAAATCAGTCAACAAAACAATTTTATCTTGTGTGCATCATTATTATTTTTCACGATGAATAACTTCGAAAATTGGAGAAAAAGTCAGCATTTGCGGGAGGTTCTGTTGGGTCATTTTTTTGCAAAGAAAACTGCTGCGGAAAGTCATAGTTTGCTTGTAGAAGTTTATGGGGACTATGCTCCAGCTGAATTAAGCTGTCGTGAGTGGTTTCGACGGTTTAAAAGTGGTGATTTTGATGTCGAAGACAAAGAACGTCCTGGTCAGGACCAGCTAGGTGTGATCCATTATGAGCTGTTGCCAGGTGGCCAACCCTTTAATGCTCAACTCTATCATCAACAATTGATCCGATTGAAGCAGAAAATCCAGGCAGAGCGGCCAACGTATGCGACCAGACACGATTCAATTATTTTCCACCACGATAACGCTCGGCCACATATTGCTGCCCCAGTCAAAAATTACCTGGAAAACTACGGATGGGAAATCTATAAAAATTTTACCTCACCCGCCTTATAGCCCAGACCTTGCACCATCCATTTGTTCCGATCAATGCAGAATGCCCTATCAGGAATACGGTTCACTTTAGTTCAAGATGTCGAAAATTGGCTCGATTCATTTTTGGCCGCCAAGCCGGCGCAATTTTTTTGGGATGGAATTCATAAATTGCCTGAAAGATGGGGAAATGTTGTAGCTTTGAATGGACAATACTTTGAATAAAATATATTGTAACATTTTTCCACAATAAAGCATCAAATTTCGCTAAAAAATTCCGGTTTTTAAGTTGTACACCCAATATTAAAACATTTTATATAAATTACATAATAAATTTTCAATTACATAAATTTTTGTAAATTAATAATTTCTAACGAATTATGGAGTTTACAGACTCCATACTCCCAAAAACTGAAGTAAAAGTTTTTTTTTTCACAAATATCCCGCTATCGCTTACAATTTGGTCTGGGGTCCAATTTATGTTGTTCTTTCTGGCAAAGAAGATGCTTTGCTTGTGACAATGAACACGTTAATGTTCTGCAAAACACATTGAGGTGGTTGGCCAATGATGGTGCCGATGACAAAAATGGTGGTGATCGCGATGACGGGTTCAAGTGGCGCACTTGCTGCAAGCTTGTGACGATGGTCAAATGCATCAAAAATTGACGTTGGAAGGCAAAAAAATACACTAGTTTCTTTTCTTTTTAAACTTAAAACAAACTCTTATACCACACAGTCTTTTTATTTTACTCTTAGTAAGTACTTATGCTTTATTTTCTAACACTACGTTCCTTTCAAGTTTTTTGTTTTTAACAATTTTCACTTCGAACTGCGGCGCAAAATGATATTTCCACAAATCCTAAATTTTGTGGGTATTTGACGACGGGACGTCTTATCAAAAAGTTTAATACAATTTTGGTATAAAATTTATAACAAATTTAGTATAAAATTTATAGTTCATAACAATTTTAGTTTAGAAGTTAAACGTTTTCGGTTTAGAATAACTTTATAGAAAAAAATTGTATAAATTATATAAAAAAATTGAAATTCATTAGTTTATTAAAACAAATAGTATAAATATTATACTTTATCCCTAAAATTTTTGCTGTGTACATGGTCAATACATTATTTGTAATTTTTAAACAAGAGTCTCCACTTTATCGCTGACTCTGGCTTAGAAGATTCGTTAGCCCTTAGAAGTGGATTTGAAAAAATAGTATTCCTTGTAATTCTGGCATTGCCCGAATGCCTGCTTTTCATATGCACCAGTTTTTTGGCCAGAAATTAGACTTGCTTCACGAGGATAATATCGACAAAGTCATAGCAATGTCAGATTAAACTCTTGCAGATACGTATACATGTGAATACACAAGTTCGAAACTATTTTTTGATAAGGAAGTGTGTGGCTATTCGATGTCATTAAATAAAGAAAGGAATTTCATTTAATCTTGCTACGCCAAACGGTGGTCTAGAATGCTATTTTAGCCGGTCATGAGTCTTTCCCGGTTGTTTTTAATAAAAAAAAATTATGATATATTAAGTTCGAAAAGACAAAAGTAATGTCATTGTTTTAATTGGCTACTATTTTAGAAAAGAATAAAATTTTGTTTTGTTTTCATGAAAAGTTATATCAGGTAGATATAGAACCGATGGTATTAAGTTGAAAAAATGATTCTTGTCGAAAAACTCATTATTATGGCATATGTATAATGTGATGACGTTACATTTAGGTGAACTTTAAGCCAACAGTTATTGGATATCAACAAATAAAATAAAATTAAACAAAAGTTCCGAAATCTTACTTTTGAACTCTTCAAAAGTTGCCTCGCTTTTGTTTAAATTTACAAGATAATTGCAGTTTCGTTTCTTTTAAATAAAACTCATGCATTTCAGAATAGACTCAGCTTGCAATTTCTATACACAAATTAAATCTTGAAATTTGTAACATCAACAACATAATCCAGAAGTGACAGCAACATGTCTGGTGCTATAGAGGAACACTTAAGTATACAAAAGAAGTAACAACTTCATTAACAAAAAAAAAAAAAGTTTGAGAAAAAACCAAAGCTATTGGGTACATTTACCTTTCAAATAGATAAACGCTCTGCTCCATTTGAGCAATCATTTCGAGAAACATCAACCCAAAAACAGCGTTAAATTAGCAAACACCTTGACTAAACAAACAAATTAAGTTCTGATGAAGATGATGATATGATGTGATGCGATAACGAGGTAACCTTTTTTCGCGCAGCACCACCAACCAACTTCCTATGTGTTTTATGCTACCAAACAGCCAATTTTGTGGTTGCAGTAGTTGGAGATTTATGCATTTAAATTTCAACCGCGGCAGCTTAATGAGTGCATTTAAAGTTGAAACTATAAGGATACGCTATGTAGGCAAATCTAAATCCAAAGAGGATAAATGGCTTTTGCTAATGATAAGTTTTGAGTCTGACGATGAGCACAGCAAAGAACGTGCTGCATGTGGATTTTTGCATACAAAATCCTAAGTCAAAACTGTGATATTTCTATATAATTTACTGCTCCAACAAAACAAAGAGAGTAGCAGCAACAACATTTTGTCTGCAATCAATACACATGCAAATTTTTGCCAATTGCCAGAAAATGAGTAGCACGTTTTGTACCAAATGTGCGGTTACTTTGCTGATTTTTTTTTTGTGATTTATTTTTGTGGTTCTTTTTAGCAGCGCTCCTCATCATCATCATCATCCGCATCGTTGGTAGAAATTGAAAATTTCTGTATGGAATGAAATTTAAATGTTTCGCACCGCCATGAACCTGTTACTGGTGGTGTGAACAGGCAGCAAGTGTTGTTTTGGTCACTTTTGGCGTTAACTTTGGCATCTCGTTGATTATAGGCCTCTTTTCCGTTCGTGGCGCTGGTTGTGTTTGTTTTAACAGTTCATTAAAAACGCAGTTTTGTTGGCCCTAAACTTTCGCCTTTGTTTGTTTTGTCGAAAGTCTGCGAGACACGCCCACAATTGGCGTAAATATTACTTGAGCTATAAATCATCAATATAAAGAGGGGTTTTTTCAGTTTTATCACTCGCGCAAAAGATGCACCAGCGATAAGGATGAGCAACAGCAGCAGCAGGCGTTTATGCCGCAGTGGGTTGTGTTGCTACCTTTTTCGACAGGCAATTAAGCGCGATATGTTGCTGTAAGCACTTTGTAATGAAATGAATGCATTGAGGTTAACGAGACGGCAAATGAAAATCATAAATTTTTGGGTTTTTTTATTCCCAGGAGATTCGTGAAAATATTTTTGCATAAATTAATTTTTTAAATTTCAAAATTATATGTATTATCCATGTATGTACTGAATTATATTTTATATTTGAGTAGACTGTTTGTTTGCCCCTGCGTATATGCTACAGTTTTTTATTGAAATCTGAAATGTGCAGCCTACAACTATGCAACATTTTTTAAAAATAAACTCATCGTTTCGTTGAGTTATATCGCTTAACGATGTTATTTTACACTGATCCCTATAAGTATGCTTTATTTTTTTATTATTTTTTTAATTCAACCTCAGTGATGCCAGCCTACTGGAATTATTTTGTTAGTTCTTTTTGAAATTTTAAATTGCCACGAGACTGTAGATGGATGTTCCAAGCTGAGTTCGAGGCGATTATTACAGTGACGGAGTATAATGGAGAGCGTTCCCTTAAAGCTTTATAGTTAAATCCAAGTAAGTCCATCAATCCTACAAGCCACTTCAAACCTTTAGCAGTAAGTTTGAAATACCTGGTCACTACGATATAGAGCCAAACTAAATTGTTATATATTGAACAGGGTGTCTTTCTCGAAGGGCACTCCCTTGCAGCACCATAATCTTATTGGGTGTACAACTTAAAAACCGGAATTTTTTAGCGAAATTTGATGCTTTATTGTGGAAAAATGTTACAATATATTTTATTCAAAGTATTGTCCATTGGAAGCTACAACATTTCCCCATCTTTCAGGCAATTTATGAATTCTATCCCAAAAAAATTCCGCCGGCTTGGCGGCCAAAAATGAATCTATCCAATTTTGGATGCCTTGCTCTGATGTGAAGCGTATTCCGGTGAGGGCGTTTTGCATCGAGCGAAATAAACGAAAGTCAGACGGAGCAAGGTCCGGACTATAAGGCGGGTGAGCCAAAACTTCCCATCCACTATTTTCCAAATAGTTTTTCACGGGTCTTGCAACATGCGGCCGAGCGTTGTCATGATGAAAAATTATTGCTTCGTGTCTGGTCGCATTTTCTGGGCGTTTTTCGATGATGGCACGCTTCAAACGTATTAATTGTGTTCGATAGAGGTCACCTGTGAGCATTACAGAGCATTACCTTGGCACCATGGATATTTGCCTTTGGCTGGGAAGGTCCTGGTTGTCCGGGCTTCATATATGATTGTTTGCGTTTCGGGTTGTCGTAATGGATCCATTTTTCATCCCCAGTCACGATCCGATGCAAAAATGACTTTTGGCAGCAGTTTTCTTTGCAAAAAAATTACCCAACAGAACCTCCCGCAAATGCTGTCTTTTTCTCCAATTTTCGAAGTTATTCATCGTGAAAAATAATAATGATGCACACAAGATAAAATTGTTTTGTTGACTGATTTTGACAGCTGTCAAATGTACCTTCAAAATGACAAATATATAAAGTTCGAGCTTTCACGATATTTTTTAGTACGGACATCCACCGTCAAATTCCGGTTTTTTAGTTGTTCACCCAATAAATGGATTAACTCAACTACTAACAAAATAACCTCTTTTCATCTCCTAAAACATGTAGAACTATTGTAGGAGTTATCACTGGTCACAGTTTTACGGGTTATAATGCTCACAGAATGCGCAGAACACTCTTAAGCAGATGTTTTATTTAATAATCTTGAAGAACTTTAAGAGACTGGTCTTAGACCACTCAAAGGCTTCGCAATGGCTTCCAAAATCTATACGCATAAGCTTAACAGGTGCTAAAAATCAATCACAACTAATGCATTATTTACTATGGACCTTTTTGGTTTATTTGTTATTATTTTGCCGCCTTTCAAACCTTAACCTTCAAAATTGGTCAGAATATGAAAATCGGTTAGGAAATGTCCTAGTAATGTAATATTTTAAAGAGTCTTATGAGGCAGATTCGGTCAATTTTATATTTTGAAAAGAGACTAAAAAAGTTTAGGTATCTATATCTACATATAAATAGGCAAACGAAACTGGTTCAGTCCCTATTTCTATACCTAAATATTAACCGATTTTCTTGATTTTTTCTTTGTTGGATAGGTTGTGAGGATGAGCAGTGCGTAAGGCTATATTTTTTTTTAAAGTGGGCAGTGCCACTCTCTTAAAAGTAAAAAACGCTCTCACGGCTAAGCCACTACATAGATTTTTATGAAATAGAGATAAGGTTAGCACAAAGGATTGATTTTTATGAATTTTGATTTGGGATTAATATGAACAGGATGTTTTATGAACCAAGGAGGGGTATAAAAATTTTTTGCTTTATAGACAAATGGTCGAATTTCGGCCACAAGGCGAACTCTAGTATTTATGAATAGGCAAACGCAATTGGTTCAGTCCCTGTTTCTATACCTTAATCTCCACCGATTTGCATGGTTTTTTTTTTTTTTTTTGCTGGAAAGGTTGTGAGGAGGAGCAGTGCATGAAACCATTTTTTCTTAAAGTGGGCGGTGCCACGCCCCTTTATGAAAAAACCCTCCCACGGGTAAACCACTCCATTGATTTTAACGATAAAATTATCATTGTGTTCTTAAGTGGGCGCAGCCACGCCTCTAATGGTATAATGCGCTATCAGTGCTTAACTGCTGCACCGTTTTTTATGGAATTCGGTTCTACAATAGGCTTAACAATGAGGAAGGCAAATAAAAAGTTAATAATTTTTAGACGGGGGTGCAACGCCTATAAATAGAATACACGGATTCACGGCAAAACTGCTGCATTAATTTTAATGTTACTTTGAATAACAGTAGGCTTAACGCTAAGGATTGAAATTAAAAAGGATATTTAAAATATTTGTTTCATAGTGAGCAATTCCAAGCTTCTAAAATGAAAATATGCAGTTATAGTTAGTAATTATAGCTCCATAGTCCCTTTAAAGTCAAGTTTTTCCAGAATACTATGTAAATTGTGGTTTTCCACGTGAGGTACTTCACAAGTTAACAAATTTTGATGTTTTTGATTTTAGTAATATTTGATTATGTTATACCTATGTATGGGTATTTCTACAGAAAAGTAAACCGTGAGCTAATTAATTCAATCACTATACATATCTCTGAAACTATTGAACGTATACAAATGAAATTTGGTGCATATGTTAAAAGCGCCAAGACAAATAATGTGTACTGAAAACATTAAACGCACATGAATGAGATTTGATACATGTGTAAACAGCACCGGGACAATAATGCTCACTGGAAAAATTGGCGAAGCCACGCCCCTAGAACAAAGTTCATCATATATGAGATTTGGTACGCAAGCAAAATGGATCGGGACAAATAAAATCTTTTCGAAGAATTAGTGATCCCACGTCAACATAACAAGATAAGGTGAAGCAACTTTCAGCGGAATGTCTTGCTTTTTTGAAAGATTTGTATAGTGGAAAAATATGTCACAAAGCATCAGTCACGTTGCGTTTGAAACTATCATTTATATTAAAAAAGATAAAGAAAATGTTTAGACAGTTCAAATGGCAAATTAAGGTGATATTATTCCTAGTCATCATAAAATTAGTCGCATTAAAAAACTCTTGTAGATTTCGCAGATTTTTTCGCTTTTATAGATGCACATAAAAATCACTTCTGCTTTTTGTCACGTTCGTATGCCTGAATATTTGCATGTATCTCGGAACTATTCTATCGACCGGGCTAAGTTTTTACACCATATAGGTATAGTGCTATTCAAGTGCTGCACAAAAATCCAAGAAAGAAAAACAATTTTTGATTTTTCCTTTGTTTTTCTTAACTTTACAATAGTAGGACTGTCACGTGCGTCATCATGGAAATGCCAATATTTTTTCAATCTAGAAACAAAATATTTTTACAATATAAAGACTGGTAAACGAGTTAGAGAGATTTAAAAATTTGACTAATCGACAGGTATGCGTTACTTCGAATCAAATTTTTGTAGCTCCAACCTGACATTAAACTGGAATAATATTTTGTACCTGGATCAAGCACATATATAGGTACAACACAATCAAATATTACTAAAATCGGAAACATCAAAAGTTTTTACCTGGCGCTTCACGTGGAAGACCTCAATTTACATAATATCCTGAAAATATTGCTAGAGCCCATTTTGATATCTTGTTCAAGGAAAAATTCTCTATCGATTGGTGGAGGTTTTAAGAACCTTGAAATTAGTGCTAGTATCACATCTAATGTGACTGCTATACACTTCTAATCAAAATCATTTTAGCAGGTACACTACTTGTTACTTTCGGAAAGCCGAATATAGTTATATTCTACACCCAGAGAATATTCGAATTGTGCTTTCGCGGAGAATAAGACATAGTAGCTATAAAGAAGTATATGTAAGCTTTAGCTTATAATGATTCAATGTAACTATGTACATATATCCATCTAACTGTCTGTCTTCCCATCCGATCTCCATGCTAAATATCAAAAGAACTTTGTAAATCCGTAAATTTCAGAGCTTTTGGATCTTATATTGTAACTTTCTCTTTACGGACTGAAATAGGATTCAAAAACTAAATAAAAAAACCAATCGTTATTTATTGTTTTTTCTCGTGATTTTTATTTCAAAAAATTCTTCATAATTATTATTCTTAAAATAAATCAATGCAAAAATTTAAAGCAGCTGAAAACAGATATTGTTTCATAGAATTCCATACATTTAAAAACAAAATATTGTGTTTTTATATGTATCAAAAAATGAGTATTTACAATTATAACATTCACGCGTAAACTGAGATAACTTGTCTTTATATATGTGCCTTTGGTCAGGGATGCAAATGAAAATTTTCGTCCTTACCAATATCCTGTGAATAAACCTCTAAACATCAGTAAGGACGATTTTGTGTATTCTATTATGGTGCTGTGGGTGGTAAAGATCATGCTTAGTAACTAAGAGAATTGACATTTTAGTTTTGTGCATGCCACCATGCACTAGTGCGAGACGTCACATAATTTTTCAATCCTTCCTGTGTACCCTGTGGAGGAAACTGTTGGGGACCACTCGTTTCATATGTCAAACCATTATGTTGATTGAATACATAAGCCTTCGGCACTTGTGTTGTATATTGCAGCGCTGGCACATAATTGCGATTTGGAACAAGTGGCTTTACTATGGACAATGGAGGTATATATTGTGGTTTTGGAATGTTATAACTATAACCTGGCTGCTTTGGTGTAATACTGACATGATTCGAAGGTCCATAAACATTATTGCGCAAATCACAGACAGTATTATCGATAAGTGTTTTAAGTGGTGCCGAATAAATACGGAAGTTAACATCATTATAATCAAGTTCAGAGATCAAAAATACTGGCATACGATCAGACAATACCCAAACATCTTTATTTTCATCGATCTTAACATCACTGGGGAAGACCAAGCCAACATCATCACGATCAACAACACCATGAAATTGTGGTGAATAGGGATTTGATGAATGCCAGCAACCAATAGCATTTTGATCAACTAAATCGAATAATTCCACACCATCATCGCTCATCACACGCGCTGTGGTATGTGAGTTCGGACCACGTTCATCCAAAACAACAAAATCATGATAACTGTCCTCGGTACGACTTTCATCGCGTAAAATACGCGTTGAGACAGCAAATTGACGATGACTGGCCAATGGACTGAAGTATAGCGTGCGATAGCCATCGGAGCGTATGGGTGAAAGTGCAATACCAAAGATGCCTTCCTCACCCCATTGGAAATTGAGTCCAGCTATATTGAAATCACCGCGTAATGGATCTGGGAAGAAGTATGAATGTGCCGAGAAACGCCATGATTTATTTTGTTCCCACGAATAGGCGATCAGACCATAGCCCAGTTCATCGGAGAAATATGCAAATGCATCATCACAACTGCGGCCAATATCTACGGCAACGTTAGCGATGAAAGTATTCGCATTGGTATCCTCCGGACGGAATTCATAGCGACGTATGCGTGTGTTTGTTTGCAAATCGAAAACATTTACTGAATAAGGGCAGGGATTAGTTGTAGTGTTGCCAATGCCAACAGTGCCGGTATCAAGTACCCAAAGGCGACCGCACTCATCGGCTTTAATACGGTAGACTGTGGTCAAACCGTTGGCACAATCGCCAGCGGTATTACTGCGCCAATCAGGATATGGTATGAGCTCAGGTGAGCCGGTAACGCTGTGATCCATGTTAATGTAAGTTAATGTAGCGGGAATGCCTGTAAAATACAAGAAAAAATACATACATGAAATTACAAATTATGAGCAATTATATAGAGGAAAGATATAAGTACAATATGTAAGTATATGTGTATAATTTCAAAAGACATTGCTAAACCGCATATTAAAATATTTAATTAAAATTTTATGTAGATTGGTGCAATCTGGTTAACGACTACAGTGGGCAACATTTAATTATGATCGAATATCATGACAATATCGTCGCTAGCTGTGGAAAAACAAATGCGTTATGTTGCTGATTAGTTATTAATGTTTAATGGGACAACTTTTGCGATTAATGGAAAGCAATTTACTGCTTTTCAGTTTACAACAATTTGGCAACTTCAATTGCAGCTGTCAAAAATCGCTTGTAAGCTTTCAGTTAATGGAAATATAATTAAACCTTTACAACTCTACAATTTGGCCTAAATTCATTTACAACCATGGACTGGATTTTTGCAAGTCAACTGAACCCGAATTTGATGGAAAAGAGTTAAAAGCTTTTATTATTTATCATTTAAGCAATGAGTTTTCACAAGATGAATATGTTTTAGATGGAATAGTAATAATGACTTATGTCCGCATCGTACAGTCGAATCATAAAATACTTCCTTTGAATATAAACATGTAATTAACTAAGTAGCAGATAAGCTTTGATTAGTTGTGAACACTTTTTATTGTCAAATATGCTATATATGTTTATATTCTCATAAACTTTATGAAACAATTTTAGTGCCGATTGTGGTTGCTTGTCAAAATCAATAAAAATAGGGTTTTAAAAAAGTTTATGATGTTTATCAAATCAAAAAATAAGTGTCATATTTGTTACTCCACTCGTAAAGTGAAAAAATTAAAGAAATTAACACTAAATTTTAAACATAAATAAACATGCGTATGAACTATTTGATGGTTCCGTAAAGTAATATTTACAAATAAAATGTAATTAAATAATGAATTAATATGAACTCTGAATTGCCTACATTTTCCTATGTATGTATGTATTCCCCTTTAACTCCTAGGATGAGCATAGGGCCAATATGAGACGTTTCCATTTGTTGCGATCCCTAGCGATGACTTTGATCTCTTGCCACGACTTTCCCGATTCTTGGATTTCCTTTTCCAGTGACCTTTTTCAGTTGGTTTTGGGTCTACCACGTCCTCTACTGCCTTGTGGATTCCACTCAAGAGCCTGGTGACAAACTTCGCTGTGTGGTTTCCGGAGAGTGTGACCAATCTATCTCCATTTGCGCAGCTTGACCTCGTTTGCTATAGCCTTCTGATTGCATTTTTGAAGTAGCTCGGCACTTGATATAGTGCAAGGCCACCAAACCTTTAGTATACGCCTTAAGCATTTGTTGACGAATACTTGCAGCTTGTTCGTTAGTTGTTCAGTAACAAGCCATGTTTCGCATCCATATAGCAAAACCGATTTCACATTCGAATCAAAAATGCGCACTGTCGTTTTGAAGAATGTAACGGAAGAAGACCATATTTTATTCAGTTGAGCAAACGCGCCTTTTGCTTTTGCTATTCTTGAGTTGATATCCTCTTTTACTCCACCATCGATGGAGATAATGCTGCCTAAATACGTGAAGCTATAGACGTTTCCGATGTCATCACTGCCAGCTTTAAACGTGATGTCATTGCCAGCTTTAAACGTGATGTCATTGCTTGCGTTTAGCTTCATGCTTTTAGTCTTGGATACGTTGATTTTTAGGCCGGCCTTTTGTGATTCCAAGACAAGGTCTTCCATTTTGCTTTGCATATCTGAATGTTTGGACGATAAGAGGCAGATGTCGTCAGCGTAGTCGAGATCTTCCAGATGTTCGGTAAAGTTCCATTGGATACCCCTTTTTGCCTTATTAAGAGCTTTATCTAGGATATCATCAAGAACGATAAGGAAGAGTGATGGTGATAGTAAACACCCCTGCCGTACGCCTGAATTAGTGGTGAATGTCGGTGACAACAACCCATTGTGTAACACACTGCATTTAAAGCCTTCATATTGTGCACGTACTAAGTTTATGGCCTTCGCGGCAATACCTCTTCGTTACAGTGAAACCTAGATGTTTTCTCGGGAGACACTGTCGAAGGCAGTGATATAGTCTACGAAGACAAGTTGAAGTGCAGCACGCCACTCGCATGGTTGTTCGACTTGCTGCTATTTGGCATTCATTAAATGTTTCCACAGACTTGAGCTTACGTCGAAATCCAAAAAGAAAAGCAAACCGAATCTCTTGTTGCGTTGGCACTGAAATATCTGCTGACATTGTTTCACGAATTTTACGTTTTCTTCTCTCCATTTTGATCGATCTTTCTGAAAATTGAAATGATATGTCGTAAGACTGTAACAAATAGTACGCAATTTTTTGATTTACTAAAAATTTATAACATGACACTTACTAAGCGAACTTTTGTTAGGCCCTACGTACGTAAGAACTATTTGATGGTTCCGTAAAGTAATATTTACAAATAAAATGAAGTAAAATAAAACAGTAATATTTACTCTAAATTACCTACATTTTCCTATACGTAGAGAAATAATGCTTTCAGCCATTTTTACTATATAATTCTAGTAAAAATATTTATGTTTGCGCAGTCATTTGCTTAATATACAAGTTTTTTACGTCTTCATCATATAGGTCTGTGGTGTAAAGGTCTAACAAGTTTGTAATTGTAGCTAAAAATGATATGTTTGTTTGAACTTAACAGTACGGTAAATATCACTTAAATTTTTCCGAAAAAACTACTGTTCTGTAAGGTTATTGATTTTATTCGGGAGTTGTCAGTATATTGACTTGAAATTCTAGTAAAATTTACTAGAAATAATGTATTTTTTTGTGTAGGAATTTTATCAAAATTATTGTTTTAAAAAAAAAGTGAAGTTATTGTTTATTTTAAAATTTATTTTTAGGTGTCTTCAAAACAGGGTTGCCAATCGTTCGGTTGAGTTATGTAAATATTTGTTTTGGCTTAAATTTGTATGGAAAACTTTATTTTATTTAGAATTTCACTACCAATTATAGTATTTATTTGATATACCGTGTAAAATTTGGTCCATTTCAGAGAACATTTGATTGATCCAAAACGTTTTTAAAACCAAAAAGTGGAATAAAAATTTTTTTTAAAACTTAAACTTTTTATATGGACTAGAGTTCGCCTTGTGGCCGAAATTCGATTTGACTATAAAGCAAAAAGTTTTTATAACCTTCCTTGGTCGATAAAACACAAAAAGCTTTTAATATTCTTCCTTAGGATTCTGGTTACCTGAATTCATAAAAATCGGTACAGCAGCTAAGTTGCAAAAGCGTCCTTGCCATTTAGAGGCGTGTTACTCCTACTAAAGAGCAAAAAGTTTTTGATATCTTTCCGTCCTAGTCATTCTATCCCCATATCAAAATTCACAAAAAATCAATGCTGTGAGCGCGTGACACCGCCCACTTAAAAATATAAAGGTCATATCCTCATTTCATACTGTTAGCCGTTATCGTTTCTTAGTGCCGACCTATCTCCATACCAAATTTCGTAAAAATCGATGCAGTGGTTAGCCGTGAAAGCGATTTTTCTATTTAGGGGCGTGGCACCGCCCACTTTTAAAAAATAAATGTTTCTATGCTCTGTTCTTTCTCACAACCTTTCCAACAAAAAAAATCAAGCAAATCGGTTGATATTTAGGCATAGAAACAGGGACTGAATCGATTTCGTTTGCCTATTTATTATAGTCTTTGAACTGCCCAACTAAAACCGGCAATTTATTTCTCTGTAAAATCTACATTGGCCACTCTATTTCATTTCTTAATTTTCCACATTGAATGGACAATATCCTCAGTACTACAGAACATACGCTGTGCAAGATCTTTATCAGAACTACGTCACCTACCGTTAATATTTTACCAATTGTAATTGAGGATATCCCTTACAATGCCTATCTAGAAAAACTCTTTACTTTTGGTTAAAATCCCCTTAATACAAAAAATAAAACAACCCAAAGAGAAACAACAAACTGTAGAGCAAAACGTTGAAATATCGGAACGTTATGTCAATAATGTGTCTTCCAAGTTAATTTATTCTGGACTTTCTACACCGCACTTAGACTTTGAATATTCATTTGATGCCCCTGTTTCTAAACTAAAATCTTTCGCTTTAAAAATAAAATTTTCTCGACTTCGAACAAATAACATAAAGACTTTCTGAGTTAGCTGGTAACAAGCCAAAAACCACTGAGATGAAGAAACTGAAGAAAACTTTGAACCACAAAATGACGCAGAGAGACCATTAAAATACTGTGACGAAAAGTTTCTGTGCTATGATTCAACTCGCCGAAAACTCTTATTTCAAGTTGGTGAAAAGGATGCTTATTAGGCCGGGTCAATTTGTTCGGAAGGCAAAACATTGGCAAAGAGTATAGCAACAAAAAAATCTATGGAAAATTCTAAAAAACTTTGCCCAAGAAAGCATGGGTCTGAAATCAATATCGAGCCGCCGCAAATTGCGTTGAAGTTTTGATGTACTAAATACTTTAAAAATACTTTAAGACAAAGACAATACCAGGATATAAATCAAATACTTCACCATTTGAAACACTAATGATAGACTTAGATATTTATATTTCGATTGATAATTATCAAATGTTGTATCTTTATAAGCTTCAAGCGTTATTTTTTTAAAATAGCTTAATTTAGACAAAACAAACAAAAAACTGGCAGATTAAACACCTTTGCTAACTCGATAATTACCGTAAAATTGGCTTAAATGAAAATGTTAATTGAACGTAATGAAAAGCAAAATGCACATGAAAATTAGCAATTAACTTTTTTTGTTTTCCATAGCTACAGCGAAACGTATTCGTCAAATCAAGAAAAGTCATAGTGAGAACATGAAAACACAACAGCAACAACAACAACAACAACATTTTCTCAAAGTAATAATGCGCCTAATTGAACATGAAAATCAAAATCAGCCACACTTATGGTTGCAATAATGCAATATCTATCGTCGGCATAAGACAACAACAGTAAACAGACCATAAAAAAAAGTGTTGCCAACACAACACATTAGAGGCACACGACCATGACTTGCAACAGCACGAGTGCAGCATGCAACAACGTACATAAGTATTGTGTTGCAGCAGTTGACAATACCTCAAACCACTTTATTTTGACATTTAATTTTGTTGTTGGCGTGTTCGTTTTTTTGTAGGTATTTTTAATAAATTTCTTATTAACTTATAAAAGTAATAAAAATTTCTGACTTACAGGTGGTGTTGGTGGTGGTGCTACATGAAAATCAATTGCAACGCAAATTTTTGCATTGCAACAACGTTTTTTGTAACATGTACAACATTAGTCAAGTTGACAGCAACATTATTGCTGCTGCTACATATATTTTGGTACCGCGTTACCATTATGCCACATGTCACGTATCGAATCAACAAGAATTTCGACTCCATTAAGCATGAAGTGCAAAATTGATTGATGATGTCTAAATAACAAGAAACGGAAGTTTCGAGCGCAACGATGACGATAATGCACATGGAATTCAAGTTATTGCAACTGTTGCTTCGTACTTCATTCAGCAACATTGCTCAAAACAACTTCATTAGTTGACATTTTATTAGTTTGATGTCACAATTTGCTCAGAATTCCTGTCAGTGATTTTATGTTTTTCTTTCTTTGGAATTAATTTCGACGTTTGATTTGAGTGGCAATGCTGAATGCTTGACAATTCTTTGACATCTAGCAACAGTTGCAATTGCGTGATTTTAGTTTTGGAGAAGTCAAGTTTTGACACCTGCTTTTTTGAAAATTTGTTAGGAAAGCTATAGACATTAAATAAAGTTTTTGCATAGCTGGTACGCTTTCGAGATAAAAAATGTCACAGTTTTATCCGTAAAAATGTAAGAAATTATTTTTTCCAAACCAAATTTTGACAATTGATTCTTGGAGAAATCAATGGTATCTGGTTTGTTTTTCGAGATTTGCGATCTGTAGTTTATATATATCCGTAAAAAAGAATTGAAAATATTTCCTTTAGTAAAAATTTTGAATATTAAATGAATTTTTTTTATCCATACAAAAGAAATCGAATCCTTGTAGAAGTAAATGAGGTAAGCAATAAATATTATCTGTAATTTTTTGGTATATACTTTCGTTTTTGAGATATGCGATCTGTAATTTTTATCCGTAAAAAAAACGAATTATTTCTTTAAAAAACAAAAATTTCGATTTCTGATTCTTGTAGAAGTTCATAAGGTTAGCAATAAATATTATATAAAATTTGTTGGTATATGCTTTCGTTTTCGAGATATACGATCTGTAATTTTTATCCGTAAAAAATAAATCGAATTATTTCCATCAAAAAAAAAAAAATAAATTTCGACTGCTGATTCTTGTAGAAGTCAATCAGATAAACAATTAATATTATGTGTAATTTTTTTGTATATGCTTTCGTTTTCGAGATGTGCGATCTGTAATTTTTATCCGTAAAAAAATTCGAATTATTTCTTTAAAAAGAAAAATTTCGATTAGTGATTCTTGTAGAAGTCAATGAGTCGAGCAATAAATATTATCTGAAATTTTTAATAGAGTAGAACGGGGTAATGTCGTGCACTGGCTGTTTTAGCCCAAGGAATTGAATGATTTACCAACTGTTCGTAAGGTAGGGAACCTGCTGACCTACTGAGCTTATGCATATAATACTAGCAATTTTCACCAGTTCGTCTCTACAGAGTAACTTTTTTTTCAAAACACACGCTTTCGGGACGATAAAAGTGTTTTTTCATCGGGTCAGAAAAATAATTTTCCTTGCGGGAAAATATACCAGGTAAGTGTTTTCTGAAACGAAATATCCTGCCAAAGAAAAGAAGTATTTGGTTTTCGAAAAAAATTTTGGGCTTCACCGAGTTATCGAAGTTGACCTTTAAAACGACCATTGGGGTAATGTCGTGCACATTCACTTACACAAACACAATTTCTCGCTACACAAATGTTGTTACACATGGATGTAACCAATGAAATTATTTTTCGATCGGATGCTTATTCGTTGCATTCGCTTGAGATGTACGGCTTTACGAGCATGTCAAAGTTGAGTTCACGACATTGCCCCGTTCTACTCTATATGCTTTATTTTTCGAAATATCCATAATTAAAAATGACAAAACAATTTTTTACGTAGGTATTGCGAACTTTGTTCTTGTGGAACTTGAGTGATAAGAAATCCTATCAAAAACAAAATTTTAAGATTTAATGTGATGTTTAAGATTCTAGAATTTTATCCGTCAAGTAATTTTACGTTTCCAGCGAAGATTTAGCTGTGATGAGATTTATAAATCTAGTCGTTATATTCTACCCATTTTCACTGGCCGAAAGTGATTTATTTTTAAAAAAAAATGTCATAAGCGGGAAAATGAATGTTATTCTTCTTTTTCTTCTTAATATTTATCTTCTGTTTGCTTTTTTTAATGGCATTTGATGACTATTAGCAAAAATAGCCAAAATCGGTAGCCCTATTGGGATTTATACGAAGATTTAAAACAAATCTCGTCAGAAAGTAGATTTATTTTTGTATGGTACATCACGTAATTTACTGCGAGATTGAGAGCTAAATCTCGAAACTACTGTAAATCTCCGGTGGAAACGTAATATAAGGAAAGAGCATGTCAAAAAAAATGCAGTGACATACGTATACATGAAAACCGGTGGTGGGCAAAACGTTGCCCTAGGGCAACGAGACAAAAAGTAATTTGCATGTAGTGGTGCCCAGCACTGATGAAAACCCATATGAACGAGTAAAGCAGTGCTGGGAACTCTGCTCAAGACACACCAGCGTCTGATTTTGCTGCCGCTGGAAAAATAGAACAATTTTTAGTTGGACAGCAGAAGGCCTATCTATTGCTCTCTTTTTTTCGTTCTCTCTCAACCTTTGTTCCTTATTGTTTTTATTTTAATAGGTACAGAATAGGTTAAATCCTTACATTCCGTAAGTAAATATCAGTCTCATACACTTATCTAAATACTATCGTCTTTTGTTGCACAGTTTCTATGTAGCTCATCCTATATTGTCTTTTTAGTGTATCTATTTCGGGTAAAACAAACTATGGTGATAAATATCCTAAATAAGTAGTACTACCATAAAATATAAATTTCTGTAATTGTGTTGCAATATTTCCAATACAACTACCACTATTTAGTTGACAATTTTCCAGATCTATCATGAAAGATGTAATTATTTCTTAATGAACATGCATATCAAAAAACTTTGTTTATTTTTCTTGTCATTTGAACACCATGTTACGAGTACATGCCACCAATACTCGATGGAGTATATTATCACCAACATGTCTAACATTTGATGGAGTCTAATTATAATGTTGCAGCGGAAGCATTTCACATTCAGCATAACTTTATGAAGTGGCTGAGATTTGAAAATGACTGCAATTTTGAAGAGTCACGTGCTACATTGTCATTAGTCCCATGTAGTGAATAAGATATTCATATACACGACAATAAAATTCCAGTAAAATTTTTAATACTCGTATTTGCATTTTATGTTTTATCCAATGTTTGTGTTGAGGATTGAATTCATGACGATTAAGTTCTGTTAATTTGGAAACAAAAATATGTAAGTAAAAATATTTTATATAACTTTATTAGGGGTCCGCACAAGACATATTGTTGGAATTTTAAGAGATTTCGTTTCAAGATACGTTATCTCATGTACCCGCTTTTTATTTAACAAATACTTCAATTCGGTGTCGCCTGCAAATGTCTTCTCAGCATTTGTATATGAAAGAAGAAAAAACAAATACTGCACTGACTTGTCTTGTTTGCTTCAATTCAGTTCAGTGCATATACTGTAGTTGCAGTGTACACCATGGTACAATTATAGAGGTAGCGCCAAATTGTCAAATCGAGCAATAAGGAGACAAAAAAAGAATGAGAAAAGGGAAACAGCTGAATTGTTGTTGTTCTGCTAGTAAATTTTGACAGTACTCGCTTCCAAAAGAGAAGCACAAGAAAGCGCCAGCGGTTCTGACGTGACCTTATTAATTGTATTATGGTGTACACTACAAAATTGTATTTTAATGACAAAAAAGTTCTCGCTCTCTTTTTTTTCATCTGTTTTGTTTACTCTCCCTCGCGAAAATCTATGAAAGCTACAAAATTTTACTGTAGTTTTTGTACTCGCAAGTTTTACACTGACCTGAAGTATTTATTTGCATAAAATACAGTAGACTGCAGCATTTGTTGGAATCAGGTATTTAAGACACTGATAAAATAAGACAGTGTACTTTAGTGTCAAAATAAAATCAGTCTGCAGTGCTATTTCAATCTAGTATATTTAGGATCAAATACGTCAGTTCAGTGTAAAATCTGCAGGTTAAAAAATACACTACGTTTCAAGATATCATGGGCAGGACCCTAATATATTTGTTAGCAACAAAATAAAGTAACCCTCTTGGAATTTTGTTGAAATTTTGTCTGTGGTTTTGTTTGAAGCCAAAAGCAATAAAAATGGCAGCAAAAAATTTTGAGTTATTTTTTGGGACTTTGATGGCTGTTAAAAATAGCAACATTGGTCGGTACTACTTCACGAAATTGTGCATATTTTTAATCGATGTTCATGTTCTGACCTATTTTGGAAAGGTATTGAATCAGGCAAAACGCACATAGTAAAAATTTTTTGTATATGAAAAAAGTATTATTTTAGTTCTATTTAAGTACTAAGACTACAAAATACACAAACAACAAAAAGTATTATTTTAGTACTTTTTAGTTCTAAGGCTATTTTTAGTACTAAGATTATTTTAGGTTCTTTTTTAGTACTTAGAGTATTTTAAGTGCTTTTTTAGTACTACGATTATTTTTAGTACTATTTTAGTACAAGCTTAAATTAAAATAATGCAAAGCGGCAAGAAGAAATCTTTTAAGTACTTCTTATGTACTAAGATAACAAAAAACGCTAAGCGACAAAAAGTTATATTTTTAGTACTAAGATTATATTTTGTACTTTTTAGTACTAATATTTTTTGTACTTTTTTAAGGGTTTTTTTTAGCCCAAAACTAATAAAAAATGTAAGCAAAACTATTTTTAGAATTTTTTTCCTTACTTTTTAGTACTTTTTTAGTACTAAGATTACAAAATAAGACTGATGATTTGGATGAAATAATTCAGTTCACTGTACATTATTTTAAGAGATTCCTTCCTAAATTCTTTCAAAACCTGTTGTAGCGCCAAATACTTAAATATTCAGCGTTTTTTGAGTGTAGTATTTGCTTGAAAAGTTTTAATTAAAAACGCATTTTTGTTGCATCACTGCTAAATACTCTTATGTACTCGTATGTATGTCAGGTAGTATATCTACAAATCTATGATTTCTTGTTAGAGGAAAATGATTTTTTAATTTATTACAATTGTGGTTTTTAACTTTTTTCTATGGGGCTATTTAGATTTTGCAAAAATGTTGCTCGTATTAAATTTTTCCACTCTTATTTAACATATAAATTTAGTATTTGTTTTGGTTGTCTTCATTGAAATGCATAAAATGTAACTGACATAAAATTAGGTGGCTTGCCAATATCTTCATCTACGAATTCTAAACATTATTTCAATTCAGAAGTACATACTTGCATATTATGTATCGAACTTGTTAGATTATTAAATTCTCTGTTCTTTGACAACTTACGAGTATTTTTTCATGTCTCTGTGATATATCAAATCCTAATGAAATTTAAGTTTTCAATAAATACTTTAAAGTATGTTTGGTATTTCTTTTATTTTTTATTAAATTCCATCACATATCTGTTGAACATGATATGTGCGCGGTATTTCATTATGTCATGCTCAATAACAAATGTTGTCAATTAAATGAAAAGATATTGTCATAAGGCGTCATTGTCGTTACTTTGTAATATCACCGGTTAAGATAATACACAATGATACGTATTCAACAATGCTTTTTTTATAGTTGAAACCACCATTGGCTCACGGTATCATGCAATTTTTATCACAATTTGCGTTTTATGCCATCAATATAGATATAAAGCCTATATGCAAATCAGGAAATGTCCACTATCATGCGATTTTATCTTAAAAATTGAAGAAAAAAGCGGAAAAAGATGTTATGCGTTATGAAAAATGAGCCTCATTTCTATGAAATTTGATTATTTTTGCAACATAACACTTTTCTTGTTGGTGGTGGCGTGATGATGTTGCACCAAAAACCAGTTAGCATCCTTTGATGTGAAAAATTTGTAAATTAAGAAAACGACAGGATGTACAGTGTTCATTCTACACTGTATGTGCATTCATCTCATGTGCAATGAATTATGAAATGAGCAACGTTAGTGGCTGTACATAAAGTAGCAAACAGTGCTGACAGACAGCCTTAACAGCTGTGCGCATGCGTATTGACTGGTTTTTTTTTTTCTGTTTCTGTTTCTGTTTCTTCGAGCATATGCGTCTTCAACGTTTACCATCCAAATGATTTCATATCAAAGTAGCTGTGAAATATTACTATTTGTTTTGACTTGTTTTGATTTAATTTTTTGGTTAAATTTGCATGATAGTGCTTAGAGTTTTGCAGTCAAAAGATTTTTTTGTTATAAAATAAGAGATCAAAGTTTTTTTTTTTTTAATTGTATTCCGAACTCCAAAAAAAAAAAGAACTTTAAAATAAATCAATTAAAATTAAAATTTTGAAGAAAAGTTTTATATGGAAATTTTAAAATTTTAAAAAAAAAACTAGTAAGGGTGTAACCTTTGGCCTGGCCAAACATTAAATACCCTACACTGCAGTATTTTGAAAATTTTGCTTATATAGGAGGTGCAACGCCCTCTTGTCCGAGTTCACCCAGTTTTTGCTAAGAGCTTGCATTTATAGTTCTTAGTGTCTGATTAAAATTTAGTTCGGTTATCTCAAAAACCGCTTTAAGTATAGCATTTCGAAGCTTTTGCTTATATGGTAGGTGCCACGCCCTCTTGACCGATTTTACCCTGTTTTTGTTGTGAGCTTGCATTGATAGTTCTTAGCGTCTGAGTAAAATATAGTTCGAACTTCCTATAAAACGCTTTCAGTATAGCGTTCGGAAGCTTTTGCTTCTATGGGAGATACCACGCCCTCTTGTTCGAATCCGCCCAATTTTTTTCAGAACTTGCGCTTACAATTCGTAGTATTTATGTGCAGTAGTATTTTAGTTGCATTGTCATGAAAAATAGGAGTTGCATTTTGAATATATTTTTTGTATGGGCGGTAGGCGTGCCTGCCAGCCAGCCAAACAGACGGACATGGCTATATCGACTCAGGAGGTGAAGCTGATCAAGAATATATATATAATTTTATATATCTGCCACGCCTCCTTCTCTGCGTTACAAACTGAAGGACAAAGTGAATATACTCTGGATGTAGGGTATAAAAAGCTGGACAAAAAAATACATTATATAGAAAATTTAACATAATAAAAATTTTAACATTTCCTCGACTTCATTGTCCAAATTCACGGTCGTTCAAAAGTATATTCGTTAAACCAAGAGTAGACAATCGAAAAAAATAATGTTGAACATTTTTGGACAATTCTTTGATTTGATCTTTCTTTATTTATCTCTTTGTTTGCACGAACAATGAGGCGGACTGACGTGCAGCTGAATTGCTTAGCTTTTATCAAGAAGTCACGAGTCACAATCAGTTTTTGAATGTTGCTTTTCTTTTATTTTATTTTTTGTAGCAGTCTATTGTTAATTTTGAAATTTCCCACTTGATTTTCTCATTAGCTTAATCGCATCTTAAGCCATCATTATCACAATAAAAGTCTTTTCAATAATGCAACCCGTTTTGCAATGGCTATAATCCATTTAAACGCGTAAGTTGCGGTACAAAACTGGTACTGGTTATGAAATTTTACCTTTCTGTTTGTTTTTTCAAATCACATAATAATATACACCTCGCTTAAATCAAAATTTTTTTTTTAATTTACAAGTTCAATAATTGCTTTTTCCTTTACTTGAAACCAGGCAAATATAACAAAACAATACAACCGCTTTGTATTTGTTTATCCTTATGCGATAAAGACCTCGAACTTGAATTTATTTTTTTTTTTTTTTCTCAA
Organism: Calliopum simillimum; assembly: GCA_951812925.1. Classification (NCBI taxonomy): domain Eukaryota; kingdom Metazoa; phylum Arthropoda; class Insecta; order Diptera; family Lauxaniidae; genus Calliopum; species Calliopum simillimum. Next base: position 16,506,280 of record OX638372.1, on the reverse strand, counting down.
GAAAATGTTTTTTCCCTGTATGTACGAGTACTTGTCCAAGCCATAATTTATGAAAATTCCGCATAATTATTTCAAATGTTACGCATTGTATCTTTACAATTTACTTTTCTTTTAATTATGTTGAGCTTTCATGTCTGCATGCGATGTTACGTTCATTTTTAAGGATGCCTGTCGAAAGTTACACAAAGTTAAGATTTATTACCGATGTTAATGTTGTCACTACTTGTCACAACATTTTGATGTCTTTATTATAATGACCACTTTGTTTCGTACCAGACAGAGGCTGTGCCTTTTTTCTAATAATCATCATTGAGAGTAGTATAGTAAGTTGGTGCTACGTTTTCTGTACTTTCACGACTATGCACCGTGTCACAAGGTTAAAATTAATGAATTCAGTTTGGAATTGCTAAACCATCCACCCTTTTCTACAGATTTGGCTTCAAGCTACTTTTTGGATTTATTTTTTTTCTCAAAAGCAAAGCATCTACGAAAAACTGCTTAGAATATCTCAAAGAATCGGTGTGAATTTTTCAAAATTATTGGAAATTTTTCTATTTAGGGGAAGACGGGGTAGATTCGTACACGGGGCACCTTCGTACAGTGGCTTTATTTCGAAAACTATAGAAGTTAGCACGTCCGCTTCTTCACATGCATATTGGTGCTTTTGCAGCCATTTAGCTTGTGAAATGTGGCGGTGGTACGATTGTTGACTTGGCCGAAAAAAGACTTTGTGTGTTTTTCAGTGCAAAAGTTATTTTCTTATCTGACTTTAACTTCGTTTAATGGTAATAATTTTATGCTAAAATTTTAAAATACTTCTGCTAGTTCAAAAACAGATATGCTATTTTACTGTGTGTTTACTAATTTTGCGATTTTGCTAATAGTTTTAATAGAAATAACAATTATCTATATTGATCAGTTTGGGGCACATTCGTGCTTATAGTTACGGGGTACATTCGTACACACAAATTTACCCCTATGAAGCGTAATTTCAATTTATTTAGTACAACAAAATTAAGAGCCGATGTATAATTACCAATTAATTCATGGAATTACTGAAACACGTCTAAAAGCAAACGCAATACTCCAAAGATAACCTTAATATACCACTAGTCGACAGCTATGAAAGTCATTTCTCAATAGATGCAGTTAATTATGCTTGGGGCAACGGGATAGTTTATTCCTTACTCCTTTCACACTTTTCACACCGTCTCCAACCAATAGAGGCTTGATTGGGCCTTTTAATTGAAAACTGAGAGCTGCATTCAGCAATTGGAATATCAATAACCATGGAAAAGTTCCTATTATGTACAATATTTCAAATCTGGATAAAGTTTTCAATCGTGTCATAGTAAAAATATTACAAGTGCATTTGAAATAACAAGAATATGGCCATTTAACAAACTTTTGTGCAGCGACGAAGATTTTGCATCTGTTGGGACTTACCAGTCAAGTTCTATGGCAGATCTGCATGCGAAAGATGTTCTATACTTTCATGAGGATACTCTTTCATTCGATCCACATACGATAAATGATAAATCGGACCGTCTTTAGCTTACACTACATTAAAAGCTTAATATTGTACTTATTTTACTGCATACTAGTTATTTTGAAAAAGCTGGTAGCTTGCTTTATTTTTAGCCATAAAGTAGAAACTGTACGGATCTACCCCATCTTCCCTTATGTATTTTGATCAATTTTTAAAAAATTATAAAATACAGTCAAACTTCCCTAACTCGAACTTCTCTAACTCAAAATTTCTATAACTCGAACAATTTCCAGTTGCTTTTGCGTTTGGGGTAAAAATTTCATACACTTTGTTTTCCATAACTCGAACTTCCATAACTCGAATATCTCTACAACTCGAACAAAAAATTTTGCTTTTGCATTCGTAAGTCGAACTTTTCGAGGACCAGGGAATTATTCAAAATTTAAAATGTCATTATCGAAGCAGAATATTACAAGAATCATTAAATCGCATGGGATCGAACAAAAATCAGGATATTTCTCTTATTGACTGCATCAGTCATGTAACAAAAGCATGGGATATTGACATCGAAAATCAAACTATAGCAAATTTCTTCAAAAAATCCGGATTCGGTCAATATCCTGCATGGGACAACGAAGACGACATACCTTTAATTTTCTTGAAAAATATGGATAGCGATCGAAACATGGTGGAAGCCGATTACGAAGAATGGAAGAGATTAAACAATAATACAAGTGTCGATGTCACTTTTGAGGAATTTATTGAAGTGAACAATGATATTTCCACAACCGGCGTGCTTACAGACGAAGACATAATTGAGCATTACACGAGCAGCTCAGAAGCAACGAATCCGACTGCAAGTGCTATGGAAGAAGACGACGACAGTTCGGAGGAAGAATTCATACAACAGCCTTCCAAGAATGATGTAGAGCATTCATTGGCAATTCTAAATTCATTTTTACAAACAAATAAGAATACAAATGATGATCACTTCAAAGCACTAAGAAAATTAGAAACGCTTTATGATGCAAGCAACAAAAAAAAAATTTAATGTTCAATCAAAAATTTCTAAATACTTCAACTGTATTTAAAATCCTTGAAGAAAATAAAAATATGTATGTGTAATTGCTGTATACAATTGATTGCTATACTTTCTTTCAAAAAATTCTCTGATAAAAAAAAATTCCATAACTCGAAGTCTCCATAACTCGAATTTTTTTTGTGCATTATGGTGATTCGAGTTAGGGAAGTTCGACTGTATCTCAAAAAATCTGAAATCTCAAAAAATCTGAAATCTCAAAAAATCTCAAAAAATTTATGCGTAATCTTTAGACAACTGTAAACAAAACAAATAGCACTTGTACACAAAAACGTTGTGAGTACGCTTATGCTAAAAACTGTCAAACTTTATTATGGTATTGCCAGATTTACGCTATTGACGTTAGTGTTGCCAGTTCCTGAAATATATATAGTTACCCTCGTATATTAGTTTTTAACCTTGAAAATAAGTATAAGAGTTTATTTCCGAATTTCGCAGCACTTGCAATTAAGACATCTGCTGTGCTGCAATTTTCCTCGACGCGCTGTGCGTGCCGCTACTTATTTTCTTTAAATTGGAGTCTACTACGATTTAACGGAGTCAAGAAAAAACAAAAGCAAAATGAAAACCAAAGTTGCAATTCAATTAAAATTTTATTACAGCATTGGCAATAAAAGTTGAAAACCAACCACACCGCAAAAGCCAATACCACAACAACAACAACAACAACATATTACATGTGCGAGGATAGATCCATCATCGAAATATATTTTTTTTTTTTTTGGTAATAAACTTTTGCTATTGGTAATAACAGAATATTACTCATTTTACGAGTAGCTAATTGTTTTGGTTTGAACGCATTTTGTGCCATAAAGGTTATTGAAAATATTTGATTTTTTTTTTTTTCTTTAATTGATACAAGTCCAATGTAAATAATTTTTTTCATATCTTTCGAATTAAAGTGCGTCAGATATACTGCTTGAGTGCTGTCATAATTGAAAGTGATATTTATGTAACAGATTATGTCACGCAAGGACATATCTACGTATTTTAATTCAAGATTTCAATTACGGAATGACTGATTGCTCCATTATTATTATGAGTAAAGATATTTCAAAAGTTTGGGTGGGGTCAATATATTTCCAAATTTTAATTGAAAATTTTTTAACGAAAAAAAGCTGATTTTTAATTTATGCCTAAGGCCTTAATCGCTATGTTGCTCTTACACTCAAAAGTGTAGTAAATTTTTAACTGTTTTCTCTATTTTTTAGTATTTTTAGTTCTTTAAACATTTTCCAACCCAATCATTTAGTTTTATCTAACTTTTCCGAAGAAACAAGCTCGAAAAAATGGACGCAAAACATTCGACGTACCTTTTGTTCGATTCTTTGAAAAGGTGCTAGTACTTTAGTCGGCAGATGGTATGGTAGATGTTTCACAGGAAAAAATTCCTGTTCTTCTGTGCCAAAATTTTACGGAAGAGATATTTATGGATACCTATGGTATATGTTTTTGGTTTTTAGACTTGTTCTGAATATTCTGCTAGGGATTTTAAGTCATTATTTATAGAAGAAAAGCTAATAGAAGTGATCATATAAAGCCCCTATCTCTTAAAAGAAAGGTATCATATGCTTACCATCTATTTCAGGCACTTCAAGACATTATACAATCTCGCAAGCTTTAAAAGCTATTTCGATTAAACTTCGTAATTAGGGGCTGAACATGAAATACTGCCAAAAAATTTATACAATTAACCCTCTAGTGACCGGAGCATGTTTTCTGAATCTTTTTGTAAATTTGTTTATTAAGGCAATTTTTGAACCAAAAAAAGGTGAATTTCTAAACAACTTTACGAAAAAATGTTCAAGCCATTTGTAACGCAAAACAACCGCGATGCCACATGGCATCAGGAAAAAGAAAGATAATTCTATTGGTCAACAAACGTGCTAGTTCTTGTCGACAATTTGTGGCAAGCACCTCAGCTAATGCCAAATGGCATCATGGGCGTTAATTGAATGATACGTCTATTTTTTTAACCAATTTGTATGGATTTTAATAGTTTTTAAAAAGTTTTTGAAAGACTCACACGTTTTGTAGTATACTCTCAACTTCAAAATGCTGTAACTTAATAAATTTTTAATCGAGTTGTCGTGTTATTCAAAATAATATACCGTTTTCTAAGTACAGTTTTGCCGTATAGGCCAATTTTAAATTTTTGGGAAATCAGATTTTTAAGTTTTCGGGTTAGCAGAAGAGTACTAGTTAACTCAAAACTGGAAAAAGATGGTATAGCATAGAGAAAAGATTTAGAAATAGCGTTCTCGAAAGTATGAAGTTTCATCCCTATTTAAAAAAAAAATGTATTTTGATGTTCACGATATCGCACTTATGAGTTTTTTGACTATTCAAAAGATAAAGGATACAATTAGATTTAGAAAGGACAAATTTGAAAGTATAAAGTTTCAGTTTAAAACAATGTGTTCCGACTTGGCCAAAACTGTACTCAGCCGTCGATATATACTAAACTGATTAAAACAAAACGATTTTTGGAAATTTCACCCCGGAAAATCTGAAATATGGTGTCAAAAAAGTAAGCTGAGAAATATATTCAAATTTTTTGAAGGTCGTTTAATCGCTAGCAGCCATTTTACGCAAAATCGCGGCTTAATACAGCTTTTATGTTATCGCGTTCTCAAAAATGCTTCAAGTTGGGTATATAAAGAATAATATATAGAGTGTATAGCATATGGTTACGAAGCTTCTGGGAGGTGATAGAAGAGGTCTAGACTAACAAAAAGTTGTAGCTGGGGTAGGGTCTAAAATGTACCTCTGAGGAGTTATAGGGTTATAACTGATTTTCTGACTTGTTTTACAAAAATAAATTTCTTAAATCACCTTAACGTTTTAGAGAAAACATTTCTATGGCAAAGTTTTAGCTAATTGTATTAGCTTTTAAGAAATTTAAATAGTTTATAGAGTTTAAATGGATTTCGCAAAGTTCTAGAGCTTTAACTATGATATTTAAATTTGTTTTTCCTATTTTTTGACTTTGACGGCCATTTCAGTATGAAAAGGTCCAATTGATATATCCTTTAATAATTTATCTTAAAATTCCCGTTTGATTTTCTTTAATTTGGTAGTGTATTTGTCATACAAATTTTTAAATTTGAGGTCGGAAAAAAATACTTTTCAATGTAACACAAGGGTTACTTGCATATGTGCCCTTTATCTACTTAGTGGAGCCTTCAAACGGATTGTTCTTGAAAAGTATTTTTTCCTACCTCAAACTCTCAAATTGGTAAGACAAATGTGCCACCAAATCAAAGAAAAAAAAAAAATATAAAGATATATGTTTATAGGACCTTTTTCATACTAAAATGGCCGCCAAAGTCAAAAAATAGGAAAAAAAAAATAAAATATCAATTTTAAAGATCCAGAACTTTGCGAAATCCTTTGAAAACCAATAAACCATATGTATGTATGTATGTATGTATTCTCCTTTAACTCCTAGGAGGAGCATAGGGCCAATATGAAATCCCTCCATTTGTCACGATCCCTTGCGATGACTTTGATCTCTTGCCACGATTTTCCCGATTCTTGGAATTCCTTTTCCAACGGCCTTTTCCAGTTGGTTTTGGGTCTACCACGTCCTCTACTGCCTTGTAGACTCCACTCAAAGGGCCTGACGACAAACTTCGCTGTGTGGTTTCCGGAGAGTGTGACCAATCCATCCCCATTTGCGCAGCTTGATCTCGTTTGCTATAGCCTTCTGTTTGCATTTTTGATGTAGATCGGCATTTGATATAGTGCGAGGCCACCAAACCTTTAGTATTCGCCTTAAGCATTTGTTGACGAATACTTGCAGCTTGTTCGTTAGTTGTTCAGTAACAAGCCACGTTTCGCACCCATATAACAAAACCGATTTCACATTCGAATCAAAAATGCGCACTCTCGTTTTGGTGGATATAACGGATGAAGACCATATTTTGTTCAGTTGAGCAAACGCGCCTTTTGCTTTTGCTATTCTTGAGTTGATATCCTCTTTTGCTCCACCATCCATGGAGATAATGCTGCCTTAATACGTGAAGCTATCGACGTTTCCGATGTCATCACTGCCAGCTTTAAACGTGATGTCATTGCTTGCGTTTAGCTTCATGCTTTTAGTCTTGGATACGTTGATTTTCAGGCCGGCCTTTTGTGATTCCAAGACAAGGTCTTCAATTTTGTTTTGCATATCTGAATGTTTGGACGATAAGAGGCAGATGTCGTCAGCATAGTCGAGGTCTTCTAGATGTTCAGTAAAGTTCCATTGGATACCCCTTTTGGCCTTGTTAAGAGCTTTATCTAGAATATCGTCAAGAACGATAAGGAAGGAAGCTCATATAATTAACTAAGGGCCAATTTCACAATGTTCAGTTAAGCATTAACTGGAACTTTAACTGGCACTTTGACATAAAAGTTCATACAAAATTTTTATTTATCTGAAAGTTAAATTTTAACTGAAGATTGTGAAAACGGCCCTAAAACTAGGAAATGTTTTCTCTAAAACGTAAGGGTGATCCAAGAAATTTTTTTTTTTTAAAACAAGTCAGAAAATCAGTTTTAACCCTTATGGGAGCACTCCTTCTATTTTTTTCGAAAATATGTGTGAAGCAATACGGAAGATTTTACATTGGACTTTTAAGACAAGAAATGCTTTAAAATTAATATTAAAAATGCAATCAACAGGAGTTTAACCTGAGGCTACACATTTGGTATTATATTTTGCAGTCTCTCCGCGAAACGCAAGTTATGCGTATCGTAGGCAATTGGCCATATGGGAATTTTTTCCTTATAAATTTTATTTTTCCTACCATACAGCTCGCTTAAAAATGGAAAAACTGCTTAAGCAAACTCTTAACATTTTATTAAAATAAACACAATGATCAGTTAAGCAAATTACAATTTGTAAAATATTAATTTAATAACGCCAAGCTATCATTAAAAATTAACTACTCTTGAAGAAATCTCAGCACTATCTACACTTGGAAATATGTACACGTATGTACATATTTATATAATAAAAAGCCGACAATTCGTTAAGCTGCAAATTTTGTGATATTTATCTACAACTGACTTTTCAACAAGACGACAAGTCGTACTACCGACTCAAGTTCAAGGATGGCAGTTAATTGAATGGCGCTTAAAGCGGGTTGGTAACAAATTTCTGGTAGCTAATTGACGTCGAAGTATCCATTGTTTTTTTTTTTTATTTTAGGTTATTCAAATTTGTTTTTTGTCTGAATTGCAATTGACATTTTAAAGAAACAAAATTTGTTTCTTTATTTTTGTTACAAATTAAAAAGTGAATGTCTTTACATGACTAAACATTTCTATTGTAAACTCAATTGACTCTTGCCTTAGCTAATTATGTTGAATTGTAAGACATTTGAAGGCTTTTTTTCTTTTATTTGGAACATAATTTTGTACATTTATTTGTGTGCATTATATGTATGTTTTATTATTTACCACCCACCCTGTTGCGTTAGCATTTGCTTTGCTAAGTTGTTAGATGTTTTTTTTGATAACCTCAAAATAAAATGCAAAACACAAAACCCTGACACTTTACTTTTCGCACAAATGAATTGCCTGCACTAAAAAGTAACGAACAAATCAGATGAATAAAAACCATAAAATAATTCGGCATAAAAATAAAAAACTTTTGACCGGAGTCACGCTTGAATCGTTAGACATTCGAAGCGTGCTGGCAACACCTTCACAAAATCAATTCAATCAAGTGCGAAGTGCAAGAGTACGAGAACATGCCAAAATTAAACGCTAATGAAGTATTCAGCACATTACCAAAATCATTTGATGTAAAACATAAAATTAGGCTATAACACCTACTTACATGGCACACGCTTAGAACGCCGTTTTGCCGGATGTCGGAATTTTGCACCATTTTGGGGATATTTAACTTGCTTCGAGATGTTTTTTTTTTTTTTGTTTGTATTTTTGGGAAATTTTCAGATGTGGGGCTTTGAACTCAGTTTTAGATAATTCTTTAATTTTTTTAGAATGATTGCTTTCATTTTATTATACTATGGGGATCTGGAAATCCCATGGAGATTTATTTCGCCTGTGTGTATTCACCACGATTTCTTTAAAGTTAATGCGGCCCAAAAATACTAGACATAACTATTAAGTTCAAACTAAAACGGGAGAGTTTTGTACTCGGGGAGTTATTATATAGAGTGTATCGCATAAGGTTACAAAGCTTCCGGGAGGTGATAGAGGAAGCCTAGACTAACAACAAATTACAACCGGGGGGTCTCAAATGTACGCCTGAGAAGTTATAGGGTTTCAACTGATTTTCTGACTTATTTTAGAAAAAAAATTTATTAGAGAAAACATTTTAATGGCAAAATTTTAGCTAATTGCATGGGCTTTCAGATATTGTATATGGTTTAAAGGGTTTCGAAAGATTTTGCAAAGATCTGTACCTTTAAAATTGATATTTTAATTTTTTTTTTTTTTTCATATATTTTGACTTTGGCGGACATTTTAGTATGAAAAAGTTCCTATTAACATATTCTTCTATAATTATTATTTTTATTTTTTTTGAATCCTAGTTAAATTCACTTGTCATACCAATTTTCTGATTTGATATTAGAAAAAATACTTTAATTTAACAACTCACGCGTTACTTGCATGCGTTGCGCTGCATATGTTACGCGTTGTACGCGCTGCCCTCTATCTGGTGGAGCCTTCGAACGGATTGTTCTTGAAAAGCATTTTTTTCTAACCGCAAACTAACAAATTGGTAAGACAATTGTACTATCAAATTAAAGAAAATTGAAGAAGGATCTAAAAAAAAAAAAATAATAAAAGGATATGCTAATAGGACCTATTTCATACTAAAATGGCCGCCTAACACAAAAAAAAAAAATAGAAAAAAAAATATAAATATCAACTTTTAAGGTCCAGAACTCTGCGAAATCCTTTTAATCCCTATAAACCATTCACATTCTGAGAAAGCTAATAAAATTAGCTAAAACTTTGCAATAAAAATATTTTCTCTAGAACGTTAGGGTGACTCAAAAATTTTTTTTTTTTCTAAAACAAGTCAGAAGATCAGTTTTAACGCTATAACTCCTTAGGGGTACTTTTTTCAAAATAAGCTTTGACTTGGTCTTGTTTGATTTTGTCTTAAACAGTTAAGAGCACTATCAATTGATATATTAAAGTTAAGAATCATATGTGGATTCACATATGATTTTTCACGCCATGGTGTCATTTTCAAAAGATCATAACTTTTCGAAGAAAAATCATGTAAGAGCAATCCCTAGCTTATTTTGAAGACGTACTAAGAATAGTACTAAGCAATGTCATAAGTTAAAAAGAGCAAGACAATTTAATGCGTCCTCTATGTATCCCTAAAGATCTTGTTTTTGAACTTGTAGGTTAGAATATCTCAAAAACCATATGTGATAGAGAAATTCCGAGACCGGAATCGGATTCAGCACTGGCAACCGCAAAATGACTTTTTTTGTTTTGATTTGTGGTGTTTTTTTTTATTTTAATTGTGCCGTTTTTTGACCACTTTTTAAAAAATGGTGTGTCAAAGATTTTAAAAATAGTTTTGTTCGCTCAAAAGAAAATAAAACACATAAGTACACGTATGTTACGAGTATAAAAAATGGGGTTATATAAAATTTTATTTAAAATGAGTTTTCGACAACTTGTGTAGGAGAGATATTTTTCTTGACAGTATGCTCCGATAGGAGACAAAAAAATCACAGTGAATTATGTACCAACCTAACAAAATTATTATTAAAAATAAGTTTTGTAATTTTTTTTTTTTTATGTGGATTTTTTGTGAAAAAATTAGGGGTATGTTATTACCAGCTGCTGGCAGCCCTGCCAAATCTGTATCAAAATTCTGGCAGCATTTAATTTGTGTGTTGCAATAGAGTGGTATGTTTACTTTGTTTATTTTTTGAATGATTTTTATACTTTTCACTTTTCTTGGGAACCACTTATCTAAGAAAAAATTAAGTGTATCAATGAATTTTTTTTTTTTTTTCTTATTTCAAATTAACTTTAAAATAAGTGAATGAACAAAATTCTATACCCAATTGATGAATAGAAGCGAATGCTAGAAAAATTTACTAATAGGTTTATGACTAACGTGGGGACTTACAGGAAAAATGCCATTCATTTAAATTTAATCACAACTTTATATATACATAGTTCTATATATGTAAATTATGAAGAGCTTTTGCAAAGAAATATATAATTATTACTTATAGGTTTTAAATTAATTGCATTTTAATTACACAATTTTTAATAATAATGTTTTAAACTTAGAACTATTTGTTGTAGAGTAGGCGCCAGATGGACTTGAGAATGCAAAATATGAGCTCTGAGATCAGATCCTTTTTTTTATCTCGATACAAGAACGGCAAAAAACGTGGCATTCGCCGAAGTCAGAGTTTTTGTAAAACCCGCGGCCCGCTGCCGACAAACGCTCTACAGTAGCTAAGCTCCAAAGAGGCAGGCTACCAAGTGGCATACCCCCTATACTCCGAGATTCGTTGCACTCACACACGAAACTGAACAAATATAAACTTTCTTTTGGCATATATAGGGTATCTCTCAATAACACACAAAGCATTTTTTCGGACCGAAAAATCAAAAAGTTTAAATTCTATCAGTAACATATTTTGTTACAAAAATTTTGAGCTAACTATTGTGGACCAAAATCGGATGAAAACTAACACCTCTATTCTAGATTTCGTTAATAAACATACGAAATTTTGGATCTGAATAGATCTAGAATAGAGGTACAACTTTTCATCCGCTTTTGGCCGGAAAGGATCGAAATTTTTATATGTTATTGATAAAAATAACAAAGCTTGATTTTTTTTTGTAATTTGTAGGTACGGAAAAATCCTTTTTATGTTATTGAGTGGTATTCTAAGTACTTAGTACATTCTATTCAAAAAATTTACTATGGGAACTATTGTATAAATTTTACGGAAAAATCTTTTGTATGTTATTGAGTGGTATACTTCTATAGGAACTCTGTTATCAATTTTCTTCTTATTTTTTTGACACTTATCCTTAAAACTTTCAAAAAAGCTTTTTGAAGTTATATTTTTAAAAGTTTTTGCGTTGAACAAACATGTCACAACCCAAAAATAAAACCATTAGCTATGTTTGAACCGATATTTCCGACGATTTCAAGGTACAGACAAAAACCTAAAAAAATTTCCATTGAACACAAAATGAATCCACGCAACTTTGTTGGGAAATTCTGTAATTGGAGTTTTCCACGTGAAGCGAGTAGGCAACAATTTTGATGTTTCCAATTTAAGTAGTATTTGATTATCTTATATATCTATGAAGCAAAACATGCCAAGTGTACCAGATGAAAAAATTTTTTTTCCTCAAAATTTTTTAAACTTAAAAATACTTTTGAATTTTTTAAAAAAAAACCCCCTTCAATTTTTGTTAAAAGTACTTAAAATTAATGAATAATTTATAAGCTTTAAAATGATGTATGACTCAAGATGGGACTCGGTCGCAAGATGAGAGTTTTTGGCTTTTGAACGCCCGTGCACGGAGAAAAATACGTATAATAATTTTTACTATATTGGCTAGTCGAAAAATTAAAGTAATCAACACTAAATTTCAAGCATAAATTACCTTAAGTATGAACTATTTGATGGGTCCGTAAAGTCATATCTACAAATAAAATGTAGTTAAATAATAAAGGAATATTTACTTCAAATTTCCTACATTTGACTATATGTAAGGTAATTTGCACTTTCAGAAAAAAAATGTGTGGTCAATTTAAATTTATAATTCTTGTCAAAATAACTTCAATTTTTTTCACGCACAAAAATGAGTATCATAATTTTCACCTTACGCGAGTAAGGTAAGTACCACCAAAATTTTAGTAACAATTGATATTTTTGGACAGACATTTTCTTTATATACAAATTTTTTTGCTTCTACATCATATGCGGAAGCAGCCCAGTAGATATGTATCTGACTACCATTCGGAAGGGCCAAGGTTCGTGTCCCGGCGCCGGTCAGTTTAATTTTTTTGTTTTTTTTTTGTTGTTTGAACTATACAGTAAGGTAAATATCACGCCAATTTTTTCATTAAAATTACTAGACTGTGAGGTCATTCGAACAATCTGAATTGACTAAAACCGTAAGGTGAATCTTACTTCGGTGTCAAGTTGTCACTATTCTGACTTGAAAATCTGGTAAAATTTATGAGAAATAAAGTAGCAGGTACTATTTTTTTTCTCCGTATGGCAGGCAAAACTCTTTGTTTACTCAAGAGGAAGGCATCTTACGAAAAAAGTGTACAAGGCATAAAGTGCTTAGAATCATTCAACTAATACGTGCGAAATTTTTGGGAGTTTTTTGGAAAAATAAAAAGTTTTGTTTTTCTTTGAATAATTTTTTTAAAAATTTTGCAAAAAAAAAAATTTTACAAAAAAATTATTAAAAAAAAAGTTTAAAAAAATTTCCAAAAATTTTCCAAACACATTTTCCTTCAACGAAACCATTTTACACTCTTTTGTTATACCTAAACGATGAGTTATCATTTTCAAAACAAAAAAAAAAAAATGCGATTTGGTGTTTTGACTCGACAGAATTTTTCGAAAAAATCCGAAATGAAACCATTTCGAAATCGACGATTCAATTATTACAGTTTCTCTTTTTGCCTTCGCAAAAGTTCGAGAATAATTTCTATAGGAAAAAAGCCAATTATCGGTTAGATGTAGAACTTTTTGAAGCTAAACACATAATGATGAATGATGATATAAATAAACTACATATTTCCAAGCACTGTTTGTCCCCAAACACTTTTCTCACTCTGCCAATTTTATAACTTAGAAATGAACATACCATCCTTCCAGCGTGGCACCGTAACAAACAATTTATTGCCCCAATGTTCAACGCCTACGGGCAATGCATTTTGTGGCATATAATCACCGCTAGCACGAGCCTGCTCCTTAAGGCGTTGATTAGGAAAAGCAAAATCCAATTGAGTCCAACTATAACGCTCCTGCAGTTTATAGGTGGCGCGGGCGTAGGACGCAAATGCCAAAAAACACAAAATGTACGAAAATAAACAACGATACATTCTGTTTATGATTATTTATGATATTATTCTTTAGATAAAGATAAATTAAAAAAAATTAAAAACTCAAAAGGATAAATTTATCCTTCTTCCGTGTATTGTAAATAAACACGCGCGATTGTGGTTTTTTTCTTTTTTTTGCTAACGACAAGGCGGCGCAAATGCAAACTGTTGGCCATAAAATGCGCGCAATGATTTTTATAAACTTTAAGCCAACAATATTAACAGTAACAACAACAACAGAAACAACAACAACAGCAACCACAACAACACACAGTTCGTTAGACAGACAGACAGCCAAGCCAATGCTTTGATTTACTTTGGCAACAAGAAGTAAAAACGAGCCAACGGCAATAACAACAACAAACAGCGTTGGCCTGCATGAATTTGGTTACAGAGTTTTGAATTTGTTTTGGCATCAGTTGGATTGTAGATACTGATAAAAATTAAATTTTTTTTTTTTCAATTACAAGAAAAATTAAGATATTTAGTTACTATTTAGATGCTTAACATAATTCTGATTTTCTTCTTTTTTTTTTCTATAAAGGCGTGCGTAGAAATTGCTGCGTTTATTGCGTGACTGCAGTTATTTTTTTTTTTTTTCTATTATTTTATTTTCAATTTATCATCATGTACTTACTAAAGTAAATAAAATTAAAAAAAATAAAAATTATTTTGATTGAGCATGTTTTTGATCAAAACATTTTTTTAGATCAAAAATTATTTTCCTTAAGTAGATTTATTGAAAGTTGCGTAATTCAGTAGACTGATTGATGTCGAAATACAAAAAATAAGTCTAAGAAATATTTTACTGCAATTTACCTAAAATATTACATCATTTGAATTTTCGAGCTTCGAACAGAATAGCGATTAAAAGATCACTGTGAAACATTTTTGAGGTCAATAAATGCAAACAACTTTTTAAATGCACCTCCAAGTACATGATGTAACAAGCAAAACCTTATCTGGGTCTTAGGTACTAATTTGGCTCCAGGTCGGATCTTGCAAGCTTCTAGGAGGTGATAGAGGAGAGCTATACTAACAAAAAATTGCAACTGGTGTGGGGTCTAAAACATACCACTGAGGAGTTATGAGGTTAAAACAGATTTTCTGATTCTCTTGAGTCACCCAAGCATTTTAGAGAAATTTTTTTTTTTAAATCAAACTTTTTCAAAATCAAAGTTTTTGACCTTCAAAGTTGATAATTTGAATTTTTTTTTTTCTATTTTTTAATTTGTCGGCCAATTTAGCATCAATAAGGTCCAATTAATATAGCATTTTATAATTTATTTTTGAATTTTTGGTTAAATTTTCTTTAATTTGTCAGTACATTTGGCATACCAGTTTCTTAATTTGAGGTCAGAAAAAATACTTTTCAATCTGATCTGATTTCTAATCTCAAATCAAAAAATTGGTGTAATAAATATGCTTCCGAATTTGAATACATCTTTAACGAGAATTCCAAACAAAATAATAAAATGTTAATAGGACCTTTTCATACTAAAACGGCCTCCAAAGTTAAAAAATAGGAGACAAATTTAGAATATCAAATTTAAAGATCGAGAAATTCGAGAAATCCTTTTAACTCTATAAACTCTTAGAAAGCTCATAGAATTGGCTAAAACCCTGTAGGACCGGCGGAGAGAATAGTCTCAATAGTCCCATTTTTGGTCTAGTTGTTTTGTAAGTAGACCAAAATGGACTACACCTAAAACTAGAATAAATTCACTTAAATTATCAATTGCAATCAAAATGATCCAAATGCAATGAAAAGTCCCTCATTCGTTTCAAAAATAGTTCGAATGCAATGCATAATCCGTGATTAGTACCAAAAA
Organism: Calliopum simillimum; assembly: GCA_951812925.1. Lineage (NCBI taxonomy): Eukaryota > Metazoa > Arthropoda > Insecta > Diptera > Lauxaniidae > Calliopum > Calliopum simillimum. The sequence goes on along the minus strand of OX638372.1, from coordinate 16,490,771 downwards.
TAGCCCAATTGTGTATAGATTGTGTCAGTAAAATTAAAACGTTATGTGAAACGTTGTGAAAAAGAGCAAACGGTAGTGTATCGGTCTAATGACTTGCGCTGCGTGGGGAGACCCGGGTTCAAATCCTTCACTCAATAATTATACCCTACACCCAGGGTCTTTCCGTTTGTAACGCAGAGAAGAAGGCGTGGCAGGTATGGAAAAGTATATATATTCTTGATCAGCGTCACCTCCTGAGTCGATATAGCCAAGTCCGTCTGTCTGGCTGGCTGGGTGTGTGTGGAAATACATCTTTTGGGAACCCTGAGCCACATAATTCAATGAAATTTGGTATTCTGCCTTCGTCGTATAAGTTAGCTCGGGGGATTGAAAATGAGCGAAATCGGTCAACGGACACGCCTACCGCCCATACAAAAAATATATTCAAAATGCAATAATAAGAGCATTATTTGCATTAACAGAAGCAAAATACACATAAATACTAGGGAAAGTAAGCATAAGCTCTGAGCAAAAACTAGGCGAATTTGGACTAGATGGCGTGGCACCTCCCATATAAACGAAAGTTTCAAAATGTTATACGGAAAGCGTTTTTAGAGATAACCCAACTAAATTACACTCAAACACTCGGATTTATAAATGCAAGCTAAACGCAAGATCTAGGTAAACTCCGACAAGAGGGCGTGGCACCTCCCATATAAGCAAATGTTTCAAACTTATATAATGAAAGTGTTTTTTGAGATAATCCAACCAAATTTCACTCAAACACGAAAAACATTAATTGTAAACTCTGAGCTTAAAGTAGGCGAAATAGGATTAGAGGGCGTGGTACCTCCTATATAAGCGAAAGTTTCAAAATGCTATACTGAAAGATTTTTTGAAGAAAACTTAACCGAATTTTACTCAAACACTCAGAACAGTAAATGCAAGCCTTACGCAAAATCAAGGTAAGCTCGGAGGTGAGGGCGTGGCACTTCCCATATAAGCAATTTGTTCTTATACTCTCCTAATAATATACTTGAAATGCAGTGTAGGGTATTTAGTTTTTGGCCAGGCCAAAGATACCACCCTTACTAGTTTTTAATTACAATTTTTAAATTTCCATTAATTTGTACACAATTTGTCTGAAGAGTCTTCGGAGTGGAATATGAAACAAGTGTCCAATATAGCCGTTATATAAAATAAAAAAAAAAATTATTTCATCCGCACTGATATTTGAACCCGGAACATAGTACTCATAAATATATAACAAAGTCTTTAGCACATTCGTCTATGAAACCTTTTGATGTTTTTGTGTAAAATTTGAACATTGAATTAAATTCTTTAAAATTTATAAGAAAAATAAAAAAATTGGCCTTTTTCTCGTTCGAATGTAATGCGTAAGGAGACAATTGACCTTCTTCTGGTCTCAATATAATGCATAATGAGACAATTGGTTACGTCCACTGACAAACAATACAAAACGTAAACAGATCTTTATATGTGGTTGGACATGAATTTGGACTAGTCGGTCGCCCCAAAACTAGTTTGGGAATAGTCCGTGGTTCTGCAGGGAAGTTTCGTTTGAAAAAATTTTTCTCTTAGACGTAGACTAACTAAGAACCAAAGCAAAGGGCGGATTACAGCAAGCTTTGAAATTTTTCTCCAGTCTTACTGAAGATTTTGTTTGGTGACCAGTGATAAGTTTAAAAAATTTAAGGGTTTATTTTTTTGTTTTTTCATAAGCTTTTGATGCTTTCAAAAAAGCACTCAACAAGAAGCTTGCAACGTTTTGTTATACCTTGAAAATTTCTAAAATTTTTTTTTAATAAAAATTGAGCAAAAATGTTCAAAGCTTAAAGATTTTATTTTAATACCTTACCTAACTCCAAAACATTCAAACTCTTGATGAAAATTTGTTAATAAAAAATTGAAAATAAACATTTGAAAGTAAATTAAAATCGTCGTAAATTTGCTTTAAATTTTGCTAAGTTGAACTAAACCGGACCCTCCCTTTCTACTCGTATAACGGTAACCTGTCTCACTACAGCTGCTTTGGCACACGCATAAGTATTGGCAGTGCCGCCTACCGTAATATTTTAAGTTTTAATTTTTTATAACCACTGATGTTTAATTAGTTTTTTTTTTTTTTTTTTTCTTGTTGTTTTAATTATAAACTCGATTGTAAATTTGTTGATTTGCATGTGTCAATGATTTCATTTTGGGTCAGTAAATTTGTCCGTAGTTTATTTACTAAAATTACTTCTAATGTGAAAAATACCACTAAGTATCCAGTGTCCCAGTAAAAATGCCTTTAAATTTCAATCCATGAAAAATACATGGACAATGTTCAGAAAGTGAGAGTGTAAAACCAGTAAACATTTTTCTCGACATTTTCCCCAATCCATTTTTTCCAAAGTATATTTTTCCTAAAGTATAATTTTCCCAATAAGCCAGTCAAATTAGATACTGGCTATATATGTAAGTCTTGCACTAATTCCAAACTGCAGTAAATCATTCCAATCGATAAATTGGGGCTTTCCCCGTGAAGTACCAGGTAAAAAATTTCAATGTTTTCCGATTTAAGTAATTTTTTTATTATGTTTTACGTATATATGTCATCGATCCTGATCCAAAATATTTTTTCAGTATAAAGTCTGGCTTTCGAGTTAGACGGTTTTGAAAATTTGATTCAAAGCTACGCAATCCTGCCGATTAGTCAAATTTTTAAAGTTATCTAGCTCGTTTACCAGACTTTATGTTTTGAAAATATTTTGTAAATATTTGGTTCGAGGACATATATAGGTATAACATAATCAAATATTACTAAAATCGGACACATAAAAATTTTTTACCTGGTACTTCACGGGGACACAACCCCGAATTACATAATTTCCCGGAAAAATTGGGATTTGATATGATTTGAAGACTAACCTCAGACAGCTTTATTTACAATTTGTTATTGTTAGTTTTATCTCCATACCAAATTTCATAAAAATCGATCCAGCAGCTTAGCCGTGAGAAATTTTTTTTCATTTAGGGGCGTGGCTTCGCGCCTTTTAAAAAATAAAACTAAGCGAAAATTTTGAGATTAAAGCATAGAAAGAGGGGCTGAACCGATTTCATTTGCCACCCACGTGTTTTCCGAAAAATATGTAATATTTCATTTAAATAGAGGTTTCCCAAAAATGGCACCACATACGATTTTATGGCAAATGCTACCTAAAGCTCCCTAAATGACGTGAGTAAATCATTGTTTACATTCAAATATTTGCTCTGAAGTGGGCTTTATTGCTGGTGGCATCAGTATTTAATTTTAAAAAAAACTTCGACCCAATAATACTTCTGGACCACAACACTCACTAAATAATAAATTTTTCGATACGGCAGTCCTTCGAACTGTTTTGCAAAATTTCACTGAAGACTGAACATGAACATGCAAACTAAACAAAAACAAATAATAAATGAAATTCTAGAGATAAACCTCTTAAAAAAAATCCTGTATTTAGTATCATTTTATCTGAACATCGACTTTGTGAGCTGGGTTTTGATCTGCTTAAAATACTCATAGGCTCAATTTCATGTAATATGCACATAACATAATCATATTGCTAGTCAATTTTACTAGGGATGCTAAAACCAGTTAAGTTTATGAAAAAGTAATATTTTATAGCTTGCAAATATTTAAAGTTAAACAACTAACTATGCCATAGTCCTTAGGACAGACATTTTATTGAATTCTTAACATGGTGTTTAGTTAATTTAAAAAAATTCTGCAAATTAGCAATAACATCACGTAAATCTATTGGGAATGAATTTTAATATCACATCTGGTTTCAAAAGTTTTCCTTATGCTAGAGTTTGATTCATTCAAAAATCTGACAGAACTAAGCTAAATTTGTATCCATATAGCATGGATATTTACTCATCATAATGTTTCTAATCTTTGAGCAAAAATATACATAATCTTAATTTAGGATTTTTCTATTTTAAAAAAATATATTATGCACTTGCGGGAACAGTTTTACGGAAAGGAAACCCTAGAAAAAGGAATGTAATAATATTGCAAAATATGCAGTATGTGTCGCAAATTTTAGTGTTTCAACATTAGTAGGCAGACATACAAATGTTTTCATCTTTTTTTTTTTTTTGTAGACCCCATTTGAAAAATATTAGTTTAAGTATTGGAAAAAACCGGTGCGACTACTTAGATCAATTTGTATGCGCATTTTATTTATTGTCCCAATCAGTAAAATAAGTAACCACTATAACACCTGCATGACTTTGAACGAAATTAAATTATGAGTTAGTTGCGTCTTGTTGCATTTACTAAGTTAAGACATTTTAAAATTTAAATTTTCCACACCTCTCCAATGTCATTTGTCAAATATAATAATTTGCTCTACCTAGTTTTGATTCTTTGAAGACAGAAGCCATCTTATCTTAACAATACTATAATTACCTACTTAACACTGCATACATTTTATTCCCTGGTCTATGTTTAATATTTAATAAATAAAAAAAGTTCTGAAAAATCTTTATTAGTTGCTCCAAAAAATCATATCTTTAAATGACATCAATTTTTAGGTGGCCCAGATGAGAAATTCTTACCAACTAGCTCGAGATATTCTTGTGGTGAAAAAAAAAAATAATGAGAAATTCTGAAGTATTGTAATGGAAAGCAACGAGTTATATCGTTTCTATACAAGTGAAAAGTACTGAGCCAGTTTTCCCGAGTTTTGAGTTGTTTTGTATTTGTGTTCACAAAAATTGTAGTTTTTAGTTTGATAAGACCCATTTAGCCATATCTCTGTTAAAAAGTGGTTATTCTCATCATAAAAGACGATTTCCATACAAAAAAAAGTGGTGCGCTGCTATCTCACTGACGATTAAACTGTTGCGAGAGTTATCGAGAATATTCTGCCTTATGCCTGCAGATGATATAAAAGTGTCTGACGGATTATTTAAATTAGAATGCTTCAAATTTTGTTATTTTTTTATGTTGTTTTTTTTTTTTGCTTTCAAAGAGGTCTAATAATTGCATGGATAGAAAATAATAATTCTGGTGCAAGGAAAGCCCAACATTTTTTTTTTTTTTTTCATACAAATTTTATTGCATTCATACACTACAACTAGTTCATAATACTTAGAACTAACAAGCATTTTTTTTTTTTTTGAAAATAGTAATAAAAATAAAGTAGTGACATCATGACATCGTGATTTTTGTTGCGATCTAAAGTGTTCCCATAGGTTGCTCCAGAAATGTGGTTTACCCTATTAAGACATGAGGCTTAGTACGGTTTAATCATCTTTCGAGACCAGATACGTGGAGAAGTCTCAATGCTTCGTCGTTTGTATGCTGTTGGAGCCGCTTGTAGCGATTTTCGGCATATTTTTTTATTAAATTGGATACGCTGTCAAGACGCAGGTCGCGGTGGAGGTCAGCGTTCCGTATAAACCATGGCACGTTTACCATGTTACGTATAACTTTATTTATATGATGGAGTTTTTTGCACAGCCCCAAAGCTGTATACTGTAGGTCCAGGCTGGAGCTAAGACTTGCTTATAAATTAAGAGTTTGTTGTTCAGGGATATAGCAGATTTTCTCCCCAATAGCCAGTATAAATTTCGGTATCGAATGTCTAGTTCTTCTCTTTTTTTTTTTTTTTTTTGACATAAACTTTCCACCTAAGCTTTGCATCTAAGTTCATACCGAGATATTTCGCATTATTCGAGTATGGGATTGGATTATTAAGTATTGTAACTGGGTGATACTCAATCTTAGTTTTATTTGTAAAATCCACATGTGTCGATTTGGCACTGTTTAGATTTATTTTCCATCTTTTTGTCCATATCATTAGCTGATCAAATGCTAACTGAGCTTTTTGAGTTGACTCTACAACATTGCCCATAATAAGTATTTATATTTACTGGTGGCGCAAGTACGTTTTTTGTGGTTTTGAGGGGTTCAACTCAACCTCGCCGTTTTTAAGTTTCCAAAGCTTAGGAGCATCTTACGAAAAAAGTGCATGGAGCATAAAATGCTTAGAAAGAATACGTGTGAGTTTTTTGGAATTTTTTGGAACGCATTAATTTTTTTTTTGACCAATTTTTGAAAAATTTTGATGTGCCTCAGGAAATTCTGAAAAAATGCACAAGTATTCTATGAAATATTCTCAACATTTAATGCCATACACACTTTTTTCATAAGGTGCTTTGTTTTACTCTACCAATATTGATTACCTCAATTTTTTTTTTCTGGATATAGTCTCTAGACGTGTAGAGAGTGCAAACATATTTTTTATAATTTTATCAGAGACGGAGAAATTGCTTGAATTTTAATTTATTTATTTGAAATAGGGATCTTCAATAATAAATGAACTACAGCCTTGTTCAAAAGTATTTTTGGTGCCTTATACTTTTCGCCAAGGCTGTACATATGCTACATATTTTAGAAAATTTTTACAAAATCCTTACTAGTTGCTACAAAAAATCATTTTTTTTTTTAAAGCCTTTTTTATGTTTAAATTCTAAAGTGGCTTACTTAAGAAGTTTTTCGCTATATATTATGATTTCGATTGCATTACTGCTCAGTGACCGAGACGAGTTTTGTTAAGTTACACTTGTTTTCAATAATCACTCCTTATTATGTCACAGATACCAGATTATGAAAATCTTGAACGATTTTCTCTCCTCATTATCATTGAAAGTAATTAATGTCTTAAGTCCAATAATTTTATTACAGTTTGACGAGCTTGAGGTAATCATATACTGGTCTTGCATCATTATTTCCGCAACATAACAAATGTTAAATAGAACAAAGTGTTCTTTTATCCCGAACTTTTCAGAACAACCAGAATGCAACTGATCTTATCTGTAAAAATTTTTGGGTTGAAAAAAATAAAACCTCTGACTCTGACCATATCATCCCTTTAAAACCAAATTTTTGTGCATAACGTAAGTAGATGAAATTAGTATCGGCAGGAGTACAACTGCTCGTACAGTCGCTACCCAAATGCAATGGCTTTTCAAATACAGAAATTCATAAATTTCAGAATGCTTTCTTTTTTAGCTCGGATGGATGAATTGGCATGTTTGACAATATACTGCAATATGCGTACCTGGCATTTCTTTATTATGTACACCAAGATTTTATCATATACAAAGTCTGCAAATAATATTTCTAGGAAGATTGATTTTATTGCTTTGCTTAAGCTATTTGCAGCTTCCACTTAATATTCCTACTAGGATTGTTCCTGTTATTGACTAAGCATTTAAAGCCCTTAGGCTACTATCAAAAAACAAGAGTAACAACAAGAGCGAGAGAACTCCCATTAATAGTAATTGCTTAAGTCTTGCAATTATCATACGACTACTTTGTCTGGGCAGTGTCGAACCTAGAGAGGTGACAAAATGAGCATTGCATACTCATTGCATGTTCAATATTTGTGCAATGTTTGCGCTGCCATCCAAATAAGTAGTGTCATGCATCCACCCATGGGGAGCCAACGCTGATGTATCGAATATTTTATGAAACGTCATGTGTGAACGCACTTGTTGTAGAATGTCATTTACAACGTGCACAGCAGAGGCTGAGAGTCTGAAAAATACAACCGATGACCTGAGTCTCTTTTTCAATGAAACGAGTAACATGTGCAGACACAATAAACCTGCCTGAAGAATGAAATGTGCAGTAATCTCTTCAAGCTTAACGATTGCAGATTTGTACGTGCAGCTAGATAGGGTAATGTGAGTGGAGTGCGCAGGCTCTGTATCTTTGCTAAAAGTTGTTTGTTGGTATACTTTATGTTCCATATCATCAGAAAGTTTGCTAGCAATGATTTATTGGAGTTTATTTCGGTAGAGACATTGCATAAGTCAGGCAATACTGTAATTAAGTAGTTATGTGAATATGGCTCAAAATGTAGTAAGCTCTTGCTCTTCCACTGGCTGATCTTTATTGAAAAAAAAAAAAATTTTATATTAAACTTGTCATTTTCTAAATTTTAGTTTATGATTAATTACACTGAGAAACACGAAATTTTAAAAGTGATCATGATAACTATTTTTGGTTTATTTGCGGTCATTGGATCCAAACTTGGCAACCATTTTTTTCTGTCAGGTCTCTGATCTGTGATACCCTTACGCAAAAGTGCAGAAAACGCTTTCTTCAGGCATATCACGCGCATCCAGGCAGTACAAAACTTGATGAAAAAAATTTATTAAAAATTGTATGCTCTTTCTAATGATTTTAGTTTTTCTTTAAGTGTTTAGAAAAGTACTCTATACCATATAACTCATACCAAAAACAAAGAACTAAACTTCGACACCAGAAAATATTTATATTACGGGCTCTCCTTGCACCAAAATTATTGTATTCTATACTTTCAACTAAAAAAAAATTTCGAAGCAGTCTAATGTATGAGGATTTATTTCGAGGAAAGTTTAAATTTACACATTTTTACTATTTTTTACATTTTAACGTCTTTCTAAGCAAGATTTTGAAAGATTAGCTATATATATTTTAATATAGTATAAGCCGTAACATATTATCATTCTCAGCCAATTATTATTATTTTTTTTTTTTTTCTTTTGATCATTTTTGATAGAACAGCACAGATAATTTATTCTTTAAAATTAAAAAAGTTTTTAAAAGATTACTGATTTCATTGCATTTTACACTTACGCTTAATTAAAGTTATTACTTCTGTTAACGTTTAAGTGAAATGTACATAGTATATGTTGACAATTTTATTTTTAGTAAATACTGTACATAATTTATTAATATAATTATTTTTAATTATATCGCACTTGTGTTGATGAATAATAATCTGCTCAATTGTTAATTCAACTTTTTGATGCTTATTAACATCTTTTGTCTTTATTGTTGTTGATGGGTATTCTTGGCACAAACGATTTTGGAGGATTTTTATAAAATGTCATTGCATGAAAAAATAATGAGAAGACATTTATTTGGAAATTATTATGGCAAAACAAATGGTTGAGAGTTCTATGAACTTTAGTCAAAAGTTACAATCGATTTTTTAGAGCTAAGAATTCAAATACATGAGTACTACAATATTTATATACGAGTACATACTTACTAATTTAAGTATATTGCATTATTACCAGAGCAGCTAAATTTAATTGACTAAAAATAAGCTTTACACTTTCATACATACTTACATATGTCTTAAATACATGAACATATATCCTAAAAGCAAAAGCCTAAGAAAATTATTCAGCAAACCACTGTTGACAAACATTAACTGACATTATCTCTAATGATTGCAAAATCAAAGTTAATAATGACAATAAATTGCAATTAGTCAGTTATTGCTAGACTATAAATCTGATAAATTGTCCATGCTAGTAAATGGCTTATGCAAAGCCAATACAAAATTAGCACAAACATTATTTGCGCTAAGTGGTGAATTTCATTGATAGAAATTGCAAAAATTTTAACCATTTCGATTACGACAAATCAACTTGCAAATGATTAAATTTTATTATTTTTTCCCATTATTAAATATGTATATTTTTAGTTAAGGCCAGCCGATAAGTTAAGTATTTAAAATTGATGAATTTTGGAAATGATTTAAAGAAATATGGTCGTTTTTTTGTAAAATTGCATCGAAGTATCGGCATACTTACTTATTTGCTAGAATGAGGATTTCTCGGCAATTTCCCATAATCCAGTCATAACGATAGGTGCAAAGTTGTTTTCAGTATTTGATATATAGTTGGGGGTTTTTTTACCGTCTTTGTTAGATATCATATCCATAAAAATCATCAAGTTTCAATTTGAGACTTCTACATACGAGTAGGCGTGGAGATGTAAGGTTTTTCATCCAATCGCCCGTACATTTTGCACGGTTTTTTACGGACACTGTGTACAATTGACTGAATTTAAAAAAACAATTTTTGCAAAATTCGTGTATCAAAAAAGTGAGCTAAGAATTCTTGGAATATTTTCTTAAAGTAATTTAGGGCAAGGGTGTCAGCGTAGAACAAAAGTGAGCTAATTTTGGCTCGACCAACAACATCAATATTTCTGTACAACAATCACAGAAATAATTTTTGTTATTTTTTTTTCACGATCGTCAAAATTTCGCGTTTTTGTTGCTTTTTTTGCGTACACACAAAGTCGAACTCGAACCCACATTAAACAACAACAACGACTACGTCGCATCAAAAACAAAAACAACAAACAATATGGGTATTAATGCGTTGATGCGCAGTTGCGAAAATGCAAGTTTTTTACGCACTAACACTTGAACGTTCAATGTGAATAATTCCATCTTGAGAAATTGCAGAAGTAGTGCGAAATTTTCGGCAATGTGTTTGTTGTTTTACAAATGTCAAACTTTCGCAAACCGCACTTCCGCAACGACGCAAGAGCATTGCGCATCAACGCGTGAATACCCCAACTTTTTGTATTTGTCTAGTTCTTAGAAATTTTGAAAATTGTTGAAATATTATTGTTGTTGTAAACGAGGCATGAAAAAACAACAAAAAAATTGTTTTTGTGATTGTTGTAATTCGAATTTGAAGTTGTTGTAAAAGCGACAATTTTACGCTGACTGCTCTGCATACGCTTGGGTCAGTGATTTGAAAATGCTGACACCCTTGATTTAGGGCAGCGATGCCAATTAAAATTATTTGAAGAGTAGAATACTGAAATACCCACAATATCACAAAAGAACAAGACGCAACCCAAGGGGGAACATAACAAGCAATTCTTAAGATTGTTCCTATAAAAATTTAGAAGCGCTTACACAATGATTTTTGTAAGGTTGCAGTTAGCATTCATATATGAAATGATGTTTGTCTTAATACTTGAATAGAATTTTTTAAAGAAATTGGATGAGAAAGAAAACAAAATATTTATAAATAGATTCGGGTTCGATTCCCAGCGCGGGGCAATTTTTTTTACTTTGCTTTTTTTTTTTTTGGTTCTTTTTTATTACCTATTTTTGCTCTTCGTTTTCATTTTCCTTTTTTTATTTTTGTTTAATTTATTTCAAATTGAATACACCCGAATATCAAATTCCGTTTGGAGAGACATTTTTGCTTAATATACAAATTTTACAGTTCTACATCATACAGGACAGTTCCCTATAAGTTTGTAATTGTAATGTAGTAATAATAAATATCTCTTTATCACACGGGCTCTGGTTCAAATCCTAGCACGGTCAAGTTCATTTCTTGTTTTAATTGAGAAAACGCTTAGCACAACATTACATATTATCGCTTGAAAAGTCCTTTTTTCGGAATGATGCTAAATGCTCACATCCTAGGACAAGCAATGTTAAAAAGAAAGAAAGCGTATTACGGATAAGGATCAGAAGCGCTTATGGCTCAAAAAGAATAGAAAGCCTTTTGAAGCCGTTTTTTCCCTATGGGTAGTTATCTTCGGGAATACTGACAAAAAAACCAATAGTAAGCAGCGAGCTGACATCGTTTGTGCTTGAAAATTACAAGCTGTGCTGGCTGATCGATTGTCGATTGTGTGTGGAAAACAATAATAAAGCAATAGGAGGAGCATGTGCCGCCGTAAACTGAATTCCTGGAAATACAACTCACACTAGAAATTTTACAAAAATTGACGCTTTTGTAAGAAATTGAAAATTAGAGAACGCTCACAGCCTTTTTAATCGAAATTATGGATTAATACTGTTTTTATTATAGTATTAAAAATGATTAGAATAAGTCGTGTCATGTCTCAAACTTTATATCTTGATTCAATATATACATACATATAAAAAATCACTAATATATCTCGTACTTTCGAAATTTCACCATACTGAAAAATTCTAAAAATACATTTTTTTTTCAACATCTAAACCCATTATCTATTGTTTTTATTAGCCGAACAAAGATGTATCAGATACATTGTTGGTTTGAGCTAACTGTTTTTATTCGTATTTTTGAAACTTTTTTCCAAAAACTGTTTTATATTGGCTTAAAGTGTTCCACAAAAAATTCTGCGGAAAGTTACTCTAGGAATCACCAAAAGTAATCATTCCCTAAAACCTAAGAATAAAGCTTAAGAAATGTAATAAAATGTCTTCGTTACTTGTAAACAAATTAATTTCAAACAAAATAACATTACATACTCTCCTGCGGCGACGAAAAAAGAAATGTATCTGTCAAACATTTAGAAAACAAATCGTCAATTTGAAAATGTGAATATGCAAATGAAGTTAATGCATCGCAAATTAACCCAGTTAATAGTGCCGTTTAAAATACGTTCCGTTTGTTAATTTATTGGAAAAACTCAATTGCAACTGGTATTACAAAAGATACAGTGTACGGCGGATATAACGAGTTAGACGGCGGCATAAATGACAACTGCATGACTGTATCACCATATTTTCTCACTTTTCCTTAAATCGCGGCGGTTGTCACAAACGTCATCGGTGAATGAACTTTACGATCGTCTATCGACTAGATATAACTTGTTTTATCTGACGGTATAACATTTATTGTTTTTCCCATATCAAAACATCATATTTTTGATATAATTGAATCTTTTTTTCTTCTTCTTCAATTTTTATTTCTACAATGAATTTTGCAAAGTGCACGAAACGTCACGTGACACAACACTCGCAATGTGAACATTCGAGAGTAAACAACATTGAAGTAGATGCATCTGCAATCATCACTCGTGCTTTCTTCAAAATATTTATATTTCATAATAAACTTTAAATAAGGGCGTGTGATAATTCAACAATAACAACATATTGTTGATTATATATAAGTAGAGTATTTAATGAGAAAATACATATATTGGCATTGCAAGTGTTTACTTTCTTACTAAATTTATGATCCGGTGTTGCAACATTACACATTGCATTTCAATTTTATATCACATTCATTGCATGTTATTTAATTCAATTTGATCAAAATGTCAGTGTGACATAATGGACGTGTATTGGCAGCCATTGCTAATGAGTGCATTGACGCATTTATGTCAAACTGACAATTGCTGTTGCTTAGAAATTGACATATTTCACTTTTATACATTAACTGATCATTTCACTTTTCGTTTGGTTTCTTTTTGTTTTTTTTTTTCTTTCCTTACATCTAGTTCCTTTTTTCAAATTATTCACTTTTATTTGGCATTGCTCGTAATTTCCACTCTAATAAGTCCCCAATGCAAAAACAAAGACAATGACAAAAAAAACAAAAAAACAATACTGAATCAATTAATGAAGTGTTAAAAATTTCCATAAACGGCCTTGTTAAAGCCACGCTCTGCTTGCGGATGTTGGCAAAATTGGCTTTAAGATTTGACAAACAAAAAGTTGCAGTTTGACAGACAAAAAAAACTTTGATTTGATTTTTATTGCTAATTGAATTAATTAAGCGGTCATTCCATAAATAACTTCACACCACCATTTTTGTTTTGGCCACCCATGTCGCAGTTTTTGTTAAAAAGAAAATTTTCAATCAAAATTGACAGCTTGAAAGAGTTTCTGAAAACATGACATAAATAGTGCATATATGTAATGTAGTCAAACTGCAATGACTCAACTCGTGATTATTAATAAACATAAAAAAATACTTACATTTTCGACTGATTGAGACTTTATTTGCTGAATTGATTAATTTTGAATTGATTAATTTTTTTCAATTTATTAAAAATTCGAGTTGTCAACGTTTGACTAATTGACGTCATTTTATTTAGACATTACTCAAAAAATATGGGAGACAGCGCAATAATATATTTGCCATTATTTTTATTTACATTTTGAATGAACAAACCTTCATTTCAGTTCATTTCTGTTACAACTTGTTAATATTTTTTATAACTTTGTATGATTTAATGACCTCTTTGATTATAATTTTCAATAAATAAATGCCCTTTATGTCAGTTTTTTAAATTCATTTGATCAATTCCAATATTTCGAATTCATTATCAATGAATATTGAATGATTTTTATATGTATACAAGCATATCCCGTCATCACCAATTTTTCCAAAATATGTTATTTGTCCCGATGCTTGCTACATACGAACCAAATTTCACCTAAATGGTGATCCAATACGAGGTCCCTTTTCCAACTATGTTGTTTTGGCAGCTATTATGTGTCAAATGGCTTATCCATATGACGTTTGTGTTCAATATTTAATACGGCTCAACCATAAATAGATTTACTCCTGAACAACGTTTATTAATTGTGGAAACTTACTACCAAAATCAGTCATCAGTTAGAGCAAGGGTGTCAGCGTAGAACAAAAGTGAGCCAAATTTGGCTCGACCAACAACATCAATATTTCTGTACAACAATCACAGAAATAATTTTTGTTATTTTTTTTTTCACGCTCGTCAAAATTTCGCGTTTTTGTTGCTTTTTTGGCGTACACACAAAATCGAACTCGAACCAACATAAAACAACAACAACAACTGTGTCGCATCAAAAACAAAAACAACAAACAAAATGGGTATTAATGCGTTGATGCGCAGTTGCGAAAATGCAAGTCTTTTACGCACTAACGCCTGAACGTTCAATGCGAATATTTCCATCTTGAGAAATTGCAGAAGTAGTGCGAAATTTTCGGCAATGTGTTTGTTGTTTTACAAATGTCAAACTTTCGCAAACCGCACTTCCGCAACGACGCAAGAGCATTGCGCATCAACGCGTGAATACCCCTACTTTTTGTGTGTGTCCTATTCTTTAGAAATTTGGAAAATTGTTAAAATATTATTTTTGTTGTAAATTCAAATTTGAAGTAGATGTTAAAGCGAAAATTTTGCGCTGACTGCACTGCATACGCTTGGCTCAGTGATTTGAAAACGCTGACACCCTTGACTTAAAAAATGTTATAGAGTTCTTCAACATCATTTTGGTCGTTATGAGCGTCCAACTGAGCTCACTAATCGTAACACCATCACCATATTTCGAAGCAATTTTATACTATTGGACACTCGTCATTCAACCAGTGTGCATAGAGCCCTTAATTTAAAGAATATTGCAGCAGTAGCAGAGAGTGTTCGTGAAAACCGTGAACAATCCATTCGTCGCCGATCTCAGGCTTTTGGCATCTCTTATGGATTATTGTGGCATACCTTGAGGCGAGATCTTAGTCTGAAGGCCTATAAAATGCAGCTCGTACACGAATTGAAGCCAGTTGATCTTGGTGTACGTTTTATATTCGGCTTATGGGCCTTAAAACAACTTCAAATTGATCCATTATTTAATCGAAAAATTGTGTTTAGCAACGAAGCTCATTTCTGGTTGAACGGCTACGTTAACAAGCAAAGTTGCCGTATTTCCGTATTTGGGACGATGAACAACCAGAAGCAATCCAAGAGCTTCCAATGAATCCCGTTTAATGTACTGTTTGGTGTGGTTTATGGGCAGGAGGCATCATCGGAACGTATTTCTTCAAAAATGCGGCTGGAGCTCGTGTTACGGTCAATGGTGCTCGCTACATTGCTCAATAAATTTTTGTTGCCACAAATTCAGACCTCTGGTTTCAACAGAATGGTGCAGCATGCCATAGAGCTGGAGAAACAATCGCTTTATTGAGGGAAACGTTCAATGAAAACATCATCTCAAGAAATGCTCCTGTTAATTGGCCACCAAGATCATGTGATTTGACGCCATTGGATTACTTCCTTTAGGGATATGTTAAGTCACTTGCTTATGTCGACAAACCCGAAACTATTGACGCTTTGGAAACCAACATAGCTCGCGTTATTCAAGGAATACCGGCCGATGTGCTCGAAAGAGTTGTCGAAAATTGCACCACACAGAATGAACCATTTAAGAGCTAGTCATGGGCAACATTTAAACAAAATAATGTTTGAGCATTGAGTTGTAGGAACCGAGTTATCATTCCAAATAAACCCAAGGGGAAAATAAGTGCTTCAAAAACCATTCTGAAGTGAAATGTAATAACTATTCTTTCTTTTTAATATTGCATGTCATAGGATGTAAGCGAGAAAAAGCTTACCGTAGCCTTACTAAAAAAGAGTTTCTGAAGCGCTTATTTGTAATGCTGCGGTATGCGTTTTTTCAATAAAATATAAAAAAAAAATAAAAAAAACTGGCCGCACCAGGATTTGAATCCACGATCGTGTGGTAGATAGAAACAGATTATTTTTACTTACATTTACCACTTCTTTAGACCGCTGCACCAATGACCGATTATATGAAGAGGTATTAAATTTGTACTTATATTAAGCAAATGTTGTCCAAACAAAATTTGACATACGAATGCTCCTATAGCCTAGAATTATTGTGCAATCAGTTTCAATTCAATTAAGCAAAAGTAAATAAAAATAAGAGAAAGGAAAATAGAAAAGTGAAATAAAAAAAGGTTGAAAAAAAAATATTTTAATAAAAAAAAACTTAGCAAAACTAATTAAAAAAAGGCTATTTTTGATAAGAATTCTGTTAAAATCAACGTAGAAATACAGAATAATCATTAATTTATTAACAGTTAATTTTTAACAAAAGTTTGGAATTTCCAGATAAAACATTCATTAAAAGCTTTTGTATGGAGCAATTTCGCAAAACGGTTAGAGGCACTGAATTCTCTGTAACCGAATTGAGTAAGAACGACCTATCTTTCAACAGTCCAAAACTAAAAAAAAAAACTTCCAAAAAGTAGAACAGTGTTTTTTGATAATTGAGTCAACCAATATTTTTCATGGACAGATACATTTTAGAACAAATAATGAATTTGCAACTTTTTCGCAATGAAAGTAAACGCAGCTGTTTACCAAAAAAAATTGATATCTTGCTTTATACATAAACTAAAAATTCACTCAATCAATCAGTCAAAATCTCATAATAAAAAACCAAATTCTGACATGTAGACTAACAACCGACTAAGAAAACAATAAAGATCAACAAAGCACGTTGACCAAGTTGTGGATAATTTACGACTCGACAACATTCTAGCAAACCCATACGTTATGTGGGAAACATAACTTCAATTGGAACATTAATTGTTGCTATTTTTCTGCAAAATTAATATATCTTATGCTATGCAATATACCCACTACTAACCATATGGTGCTTTTGATGTATAGCCACACATTTCCCACAAATTTCATGTTAACAACAATAATTTAGAGAATTTCAGTCTGCATTCATCAAAGCGCAAGTCTTTAAAGTACGAACACCAGAGTACGTACGCACTACATGCGGCGTTAACTAGCCCATGTTCATTAAATCAAGGTTTCCTGGCTATCCACTAGCTGACATTAATTAACTTTGTGTATAAAAGGTATTTTTGAGCTATTCATTATATGAATTTTTGTGCTTTGTAAGGTACAACAGGCAGCCTACAACAAACAATATTGACCACATTAAAATTTAGTTTTTTTTTGCATTATTTTTGCATATCTTTTGGGTGGTGGTGATACATTACGTTCAGAATTTAAAAAAAAAAAAAAAAAAAATGGCAACTCATTTTGGTACGCAATCGAAATGAACTTGAAATTAATCGAAAAATCCACGAACTCACCTACCTCACCACCACCGCCATTCACTTCTTTGCAAACATTCGATCTGATATAAATCAGCTAATTAACGGAAACAAATCACTTTCCAAAAGTGTTAACACCGACAACAACATTTAATGCTTGGAGAAGAAGTGGTAAAATGGCACTAACCAAATACGATTTTAATTGTTTAGCGAGAAATGTGGGTGTGTCAATACCCAAAGAGATCGTTTTATTTCAAGTTTAATAAATTTTGTTTCGATAATTTCAGTTGTTTTTATTTATAGTAATCGATTTATTAGATTTTATTTATGAATCAAAGCGTTTTATGTTGAAATTGAGATTTATTGCTAACAGCGCTGTAAAAAAGTCTACACTGTTATTTTCTTTTTCAAAATGCTTGCAACATCTTTTCTTTTCTGTTCTTTTCAAGGAAATCCGATTTTTTCGACAAGTTTAATATCTTTTGATGAGTATTTTGGATGTTTTTCAATATACTCGAACCTACTTATTTGAACTTTTTTCATATGAGTATTTCTACAGAAAAGTAAACCGTGAGCCAAAAAATTAAATCATCATATCCCTGAAACTACTTAACGTACATGGATGAGATTTGGTGTCTATGTTAAAAGCACCAAGACATTTGATGTGTACTGGAAGAAATGACAGTACCACGCCTCTTCAAAAATCACATCATCATGTCTCTGAAAATATTGAACGCACATGCATGAGATTTGATAAATGTGTAACGAAAATGAGCGATGCCACGCCCCTAAAAAATTCATCACTAATGAGATTTAGTACATATGTATGTAAAATGCATCAGTACAAATAACATCCTTTGGAAAAATTGGTGATGCTACGTCATCTTCACAAGATAAAGTGAAAAAATGTACACCGGGAAATTCTGGTTATTTGTAGGATTTTCAATTTAAAATATGTTTAGTGTGAAATAATGTCCCATGCGACCCCGATTAAAATTAAATCAAAAGAAAGTATTAATCATTTTTGGGCAAATTCAAAATCATTTTTAGGAGACATCAATGCACAACATTCTGAAATTAGTCACATTAAATAGCCTTAGGTTTCCTTGAAATCGACGTTTGAATTGTTGGCCGCAAAAACCGCTTCTGTTTTTGTCCCGTGCGAACGCTTTGGTTTTTTGCAAACTATTTTGAGAACAAAAAATTGCCCAAAACCAACCTTCAAACCAATTATAGGGCTAATTAAGTGCTATAAGTTAGCCTATTGTCAAAGTAAAAATCCGTTTTATTTTTTTACTTTAAATGTATTCACGTCACGTTCGATATCATGAAAATTAAATAATTGCAAAAAAAACAATTTTCTGGACAAAATAAAAATGGCTAAGGTTTTTAATAAATCTAGACGATAAGAGAGATATAGTAAACTTTATAATTCTTTTCCAGATCAACAGAAATTCTACTGAAAAATGCGGATGTCAAAACATTTTTTATATAAAACGGCAGGATAAGCAAAAGCATTTAAATAAAAACACAAGTAAGGAGTGAGATCGAAAAAA
Source organism: Calliopum simillimum (assembly GCA_951812925.1). Lineage (NCBI taxonomy): Eukaryota > Metazoa > Arthropoda > Insecta > Diptera > Lauxaniidae > Calliopum > Calliopum simillimum. The sequence goes on along the minus strand of OX638372.1, from coordinate 16,471,791 downwards.
TCTTAACACACGTTTTACCTAATAATTTTTTTTTTTTTTGGGTGTAAAATTTAAAAATTTCTTTGATCTAGTTATCTTTGAAAAATATGTCAGTTATTATTTTTAATGACAAACATGTTGATTTGTTGTGGGTTTGATCAAAATGAGTGAAGAAGAAAAATTTTGAAAAAAATCCAAATTGGTCTTACAAAAAATTGGCCAAAGAATTGAAGGTCTGCCGTCAAACTGTTTCCAATGTTATTAAACAGCTTCAGGAGAATTTGACCATCGATAGGAAACCTGGTTCGGGAAGAAAACAAAGACCAGATGATATTGGGAAAGCCAAGAAAATTGAAATCATATTGAAAAGATCTCCAAACACACCTGCTAGAAAAGCTGCGCGGTTAGCCCAGTGCTTTGATTTTCTGGTGTTTGAAAACATACAAAGTCCAAAAAGTTGCCGACAGGAATGCTGGAAAAAATTAAGATGTCAAAAGTATGGCTCGGAAATTAAAATCGAATTTTATACAAAAATATTCATTTTGTATAATTGACGACGAAACATATGTACTGGCAGATTTTACACAGCTTCCAGGTCAAAATTTGTATGTTTCTGATGCTCGAGGAAATGTCGAAGAATAATTTTGAATCCAAAAGCAGACAAAATTTCCTAAAAAATTCCTGGTATGGCAAGCTATATGCAGTTGCGGCAAAAGAAGCAAGTTTATTTGTTACAGTAGGCTCTATAAATACCTAAATATACATCAAAGAATGTTTGAAAAAAAGACTACTTCTTTTCATAAGAAAGCACAATGTATCCACATAGTTTTGGCTCGTTTTGGCATGATGTCACTAAGGCAAGAAGCTGTGGAGTGGTACCAAAGTTATAACATAGCTTTTGTACCAAGAGAGGCCAATCCTCCAAATTGTCCGGAGCTAAGACCAGTGGAGAGGTATTGGGCTCTTGTGAAAAGAAACTTAAAGAGCACAAAAAAGGTGTCCCAAAATATCGAAGATTTTAAAAGGAGATGGACAAACTGTTCCAAAAAGGTGTCTGAATCAACTATCAAATCTCTAATGGAAGGCTTACCGAAAAAGGTCCACGAGTTCATAAATAGTGGTTAGGACTATAAAAATTATATTTTTCTGTAATTTGTAAAATATTATCAATTTAATAAAGTAAATCAAAACTCTAAGATCAACCGTTTAAAAATTATTGAATATTGTATATGTTAAGATTTTTTCGATCTCACTCCTTATTTTTAATTCAAAAGCTTCGGTTTTAAGATTAAAAAAAATATAAAAATATATACATATGTATGTTGATATATTTTGAAACAAAATAACTATTTTTTTATTTTATTTTGTCCTCTATTTAACAATACCATGCTTTTACCAGTAACACTTTACCTAGTTTTATACGATCATAGACAGTAAGCCAAAACTGCAAGTGGAACTGCGCCATACGTCGCGACGTATTGAATTCTTCAGGCTACCCCTCACCAAACTTTTTCCATCATTTCCGTAATTTTTTCTAAATGCGAAATGTATGTTGTAATTCGAGAAATTCAGTTTGCTACCGCACATTCGCTTCCTATTGCTTTGTTATTTTTTTCTATGTACAATCGATAAGCATAGCTCTTTGTTGATAATTTTAGCGTTCTCTCATGTGGTGATGTCGTTGGTACTTTATTGTTTCATTCTTTAAATAATTTTGATGTGCAAGGCTTCTTAAGGCCACTGGATGCAATGCCGAATGTAAACTACTGAAATTTGCAACAGAGTTCAAAATAATGCATAGAACTATATGATATGAATTATATGAAAATGTAATGCATCGGAAATATTTTAATGAATCATATAAAGTTCATTCAAATTATAATAATCATGTTATGAAACCATTATGAATGAATTTTAAATCAAATGAAAACTTTTATCCGATAAAAGATGGTACATAAATCAATCAATAAAAATTCCTCAAAAAACTGAACTATGACATTTTTTTATTTTATACTCTATTTTACAGCTCGGCTACCATAAACAAGTTCATTCAATATTTTCCACATTTTTTTAAATACAATTAATTAAAGATTATTATAATTCATTAGTTTAATAAACTCAAATAGTTCGCAGCTTTAGTGTTACTTGTTTTTCTTTAACAGTAACCAGTCTGCAATTATAGAAATTTTTGCTGTTAACAACAGCGCTGAAAAAAACTCAATGAAACTTTTAAACAAGGTTAGTTATTAGGAAAAATTCCATAAAGATGTTGAAAAAACTCAAAAATGAATGAGTATTTTTTTTTTTTTTTTAACTAAAGTTGCGCATATTTGCTACGTTTTTACAAAAACATATTGCCCATTTACATAAATTTTTATTTAGAAACCCAACGGTCAATAACAAATTTTGCATGCATGAATTCACCGCTGCATGTTTTTGCTCTCGTAATTCTGTTAATTGAATTGGCTAGAATATGATTTTTTCTATAAATATTTTAATTTATTTGCAAAAGAAAAAACGCTTGAATTAAAATTAAGAAAAAAGAAAACTCCCACTCCTTTTCTTTGATCTGGCGGGAGACAGGTCATTCTTACCTAATTCGGGTACGGGGAGTTCAGTGGTGCTAACCGTTTTAATGGATTGGTTCATTTGATGTTTCCGATTTTAGTTATATGTATATGTTTATTTTATACCTACATATGTATGTAATCGATCCAGACACAAAATATTTTTACTGTATAGAGTCTGCTTCATGCGTTAGAGGATTTTAAAAATTTGATTCAAAGTAACGCATTCCTGCCGATAAGTCAAATTTCTAAAGTGTTTTAGCTCGTTAACCAGACTTAATGTTTTGAAAATATTTTGTATCTGGGTCGAGGACATACATATGTATAACATAATCAGATATTACTAAAATTGGGAACATCAAAAGTACTTCACGGGGAAAACCCCAATTTATATAGTATCCCGGAAATATTGGGAAGACCCATTTTGATACGTAGTACAAGGCAAAATTCTCTATCGATTGGTATAGGTTTTAAGAAGTTTGGATTTAGTGCAAGACTCAAATCTAATTTGACTGGTCTAAATGGTCGCTTTAATGTACGAACATATGATAAATTGTAAAAACGTCAACTAATAAGAGTGAAAAAACAATTTTCAGTTGAGAACTACAAAATTTTTCAACAAATTAATATGAAAAAGGGAATTTATTTAGAAAATTCGATAAAAATAAACGTTTAAATAAATAAATATCCAATAAATTGATTCAAAACTTAATAACCCGAAAGCCGGTTGATACATCCTGAACAGGAAAATATACTTTCGATGTGAAATTACTGATTTATCTGAAGTTATTAAGAGATTTTTTATGAACAACACCTCTTTCTAGTCGAAATTTTTTCAACTTTCAATTTGAACTTCTGGTATGAACCAATCCAGCAAAACGGTTAACACCGACCAAATTTTCAACCAGCACAGTGTTATAAATTACCCCGGGAAAAAGCATAAAGTAAATCTTATATTAATTATTCTGGTCACCTGGAAAAATTTTCTTGCAGACATTTTCTCGGAAAAATTTCGACGCGGCAATAATGGGAGATGCCACGCCCTCTTGTCCGAGTTCATCTAGTTTTTACTCATACCGTGCTCTTATAGTACTTAGTGTTTGAGTTGGATTATCTCAAAAAACCCTTTCAATATAACATTTTGAAACTTTTGCTTATATGGGAGGTTCCACACCCTCTTGTCCAGGTTCACCCAGTTTTTGCTCAGAGCTTGCATTTATAGTTCTTAGTGTCCGATTGAAATTTTGTTGGATTATCTCAAAAAACGTTTTCAGTATAGCATTTTAAAGCTTTTGCTTATATAGGAGGTGCCACGCCCTCTTGTCCGAGTTCGTTTAGGTTTAGCTAAGCATTTATAGTCCTTAGTATTTGAGTGAAATTTAGTTGGATTGTCTCAAAAAATTTTTCAATATAGCATTTTGAAACTTTTGCTTATATGGGAGGCGCCACGCCCCTTTTATCAATTTCTCCCATTTTTTTGTTGAGAGCTTGGATTTATAATTCTTTGTGTCTGAGTCAAATCTGGTTTGATTATCTCTAAAAAAGCTTTTAACATAGCGTTTTGAAGCTTTTCCTTATATGGGAGTTGCCACGACCTCTTATCTGAATTTGCTCAGTTTTTTCGCAGAGCTTACGCTTGCAATTCGTAGTAATTATGTGTATTTTGGTCTCATTGTCGTGAAAAATGCTCCTTAAGTTGCATTTTGAATATATTTTTTGTATGGGTGGTAGGCGTGTCCATTGACCGATTTCATTTTCAATCCCACTAGCCAACTTTGACAACGGAGGCAGTGTACCAAATTTCATGGAGTTATCATGCTCAGTTTTCCCAAAAAATGTATTTCCACACGCAGCGAGCCAACAATATTTGGTGTTTATTTTAATCATGTAATGAATGAGCAAACGATGCCACTTCACGAAATCAAACAGAGTTGTGTTGTAAAATATTTCACAAAAACAGTGTTGTGTTGTAAAATGTTTCATAATTTGTTCCTTTTGCGAGTAAAATAATACAATTTTCGTGAAGAAATCTACGAGATGGATGAAATAAATGGTTAATAGCAATCTTTGAATCAGTACCAACAAAATTTTTGAGACCAAACAAAATTAACTCACAGTTTGACACAAATTTGTGGCAGCAAAAAATAACACAAAAAAGGTATTAAAATAAATAGCATTAAAAAAGTAGTCAAATAGTACTAGTAATCTAAAATCACATGAATGTGAACAAAATATAGTTTTAATCATGAAGCAAAAAAATTCATGATTATTTTGATTATGAATGTCTATGTAAACTATCCCGAAGTGACGTTGATCAAGAATATATGTGACCTGGTCTATGAAATTGGGGCTTACGTGCGGAAAAAAAAAATTCGTGAAAACAGCTGGAAAACAACTTTGAAGGGTCAATCTATGCGAGTCGGAAAAAATTGGAAATTTTTTTTTTTTTTTTTTACACGTAAGCCCCCATTTCATTGACCAGGTCACATATGTACTTTTCTATATCTGCCATGCCTCCTTCTATACGTTACAAACGGAAGAACAAAGTGAATATAGCCTGGGTGAAGGGTATAAAAATAACGCCCAAAAACTAAAAACTGAAATTTATTTGTATGAAAATAATTTGGGCGCTATTTTCAAAATGATCATCGCCCAAATCATATTTTTTAGTCGTTATTTCGTTTTAATTTTAGGCGTTGTTAAACGCCCTTTACATTTTTGAATTGTAATTTGCAGTCGATTGTTCTACGTGGATTATTCATTTAACCTAACAACAACTAAACCGCAACAACAACAGCAATTTCCAAGATAAGATACAGGTTAAATGGCAATAAAAAGTTTGACAAAAGCACTTCTTCGAAATAAGTTACTTTTCTTATGGAAAGAACTGAATTTCTTAAATCAAAAAATATATGACAAAATTATTTTATTTTAATTTTAATAAAAACTATTGACTTTACAGCAAAAAAAGTTACTGGAAAATATTCGTTTAGAATTATAAAAAACTTTATTTTTTCTAACAATTTCGCATATTTAAAAAAAGTTTTTGCCAACGCCTTAAAAAATTTAACTTGATAACGAATTAATACTTTTAAAAGCTATTTAATTGCAAAAAAAAAGTTTTCAATGAATTCTAACTAATTTTGCTAGGAATATTTTGATTTGACGAATGACCAATTTTCTCACAAGGCTTTCTGAGGAATTAGTCACCAATAATCAATTTTCTCGCTGATATATATGAGATGGACAAATTTTGATGACAAATTTTCTCGCTGGGATATATGAGATGGATTTAGTTTTGTAATCTATTACAAAAGTATGTAGCTTCTCGGACAACAACCAATTTGGTAGGAATCACGACTCTGATAGTTTTGCTACGCACCATTTGGTGGCGCCATTTGAATTTTCTTGCTAAACAAGATTCAAATCAGGGAAATGTCTTATTAAAAATTAATATAAATTTTGTTTTCTTTTTCGTCTGTCTTCTACATTTTTCATGTTTTGAGAAAAAAGTGTTTTAAGTTTTTCGTATGGGATTTTGCAGTTGCAGTGTGTGGGTTTTGTTGGTAAAGATAAATGTATAGACTTGTTGGTTTTTTTACTGTTTTTCTGAAGAAATTTTTGCTTTTCACTCTTTATGTGAAATTGGATGGAGACTACATCTCAAAAAACAGACTAGACTGGGGCATAAATCCGTTTTTTCTTCATGTTTTTATATACTTAACTCAAAATGTTAGAACATGTAGATGTCTAGTTTTAGTTTTAACCCGACGAAATTTAACTTATTATTGTATTAAGATTTAGTAGTAAAGGGTGTTTTTTTTAGAGGTATAGAACTTCGAATTGAAATAAAACACAAGAAAATCGTTTTAATGTCCATCAATTTAGCTTTATTGGAAGGATAATTTTATGCCATTAATGTTTAAATATGATTTCGGGCATGCGGCCACCGCGGCTGGCTCGAATAAAGCCAATTCTACAGGTCCAATTTTCAACCACTTTTTCGAGCGTATGGGGCCGTATGTCGGCAATAACGCCACGAATGTTGGCTTCCAAGTCCCCTAACGTTTCTGGTTTGTTGACGTAGACGAGCGACTTCACATATCCCCAAAGAAAATAATCCAATGGTGTCAAATCACACGATCTTGGTGGCCAATTGACAGGTCCATTCCGCGAAATTATGCGCTCATCGAATGTTTCCTTCAATAAATCGATTGTGACGTGCGCTGTGTGGCATGTAGCGCCGTCTTGTTGGAACCACAACTCATCCACATTCATGCCATCCAATTCGGGAACAAAATAGTCGGTTATCATGGCTCTATACCGGTCTCCATTAACTGTAGCTGACTCTCCAGCATTATTTCGGAAGAAGTATGGCCCAATGACTCCACCAGCCCATAGAGCACACCAAACAGTCAGTTTTTGTGGATGTAATGGCGTCTCAAGGGTCTCATGTGGATTCTCTTCACTCCAAATGCGGCAATTTTGTTTGTTGACGTAGCCATTCAACCAAAAATGAGCTTCATCACTGAACAAAATTTTGCGATGAAAATCAGCATCGAGATCAATCTCATTTTCGGCCCATACACCAAAATCACGACGCATTGCATGGTCTCGCGGCTTTAAATCTTGCACAAGCTGGATCTTGTAAGGTCGCAAGCCAAGATCTTTGCGCAAAATCTTCCATAAAGTTGATGGACAAAGCTCCAATTGCTGAGCACGGTGGCGAATCGATTCATTCGGGTCCTCTTCAACATTTTGCTCTACAGCGGCAATTGTTTCTTCGGTGCGCACTGTTCGACGTCTCTGCGGATGCGTATTATCACATAGAGTAAACGTAGTGCGAAAACGATCCATGGTTAACCGAATTAATTGCTCTGATGGACGATTATGTCGACCATAAAATGGACTGAGCTTGCGGTAAACTTTGCGAACTGAACCATTATTTTCGAAATAAATTTGCACGATTTGCAAGCGTTGTTCTTTTGTCAACCTATTCATGATGAAATGGCAAACCAAACTGAACATAAATGACATTAGAGTTGCCAGATTTGACCACAAAATGCCAGTTTTATCTCTATTCGAAAAACAAACCTCTAAAAAAAACACTCTTTACTACCGCCCTGTTCCCAATTCCACTTTCACACGGAACTGGATATGAAGTGTAATGCAAAACTTTTTGAAAAGTCTGCAAAACTTTTCGCCTTTAAGTACCTGACATATTAAAATATGAAATGGAATTCAAACGCTACAAAACCAATTATATCAAGTGAAATTATGATCTTCTTGGAGACTTAGATAGGAAAATAAAAGTTTCTCATACATAAATTAAGTTTTAAGTGAATTTTAGTCATATATTTGTACATATCGATTTTCGTGAAAATCCTTTATTAAGAGGCATACTATGATGATGACGCAGTTCAATCTTCGATCGGCAATTTACAATTTCATTAGTTTCCACCAGAGATTAAGCTGTGATGAGATCTATATATCTCATCTCGTCGATAAGTTCTACCCGAACAGTGGCGGATCCAGGGGGGGCGATCGCCCCTTCTCTCAAACTTAAATTATATGTAAAGATTTTGAAAACATTCTGTTATTATCTAGAAATGTAGTCAATCGACCCTCCCTCTTGACAATGCTGGATCCGCCACTGTACCCGAAAGAGGCTTATTTTTTTACTGTAAATGTCATAAACGGATATATGAAAGTTGTTTTTTCCTTTTTCTCTTAATATTTATCATCCATTTGCTTTATTTTTATGTTATTTAAGGTCAATTGTCAAAGTTTAGAGGAGACACTTGCTTGAAAATAGCCAAAAAAAAAAAAATTGTTTTCTTATATAAACCGATTCACCTTTCATTTGTATGAAAAACTAGAGTTTAGTCATTCATATTACCTCGATTTAACTACCTGAACAAATGATGAGGAACTAAGACCAATATTGCTATAGTCCTTGTCTTGGTCTTGGACACTGAGCCTTGGTCTTGGTTTTGATATTGAGTGTTGATTTTGATCTTTGCTTTGAGCACTCATTGGTCTTGTGGTCTTGTGGTCTTGATCTTAAAATTATATTAGCGTCTTGGTTTCGAAAAATTACCAAGCCAAAGGGTCAAAACCAAGACTGATTTTGCTCATGACTAACTTGAACTCATCTGATTTATTTTTCATAAACACTATTAGATTATGTATGGAATATCATCTCAACAGGTAACAATTTCAAAGAAATAACTAAAACAACAGTTTTTATTATTTATAAGTTTTATTAATTTTTCACTTTATTTGAATTAAAATTATGTACCTTCGATTTGTATGTTATATGTAATGCTGTTGATGTTCACATGTATTTCTCACATATTTTTATGTTTTTTGCTTGTGATGAATGGTTTTTTTTTTTTTTTTTGTTTTGTCATTATAATTAGAGTATGCTGAACTATTTTATAGATATTCGCTAACATTTTACATCGTCATTAATTGTATGAATTTCTAAATAAACTGTTTATTTAGGTTTTATAATATTTTTGGTTTTTTTGCTTTTGTTTTTCAATATAATAGATTAATAGAATTGTATTGTATTTTTTTTTTCTTGTTGGTTTTGAGATTTTAAATATTTTCTGTAAATGTTTACATTTCTTTTTTTATTCATTTTGTTTTTAACTTTCATCATGTTTAGCATTTGCTAGATTTATCAGTTATATCTCTTAGTTTTATTTTCTGATTTAAAACTTTTAATTTATCATTTTTTAAACTTTTCAATTATAAATACAATATCGGCTTGAAATTTGTTTTTTTTAATTATTCTCATTCTAAGTATGCTTTCAACTTCTATATAAATTTTATGAATTTTAAAATTGTTTTTTTTTTTTTTTAATATATATTTATTAATTATTTATAATATAACTTAATAATAACATATACAGAAAAATACAAAAGATTTTTAAGTCAAAATTGTTTTTAATTTTATTTTATATTAAGTTTTATATATTTTCATGTAGAACAAACAGTGCCTTTCAGCTGCAATATTTTAGAAATACCGTGTAATTTTTTCATTTGAAAGGCTACAGCCTAAAAGGCACTGTTTCTCAAATAAAAATTTTAGCAATTCATTGTTCGGTTTTTGTATTTTATTTTATTTTTTTTTTTGTCTGTTATTAAACGTGTAAACTGCTTATTTAATTTGTCATTATATTTTTTTCATGTATTTTTGGTTTATAAAAAAATTTTTGTTACATTTAAATTAAGTAACATGTTTTATATGATGTTTTGTTGTTGTTATTAATTTCTTTTTTTATAAATTTACTTCATTTATATGTAAACGGCAGTGTGTGGGTTTTGGTAAAGATAAATGTATAAAGACTTGTTGGTTTGTTATTGTTTTTCTCAAGAAATTTTTGCTTTTAATTAAAATTAATTTAAACTAATTTTCTTAGAAATAATTAAGCAAGTCTTGTCGACAAAGTTTAAAAAAAAAAAACATGTTTCTCCATATTACTATTCGATAAGTGGAAGCAAGGAAGCGCTGATTTTCTTAGCGAAACTTATGTTACTATCAAACAGTGCGCCCTAGAGAAGAAGCTGAACACCTACAGGAACCTTACCATCACTGTTAGTAATTACTGCATACCCAAATATAACTTTCTGCACAACTTTCAATTAACATTTCTCAGCAGAAATGCCTGGGAAAAGGTACGACCTCAATTTGCTGGTGAAAAACATCCAAATTTTATCAGAAACTCCTTCAAAAATACATTGTTCTTAGCCAGGAAGTGGCTTCAGATACTAATTAGAGTCACATCCTGAAATAAGGTTCACCTCATTTGAGTAACTAGACATAATGGAATTTATGGCAATGAATCTGCAGATGAGCTTGCTATGAAACAGGCAAGCAAAATCATTCATGCTAAGATTCTGCAATGAGAATAATCCAGGATGCATTTTGTAGATTCTGTAATGATGAGCAGGAAACAACAGAACAATTGAATTAAATAAAAGATCATATTTGAAAGTAAAGTTTTTAATTTTATATATGCAGGCCCATTTTACAGGATAAAAGTTCTAAACGAGCCCTAGGTAATGGTTTCGTCATGGTGTCAGCAAGTTCAATATGTCTTCAGTAACCTTTACCCGAACAAAGAAATAATTTATAGAAATATGAGATATTGAACTTATCTTACAACTGCTTAGTTATCAACTTGAAGAATTGAAATGTGATCAATGTTGTCAAAAATTCTGCTAAGCCAGATAATTTCTTTGGTTGCTTCAGTTGCTGCTACAATCTCGGCTTCCGTAGTAGAGGTAGTAACTATTGCTTGCCTTTGACTGAACTATGAAACTAACATAAAAATATTCCCAAATCTTTAATTCCAGCAACAAAACGAAAAACTCTTTTGACTCGAATAACATCTTCTGATGTTGAATTCTCTAAGGATCTTGCCAAATAACCAACAATATACGCTAGGTCTGGTCTCGTTCCCAACATTAACTACATAAGAGCTCCTCCTACTGCTTGTCTGTATGGAAATTTGTGTTCCTTATTTTCTTTCCCTGTTTCTGAAGTCTCTAAATTTTTCACAATTGGTGTTGAAATTGGCTTGCACTCTGAAAAATTAATATCTTTTGAGCATGTTTTACTTGAGATATCTTAATAAAATCTTTATACTGATCTATTTGCAGTCCTAAAAAGTACTCTGTTTTTTAGATACAATCTTGAATTCAGATTTTAGCTCTTTTGTTAAAGTTGCTAAGTCTTCTACATATAACACAAGTAGAAGTTTTTTGCTTTGTTGATCTCGTATGTATAAACATGAGTCCGGTTCACTGACTCTGAATCCTAACTTTTCTAGAAATTGAATCACACTATTTGAATACTTAAATGTTCTAGCCATCTTAACTATAGCACGATTTTCGCGCTCGCTGGTTCCATTTTGCTCTGGCGTATATGGTGCAGTCAATCTTTGCGTGAATCCGTTATCTTGTAATAACTTCTTTACATCATAATAGTCGAACTCTCCACACTTATCACTCAGTGTTTCTTGAATTGATTGACCATATCGGCTTGCATGTAATTTTTCTTTAATGAAAATTCGTAAAAAAAATATCTTTTCTTCATAAATGAGAATTCGAACGGTCCACATATATCTGTTGATTTTAACTCTCCTGGCTTTACTGCCTTCTTCAAGTACCAAAATATAAACGATGCGTCTTACATCGCTCACAAATTTCGGTATTTAATTTTACTTCGATATCTAACTCTTTACTTCAAGAAGAACATATTCTTTGACACTGTGACCATCTAGCACGATACAGACTTCGTTAAAGGTGGGTGCCTTTAATTGAGTCTTTGGAAAATAGGCTTTATAGGCTGCACTCAAATTCGCTTACAGGATCCGAACACTTTTCTAGCTCTAATTCTGAAGCAGTACACTTTTTTTGCATTTATTGATATCTAGAGAGGAAACATTATTGATATTGCGCAAGAAAAATTTAATTTCATCATAGTTGTATTGATATTTCATAAAACGAATTAAGTTATTTAGCCTTAATCATAAAATATTACCCCACTTCAGACTTGCAAGATATCAATGTAACCTATGTTCAATTCCATATAATGAAATAATGCTGTTCTAAAGACCGATCAAAACTGATCAATTCATCTTCGGAGCAATTCTTTATATGTATGATTCGAGCTGGAATGTAAAGGTAGCCCAAAAATTCAGTGGATACGATATAATATAATGACTTTTGGTTAATACTTTATATTCTTTTATAATTTGAATTATCTAAAGGAAACAATTTTCTGACGAAGAAGGACGAACTAATTTGCTTTACTTAATTAAAATTAAGCACATAATTCTATAAATTAAATATATAAAAAGAGAACAAAAACTCAGGAGATGAAATTATATATTATCTGTATTTATAGTACGTATATAGCAGAGATCTGAAGGTACAACGTTAAAAAATGTATAGTAAGTAAATTTTTCTTGAGAAAGACAGCATGTGGCCTAAAAATGTTTTTAAAAGTTTTTCAAAAGTACGATATTGTGTAAACTTTATCTTTGATTTTAATAAGTGTAACGTTTGTTTAAGTTTTTGTGTTGAAAAATTTTTTGTTTTGTGAAAATACCCATTGAAATTGTAGTCTGTTATGAGCAATGATATATCACTGTGATGATGCAGAAGTTATGATTGCTATGAATGAAATATGAGCTGAATAATGATTACCGTGAAGTTCGAAACTTTTCCATTATGTATTTGTATTTTTAACTTTTTTTCGTTTCTTAATTCATGTCAAAATTGTTTCATATATATAGTTATATATTGGTAATACTTGATTTTGGTGGGTTAAGTATACATTTTTCTTTATATAAGTATATATATATGTATGCATATATTTTAGTTCTCATGTGGTTTTTTTTTCTTGAGTTTTTGTTTTGACTACGCAAAATTGTTCTTTTCTCTATATTTTTCTTGACCCAGTAGTGCCTGTCGCGGGCAAATCCTTTGCTTTAAAGCACAATACTCTTTTTATGGTTTTTTATTTTGTTTAAATTTTGCATAAAGCAATGCTACCACGTAGATATCCTTCTTATTTTAATTGTATTTTAAATTTTCAGAATTTTGCTTTCATTTTTTATATTTTTTTTTTTTAATTTTCACTACAAATATTAAAAATGGACATTTAAAAAATTTTACTTTATCTTTTTCACTAAAGTTATTTAAATTTTTAAAGTTTTTTTTTTTTTGTTTTCATTGTGTTCTATAAAAATTTTTAATGTTTTTTTTTTTATATTGCAACAAAATTCTGTTTTCCATAACAAATTTCAGAAAAGAATTTTTTTTTTATCATCACAGTTTTTGTTTTGTTGTTCTTGTAAATGCCTTTTTTAATTCATTTTTTAACTTTTGTGTTTTGTCACGTGATGGTTTTTTGTGAAGTGTTTTAAATAAATCTTTAAAAATGTTTTAATCAGTAGAAAAAAACAAAATATTGCGCAAAAAATTTCTGAATTTTGATGGATTTCATATAAAAATCACATCGAAACAACTTTTTCGAATATGATTTCGGTGAATGTGGCAACTCTAATGTTCGGATATTGCTTGAAATGACATTATTGTAAGTGTAGACTTTTTATAAATTTTCTTTGGAAATCAAAAACTTTTTGTTAGTACCTTTACCAATATGCTGCGATAAATTTTGACCTTGGGGAAAATAATGTTTATTCGAAAAATGTGTGATTTTGAAAGCGGCTTATTTCCATGTAAAACAAAATTTCAGTAATGGAAGAAAACCTTTTAGAGCTGTTTACAGCTTATGGTAGAGTTTCTCAATGGTTCAATCCAGAAAAATTATTTTATATAGTTGGGGAAAAAGTTATGGACCATCATTTATGGCCTATGATCTGTCCTCTATGGTCTATCGTCTTTAATATATGTTCTATGATCTGTTCTCTTTGTTCAATGGTGTATAATCTGTGGTCTACGCTTTGTCTTTTGTGGTCAATGGCCCATAATCTATTGTCTATAATCTGTTCTTAGACCATAGTCCATAATCTATGGTGTATTATCTGTCTTTAACAGTCTATGGTACATAATCCAATGTCTTTTGTGGTTATTGGTCCATAACCTGTTGTCTTAATCTGTTCTAAGACCATCGTCCATAATCTACAGTCTATAATCTGTCTTTTATAGTCTATGGGCCATAATCGACTGTATTTTGTGTTGAATGGTACATAATCTGTTGTCTATTATCTGTTTTTAAGCCATGGTCCCTGATCTACGGTCTATAATCTGTCTTTTGCGGTGTATGGTACATAATCTATGGTCTATGATCTATCCTTAATGATCTATGGTCCATAGTCTATGGTTCTATGTTCTGGCCTAGTTGTAGAGAATTAATTGGCAATAAGCAACCAATGTTGTATAACTAGCACGAAAGAGCAACAACTCTTATAAACTTTCCACGCAAACAGAGCCCAATTTATTAATTTCTTACAAAAGTACAGGAAATTTACGTTACCTTAGAGTCAGAGGTTTTACTATATGTATTGCCAAATTTGTTCGAATATTTGAGAACAATATATTACTTGATTAGGGCAGAAAGGGAACGAAATGTGAATGTTATAGAATACAATAAGAAAAAAATTACACAATACAATATGCATCCATCATAAATCTGTGAAATTTTCGGGACATTTATAAATACTCGAGGCAGTACCGAAACTTTTTTGAATCCAAGTCACAAGCGCAAAATACGAGACCATTGTAATCACGAGTTTTTGTTGGAAATATAACTTCTTTGTGATGGATATTAAACTAGCGGATACATTTTAGCATGATAGCTATGATTGGCATTCATAGTTTTGTTCAAGTGAAAATAAGGCCTTTTGAAAAATCTCTCTCGTTATCAGGGTTGTTCCGTAATCCGCGTGGTTTCAATTACTTTTCGCTTAGAAGGCTTTTTGATGAAAATGCTGAGTCAGACGATAAAAAGTATTAGAATCCTTTTTATGGAGCATTACAGGTTCAACAAAAAATATTGATTTATATTTACGAAAAAGTAACTGTTTCGGAAATATTCGATAAAGGCTACTTTTTGGACCTTTTGCGGTTTTCGTTAAATGCAAATCGATGTTATTTGTAGAACCTGTAATTTCCCACAAAAAAGATTCTAATATTTTTTAACGTGTGGCTAACCATTTTCATCAAAAAGTCTTCTAAATGAAAAGTAATTGAAAACACACGGATTACGGAACAGGCCTGTATATCTATTAATCTGCTTAACTCAGATAGATGAGACTATGTACATAAGTAAAACCCATCGGAATAAATGCGTCATATTTCAAAAAGCATCGCTTGGGCTTTTTTGCAATGATCAATTTTCCCCAACTGTCTCAAAATATCTTAAAAACCCCTAAACTAATGACGAAAAGTCTACACAGTCTAGACTCTAGATTCAAAAGTACTTTCAATAGACGAAACTATGAATATTTTTAAGGAAAATTTTTTGAAATGAATAATATCCAAACAACAATTTTTGATGAAGTTTTAAATTTAACAGATTGATATAAAGAAGTATTAGATATAGTGATACTAAATTTATACTTAGATACTATATCAATGAAATGGCGAATAGCCAATTCACCATATGTAGTATATTATGTAAAAAAATGTAAAAAATGCCTAGTGTTTTATTATGTCAAAGAAATTTGTGGTTTTTTGACTTTTTAAATTTGTTCTCATTATGTATTTATATGTATAACAGACACATATTTTATCGTATATGTATTAAAAACTAACATCTACACAGACAGATTTAGAAATTTTTTAGTGTATATGAGTTGAAAATGCGTTACTTTTCAAGCTGTAGTTTAGAAACCAAAATTTATAAAAGAAAAATCCTAATTTCTTCCATGATTTTTAGTATGATACTTCTCATTCATTGTGTCAAATTAATTTTGTTGGGTTTAAATTTTTTATTTTTTTGTTTTTTTTTTTATTATTTTATCATTTTTATAAATATGTCAAATGTTTTAGTAAAATTTTTAACATTTCTTAGTAGAAATTTTTCAATTAATACACGTATATTATATTTTTATATTTGTAGTTTTTAATTTTTAATTTTTTATTTATAATATTTAGCATACTATGTATATATATTGTTAATAAATAACATGTTTATATGAATTTTTTCGTTTTTAATTTTAATCATTAAATTTTATACTAAGTTTGCTTACGTAATTGCTATTGAAAAAAAAAACAAAAAGAAAACACTATTTAGTACATATTACCAAATGTAACGTACAACTTTTTTTTATTTTTTATATTTTTATTTTAAAAAGTGTAAACATTTTTATATAATTTTTTTTTTTTGTTGTTCTGTGTTAATTAATTTAAATTGAAAATCATATGTACTTACCATAAAAAAGCAGCTTTGCGTAAAGTGAAATTTTGTAAATTGAAAGTAAATTTTTAAATTAAAATTTACAATGGAAATTCTTTAAATGAAAGTTTAATTTTAATGTGATGGTCTTTTGAGCTTAAACTTTCAAAGAAAATGTCAAAAAACTGGACATGACACCAGCATAAACGAAGACATATACTTAGCCTGTAAGTGGATCCATATCCACTATATGTACATCAACTACACTAACTGACCTATGAACATTACCACACCAAGAAAATTTAGTTATTATATCTGTTTTATTCACTACCGAATCATTGCTCAACGGTGCTACCAGATTTCGGTTACCACAGAAGTTTTCATCAATCTTATATCATTAGTTTACTTATGGTCGTTCTCTCAATGTATGGTTAAGCACTTATCAGAACTTTAACCGACTGTTTTCAGTATAAAACTATCCATAATATCATAAAGTTTATTTATACTCTTAATTTAAATCCTTCTGACTATTAACTAATCTGGTGATAACTTTTATAAAACTTAACTGTGAAGGGTTGGCTTAACGATTCTTCATTCGAATGATATTATGATCTCAGGTCATTAGTTAAGCTCCGATACCTGATTGTTCAAATAGGATTAATCGTCTATTTGATCTTTGGTTAACATGGGATATCAGTGAATCTCTAGTTGTCCAGTAATTACTTAGTATATGATTCGTTTTATGTTTAATATAATTGATTGCCGCTCTAGTCTGTGTTAATCTGAGATAACTATTCTTTGATATATAGTTCTAAACATTCAATTCTTTTCCTATATGACATCTCTAGTTAAACATTGACCTGTTAATAATCTGATATCATACATAGTTACTGAAATGATCTTAAAATCTAAAATATTTTTATAATCTAAGTATGCATTGCTCTTTATCGCAGGAACTCATACGAATTCTTCAAGAAATAAATTGGCTGTTGAACGATATAAAACTTCAAACAAGGGCACAGTGTCACAAAAAGTGAAATCGACCAAAGCGTCAAGCGCCAAGATATTATACGAAGACGATTATTTTTGTTTCCAACAAGACTCTGTACCTTCCAATAAAGTAAAGCGCACTCAAGATTGTTGTCGAGAAAATTTTTCTTGATTTCAGCTATGTCAAAAAATAGCCAACATCCTCAGCGGATCCCAATCCTTTGAATTTCCGAATATGAGGCTATATGCATAATCAAACTTGGTCAACAATGGGCCTAACAATCGATGGGTTTAAGCAACGTTCGACAAGGATTTGAGATAAAAGAGACCAGAATATGGTGTGTGCCGCCTCTTAATCGTTTTTCAAGGATAGAAAAGGGTGAAGATTCGAACTTTTTCATTAATTTTAGAAATTTTGGTTTATTGTTAAACCTTTGAAATAAGAAAAACTGAATTTCGTTGGCGTCTTGGATTTCAACAGTAGTTTGTTTTACTAACAGTTGTTAGTGTATTTAATGTCAGTTGTGAAGGTATGGCTTCAAGTTAATCTGAGATAATGAGTAAATTCCTGATATCTAACTTTTTCTATGTATATGATGTCCTTAGTTAACTTGTGATCTTAAGTTAATGTTAGATCATAAGTTAATCTCCAATATTTCGTAATAAACACATTTTTCCACATATCTGATATCCGTATTAAACTTAGAATCATTATTTAACTTAGTTAAACCACAAAGTTCACTTGTAGACTTTTGCAAATCTGTGAGTATTTGGTAGCAATATTCCGATGTTAGTCATTAGTTAATTTACGGCTTTCAGTTAACCCTTATCTAACCACTGAAGCTGAAAACAAAAACATTAGTTTATATGCGTTCATTATGGCCATTTATGTAAATATTAAAAATTTTCCTGAAACCATAAGATATGTAACTAAGTCAGGATCATCACGTAACCCTACCAGAAGCATTTACATAACTGTAAAGAAATCCTTGAAAGATTAAGCTGTACGAAAATCATGAAATACGTAAATATTTCCATGAATTGAAATGAAAACGGTGTCATTTAATTTAAGTACTATTGAACGTTTGATTTTATTTATTTTACATATGAATATCTTAAAGTTTTCTTTTAATTAGCAAAGTTTAAATACATATGTATATATTGTATTGTATTGTATGTATAAAGAATATGCTAAATCTAATGACTTAGTTTATAAATGTTGCCGTTTTTACTTGAAACAACTTTAAACAATTAATGTAATGACAGTATTGCAGTAACGCTTTGTTAATAAAAAAATCAAAAAAAAAAAAAAATACAACTTTTATAATAAAATATTTAAATTAATAACAGAAATATAGTTTAATGAAAAAAGAAAAAAAAAAACAAAATTAAATTATATGCATTAATTAAAAAACCATAAAAATAAGAACAAAAAGCAAAATAACAATTGCAATAAATTTCGCAAACTTTTATGTTTTTGTTTGTTGGTTTTTGCTTAAATACAATTATATACTTAGCTTAAATATAATTTAATAATTCATTCATATAAATAATTAAATCTGAGACTTAAATACACATTTATTTGTTTATTTTTTGTTTGATTTCGCATTAAATTTGCTCACTGCTTTTTCTTACAACTTGTTAGGTTTTTTTGGAAATTTTTATTTTTTAAGAATTTTTCTGTTGTTTAAAATGCCTTTCACTTCTGTAAACTGCCATACTTTTGCTTGCTTGTTTTTCCAACCATGGTCCTTAAGGATTCGTGGATTTTACTGCTTGAACTTAAAGTTAGTTTTTTTTTAATCATCTTTACCATCATCATCATCTTCATCATTATCATCATTTTTTGCTTAACTTAATTAACTTTGCATAAAATGTTTTTGGTGCTTTTTTTTTTGTTTTTGTTTTAGCTGTTTTAGACTACTATGGCTAGTGTTGCCACCGCTGTTGCTGTTGCCATGTGCTAACTCTCTGACCTCCTCCTCCTCTTCTATTGAGTGTTCGGGTATTTACTCCAAACGTGCCTTATACGTTGTCTTCCAGATTTCAGCTAGTGTTACAGCGCTATGGAAGCGATGGAAAATGCAGAGCGGCAGTGTGACACGTTGGATTATTGACCATGGTACGAAGCCATAGAATTCGAGTTGAACCTTTTGGTTGTGAATGAATGAAGAAAAATGATAGAAAATAATCGTATTATTGGGCTGTGTTTGAAAAAATGCTATGGTCGGGGGAAGCAATAAAAAATTCTACTACTTTATTTTTACAGGCAGTATAACAACATTGAACATATGAAGATATGAAAATAAATAAAATAAATTTTGAGATCTAAAAATTTTTTCAACGGAAATGTAGTTTTTTCTTTCTATAAAATATATTTAATTGTTATTATTTATTTTTATAAAAAACAAATATTTTAATAATTTAAATAGCTTTCCTTTTTTATCATGCAAGCATTACAAAAATTGATCGAATAAAACAATACATGATATAGAACATATTGAGATCTTACCTCCTTTGTGAAAATTATAGTATTAAAAGGATACATTTGAAATGAGGCATGTGTAATTTTTTTTTTATATTTATAAGAGCCAATCTAATATCCATTTTTACGCCTATACAGAAGTGATTTCGATCAAAGTTTCTACACTATTTCTTACCGAATCCAAGATCAGATTTCAAGATATTCAAACTTTACTTTGAACCTTTTCCGAAAATTTTACACTGAACTGAAGTATATGATCCAAAAAATTCAAGATTCAAATCTTCACTGTCTACTGATTTCATTTTGACACTTAGTACACTGTCTTTTTTTATCAGTGTCAAAAAATACTTCAGAGTACTGTATTTCATACAAACAATTACTTCAGGTCAGTGCAAAACGTGCATGTGGAAAAACTACAGTAAAATTTATAATATGGTTGAAATGTTTGTGAGGTATTTATTTTTTCTTCTTTCATATACAGGTACTGTCAAGACATGGCACTGAACTGAAGTATTTGATAAATAAAATGCGGGTACAAGACATAAAGACATAACGTGTCTTGAAACGAAATATCTTTTCAGAGATATGACATTTTTTATGGGAGTTGTACCGCCTATTTTTCCCTTGGACATTATTTGTGCCAAAACTCTTAAACGCGTAGAAAAAACGAAGAATTTTTTATTTTTAATTTTTGGTTCCGACATCCTAGGGGGAACCTTGGATGGAAAAATTTTGTTTCCAGTAAAATGTTGTAAAAAGTCATGAAAACACAAAGAAAAAAACAAAAGAAAACAAAATTTTTGGTTCCTGCATACTAGGGGGGCCCTTGGGTGAAAAAACGGAAAAACTAATGATGCAGAAACACGCGTCGTAACCAAAAATCTATAAATATAAATTTTCACAATGAGCGGTTCATATATATACTAGCAGGCCTGTTAGCGATGCCCATTCCCGATGTCCTTTACATATGATTCAAGTCCCATCCATCTCCGTCGTTCTTCTCTTCGAACCCCTCTGATTTTTCAAGGTGAATAGAATATATATTTAAGTACCAACTTTTCTAATGTATAACTGCAGATATATAAAATTTTTTTTATTTTTCTCGTACAGGGAGTTCAGCTTCCTACCCCCTCAGTGGCATCTCATTCCCTTACGAACCTTCTACAGACGATAACAAACATTTTAAAAGAAAAAATTATGTAAATCGGCCGTGTAGTTTCCGCGTCCATAAGCTACATACGAACATCATTTAATTTTTATATAGATTCCAAATTAATCGTGAATATCCAAGAATTTTGGATATTTTCAACAATGCCAAGCCGAAAAACAGCAAATTCCAGGCAAGCTTTAAGATTGTTAGAGAATAATCTTGGGTTTTCTGTAAGATATTATCGCATTATCAACATTATCAAACGGAAAATCAGTAGTGTACGAGATTATATCAGCATTCCTATCAGTAAAATCTAATATTTTCCGAGAACATCAAAAGGATTTGTATAAGATAGGTGAATTTTAGAACAAGAACATCTGAAGCTTTTGTGTCGGCTAATATCAGAGCATTGCTCAATAGAAAATTTCGTATATTATGGATTTTGGTTTCAGTTTTGTATGTCTTATTTTCTTTTTCATATGATGAAATGATGAATTACAATAAGCTTCATATATACAAATGCTATATGAAGGATATACAAAATTTAAAGAAAAAAGAAAACTAATACACACAAAATCATGCAAAGGACTCATTTGAAAAACACATGAAAAGAAAACCATTCAAGAACACATTAAATGTAATACTTAGTAGTGGAAAGTTTTGCCAAAAATTTTGAAAAATTCGATAACAAATTCTTGCTGAAATTTCTTTGGATTATACATATCTTCATATATCGCTCACGTACATATCTACTTACAGGATTGGCGAATACTTTTTGAGCTTCAAATGTGTAAACAGCAAACATGGCAACATTGCAGATCAGCAGGAATGTGACAATTTGACGGCCCGGCTTGCTGCGATCATGTTCGGGCAAATGTACGCGACGACGTGAAACATCCGCAATGAAGAGCAACTGCAAGATGACTTGGAGTACAGCAACTGCGCCAGTGGTCATGACTAGTAGATCGGGTTCACTTTCGAGAGCCTTGAGGCTGCCGGAAATAACGCAGAATACCGAATAGGTGAACAAGCCGAAAGCGGAGATACGCAACAAGATGTCATTGAGGTTTGATTGCTCCTCGCAGCGGAATTTCAGATTTCGTACCCTTAAATAAAGATATAGCAATTAAAAATTGGTCATTATTTCCATTTAACTCACCTTATAAATCCAATAATAATTGCCAATATTGCGAAAGCCATCAATATACAGTGGCTAGCATCGGCCAAATATATTGCCAGCAATGAGAACTGCTGATGACGCACCAAAACAAAGAACAATATCAGACAGATCAAAGCACCCACCAACAAAAGCAGCCCAAAGAATAGGCCCTTTGACGAACCAACACAATCGACACGTCCCGAACGCGCCTGCTGAGCCATGGCCACGGCACGTCTCGACAGCATTACCTCTAAGCGATGTTCCAAATCTTCATCATTCATACGTCCCGGATAGCGACCAATGTGCTTCCACATCACATACAACACAACGGCACCAATTAAAGAGTATTCAATAATAAATGGATATAAATAGGGTGCCGAATCACGTACAATGGTGCCCATAATGTCGACACGTCCACATGCCGTAGAATTCAAAGTACCAATGTTTGAAGATAATGCCGCTGGATAGATGTTATCCAAACTCTCGATATTCTCAAGAGTGACCACGGCAGACGACTCGGGATGTGAAATACCAGAAAATGTTTGGAAATTATTTTCCATGCCAGCACCGAAGAGATTATTCATTATATTAATTGGACTCTCGGTGGTCGTTGAGGTGGTTGTCGGTATTGCTGAGCTAAAACCCGAAAAGTATGATGCAATTCCAGAGCCATATGAATTTACCGATTGAGAAGTGGTTGGTGCATTGGAAATGTTTGGTAGCTTATCAATAGCACTACCTACAGCAGCTGAACCTTTATTCCAGAAATCATCCATCACTGAAGTGGATGGAGTAGAAACTGAACGTTGGAAATTATTGAAATTATTATTGTAGGGCGATTCAGTTGTTGTTGTCGTTCTGGTTGTGGAACTGGCCAAAGTTGTCGTAGTAGCTGCCGTGGTACTCGAGATGAATTTCTTTAATTTGCGTGCCATAGTCGTGCTGGCCCATGGATAGCTGGTCGACGTGTAGGGCGCACGTGTTGTGCTTGTTGTCGTCGTTGTTGTGGTGCCAGCCAGCAGCGTAGTTGCCAAATCATTGCTACTTGAGGAACCCATACCCAAAGACTTCGAGATGCCATCCACAGTCTTGCGCACAAGCTTTGAGAGTACATTATCGGTTTTATATGCATTTGAGGGCAGCACGTCCTCGCCATCCACAACCTCCCACTCTTCATTGGGTCCAGCATGTGTGCGCAAAACGGTGCCAGCGTGACGCAAGGCATGACGGCGTATGGATTCCGAAAAGACCGAAGCATCCGGATCGGGATCACGACGTTGATGATAAATGGTGATTTCGAGTAGTGATTCCTTAACTAAAGTGCGTATCCAAACGCAAATATTGGTGGCAACAACATGCATCAGACCAAAACGGGCGATGACTTTAAATCGGTGGATATTTAGCTGTAAGTTGAGAGAGAAAGAAAGGAAGAGAAGAACAAAAACGGAAACAAAGCCTATAGTTTTCTGAAAGGCAAATCTATTCTCTATTTCTTAGCTAAGTATTGAAAACAAAAACTTGGAATACAAATTTTACAAAAAGAAAATGCAAAAATCGGAAAACAAAATTATTAAAATGCGATGAGTTTAATTGCTAATGTCACTTTAATGTTTTATGAGAATGACGAGGAACTGATCCTGTTCTTTTTGTTTTTGCATTTCCTTCCATTCATGTAATGCTTGAACAATACCGTACCTGAAATGGTGGCCTAGTCTGCATTAAGAAGGGATTATGTACACAAATTTTTATTAAAAACTACTTGGAAAATTTGGAATTTATGTTCTTATGTGATGATGATAAATAAAAATAAAAAAGGATATGATAATGCAATATACAAGATCTGTTCAGAAAGTATGAGTGCAAAACATTTTTGTAGCGATTAAATTCATTTTTGTTAGAACATTTAGGTTTCATCTAAGAACTTTTCAAGCTACGTATGCATAGCTCAAATACTTTTCGAACAGCACTGAAATTACATTAGCAGCAATAAAAAGGACTTATGATACAAAAATTTAAAGATGAAATGAGTGCCAATTGGTGTTTCGAATTAGTGACTTATTTCAAGAGCTTATACCTAAATGGCTGCTTTTCTTCAGCTTCTTCAACTTTTTGTTTTTGACTTTAAAATATTTACAGAACTTAAACTAATCTTAAATATATTTTCAAATTAATAAAAACATCTTTATACATAAATACTTATAGGGCTTGACTTGCAATGGCATATTTTACAAACTTTTCAATTTCAGTTTAAAAGTGCTCTTTTTAAATAAATTTACTAATACTAAAACTAGTTTTGAAAATATCTAAGATAATTTTAATGAACCAACTGTTGGAAGATAATTCGGTTTTTTATTTTTGTACAAAGTATTATAATAATTTAATTATTGCTTCCATTTTTCAAGCCCCATAAGTATTCCATTCATTTCAATAATTAAATATATTTACTCACTCTTGCGTTCATGAATATGAAATACATCTGCATGAAAGTGAAAATCATCTGCAATAATGGATTGACACCAATCAATATATGATGACATGGTGAATCGAATGGTATCTCGAAAAATGAACCAAACTCGAGGCCAATATAGATCATAGCGCCTAAGCCGAAAGCTAGAAGAAAGTAAAGTAGGAAATTTAAAGGATATATCGTTTGCATAAAAGAAACATGAAACTTTATTTAAAAGTTTTAAGTCAGTGTGATAATTCCCTTTCAGCAACGTTGACAAAAACTTTTTATTTTGCTGGTATTTCTAAAAGTGAGCTCTTTCTTCTAAGGACTAAAAATTTTTCGTTAATATGTGTTCAACCGCTTATGGTAATGCAATTAAAACCAAGAGGTAAAATTTCAAGCGCTTCTGAACCAAGCACATTAAAAGCGCTTATCCCCATAGAAATTTAGAAGCACTGAAACAATGATTTTTTGTAAGGCTGCTGTAAGCGCAACATGGGTTCGAACCCAGCGCGGGTGCTTTTTAAAATTTTTTTTTTTTTTTTTTTGTTGGCAATGGTGTAGCGATCTAATGACACGGACGGTCGTTAAATTTTTTTTTTTTTTTTTTTTTTGATAGAACGCTTACCGCCGTAATACAAATAAGCGCTTCAAAAGGCCTTTTTCCATAAAACTGTGGTTGACTTAAGAGCGCTTTCATCCCAGGACATGCAATGTTAAAAAGAAAACATAGTTCTTACGGAGCGGAAGCGCTTATTGGCGAAAAAGAAGTACTTCAGAAGGGTTTTTGAAGAACTTCTTTTCCCCTTGGGAAAGCACATTTTTGGTGTTTAACTAGAACAATTGAAACTCATATGTAACACTTGGATATTGAAGGTGCCTTTAACAACGTTCGCAATGTTCCTGTCATAGAGGCTGGGGAAGAGCATTGTTTCATCACCTGGATAGCAATTATGAGCGGCAGTCGCATTTTTAAATCAATAAAGAGGTTGACATATAGTTTTCAACACAGTGCTACACCAGCTGACCTATGCTCTTGGGGTTAACGCAGCCAAAACAGACTTAATGCTCTTCACTACAAAAAAAAACCAAAAACCCTAACCTTAACCTTTCTCGATTGCAATGATAATCTCTAGCGCTTTCCAAAACGGCCAATTACCTTGCAGTCTTTCTAGATCCGAAGTTAAATTGGAAATATAAAATAGAACTTAAATCCAAGAAAGCATTTTATGCATGCAAAGAAAACATTCAGCAAAAAATAGGGGCTTCAACCAATAATGGTACTGTGGATGTATAAATGGACGTCCAATCCTCAGGTACGGCTTTGATATTCAGTCACAAGTAAGGATTATAATCAAATAAAACTGGAGAGAGTGCAAAGGATTGCATGTGTTGGTGTAACAAGAGTATTGAGACTATGCCCAACTATAGCTCTCAGCGCCCTTTTGTGTCTGCTCTCTCCAATGAAATTCATTTAAGCCACTATCTTACGCAAAGTGATTTGGCTCAGAGAAGCCGTATGCTGGATGCCAATAAATTTAGGTTACAGTTTTATCCTCGATACCCTACCAGTCGAAAATTCCAATTCCAATTGTTTCTCTCTAAGCGTGACCTATTTAGAGTACGTATACACACCGAAAGGTATTGTAAAGAAAATGATTTTCTCGCATTCTCTCACTGAAGTGAATTTCAGATAGAAAGCCTCAAAATTTTGTAAGATTTTCAAAGCAATCTGGTCTTCATTTAACAAATCGAAAACATCAGATCTCCTATTTGAAAGCCGCACTGATATTGCACTGGGTCATCGGCAAGTATGCCAAAAACTATGTATCCGCTTTATTTCTTTTTGTCGGAGTTGCATGCATGCTATTGAGAAGGAATCTCTCAAAAACTTTCTCCGGAACTGCTCTGCTTTATCTATAGCCAGAATTATGGCTCTAGGAAAACCGTTTTTCAATGATCTTAGCAAATTTGCCGTTATCGATATTGGCTGCCTGCTCAACTTCCTCAATAGAACAAGTATATTGCTTAACAGTTAGTTTTAAAATATAGTTAATCCAGTCCCAGACCAACCCTCTACCAGCCAGCCCGATTGCTTATTTGTAATTAAAACCGCATTATCAATACTTCTAGCATCGCTTGCTTAGCCACCACTCTAACCTAACCTAAGTAGAATATATGAAATTCGTATGTAACGCTTTGGCGTTAAATATGCTGTAGCGATTTCAGTAAATTTTTTTTTTAACAACGTATCTTTGCTGGGGGAGAAACTGACAAACTTGTTTTTTTGATTTTTTAAAAGTACATAGGACTTTTTTTGTGATTAAGTTCTTGTTGGCAAATTTTCACACAAGCACAAACTTTTTTGATCTTTGGTCATAAAAACAATTTATTGTTTTTGCTAATTCTATGAATAAACCCGAAAAATTTACATCAATTTAACTTACCTATGGCACCGACACGTAAAAAGAAGCTGCCATGTGTTGGATCACTGTGTGTGGTCTTACGTTTACGTTGATTTTTTGGCGTAGCTACAGCAACTTCAGCCTCGACTTGAGAATCCTTTGAGATACGAAATTAAATTAGTTGTGAAATAAATTTTCTTTTAACATTTACTGTAATTTGCAAAAGAAATACATATTTGTATACTACACCAAAATAACACCTACCGAATAAAATCATATAAATGATATATTTACAATATACATCTGTAAGTATGTAGTTATGATTATGTATGTTTGTGTGTATGGGTGCAAATCTGCATACTTTCAAAGGAATGCATGTTATGATGTCACAGTTTATTCCAGGATAAGGTGTACATAAATGTTGTAATGTAGATAATAACTTTTACATGCGGTTTTTATATTTTTAATTGTTTATTTTAATAAAATCTTATTCTGTTAAATACCATGAAAACCAAAACTTTAGTTACTCAACCAATTCTGTAACCTTGCTTGTTAAAAAGCACCTTTTAAGTTCATCATACTTAATATGGTAGGAGAAAAAAGTGTAGTAACTACAATATATTATGTTCATACAGTAAGTTAGTAGATTTGTAAGTACATTCATACAAAAAGTTGATATTAGCCATCTAACAAGTACTTGCACTAAAATCAGTACAACAGAGATACCATATATAATATACATATGTATATGAAATTCAAGAAACAACTACATACAAAGATGTACACACACATAGGTATGAGAGATGGGGAACAACTTAACAATTATGGCAATTTACTGCTTGTTAGTAATTAATACTAAATGCAAGTTGCCCCAAAAGCAGAGCACTTAACAACAATTGCATCACACAACCAACACTCAGTTTCTTTGAGCATTTACGTGAGTGTACGTCGAATGTATGTCATTGGAGTTCTTTTTGGTAGATACATTTTTAATCATGATGGATGCTTAATGTTAAAATTGACGTTATGCGTAGTATATGATTTATTTTTGTATCAAAAAAGTTACTTTATTGCGATCTAACCATAATGTTAAGCCAAAGATGGCTTTAATTGAAATTGACAAAATATTTAATTTATAGTAATTTAATAATGAATTGCGAAAATTAATCAATTAGTGTACATTAAAATGATAAATGACAAATGACTGATGCAAATAAAATATAACAATTTCCGTACGTTCTCGGTTCGAAAAGAATTAAACCTTCCAGATCTTAAACTGAAAAATACTACAGTAAGAGTGGAAAGTATTTTCATTTGAAAATCGGCAAATATCACAAGAAAAATTTTTCAAAAATTATTAAAAAAAAATTTTTTTTAAGCTTTCCAAAAACTCCCAAAAGTTTTACACGTATTCCTTGGACGATTCTAAGCATTATTTGCCTTGTGAACTTTTTTCATAAGATGCCTTTCTTCTGAGTAAAAAATGATTTTTTTTTTTAATAATTTTTTTAAAAATTTTCAAAAAAAAGTATAAAACAATTTCAAAAAAATTGGACGATTCTAAGCATTTTATGCCTTGTACACTTTTTTTGTAAGATGCCTTCATCTTGCCGCAGGCGTTCAAAAGCCAAAAACTCTCATGTAGCGACCAAATCCCATCTGGAATACATCATTTTAAAGATTATAAATTATGCTTTGATTTAAAGTACTTTTAAGCAAACTTATCGGTGAAAAAAGATCGAAAATATATTTTAGAAATGACCAGAGGTATCTCCGTGCCCTCTAATTAACCGTTTTGGACAAATTTTTTGTAAACAATTTTTATTGCGCCAATCGATGTGGAAAGGTCGAAAATATATTTTGGACAAGACCAGAGGTGTCTTTGGGAACTCTAAGTGACCGTTTCCGGCCCTATTTTGTAAAAACATTTATTGCACCAACCGATGGGAAAAGGTCGAAAATAATTTTTTGGACCCATTTTGTGTAAAAAAATTTATTGCGACAATTGGTGAAGAAAGATTAAAAATTTGATCTTGACATGACCAGAGGGAACTCTAAGCAATATTTTCGTAAGAAACTATTATTGCGCCAATCGATGAAGTAAGGTCGAAAATGATTTTTAGACTGGACCAGAGGTATAGTTACTTGAAACAATCCCTGGATCGTAGAATGCATTAGTGGGTGAGGCACCGCACATTGTTCCTTAAAAGCTGGCCAAAAGTCGAAATCATTATATTTTTGAGAAGAAATTTATAACTCGGGGAACCAAATCCGAAAAAAAGTTACTCGGGGATTTTTGGGGTCGCTGATGTTAGATTTAAAAAAAAAAACACTTGAAATGGCAAAAACGACTCTTGCATAATGTTAATTTCATATTTGAAAACGTATTTGAAAACATCAAGTTAGACAAATTTGTATTCAATGGTAAATTGATATACACAAAACCAGGTCTTAGATTCCTTCATCTTGGAGTATAAGCTATATAATAATATAAAAATTTTTTCATTCGGGCGAGCAACACGTATTGAAACTTGGCAAGCAATATGAGTCAAATTTTGCGCCTCGGAAAGTTCTGGTCAAACAAAAAAGGCTAAAAAAGGCATATTAGAAAAGGTTTCTTTTTGCTAAGAGAAAAATCCTGGCGGAACCTCGCGGATCAAATTATTTCTGGATTTTTTTTTTCATAACGATTGATAACTGATTTTGTGAAATATTTTGATTTTAAATTAATCACAATTATCAAAAAAGTAAAACTTGTTGAGAGTTTTGAGTTGAAGGGTTCGATAGTTTACTCTTTTACAAAGAAATTCCATATTTCAACATCCAAATCGGTTCAGTTTTACAGTAACCACACAATTTTTACAGTGAACACTCAATTTTTACTTTCAACACACAGAATTTTGCGTCAGAGAAGTGTACTTTTGAAGAGATCTCAAGAGCGTTTTAGGTACACCTGGATCTTTCTGGATTTTTCGAGATCTATGAACAGCAGTTAGACAGGACAATCTGTAAAAAATTTATTAAAAATAAACTTATTTTGGACTTTTTTTTGGACTTTTGGATACATTTTTTTTTTTTTTTGAAGCAGTGTGCACCGCCCTAAATTTCAGTTATTAAGTACTATTTAATTACTAAGACAATTGTGGCAAATGTGGTGTCAATCGTTTTGTATCAAGTGTTATTTTGAGAGGCATAGAATTTCCTAGAGCGACGACTGTCAAACAAAACCCATATAAATACTTAAACAGCTTCGACTGCCTTAAGTAACTTCAGCATACTTAGATTTTAACCATTCCAGGATTAGTAGGGTTAGTAGCGACAATAAAACATTCCAATAGATATTAGTATTTTTACATTGTATATAGATGTAAATTGTTAAGTTGTATATTAAATAAAATTCACATAGCATTTAGAATATAAATGAAACAGACAGACAAAAAGAAAGTAGATATTCAAGGTACATATGTACTTGTAATACTTGTGAAAAACATTCCCCGAAATAGTCATAGTATATTAAAATGCAATTTTCAGACAAAGACGTTCATGAATTTTACTAATTTTCATACCTGTGATGTTATAGACTGTCGTACCAAATCACGTTTCTTTACGGGATATCGTTCCTGATTATATTTTTGTATTTTTTCGGTATTTTGTACATTTCATATGTTTTGTACGTTTAAATATGTAAATTTATTTACGTTACAACATTTATGCGTGATTTTGTTATAAAGTTTTGTATATTTATATTTCAAAATTTTTTGCAGTGTACATATGTAGTTTTATAGTTTTGACCAAAGCGACGTTTTCATTGTAGTAGTACATAGTAGTAGAAGTGTTCGTGTTGGTGATGATGATGGTGGTGGTGTTGAAATTTTATGAATAATGATGAAAAATTTAATTTTGGTTTTTTTGTTTAAAATTTAGTTGACTTAATGGAAAGTAATATTCAAAGTTTAAAAAATATCAATGTTTTTGTTTTTTAATTGAAAACATAATAAACATTAAGGTAAACAACATTAATAGCGCATATAATAAATTGTTTAAAATGACCCTTTGATAAATATTATTAAATAAAATTTGAATTTTAACACAAGAGAAAAAACCCACCATATAAAAAGGACTCTTAGGCCACATGCAAAAAATATTTAAAAGAAATTTTTTTTGAAATTAAATGAAGGAAAATTATTATGGTTTTTTCTTTAATTCAAAACAATACCACAGTTGAACATCATATTATTATTGGCTTTGTTGTCTTAAACTTTTTATCTTACCTGATATGGACTTGGTTTGCCACCCTTGCCGGAATCCTTAGAACCCTTCGCATCTTTAGTCGAATCGGCGGGATCCGGTAATTTTTTCTTGGATTTCTTCTCCTTAGGTGGTGATTTCGTTTTATTAGTGCCGCCATTGCAACATGAGCTTTCTGTGATTGCGAAATTATATGAAAATTTTTAAGAAAAAAAAAATTATTTTATAAAACTTTTTTTTCAAATGTAAGTAAAATCTGTGAAGCTAAGGTGAGCTTGGGGGACATGGCACCCCCAGACTCTATGGCACCCCCAAGTTATATGGCACCTCCATGTGATATGGCAGCCCCACGCGATGGGATATCCCAGATGTTATGGTACCCCCAATTTATATGGCACCCCCACATGATATGGTACCAGCAAGTGATATAGCACTCCTTTTAATTTCAATACTGGCAGCATTCAAATATGGTCAAAATGTAATTCAGTTTTGCAAAATACTTCGTAGCGAATATGATAAATATTTGATACATGTATATGGCGATAGGATATCGCCAGATCTTATGGCACCTCCAAGTTATATGGCATCTCCATGTGATATGGCACCCTCAGGCGATAGGATATTTCAGATGCTATGGTACTTCCAAGTTATATGGCACCCCATGTTATATGGCACCCGAAAGTGATATGGCGATAGTATATCCCAGATGTTATGATTCCCCCAAGTTATATGGCACCCACATGTGATATGGCACCCTTTCAATACCAATACTTGCAGCATTCAAATATGGTCAAAATTTCATTCAGTTTCAAAAAAAATTTCGTAGCGAATATGATGAATATTCGATTCATTTATATGGTGCATGTATCAAAATAAACCGAATATAATTTCGTTTTCGGATAAATACGATCGCTAGTACAGATTTTTATTCGTTTCGTAGTTTTTTATTCATTATATACTAAAAATTATAAATGGCACCCAATTACAGAAGATGATATGGTTCGGGTGCCATTTCTCCCTATGCATATTATAACATTTTTAGGAGTATAAATATGAAGCGCTTGAACGTGCAATCACTACAGAATCGATAGGTAGGACTTTCAATGATTCCTTTTTTCAGTTTTACTTGTGGAAACTTTGAATGCAAGTGAAATCACGCTAGAAAAATTGTTAAGTGAACTCTTGCCTTTGCCAAAGGTTTCGAATAACACTAAGCCGAATACAAGAAAATAAATGGCAAGAACATCTTCTGATAATGTGGTCCTGCAGAAAAATAATAATTTAAAGACTATGCACAAGCCACATAGCCAGATGATTAAATGTGACCTATGTGGTCAAATAAATCATGCACATTTTATACAAAAACATGCAACGAATCTGGCTACGCAAATTTAAAACCCATCTATGGTGCCAAATTACATTTGATATGATGCCATATCACCCTAACTTTCTTTTTATTTTCGTTAAAGTACTTTTTTGTTCAAAATTAATTGAAGTATAAATTCGTGTTAGTTCCTTTGAAAATCGCTTTTCATTCTGGTTTTATAGCAGTTCAACAAACAAAGTGCCATATCTCCCGGTTTTACTCCAGCCGAAATATGTAAGTATAAAGTTCAAGTAACGAAGACAATTAAATACTTTGAATGAACTTTAAACTTTTTGAATGAAAACATAAAAGTTTTAAGGTCTGATTGACGAAAACGGTATGTTATTTCTTTAAAAAAATTTATGCTAAACTTCACATACCGGCGACAGCGGTGCCAACCAGTATAATGGGTGTGAAAGTTTCAATGCCAATTTTAAAATCTGATTTTAAAATAAATATCCCCAATTAACTATATATTAAATTTAACTACAATTTACTGTGAATTTTCGTCTAATCGCGTACACAATAACAATCCACACAAAACATTTGTGTATCCCTATGCTCCCAAGCAAAACTGCCAGACAGGATGACGGCAAATTACGGCGTTTTAACGTTTTATTATCATCATAAATGTCGAGCTATGTACGTATTGTTTTAGTCTGCCATCATACCACCATCAGAACTTACCCTGTAATAGGAAGCAGAAGACATACAACAAAAAGAGTATACTGGCGCCATACAAGTACGTAAAGAATGTCTCGTAATAGAGCACCGGCAGACGATGCGTAGTCACATCACTGATGACATACGCAATGCAAACAACAATCAAAATAATCGCATACACCAGGCTCGTAACGATGAACAGTGATGTCCTGTAGAAGAAAAGAAAGAAACGGAAAGAAGTGGGGAAAATGTTAGCATTAATGTTTTTTTTTAAATCATTTATATGTATAATTACTTTTCTTAAAATATTTGCAAAAAAGCATTTAAATAATAAGTAAATAATTGTTTAATTTTGTATGTATTTTTTAAAATTTAGTAAAATAAATAAAAAATAATTTGATGTTTTTGCAATAATTGTGCACAATCATGATATCAATATCCCATTAGGGTAAGCAACCAATTTGCGTGACAAGTGCAAGGTTTGACAAAGTGTTTTTCTTCATTATATAGATTTTTCGGTGCTTCTTCAGACTATTTACTTTATAATAACTATTTTGTGCACTTTTAACTATAATCGCTATCAGTTTTTTTAAAATATATAATAAGTATTTATATCATATTATAGGGTGCCTTAGAGTACTCAAAATCATTTTCAAATATTTCAGCTAAGTTATTGTGTTAAGAAAGTTTCGGTATTATACTCTTATTTTTTACACTTCTGGAGACTACACAGCTCTGCTTTAAAAACTCCAATTTCAAAATTTGTTTTAAAATTTTTTTTTTAAAAAAACATTTGTTAAAAATTATAATTTTTTTTAAATTTTTGGAATATAATCCAAAAGAAACTTTTATGAGCTTAATTTTACTATTATTTTAAAAAGTTAAACAATTTACATGTTTTTTCCTTACCCTATTTTTGCGAAGGTAGGCTGAGAAAATCTTAACCTTGAGCTCGTGATTGGAAGGCTTATTTTAAAAATTGTTGAAGAAACACTTTACGAACTTGCTATAAGAATACTTGGGTGTCTTCAAACAATATGAAAAAAAAAAATCGGATTTACAGAAAATGGAGAGTTTCTGAATGACGAGTATAAAGTACCGCTGATATCGATTGAAACTACTTTTTTATCCTCATGGAAGTTTAACTTAAAACCATAATCTATTAAAAGAGGTATCAAACGACATGTGGTAAATAATATTTCGACATGTTTAAATGAAAGCATGAATAGATTTGGGTCCGACTAAGTTTAATGTCAGCATTCATACAACCTGAAGCGTTATCATGTTAGTCTGCCTTCATAACTTTGGAGTCCAATCTTGCGCACAGGAAAAACTTTTTTAGTGCTGAAACTATATCGAAAAAAATTTTCTCTCAGGCAATAGTGCACGCGAATATCCACTAAGAGGAAATGTGTGCTGCGAAAGTGCTGAAGAAAAAAAAAACATACCTCAGATAATCGGAATCCCTTAGGGGAACTGATGCTATTGTGGTATAGTTTTTCAATGTGGTATGGTCGTATATCTCCGATTTGGGAAAGAACCTGCGAACGTCACTGCTTTCATCCTATCAGAAAACATAAAAAACCAGGGATGTGTTGCTGTCATGCACCAAACAAAATTTTTCCGGTGTCAGTTGAACGAAACTTAAGTCGCGTGTGGTTGATTTTTTTATCCGGATTTTTTGCAAAAAAATTTTGTTAAGAAAAAGTTGCTTTTTGGTGAAGTTTTATTTATATTCAATAAAGGTAAGTGCTAAGTATTGCGAAATAAATGTTTAGCTGTGTAAATTCACAAAGTATCCCATTTTATTTCAGAATTTTATAATTCCTAAAAATTGGCCAGTGTGGTATAGTCGGGATTCGCTTATGTGGTATATGAATATTTCTTAATTTTCTTAACATTATTTGATTGCTGTTTATTTTTTTATAAAACTATGAGTTTGAGAACCAATGTATATGTTATTATGAACTTATTTCATACCTTTCAAACTTTGGTTGTATGGTTAAGTATACCACATTACCCTACATATATGTACCACATTACCAGCCCACTTCAGAAGTTCTGATCAGTATATATACCACATTGTGTCACCATATATACCACATTACCTCCCAACTTTTTGAAAACAGCTTTTTTGACTTTTTTCAGATTTTGCTCAATAACTTTTTTTAATGAAATTGCACACATTTTATTGAAATATATTCTGTAGCCAATACTTCAATCATTAGCATAAATAAATTTAACCGAAATTGATCTAACGGTTCTCTTTCGAATTCCACCTAAACACCACACTACCGCAATAGCATCAGTTCCCCTAATACCCGCAGAAAAATCCAAAGATACTGCAACGAATAAATGGAACATTTCAATTACCCTGACGACATTTTCCTACTTTCGCCCAGATATGTGAAATAATATTCTTGGCATTGAAAAAGGCTAAATTAAAGATCGAACTTGCAAGACCAAAAGTGTGAAGTAGTTGATTCCGACCAGCCAGTCGGGATATAACAATTTGAAATCTGTAGTCATGTCCAAAATATACTTTCGACCTTTCCTCATCGATTGGTGTAATAAAATATTTTACAAAAATGTGCCCAAAATGGTCAATTAGAGGGCCCGAAGACATCTCTGGTCACGTCCAAAATATATTTTCGGCTTTCCTACATCGATTGGAGCCATAATTTTATTTTTACAAAAATGGACCCAAAACGGTCACTTAGAGGGCCCGGAGATAACTCTGGTGCAAAATATATTATAGACCTTTCTCCATCGATTGGCTCCATAAATTTTTTTACAAAAATGGGGCCCAAAACGTAGAGGGCCCGAAGGCACCTATTGTCATGTTCAAAATATATTTTCGACCTTTTCTCATTAATTGGGGCCATAATTTTTTTTAACAAAAATGGACCCAAAACGGTCACTTAGAGGGCCCGGAGATACTTCTGGTGCAAAATATATTTTCGCCCTTTCTCCATCGGTGCCATAAATTTTATTACAAAAATGGGGCCCAAAACGGTCAGTTAGAATATATTTATTTTCGCCTTTTTCTCTTTTTCATTCTACTCACTTCAGCTTGAAAATTTTCATGTGTAGATTCGATGACACACTGCACTCACCATAGTTTGAAAATGCTCGACGACACTGCTTACTTATTTTTGGGTACGGCATTCGTTCATTCATTTATACGTATATCAATGTACTTGATTATGACCCCTGTTGAAATAGTTTACAATAGTGTCTTAAAAGAATGAATTCATTCATTCAGATGTTTAATAACTATTAAGGCTGGTAGTGACGAACTCAAGAATCTCAAAAGTGAAAGACATGTTTAATGAACTTTGTTTATGACAAATAACCGACCATCTCAAGAACAAGTTGCTAGTATTTCTCCAGTCTTCACTTAAAACGTCCATAGTAAACGATATCAAAGTACGCAAAATTGGGCTGGATGGGACACACTCTCTAGAAAACACACGTTCGGATTTTCTCGTCAAACTCATGAGTACAATTCGTAACGCAGTGGTCATATCTTTTATATCTTCATTTGAAAGTTTTAATGCTCCATAGAAGTTTCATTAGATAAGTAAGCACAAAAGCAAAACTTTTTCTGATTTCTTCACGTTTGAAGATGCCGTATATATTCTCAAATATACTTAGTAAAGTAAAGTTTAAAACATTTAAAATTAAAAATATATATATTTATTATGTTTAATATTGTAATGCACACATGCATTACGAAATTTCCAAAACTTTTCAACACATTATTAAAAATTTAAAAGATTTCCACATACATCACAAAATTATTCACTTCCAGTCAATGCAGTTTAATTTTAAAAAAATAAAAGAAATTCTAAAAAACCACCATACGTGCGTGCGAACGTGACGAACTCAACTGAAAACCAAAAGTTTTCATTACAAAGTAAATTTGGATTTTGCAAAATACCGAAACAATTAAAACATTTTAAGTTTTAAGTAAGGAAAATACAAAATCAAAGAAACGAATTGTTTATTTTATAATTTAATTTTAATGTTGTAAACTGATTTTTCGAACAGCAACATAGCAACCGTTTCGACTTCCACATATATTTTGTATTTTAGTTTTTATATTTTTTGTTAGCCGTAATGAAAAGTGGCCTTAACAAAAACATAATAAGGCCAACAAGAAACTTTCAAATAAATTTATAGCCAACATATAGCCGGTTGGATTAAATTTTAGCAACCCACGTTTTGTTGATATTATTAATTTGGTTCATTGCAAAATACACAAATGAATATGTAGTCAATATTTTAAATTTGTAAAAAAAAATTTAGTCAATATAATTAATAATTATGAAGAAAAACATGTGTTCTCACTAAATTTGGTTTATTTTTAAGCAGGCACGAGATTAATAATAATATCCCAGAAGGAAATTGAAACATTCCAATATGAATCGTTCCCCAATGAATATTTCGAAATGATAATCGATATCGGATATCGGAAAAAATTGTTCTCCATAAAAAGAACCACCCATCTCATTGAATATTTACCAGCAAAAGGATATTTGAGTAACACGTTTCAAACTAGAGAAGAGCAAAGTAAGACCAAATCAGTCTTTGTCTTGATGACTAACGTAAGCTATAAGTCAAGGACTGCGTCTTGATATCATAGTAGCGTCTATGTCTAGCTTTTAGTCTTTAAAAATTACCAGGAAGAAAGAAATATGAGGTAACATAAAGGTTATAGGTTAGGTTAAGGTAGCGGTATAGACCGACTATATTCATTCTCACCAGGAATATAGAAAAATGACTCCGAATAAATCTTTTAATATCATTGTAAATCAAAAAAAAAAACTATAAGGCTGAGGGAACAACAAAAAAAAAAAAAAATGGCGAGACTGTGCCTGTGCAGAACACAAAAAGTGGCCATTTACCCTGCTTAAAGCAGGATCCTGGAATTTTTTTTGGTCGCGGGGAGAATTCGGAGTGTGGAGTTGCATTCTCAACCGGGTGCCATGACCCAAAGACTGGCAGAGGTTTAAGATAGTCCTCACCTCCAG
Source organism: Calliopum simillimum (assembly GCA_951812925.1). NCBI lineage: Eukaryota > Metazoa > Arthropoda > Insecta > Diptera > Lauxaniidae > Calliopum > Calliopum simillimum. Next base: position 16,433,412 of record OX638372.1, on the reverse strand, counting down.
GCCAGGAGGTAAGTTTATGACTATCTGCATGACTTAGGAATGGTAACCTTCAGGGGCAATTGCCGTATTGAAGGTGGCGCTGTTCTACGTTTACTGGACCGAGTGTGAAGAACACCGTGATATTAAGCCATCATGACAGGAGCTCACGTTAAACACAGGAGACTTCTGGACAATGCTATGTTTAACGGAATCAACATTTTTTTAATAAATCTAATTTAATTTTTAAGGGAATCTCGGAGCTTAAGCTAAAAATTTCCACATTCAGTTTTAAGTAACAAATAAACCTTATGATAAATTTTGAGTTTTCGAATCGACTTAGTAATTTTTTTGAAAAAAATTTAGTGTTATTTACCTTACTGTAATGTTCAAAACAAAAAAAAAAAACAAAAAACCAATTGGCCACATTATGGTTCGAACCATGGTTCTTCCGTGTGATAGGTAGAAACTTATCCTCTGCGCCTTTGCGCTACTGGCGCATATAATGAAAATTTGTTTATAAACCAAATGCCTGTCTATGTATTTTTACTAGGCAATTTGAAATAAATGTTACTTTATTATTGTTCTATATTTTATTTACAAATATTACTTCACAAAACCGATAAATACTTCATAGCCCAGGAAAATAAGACGAAAAAAGAGCTTCTGTGCGAAAAAATTCCCAGTGGAAATTTTTCACCGGAATTGTCTTTATTTATGCATGATACACAAACTGTGAAAAGTCCATTGCAAAGTCGTGTGCGCATAAAAAGTTATTCGGGCTCAAAGGTCGCTAAAATCAGTTTATTGCAAATATCTCGCTAATGCTAACTTGTACAGAAAAATGTTGGTCTCTAATTTTGTAGCACAGGAAATTTCCTACAAAAATACGTTAAAAGTATTTGCGTAAGACTTCTAGTTTAGGAAATCACCCAATTTAAAAAGTTGTTAACAGTTATGATATGAAATACTACCTATGAGTTCATATTAAAATATCTTACTTTTTAAATTGCAATAACTCTTCAAAGAGAAGTTGTACAAACAAAATTAAAATGCCGTTTGAAAGATAATTTAATTTTCTATATACCGTACAAAATTTTTTTTTTCGAACGGCTCATGACCTTAAAAATATTCTTGAGTAACCGTTAAGGCTTCGAAATTACTGGTTTTTTAAGGATATCTGCGAATTGGTAAGTACTACAATAAAAAGTAATGGGACCAAATTTGTAGAAAATTACAAGATCTACAAAAAATAAGCGATATGTGTACACATAGAAGTAACCGTATAGAAGATATTCAATAGAAACCGGTTTTTTGGCATTTTAAGGGTTTTTTGGAATATCTTCTAAACGGTTATTTCTATGTGTACACATATCGATTATTTTTTGTAGATCTTGTAATTTTCTACAAATTTGGTCCCATTACTTTTTATCGTAGTACTTACCAATTCGCAGATATCCTTAAAAAACCAGTAATTTCGAAGCCTTAACGGTTACTCAAGAATATTTTTAAGGTCATGAGCCGTTCAAAAAAAAAATTTTGTACCGTATATAGAAAATTAAATTATCTTTCAAACGGCATTTTAATTTTGTTTGTACAACTTCTCATTGAAGAGTTATTGCAATTTAAAAAGTAAGATATTTTAATATGAACTCATAGGTAGTATTTCATATCATAACTGTTAACAACTTTTTAAATTGGGTGATCTCCTAAACTAGAAGTCTTACGCAAATACTTTTAACGTATTTTTGTAGGAAATTTTCTGTGCTACAAAATTGGAGACCAACATTTTTCTGTAAAAGTTAGCATTAGCGAGATATTTGCAATAAACTGATTTTAGCGACCTTTGAGCCCGAATAACTTTTTATGCGCACACGACTTTGCAATGGACTTTTCACAGTTTGTGTATCATGCATAAATAAAGACAATTCCGGTGAAAAATTTCCACTGGGAATTTTTTCGCAGAAAATGTCTTATTTTCCTGGGCTATTCATATGTAGGGTTTTTTATGTTTCTATAAATTGTTTATTACCCGAGTGCAGTAGAAATGATGAGGCGGATTTTTCTCCGTGTATCTGTTTTACATTTTGTATGTAGTACCTTGTTGTCCTAATGTCGCAATATATATATAACTTTACAGCATACAATATTTTCTTGCAATATATGATAGTTTTGTAAAATATAAATGCCTTTTCTTTCTGTTTATTTCAATATATATGCTCTAAATACCTTAAATGCATTCATATTTTTTTTAGGAAAATATAGCAATATCAAAAGATCATTCGATTTCGATATCAAATATAACACTCTCTCATATCAATTACCATAATTCAATTGGTCCAGTTATTGGATTAGTCTGATAGGTGCCATGTACTGTAATTCTTGCTGGTAGAAAACTGCCCATGCGTGTATTTGAATTTGGTTTTAAAGAGTAACAAACCCTAGAAAAGAATTGTTATATCACATGAAGCACAATCGTTACGTTATGTAAATTGTTATATGCCTAAGGAAAATGTGGATATTTCGAAAAATTTTTACAGTGTAATAAAGGAAATACATGTATGTAGGTAAAATACAAGCCATACCAGCATATAACAGCAGGGATTTGCAGCTTTAGAAAATTTTAGATATAGGTTTCTGTAAATACACATTATACTTAGATATAGACACCAAGCTAACATATTTAGATACTTTGTAGGAACTTAAAATAGCTTTGATTGAGGTAGAATTTATTGATTGATTAAAAGCTATTGAGGGATTATGTTGTAGAGAGCAATCAGAGCATAAATGGAGTAGGTTTTTTTTTTCAAAAGCAACTACAACACACATTTAAGAGGCTACAATGAGGTGGATAGCTACTAAATCGGGCTAAAGTATTTAAATGAAAGGTTTTTGAGAGGTTGGATGAACGAAAATTCAAAAAGTATGTTTTCGGAATGGGAACAAGAGGTGATTGCGTTGAAATTAACATAAAAATATACAAAAATTTAATAAATCAAAAGGACATTTCAAAAAAATATATATATACTTATATTGTAACATATATATTTAAATTATTCAATTTGTATATTCAAAACCGCAGCAAATGTAAGTAATCCCTTTACCACTGTTGCATATTCCACCCAACTCGTCTGCTCAAAATAATCCGATATTTTCATTTCTTGCTTGGAAAAAAAAAACCACTTGACAGCAAATGCAAATGCAACAAAATGGTGGAAATGATATGCAACAGCAGCAACAGTAGAAAAAAAGAAAAAAGATTATGGTGACCCAATTTAGATGCCTATTATGCAAGCAACATTTATGCAAAAAAATGCTTACTTACATACAGAGCAACGCTTATGCAAGTAAAATGAACTTAAAAAAAAATTATTGAAGAACATATCAGTCAGAATTGAACCAATATTAGAAAATTGTACTTTTCCTCTAATGAATGACGATTTTCACAAAAAATTTACATAAAAATTTAAATCTTTTGTTAAGTTTGTGGCAAAATTAGTCTTGGTCCTGAGTCTTGACTATTTTTCGTGGCCAAGACTAAGACGATGTTATAATTTTAAGATAAAGACTACTTTGGTCTGGGTCTTGATCACGATAATATTAGGTTATAGATGTGTCATATTGACATCATAACCCTTTGAGGGGCAAGATAGAAATAGAAGGTTCTCTACAATGAGAATATTGGTTTTAGGTTAACGAGAATCGCTTAGTGGTCAAAATTTGACCACAAAAGTATTAAATAATTTTGGTACTTTTTGGACAGTTTTAGTACTTTTTTTGCTATTTGGAACAAAATTGAAAAGCTCATTTATCATTCCTGGTGCAATGACAAATGCGAAACAAAACGAAAAACAAAAAACAACTCTATATGACCGCTTATTTTGTCGTTGTTAATATTAAAAACTTAGCACTTAATTTTACCAGGCTTAATGACAGAATATTAAAATAATTTAAACTTTGTGCACATTTACACACAAATACCTCTCTAATGGTGTATAATTCAAAGACGTGCTCCATTTCTAACATAGTAAAAAAGGTAGGACAAAATTTTGTCCTGCGTATTATTGTATAGATTTTTGTATATCTTTATCTTTTGCTATGCCACGATGTTCAAAAGATGCAAGACCATCTATAGACTGTCTTGCCGAAGTCAAACAAATCAATTGACAACGATCAAACTGCAACTCTTTGAAACATTTTCCTGTTTGAGCGCAGAAAATTTAAAATTTTCAAAACAATTGGGTTTTGATGAAGACATTTTGTAGACAGTCTTACTAACCGAAGGGGTAAAAACCCAATAGCTCTGAAAAAATAAGGTTTGAAAATTTTAAATACATAACAATCTTTAAAAAAAAATTTTGAAGACCAAGATCGAGACCAAGGCTTAATACTCAATACCAAGATGCAATATCAATACCAAGACCTATACCAAGACTGTTAGGGTCTTGGTTTGCAATTTCAAATAAAACAGTTGCAAAACTCAGTCACGTGTAGTATAATGTAGCAAAGGCAATGTCATAATATAAATGTTGCATAATTTTTACAAATGGCGTCAAATGTCATTGTGCCTTATATAACCAACTTCCAAAACGTTTAGAATATTGAGTTCATCTATAGGGAAATTTTTCGTGAAAACTTATGTCTTTTATTTATAAATCAAAAATAATAGAAAAAATGTCACACTAAATGTTGCCCACTATCTTTGTTAAGCATAAGTTTAAAAAAATACTTTATTCTTTTTTGCAACACTCAGTCACATTTCATCAATTTTGCAAACAAATAGCGCGCGCACAAAACCAACAAACAACAAGAGACACCCTGTCTTGTTTATCAAACCCATTGACTGTCATCGCCCAAACACCGCGGTGGCAGCGTTGAATCCTTGAGCTTTATGAGCATATGCAAAGTCAGTCGGTTTGTCGTTTTTTTCTCCCCTCACATCTCACTTTGGCTCCAAGCGCTTTGTGTACATCGAGGGAAATGAACCTAGGCGTCTCTTGACTTCGCAACAGCGCTTGGCTGCCTGGCATTGTTAACGGGGAAAGTGATACATTGTGAAAATGAATCACAATTTTGAAAAGTTTTTACTTTTTTTGTTTTATTTTTTGTTTTGTCTAAACGACAACCATCATCATTCCTTCAGTTACTAAATCTTAATTTTCAGTTTTTGCCTTGTTAGAAAATTTCAAGTTAGCCACGGTAAAGGCATTTCCATTTAAATGAGTCTAAGAGGCAAATAATAAAGTTTTGAGTTCTTTCCACTCAGAGTATTGCCTGATAAACACCTACTTGAAGTAAAATCATTTGTTTGTCTCATTTAGAGAAATAAGATTTTATTCCACGCTAAAGGCATACTTGTTTGTACTTCTTCAGATTTGGCATAGTCTTATGATGCACCTTCACGAGCTACTATATATATATTTTGTGTGTATTTTGACCTCCTGTTCAAGTTCACAAGTTAGAAAAATTTATTTGAAGGTATGGATAAAATGGCTCATTGAAATACAGCGTTTGCAATTTTGCTTGCATTAAAAAAATTAAAGGCGGAATCAATTCTTTCAATTCAAGTCAAAAAATTTTGCGCTAATTTGCGCCAGTTGGGAAAACTTATAAATTTTCTGAAAAAGGTCATGTTATTTTTAATGCGAGCTTGCAATGTAATTATATGTATGTAGAGTATTATTCCTCAGACTTACACTTTCAAAAATGATTTTAGTTTTATTATTTTTTAATGATTCTCTGATAAAAATTATCGAGAACGTACTTATTAATTTTTCATTTTGGTGAAAATTTTTTATAATCCAATTATCTCAGAAACTATTAGAAAAAGTGATCATGATATAAAATCTAGATAACTAGGTAACTAAATTCTTGAAATATGTGAAAAAAGTTTTCAATAAGCTGAAATCAAAATATGTACACTCTGGCATATTCATTGGCATTTTTCGCAGTGTAATATCACTCAATTGTTTACATTTTGTTAACAACTGCAGCGCTTTGGCAGCAACAGCAACGGCAGCAGCCATAAAATCAACTCCCAATGAATTCCACTTTAGCTGCTCATTAAGATTCATATGGAGCAGCAGCAGCAGCAGCAGTAGCGTAGTTATAATCATCATAATCGTCATTATCATCATCATCGCCATCATCAACCAGTTGCAGTGGTGTTTTATTTCGACCTATGATAACTTGTACGCCATTGCTGCAGCGCCATTTTTATTCATTCCATACATTCAGTATTTGCCACTTTATAGCAGTTTATTCCTGCTAGAGAATTGCGTTGATTTAAGGATTCTTCTTTTTTTTTTTTTTGCCTGGTGTATTTTCCTATCTATCTTCTATTTGCAAAATGTACGAGTAGTTATGTTCCCTATTTTTAGCTAAAATATGATGATGATGATGATGATGATGATGTTGATATTTTAGATTTTCCTCGAGCACATTTTGTATGGTAAATTAATGAAGACACGTATTTTGTCGACTTGTGTTGCTTTTTTCCTGCTTTTAGTTGCAATAAAGTTATATTTTACGAGCACAAACTGTGCGAATTATGTTGAATTTTAAATTTGCACTCGTGTGGAAAATTATGGAGTATTGCTCCATTGAAACGATAGTTATTTGTGTTTTAGCAAAATAGAAAATTCATATTATGAGTTCATCAAACAAATTGTAAATTTTAGTTTTAGAAAAGGAAAATTTTATACATCATAAATTTTGTCGAAAAAAAAAAAAACCTAAAAATACTTTTCAGCTCTTTTGATGAACCTCAGTAAAAGCCTAAAAATACGAAAAGTCTGAAATATTTCTAAAAACTCTAGAAAATGAGACAGCATAGTTAAGGACAGCGTGGGGACGAATGATTTCAAATAGTTTGACGATATTACTGGGATACTATTTGGCAAAAAGCTCCATCATAACCGTTCAAATAAAGACTCAATTCAAAACCGTTTAATATTCGCTTAATATCAACTAAAAGAACGTGTAGAGTATTTTGCAAATACCAGAATTAAACATATACTGCAGCTTCTCTACGAAGTATAATTGTCATAGCGCCTTTTAGACACCATCAATTGATGAAATAGTGACTTAATGACTTGAAGGACAGCAAAGCCAACAGCATCAATCAAATTTATGGGAAACTTCTAAAAGCCTTCTCATTCACATTAGCAAAAATTCCGAATTCTCTCCACTCAAGAATCTGGGATAAAAAGCGCTTGTCGAAAGATCAGCTGCAAGTTATGCTAGGTAAGTTACCAAAAATAGTCTGCTAATCGAAAACAACAAGCAGGATTCAGCTAAGTACACTAAGGGTTACAGTCTTACAATGATTTTCCAATTGTCGGTTTTTATATCGAACTAGAGATGATTGCAACCTCCTATTCACTAATTAGAAATTCGTTGTTTCGAGGCAGTTTTGAAGATATATTATTACACTTAACTCTTTTGCTCCCATGGAACACTGCATTGTATTACAGAGTAAAATTTTTAAATTTTTCGTGGACAGTTAAATCTTTTAAGAAGCTTTTAGTGTACTCAGAACAAGTCTGTGTATGCTACGAATTCCTCCAAACCCAATTCAAGAGAAATTATATGGTTCAAATTTGGATACCAGGAGACGAGGGACCAAAAGGTAGTTAAATCGTAGGTTGCATAGCTACGAGGAGCTTATGCTATTATTCTATAGGCCCAAAATTATTCTGTGGAGTGAACAATAGCTCACAAAATAACTTAATTTGGGATAGATTGTTGCTTGTTTCTAGATTTTAGTAACAATGATAGAATGTGTAGGGTTAAACATCTTGATAAAATTTTTTCTTATTATGAGCAAAATCGGACTTGGTCTTGTACATTTATAAAAACCAAGACCTAGACTTAGCCCAAAGCTTAGGGTTCAATTGTTAAACAGTAAATGGTCAAAATCTTTATTAAGACCACTACAATTTCGTATGGATACCATTCTTCCTTCAACCATGTATTATCTCTCAATACGGGATCTGGCAATTTGAAAACCAAACCAAAAATATGGTTTGGAGTCTTTACATTTTTAACTCTCTCCATTAATTTTTTTCTAAGTCCAAGACCAATATCATTACCATCTTGAGACCAAGACCCACAGCCCAAGAGCAAAACTCAATATCAAAAGCAAGACTGAATATCCCGGACCGAGGTTGCTATTTCGCAAAAAAGTCGGAGTAGCAGATTTTGCCCTTACTGGAGAACTCGATAGCATACACTACCGAATGCACGTTTGCAATATTGAAGTTTTATGTGGGATACATTCCCTAAAAGTAATTGGACCTCCCTAAAGTTTTCCAATTCCAGTTGCGTATCTGTACGCTTTTAATGGCTTTTTTGACTACTAATGTTAATTTTTTGTTTGTAGGAAAACATTTTTATTTCTTGTTTTTTTTTTAATACGCTATTTTTAAAGTTCTAAATAAAAACCGAAAGTCAAAAAAACTATGTTTTCGAAAACAAAAAGTGTGGAGTCAAAGGGGTAAAGTAAATAGTGTTGGTGTCTACAAAAGCACTGAACAGCACGCTCAACCCAAAATGTCATCTGATGCATGCTTGTTGGTATCCAAATAGTGAATTGAATGTGTGTATGCCTGTATATTCCTTATAGACTCCCAAACGGCTGGACCGATCACCATGAAAATTTATATTTATAGGTTTTTGGGTACGCCGCGTGTTTCTGCATCATTATTTTTTTCGCTTTATGTTTTTGTTCACCCAAGGGTCCTCCCTAGGATGCCGGTACCAAAATTTTTTTTTGCGTTTTTTCATGTTTTCTACTTTTTACGACATTTTAGAGGAAAAAAAATATTTTCACCCAACGGTCCCCCCTTAGATGACGGAACCAAAAACTAAAATTTTTTTTATTTTCGGTATTTTAGTGTTTTATACGCGTTTCATGACTTTTTAGGACATTTTGGAAGAAAACAAATTTTTGCACCAAGGGTCTATCTTGGATGTCGGAAACAAAAATCTATAAAATTTTTTTTTTCTTATTTCTCGTGTTTCCAAAAAAAAAAAGATTTTTCATATCCCTAAAAATATTTAACGGACATGGATGAGATTTGATATATGTATTAAGAGTATCGGGACAAATAATGTCCGAGGGAAAAATGGGCGGTCCACGTCCTTAAAAATTGTCATATCTCTGAAACTATTCAACGCACAAATATGATATTTGGTACGTAAATTAATTGCATTGGGAAAATTTTCATTCTTTGATTTAATTTAATTGGAAATGCCCCGGATTCTGCACAAGAGAAGTTGTAGCGACGCACACCGGGAAATGCTAGTCAAATTATACTAGATAACAATTCCAATTAAATTTGTACTTTCCGATTTATCATTCATTTATCATCTCTCAATCACACAAAAGACTAAATTACATAGGTTTAGAAGAAGTTAAAAATGTTTAGCAAATGTGATTCCAATACAGAATACTGATTGTTTTTGACTTCCTAAAAAAATTGCCGTGGTGCCTTTTACTCTATCATGTCACAATTCGGAGACATCATTATTTTAGAGAGCAACAGTCACTGTTATGCGGCATGTAGTGCACTCTTAGGAAAAACTATAGTATGAAGTTGAATTTTCGCATATTTTTTATATAAAGCAGAACTCGTTTAAAGAAATTTTTTCCTGCAACTATTCCCTCCGGGAAAATCAAAAACTAAAAATTTATGTTTGTAACAGCGTACATCGATAAATCTGAGCACGATTTCGAGAGAGGTATAGCCTCTTTTCTTATTAGTGATTCTTAAGTCAGAAGCACCAAAAATTTTATGACCATAATAAACAACTTTACATACTTTACTTACGAATATAAATTTAATAAAACCTAAAAGTTTTCTTTATTAGAAAACAGCAAAGTAACATTCTTTAGGTGCCAAGTTTCTCCAGACAAAAAACAAATACTGAAAAGGAAGCGACAGTATAGAAAATCATTGGCACTGATACAATATTCTTTTATAACCCTACTCAAGCAAACACGTAGGTTAACGACAACATACGCGCAAATGATGAGTAAAAAGGCTACAAGGCGGAAATACTTGTGCGCCATTTAGAACTTTCTTTTGTCGGCACACACAGAGCCTGTAAAATGTTTAGACATATGCCATGGAATTACAAAAATAACATAAATGCCATAAAATATGAAAAAAAATCCTAGTAAGAAAATAGCAAAAAAATATAAAACACTTGGTATTTTCGCTATGATCTTAACCTTTGCAATGGTTGCGGCATCACATTCTTCAACTCCATCTCCTTGTTGGCCGCATTATTCTTCTCGGCGCTGTCATTGCTTCCGGTTGTATGCGAACGTGAAACTGGCAGCGTTGCCATATTATCGCCACTTTCTACATCGACAGTAGCGACTTTAACTTCACCGCCACCCATTTTTGATTTATTTAATTTTCCACTTTTTCAATTATTTTTTCTTTTTTTTTTATGTTTTGATATTAAAACACTTTTTTTTACAAATTAATATTGTGCAATATATTAGACTTTTTGTTTAACGTTTGAGCACTTTTTCACTTACATTTTTAATAATTTTTTCTACATTTTTACTTTTAATTTAAAATAATTTTTTTTTTTATTGTTGCCACAATTGGACGCAATTTGTTTTTCGTTGTCACACTTACAACTGCAAAAAAAAGGATACTACCATTTTCAGCAATATACACAAAACCATTGTACAGCAGCTTTTTACTTTGCGCTCACCAAAAAAATGCTTTCAAAGATCTTTTGTGGATGCTGTTCAAAGAATGATGTGTGGATTTTAAAGCAGAAGTATCTTACCCAATGCAATTTTCTCCAGCTTTAGCTGCAAGAAAGCTTCAATATTTCTTCAAATTTTTCCCCTTTTCACAAAATACACTGTGTAGAAAAAGTACTTTTATTTACTAAAGGACCTTTTTCGTTAGCTTCTTTTCCTTTTTTTCTGTTTCATTGTTATATATTTCATCCCTTTCTTTCTTTCTTTCTTTCTTTCTCTCTCCATGGATTTAAAATCACAACTATGATTTTTTTTCACAATTTTTACTTTCGTATTCCCAATTGTATTCAGACTGATGGAACTGTGCCAACCCGAGGTATTTGCATTTTTCAAAGCAAAGTTTTTACAAATGCTTGCTGTTGTTGTTTTTTCTTCGCTGTTGAATTTGACTCAATTCCCAACTGTTAATTCAAAATTTATACAATGAAAGGAATTCGTTTAAATTATCCAAACACTTCTTCTGTCTACATAGAATATCTACACAATTAATGTGTATTTGCATATTAAATCAGTTTAGTCTTGGGTTAAATTGCATTATTTTACTCTTTGTTTGTATTAATTAGCTAATTTGTAGGACAATTCGAAATTAAAAGGACGATTTGTAATTGAAACTGTTTTGCTGAAACTTTTTAGGAAATAACATTATTATTGCTGTAATATTTCTTATGATTCCACAAATGTAAAGTTTACTAGTTATTGAGACGAAAATGTTAAAAGTTTTTCTATTAAGATAATATGAACTGATCTGGCCATCTGATTTGAAACAATTTAATACTGAAAAGATGTACGAGCGACTCAAGTATTATGTTCTCCACAAAGCAAATATCAGCCAATATTGAATTATCTCACAAGTCAATTAATCTCATAATTTAAGAATCTAGATGTTGATCTTACTCAAATATTAGCTAGTACCAAGAGAGATATATTCTCGAGCTTTCGACAGCACTTTGAGAAGACTGATTACGCAAACGAAATTATTCTTCAGTGCATGAACCAAGAAGACAAGCTGGTAAATATGTCATTAAACGTCAATCTCCGCGTTGTCTATCAACGCCGAAATAGCTCCCAACAGAAACGAGGAAACAAAAGCATTCACTAATCTGCATAACGCTAAAACACCTAGCGATGGAGCAAACGGGGCAATTTCCATAAAGATATAAAGGTAAAAGTATTTTCGATGACCTGCGTATAATCAGGATAACAGTAAAGATAATAATCTCCGAATTTAAGCTCAAAGGTAAAGTTGGTGCGACTTGACTTACTACTAATACATTAATATCAAAATCATCTGTATTTATCTACATAAGCCGGGGAAGCATTTTGAACTCATAAAATATCATCAATTGCCGAGTGCCGAAGAAATTAAGCATCGCAAATGAAGATGGATAGGACACATTATTCATAACATACCTAAATGAAATATAGCGGTAAGCTCTGATAGACTAAAAACGAACTGCAAGAGAACAACATAAAGAGAAATCGGGGAGACTGACAAGGGCTAGGAAAAACCGAAGAGTTCCACTAGATATCGATTACGTTGATAAAGTTTTCCTGAGACTTGCTTGATGTCCCACCAGAAATGAAACGAAGTTTGTACTTAGATGAACTTTGACAAAAAAAAATTGTAATCAAGAGCTCGACCATGTTCAGACAAATGCTACATAAAAAAATGGATCATAGAAGTTGGTTTGAAGAATAATTTTGCGCTTGAATTTCCCAGACTAAATGAGAGAACGCAGTGTAATTAAGCGAAACATTCTTAAAGACATTCTTCAATAATTAACATAGTTTGGTAGATATTAATATGTACTTGTTCAGAAGTAAAAGTGATTCTGTTTCACGCGAATTTAGTAATATAAAAACAAATTTGGTAAAAAATCCAAAATGGGAGGTTGGCGTGAACATTAACCGGTGACGTTCGTTTTAATCCAAATCAGACCACGACCCTAAGTATAATCTGCACTTTATCTAGACAGACACATTTGCCAAAGGGGGAATTAGGGCTCAACAGGTCCAAACAGGGTTTATTACAAAAATGCGATTTTTTTTTGTCAAGATTTTGAGCCGATTTATGACCATCCATCATGATCTTGCAATTAATCGCCACCCTTAATAGGCAATATACAAATAGATAGCATCAATACTTGTACTGCTTGAATTGATGATATCATTGTGCAACATTTTAAGGGTCATCGAGTCCAAACAACTTTCTGATTGCCGTTTCTGAAAGTACATAATATTCCTAGCAAAAAAATTTTTGGATTTTGCTAGTTTGGCTTCAGGTTGGATTTTGCGCTTTTTAAAAATCGGGTTCAAACTCGTTTTTTCAGAGCTTTTTTGGCTATATCTCGTAAATCATTCGAGATTTTGTTTATTTGTCTTCGACAAAAGTTTTAGCTATAGGCTTAAAGAAAAAATGTGTTTCACAAACTGACCCGAAAAAATTGCATCTGGGACCCCAAAATCACAAAAATTACGAAAAAGTATACCACTTTTGATCCTAGCTAGCAAACCGTTCCATATTTCGTCATACTGTTAAAACGAAATTGAAGCCAAGTCTTAACTGGACAACTCTTAAGGGCATGTCAATTGCATTTAAGTGCTTCTATATCAATGAATATCTTCTTTTGTTATTTGAAAACTCAACTTCGGATAAATAAATGATGAGCAATACAATACACATACAATTTACCGTTTAGGAGATATTCCACAAAGTTCATTGTATCATTTATAGACCATACAATTCCCTACAAATAGGTGGTTTTGTTTTTTTTCGTGCGACTCATCGTTCATGAATTATAGCTCTTTAAAAATAAACATATTACTCTCGAAAAAACCAAAAAAAAAACCTCTACACCGACGTAGAAAATCCTGTTCTTTCGATTGGAACCATTAAAAAAAAAAATATTAAAAATACTCTTTTTGAGATGTAGTACGTTCTGTATTTTTTTTAGGTTATGTAGCCACTTTTTTCGAAAAAATAAGTACTTCATTGGAAAGCTGAGGAAAAACCACGTCGATTATGTATTTTCGTCATTTTTTCAAATGCATTATGAGGTCGCAATCATTAGCTAAAAAGTGAGTGTTTTGGATCTGGCGCGCTGCGCTGGGTGACTTGCCGCGAAACGCCTCATATGGGAAACTCGTTTTTTTGACTACAAAAACAAAAAAATAAAAAATGTTTCCGAGGCCGGAAATAGATTAAAATTCTTTTAGTAAATGTTATGAAAGTGATTAATCATCTAGAAACTATATTTTAGTTTTCCATAGTAAATTTTAATATATATAAAAATATACACGGTAAAAACGTAACACGGTAAAGCTTTTTTGCACTTAAATGATTGTAGAAGATTCAAAATAAAATTTTGAGTTTTTTCTGCTCAAGAAATTGTCTGTATTTGTGAAAACAACTTTGTGAAAACAAATTAATTTGTTTCAATCATAAAAAATATAAGGAATTTTATACCATGGTAAAGGTATACCTGTTTGTAAAATAAAAATTTCACTCCGAAAACATTTAATACAAAAATTCATGAATACAATACAGTAGTTTTTTTTATTATTTAGTTTTGATTATTGTGATCCAAGAGCGGATATGTCAAATAGAATCCAAATTGATCAAATCTTGAGGACAAAATGTTTTTTCAGTTAAAGTGCATACTGTGAATCTTTAAAAGCTAATAACGCAACGAGTTCATTAAATAATAATGTTTTAGGAAAGTTTAAGGAAACCTTCTAATTTTGAATTTGTATGTAGTTAAACTTGGTCTGAATTCAATATTTTCCGAGCTTCTGTATTGCTTAAAAATACTTCAATGACGACAGTTACCTATGTAACATTTAGTAAACGCTAGACAGTGTCGAATTATACCATTTAAAAGTAAAATTTTAAATTTTTTTTTACATTCAAACTTCGTGGGAATTGCTCATATTTTTCCACAAAAGTTTTTTGTTTCGAATAGTTCCACAAGTTCCCAAGAAACTATAAAATACTTTCTAACTTTCGTTTTTAAAAACCTGCACTCCAGAACAGATAAAATACTATGCCGACTCTGCTAAATCTAATTATGTACTTGAGTGAAAAGTGGGGCGGGGCACACACATACATAAACACGAAAACGAAAAGCAAAGAATACACTTAAAAAAAGTGAGTTGAAGAGCATGAAAAACAAGACCGAAAAAAATGTATGGTAATTCAAGGCGCAGTAAAGAAGAGAAGGAAAGGCGGCCAGAATAATTAAGCTGCTTGGCCGTGTACAATTTTAATTACAAAAATGTTCATAATAAGAATAATAAAACAATAGAAAGTTGAAAATAGAAAAAGAAAACGAAAGAAGAAGTAGAAGTTGAATGTAAAATGAACAATAAGGAATGCAGTACTACAAAGTAGATGATAAGAAAATCCAAAGAAACTTTACGCAATTGTATACACATTTCAAAATAAACAAAAGTTTGGTATATGGGGTGTTGGACGAAATGTGAGCAAAGCAGGTACCCGCAAGGCACGCACTGTATATTTCGAAGAAGAGCTCGTGGAAAACAACAAAAGTATAATACACACCCACAACTTATTGTCTTGAATGTAAGGATTATTGAAATTTGAACCAAATAAGTATATGATGAAAATAGTGGTATTAGAAAAGGTGCTTAAAAATTGGTAAATTAAAATAAAAAGTATATCAAGCATTGAAAGAAACGCACCATACCACCCCTAAAAAAAATGTAACTATGGTCAACATGATCCCAATAGCAAAAACAACAACCGTGTACAAATGAATCGTTTGAATACGCTGCCAGTTGTTGTTACAAGTCAGTCAACCTCGCTGACTGACAATCAGTTTGTTAGTTAGGGAAAAATATCCCGGGCCGACCTAGTGACCTCCGAGCAAAATCAAACAAATCGTGAGAAAATGAGAAAATTTGCAACAACAACAACAAAATACATTACTGTTCTGTAGCGAATTTGAGAGCATTAAAGGCTGTGTCTGAAAAAAAGGTAACCAAAGCAACATAGGGGTGGGAGTAGTTTTTCGTCTGAAAATATGCCTACAAATGTTGTTTTTGAGTTGGGGGTGTCTTTCAACGACGACTCTCGTAACAGAACAGTGCGATTTTTATGAGTGGCAAAGATTTTCACATTAACAGCCAGCATAGAGCGAGCGCGCAATGACTATAACGAAGCTACTTAAATAGTAGTAGATGGCAATATGATGGACGTTGGGACGATTGTTCGGGGCGTAAAAGGGCAGCATACTCACTCACTGCTAGTGCTGAGTAGCATAAAAATTATTAAACGGGTAGTAACGATGAAGTTATTAAAAGTTATGATACCAGTTATGTATGTAAAAAAGCAGAGTTTCATCAAATAGACGATGGGAAATTTGTGGGTTTCCGTTTCCGTTCCAGTCATTAAGACGATTAAGTTTAGTGTAGCGCAGTAGATGAAGAAAAAATGTAGCAAAATATTTTGATGGCAAATCTAAGTGCTTCAATTAAAATTTTAACTGTTAATATTCGCCATTAAATATATCTTTGTCGTGTTTTCATTATTTTAAAATCCACCAACATTTTCAGCAACTTTTGTGAGCGAAAAAAGCACTTTTTTGGGCAAAACAATTTTCTTTTCTTTTCACATCTCAACGAGCAATACATAAAATTTTTGCGCAAAAAAAAAGGTGAAATTTTGCATTAATATTTTTTCATTCCGAGCACTTTTTCAACAATTTTCTTAAAATTCATGCAGAGTTTTCTTTATCATAAAAACTTTATTCATATTCAGTAGTGATTTTCTTTCAAAATTACTATTTAAAGTCTCTTTTGCTCTTATAATTTCACAGTTATCTGCTGGTAGTTATATTTTTTTGCAATTCATACTTTAACCATCCGTTAAAAACAATCACAATCGTCTGCGACGAAATCCTATCCAACTACAACTGAATATGAGCGTTGATGAAAATGTTCGCTTTACTCCAAAGGATTCTGTGTACTTTTTCGGGTCCTGTCTGCAAAGTACAAAAGGATGCTGTATATGCATGGATTCGGCGCAGTTAAAACAAGTTTGCACAATTACTTAGCATCCACACATGTGTGAGTATTCGTATATTTATGTAGAAAATGTGGATTGTGGACTGTGTGCAAGTGTGATGGCATTACTCGTGTTTTTTGTAAGGATAACAAATGCTGCGCAATTGTTATTTTCGCAAGGAGAAATATGTTCGTTTAGAGTACAATGCTTTCCTTAATGCGCTTCCACTTGTTTTGGCAAAAGTGGGACATTATTGTTTGTTTATTTGTTTTGTACATGTTTTTCTTTATTTATTTTTTTTTTTTTTTTTTTCCTGTAAGTAGTGGCAGAGTATTAGTAGTTTATAAATTCCACACTACAGTCATGCAGTGTTGTTTCGAAAATTATTTTTGATGCGATACTTTTTATGCGATAGGTACTTTATACAAAATATCAAACAGCGTGGAGTAGTACAAACTTTCAACATAATTCGTAAGCCTATCCTCTGAAGGATAAGAATGAAAACATCCATTTCTGAGTTATATTCTTTGAAACTTTCAGAAAAGATGCAGGTTTTTGAGAAAAATTACATGAAATGACACATAAAATCTATTTTAACAGAGCTATCGTTTCTCAGCTGACGAAGCCAGGAAAATACTTATATCTCTAAAAAAAAAGGGATAACATCTCTTTTGCAGAGTAACGCATTCTTTACAAAGTTTTAGAGATATAAAACAAAGTAACCAATGATGAAGCAAATATAATGCAAAGTCGGTCATTTGTAACAAAAATGGTCCAAATGTAATGCATAATCTGTCATTACTTAGTACCAAAAGTGGTTCAATTGTATGTAAATTATGTCAGTGAAATTATAATGTTACTAACTACGCAGTTTGCTGATTGTAAAGAAGAGCAAACGATAGTGTATCGGTCTAAACACTTGCACTGCCTGGATAGACCTGGGTTCAAATCCTCATCTCGTTGATTTTCAATTCCAATTTTCAAATTTCTGTTAATTTGTATACAATTTGTCTGCAAAGTCTACAGAGCGGAAATAATATTAAAAAATTTATAAAAAAAAAATTTCATTCGCACTGAGATTTGAACCCAGAACACAATGCTCCAATATGTATGACAAACTCTTTAGTACATTAGTTCATGAAACTTTTTGACGTGTTTGTGTAAAATTTGTACATTAAATTAAATGTTTTGGAAATTTATAAATAAAATGAAAAAAAAACTAGTAAGGGTGTTACCTTTGGCCTGGCCAAACATTAAATACCCTACACAGCAGTATTTTGAAAATTTTGCCAATATGGGAAGTGCCACGCCCTCCAAATTCACCCAGTTTTTACTCAGAGTTTGCATTTATAGTTCTTAGTATTTAAGTGAAATTTGGTTGGATTATCTGAAAAAATATTTTCAGAATAGCGTTTTGAAGCTTTTGCTTGTATGGGAGGAGACACGCCCTCTTGTCCGATTTTATCCAGTTTTTGCTTAAAGCTTGAATTTATAGTTTTTAGTGTCCGAGTCAAATCTAGTTTGATTATCTCAAAAAACGATTTCAGTTCAGCGTTTTGAAGCTTTTGCTTATATGAGAGGTGCCACGCCCTCTTGTCCGAATTCGACCAGCTTTTTCTCAGAGCTTGCGCTGACAATTCGTAGTATTTATGTGTATTTTGGTTGCATTATTGTGAAATATACTCCAACATTTGCATTTTGAAGATATTTTTTGTATGAGCGGTAGGCGTGTCCGTTGACCAATTTCGCTCATTTTCAATCTCCCAAACTAGCTTTGACGACGGAGGCTGTGTACCAAATTTCATTGAATTATCTTGCTTAGTTTTCCCAAAAAATGTATTTCCACACACAGCCGTTACCCAGCCAGCCAGCCAGCCAGTCAGCCAGCCAGCCAGCCAGCCAGTCAGCCAGCCAGACAGACGGACATGGCTATATCGACTCAGGAGGTGACGCTGATCAAGAATATATATACTTTTCCATATCTGCCACGCCTCCTTCTCTGCGTTACAAACTGAAGGACAAAGTGAATATAACCTGGGTGTAGGGTATAAAAATTGGCCTTTCTTCAATTGACCTTTTTCTGATCTCAATGTAATGCATAAGGAGACAATTAGTTGAGTCCAATGGCAAACAATACAAAACGTAGATAGAACTCTATATGTGATGTGATCAGACTAGTCGGTCGCCCCCATGGAGTAGTTTAAAAACTAGTTTTGGAGTAATCCGTGGTCCTACAGGGATGTTAAAAATTTTTTTGTATAAGAATATGTATGGAAGAAAATCCACAATCTAATGCATTTCCATATGTAAGACATTTAAAGGTCAGTGAGGTCAGTAAAGCTTTCGCACATAAAAATTTAAGAGCATTGTCCAGGTAATAGACATCAAAATTATTTCAAATAAGTATTAAATCCACAATCATTGACAACTGAAAAGTTGAAGTAGTATATCTATTGTCGTGTTATATCCGAATTTAAGTCGGTACCAATTTCAGTAAGAAAAAACTCAAACTCTTTAAAAACTTTGCTAAGCCGACTGAATCAAGTTTACTGATTTAGTAATTTCTGAGCGTTTAAAGGAAAATTAGCTAGAAAACGTGTTAGGTATGAGCTCTGCTGTCAATGCGCTTAATGTAAGAATAACTCGGGTCGAAGACCTGATAGAGAAATCGAAATCAACGACCTCAAAATAATCAAAAGAGCTATCGAAATCCCATTCAGAATTGTGTTTTTTGTTAATATGTTGCGTAATTAATTCTTCTAGAACTGAGCTCGATTTAAGTAACCTTCCAGACAGCTTTTCCGCCATTAAAAATGTTACAAAGGCAGCCAAAAATAATCTTCGGGTAAATTATACGATGATATGGAATGAACTAATAAAGCGGCAAGATTGCGAAGGGCCTTTATCTCTTTTATCTCCCACAGTTCCACGATTCGTTTGTAAGTCTAGCTATTTATACATAAGTGGAAGGCAGTCTGGACACTTTAGAGCTTTTCAATTGTAGAGAAGAAAGTAATGCTCGAACCACTCTGCTTTAATTCTGGATAAAGTTAAATAAATCCTTTTTGAAATGTTAGAAAAGTCGGAAACACTCATGCCTTGGTAAACCCAGAATTGACCCTGTAGTGATTTCTCAAATTTGGGAAAAATGTTAAAGAGGCCCAAGGCTCAAAAATCAAGAAAATTTCAAAGTAATTAGCATATTTTTCTAAAAGCTATTGAAAAACAGCCGATAAATTTCAAATGCCTCAATATGACTTCCGGGGAAGGGGAAGTTGCGGAAATCAATAAAGGATAAAATCATTAAGACATCTTTCAACTGAACGGCCTGAACTTCAACAAAGGCGGTCAATAGTTTGCCATATATTAACTATCAAATTAAATTAAACAACATTTTTGGAGTATTTATCAATAATAATGTTGAATTGTTCTTAGTAGTACCATCCTGCATTCTGAGGACGTTTAGCCAAGGAAATCCATGAATTTAAACTCAAATTTATGTTATTTCTTCACATTGATCGAAAATTTCAATATTTTTCTAATGTGTGTTTTATATGAAATTCTTCTGCAGTGTACGCACCAGAGCGAATTCGCCTTAATTTCTCTCTCGCTCTTAAAAGTGGTGAATTTTATAGCACTTTAAGAACTTCACCACTAATGAAATTTTTCGCACATCTCGTAAATTGTTTACACTTTTGTTTACTTCCTGCTTTGGTTATCGTTAGCAATTTTATTTCTGTGTGCGAGTCCAGATGTCCTTGCGTTTCTCACCTCAACTACATACCAACAACTTAATCCTACATCTTGTTTTGATATAAATTTTCGTTATCACGTATTGTGGCTGTATCTCGAGTGCTTACAATAGCAAAATACTGCTGCTACTATTGCCACCACATGCAAAAGGAATAACAACATTACCTACAACAACAACAACAACATGAATAACATAATCCTTGCTCCTTTTGCAATACGACGCAAAAACACATAAATTGACTCTACTTGCTACATATGTATGTGAATGTGGCAAATGCTGCATTATCCCTATTACAGTTTGAGACGCAGTTGTAAGTCACTTGTGGCAAATGCTGATGGTGATTATACCTCCTTGTGTTTGGAGAGTCCACAGTGCATTGACATAGTGCTCAAAATTATCTTAATTCAAAAGTTCATCCAAAAGTAGGTATTGCATAAATGTCCGAAATGACTATAAAAAGAAATTTCTTCCCGAAGAACGAACTCCAAGAATCACAAAAGTCGTAGAGGGACTTAACAGCTATCGTAATGGATCACATTTAATGGAGATGAATTGTTTTAACCCTTTAGATCGCTTAGGAGGTACAAGAGAATTCATACATAGATATGTTTCATTTAATCTATCTATAACATGTTAAAAAATACCTAGGCTATGATTCACAGTCATTAGTTAACCGTTTAGTTAACTACGCTGGCGACAAGAGTTTAACTAATGTTTCATATTCGCAATGTTATAGTTAACTAAAACAATGAACAAGAGAAAAATATGGCACCACGGCTAAATTTGTTGATTTTGTGAAAACATGCAGCTGTATATTTTTTGTTTATGGTTGGGAAAACAAAATAACAAAAACGATTGAAAACACACTGAGCGTGCTGAGCGCATATTTTAGTGACCAATGGTTAACCAAAGGTATTAAGGGGTTTAACTAATAGTAATGATTGAAAATAAAGCGTTGTTCCAGAAAAATGTTCCAGAAGTTAAAGTCATCATATTCTATACTTTCAAGTAATAAAATAATAAAAAAATGGATGGGGACAAAAAAAGGCATGTTTTGGTACATTTTACGGATATACGTATACGATCAATAGAAAATCTATTTGGGCGAAAACTTGCCTATTGTTTCCGAAAAAGAGAATCTACTTACTCGGTGACTATAGTCAAAAGAATTTCTATCAGCACTTTGGATGGGGACAGCAAAATCTTACGCCTCTGTTATTCAGGTATATCTAACATTTCATTATTCAGGACATATTTAACATTTCTGCAATTATTTGGCTTTTGATCAATGATCTGAAGTGCTTTTTCACTAGAAACAAAGCACTGTGCCACATGCTGAATTTTATTTTGTTAGAGCACTAAAGTGAGAGATAGGAAGTTAGAATAAAGTTCGGAACAATTTGGTGCTTGGTTTGCGCATTTCTAGAGTACAAACTCAAGGGTGGATTTATATTTTTGTTGTTCAAGTCCTTTTTTTTCTGATTTTTTTTTTTTTTTGCGTAGCAGCATAAATTAGGATTTCAATGATTTTTCAGTTGATTTTGTTGTTCTTGTGATGTTGTTACTTGTGGCTTTCAGTTTTGACGAAACACCACCACTCACCCTTATGTTGTCTAAGGCAAAGGCCCATGGGATGAAGCGGCGGCAGCGGGAGAAGATATACGTGATTATGATGCTACGAAAAGCGCTACCGACTGTGACAATAACTTATTTATAGATTAAAAGAGTGAAATGCGAAATCGAATATTCAAGGATAAACATTTAAATTTGGAAAAAATCAATCAAACTGAATTTGACATATTTGACGCTGAGTAGGGAAATTTAGGCAAAAACAGATTACGCGAATATTCATATATTTATTTATAAGATATGCATATAAGTAAGTATAAATATAAATCAATTTAAATATTTTGGGTGCTGAACCTTTTTTGGTTTCAATTTTATTAAACTGAGTTTATTTTTATAGAGCAAACGTTATCATAAATTTTATTGCACGTCACGTCACGCATAATGCAACTGCGTCTTGATATTATGATGACACGTCACGTGCGTCACGCAAGTCTCGCAATTCATTGTCGAACAAATAAA
The DNA here is from genome assembly GCA_951812925.1 of Calliopum simillimum. Classification (NCBI taxonomy): domain Eukaryota; kingdom Metazoa; phylum Arthropoda; class Insecta; order Diptera; family Lauxaniidae; genus Calliopum; species Calliopum simillimum. The sequence continues at coordinate 16,410,780 of OX638372.1, read as the reverse complement.
AAACAAAAAAAAAAATGCATTGTACTTATTGTGTTGACGTTTCATAAAAAATTTAAAAATAAAAAACTAAACGTGCGAGATATTTTCTTTACTAGAGGGATGAAAGGGATTCCCCCAAGGACTATTGTTTGCTAAAGATGTGATAAACACGCAGTCTGTGAAAACTTAAGGGTGCCGCTGCCGCATGTCTGTCTACAGTTGGACTTTAAGGCGTGGGTTGGTTGGGTGATTCCTTTGTGGCATTTTAGTTTGCTGCAGTTGATAATATGATTTATCAAGGGATGTTACGGCTGCTAGGAAGAAGAAGGGTAGCTTTGCGCTGCTGTCCAGGGGCCAATTAGTAACTTCAAAAGCATTAGACGGCTAAGAAAGAAATTATTTAAATTTTAAAAATTGGGAGCTTTGAACGTTCGTAATTCTATTTTGATGTATGTAATTTGGCAGGTTTTATATTACTTTCATCAATAATTCTCATGATGATATATGGAAATTGTTAAATCCTTTCTTTATAATAATATAATCTCTAATGTATCAAAATTTAGCAAGAAAGTATGGCCACTTGCTTAGTGGTAATAAAATAGAGACACTTCCAGACAATACTCGAATTTTGACTTATATCTAGGGAGCCTTTCACGCACAAATAATATCAGAAGCCTTCAAAAGAAAAAGAATATGTTAATCAGTGGACCGAGCCAAATGTAGGTAATGACGTTCAAATCTATTTTCCATCTTTCTCCTTTGCACTGTGGTCGGAATATCAAGAACCCTGGCCAAAATTTCAAAAATAAAGTCAGTGTTTTTACTCATCTAACTGTTTGAAATGGTAGAGTAAGTAATATAACCTGCCCCGAAATGCGCCGAAGAAAGTTATTAGGACTTTTGTTAAGTATTTCATATTCATTATAAATTATCCCAGAAACCAAACTTTTATAAAAGAAGATGTATATCTTGTCTGCCATTTTGAATGTAGAAATTAATGTTATATTCCTAATCAGTAGTTTTGTACTAAGCAGCCCATCATTGTGGATACGCCATTTCGTATTTCAAAAAATGGATTTCAGTTTCGTTAAGAGCAACATTAGAAACTCCCATGTACCGACTATGGTGGGAATAGATGCAGATAATTAATATATTGTCCGCCATTTTGAATCCACTATTTAATTCTTTGAAAACTGAATTTCAGTTTCGTAACATCAAAAGGCCTTAATTATCGAATTTCTTGAGAAAAAATCCAGTTTTGAATTTATTCGTTCACCATTGTGATTTTGTTTATTAAAAAATTATTAGATTCGTAATCAGCGTTATGAAAAAACACCTTGTTATGAACTTTCCGAACTTAGGCCAGCTTTTTCGATTTACCGACCACTGTGCGTCGATAAGTTTTTTAAGTTTTCAAAATAATCTCTCCGGGATCCAATTTTTGGAATCAAGAGTCAATAAAAATTCATTTCTTTCGGCTTTCTGTGATATAGTATAAAAAAACTAATATTTCTGGAGCCTCCAGACTTTTCATTTTTATTTGTCATTAAAACAAGTTTTTCGAAAATATCACCAGAACGGTATCTACGAGAGATATCGAACATAGCGAAACGTGTACGAAGTCGATCCATTTTTATATCCTACACCCAGGGTATATTCACTTTCTCCTTCCGCTAGTAACGCAGAGAAGAAGGCGTGGCAGATATAGAAAAGTATATATCGCCACCTCCTGAGTCGATATGGCCATGTCCGTCTGGCTGGCTGGCTTTGCGTGGAAATAAATTTTTTGGGAGAACTGAGCAAGATAATTCAATGAAATTTAGTACACTGCCTTTGCCGTCTAAGTTAATTTGTGGGATTGAAAATGAGCGAAATCGGTCTACGAACAAGCCTATCGCCCATACAAAAAATATATTCAAAATGCAACTTTAGGAGTATTTTTCATGAAAATGCAACCAAAATACACATAAACACTTCAAATTGTAAGTTCTGAGCAAAAACTGGCCGAGACAAGAGGTCGTGGCACCTCCCATATAAGCAAAAGCTTCAAAACGCTTTGCTGAAAGCGTTTTTTGAGATAATGAAACTAAATTTTACTCAGACCCTACGTACTATAGATGCAATCTCTTAACAAAAACTGGATGAAATCGGACGAGAGGGCGTGGCACCTTCCATTTAAGCAAAATTTTCAAAATACTGTAGTGTAGGGTTTTTAATGTTTGGCCAGGCGAAAGGTTACACCTTTACTAGTTCAATATTTTCATTTGCATAATGGAAAGAAATTACCTCAAAAAGATTTCATGGTATTCCTGAACTACAAACGTCAGATTAGTGTTGAGGCTGCCTCTATAAATGTATGAATAACGTTATCAATGTTTCCCAATCGAATCTTGTTCCGAAAATAAGTTCAAACTATCTCTTTCAGAGTCTCTGGAGCCTCGAACCCTATGATATCTTAAATATAGTCTTGATTTTTTCGCAACGATTGCTAATAAATATTTTCTGAATATTGCTCTATAATAATCCTTTTTTGGAGCCTTGAACTAATTCTGGCAATGTACGAAATTTTTCTTCGGTCTTTCTTCATCGATTGAAGCCAAAAATAACCGAAAAATTTTCGCAAACGAGATGCTTTATGTATTAATTAGATACCTTCGATTGAGTGCTTGAACTACTCGAAAACTATTTTAAGGGCTTCGCAGTCGTGTGTCATATCATTAAAGATTATGGTTTAGTACCAATAAAACTTCCATTTTGAATATGGATTACAACGGTAAAAATGAAAATTTAAAGCTTAATCTTTAGAACTGAAAAAAGTATCCTCAGCCAATATAACTCTTGTTCTGGCCAACGTCACTTACTCAAAACAATTTAAGTAACTAAAAAATTCATATTGAGAACTGCGCCATTTTAATGAATTTCCTAATAAACTCCACTTTAATGTCATTCCCATTCGCATGACAATTCCTCACGTGCGCCCCAACTTCAATTGCGGATTATTGTGTCAACGACCGTTAAAACTTTTCATGTGTAAAATGAATGAATGAAGGAACGAATGAATACTAAAAAGAAAAATAGACAGAGATAAAGAAGGAACTATTTTCTTTCTTGTGCAACCCCTCAAAAGACTGATGCCAACTTAAAACCTTCTTTAAATACTCATGCCAGAGCAGAACATGTTAAAAGGAGCAACTACTTATCAAGGATGCTTCCAACTGCTGCTGCTGCTGTTGCAGTATACACTGTATTACCACACTTGATGCTCGTATATGGTGTGTATCACCCTGTCTATCACTTTGTGTTTTCAGAGCCTGATGCTCATCTCACCCTGCCTACTACGTTCTGTGTCTTGCATTTTAATTTTTAGCAAATCAATAAAGAGTCACAAATGAAATGAGAAAAAGAGCAACAAAATGAAAATAAGAAGTTCGGAAAAAGGAGGTGAAAAATCATTGCACAATTTTTTGATTTGCAATCAACAGCAGCACAAAAGTTGCTCCTTCTCGGCTGGACTGAGATGCTGTCAACTTTTCATTTTTCATATGAATTTTTCGAGTATACAGAGCGGAACTCGCACATGTGGCCTGATGCCAACTCTTGTGCTGTACGGTCCTACGGCAAGTGTCTAACGTTGGTAGCTAGGATATGCGGATTGTGTTACTACTTACTACTCCTTACACAAAACGTGCTGCAAGCAATTTAATGAATTTTTTACACAACTGGTTATGAGGTGTAAATTTTATTGCATATAATACGGCAAGATGAGATTAAAATTGCACAAATTTGTTGCTACTTGTACCAGACAGACATTCAGAAATTATGGAGTTACGGAAACTTAGAAATTAAATCAGCTGGAAACTTGAACGTTTTCAAGTTACTGTCAATAGATTAAGCAATCTCTTTGCTTGAGAATCTGAATATCAAAACAATTGAAATCAATAAATTCTTTTGACTCTTAAGCGTAGAGTGTACTCTATAATTAAACACAGATTTTAGCTGTTTCTCTGTCTGGATCTACGAACTAAAAAATATTGTAGATAGCAGTTTTCTTGTTGTCGCAAATAACGAACAAGACTCAAGACAAAGCCTGATTTTGCTCATCACTTTATAGAGAATATAAGGTTACTTAGCTTCTGGTCGGTGATAGAGGAAACTTAAACTAACAAAAAATTGCACCTGGGGGGGGGGGGTCTTAAATGTATCCAGAACTATTTCTTTTCCGACCTCAAATCAAAAGATTGGTATGACAAATGTTCTACTGAATTAAAGGAAATTTAACGGCAATTCCAAAAAAGGATTTAAAAGGGTATGTTAATGGGACTTTTTTCATACTAAAATGGCTGCCAAAGTCAAAACATAAACACATTACATTAAAAGTCCAGCACTTAGCGAAATCTTTTTAAAAACTATAAACCAAATACACTGTTAGAAAGCTCATACAATTAACTTGAAGTGTTCTGTAAAAAAAATTTTCTATAAAAAGTTAAGGTCACTCAAGAAAATTTGTTTGTAAAACAAGTCAGAAAATTAGTTTTAGCCATATAACTCCTCTAAAGTACATTTCAGACCTCCCCAGGCATAATTTTTGGTAGCTAGGCCTCTTCTGTTACCTTCCAGAAGCCTTTGTAACATTACGCAAAACACTCCTGTATAAAAACTTGATTTAACATCGAATCCGAACTCAACTTATCTCGATATATACATAAGTAAATAATCCCAAAAATCTGTTAATTCACTAACTCTAGAATAGAGCTGAAAGTCATCCGACTTTGGTCCGCAAATGCTCTTAGCTTTTATCTTAAAATAAGCATTGTAAAGGAAGAAAATTAAAATTTGTACTTTTTTCGAGTTTATAGAAAGATTTTGAAAATCATCGGAATTTACATGAACCTTGACGTTCAAAGTTTGAACTTCGATTTATGGCTCTCCGTTTATTTTTCTTTCAATTTCAAAATAGAAATGTATTTTTCTTGCCTTTCCAACGAAATTTTTACTGTTGAAATCAAAGTAGACGTTCTCATTACAGATCAGTTGAAGTAAGGTCATACCTTGACACAATCCGATCCAATCCACTCTTCGAGAAAATCCCTTTTCTGCGACATTATCACCATATAAAAAAAAAAACTTTTTAAAATTGAAATAGTCTACTTCGATGTGCTTTGAGATGCTGCTTTTGAATCCGAATCGCTCTATCAAGTATAGTTTTTCAGATATCGTACCTGAAAAGCCGAAATATACATTTTTTAGCTTTTTTTCGAAGCTATATAACTAGAAATCATAATAATCACCCGCAAGACGCGACTAAGCATTGTAATTAAAAAGTATAATCGTTTTCTTTAAAACCTTATTTAAATTATGTAGATGCCTTCTTTTCTTTCTCGGAGATATCCATCCTTACCAAAAAAGATAAAAAAGTACAAAAAACCCGTTTTTTCAATATTTCAGTCTGCAATATCTGCTAGAAAAATATAGATATCGCCATAATTTAATCTAGGTTTTAAAGAAAAATATTAGAAAATTCAATTTCTTAGTTTTTATTTTTACAAATAAGAATCATACGGCTTTCAATTTAATTTTTATACTATTTCTGTATACAATTTATTCCAATAGTTAATGAGCTTTCGCACACTTTATACAACAAGTTTATTTTGTACTGCTTGTTCTCTTACGTTCAGCGACGAAAGCTTTAAGCTCTTCGAAACACTTCCGAAGTGCGAGTATATAGAATTGTATGTGCAGTATAGGTCGATATGGTGTGCTTAAATTGTTTTTGAATAATTATAGTGCTTAGATAAAAATCAAACCTAAATATATTTTTTATATTCAATATCAAGAAAGGATAAAATATGTAATTTTTGTGGGTGCATATTTTGTGCAAAATAGTTTTATTTATAACTACAAAGTACTTGGCTTGCATTTGCAGTCTTTGTGCAATTTATTTTTAAAATTAATTTCAATTAAAGACACGATTACGAGTATAATTCGGATACTATACATAAATTTATTGGAAAAACAATTCAAACAACATGCCAAAAAAAAAATCAAAGGCTTAAAGCATTGCAATTATGCATAGAAAAAAAATCAAATACTTTATCACATTTAACAAAAAATATCTAAAAAAAGTCAAAATTAAATTTTGTTTCACGATACTCATTTGGTGTTGTTTTGCCAAAACTTAAAATTTTGTTTTTAAGGAAAAACTTGTTTTTTTCCTCGGAAATTAAAAGTATAAACTTTAAAGCAAATGTGAAAAATTATATTTAATTTAAATCAATCAAAAAAAAAAAAACTTTAATCTTAAAAGACCAAATCCAACCTTTTAAATGGTGGTGGTGGCGAAACTGGCTCCAGTATGTTGCTGGAATGGTTTCATTTGTGGTAACACAACAAATTCGCAATTTAATTGAATGGAAAGAAAAATAAATAGAAAATTAGATTTATACCATTTTTAGCTTAAATAATGTTTGTAAAATGTTTTATTTAGTTAGTTAGTTTTAACGAAAAACTGTTTATTTTCTTTTTTCTTAAATTTAATGTTAGTATTTGTAACACAAAAATGTTGTGTGCGAAGAAAATCTGTTTTTATATACGAAATTGCAAATTATAGAGAAAACACAAAGAAAAATCCTTTCACTTTTATAAAATATCAATTAATTATACAGATATAAATAAATGGTTCATTAAAAATAAGAGATAAAATGCATATCCTTTACGCTCTTGGAAAAAGAAAGATTTACGCAAAATACTGAATGTCACAATCTTCAGTGTTAATTCATTATTTTCTAAAATATTTCAGCATCGTAATATTGAGCAGAAAATTTCAGATCAATGGTTTTTGAAGCATTGTCATGTATGTCGCATCTTAGAAAAAGTAAGTGTATAATTAATATATCGTGTTGATATGAAATTTTTATTGTTTTCCAACTACTTTCAAATGCAATTTTCTACGTTCTTAAGTCCGCCGAATGTGGGTTAAAGAGCGAGGGTTTGGGCGACCACTCATTTTGTTCGTCACAATCTAGGCTACAAAACTAGTTTCCGAGAAAAAAAAAATAAAAAAATTTTCCTACGATTAATGGCAATTTAATCTAACAAAAATCTCAAATTCTTTTTTTTTTTCGAGAGATATCTTAAATATCTTGAAATCTTGGAATCTTTTCCAAAAACTGGCAATGCCATTGTCTTCAGCGACCTCGAAAACATAAAGTAGGACAGAAAAAAAAATTCTTCCAATCCTTTTTTATAAATTTCCACTGGCTGAAAGAACCCCATTCTCGTACGGTCAAGGGAGCGCTATTTATCGAGCTTACGCGAGTGCTAAATCTCAATATTTTTTTACCAAAATTTAGATACGTAGTTTCTAGACCCTACCGAACGTTTTGAGTGCTGAGCACCTAAGATCGGAACACCTTTAGTTTTTTTGGGTCAGTCTAGTGTCCAAGAACAACAATCCGGGACGATTTGGTCCTAGTACCATTTGTTGTTAAAATACAGGGTGTTGAAGTTGGCGTTTTTAGTCATATTCATGAAAAGGGTGTTTTTTCAAAAATTTAAAGCTTACACTAAAGTTTATAAATTGATAAATCTAAGTTACCGGTTCTATTCATTTTGAAGTGTTCTTTTTAAAAAAAATATTTCTTGGTGAAAAAAATTTTTTTTCACCAAAATTTTTTACACTTAAAAATACTTTTGAATTTTTTTTTAAAATAGCCCCTTTCGCTTTTTTTCAAAGTACTTTAAATAAAAGCATAATTTATAAGCTTTAAAATGATATATGACTCAAGATGGGAATCGGACGCTAAATGGGAGTTTTGGCTTTTGATCGCCCGCGGAAGGCAAAAATCTTTTTTTACTCAAGAGGAAAGCATCTTACGAAAAAAGTGTACGAGGCAAAAAATGCTTAGAATCGTCCAAGCAATACGTGAGATTTTTTTTGGAATTTTTTTTTTTTTAAATTTTTTAAAAAATTACTCAAAAAAAAAAATTTTTTTTTAACTTTCAATCGCAATTAAAACCTCAAATATGGAGCAAATCCAATCATCCGTTTATGTTGACTCTTGTCTGATTAAAAGTATGGTTTTTAAGTAGCATATCTTCTCAAAAAAAAACTAGCAAGGGTGTAACCTTTGGCCTGGACAAACATTAAATTATATGGGAGGTGCCACGCCCTGTTGTCCAAGTTCACCCAGTTTTTGCTCAGAGCTTGCATTTATAGTTGTTAGTGTCTAAGTGGATGAATTTGTTTGAATTATCTCTATAAACTCTTTCAGTATAGCATTTTGAAACCTTTGCTTATATGGAAGGTGCCATGCCCTCTTGTCCGATTTCATCCAGTTTTTGTTGAGAGCTTGAGGCAGAGGTCTGAGTAAAATTGAGTTTGATCATCTCCAAAAATGCTTTCAGTGTAACGTTTTGAAGCTTTTGCTTATATGGGAGGTGCCACACTCTCTTGTCCGAATTCGCCCAGTTTTTTCTCAGAGCTCACGCTTACAATTTGTAGTATTTCTATGTATTTTGATTGCATTGTCGTGAAAAATATTCCTAAAGTTGCATTTTGAATATATTTTTTTTATGGGCGGTAGGCGTGGCCGCTGACCGATTTCGCTCATTTTCAATCCCACGAGTTTACTTTGACGACGAAGGCAGTTTACTAATTCAATTGAATTATCTTTGCTCAGTTTTCCAAAAAAATGTATTTCCACGCACAGCCAGCCAGCCAGACAGACCGGGCATGGCTATATCGACTCAGGAGGTAAGTTTGATCAAGAATATATATACTTTTCTATATCTGCCACGTCTCCTTCGCTACGTTACAAACGGAAGAACAAAGTGAATATACCCTGGGTGTAGGGTATAAAAACAGCGCGGGAAGTATTCTAGCGAGATTTTGAACCTCTGTAAGGAAACAAAGATGGAGTATTATTGCTGGGGACGAAAATTGGGTTCCTCATTGTGAACTTGACTCCAAACGCGGAGCTAATGCAGTGGCACAAAAAGGCTCTCCACCACCTTAGAAGTTTAAAGAGCCACAGTCGACTAACAAAATCATGGCGACAGTTTTTTGGGACTTAGAAGGAGTCCTCTTTATTGATTACAAAGGTTAGGTATCTCCATTACCGGAATATACTACGCTTCAATTTAAGAGCCGTTCAAGGAAGCCGTCAGGGAAAAAAATGGAGAACGCGCCTGTTCAAAAGAGCCGTGTTGCGACGGCCGCACTGCAGAAGGTGGACTTTAAAAATTTGGCTCACCTTCCTCATGATCTTGACCTTGCTCCCAACGATTATTACCTATTCCTCAACTGAAATAAGAACTTTGAGGGAAGAAATTTTCAAGTGATGAAGAAGAGAAGAATTCGGCTTCAGTGTATTTTTTAAGGTATACACAAGTTAATTGAAAGAACAGAAAAATGTGTAAGGGCAGCTGAAGAATATATTGAAAAGGAAAGTCAAATTTTAATTTTTCCACTCTTTACTTCCCATTCCGTGGACTTAGAAGCGTTCCTTCGTATGTTAGAATATCAAGACAAATTGATTACAATCCCAAAATCGATTTTAGCTCACCGAACTTTTACCTGGGCAGAATTTTTAATAGCTTTTATTTTTAATGAACCATATATAAAAAAACATGTAAGTGGACAATATTAAAACATATTTAAAATAATCGTTTTTGTTTAAGATTCCAGTATGATCTAGAAGCAATTCTTTAAACACAACTTTGAAGTAACCGCTTAAAACACAAGAGCTATATAAAGTTATAGAACAATTTCAACGCTTGAGAAAAAAATTTACTTTTTAGCAAAAGAGAAAAAAAAAAACAAATAAAATACTTATGCAGAGGGACAACATGAAAATGAAACAATATGACTTAAAGCTGGTAGTGGAACACACACATATATGAAGAACATAAATAACAAAAATCTGTTCGAAAAGGAAAAACAAACCATAAAATACGTCGCTGGCATTTGTTTTAAAATTACTCTGTTTTTTGGAATCGAAATAATAAAACTTAAATTTATACGAGCCATTAAAATATTTTCTACATTTTAAGAAATTCACACAGAAAAAACTTACTTTGCATTTTTGGGTCGTTTCGCATCGATTGGAAAATCATCATCAAAATCCAAATTAAAATCCTCACCAAGATCTCGTGGCACCAATGGAGTTCGCTGATGTGCCGGACTTGTGTGATAGCCATCGGCATGGAGCTATTTTTTTTTTTTTTTTTTTTTTTAAATCGATATTTGTGAAATAAATCAATTTTTCATTTAAATTGGGTCATTTTGGGGAGGTGATGGTGTGTTTTTTGTAGTTCGGTGTGGGTGAAAAAAATAAAAATATAGAAAAAAAAAGAGTTCATTAATTAATGCTGTTGAAATACTTAAAATACATTAATATTTATGTATGTATGTTTTTTATAGATTTTTATTTTGCATTCATCTTGAAATAAATTCTAAGAATATAAAACTGTTTTCAATAAATTGGCATCAAAAAGCGTGCAATTTGAATTAACAACACAAGAACTTTGAAATTATATTTATGAGTAGATTGTGCTTGAGATGAGGAATTATATACTTATGAATAGATATAAAAAAAATTCAATGAATTAAATATAAAATTAATTATGTTTAAAATCTATAGAAAGTTAATAGGAGTTTTATCTCATAAGAAATTTGGAAAAACTCATACATAAATCTGTGCAACCTTTGTGATTTGAATTTTGTTTTTCGATCAAAACTATAAATTTTTTTTTGCCTCTAAATGGTTTAAAAATGCAATACAAAAAAAAATATTTTGAAATTTGCTCACGAATAAAAAAATTGGATTCTCGGGAAATAATTTTTAACTCAAATGAGTTAAATGACGAGACTTCCAAACTTAATTCAGTTTTGAAAGTTTCCATTATGGTTCTGAATGCCACATCCAGAGAGGTGTTTTAGCTCTATTTACAAGACTACGTAAAAGAGATATATCAAAACATTAGTCCTTGCCTCGAAAATTAGGCCAAAAGGAACTCTTTCCATTTATAACAATTCCCCATCAATCTGGGTAAAAATGTTTTGTTTCAAAAAAAAAAATTTTTAGTGTCAAGGTCTTGACTAGTTTTTCCCAAATTTTGAAACTTTGTGAGGACACATATCGGAATCCTCATATGCGTCCACATCTTTGTATTAACTACTTGTATTTAAAGCATTATACGTAATAATATTAAGAACTAATTAAGGTTATAATAAGTAATGAATTTCTAGTTAAATATGTCTAGAATTAATTTAAAACTAAGGATTCTTTTAGTAAGTAGATAGTTTTAAGAAACAGCTGATCGTGGAAAAAAATGAAGCGGTGGAATCCAAGTTCTGGCGTTGGTATCGTTCTCTAGTAATTGACCGACAACGAGGTAAGACGTATTTTTCAAATATTTCAACCATCCGTGGACGAAACTGAAACTTTCAAGGAAAACCCAGTACACACGTCTCAGTAGACAGTGATTAAGACCGTAGGCTTTGTTTTCTGAAGAATTTCATGCCCTGACCCGAGAGTGCAGTGGTGGTGTGGGGGGAGGCAGCGGTGGTGCGAACTCTCTTGAATTCTGACATCTGGACGGAAACACAGGCCGGTGATAGTTTAATATATATATAGTTTATAGTTATTGTAGTTTAATATATTTTAATAGTACTTCTCAGGATGAATAACATCAGTGAAATAAAAATCAGTGTAATAAAAGCAGTAAAAATTGTGAAAAGTGTTTATTTCCTTGGTGGGGAATAAATTATGTATACTCGAGATATCGATATAACTCGCATTTAGTTTGAGAGCCCCAGAAAATAAAACCGGTATCCAATTTGCCAAAAAATTGAGATAATTATAATAACTTTCCGGAAAAAAATATACATATGTTAAAGAATTTTTCAAATGGTGTTAAGACTTAGCTGATAACTACTAGTACTAGAGAGAACTTGATGTAGAATAAAGCATGCACAAATTTGTCTCAAAACAGATGCGTATTACAAGAAGAATATTTTTATTTCTGAATTTCTGTATCTATAAGAAGATGGGTACACTGCAGGACCATCGTATCCAATTGTCTCAATAGTCCCATCTTTGGTCTAGTTATTTTGCAAGTAGGCCAAACAACACCTAGAACTAGAATAAATTCACTTAAACTATCAATTGTAACAAAAATTATCCAAATGTAATGCAAAGTCGGTCATTTGTATCAAAAATGGTCCAAATGTAATGCATCATTAGTACCAAAAGTGGTCGTTTGTTAAATTATAATGTAACTGACTACGTACTGTTTGACAGTTCGTCGATGTGAAGAAGAGCAAACGATATTGTATCGCTCTAACGACTTGAGCTGCATGAAGAGACACGGGTTCAAATCCTTCATTTGGTGATTTTCAATTGAAATTTTTCGATTTCTTTTAATTTACACACAATTTGTATATTAAATTAAATTTTTCGAAATTTATAAATAAGAAAAAAATTGGCCTATTTCTGGTCCAAATGTAATGCATAAGGAAACAATTGGCCCTTTTTTGGTCTCAATGTAATGCATAAGGATACAATTGATTACGTTCAATGACAAACAATACAAAACGTAAATAGAACTTAATATGTGATGCAACTAGAATTCGGACTAGTCTGTCGGCCTCAAGGTATAGTTTACAAACTAGTTTTGAAATATTCCATGGTCCTGCAGGGTACATAATTATGATATATCCAATTTCCACATCATATTTTGTCATGACTTTTTCCTTGGAAACCAGATGACGTTGAGATATACAATTTTCCCAGCTTCTAGATCCCACTAAGAGCTTTTTAGTTGAAAAAATCGATTCTACTCAAAAATATCCAAAAAAAAAACCTTCAGAAAAAACATCCAATGAAAAACATCCAAAAATAAAAACATTAAAAAAAAAAAACATCCAAAATTTTTGGACATTTTTTTAATGGATATATCTTTTCCTGAAGCGTCTGATCCAGAGTGGGCGGCTCCCAGGTCAGCGTCTGTTCCAGATTGGACGGCTGAAATTAAAAGTGAATTTGGCCACTATATTTGCAGCGCTTGCCGGATCCAGCTTTAAGCTTATAACTTACTGCGTGGAGCGTTGCCGAGAAGATTATACTAATGAAGCATGGATCGGAAAACGATGGGAAATAACTCTCCAAGTGGTACCCACCAGAGTGTGGTTAATCCACCTGCCTCGGCAGCATGCACATCGGATTTGGAGGTGCAAGAAACATGCATAGTTAGGAATGATTCTCCTATAACTGGAACCAATATGGTTTCTCAAAATTTTAAAATCCTTTATTGGCCCTATGCTCCTCCTAGGAGTTAAAGGAGAATACATACATACATCTTTTATTGGATGTTTTTATTTTTTGGTTTTTTGATGTTTTTATTTTGGATAGTTTTCATTGGATGTTTTTTATGGGTATTTTTGATAGAGTAACTTAGGGTAATGTGGTTACCTTTTTTCATTTTGGCCAATTTCTACCAAAGTAATGGTAGTATGTTAGTTTGGTCAATTAATTAGTACTAGAGTTCGCCTTGTGGCTGAAATTCGACCATTTCGATTTGACCACAAAACAAAGGAAAAAGTTTTTGTACCCTTCCTTGGTCGATAAAACACAAAAAGCTTTTAATATTCTTCCTTAGGATTCAGGTTATCTGCATCGGTGCAGCAGCTAAGTTGCAATATCGTACTTTCCATTTAGAGGCGTGTAACTCCTACTAAAGAGCAAACAGTTTTTGATATCTTTCTATACCAAAATTCATAAAAATCAATCATGCAATCGTGCTATATAGTGCTAACTCTATATCTATACCAAATTTCATAAAAATCGTATGCAGTATTTTCGCCGTGAGAGCGTTTTTTCCATTTAGGGGCGTGGCACTGTCCACTGAAAATATAATGGTCATGTTATCGTTCCTTAGTGCCAATCCTACCTCCATACCAAATTTCGTGGAAACCGATTCTGCGGTTTAGCTGTGAGAGCGTTTTTTCCATTTAGGGGCGGAGCACCGCCCACTGAAAAACATAATGGTCATATTATCGTTCCTTAGTAATAACCCTGTCACCATACAAAATTTCACTAAAATCGATGCAGCGGTTTAGCTGTGAGAGCGTTTTTTACGTTTAGGGGCGTGGCACCGCCCACTGAAAAACATAATGGTCATATTATTATTCCTTAGTGTTAACTCTATCTCCATACTAAATTTCGTTAAAATCGATGTAGCGGCTTAGCCGTGAGAGCGTTTTTTCTATTTAGGGGCGTGGTACCACCCTCTTTTTAAAATAATATAGTCCTATGCACTGCTCCTCCTCACAACCTTTCCAACAAAAAAAAATATAGCAAATCGGTTGAGATTTAGGTATAGAAACAGGGACCGAACCGATTTCGTTTGCCTATTTATATATAGATTAGTTATTCTATTGTTTTTACTATTACATAATTAATAAACTAAAATATTAACTTCTTCAAGCGTGAGGCCAGATAAATTGACAGTACCTAAACATAGCTGAAAAAGAAAAGTGTTGGGTAATGTGGATCACCCTGTCCATTTCCTAAAGTAGTACCGTTATTCGCAACTTGTGTTAACTAAAAGTCGAGTTGTATTATTTTAGATTTTAATTGCTATAAAATAGCTGTAAAGGCTTATTAAAGAAAATTTTTTAATAAGATAAACCAAAGTCATACTAACAAATGAATAAGTCATAAGGAATACCGAATCATACGTAAAATATTGCATCATATTCCTCAAACTCGGGTTTCCCACACATGTAATTAGCCTTTTAAGGTGTAACAGTAATCAGCGTTAAATTATATGGGGTAGGCCACATTACCCGAAAACATGACTTTTTTGAAATAATCATTTAATATATAAAAGCAATGTAAAATCAGATGTACTTATGCATTTTTTCGTTGAATAATAGCTCCACAAATGCATTAGAGCTATTTGAATTTTAGAAAACAGAGTTCTGAGGAAATTATTTAGCTATTCAGTACGTACTAAAGAAAGTCAATTTGACCTCACAGCTTATATTAAGAAGAGCATAACAGAAAAGCAAAAGAGCGTAAAAAATATGTTTTTCGAGCTTTAATATGCACAAATAACCAGAATTGTTATATAGGGGAAATAAAAGGGTGCAGCACATTACCCACATAGTCCACATTTCCCTAACTAACTATAATCACCGAAAAAATCTATTACGAAAAAATTGGGGCAAATCATGTTTTGCTATATCTGTACAGATATAAATATATATAGTGTTTCATATTTAGATTTGATCATGTTTGAGTTGTGATTTGAATTGGAGACAATAATTTGACTAAATTTAAACCAGGTGCATTGAATCACAAAGTCGTTGTATGCTTTTCATGAAGTTTTTTTATAATTTAAACCTACTCTGAATTCTTAATAATTTTTCTATTGTTCATTATCTAGTTTTTTAGTTCAAGATTTCATTTTTTTAGTTCAAAATTTCATTGTTAAGGATAATTAAGTATAGATTTCATTCATTTTGATTCATTTTAAAGACTATTGTAGGCAAACATGAAATCGATTTGCAGCTTAAGTCTCTTCTTTGTCCATCACCTATTTACTCACTGCTCTTAAACTGTCAGAATGTATTTTTGGCCACATATATTGCCTCATTTTTACTGTGCACGCAAGTGTGTTCAAACGTCTGCTTTTGCTGAAGCCTTTGTAACTTTAAAACTAATATATTGACTTTTTAGCTGCACACTGCGGTTAATTTTTATTGTGTACATAAAGTCTTCGGTGTTTCATAGCTAAGTTGATTACGTGTACAATGTAATATATATATGTAAAATATATTTGAGTATAAATTTATTACATTTATGAAGAAATTAAAAAATCGATTTCGATAAAAACTTAAAATTTAAAAGGTATTTTTGATAACCAATTTATTGAAAACAATTAAGGAAATGAAAACAAATTGTGTACATCATAAATTAAAAATCAGATTTTTTTCGTTTTCAATTCCAAACCAAAACAATCACAAAAATTTCCATATGCATTTCAGATGAATTTTTACAATGGACGATGAATGTAAGAAATAAAATATTTATGTATTTTTAAAATATTTACGATATATGCATGTAAATATAGATGAATGCATGTAATAGTATATGGTAAAGGGCAATCATACTCGTGCAAGGATATATCTTGTATAAGAAATTTCACACTTCTTGTATTAACTGTAATAAAACAAAAACAAAAAGTTTGAGAACAACAACAAATTAAGTTTGAAAAACATCAGCGCTAACGTAAATATGGCATTTTTTGCTTAACTTGGCTAAAAAGAAAAAAACTTTAATTACAATGCATTTAAGTGAAAATTTTAACATTATAAAAACATTTTAAGATATTTATGAATATTGTGTTTTTTTAATTTAATTTTTTTTTTTTGTTTTTCTAAATAACAACAATTTTCTAGATATTTATTTAATATTTGCACATCCTTGAGACGAGTTGATTTTTGCAGCCCCTACCTTAACCACTGTGCCGACCTGATTTGATTCAGCCGCCGAATGACGATTATCCAGCAAATTTGCCCGCTCCATTTGTT
The DNA here is from genome assembly GCA_951812925.1 of Calliopum simillimum. Classification (NCBI taxonomy): domain Eukaryota; kingdom Metazoa; phylum Arthropoda; class Insecta; order Diptera; family Lauxaniidae; genus Calliopum; species Calliopum simillimum. The sequence continues at coordinate 16,394,204 of OX638372.1, read as the reverse complement.
CCAAAGCTAATGTTTCACGCGGCTGTTCGTGGAGTAGGCGTTCTCGCATCTCATGGATGTAGGGACAACGCTGCATTCCTCTATGCACCACTGGCACTTTTTTTGTTTATTTTTTTGTTTTTTTTCTTAACAATTTTATTTAAGTGTTATTAGAGTTGGTATTGATAGGACTACTGGAGATGGTCAATTATATTGGGGCCATACAAAAAGTTGTGTGTTTATCAAATTTTTTTTATATTTGTTTATCTACGTTTGATTTGTTCTTTTCCTTTTTGAGGTGTAAAATTTATTGTTGAAATCTATCTACTTAAGTGTTGAAAAAATCAGTCAATTCAGTTGCTTTTGATTTCTTGGTTTTGGACACTGTAAAGAAAGAGAAGAAAATATATTAATTTGATAAATTTTTGAAGAAAAAGAGAAAAATATGTTAAATGGAAAAATTAAAAAAAAATTATTAAAACTGAACTTTTGGGAAATGGAGTGAGAAAGACCCACAGATATAGAAGCTAAGTATGTAATATGTTTAGATATTTAATAAAATAATTTCTTGAGAGATTTTGATGTTTCAGAAGATATTATATACAAATTTCAGGCACAAAAATAGAACTTTATTTAGGGGGTGTCCGACATGTCACTTTGTTCAAAATCGTGAAGAAAATGTAACTGCCACGTCTTTGTGCAAGGTAGAGGTACTTGAGCATCTTAAAAAATTCTCCGCTCAATTTCTTTATACCATCTTTCAAAATTTCATAAGTTATTACAGAAATTCCAACAGTTTTTTACGACACTTTTCGTTACATCCCAAAATATCTCCACGCAATTTTGATGAAATTTCGTAGATATGTGAAGAACGAAAAAGTTGGAATGATCAAACTAGTGCCACCCTCACTTTTTTATTTAAGTATGTAAGCATAACAGTGCATGTGGCTAAAGCCCCATCATTCAGGGAGTTTGGCAGTGGGTGTATCTATGTATGGCTAGATTTTAATGCTATGCACGAACGTTGCTAAAAGTTACTCGATGGCTTTATAGTCAAAACGGAGGATATCTAGATAAGCTAGAGGGAAAGCATCTATGGCAAACTATCAACTAGCCTTGACTGATAGTTTTTTGGAATATTCAAAGATTCTCAAACATCAACCGAAGTCTCCATAGTCAAAACGAAGGATATCAAGATACCCTAGAGAAAAACTTAAATGGCAGAATAACCACAAGCCTTAATTGATGTTTTTTTGGGACACCCGAATTTCACACGAAGGCATCATAGTCAAAATGTGACGGACTATCAACAAGCCTTAATTGATAGTGTTATGGAATACTCAAAGATTTCCGTAGGTCAGTCGAAAACTTTATAGTAAAAACAAAGAATCTCTAGGTATACTAGAAGGAAAACATCTATGAATAACTAATAGCAAGCATTATTTGATAGTTTCTGGGATACCAGAAGGTTCCTGAAGTTTAGCCGAAGGCTTCATAGCCAAAATAAAGAATATCTTGGCACACTAGAAGGAACACATTTATAGTGGAGTATTAACAAGCCTTAAGCGGCGGCGTTAGTTAACGTTTTTCTCTATAACCTCTAAACTATTGGGAAATTTACTGAAGGTTTTTTCGGAAACATTTTAGCAAATTCACTATATACGTATATCAAGTTGAAAAATATGATGTATCTTAAAACTCATATCGAACATTTTTGATGTTGTTATGAATAAAACAACTTTGATTAACCTTTTAATGATCTCCAAAAAATCAGAGGTGAGAATTTCTTCACTTTCGAGATATCATCTTACAAATATTCAGATTTTCTAATACCTTTAATTTTTTATCATTGAATTTCTTAAATTCTTGCCTTTTTATTTATTTATTTTTTTTTTTTATTTGGCGCATTTGCAAATTCAGCGATGTTTCGATTAAACAAAAAAAAAAAACATTTTAAATTAATTTACCCAACTTCCGGATTAAAATATTAAGGGTTGTCTACACAAATAAACGACCTAGCATACCAAGCCTTAATCTCACCCACAGCAAACACGTTAAAAATAGAAAACAAAAATACAAATGCACATAATCCAAACCTACATACATACGCACAGCAATGTTTATGTATTTATTTGTTAATTAAAAAGGTAACGAAAGGGTTAAAGTGTGAAGCCAAAAATAGTCATAACAACAAACAATGACGCGCTTTACGCTGCAGGGTGTAGGGAGGGTTCATTAAAGCGTCCGCTACTGCCACAACACTGTTGCTGCTGTTAACAATAAAAAACAGAACACAGAAAAGTTGTTGTCAATGTAAACAACAGAAAAAAAAACAATTTTTACTGTTGTTATTGCTTTTGGCTACCAAGTTTTTGTTGTTGTTTGTGTTGTTATTGTAAATGTTGTTGTAGCGCAACAACTATATACTAAATACGAGTATATTCAAAACAATTAAGACCAAGTTAATTGTTTGTGCATGCCAAATATCTGTTTGTTTGTATGTTTGCATAAAAACACTTTTGTATTAACAACAACAACAATAAAGCCAACTATAAAATTACTACAAAAACAGCAACAACAACGACAACAAAATTACAACAATTTGCTAATTCAATGTTACACCTGTCCAATTGGGGGATAGCAGCAGCAATCATCCCAACAAAAGTATCCAATTTAACGCCGCGTATACGCGTTTTTCGAGTAACACGGAGGAAGCGCTTAAATTTTTATGGTGGAAAAACATATTTTGCGACTGACTGTAAAAAATGGTCTTCAGTGCTTCCTACTTTTGTTGTTGTTGGAAAATTGTTGAATTCATGCTAGTCGTTTGGGTCATATTTGGCGCTATATAAAATATAAATTTAATTGGCTTAAAAAAAGATTTATTGTCGGTATAAAGTTTACTATAAAAGAAGGTAAGTGATAAATATATAAAGTAACTGGCCGGACAGGAATGGTTTTCAGAACCTGAGGAGGCCCGCAATGCAATGAATTTGTTTCAGTCCATTATGTGAAAAAATAATAGTGTTGGTTTTATTCTTATTTGCAACGAGTTTTGGGTAGGTCATGTGCTATCTTGTTTCCAAAACAAAAGATTGTATTTTCTCTAAGACATTTAGAATTTACAAAGTCATATTTAAGTAATAAAACAAAAATTGTTATCTTTTACATCGTAAATTGAAAAACAATGAAAGAACATGACTTTAATAGTGATAACACAGTGCAAAAATTTTTGGGTCATCGAATCTTTTCCGAATGACTCCAACGCAGAATGAAAGTAGGCTCTTGGACTAAAAAAACCCCCGAAGGGTATGTATGTATGTATTCTCCTTTAACTCCTAGGAGGAGCATAGGGCCAAGCCCGAAGGGTATGGTCATATGTATTAGATCGAATTTTTTGTTATTTCCTCTTGAAGTTTACATTCTTTGTATGCAACTTTTTCACTGTTTATTAAAATTGTCTAAGCCATAAGCATGCATTTTTTCAGAATTTTTTGAAAATTTTTTCAAAAATTAAAAAAATTTAAAAATAAAAAAATTTGAAATGTCCTCAAAAATTTTGAAAAAATTCAAACGTATCCCTTAGATGAATCTAAGCATTTTATGCCTCATACACTGTTTTCGTACAATGCCTCGCTTTTGAGTAAAAAGAATCGTTTTGCCAACTGCGGACGTTCAATAGCCGAAAACTCTCATTTGACGATCGATTCCCATCTTAAGTGTTCAGAAAAATCATACAATTCACAGTCTTAAATAATTTTGCGAAAGAAAGTTTTTTGTAAAATTTGATATTTTGTAAGTTATGGTCGAAAAACTAAAAAATACCGAACATTTTACATCATACATGTACTACCCCTTATATAAAATTTTTTGACATAGTATGCTGTAAAGAGTTACTTGTTGGACAAACATCGGTGCAGAACGTGGGCAGAGTCCCATGAAACAGGGTTTTTGTCAGCAAAAGAAAATTAAATACAACAAAAAATTTTCGCACTAAACTGTTTTACCTCCCTTCTTAACTTTGTTTTTTTCCGACATAACACTGTGGTTGCTGTTGTTGTATTTAGTAGCTGGAGACCGATCCCTACCTGGTTGACTTTATGATTTATTTTTTACTTATGTATATCTGTTTTTTATGATACAAACTATACATTTTCGCATAAAGATTTTCAAAAATGGGAATGGCATTGGACAAAATAGAAATACATATAACAAAACTCAAACAATCATCTAACATAGTTGGTATACACGTAGTTTGAAAAACAGTAAATAAAGCTGAAAAGTATTAAAAAACATCTGAAAGGTTATATCATATCAAAAGGGATGAAAAGTATTTCTGGAAAAAATCTCAAATTACCGAAAAATATTGCAAAATTTTAGAAAATCATGAAAAAATTTTGAAGCTATCAAAAACATACCATAAGTATCGAAAACCGCAGAAAAATTTGAAAAGAATTGAATGATATGAAAAAATATACGTACCTAATAATATCGAAGAGATCGATTTGTGACAAGAAGTCGAAAATGATTGGAAAAAGTCTGAGAAAAATCGAAAAGTGTTAAAAACTTGTGACCATAGATTAGGGGAGATGTGTGTACCTTGGTCCGCTTTTCAGTTTTTTCAATGTGCTGGATTTTCCAAAAAAGTTTCTTTAGTTTTTTGATTAAGTTATGTTTCTACAATGTTTGCAGCATCAAATGATGTGACAATGATATTTCTATGTCTTACCATTGAGAAGAAATATTACTTTTTTTGTTGCAATCTCAAACGGTCCAAGGTTCACCATGCAAGTGTACCTTGGACTATTAAAAATAAAAGATAATACATTGTATTTAGGTAATAAATTATGAAAGAACCATTTATTATGTAATCAAAAATAGCATTTTTTTCAATAAAAAAAAAATTAATCATAAACAAAAATTATAACGCGAAAAAGTGCATTTAGTAAAAAACAATTAATTAAACAAAAATGGTTGCAAATAAATAAATTAATCACGTAAATAATAATATTTATATTATATTGAGAGGCGATTATGGCTTCCTGGTTGTCCGTCGAAAAAGGTTCGCTGGTCAATAAGCATAGGTCCTAGGTACACACAGACAGCGTGTCTTAAAAACTGTTAACACCCTTAACATCTATTAATGAAAATACATCTAAAACACACTAAAAGCTTAAAACAATAACTAAACTTCCTTCCTGATGTTGCAAAACTGAAATATTTCAAGTAAGTTTCTCACAAAACTTTTCGTGGTTTACTCCAAAAACTAATTTTTACACACCAAAAACACTTTTTCTGTCACTTTTTATACACGCATACAGCTTGACGGTCTGAAGTCTACAAATATGAGTCACCGGTATGAGTGGAAAATTCCATAGAAGATCGTTGTCGTACAAGTGCAACTGTTGAGTGAAAACCGACACTTGGACCGAGGTACACTCGGACCAAGGTACACACATCTCCCCTATTTTTTAAATTTATGAATTGACGAAGGAAACCTACCGAAATAGCATTTCTGATGCGAATTTTATTAAGCTCGAAGGTCAACGTCAAAACGTAGACTGATCTTCAGATTATACTAATGTGCATCATTCCCCTAAGTTTCATTAAAATCAGATAAAGCTTAGTGTGATATATATTTATTTACAATTTTAGCTCGGATAAGAAGAGAAGATATGAGCCCTTGATTTTGAAAGTGCTATAAGTCCATTTCGGAGCAAAAGTAATGTCATAATATGAATTAGGTGGCATTTTGTTCAGAACGAATAATATTGAATTCTGTTTTTACAGAAAGTTTACCACATTATGTGAAATTAATGGCGTTATGTTTAAAAAATAGTATCGGAAAAAAACCGATTATTACAGCACATAATGTGAATGACATTACTTTTGCCCCAAAATGGACTTATACCACTTTCAAAATCAAGGGCTCATATATGAAACTTTGATTCTGATTTTAAATGCCTTAATGGCAACTTATAATCCTTTTTTTCATTTTGTGCATTCTACACCACAGTTTCTTTCATATGAAGAAATATTGTATATCGATAATGGTTAAACACTCGTAGTTAACCGTTAAAAAAACCTCAAAAAAAACCTTCACGTAGCTTTTTTTGTTAAACCCTTTTGTAAACATGAATTATTTCGTTTGATGAAACAAATAAATTCAACAATTTTATAAAAAAAAACATGAATTTAATGGGCTTTTTCTTAAATTTTAATAAAAAAAATTATAAGATTAAACTACTCAGAATTCATTTCTATCATAAAACTCTGTTTAAAGAAAGTGAAATTGCCATATCCAAAAGATTGAAATATCTCGCAATTTCAAAAATTAACCTATCTGTTTAAGAATATGTGGAAATATTTTTGAAAAACTTTTCTTGAAATATTTATCAACAACAGAGAAATTGTTCAGTTAAAAGAGTGTTGAATGAAGAGACACCTAATAAATCACCACAAAATTTACTTAAAAAACATTCAAGTTTCCGTAGCTACATGATTATACTGATGTATACCACAGCAAAAATAAACAAACTTGGATTTATTTAAAAACTTTTCACAATGTAAATATTACAAAACTGTAAATATTTAAGCGATGAGCGCACAATTTCCTATGTTTTCAAAGAATGAAACCAGTGAAAATGGGCTGTTGACTTGTAAAATTGACCTTGTCAAATAAAATAACAAAAAAAAGCTTAAACTTTTTATTTTGCCTTAGAATAAGAAAACATTCTAAAAAATAGAACTTTTTTTATGAAAATTATTATCTTACATTTTCTATGCATATGGCTAATTTGCTTTGTGCTTTTTTTTCTTGTACAATTTGGCATTTGGCCAAAATGTCTGGAACATTTTTTGACAACAAAAGTGTGCGCAATTATTTTCATCGTTTTGGCATAAAAACGCCCAAATAGAAAATGTGCCCAGCAGAAATATGAATAATATTTTGCTTACATATACATAGTAGAAGTACAAACATACAAGTCTATACTCTAAAAGATAATTTGTTTCATTTTTCGTTGTAAATATTTTTAAATTGACCTACATTTTTGCCAATTTATGCCATTGTAAAAATATAAAAATTTTTTCGTACAATGAAAAATTTAATTACCGCATTTTCGAGTTGAAAATTTAAATTTAGCAAAAAATTTAAATAAAACTTTAGACTTTAGAAAAATGTATGCAATTTCTTGAAGTTTACTATAAACTTAATGGCATATTTTTATAGCAAAGTTTACAACGTGCACTTAAGTGCTTTACTCCTTTTGCATGTGCTATGTATCAACTTTGAAGGGCTTCAAATTCAAGGATGCTCCACTTGCTCATTTGCACTTATGCATGTGTGAGGAGAAAAGGACTGACAGTAGTTGACATAAAAAGTTACGTTTTTTTTTTTATAGAGCATGTAAGTAGTAAGTATGCATAATTATTAAAAGTGCTGGGTACTAAAATAATGTTACAGTCCTTTAATGAAATGATTTTTGTCCTTCAGTAAAAAAAATTACGCGTCCTATATGCGTTGTCAAGTGCATGCGCATCTAATTGAATGGCACAGGCATAATATTAAAGATTATGTTTGAGAAAAGAGTACATGAAACATCAATTAACCTTGAATTTTGCCTTAAAATGTAGAATAAATATACTTAGTATTGCAATATTTATGAAAAATTAAAATAATAAAAAGAAATCCGCCTTGCAGCCTTACAACAACGCTGTCTAACGCTAAACTAAGTAATACGGTACGAGACAATGGCAAAAAATTTAGCAAATGCAGCAACCACAATTAATGCAGATGGTTTGTGTATTGCAGAAAATACAATTTATATAGATTTTATTAGGGTCACTGAGAAAGTTTGGAGTTTTTTCTAAAAATTCCAACTTTTAAAGTACCTGAGGCCTCTATGCAGTTAATTATAATAATCTATTAGATATATTACGCCGTCAATTGCTAACGATCGATTACCCTTATCTTTTTTCAGTCATAACGAGAACTTAGAACTCAATTACTATTGAAGTTTGAAATAAAGTATTTCTTACCAGTTATATTTTCCAAACAGTGCCTCGTTTCACGATTTTCATATATTCTAACTCAAAAGTTTAAAAAACACTTTTTGTCGTTAGTTTTATGTTTAATAACAAGAGAAGGAATTTCTTAGTCATAAGCTCAGTAACGGATATTCAAAAAATTAGTACGTAGGGCACTATTTATGTTTCGGGAACTAGCAACACTAATGTCTATAGCTAAAATCTGGCAACACCATAATAAAGTTTGACATTTTTTAGCATAAACGTACTCACAACGTTTTGATGTACAAGTGCTATTTGTTTTGTTTACAGTGAGTTAAGAAAATCAATTTGGCCAAAAAACGGAAATTTCAAGAGAAGGTTTTCATTGGATTATTTTTCACAACTTTCGACGTGGATTATCTCAACAAGAATGTGTCGATAAACTCCGTTCTTTATATGGCGATAAAGTACCATCAAAAACCACAATATATGGCTGGTATAGTGAATTTAATCGTGGTCGTAGTTCGGTCGCCGACGAATTCCGTGAAGGTCGTCCAAAATCGGTTGTTGTGCCACAAAACATCCATACAGTGCATGAACTGATAATGCAAGATCGTCATGTGACATATTGTGAGATAGAGGTATCCTTGCACATTAGTTCTACTTCAATTCATTTGATTGATGCATCAACACTTAGTTGTAAAAAACGTTTGTTCTCGTTGGATACCACATAATTTATCAATCGCTTAAATTATAAATCAAAAAATTGATTTTTTTAACTCACTGTAAACAAATAGCACTTGTACATCAAAACGTTGTGAGTACGTTTATGCTAAAAAATGTCACACATTATGGTGTTGCCAGATTTTAGCTATTCACATTAGTGCTTTCAAAGTGCTTTCAGTTGCCGAAATATAAATACATAGTGCCCCTCGTATCTTTTATAGTTTAAAAGAGCGAAAGTTTCATTCAAAGTCCGACCTTCTATGCTTTTTCTTTTGAACTATTTAAATGCCACTTTCTAGGAGGCGCTTAGAGGTTACTGGGTACTTGAAATCATCTTTTAACTTCGTATTCGGTTTCAGAGCACCAAAAAACCCAGAATTTGATATATATTTTTGTAAGAAGTGTAATTCTCACCCCCTTGCAGGGGGTGTTAATGGATGTCTGTGATACTAAAATTATATTTTATAGTTGAACTTGATTCTTGCTCATCAAAAAACCCAAATATGCACATACATTTTTAATTCTTATAAAAAGCCTTTAATGGGATGCTAAGGGATTACTTGGTGGTTGAAATCATTTTTTAACATCATTTTCAGTTTCAGAGCACTAAAAAACCTAAAAATTGATTTACATTTTATGTTTATATGAAACGTGAATTCTTAACCCCCTTGAAGGGGGCGTGAGGGGGTACCTGTGCTACTAAAATAATTTTTTTTTTCGTCACCTTCTGTTCCATCCCACCAAAAAACCTACGAATATACATTCCTCATAAATTTTTATGAAAAGCGTTATTTCATCCTTCTTGGGGGGCTACTAGGGGGTGACTAGGTGCTCTAAATTATTTTTTGACATTGTTTTCGCTTTCAGAGTACGTAAAAACCTAGCAATATGCGCACATTTAAAAGGTTTAGATTTTCGGACTCAGTGTTCTTCATAACATGGGGCCTGGGGATTGTACCCTATGAGTCTTAACTTTTTTTTTGTGTGCTTGTGTTATTTTTAAAATAAGTTTCTTTTATAAAAATTTGATAAAAAAAGTTTTTTTAAAAAAACTAAAGCATAAGAAATTGCCATATGAAGCATTAGTTAAACTCTATTCAGCATTTTAGTTAGTTAATTGATGAACTAACGACTATGAACCCGGGCCTCGAATGCGAACCTATTTATGGAATATGTCATTCTATACAAAATACATAATTACTTTTTTTCGAATTACTTACGGATATATTTTACTATAACCTTTAATGTTTCAAATGCGATTTTTTAAAAAACGGAAACGGTGCCTCCAACAATAAAAAATTATCGCAGCCATTTTGTGGAGAATAGCATATTCCAGAAATAATATTCATATACGAGTACAGTAATTATGTTTATTAAATAAATACGTTTTTTCGCAATTTGAAGGTTTTTCGAATTTTTATTTTTATTCTTTAAAATTTTATTTTTCTTTCTTTAACCAGTTTCATAATTATATGACATACCATAAGAGTGAAATTCAATATCATATGGAGAAAATGGGATCATATTAAATTGTGATACAACATAGTTGCATATACTTACATATCCACACATATGTCCATATGTTGCAAAGCTCACATTAAACCGAGACAAACCACAATTGTGCCAAGTGAGATCAATGCACTCGAAATGGTAATATAAAACGTTATAAAAAATGCAGCAAACAATTGTTATTAAAAATTATGAAAAAATTTAATTTATACGGATATACGCATCTGCATGTCAACTTCATAAAAAAAAAAAAAATTTGCATAAAAAAATGCTTTCCAACATATGCGAGTAGTAAAATTCAGTTATTCCGACAAATTGAGCGTTTACTCTACAGACGCAAGTAATCAGTCGTTTGTGACGAAACGTCATCAATTGTATTGTCTAATGATTTGTTGTTTTTTTTTTTTTTTTTTTCTAGCCATAACAATAATAAAAGCAAAAATGTCTAGTTCTATTTTAAGTCAGTGATTCTCTGCTTAATGCTTAAAGAGCCAAAAGCACCTAAGTTGAAAAATATAATTTAAAGAAATTAAAAGTTAATGAACCAAAACATTTAAAAAATTTAATTAGCTCCAAGCACTGCCCATCGGCATTTTTTCTAGCAATCTATTCAGAAATTGTTAGCTATAAAACCCATATCACAAGCAAGATCCCATACAAATACGACCAAACGTGGTTGGTGAACACCTTATTAGCTACCAGCCGTAAGTTAAATATCGTCGATACCAGTTGAAAGGGAACTGCCCATAAACCTCATGAAGCTAAAACTCGCAAAAATTTACCCACTTTTCCTCCTCCGCCTCTATGTAACAGTATTTTTTTACTCCCCGCTATCGTCACATAGTAGGTGGGAAGAGATAAATTCATGATCCATCCAAGTTTGTTACAATGGGCATATTACTCAGTTATTGAGCGCCAAATTTGGCTCCAATTGTTGATGTATGCTCAGCGCGGGCTTAAGGCATATCTAACGTAGTAACGTATAGGCTTAGTAGTTATTTTACTAACAAAAAATTTTTTTTTTTTTTTTTTTTATGCAAAAAATTTAAATACGAATACTAAAAATTTGCGAAAATCTGCCTTTTTGCACTTAACGGATTTTAGCTAAGCATTTGCTCAGTAATTCGTATGCTGGCGGTTTTTGACAAATGATAAGGTTTTTACACAAAACTGCTAGATGAGCTCATCAACGTGTTTGCTGGCAATTCAAGCGTTAAATTTGTTTTTATGCAAAAATAAAAAGAAAATAAAAATCACAGCTTTAAAACTCCGAGTTCTACTTGTAACAACAGTTACCGCATTTAATGTAAAGTCACAGCAGCTTCCTATCCCTTCCTTGCCGTCATATAACCTTGTGTGTTAAAAGTTGTATCCCACAGCACGTTATACATCATGATGATGAAAATTAGATTTCCACTTGGTACTGTATACTATACACTTTCAACACTGAAAGTGCTAATAACTCATAAAATTGTTTTAACTATAAAAGCCTCTGTGCTGGTGCTTTTATTTCTCGTCTCTCTTGTCAACCAGCACATACATGTTTAATGGGCCAGCCTAATGAAATCAGGTTAAAAGGGAACTCATTTCAAAAGTGTTAATTTTGCCCTCAACTTGCTTTCACACAACACACAAGCGCACACACTTTATTGTTATTACTCGTAATGTTATTGTACTTGTTTGAACATATTTCGTAGTAGAAGAGTACAATATGAATAAAATTAATGCTTTAAAGCAAAATTAGGGATCTTTACTTAATAAAACTAAGTAACATTTGACCTAGCCAAAATACCATAATATGCAATAACAGCAAAATTTGGAGAGAAAATCATTAAGTCCAAATTACTTTGTCAACATAACGTTTCAAAGTTATTGTTTGTAAAAAAGATCCTCTGCCTTCTCGTCGAAGTTTCGTCAGTTTTGGTTAATTTTAAGCATTTCGATGTAAAGTTTATTTCCTTTTGCATTACCAAACCATATGGGATTCGGTTGACTTTCTTTAAATAACTCGATCTGAATATAATTTGAAAGTTTTTTTATAGACTATACAGGGTGTATTGCATAAGGTTACGAAGCTTCTGGGAGGTGATAGAGGAAACCTAAGCTAACAAAAAATTGATCATAGAAGTGGGTCTAAAATGTACCCCTGAGGAGTTATAGGGTTAAAACTGATTTTCTGACTTGTTTCAGAAAAAAAATTTTCTTGGATCACCCTTACGTTTTAGAGAAAACATTTTTACAGCGAAGTTTTAGTTTACTGTAAGAACATTCAGAAAATGTGTATGGTTTATAGAGTTTAAAAGGATTTCTCAAAGTTCTGGACCTTTAAAGTTTATATTTTAATTTTTTTCCTCCACTTTTTAACTTTGGTGGCCATTTTAGTATGAAAAAGGTCCTATTAACATACCCTTTTATATTTTTTTTTTTAAACTTCATTAAATATCCTTTAGTTCGATAGTACATTTGTCATACCAATTTTATAATTTGAGGTCGGAAAAAAAATACTTTTCTATGTAACGTTACTCGCATGCGTTGCGCTGCATATGATGTGCGCGCTACTCGTGCTGCTCTTTATCTACTGGATCCTTCAAACGGTAAAGTATTTTTTTCTGACCTCAATCAAAAAAATTGGTATGACAAATGTGCTATTGGATTAAAGGAAATTTAATGAGGTTTTTAAAAAAAAATATAAAAGGGTATGTTAATAGGACCTTTTTCTTACTAAAATGGCTACCAAAGTCAAAAAATGGGGAAAAAAATTAAAATATCAACTTTAAAGGTCCAGAACTTTGCGAAATCCTTTTAAACTATATAAACCATATGCATTATCTGAAAGCTCTTTAAATTAACTATAACTTCGTCATAGAAATATTTTCTCTAAAACGTTAGAATGATCCAAGAAAAATTTTTTCTGAAACAAGTCAGAAAATCAGTTTTATCCCTATAACTTCAGGGGTACATTTTAGACCCCCCCCCCCAAGTTCCATTTTTTGGTAGTCTAGGCCTACTCTATCACCTCCCAGAAGCTTTGTAACCTTATGCAATACACCCTGCATACTATATATACTAACATCTATGCTGTGAAGAAAAAAAAGTTATGAGCAATAACATTTTGAAAATTTTATGGGAATAGCTTATCTTGCTTAATTTTTCTACAGCCCTGATTTTCTCAGACGGACAGATATGGATAGATTGACTCAGAAAGTAGACTTTTACGAGAAGGAGAATGAAAACAAGAACTAAGCAAAAAGCTTGGAGTCTTACTAATGACACCACTATCGTAAATTAATTTCAAAAACAAATGTGAGGTTTTTCCAAAACGGGACTTAAGCTTCAATTCATAGTTGCGACCAATATTAAAATATTAAGGATATAAGTAGTTCCATTTGTTTCATTCTTGAATAATAAACATCATATGTCTTCCAATTATACTTCAATCTACACTGAGGTTAAGGAAAAAACTACAGAAAAATTTGCAGATCAAAATCAGGAAAGACCCAAATCATCATGTCTGCCGAAGGACCCACCTAAGCGATCTTTGGTGCACGTTCTCCAGAAGAGACGCATATATTGATTTTTTCCTGGTCTCTGGTGTCTTGTAATGGATCCATATTTCATCCAAGGTAACAAAATGGCGCAAAGACTCGTTCGGATTGCGCCAAGCTGGTTTTTTCAAGAACATTTTACTCAAAATAATTACAATCAAAAAGCATGTTGTTTTATATCAATTATTCTGGAATTTTTTTGTACAAAATAATTTCCTCAAGTTTAGTTTTTCATTAACAAAATTTAATAAATACACACCTTTTAACACAACTGCAACTCGCACACACACAGTTGCAACATAAAAAAACAATTATTTAATTACACAAAATTACAAACTAAACAAAACATCAAAAGCTAATGCAATACTAATGCATAGCAAACATAAATATACTACACATACATTTATATGTATGTAGAGAATTAAGGAGCAATGTCCTTTTGGTCAATTCAGTATCGTGTTTTCCATACATACATATAATGACAGCAATAAAGCAACAACAAGGCCAGTCTTTGGCTGCATGCAAGAAATTCATAAAAAAAGCGGGATTTTCATTCATTCATATGTTTTTTTGTTGTTGTTGTCATGCATTCATTCATTCATTTTCCTTATATTGTGTTTGTTGTACACAATGTACGTTAGAACAATGTCAACAACAACAAAAGCATATGCCCACATTATCCTTGTTGCACTTTTCCTTCCTTATCAACAAAGAACGCAATGTGTAATGAAAAGCATTAAACAAAAGAAAAACAAAAATTGGGTGTGGGTTGTGTAAATTAATGTTGCATACTTTTATGGATATGTAGGTGGGGCAGTTAAATTAAGCCTCCCAACCCCCATTTCTTCACTTTATTAACAACCACTGAGTACTGAGACGACAAGAACGCCAACCGCACTAATGAAATGAAATTTAATATCTATTTACAAAGAAAATGGAAACAAGTGAAAAATATAGAAAATGTGTGGAACAGGACAATGCAGGATACTTAATTTTTTATATGGGGTGCATATTAAATGCTCAAGCCGCCATCATGTCAAGAAGCCTACAACTCGTTGTTTCCCCAAACCACCACAGAAGTTGTAATACCCCCCTCCCCCCAAACAATGTAAACAATGCACAGTGGGGCAAAGTGTTTTTTTAAGAATTTGATATTTTGTAAAGGTTCCACAAGAAAATCCAAACATTCGTCTAGCACATCTGTTCACACTAAAATTGATATTACTAACAGAATATTAGTGATTACAAATTTTTTATTTCATAATTTTATACTTCAATATGTGCCACGTAAATTGCTTTCATTGAAAATCATCAAAAACATGCAGAAGCCCCATCATTTTGAATTTGAATAAATTAATTAAGTGGAATCAGTCTGATTTCGGAACAAATTTGAGTTAAAAGTAGAGTAAGTAAATGTCTTTTATATTTTAAATCACAAACACCCTAGAGCACGATTTCAACATAAATTACTCAAAACAATCCTTCGTGAAAAACATTTTTACAAAAATTTCATTCATATTACTATAGATTTATTCGATTTTTTTCGGTAGACTTTTCGATGTTTTTAGCAATTTTTGTTCTTCAGTGACTTTTCAGACAAGTCCACTACGAGCTGAAAAAAACAGGGTTTTCCAATCACGTCTGAGATTCGAGTTAAACTTGATTTAAAGTGCAGAAAACGCTATTTTCAGACATATCCAGGAAGTAGTGTAGTTCAATTTTATCTGCGGTCTTGAATATCCCCTATATTTCTCTTTTAACTACACACAGAAAAAAAAATTGTATTTCCAACAACTTTATGTTTTGATTCAAGAATTTTTGTTGGTTAAATTCTTCCCAACAACTTTTGCTCTTGTTTTAAATACGAAATTGTTATTCATTAAATAAAACGAAAAATTGTTGAATCAAGTAAGAAGTTGTTGGAAGTTTAAGAGCGGGTATTGTTGTTTTAAAAGCGAAACTGTTGATAATGCTTAAAAACGAAATAGTTGAAAGAAGAATAAATGAATGTTAAAAAGCTTGCGGTTTTATAAGAGTTTATTTGGAATCTATCTTACAGCAATAAAAATGAAGGAAAAGATGAAGCAAAAGCAAGGATATTCGGTGTCGTATGAGATGAAGTTAAGAAAAGTACATGGTTTTTTCATACGTGTGAATTGCTGCTTCAACGGCAGAAAACAAAAAATTTTTTCCACCATATCGTGACTGGCTATGGAAAATGAATACAGTACGAAAATCCCAAGAAAAATCGTAAGATAAGCCAGGTCCATTCATCGACATCGTCCGCAAATTCAAATACATATCTACGATTCAAAACTCCTCTGCATTCAGTGGCATCGATAGGGTTTCATTTATTATGGAATGCTAATACTGCCAGAAAGATGGGAGAAAGATATGTTAACTGATGGGCAATATGTACTTTGGGTGAAATGTTCTTACCCTTATTTGTTAAATAAAGCTTTTTTTAAAAAAAAAAAAAAAACAGCTAGAACTTATTGAGAGATATAAAAAGAATTTTTTTTTTTTTGTTTGCAAAACAGAATGTTGGAAGTTTTGTATTTTTAAATATTTTTCATATTTTTTATGACAAATGCGTAAAAAAAATTAAGTATCAAGAATAAAATTGTTGATTTAAGAATAAAATACTAATTTCAACAATTTAGAAATAACAATTTTTTAAGAATGAAAAATTGTTGTTTCAACAATCTTTTTTTTTCTGAGTGTATAACTTTAACTTTTCCATTTAGATCATTACTTTCCAAGATATCATACAATCAGCGCACATTTTCGCTTTTACAACAACTTCAAATGCCTCGTTTACAACAACAATAATATTTCAACAATTTTCAAAATTTCTAAGGACTTGGACACACACAAAAAGTAGGGGTATTCACGCGTTGATGCGCAATGCTCTTGCGTCGTTGCGGAGTGCGGTTTGCGAAAGTTTGTCATTTGTAAAACATCAAACACATTGCCGAAAATTCGCACTACTTCTGCAATTTCTCAAGATGGAAATATTCACATTGACCGTTCAGGCGTTAGTGCGTAAAAAACTTGCATTTTCGCAACTGCGCATCAACGCATTAATACCCATATTGTGTCTTGTTTTTGTTTTTGATGCGACGTAGTCGTTGTTGTTGTTTTATGCTGGTTCGAGTTCGATTTTGTGTGTATGCAAAAAAAAAGCAACAAAAACGCGAAATTTTGACGAGCGTGAAAAAAAAAACAACAAAAATTATTTCTGTGAATGTTGTACAGAAATATTGATGTTGTTGGTCGAGCCAAAATTGGCTCACTTTTATTCTATGCTGACACCCTTGGTTTAAAGAGGAAGATCGGGACTATTCAATGCGATAGACAATAGTGAACTACACTACTTCCTGAATGTACGTCATATATTGGAAAAAAGCGTTACTGCACTTTTAATCAAGTGTAACTCGGATCTCAAAAGTGATGTAAAAAATGGTTGCCAGATTCGGACTCTGAATTAGTCAAAAAAGTTATCGACATTAGATCAATTTGTTGTACTGTGTAATTACATCAATATCAAAAAGAAAACAGTAAGTATCAAAACATGGAAAAATCGGCCCGAAAAAATTATCAAAATGTCGAAAACTATCGAAAAGTGTTCATTAACTATACTTAATCCATAAACATCGGCAAAAGTTCGTATTTATAGAAAAATTCTATAATATTCAGAATTGATCGAAAAGTTTGATAAAAAAGTCTATTAAACATAAACACAAAAGTTTAGAAAGGTCAAAATAATTGGAAAACATAGAAAGAAATTAATAAGAATCGAAGTAAATTAAAAACTAGTAAGGGTGTAACCTTTGGCCTGGCCAAACATAAAATACCCTACACTGCAGTTTTTTGAAAATTTTGCTTTTATGGGAGGTGCCACGCCCTTTTGTCTGAGTTCACCCGGTTTTTACTCAGAGCATGCATTTATAGTTCTTAGTGTCTGAGTGAAATTAGGTTGGATTGTCTCAAAAAACGTTTTAAGTATAGCGTTTGGAAGCTTTTTCTTCTAAGAGACACCACGCCCTCTTGTCTGATTTCACCCAGTTTTTGTTGAGAGCTTGCATTTATAGTTGCTAGTGTCTGAGTGAAATTTAGTTAGATTATCCCGCAAAACTATTTCAGTATAGCGTTTTGAAGCTTTTGCTTGTATGGGAGGTGCCACGCCCTCTTCTCCGATTTCACCCAAATTTTTCTCAGAGTTTGCACTAATAATTCGTAGTATTTAAGTATATTTCGGTTGAATTGTCGTGAAAAATACTCCTAAAGTTGCATTTTGAATATATTTTTTGTATGGGCGGTAGGCGTGTCCATTGACCGATTTTGCTCATTTTCAATCCCACGAGCTAACTTTTACGACAAAGCTAACACACTAAATTTCATTGAATTATCATGGTTAATTTTTCCGTAAAAAATATTTCCACGCACAGCCAGCTAGCCAGCCTGCCAGACAGACGGACATGGCTTTCTCAGGAGGTGACGCTGATCAAGAATATAAATACTTTTCTATATCTGCCACTCCTCCTTCTCTGCGTTACAAACGGAAGGACAAAGTGAATATACCCTGGGTGTAGGATATAATTATCGAAAATGTTTGCAATAATCAAAAATTTTCAAAATCAATCGGAAAATCAGTAAGAGTCAGAAATCATCGATAAGTATCGAAAAACACTGAAAAATTTACTACATATATGCTGAAAGCATCGAAAAATATCAAAAAAGTCGGCAAGAGTTAGAAATTATTGAAAAGTATTCAAATACACTGAAAATAATTGGTGACGGCCCCTAATACTATGAAAAAGTCTCAAGGAATCGGAATGGATCGTACAACATTCAACATACTCGTAGGAATGTTTTGATTTCCTTTTGCTTTTATTTACAGAATATTTTATCATTGAAAATGAAATAAGTAATGAAGTGTCCGAAGTTTTCCGAAAACTGGTGCAATTGTGCAAATATCTGCATATTTTAGCCCACTGTTCGCCAATGCGTCCACAACAGTACACGTTGTTTTTGTTGCCAGTGGTAACCACCTGTGGCGAACGTTTTGCATATCCGGCCTTTGCATATCCTGCTGTTGTTTTTATACTTCTGCTTGTGGGTGTGGTTGTTAATGCACTTTTTTCCATTTTGTGTTTTTTTTTTTTTTTTTTTGTATGTAAACGAGTACAGACAGCATGTCCCGTTACTGTACTGTTTTCATAACATAGGCGCTTAACTTAATGTTCAAGTTCAAGCGTTTTTACCTTTCTGTGTATGAAAGGAGGAAAGAAAGTATTCACTTTATAGTGTTTTTCTGTTTAGATTCAAAGTAGTTGTTCTACAACAATAAAGCATATCCTTATTCAACTAACGTTTGTAAATTATGAAAGCAAAGAGTTTCAGCTTGGCATAACATGGCATCTTGACTTTTTTATATTTTTATTTATTATTTTTTATTTTATTTTCATACGATTCCAGTTTGATTCATGCATGTTGTTAATTTATTTGACGCGTGCTCCCTAAGCTTGTGTGCCATTTTCTCCCCAGCCCCAATCCCAATTTGATATTTGTACGGTTTGTATGTCAACTTGGGGTTTCTTAATAAACCTGCTTTTTTGAACACTTTTTTAGTGGCAAAAGTTTTCTGTTCATAATTGATAAATCAAGCTGTTTTCTTTTTTTCCACCTTCTTGTTTTGGTTTTGTTTTTTTGAACATTTTAGAGGAGAGTTTCAATGTTCTGTACAGACGTGGTGGTGGGTTGATTTATTGTGCGAGTATGTTGCTTTCGTGTTTTGAGCGTGTGTGCTTCTAAGGGTTTTTGCTTTGCTTTTGAAATGTGTGCGCGTTCATCGTTAAAGACCGGAAATGCTAATCATTAAAACCTTCCATTATAGTTAATTACTATTTCGCTTTATAAATTAGGTCCCCATTCAGTTTTGGCTATGAACAACATGGTTATTCGCATTATAATTATATAGTATCTACATACGAAAACTTGAAGGCCTTTTCTTTTTTCAGTTAAGGATGAGGCGTAAAATTATATATATAATCACTTTGAAATTGTTAACTACAAAGCTAGTTTGAGATTTTACAACTAAAAATTCATAAGACTAGTATTTTTTTATCAATGTTTACGCTGAAAACAAAAAAAGGGCTATCTAATGATTTGGCACCAAGATGAAATATTGTTATTATAACGCGGCTACTTTCTGAAAATAAGTACTACTTACTAGCCTATGACCATTATTTTTTGAGATGCAGAAGGTGTCATTCACATCGGTTACTTTGAAAAGGCTAAAACGATCGCCGTCAAATATTATTCCAAGCTTTTGGACAGATTCGATTTTGAAGCTAGAAATGATTGCAATTGAAGAAGAAAAAAGTGATTTTTCATCAAGACACACGTTTATAGTCACCAAGGCAAAAATCTGACATATTTTCCAGATTTAGCCTTCTCCGACTATTTCCTGTCACCAGAACTGTAGAAATTACAGAGCGGTAAGATATTTGGGTCGAATAAGGAGATCCTCATAGAAACAAATGTCTTTTTTGAGAGCATTGAGAAAACTTATTATTTGGAAGAAACTAAATGTATTGAACTATAAGAAAACTATGTTGAGAAATGCAACATTTCTTTGCCGAAAAAAATTAATCTTATTCAAAAAATGTCGAGCTCATACATTTTTCATTATGATAATTTGCTAAAAATATTTAAAATTATTTGCGGCACACCTGAGTCACGGCTAGGATTCGGAAGATGAAATTAACTAAGCATGAAGATTACGAGTTTGAGGAAGCTTTAACTGACAAATATTGCATCAGAATTTCAGATTTGAAGACTAAGAGGATTAAGATTTTGGTTTCTTTTTTCTATTGTTTTTCGCATTATTATAATAAATTGTATTCTAGTTAAAAAAAATTGTAAGTTAATTTCTTTCACTCACATATTCGGTAAAATTTCTCATAGTCCATCACAAAAAGATATCTGCGCCACTAAAATATTACAAAACAATATGTCTACACGGAGAAAAATGAGTACTATAATTTTTACTCCAATCGAGTAGTACAAAAATTAAAGTAATTATTACTATATTTCAAACATAAAAAAACATTAGTATGAACTACGTATATTTCATGGTTCTGGAAAGTTATATCTACAAATAAAATATGGTGAAATAATAAAAAAAAAATTTACTCTAAATAGTCTACATTTTCCCATGCGTAATGTAAATTATGCTTTTATCCTGAAGAATGTGTAACAATTTCTTTACTTTATAATTCTGGTTACAATATTTAGGTTTGGACTGACATTTGCTTTGCATACAAATTTTATACCTCTTTATCATATAGGTCAGTGGTGCAGTGAATTAACAAGTTTGTAATTGTAAGTAGAAATAATATATTTCTATCTATCGCACGGGCGGACCCTGGTTCGAATCCTAGTGCGGTCAGTTGTTACCTTTTTTTTTGTTTCTTTTTTTATACCCTACACCAAGGGTATATTCACTTTGTCCTTCCGTTTGTAACGCAGAGAAGGAGGCGTGGCAGATATAGAAAATTATATATATTCTTGATTAGCGTCACCTCTTGAGTCAATATAGCCATGTCCGTCTGTCTGGCTGGCTGGTTGTGCATGGAAATATTTTTTACCGAAAACTAACCATGATAATTCAATGAAATTTGGTACGTTGGCTTTGTCATAAAAGTTAACTCGTGGGATTGAAAATGAGCGAAATCGGTCTACGGACACGCCTACCTCCCATACAAAAAATATATTCAAAATGCAACTTTCGGAGTATTTTTTACGACAATTCAACCAAACTACACTAAGATACCACGAATTATTAGCGCAAGCTCTGAACAAAATCTGGGTGAAATCGGACAGGAGGGCATTGCACCTCCCATATAAGCAAAAGCTACAAAACGCTATACTGAAAGAGTTTTTTGGAATAATCCAACTAAATTTCACTCAAATACTTAAGACTATAAATGCACGATCTTAGCTAAGACTAGACGAACTCGGACAAGAGGGCGTGGCAGCTCCCTAATAAGCAAGAGCTTCAAAACGCTATACTTAAAACGTTTTTTGAGATAATCCATTCGAATTTCACTCAGACACTAAGATCTGCACGCTCTGAGCAAAAACCAAGTGAACTCGGACAAAAGGGCGTGGCACCTCCCACAAAAGCAAAATTTTCAAGATACTGCAGTGTAGGTTATTTAATGTTTGGCCAGGCCAAAGTTTACACCCTTACTAGATTTTTTTTAATTTTACAGTAAAGTAAATCTTAGACCATTTTTTTTCAAAAAAATTAATATACTGTAAGGTTATTCGAGAATTCTGTATTTACTAAAACAGTGAGGTAAAATTTATTTTATTGCGGAGTTGTCACCATATTGACTTGAAATTCTATTAAAATTTAATAGAAATAAAGTAGTAAGAACAATTTTTTTATATAATTGAGAATGTCCAAAAAACTAAGAAAAAACTTTATTGAAAAGAACAAGCTGTCGGTTTCGCTAATAACTCGGAGACCCATTTTCAACTAACTCCAGGAACTTATTCTGCATAATGCTCATCTATGCATCTGCATTCAAGCATTTTGTTCATTTATCAATATTTTTGATCATCCAAGTAAGTATATCTAAATAGGCACACGTACATATATTAAATATGGACAGATATTTACATTGAACAGCTGGCATTAAATTAAGTCATTGTCATGCTAAAATACAAACCAACAACAACATAAACAATTAGCAACATTAAGCAATTGGGTCACTCGCTAATCGCTTCGCATCCGCATTATAATCGAACGAAATGAACGAAACTGGGCAACTTCCAAGTAACGTGATGAGGGTAATTAAATTAACAGAGAATCTTCTAATGGAAATCAGAAAAATACAAAAAAAGAAACAAAAAGGCCAGCAAATAATTTGTATAAAAATAGCAAAAGTCTTTCAATGATGCCATATTAGTGAAATGTTTTACATATTTAATAAAAATTAGAATTGATACAAAACAAATGATGCAATTTCAAATTAATTTAAAAATATTAAATTGGAAAAGAAATACAATCAAAACGAAAAATTATTAAAATGCTACAAAGTATCGCGAATTCATATTTGTATGTATCTAAGTTGTGTCAAGAATATAAAAATAAAAGCCGTCAATACTCTAACAAATCAAAATTATTTAATACTTAACATCAGCACTAATGACTTCAACAAATGGAAAAAATTAATCAAAAAACGATTAAAATGACGTCAATTTCAAATAAAAGATATAAAACTTAAGTAGAGAATTCTGAAGGAATTAAGTAATAATGCAAACATCTATGATAAATCAATTTACGCATCCACAATGTACATTAAATGCGTTGTTAATTCTTCAGGAATTTTGCTCAATTCCATTTGATATTTACTCACTTTTCTAATATTTATTTGTACAAGTAGTTTGTTTGAAACCAACCACTTACTTAGAGCTTTAACAAGCATTGCAAATTTTTATATGATAAACCATCATTGACAATTACCAAATATGTTAATTTTTGGTTAGCAAAGTTCTTAACCGGTTTTGTTTAGTTAACCAATTAATGTTTGCTTAGCGATTTTATTTGGTAAATACATTCCTTTATGCCATCTGTTATAATATATGTATATTAAAAATATATACGAGAAGTTGTTGTTTGTATTTGCTTTTGTTTTTTTTATAGCAATTTTTTTTTATATTAAAAAAAGTAAGTGACAGAATTGTTTTAATCATATGTTTTGTTTTCTCTTTCTTTTTAAAGTAAGTATACCTTAGTCGATATATTTTTCTTAATTTAATTAAAAAAGCTGCACAAGCTTCCGTTTTTATAAAAAGTCATATTGTGAACGAAAAGCCCAAGCATTTCAGCATTACTCCAAAAAGTCATATCCTTTGCTCAAAATTACGACTGAGTAGATATATATATTTTTGATATTTTGTGAAAACCGTTTAGAAATTGTACTAACCCAGTGTGCCAGACGGTTCAAATCTTCGCTTTTTTATCCGTTACGGATCCGTTACTGATCCGTTGGCGGGAGAGATTCCCAAAAAAAAAGCGAATCGTTTTTTTTTTTTTTTTGGAATTTCTCCCGCAAACGGATCAGTAACGGATCCGTAACGGGTAAAAAAGCGAAGATATGAACCGCCTGGCACACTGGGAAGCATGAAAAATTCGGTGAAAAAAAAAATACCTTCATAGATGTAATTTCAATCCCACGAAATGTTATCTCGAAGTCAAATGTCATGTACATCGTGTTTTTGCAAATATCTCGCCAATAGTAACTAGTACGAGAAAAAGTCGGTCGAAAATTTTGAAGCAAAAGAAATATCCAACAAAAAGTCATGAAGTTTTTTTCCAGGAGGTCGCCGTTTTTAGAGATATGAGCAATTCCTACAGCATACTTTTTTCATTAAAACCAACTCTTGAATTGTAATTGGAATTTTCTTAGCTATGAAACTTAAAGTCTCTCTAGACCAATTATTCTAAATTGATTATTTTTCATTAATTTCTTTTTGATAGGAAATTTCTTTGGTCGCGTAAGGTGTAAAAATTCAAGGTCGCAACACTTTTTTCAACACATTTTTGGTGACACTCTTAGTTATCTCACAAGGTATACAAGATATTTTAATGAAATTTCGTATGTACGTTGCTGTAAAACGTAAATATGCATATACTGGTCCAAAAATAGGCGGTATCCAACTAGTTCCGCACCCACTTTTCAAATATTGAAAATTTTAATCTTTATTGTAAATAAATATGACTGTGTGTTTGTCATTATCACTTAGAAACTATTCGGCCAATTGAGTTGAACATTTTATCAGTAAGTGTATCTCAGGTATGAGAAGGTTTCTGTGATATATTGTACATGAAGGTTTCCG
Source organism: Calliopum simillimum (assembly GCA_951812925.1). Classification (NCBI taxonomy): domain Eukaryota; kingdom Metazoa; phylum Arthropoda; class Insecta; order Diptera; family Lauxaniidae; genus Calliopum; species Calliopum simillimum. The sequence continues at coordinate 16,369,518 of OX638372.1, read as the reverse complement.
AAGGTCTCCCGAAAGCTTCATAGCCAAAACAAAGAATACATAGGTATACTACAGGGAAAACCTCTATGGTGGACTATCAACTAGCATTAACTGAAAGTTTTCTGGGTCATCAAAAGACTACATAGTCAAAACGGAGAATATCTAGGTTTACTAGTGAGAAAACATCAATGACAGACTATTAACACGCTTTGATTGATAGTTTTCTGAGGCACCCGAAGGCTTCATAGTCAAAACTAAAAATATATAGATATACTTACTAGGGGGAAAAATCCTTTGGAAATGGAAAAACAATAACAATTATATGCCGACAATCACAATTAGTGTTCTTCCTGTTGCACCTGGTTAGTTGGCTCACTTAAAGCAAAAATGATCGAATACATAGACGTCATATATTTAAACATTTCTTTCCTTTTGATTTTGAAGATGTTGCAGATAATTCCATTACAACTATCCTCATTTCTGGAAACCTTTGTTGGATCATACGATAAAAAGTATGGAGCTATTTTTTTTTTGTGATGGAACATATCGATTTCTTAGAGCACTATAGTCCTATCTTAATTTTTTTATTTGTTGGGAAATGCAGAAAGATAGTTTCAAACAGTAGTTATTTAGAATTTTTACTATTTATATTTTAAACCAAATTTCTGTAGGAAGAGGTATTTTTTCTAAAATTGTGAGAAAATTTTAAAATTTATCTGGTCAGATTTCAAAAGCTATACTATAGACCTATCTATCATATATTTTATGGCTAAAATTAAAAATGTGAAATACATTGCTCCCAGGGGCTTAAAAGTTATCTATTGGTATAAGTATCAAGCATAAAACTTCTGGTTCCAATCGGAAAATAATTGACCATGCTCCCAAGCCGGAAAAACTCACAGCAAATAGTTTCGTTGTAAAATTCAAACCAAATTGGAATGAATACAAATTCACACCAAATTTGGTATAAAATCAATGCTACAACTTGGTATATACAAACCGTTTATACTTGTTCGTATAAAATTTATAAAAATAATGTAGAGTAGAACGGGGTAATGTCGTGCAGGGGGTTATGTCGTGCACTGGCAGTTTTAGCCCAAAGAATTGAATGATTTACCAACTGTTCGTAAGGCTTATGCATATAATACTAGCAATTTTCACCAGTTCGTTTCTACAGAGTAACCTTTTTTCAAAACGCACGCTTTCGGGACGATAGAAGTGTTTTTTCATCGGGTCAGAAAAACAATTTTCCTTGCGGGAAAATATACCAGGTAAGTGTTTTCTGAAACGAAATATCCTGCCAAAGAAAAGAAGTATTTGGTTTTCGAAAAAAAATTTGGGCTTCACCGAGTTATCGAAGTTGACCTTTAAAACGACCATTGGGGTAATGTCGTGCACTTTCACATACACAAACACAATTTCTCGCTACACAAATGTTGTTACACATGGATGTAACCAATGAAATTATCTTTCGATCGGATGCTTACTCGTTGCATTCGTTTGAGATGTACGGATTTACGAGCATGTTCAAAGTTGAGTGCACGACATTGCCCCGTTCTACTCTACACAACGTATTATGTACTTCACACTTGTATAATAATGAATAAATACATGATAATGCTAAATCTCCTCTAATAGAACCACTACCTATCATTTCTCACACATTTTGGTACTTTTACTGTACTCGGAAAACAATGCACGACATTACCCCACAAATTTTGAGGGGGGTAATGTCGTGCACATTTTTTTTTTTTTCTTTACTTACACAAACACAATTTTCGCTACACAAATGTTGTTACACATGGATGTAACCAACGAAATTATCTTTCGATCGGATGCTTACTCCTCGTATTCGCTTGAGATGTACGGCTTTACGAGCATGTCAAAGTTGAGTGCACGTTCTACTCTATTAATACAATTTACACTATTTTGATTTAAATTTAATAGTATCACCATATAAAAATCTTTTGTACTATTTTAGTATAAATTTTATACAGAAGATTATATGAAAGTATTTTATACAATTTTGTATAAAATTCATATTGTGCAATATAATCCAATTTTACATAAATTTCGAATAAATATTTCGGAACAAAAAAATTGTATCCATAATAAAAAAACTATCCTACAATATTTACATGTGTTTATTAGACTCATCGCAAAAATTTAAAATGTGAAAAACCTTGCTCCCAGTGGCTAAAAAGTTTTCTATTGGTATAAGTATCAAGCATAAAAATGTTGGTTTCGATCGGAAAATATTTGACCGTGTCCCCAGGCCGTTGAAGGCCGGAAAAACGCAATTTATGTGAAAATATTTGGCTTTAATCGAAACAATCAATGCTATTTTTCAAGCTATTTGACATAGGAGAATAAGCTTAGGTATATATTTATATGAACAATACTTAAGTGAATAGTACCTATTCATTAAAAAAAATGAGCAGCGCCACTCCTCCTCCACCCGAAATTTGTCGTATCTCTGGAAATATTTGACTCAGCTAAATGAGATTTGGTACATATCTAATTGGTACTGGGTAGAAAATGTTTGGTAAAAAATGAGCGAAGCCACATCCTCTCATTCTAAAAAAACCAAATTTATCGTATCTCTAAAACTATTTGACGGAGGTGAATAATATTTGAACCCTGTTCGCATCACTTTATCTGAAATCAAATCATCTCCCAGAAAGAAACGTTCAATGTTAAATTTTATTTAGTAAAACCTTTGAGCTATAGGAGTTAAGATGTGAAAATACCAGTAACTAAGAACTTTCGGTCAAATTTTGAGGCAATATGATATGAAGTTTAAAAAAAAACTTGCATAAACATAGTAAGAAAAGGAGATAACACATTTTCGCTCTTCAAAAAATTAAGTGCAGAAGATATGATTTTTTTTAACTATGCAATATTTTGGTGTTTTAGTGGGATTTTGACATCCTACAATTTTCTATTCGCTAAAGAAGTCCACAAGGATACCATAACTACAAAAATCGCAAAATGTGGAGATAGGACCATAGTGCTCTAAGTTATTAATATGTATATGAAAAGCTGTCAAAATATAGAACACATTTTTATCTCATCAAAACAAAGTCTCTTGATATGGAATATTTCAATTAAAATTATAAACGCTTGAAAGTGACTTGCAATTATCAAAGTTGTTTTAAAAGTATTTAATAGTTCATGATTTAATTTGATTATCATCGTCAAATACAAAAAAAAAACCAAAACATTTCTAAGGTCAAAAGAAAAAATCATGCTAACCATTAAACTTGGCTCAAAAATAATGATTCAAATGGGAGCAATAATAATTTTCCACCAAATTAATAAAAAACAATAATTTTTTTTAAATTAAAAAAATTCCCCCAACCGACAGGTGGTCGCACAACCGAGAGAATTTCCGTACATCCGTTGCGTTGTTGCATTGTTCAGACATAATTATAACGTATCGTTACTTGATGATGGCAACAGCGTCCAACCAGCAGAAGCAGGAGCAGCAGCAGTGATTAACGGGCAACAACCCAAAACCAAAACAACAACAGCAGAGATACAATGACAACAACAAAAAGTATAACATTTTGCGGCTGTTTTTTTGAAAATGCATACAGTGGAAAATATACACTGTTGGGGTTAGAATACACAATCACAATGTTAAGAGTCGTCGCAACACACCACACAACGTCTCTGTGACTCATTGACTGATAAAGATCATAAACAAAAAAATTGAGAAAATGCAGCGAATGAGGGCACGCGGGGCAGCAAGAGCATTTTGAAGATTTTTCAAGTGTAACAACTGCAACGAAAGCGAGTGAAGTGTGGAGAAGCTTTACACCAAAAAAAAAAAAATACAAAAATGCTTGTGTTTACATAAACATATGTATGTATGATTCAATTTTATGTAAGCGATCCCATCCCAACAAGCAACATAGAGTGCCAAGTGATGAGAACAAAATGTTTTTTCTTTTAAAGTTAAAGTTTTAGAATTTTCCTTTTATCGGTGAAAATTCTTTGGTTGTGTTTTTTATGTTTTTTGAGGGTGACCGCGTTGTAGAGAAAATCTTGTTCATTTTATTTTTATTGTTATTATTATTCATTTTGATTTCGTTGTTGTTGTTTTTGTTGTTGTCAATTAAAAATATTTATGAATGTTTATCATGCATAAGACATAAAGCCCAAGAAAAAATGTATCCATACAATTTAATGCAGCGTCAAATGCTTGAAGTAGTTTTGAAATTTTTTTTTTTTTTTTTTTGTTATACACAGAAAAAAATATTTTTAAAATTTTCTAGTTTTTTAACTTTGTGCACATTTACACACAATTACATTTCCAGTGATGTATAATTCAAAGTCGTGCTCCTTTTCTAACATAGTAAAAAAGGTAGGACAAATTTTTGTCTTCTGTTTAAATATATAGATATGAAATCCCCTCCGATAATTTTTATTTATTCTTAGTCATCTTTTTTGCGATTTACATGAAAAGTACTTATATTTAGAAAAAATGGTTCAAGAGTTTTATTAACTTAAAATTCCAATGAAACCTTATACTACGTTTCCACGACTGTTTTGATGTTTCGAGACTTAACAATAAAACTCGGCGTAAATCAAGTGATTGATCATAAAAAAATAAATCTATTTCTGAAGAGATTTATTTCAAATCTGCATATAAATCTAAGCAGGTCTACCGATTTTTGCTATTTTCGACCAAGTAGCAACCCTTAACTTTAATAATTGGCATCGAAGATCATTAAAAACGAAGCAAATGAAAAATAAATATTAAGAAGAAATGGAAAAACAACTTTAATTTTTCCACTTAGGACATTTAATGTCAATAATCAATTTCTCTCGACCGTTGGAAACAGGCAAGGCTTACAATCAGATTTATAAATCTCATCACAGCCAAATCTGTGGTGCGATTATAATGAAAATATTTTGAATATTTTGAAAAAATTGTAAAAGGGTTGTCTATGTAGTCCCCCGAGCGCTACATAGTCAGTCATAATCTAATCAGAGCTACTCTCCGATAGTATTTTTTTTACTAGGTGACCGATGGAACCTTATTTTGCGAATAACATTCAAACTACGAATAATTTTGAAAAAGTGGTACTAGAATTTTATGTAGAACTCTTCGAGCGCTATCTAGGTAGATCTCTTTTTTTGCAAGAGATTTAATAAGGAAAAGAATTTTTCGTAAAAAATTTTTTATGAAAATAAAATTTAAAAAAAAAAAAATATATAAAAAATGTTATAACTCTTTCTTGTGAGCTTAAAAATGCTATCAGAACTCATCAACGTGATGGCTTCGAGATGGAGTGAGATGTCAGTGCGGGAGACTAGTCAGAAGATTTAAAATTATCTCAATCGCTTGCCCAATTCATTCAGCGTTTTTCAAGCAGAAGCTCGAAGCCTGCAAGTCATTAGAGAATATTAAGACCATTTCCGGAAAGGTGGTAATTCTCTCTGACAGTCAGGCCGCTAACAAAGCACTGAATTTAAAAGACGAAATTAGTAGTACTAGAGTTCGCCTTGTGGCCGAAATTCGACCATTTCGATTTGACCACAAAACAAAGGAAAAAGTTTTTATACCCTTCCTTGGTCGATAAAACACAAAAAGCTTTTAATATTCTTGCAATATCGTACTTTCCATTTAGAGGCGTGTAACTCCTACTAAAGAGCAAACAGTTTTTGATATCTTTCTATACCAAAATTCATAAAAATCTATATCTATACCAAATTTCATAAAAATCGTATGCAGTATTTTCGCCGTGAGACCGTTTTTTCCATTTAGGGGCGTAGCACTGTCCACTGAAAATATAATGGTCATGTTATCGTTCCTTAGTGCCAATCCTACCTCCATACCAAATTTCGTTGAAACCGATGCTGCGGTTTAGCTGTGAGAGCGTTTTTTCCATTTAGGGGCGTACCACCGCCCACTGAAAAACATAATGGTCATATTATCGTTCCTTAGTATTAACCCTAAATCCATACCAAATTTGGTTAAAATCGATGCAGCGGTTTAGCTGTGAGAGCGTTTTTTCCATTTATGGGCGTGGCACCGCCCACTGAAAAACATAATGGTCATATTATCGTTCCTTAGTGCTAACTCTACCTCCGTACCGAATTTCGTTAAAATCGATGCAGCGGTTTAGCCGTGAGACCATTTTTTCATTTAGGGGCGTGGCACCGCCCACTGAAAAACATAATGGTCATATTATCATTCCTTAATACCAACCCTACCTCCGTATCAAATTTTGTTAAAATCGATGCAGCGGTTTAGCTGTGAGAGCGTTTTTTTTCATTTAGGGGCGTGGCACCACCCACTTTAAAAAAGTATATAGTCCTATGCACTGCTCCTCCTCACAACCTTTCCAACAAAAAAAAAATCAAGCAAATCGGTTGAGATTTAGGTATAGAAACAGGGACCTAACCGATTTCGTTTGCCTATTTATATATAGATAATGCAATGAAAATTGGTCAGGCTGTGGCGTAGCTGAGGAATTTTTAAGTCCGTGCTCCTCGCTTAACTCTACCAATTTGAATAAAGTTCATATTCTACTGGGTCTAGTGAAGGAGTGAATCTTTTCATATTTCTTAACCGATGCAAACTGGAAAGCATTGAATACTACCCAGGGCAATATGGACTTCATAGAATAGTTCAAAACCCTTTTATTAGGTAACAACCGCCACAGTTTGCATTAGACACTGGGCCATTGGATAGTTTTTCAGTAAAACTAGGTGTTACGTTTAAACATTTCGTCGGAGTTCCTTGGACGTAAACAAAGAAGAATCTCTTGAATACTTTCTCTGTAACTGCTCAGCTTTAGCTTGAGATAAGTGTCATTAAGAATCATCAACAACATGAAGAAGTGGTGCAATTTTTTTTATTTCTCCGTGATAAACGAAGATTTTCTTTTTTCTTATATTCTCTGAAACATTTTTCTCTGTGTGACAACAATTGAGCTGTTGCGCTTCAACATTAAATTATCTTATTGTATTAATGTTTTTTTTTTTTTATAAAAAATGGAATAAAGTTTTAATTTTTCTTTTTTGTAAAATCATGTTTTTGATTTGATTAGTGATGCATTCCTTCACTCATCCTATAAAATCCTCAAATCTTCATAAATAATAGAACAAATTGGGCAATACAATGTTTTCACTTTCTTGACAGTTTGACATGCTGACTGCTCAGATTATTGTTGCTGTTGTTGTTGTTGCTGTTGTTGTTGTTGCTGTTGTTGTTGTTGGTTTTGTGCTGTCTAATGTTTACAACTTGTTGTCAATCAACATCTGAGTACTGAGTTCAAGAAATGTTCAGCTGCTGGTTGTTTGTTGGAGCCTCCCTCCCAAATGCCGAGCTATTTTTATATGATCTGATTTCATTCTTTGTTAGGAAAATTGTTATTCATTAAATCAAATCTAAGCTACAGAGCTACAATTTGCGCTTTTTGTCAGAAGCTATCGCGCATACCTCTCTCAACCTAAAGCAAGTAAACTCGCGCTGAAATCGAGGTCAACTTTGTTAAAAAATGAAAAAAGCATTTAAATTTAATAAAAAATTATATGGATCTTAAGTGCCCCTATGTTATAATGCCGCCATAAAGAAAAAAATACTGAATAAAACGTAAAATTTAATGGCGTGTAAGGAAATTGTCTGTTTCAAGCCGAAAACAGCTGTGTCGGCGCGTATTATAGTTTAACTACTTAAATATTTCGGCAACTTAACAAAGTACATGATATCGTCATACCGGTGATGTGTTTCTAAAGTTACCAAAAATTAAAAAAAAAAATAATTGTTTCTTAATAGCATCTTAAAAAAAAAGAAGAAAAATAAACAAAATTTCGCAAAACAAAAAAGAACGCGTTCTGGTCGTTTAGGCCAAGTTAAAATAAAAAAAGAACCCTAACAGCTTAACCGGTTCAAAACACAAAAGCAAAAAAGACAAAAATAATTAATTGGCCAAATACACGTCGCGATTTGCGTAACATTGTTATGATTGTTACTGGTGTTTCACCAGCTTTTTATTTTTTTGAAAAGTTAAAGCCGTAGATATTAATTACAGTTGCCAGCAGCGTCAAAGAATTAAGTTAAAAGCTTGTGTTAAAATATCATTTAAGTTTGTGAAGTACAGTGGGGCAAAGAAACAAAAGTTTTTAGTAGATACATGGAAAGAATGATGAATTGACAACGGTTTAGATCAGATTGCAAACTCGTCTACACTGTAATGCCTTCTACTAACCATCTTGGTAAAGCAAACCATAGCTCAAAGCAGTGTTTCCACTGGCTCACTTGGTTCAGTTTCTGTTAGTTGGTTTGGTTACCAAAGAAAACACAGTTTTATTATTTCTGCGTTTTTAGAATAAATTTTCTTCAATGGCTAAAAAAGCATTTTCTACACAAATCGAAAACCAAAACTGTCTTAACATTTCTATAGTTTAACATCTTTTATGTTAGATAACTTTCTATTACCTTTAGGTTAGATTAAGATGTGAGGACAACTATAATTATAACTTAGACTAAGGGTATCAGCGTTTCAAAATCACTGAGCCAAGCTCAGATAACTCAGAATTTTGTCTCATTTACAACAACCACAATATTTCAATATTTTGCAAGTTTGCAACGATCACAAAAATTTTTTGTTGGTTTTTTTTTTGGCTTGTCTACAAAAAACATAACATTTCAATAAAAACGAAAACAACAAAAACAATTTTTTGTGATTGTTGTAGTTCCAAAAAATTTGCAAAATATTGAAATATTGTGGTTGGTGTAGACGAGCCAAAAAAAAAACAACAATTTTTTTTTTTTTTTTTTTTTTTTGTGATTGTTGTAGTCCCGAGAAATTTGCGCATTATAGAAATATTGTGAATGTTGTAGACTAGCCAATAAAAAAACAACAAAAAATTTTTTTTTCTGATCGTTGTAGTTCCGAGAAATTTGCAAATTATTCAAACATTGGGGTTGTTGTAGACGAGCCAAAAAAGAACTGCAAAAAATTGTCTTTTGTGATTATTGTAGCTCCGAGAAATTTTCAAATTATTGAAATATTGTGGTTGTTGTAGGCTCCATGCTGACACACTTCTCTAAGACCTCTAGGATAATTGTATAATTGGCTTATAACTTCATTAACTGTGTAAATATGGCAATACCTGATATGTACGATTTTTTTCGTAATGGTTTTATTTTATCTAGGCAGCTTTCAATGAGTATATCTCTACGACTTCTGGTTTCAGAGATAAAAACCATGAAAAAATGTGGCATGGAATATTCTGTGAGAGAATTTCTTTTAGATTTCTTTTAAATTTTTGTGTAGAACTTAAGAGGGCTACCGATTTTGACTATTTTCGAGCAAAGTGGCACCCCTTAATTTTGACACTCTTCAAATTTCCCTTGCTTTCTCTTTTTGTATAAGATTGGCTTAATTTTTCTGTCAAGCTACAACCATTTAAAAAATTGTGTATGTAGTAATTCTAAGGGTGGTAAGTTGAAAATGTCGTCTCAATCTCTCTTTGGGAAAATTCGATACAATTACTGCATTCACCATAACTAATTGTTCTTTTGTAACCCAAAAAGTTTTTATTGCACTCAATTTAGGATGATGGTTTGGTTTTTTTTTTAGTCTCCTGCGGCAAATGTTTTCTTTCTGAATTTTATTACTTTTTCGTTGTTTTTCTCACAGATATGTAGCAAGTTTTGTTTTTCTTGATTTCGAAACACAATTTTCGTTTCATTCTTAAACCACAAAACTTTTGCCAAGCAATAGCAATATTGAAATTTTTTGTTAAGAAAACAATAATCCACTAAAAGTTTTGTCTTCTATGTTGAATGTCATATACTGGGTCTTAAGTCCGAAGTAATGATATTATTGATTAAATTTAAAATAAAATGTCAAATGAACATATCGTCGCCTGAATTCTCGTTTGCTCCATACGCAACTTCATTGAAAAAGCAAATGCAAATAACTTGTGCTTGTGTCGACACACTTAATGTGCTTTTGCCTTTTTAACGAATAGGCGTATGGGGCAAAAAAGAGTTCAGGCGACGATATTACAAGCATAAAAATATCAAGAAACACCATTTCTGTGTTTTTGTATCATGAAATCAAAAAGCATAAACTTCTTAGAAAAATATGTGCAATAAATTTAATAGTATGTATATTTTTAAAATAAAATGTTCCTGCCTTTTGAAACATACTTCTTGAATTTTGTGCGTCCAAAAATAGCCTTAAAACTATACGACGATATCGTAAAATTGAATAGTAATAATATCCTTTGGTAAATATCTTATTTTCCAAAACTATTTTTATCGATTTTTGGAAATCATTAACTTGAAGTGGGAAGAATCTAAGTGGCTTTGCTTGAACCCTAGTTCCGAGGTAAAAATATGAATCACTAAAACTGTGTGAAGTAATGATTTTCTGATTAAAGAAAAATTGGTTTTTCTTTATTGACTTTGAAAAACTTATAAATATTTTGGATATCACATATGTTAGTTCAGTTTATCATATAAGATAAAAAAGATATTAGGGAAGGTCAGAAACCGAATTTTTCAATTCAGCCATTCAATTCCTAGCGAACCAGAATTAACTTTACCGTCTCGGAATTGCTGAAATTCTGTGCATGTACTGTGTAGTACTACCTTTCCAAAATAGTTTAAGACAGTGATTCTCAACCTATGTGGAGCGGCACTTTAGAGTGCCGTGAGATTTTTAAAATGTGCCGACATGATTTTTTAAGGTTTCTGGAAATTAAAACCTTTTTTTGATATAATGATGTGCAGACTACCTTCTTTCCCTAACAATCTTCCAGGTGGTAGTACCTAAAAGGGATAGTTGGGCTATTTTAAATATGTTCTTTAAATATACACGGATGGATCAAAATTGGATACAGGTTCTGGATCATGAAATTTTTCCGAGTATATAGAACTAATAAAATCGTACAGACAGACAAATGACTATAGTGTCTTTCAGGCAGAGGTTTATGCTGTTCTGAAAGCCGTAACTTCTTGAGAAGCGTTGTTATTTATTTACCTTGATAGCCAGGTGGCCATCAAAGCAATTTCATCAAATCATATTACTTCAAAACTTGTATTAAGCTGTTAAGAAGGATCTTTTGCGGTATTAGTAAGGACTACAGTATGACACTTTGCTGGATTCCCGGTCATAATAATTGCTTATGAACTAGCTATGAAAGGATCAAACCACACAAAATTACACATTAGCGTAATCAAGGAAACAATCGAAAGTAAACTAGAAATAAACTTGAAAGCATATTAGATAAATTTATTTTGCTATCCTTAAGTATGAATCGATCAAAATTTTTTATAGCAATGCAAAAAAAACAATGTGCGTAACTTAATTAGTGCTATTACTAGAAACTGTGGCATAGAAAACCATACATTTGTAGAAGTTATAAAGAAACAGATATGGAAGATACAGTTCTTCATTTCTGTGGTCATTTCAATTTTGAACCGCTCACTATCTGAATTGTGTCTTAAATCCATTTGGTAGTATATGTGTCGGGTACACAATGGGACCAATTCCGAGGCCTAAGTTAATATTGACAACATGGTCATCCCATGGATTTTACCTAACTAAGCCTACATAAATCAATAAACCAATTCAAATTCTCTTCAAATTTGTGTTGTTATTAGTGTGCCGCCAAATTTTGATATTATTAAAAATGTGCCGAGACGAAAAAAAGGTTGAGAATCACTGGTTTAAGACATGAAAATTTATAGAGAAAAATCCAAGTTATGGACAATTTTGCAAGGCCGTATCGATTGATTTAATTAATTAATCAAAAAAATGCAAAAATTCCTATTATGTGTCGTATTTCTGTCAAAAATATCAATTGCCAGAGAAAAAAATTTCAAATTTGAATTTCAAATAAATGAAGGTTCCATTGTTCATCACATTTTCACATTGTCACATTATAGTTAGACCTCGGCAAATTTATGCCAGATTGTGAAAAATGGGAGAAATAGTAAGAAAATATAATGGAACATTTTGTTTTTTTTCTTTTTTTGTGATAACAAAATAGTTTCCATAGCAATTGGCAATTGCTGTGGCTTCAGATCAATAAGAACACACTAATGCCTATGCAAACGAATGGGTAGATATTACCATTGAATTCAGTAGAGAAAACACAAAACGTTTATCGCAAACGCAAAATGTGCGCAGACATAACTTCCTTCCTCTCCAATGTAACACACATTGCATGTGCCAAATGTCTTGTCGTGTGTCTTCGCAGTGTTTCCCGTACGTGATGTGGCCATTTAAATGAAACATAAGTACATACAAACATATGTAGATATATATTTTTAGATATATCATGTGTGCAGCATTAATATTTAACGAATTTATGGGCCTCTCACTCTCTGTGTTTGTATTTGTGTGGCTTTGAATTTTAATTGTTTGAAAATTATAGAAGAAGGCACTCGCAGACTGTCACCATATCATATTTTACTATTCCTATTTCTACCTCTAAGATGCGGGTAGACCATAGAGCCTTTCTATCGAGCGTAAATTTCATAATGGCATTAAAAATAGAAAAAAAAAACTGCACCCATTATTGCAAAGTAAAGAAAAGAAAGAGAGAGGCTACAGTATAAACTATTCAAAAGCAATTAAGCAACACAGTAAGCAAGATTTTTCAAAAAAAAACTTCAAAGAAATTTGGTCGGCTCTGCAAGGAGTAACTTTTTTAAACAAACGGATCAGTAACGGATCCGTAACGGATAAAAAAGCGGAGATATGAACCATCTGGCACACTGGGATGTCAATACCGGCAAAAATGGCACAAAAAACATTTACATATTTCTTTGTAGATTTTAAAGGTGGAAAATCGGTAAATTGTGATAAGCACTGCTTCTCATAATTGTCCCTAATTTGAAAACTTCTTTACCGATTTGCAGTTATTAAGTTTATAACAGATTATAATATGGAACTTTACTGAACATCTAGAAGACCCCGACTACGCTGACGACATCTGCCTCTTATCGTTCAAATATTCAGATATGCAAAACAAAATTGAAATCGCAAAAGGCCGGCCTGAAAATCAACGTATCCAAGAGTAAAAGCATGAAGCTAAAGGCAAACTGGAATGACATCACGTTTAGAGCTGGCAGTGATGACATCGAAAACGTCGAAAGCTTCACGTATTTAGGCAGCATTATCTCCATGGATGGTGGAGCAAAAGAGGATATTAACTCAAGAATAGCAAAAGCAAAAGGCACGTTTGCTCAACTGAACAAAATATGGTCTTCATCCGTTATATCCACCAAAACGAGAGTGCGCATTTTTGATTCGAATGTGAAATCGGTTTTGTTATGTGGGTGCGAAACATGGCTTGTTACTGAACAACTAACGAACAAGCTGCAAGTATTCGTCAACAAATGCTTAAGGCGTATACTAAAGGTTTGGTGGCCTCACACTATATCAAATGCCGAGCTACATCAAAAATGCAATCAGAGGGCTATCGCAAACGAGGTCAAGCTGCGCAAATGGGGATGGATTGGTTACACTCTCCGGAAACCACACAGCGAAGTTTGTCGCCAGGCCCTTGAGTGGAATCCACAAGGCAGTAAAGGACGTGGTAGACCCAAAACCAACTGGAAAAGATCGTTGGAAAAGGAAATCCAAGAATCGGGAAAATCGTGGCAAGAGATCAAAGTCATCGCAAGGGATCGTGACAAATGGAGAGATTTCATATTGGCCCTATGCTCCTCCTAGGAGTTAAAGGAGAATACATACATACATACAAGATGTTCTAAAAAATTGTTTCTTGCGTGATTTCAGAATGATCTTGGAACGACGAGACTTATCTAAAATGAAATTTAGAGTTTTGCAGTACTTAGGATGAAATTTTGAAAATGCGCTTTTTATGGGTACTTTACCTTTATTAAAATTATATTATGTGGTTGATTTTAGGTTCCAGTTATAATTTTTTTTATACCAAGACGGAAAATTTTATATGTAAGTATATCGTAAAATTCGTTTCGAAAATTTGTCAGACCCGAGAATTCGCACAAATCGACGATAACGACCAAAAATTTAAAAAAAAAATCTTAGCTTATTTTTTTTACACCCCCTTTCAGATTTTTGGGCGTTATCGTGGATTTTCCCAAAAAGTGTTTTTTATTTTTTTCATTAGTCAGTCAACACCTTTAGGTATTTTTTGAAGAAGAAGAGGTTTTCTATCTTTTATATTAAAAAGTTGTTTTTTTTTTTTCAATTAACATGAAAATTACGAATATCTGTACGCCTGGTCTTTTACTGATATCTTAGAAGTGTTGGATATTTCTGGCTTTCTACTGATATTGAAGATTGTTCTCTGTATGCCTGATATTGAAGATGTTCCTCTGTAGGCCTGTCTTTTTACTTTTTAGAAGTTTTTGTATGCTCCTGGCCTTTTACTGATATTGAAGATTGTTTTCTGTACTTATTTTGGGATTTACATAAACAGCACGAATGTTTTGGAAAATTGTTACTGAAATTTTCTTTGTAAATCTACGAGTGCTACCCAGATCTCTAATCAGAACTTCTTTCCAATAAATTTTTTGTTCCTGAGTGACCAACCTTATTTTCCAATTAAAGAATAATTTTGAAAGTGGTGCTAGGATTTTCTATAGTACTTTTTTACTGCTACCCAGTACTGTAATCATAACTTTTTTGTTGGACATTTTTTATGAAAAATTTTTTATACAAAAAAATTTTTTTTTGAGAATTTCAGGACTACTTAAGAATGTTATCAAAACGATTCTACCTGCTTCCGATTTTGGGTCCAATTTCGTAGAACTATTTTGAATTTTGTGAAACAACTCCAGAACTATTCTCAATGGACACAGAACTCTAAAATTTTGTAAGGTTTTCAAAAATTACGGCACCAACTTTGTAGAGAATTAAATCGCATTAAGCGTGAAAATACTGTATTCTTGTAATATGATACAGACTCGACAAACACATTAGAAATAACACAGTTGAAACAGAAGACGCAATCGATTTGTGGGCACAGTAGCTTAAACAACAACAACACTAACAACAACATCAAAAGAAAAACAATAGCTAAAAGATGGAAATTAAAAATACAAAAAAAAAACCGAAAGAAAAACCACAAAAGAAAAACAGTCGAAAAGTTTAACTTAAAAGCAAAAAGCATTACCGCATGTGGCACGACACCGTTTACACCTCAGCGATGACGCTGACGATTTGCTGTCACCATGGGAGAACACAAATCTTAAGGTTGGGGAGCAGCACAAGCAGCAAACAGCATTTGTATGGTTTTATCGACACAATTTGGAGCATGGAAAAAAAAGTGGGCTTTAAAGAAAAATTAGTGACAATGACATTATTTCATTAAGCAAAAACAAAACAAAATTTATAGAAAAAATACAGTATGGAAATTAAATAGACTTTTCCATAGATTTGAAAAATACTTATTACAAATCTTTCATTATGAGAGGGTTCTCATATGAATGAATTACTATTTTATCAGTATTTCTCACTTCACCGGACATTTCTTTCGACCACAGAATAATTTCGAAATTTCAGAACCGTTAGTTTCCGTCCAAGATAGATTTGGCTGTACTTATGTTTCTTTTGGTATATTTTATTTAAATAGTTTTTACAAAAACCAGTCCACCCTAATATATATAATCATAAAATATGTAAGCACATAAGCGCAGCTTGCTGGAAAATGAAAAAGAATATAAGTATATAACATTGAAAATGTTTCAATGTTTTTAGTCTAAGGTCTTTACACATTCAAGTGGCATGTAAAATGTTTGCTTGCAGCATTGCTGCACCACCTTTGCATCAAAGCAAACAAACAGACAACATGCCATGCAACCAACCAACCACTTAAGCGACGACACCCACCGTTTTAGCTTACGCCAATTTAAATGATCATGGAATCAGTTAAAACCGCAGTAGCAACTATCGCTTATTCTGAAAAAAAAAACTCATATGATTTCAATTGCAATCCACTAATTATAAATTTTATTATTTACCCAGTCAGTCATTGATTGAGGAGAGGGGGAAACTTTAAGTTCAGCAAAATTTTTCAAAATTGCTCTTTAGAGTGGAATTAATTGCACCCAATCAAAATGTCACGAGTTGCTAATTATGATATGCTTACGACGCATCTAACGTCCATACTATAGTTGAGAGTTGAGAACAGAAATGTTTTTCCATATACCCAGGTAATACTTTAGAAATATGTTTTTTTCCAGAATTCAGGCTTTCTTTCATATCGATACGTCCAACGTAAAGTTACCAACTTTTTACGGGACAGTATTTTTCGAAATTTGCGTATTTGGTTCCATCTTGTGTCAAATTTTGGTGCATCTAGCTTGAAATTTTAAGGGCTGGGAGCTATTTTTGTAGATAATCATAACTAAAAACTACGATTTTCGAGTTACCAACTTTTACGTTGGACGTATCAATATCATTGCTTTGTTATCATGTTCAAAGTTGCTTGGAATCTCCTATTTATGAATCCAGTAAATCCAGAATTGAGTTATCCTTTCTTCAAAGTTCAGTAAGTTCAGGCATTTGCCAAATACAGTGTAGTCTTATTTTGACAATCTCATTGCTATCCGATGTGATTGGCAAAAATTAATTACGCTATATAATTATTTATATAACTTCAAATATGCCTCGAAACAGAAATTTCTACACTTTAAAGAATGGATCATTCAGAATCCTGATGTGATAGAAAACACCAAGTCTACATATCGTCCCTATACAAGTGAAAATTACCAAGTCAGTTTTTAAAATTTTGAGATATCAGTGTTTTGCTTTTACTTTTATGACAGATATAAGTATGACTAAATGAGTCTTATCAAACTAAAGTCCATAAAATTTTATACCAGAAATACCAAGTATGATAACTCAATACTCCGGAAAACTGACTTAGTACTTTTCATTTGTATAGAGACGATATATTAAAAACAGTATTTCCTTACCCTTGAAAAAGTTCGCCTCACTTCGGACTATAGTGCTAACCTTTGAAATGTAGTTCCTTCTTTTATATACATATGCATTACAGATTCTACTTAAGTAAGAACAAAACTAGTTATAGGTCGACCATCAGTAGTGATGAGCAAACCAAGACCAAGACCATGGTTTTGATATTGAATCTTGGTTGTGATTTTGGTCATTAAGTATTGGTCTCGGTCTTGGTCTTGAAAAAATTTCTAAAGATTATTGAGCATTCAAAATTTCGAAACCTTATTTTTTCAAAGCAGTTTGGTTTTTAAGATCCCAAATTTCGAATTGAGGGATGATTTATCTTCGAAAAGGGCGTGAAACACTTATTAACTATAAATTACCAAGGTTGAAAAGCAGACTGAAAGCAGTCATTGTCTTGGCAATTATCGTGAGCAAAGATATCAGCGTCTTGGTCTTTGTCTCGAAAAATTACCAAGAGCAAGACTCAAGACCAAGACTAATTTTGCTGGTCACTAACCATCAGCGATCGCGCTGAAACTTATTGGCATGGTAGGTACTTTACGCAAAATTTTATTTTTTCAATTTTCGCTAACTCTTATAGGCGGTACTTTTAGTGTCCTGTAAAACATATTGAAATTTAGAGAAAAACAACTTTCAAGGCATTTCATTTAAATTTTTTTTTTTTTCAGAATTTTCCAAAATTTTCCTGGCTCTACAAGAGAATCAAGTAGACTTTATGGCTTTTGAAATCTGATCATTTTCTAAAAAAAGCATTGTCAAAATTGTCTCCCAGGAACCGAAGCAATGAGCATATTTCTACACCCGTCTTTTTTGTTTAACCTCGAAAACACGAAAATCCACAATTTTCCCGGTTTCGGGCAAAATAAAAAATACGTTTCGAGTCAAATTGGGTAAAGCACCATGGCAATAAATTTTAGAGCGATCGGTGATGGTTGATCTGAAATTTGGTTCGTTCTTACTTAAAATCATATATAAGAGAATAATATCGTCACCTCAATATTGCAACTATGTAACTCCTAAAATAAAATTTTTGGGGTAAGTTATATACATCTTGGTTTGGTGCACAATCTGGTTCAATCAGAGTACTCTAAAAGTTTAAAATCAGTGTAAATTCAAATTTTTCAAAATCTTTAAATTGAATTATCTCAAAACTAGAAATTTGGAGTTATCTAGTTGTAGCATTGAAGTGACGATTTGATTTTATTATATATGATTTTTAGTTAGAACGAACTATTACTTTCTCTGAGCAAACCTAATAGGAAGTTATTCATCAAATTAAAAGTGATTATTCTAAACTGCAAGTCAGACGCAGGCTGCTATCGTATTCAATAACTTTGAGTACAGAGGATGAACAGGGTGGAGTTAACACCATTTTCCCAAAGCTTGCCGCTTTCAAGAAGAAAAACACTGTTTTCGATATTTAGAAATTGACGATTAAGAATAAGGCCGACTTAATACTTGAGAAAAATATTTAAAGGATGGACTCGCAGACTTCTCTACATCCAACCCTGCAAAGTGTTAAGAGGAGTAACTTTTTGACTTTGTCTAAGAACAAACTAAGTAGTTGCGTTGAGTTTAACGTTTCATAACAGACTAATTTATTTTTGTCAAATTTCTTATGACTAGCTTAAAATGTTACATTGCTATGCGCCACTGAGAGTATTAGAATCGTATGATTTAACAGTTAGGTGAAAAGCAAAATAGAAAGAAGAATTACTCGAATGATTTTACGGTTCTTTAAATAGTAGAAAAAACAACCAGTGGCGGTGTAAACTAAATTATTAAATAGCAAAATTTTCAAAATTAAAGAATTCAAATTCTAGTCAAATAAACTTAGGATAAAACTTAATATTTTTCATAAACATAACCGCCAGCCTTGAACGGCGTTCAACATTCCTTCGGCAATTGATGAAGTTTAGCAACTGGCCTCTTGAAAGTTGAATTCTCAGTTTTGATAGTGACAACTCTGACGAGCCCATCGGATCCAGCATGGGTTTCGATTACACGGCCAAGTTTCCAGCAAGCGGGAGGTAGATTATCTTCACGTATCAGGACGACGTCACCAATAATTAGATTAGATTTTTCTTTCAACCATTTAGATTTTGGTTGAAGTGACAGCAAATAATCAGTTGACCAGCGAGACCAAAAATATTGAGTTAATTGTTGAACCAATCTCCATTTAGATAATAACCCAGTTTTGAGATGAGTTATGTCTGCTTCTGGCAACGAGTTCAGGGGCCTTCCAACTAAGAAATGTCCAGGCGTTATATAGGGGACGTCATCAGAATCAGCTTGGACTAAAGGCCTCGAATTTAATATAGCCTCAATTCTAGCTAGGAGAGTTGATAATTCCTCAAAGTTTAGTGTAGCTTGACCCATAGTTCTTCTTAGATGAAACTTCATAGACTTGACTGTAGACTCCCATAACCCACCGAAATGTGGCGTATTTGGTGGTATGAAGTGCCACTGAATACCCTTTGAAGATAAAAAATTCGAAATATCATTATTAGATTCAAAAGAAGTTACCATTTTGTGAATTTCATTCAGCTTTCTGGCAGCTCCTTGAAAATTAGTTCCATTATCGCTGTGTATATGACCACACAGACCACGTCTAGCAACAAATCGATCGAGAGCGGCTAAGAAGGCATCGGTACTCAAATCGGAGACAAGTTCTAGGTGAACAGCTTTGGTCACTAAGCAGATAAAGACTGCAACATATGCTTTGACTTTCGGGGCCTTTCTGCCACTGTGCTGCTTATACAATATAGGCCCAGCATAGTCGCATCCAACTTCGTAAAATGGAAAGGCAGCGTTGACACGAAATTTGGGCAAGTCGCCCATAAGTTGCTCTTGAGCTCGTGCACTAAAGCGAGTGCAAGCTCCACACTGGCGAATTACAGTTTTAACAATTTCACGAGCACCAATTATCCAATATTTTTGCCGCAGTGTAGCGAACAACAAAGTAATTCCGCTATGAAGATTTTTCACGTGCAAATCGTGAACAATTTTCCGAACGATTGGGCTGTCTTTATGAAGAATTATTTGATGCTGACTGTCATAAGGTAGGTCAGCTTTAGTTAATCTTCCGCCAACACGCAGCAGCCCATCAGCATCCACGAATGGTGAAAGTTTCCGTAGTTTTTTGTTAGTTAGGGTAGCTTGACCTTGCTGAATAGACGACATAATCTCAAAAAAGTCAACCGCTTGATAGTATTTATACAATTTTAGTTCAGCAAACTTAAGTTCTTTGACTTTGAGAGGTGAGGTGTCTCTGCACTTATTTTTGAGAATGTTGACATATCGTATGCAGTAAGCTAGTACTCGCACCATTTTAGCCCAACTGGAAATTCTGTTGTTTATTCTGCTAACGGAGTCCGGATCGTAAGTAGCTGAAGCTAGAGCCACATGATTTACTGGACGAAGTTCTTCACTTGTAATATTATCCTGAGATTCGGATAGTGGCCACCAATTTTCCTCCATAAGCAACCACGATGGACCATTAAACCATAATTTATCATTAATTAAGAAGCTGGATCTTACACCTCTACTAGCAGCATCGGCTGGATTCTGTTTGCTGGGAACATATCGCCATTGCGCACTGGGAACAGTTTCTAAGATGTAGGATGTTCGATGACTAATAAAAGTTTTCCACTTCGATGGATGTGAAGACAACCAGGCTAAAACGGTTTTGCTATCAGACCAGCAAACCACTTCATTTAATTTCAAGTTAATGACAGATGCTAAATATTCAAACAGTTGAGTTAACAAATACGCTGCACAAAGTTCCAGCCTGGGAATTGAAAGTGAGGCCATTGGAGCCACCTTGGTTTTAGATATGACTATGTTAGTTGACACTTGTCCATCTGCTGACGTTTTCCGACAATAAATGACTGCAGCATAGGCTAAGCTGGAGGCATCACAGAATCCATGAAAGGTTACAACTGGCTCTGTGGAAAAAATAAGTCGTTTTATATTAATGTTATTAAGTAAATAAAACTCTGAAAATAGTAGTTTGACTTCGTCTAAAATGTCAGCAGGCAACAGCTCATCCCATTCCAGTTTGGATAGCCATAGTCGCTGTATAATTATTTTCACAGCTATAATTGCAGGTGATATCCAGCCAAGTGGGTCAAAAATTTTCGAAATCTCGGAAAGCAGGTTCCTTTTGGTGTTAAGGCAATATTGATTTTCTTTTACCTTATACGAAAAACAATCAGTCATAGGATTCCAAATAACGCCAAGGAGGCATACTGTCATATCCGATGGCACATCGACCATGCTATAAATTTTCTCACTATCTGGAATCTTTTGAAGAATACTACTCTGATTTGTGGCCCACTTCCTTAAGTGGCAACCGCCAGCCGTAAGCAAATTATTTAATTGTTCTGCTAGCTCTTGAGCTTCTTTTAGGGTATTGGAGCCTGCCATACAATCGTCAACATAAAATGAATTTTTAACAGCTTCACTAGCCATAGGGTACCGATTATGCTCGTCATCACTCAGCTGTAGGAGAGTGCGAATAGAAAGATAGGGTGCGGGACGCGTGCCATAAGTTACAGTAGTTAATCGATAATGTTGAACTTCCTCATTAGGTGAATTTCGCCATAAAATGCGCTGATAGTCCTGATCACATTCTTGTACATTTATCATTCGAAACATTTGTTGAATGTCTGCCGAAAAGCAGTACTTCTTACAACGATATCTCAAAAGAACAGCTATTAAGTCTTGTTGCAAAATTGGTCCTTTTAGTAAATTGTCATTTAGCGATTTTCCATTAGATGATTTAGCAGAACCATCAAATACCACTCTTAGTTTTGTGGTTAAAGAATTTTCTCTAAGAACAGCATGGTGAGGCAAGTAATAAACGTTTTCGGACGGACGATTTATTTCCTCCTGGGGAACAAGTTTCATATGACCCAGTGACAAGTATTCACTCATAAATTCTGTATAGGATAGTTTTAAATCAGGATTAGATTTAAATTTCCTTTCCATAGACAGTTGTCGTCTTAAGGCCCCCGCATAGGATTTACCAGTTTCAGGATTTTTCACAAATGGAAGTCTGACTGAATATCTATCAGCACGGATAGTAGTAGATTTATAAAAGTCTTCAGCTTGCTGATCTTCAGCAGTCAAAGTAGTAGTCATCTGAGGGACGCTTTCAAGTTTCCAAAATAGTTGCAAAGTTTGGTTCAAATCAACTTCAGGTATATTTTGAGTCATTATGTGGCAAGTACTAAAGGTGTTTTCAGACGTACAACCTCCACAAACAACATAGCCAAAGATTGTATTTTGAGCTAGCAAATTACCATTTTTAACAATACGCCCTTCTTTTAATAGAGTAAAGAAATAGTCATATCCTACAAGGATGTCAATATCCTTTGGAGTATCAAATTTGGGATCAGCAAGAGACAGATTTTTTATATCTTCCCAATAGTTTATTGTAAGCGAAGAACATGGCAATTGAGATGTAAGACTCTTAAAAACATGGGCTAGCATGACAACACTTTCAGAATTATAAATAGATTTTACCTGAAGCTCGACTATACCCCGTGTTGCACCAGCCTTGTTATTTCCCAATCCGTGGATAAATATTTTAGAGGCAGATCGTTGTAATCCAAGTCTATTTGCACACCGCTCGGAAATCAACGTGTTCTGGCATCCAGAGTCCAATAGAATATTACAGCCTTGAAAGCAACCCATGTTGTCCTTAACAAAAACCCTAGCAGTGGGCAAAAGCATATTTAGATTTCTTACCTCAGATGTGGCAGCAAGATTGATTGATGTAGTTACAGCATCTATTGTAGCTTCGACTTTTTTAGGCAGTTCACTCGATTTTTTCTCATCCTTAGTGGGGAGAGAATCCACTTTTTTCACCATGGCAGCTGCGACCGTATTGTAGTTAGAATTTCGCTCTAGATGAATATAAGAATGATGATGACCTTTGCAAAATTCACAAAGGTGTTTAGATGGACAATTTTGTACTGAATGTCCCTGCTTCAAACAATTAAAACACAATCTTTTCTCTTTTACGAAATTTATGCGATTGGGCGTAGACATCTTGATAAACGTAGGGCAATAGGCAAGATGGTGGTCTTGAGAGCACGCAAAACAGGATCGTTTCATGTAGCCAGAATAAGTTCTGACGGATTTAATTTTAGATTGTGTTCCGCCAGCGCGTTGCTTTTCAATTGGAGTTGGAACACGTTCTAATGCATCACAACGTTCATTGATGAAAATGATAAAATTCTCCAGCGTAGGAAATGTAGTTTTACTACAATGCTCAGCCCAAGAATGATGAGTTTCTCTATCGACTTTTTTAAGTAAAAGATGTATCAGCCACGGATCACGTTTCTCTGCTTCCTCGCCTTGCGCTCTAAGCCCACGTATAACTTCATCAGCAATATTCGATACGTTTCGAAGACCTTGAGAGTCATCTGCTTTAGATATAGATAAAAATGTTTCGATTAAAGAATCAATAACCAGTGAAGGCTTATCATAACGATCTTGAATCTTTTTTATGGCTTCCTCGTAGTTTTGATCTGACACAGCAAGATGTCGTATAAGCATGGCAGGCTCACCCTTTAACAACCCTTTCAGATATTGAAACTTCTGTGATGCAGTCAATGTATGGTTGTTATGCACTGAGCTGTTGAATAAATCAAAGAATGATCTAAATTCAGAGTAGTTACCTTCAAATATTGGAATATTCAGCTTAGGAAGTCGTATATCAGCAGCTGGGGCAGCGGTGTTCGCGGTAGGTGACGAAGTCGTAGCACCAACATTTGCTAATGGCGGTTGTAGCGCTGTCAATTTTTCCAAAAAAGATGTTTGGGACTCCAACAGTTTCTGCATAGCATCTTGATGCGTTGTTGTTGAGTTGAGGGGATCACTATTAACATTTGCAGCAAGCAGCTTGCAATCAATAATTTCACTTAACCTAGCTTTCATTTAAAAATATTTCTCAAATTCTTTTAATTCAGTATCACGTTCCTGGAGGCAGTTCCCTTTAGATAGGTTATTTTATTCCGTAGAGTATCGATGGTAGCCATAATTACTTAGGAAGTTTTTTTTACCCAATTTAATTTTTATAATAAAATCCAGTTGAGGAGCACTTCAACAGTTAAAACACTTTTTTAGTTTTTATAACAAAATCCAGTTGAGGACCACTTCAATAGTTAAAACACTTTTTTAGTTTTTTTTGTTTTTTCACAAGTTGTATGTGAAGCTTTATGCAGCTGGGCAAAAGAATTTGCAAACAGTTATGCTCGTATGTATGTTTTCAACGCAACAACAATATATATATACACAATGTTTTTTTTTTTTTTATTATTAAGCGCAGTAATAAGCAGCCACAATTAAAACACACAATTTTGTTTTTGTTTTTTACTATTAAGCGCGGTAATAGAAAATAAAATTTAACTCTCTTTAACGCGACAACGATCACGTCGGGGTCACCAAAAAATGTCTAAGAACAAACTAAGTAGTTGCGTTGAGTTTAACGTTTCATAACAGACTAATTTATTTTTGTCAAATTTCTTATGACTAGCTTAAAATGTTACATTGCTATGCGCCACTGAGAGTATTAGAATCGTATGATTTAACAGTTAGGTGAAAAGCAAAATAGAAAGAAGAATTACTCGAATGATTTTACGGTTCTTTAAATAGTAGA
This sequence comes from Calliopum simillimum, assembly GCA_951812925.1. NCBI lineage: Eukaryota > Metazoa > Arthropoda > Insecta > Diptera > Lauxaniidae > Calliopum > Calliopum simillimum. The sequence continues at coordinate 16,344,915 of OX638372.1, read as the reverse complement.
AAAAACAACCAGTGGCGGTGTAAACTAAATTATTAAATAGCAAAATTTTCAAAATTAAAGAATTCAAATTCTAGTCAAATAAACTTAGGATAAAACTTAATATTTTTCATAAACAGACTTCTTATAGATTTTTGATCCACAAGCACACTGGGTTTACACTTTTGTTTATAAAAGGGAGCGAAATAGCATTTGAGTTTGACCGATAGCTTGACTTGCATGGACTTGCACGATCAACGGGCATCCCATTTAAAGGAAACGGAACAAAGAACAACATTTTTGTATCTAGATAACCTAGCCCCGTTATATAACGATTCGGTTTTATAATACACGCACAAGTTTCAAAGAACTTTGTAACTATATAGATGTTTTTTAACTGGCTCTAGTTCATGTATTCAAATTAAAAGATTTTGGAAAATTTTTTAATTCAATAACTTTATTGTTCCAATATTTCGAGTTGAACTACATGACCTAGAGCCAGTTAAAAAACGTCTATATATTTATATATAAAGGTCGCTAAATCAAATCATTAGAACTTTGTAACTATAAAAGTTATGAGATAAATATTCAAATTAAATCGAGAATTTGATGGAATTTTTATGACTCCTTAGTGATTATGAAAAACCTAAGCCGAATGACGTTTAAAGTTAAAAAAAAAATAAATTTCTTAAATTAAATTCATTTCAAATAATGGCATAAGCACTGGTCTCACATTTCACATACAAGTAGATGTTCCATGCAATATTTTTCACTTGCTGGTTTTTCAGCCAAAAACTAACAAACGTCTGAAATTTCTTTCTTTCCTCATTCATCTAAAGTTGAGTTTTTGAAATCAAAGTCGGTCACATTTAATTTTTTTTTATATTTTTTTTTTTTTTATTCACCATTTGCAACTCTAACTCAATCATTTCAATAATCTGGGGATATGTATTTCTAGCACACAGTGGCAACCAACCCCCGCATACAACACAAAAACCATACAATCCTGTATGCGCTGTAGAATTTCCATTCATTTGCTGTCAGTTGCAGTGGATGGAAAGAGAGCAAGGAAAAGAAAGGAAAGAAAAGAAAAACCACAACGTAAGTGGAGTAATGAGAAAATAATAATAAAATATAAAACTAATATCCTTGCATTACCCAAAGCCACAGCGGCATCCGCGTACAACATCCCTAAGGATGCTATGCAATTGCTTATGGGCTGCATGATATTTATAATTGATTACACTCCCCCGGCGTGTGTGTGCCTTGCCCAGCCAGCGACGTGTTTGTAAGAGACCTGATTCCGATTTTATTCCCGCACTGACTGTGACTTCACAGACTGACTTCACCAATGGTGATTTCGCTGTCGGCAGCTCCATTTAATTTTTCATTCGCATTCTTTTGTTCCCATTTTCTTTAGAAACTTTTTCCTTTTTTTTATTTTGTTACTTTTTTCTTTTATTTTTCTATTTTATGTTTAGTTAGTTCTTCGGATGTGCTATGGATATCGTTTTCCTTTTTTTTGTTTTTTTCTAAATGAAGTTGTAAACAAAACCAGGATAATAACAATGGGGCATCCGCATTGCAACGTCTTCGTCTTCTTCTTCGTCTTTTACAATTTTTTGTACTCTAATTTTAATTGCAAACGGTTATCCCGGAGAAAGCGTTCACTTTCTATTAAGAATTTGTTCCATTTTGCTTTTCTTTGTTTTAATGATTTTTTTGCGGAGTTTACATTTCTTAAGAATTTTCTTTTTTCTTAAGAAGAATACTAGGTTATGTCAACTTTTTCTTGGAAACGATTGAGAGGATTTAAAGTTTAAGCTTTATAGGATAGAACAAAAGAACGTTAATCCAAAGGATATACTTAAGCAATTATGGTATTTTTTCAACTTTTATACAGAAACTAAACTTTGGTTCATCTCTTAAATAAGATCTAGATGATTTTTGATATCTTTGATCAATCCTTATTGTTTAACTCTACTTTTCGACTACTTCGATGTTTTCTGAAACAAATTTATAGTTTTATTGTATATTTTCGTCGATTTTCTCTATACTCACTTTTTGATGCTATCTGATACCCTTGGATTTTATATGTTAATTGATATTTTTCGTAACAAAACGATTTATCACATACTTTTCAAAAGGATTTAAGCCTACTAGTGCTTTATCATCATTATCCAAGCTGTTTATACGTTATACCAACACTTTAATTGATTACGCCAATATAATTCGATAGGTAAGTTTTTTGTCTTTCATCAATCATTTTTCATAAATTTTGTCCACAGAATTTCAGTATTTTGTACTTTTGCAATGTTTCCTGTTATTTTTGATACAGCCCGATATTTTGACAATTTATTTCAAGAAGTATATCTTTATTTCAAAGAGATACTTAAAAGATTTTCAAAATTTTATTGTAGACTAAGAGCCAGCGCTTAACTGACCTTCCTCATAGCATCCAAGCTGATTTTTTTTTTTTTTGTGGTTGTTCTTCCAATAGTAGGTATGACATTTTGTTCCAGTCAATCCGTGAAAGGTGGTGCTTTTATGAGAAATCGGGTGCTTAAGGTCAAGAAAGTTCCTTAAAATAGGATGTCTTCTAAACTATAAGTCGTAAGAAAACAACTTTCTCAAGTGTTCTATAAGAAATTTTTTGAGCTACGAAATTGTTAACCAAAATTTTTTTATGAGATATAACCCTTAGTGAGATATTTGCAAAAAAATGATTTCTCGACTTTTTGCAACCGACATCTCACGAAGGCACCACCTCTCAAGAATGACTAGAACAAAAGTTCATACCTACTATTGGAATAAAACCCAAAAAGAATCAGCTTTGATGCTATAAGGAGGGTCAACCAAGCGCTGGCTATGCGTCTACAGACTTAAATAAAAAAAATAATATTTTAAAAAAGTTTCTTTAAAGGTCTGCCCAATGCCGTGGGGTCTCTTATATAGAACTAGTCGCCAGAGAGCGACTTCGTTCGCCCGTTCCCAATACTCTTTGAAAATGTATGTAACCAATTTCATCCATCTCTCTCCAAAAGTCTCATAATGTTGTTTTTTATATCGCAGTCTTGAACATTTTTCCAACGGATGTTATTTGTCCTGGTGCCAGAACTTTTAAATATCCCGGGCAAAGCCGATGGAATTTCAAATGAGAGTCTGACTTGGAATCTCATCTGATAACATGTCCTTAAAAGTAAAAAATCATCAAAGTCGGATAACTGATTTCCGAACTATGGGATTTTCCTAGAACCGAAGCCAAGGGTATTTCGAAATAAAATGTATCTTAAAACCTTACCAGGCAAATTATCTGAGAACGAAAAAAACATTATACATATCGGACAAACGGTTCTCGAGTTATGAAGACACAGACAGACAGATATAAGTTGTATTTTATATAGTGCTTAGTATGATATATGACTTATCTTGTGAATATTCTATATTTGTAAAAGTTTTAGAGCCCCAAAGACCTTTCAAATACAAAACTTTGAAACTGAAAATAATGGGCCTTATCATGAATATAAGTATATCTTCCAAAATGTTTGCTCAGACTACAATGAAGACTGCACAGTGGTAAGAAAAATAAATAAGAGATATTCGATGAAACATTACTGAACAGCTAGAAGAACTACTATGCTGACAAAATCTGCCTTCTATCGTCCAAACACTCAGACACGCAAAGCAAGATCTAAGAGCTTTTCTTGGAATCACAAAAGATCGGGTTAGAAACCAATGTATCCGAATATAAAAGTATGAAGCAATGTATAACTTTTAAAGCTGGCAATGATGACAGTAAAAACGTCGACAGCTTTATGTATTTCGGCAGCATTATCTCCATGTATAGTGGTGCAAAAGAGGGTAAGGGTGAAAGGCGCATTTGCTCAACTGTACAAATTATGGTCATCCCCCGTTATCTCCACCAAAACAAAAGTGCGCATTTTCGAATATGAAATTGTTTTGGTTTTATGGGTGCAAAACGTGTCTTGTTACCGAACATCTAATGAAAAAGTACTATCTCAAATGATGAACTACACCTAAAGTGCAACCAAATACCCACAGCACACAAAATCAAGCTACTTAAATGGAGATGGCCAGGTCATACCACACAGCGAAGTCTGATACCAGGCCAATGAGTGAAATTACAAGGCAGTAGAAAACGTCGCATACCAAGAACCATCTGGAAAAGGTCATTGAAGAAGAAAATCCAAGAGTCCGGAAAGTTGTGAAAAGATATAAAAGTCAGAAGAGGTTTAATTTTTTCCCTATGCTCCTCCTAGAAGTTCCAAGAGAAAATAAACATAAATAGGGCCCAATATGATACAAAATTTTTTGAGCTTTTTGAATTTTTTTCCAAACGAGTCGATCGAAAGTTACCGATAAAGTATTACAAACATAACAGTTAGGTCTATCTCGTTTATAGTATATAAATTCCAATAAAGGTGCTAAGATTTAAATTTTTTTTAAACCCTCCCCATGAATACCATATACCCAATGTCTATTCTCTAAGATTTTTATCTTCACTATTTTTATACCCTACACCCAGGGTATATTCACTTTGTCCTTCCGTTTGTAACGCAGAGAAGGAGGCGTGGCAGGTATAGAAAAGTATATATATTCTTGATCAGCGTCACCTCTTGAGTCGATATAGCCATGTCCGTCTGTCTGGCTGGCTGGCTGGCTGGCTGGCTGGGTGGCTGGCTGGCTGTGTGTTGAAATACACTTTTTGGGAAAACTGAGCAAGATAATTCAATGAAATTTGGTACACTGCCTCCGTCGTCAAAGTTAGCTCGGGGGATTGAAAATGAGCAAAATCGGTCAACGGACACGCCTACCGCCCATACAAAAATTATATTCAAAATGCAATTTTAGAAGTATTTTTCACGAAAATGCAACCACAATACATATAAGTACTACGAATTGTAAGCGCAAGCTCTGATAAAAAACTGAGCGAATTCGGACAAGAGGGCGTGGCACCTCCCATATAAGCAAAAGCTTCAAAACGCTATACTGAAAGCGTTTTTTAAGATATTCGAACCAACTTTGACTCAGACACTAAGAGTCATAAATGAAAGCTCTCAGCAAAAATTGGTTGAAATCGTACAAGGGGGCGTGGCACCTCCCATATAAGCAAAAATTTCAAAATGATATACTGAAAAAGTTTTTTGACAAAATCCAGCTAAATTTCACTCTGACACTAAAAACTATGAATGCAAGCTCTGAAAAAAAACTGGGTGTACTCGCACAAGAGGGCGTGGCACCTCCCATATAAGCAAAAGCTTCAAAACGCTTTACTGAAAGCGTTTTTTGAGATATTCGAACCAAATTTGATTCAGACACTAAAAATTATAAATGAAAGCTCTCAGCAAAAATTGGGTGAAATCAGACAAGGGTGCGTGGCACCTCCCATATAAGCAAAAGATTCAAAATGCTATACTGAAAGAGTTTTTTGAGATAATCCAACAAAATTTCACTCTGACACTAAAAACTATAAATGCAAGCTCTGAACAAAAACTGGGTGTACTCGGACAAGAGGGAGTGGCACCTCCCATATAAGCAAAATTTTCAAAATACAGTGTAGGGTATTTATTTTTTGGCCAGGCCAAAATTTACACCCTTACTAGTTCTATTTACATTAGTAGATAAATAAGTATTTGCTGTTTTTATTATCCTACACTCAGGAAATAGGGGCTTACGTATGTACGTATTTACATTCATTTTATTCCATTTTATTTTTCTGTCTAACGACTTCAGTCTGAAGTGAATTTAGTTGTTTTATCTTATTATTTGCCAAGAGTCTACCACCGTTGTATTTATTTTTATTTGCCATTGCATACTTTGCTCCTTACACATCCTTTGATTTGATTTTTTCAGTTTTTTTTTTTTTTATTTTTTAAGAGAATACACAAATGTCATTCAACTTTGTGGTGCATTTTTGGCAACATTTTTACTACTTATAACATAAAAGGTAGCTTAGGAAAAGCAGTTTTTTACAACACATCGTATAGTATAGTACTATATTTAGTGTATTAAAATGCAATTTGGAAATGCATTTCATTGTGAGCATTGTTTGTACATTTACCGTTGCTCATTTTACTAAGTATCATTGGCTTGATTTGAATTTATTTTATAGCTGTTGTAACGTCAGACAGATGATCACAAAAACGTTAACGAATTCAAGAATACTCTCTTGTAAGAATAAAAATTTTAAATTTTCATATTCATATTCTTGCTCAGGGTACTTCTTTAGTCATATTAAAAAATAATAATAAGAAAATCCGTACTACTAAACTTTAAACTCACGAAAATAATAACCAGTTAACTGAAAATCTGACTGGTAGTGTGAGAACATACAAAACTTGGCATATCGATTAAAATAACTACGATCCGAGACAAATGATTGATATCTTAAGGTAATTTTACTGCGTTCATTCGCATCAATAAAACAACAATGCGCGAGAAACGCTTATTCATCAAATTTTTTACATGTTTTGATGTCCCAGGAGACTGAGTTAAAAGTCGAGTTACAAAGTTCAAATACCGTATTTTTTAATAAAATTAAACTTTAATAGCAAGATTTGGCAATAACATTGAAAGATTATTGATTACAATTCTAATGCAAACTGTGCCTACACTCTCGAAGTCGAGTTTATTTAGCATTATAGCTTTAATACTAAAAGAGACATACCAGATAACAGACAATTTAACACTTTAAAATACAAGTCTTGCATGGAATATCGAACGATAAACAGAATTTGTCTTTCGATTTTCTTTGGATTGGTCTCATTAAAGCTTACGGCAAAAATGAAGCTCTTTAACAAAAAATCGAGTTTTTGGATTTTGAAAATGAAAATGATTTTTTGTTAAGTTTAATTTAGTTTGAGCTTTTTGATGAAAATAACATTTTAAAAATAATATAATATTGTAATAAACGCCACACAGTGGTATGGCTTCATACATATTTTGAATAAAAATAGAAGTGCTCATATGACAATGAAATTTTTCTTTTTTGATTGGATACAACGGTTAAGAAATATTCCAAAAATAATCTTGATTCCCCAACAGACACACCTACTTCCCATAGTAAATAAAATACAATTATTTAACCCTAAAAGTATACAACACTTTATCATATATATTTTAAGCCATTTATGTAATCTACATAATTTTTTCTTTAAATTAATAATAAATGTCAAAAAATTTTTAACACGTTCAACCTTTAAGTGATTTTGGCTAATTTTTTCTAAGTAAAAATATCTGTTTTTAGAAAAGGTACTAAAGGTACTTTCTTAGTGAAACATTTCTCTAAAAAAATTATTCTTTAGATTTTTGATATCACTACATTTTTGAGTCCGAAAATCGAAATCGTTTTTATACCCTACACCCAGGGTATATTCACTTTGTCCTTCCGTTTGTAACGCAGAGAAGGAGGCGTGGCAGATATAGAAAAGTATATATATTCTTGATCAGCGTCACCTCCTGAGTCGATATAGCCATTTCCGTCTGTCTGGCTGGCTGGCTGTGTGTTGAAATACACTTTTTGGGAAAACTGAGCAAGATAATTAAATGAAATTTGGTACACTGCCTCCGTCGTCAAAGATAGCTTGTGCGATTGAAAATGAGCAAAATCGGTCAATGGACACGCCTACCGCCTATACAAAATATATATTCAAAATACAATTTTAGGAGTATTTTCCACTACAATGCAACCAAAATACACTTAAATACTACGCATTGTAAGTGTAAGCTCCAAAAAAAAACTGAGCAAATTCGGAGAAGAGGGCGTGGCACCTCCTATATAAGCAAAAGCTTCAAAACGCTATACTGAAAGCTTTTTTTTGAGATATTCAAACCCAATTTAACTCAGACAATAAGAATTATAAATGAAAGCTCCCAACAAAAATTGGGTGTAATCGGACAAGGGGGCGTGGCACCTCCCATATAAGCAAATGTTTCAAAATGCTATACTGAAAGAGTTTTCTGAGATAATCCAACTAAATTTCACTCAGACACTAAAAACTATGAATGAACTCGGACAAGAGGGCGTGGCACCTCCCATATAAGCAAAATTTTTAAAATACTGCAGTGTAGGGTATTTACTATTTGGCCATGCCAAAAGTTACACCCTTACTAGTTTTCTTGAGATAATCGAAAATTTCGATTTTTGAGGTTATTTTGAGGTTTATTTTTAAAAATATAATAAGAGAAACCCAACTTCGATCAAATTTATTTTGACGCTGTTTTGAAGAAAAACAAAAAAACTTCCAACAAATTCAACTATAATAAAGATTTGATTAAAATTGGGTAAGTTATAGCTGCGCAAAGTTCATTTTTATTGTAGTTTTTTAAAATTTTTCATATAAAAGCCAAATAAAACACGGTTTTTGACCCAATAGTGTAAACAAATACACATTTTTTATATTTTTATTTATTAGTCTGTTTAAATGTAAAATGTTTAAGATCACGTTTTCCAAAATCAGATCATACGTTAAAAAGTTACTACAATTCCAGTGAAGTAAGATCATTTTGAGTTTTTATCGAAAAAATAAACAGGTACTTACAATAAACTAGATCAATTTGTATGAAACCAAAAAATTGTATGAGGCATGAAATGCTTAGAATCATCCAAAGTACACGTGTGAAATTTTTCAGAATTTTTGGAAAAATTTTTTTTTTTGACCAATCTCAAAAAATTCACACGTATACCTTGAACAATATGATTTGCGAAATGTTACATTTTGGATGTTGTTTAACGTATTTAGTGGTCGCAAAATTTGCATTTTTTTCGCAAATATACCATGGTGCGCTATTGTGCTCTATATGTTCACAAATGTTTTTGTTGAAAATCAAACCTTGCCCTTAAAGGTACATACATACAATTAAGCGTGACAGTGACAATAAGATATTTCCGCATAGATAGGGAATATCCTGTCACTATCACACTTTACCAGAAATACAAAAATAAATTATTCTAATTTGAAAAAAAGAAAAAATAAAAGAAAAAGTTTATCTCACCTTTATTCAATTTCCTTATTATGTAAACACAAATAAATGCAGTCTTTGTTCCTATTGTTGTTCTTCTTCTACTTCTTCATTTCTTATACTTTTGATTGTTATTATTATGATCGTCTACACAATTTTTGCTTTTGCGCTCCTTTTGTTTCATATGGGGAAAAAAGTAAGAAAATTGCTCCCTTTTTTTATGTTGGCAGTGTAGAATTTAAAGCGGCTTTTCTTTTTACACTTTTTTCTTTGTTGTTGTTGTTGTTGTTGTTGTTGTTACGTTTTACTTTTCTTTTACTATGGCAAACAACAACAAAATATGCAGAATCCTTTGAAAGGACTGAAAAAAAAACCAACAACAAAAACACTTGCCACACGACTCTGTTGCTATTTTGTTTTGTTTTTACTACGATTGTTTGTTGTTGTTGTTGTTTGTCGTTATTGCAATGGCGACATTTTAAAGCACGTTAATATATACAAACACAACGGGATGCTTACACACACACACACACTGAGCACTAATAAAAACAAAATAAATACGCGACGATTGCACAAACACAGACGTTGATTGCACTTAAGTTGTATAGGTGAAATGATTAGCAATTGTGTTGGTATTTGTTAATAAACTTTCGCACAACAAAACGAAAAAAAAAGGACGAAACAGGAAGTAGGCAGCAGCTTAAATGCTTTACTTTGGCGGACAAATTTTCATAGCAGACTTTTAGGCGCTTGGGGGAATTTTATTTTTATATAAATTTTTTTTCACAAAACTAGATTTTTTTCCATAAAATGTCTAAATCAATGCTTTAATATTTGAAAATAGTTTTTTTTTATAAAATTTCCATTAAATATGGCACTGCGCCTAGAAGCAGACACACGCAAAAATCACTAATTTAGTGCTTAATATTTGCAAAGGTACTGTAACTTTTGACTAAACAAAATCACACAAAAGAACGTAATTTTTTCTTGAAAATAATTTTTGTAACACCAATTTCGAACAATACGTCAATTTTAAAAATTTACTCCTTTCCACACTGGGGATATATATCCACTGCTCTTTACTATACAATATTCCAATAATTTTTGCCTTTCACACTCCAAAAAAATAAAAAATTTTGTTTCGAATGATACGCTCAACAGACGGACACCGTGCTTCACAATTCGTTTCAAACTGAAGTCCAATGTAGCGCACAAGCAGCCAAAAAGCCTCTGCTTTCTTGCGCTGTCACGGTCTTCGCTGTTGACGTTCGGAAATCACGTTTCTGTTGTGTCTATCTACGCAGTCGGCGTAGCTACCCAACGGGAAACGGAAGCGCGTTGAAACGACTTCAGTTGTGCTTCTAGGTAAGCAAGAAGCTGCCTCCAGTGCTGTTCCCACTGCTTATCTCTTTCAACACAGCATGTCCTTGCGGAGGTGCACATCTTTGAAAGCACATGAAATTCGCTTCCGTAGAAGTTAAATGCAAGCACACATTTGAAATCATATGGAAGTTTTTCAAAATTTCCATTTCACAAAAACTAAATTTTTTCTGTAACTTTCGGTAGATTTATTAACTTTTAACAGCATTAAAAAAAAAAATTAGAATTTGAAAAATTTTGTTTGCTACGAGTGATGTGCTTCTATTGCGCTTTTCTTGGAAGCAGCTTCCTTTCTTCCCGTTGGGTACTATAAGGCACAACAACATACAACAACTAAAACGTGAAAAGCAGCAGTGGCACAGCATACGTGCTTAACTTACGTGATATGCTTACGTGATTCAATTTGTAAACAATGGAAATAACAGCACTGTGGCGAATTCATTTGGCTGCCTGAAAATATGCTATGAATTTATTTTTTTACATTTCAGTATCAGCTGTGGTGAGTTTGAGCATTTGGAGAGAACCGGAAAAAACTTTTAATAAAAAAAAATCATTAAAAGATTTATTTCTTTTAACTCTTTCTTTATTTATTAAAAAGGTGATTTCAAAATTTCGTAGCAACTAACTGTATTGCTTCAATGTATATTAGGATGGCCGCTATATGACTTTTTTGTCGAATTTCAATCATCAATGATGTGGTAAATTAATTATTCGAACAGCATTTTCTCAAATTTATATATGGTGTCTATGAAAATGGTGCTTACGTGTCCAAAAAAAAAAATTTACAATTTTTTGCCGATTCGCATAAATTGACCTTTAAAAGTGTTTTCACGAAATTTTTTTTTCGCACATAAGCCACCTTTTCATAGACCAAGTTACATATAATGAATTCAAATATTAAGTTTTAGAAAGCCTTTACGGGTGGTAGGCATAAACTTTGACCAATAACGCCCAGTTGCGTCCTATTACTACGTTTCCACCAGAGATTTAGCTGTGCTGATTTATATTACTCTCGTCAATAAATCCCACCCGTTACCACTGGCAGAAGTAAAGTTTTTATTTGACATTAAATGTCATAAGCTTAAAAATTAAAGTTGTTTTTCTTTTTTCTTAATATTTATATTCCATTTGCTTTGTTTTTAATGAAATACATACATAAGTATAATGCCACTTGTCAAAGTTAAGAGATCAAAAATAATCAAAATCAAAATAATTGTAGCAGCGTAGCATATCTCAGAACCAGAGTCTGTTACTAACTAAAAACAATTTGGCAATTTTTCACAACAGACGGCGCTAGTGAGCCTTATTATCTATACATATGGCGTTCTTGTACAGAGAAATGTATCCTTGGCAATAGCCTTATTGGTAAAGCACCGCGTTTTCTTTCATTACAAAACAGGAGTCAAGGGGTTCGAGTGTGGCTTCTGACAAGAATTAACTAAAACTGATCTGGTGAGGCTATATACGTGTTGATATATGAAAATATATAAATATGTATGTGGAAATAACCGAACCATATGTAATCAATTTCCATGTTAGCACTTGTTCATTGTTAGAAATTGCAAATAAGTGTTTAATTAGTTCAATATACATATATGCTTTGTTTGAACGCAGATTTAAAATAAATCTCAGAGAAAATAGATTTATTTTTGTTTGGTTAATCATGTGATATATAACCAGATTTAGAGTTTAGTCTCGAAACTGCCTTAAATCATCTTATAAATCACCAGTAAAAACGTGGTATTATATCTACCAAATTTTATGCACCTGCCTCTATCCATTTGGCCACAATCATAATTTCAACAGACTGACAGACACATTCACCAAAGATCCAATCAGAGCTCAACATTAAAATCTGATGAAATCAGGGAACATTATTTTCAACATTTGAGCGGATTGTCGTCGATTTATCCATATTTTTTTAATGGAAAACAGTCAAAACTATCGCATAAGGCCAATTGTTTAGACGCCAGACGGCATTATCCACTTTTAAGTAACTTGTGGTCTTATCTTTAAGAATCTGACCTCCGACTGCGGATCTCATATTTCCATACTCAATTCTGTCTGGCGCCCACTATATAAAGACTTGGAGCTTTTGTTATACTCGAAATTTAATTGAAAATCCAATATCAAAATCCAATTTCGTATGCTGTTTTTGACTGTAAGTGGACCAGCGTTCCAGTTATTCTCCACACAATTTTTATGATTGAAGAATGCATCTTCCGCGTTGTCGATTCGAGTCAAGTTGAGTGTCAGTTCGTATTAGTTTTTGCCCAATTTTTTTACGAATTCCTAAAAATATTCAGTTCCAGATAGTAGCTACGTAGTATAAAAATTTACAAAATGCATATGTCGTTGCCGGAAGTGCCTCTTTGTGAGCATTCTCTGTCTCATAACTTAAAAGCATTGACTTTTGCCTGAAACATATGGATATTTTATGGATATCTCTAAATCCTACAGGTTATGATCATCTCGAGTATTTCCTTTTCGATCATTGCTGCTGCAATTGACTTGAACGAGATATTGTCAAAGATTGTCTTTATGTCAATAGATGAACATAAACATGAATACATTATCCTAACAAAGCCAACAATATATTTAATCTTTTCTTTTATAGTCTAATGAACCATTTTGTTTTATAGATTTTGATAAAACTTCGAAAGTTATTGACTCTTTTCCTGCTGCTGCTCATCAATTCCGTCAACATGACTAACCTAAATAAGTTTCCTGCAGCAGACACAACATTTGCAATTGCGATTCACATCGCAAATCGTACAAGTCAACAGTGTAACTACAACAATACAACAACAACAAAATCAAAAAACAAAAGCAAAAAAACTAAGGATAAACATATGAAAAGCTACGACGATTGTCAAACATGAAAATTCAACTTGCAATTTGTAAGCAGCAGAGCGATTAACAACCCAAATGGTGGGCTGGGTGGCAAATAAACTGACACCAAATGCAACGCAACCTCAACAGCATAGCAAAGACACAAACCCACCCAAAAACCATACAAAAGTTATTTTATTTCTATATCAAATAAATGTACAACTATGGTACTGCTGTTAAAAATCACTGGCAAAAAGAAAGAATTCAAACATTTTATACTCCTTTTATGTGTCTTTTTTTTCGTTATGGAATTTCTTTATACATCGTGTAAACATCGCATAAACTCGCATATCCTGTCGTAAGTAGGTGAGTTGGTATACTGCTGCATTTATCCATGCATATGTACGTACTCATATCATATACAGCAAAAGCTGCTTAACACGGCGCAAATGTTGCGACTATGTGTGCCTTCAAACATATGTATATGTCTACTATGCGTATTCCAACTTAAAGGTTTGTTTGTTTGTGTGTACCTTAGTGCGCCATTTTTGTTTCTTCTTCCAGCCACGAAATAAAAAAGGTATAGCAAAATCAGCAAAAGTTACGCGCCCAAAAGTGAAACTCACCACGTAAACTTTAACGTAATTTAGTGAGCATGCGTTGAAAATTGTTGCAGGACAATAACCTTTCGTGCTGCATGGGGTTGCCAACATATTATAAGAAATATATTAAAGTTTTCATTTTCAATGTAATTTTCCATATTAAATTTTAAAACATTCATAAATATCCACGGTAAAGGCGTAACGACGGATTTGCGCACTTGAATCAAAGAAAATTTAATTTTTTTTTTTCTCTTCATGTGAATGAATGGATCCTTTTTGAAATTTGTTTAGCTCATTATGAGAAGAGTGAATTTATATCACGGTAAAGGTATACTTGTTTGTACAATCAAAGTTTCTGAAATGTTTTGTGCTCAAGACTTACATAAAAACTTAACAACCAATTCAGCAGGGCGAACTTGAAAGTACGTAGTTGAACTTCGCTCATATTCAATTTTTTTCGCTGTGGCCAAGCGCTGTACAGGCATTTTGACCACTTTAAGACTCCTGTGTCATTGCACAGTACTTCTTTGACGAAAGCTACTCATGTTTTATCTAGAAAACGTAAGACTGCAATTTAGTCTATTTAAAAGTCAAATTTGAAATTTGTACAGTCTACAACGTGAGTAGGCCTTAGTTTCCCGTAAAACAATTTGAAAAAAAAAAATTGATTTTGCGAGAAAATTCAATTTGAAATTTTTTTTTTTTAAGAACTTTCAAAGTTCTTCCTTTGCTTTACAAGTAGACTATATAATTTTTGAAACCCGATCAAATTCTGCATTTTTTTAAAAAAAAGCTGTCAATCGTCAAATCGAGCTCAGCACCATGCCAAAAAGTTTCAGATCGGTGATGGGTGGCATAAAAGTTAGTTGGTTCTTACGAAGAATCTGTTTTTGGTAGCTCATTTTGTCAAAACAGTTGAATTTAAGATGTCAAATTCCATTTTGAGGGATTAATACGTATTCGAAAGATGCGTAAATCCTTTATTAACTATAAACTACCAAGACCGAAAAGCACATCTAGTGTTTAGATTTATTTTTTAATCAAAACAGTTTAAGCCAGTGATGTCCAAAGCCTATGCCCACGGGCACCTGAACTTTTGTGCTTAAAAGCATACCGTATATGTATTCACTCACAGACAAGCGTTCAACTGTGTCAGTAGTTGAGCAGATCTTCGTCTCTTGCTTAAAGCTTATGCAAAATATAAAAGCTTTAAATGAGCTTTTATATGTACATTCACAAAGTGTGCGAGTATTGAGGTTGGCTATCACTGGCTTTAACCGAGGATCGTTCTCAACAATAAATGAATAAAAACATGGCTTTCAGCTATACCTCTCCTCAGTGGATTTCACATTCTAAAGCAAAATGAAATGTTTCGACTTTAAATTTTTGATCTTTAAATTTGTACAAAGTTAGACCAATTGAATTTGGCACACTTTGTTTTTCAAAACTTGCAAGCTCAACCTTAAAAATAAATCCCAAAAATCTCATTCACCCCTTCAACTTAAGGACAACAGCTAACTGGCAACCTTCGCCAAATGATGATTTTTAAGCCGCTCATAATATTAAGCTAAGCAAGCAAGCAATTTACATTTTCAATTGCGAGCAAAGCCAAAACAAACAAAAAAATTTTTAATCCCAAATATAAAAATCAATAAATAGAACAGCACATCCTGCAGGACATGGATATGGTGCTACACAAAGAAAACAACAACGAAGAGAAAAATCACAACTGCGGAAGGGAAACAACGCTAATGCAACAGTGTTTTGGCCTAAAAGCTTTAACTTGCAATGTAATGACGACAACAACAAAAAATAACGAACAATAAAAGCTTTAAGCATCGAGAGATTAAAAAGAGACAACAGGATAATTCACTAGCATTCCCCTTAAAAAGGAGAAATCACACAACACTATTGCTAACTCTTTTGCACGCCATCCCACACATCCACAATCCACAGAGCATAGAGAGTAAAGTGGATGTTGCAGACGCAGCTACTTTCATGCATTGCCACCGCTAAGAGTTTGGCGCTCAAAACACAACGACGCTCAGCATATGATACACAGAGTGAAAATCCTGTGGAGCGCACCTACAACAGACAACAGATAGATACCTACAAAATATGGAAAATCTTGGAGTACAATGATTCTTTTTTTCATCAAGCAAAGGAGCAGATGCTGTGCTGTAGCGCGCAGGTTATTCCTTTGTTCATACACAGCTTCCATTTTTATTTTGTTTCTATTCCTTTGGGTTGTTCCCATTTTTTTTGCAAGCTAAGCCATTATAACTCTTTGTTTAGATTTACAATAATTTTGTGAATTTTCTAATGGTGTTTTTCTTCAGTTTTGGGAAGATGGAGAAAATTTCAATAGTTTGGAAAAAGTTTAATTTGATTTGGAAAAAGTTTGATTTGATTTTGAAAGAGTGGATTTGATTTGGAAAAAAATTAATTTGATTTAGAAAAAGTTTAATATGGTTTGGGAAAAGTTTAATTTGCTTGCAAAAGGTTCAATTTGATTTGGAATAAGTTTAATTTGATTTGGAGAAGTTTTAATTGATTTAGAAAAGGTTAATTTGATTTGGAAAATGTTTAATTTGATTTGAAAAAAGTTTCATTTGATTTGGAAAAAGTTTAAATTGATTTCGAAAAAGGTTAATTTGATTTAGAAAAAGTTTGATTTGATTCGGAAAAAGTTTGATTTGATTTGGAAAAAGTTTAATTTGATTTGAAAATGGTTTATTTCGGTGTAGAAAAAGTTTTATTTGATTTGGTAAAGTTCGCTTTTGATTTGGAAAAAGTTTAATTTGACTTGGAATAAGTTTTATTTGATTTGGAAAAAGTTAAATATGATTTGAAAAAAAATTTTATTTGATTTTGAAAAAGATTAATTTGATTTAGGAAAAGCTTAATTTAATTTGGAAAAAGTTTAATATGATTTGGAAAAGTTCTCTCTTGATTTGGTAAAGCTTAGTTTGTTTTGAAAATGTTTTCTTTTGATTTAAAAATGTTCTAATTGATTTGAATAGAGATCAATGATGAAGAAAAGGTTTAACTTGGAGTGAAAAACATGTTTCTCGTTACATCCTATTTTGGTGAAATTTTATAGAAAAATTGCAAATATGTAAACCAAACAGAAGTTGAAAAGTGCGCGTAATCAGATACATTAGTGCCTCGCCGACTTTTTATCGGTTAGATTCTTTAACAAGTTATAACTCAAAAGCTATTTTAATGAAATTTTGTAGATACGTGCCGTGCACTAATACCAAAAACAAGGCGAAAAGGAGGCGCAATTGCTTAAATGCCACGCCCATTTTTAACGCTTATCCTACCAAAATTGCTATCATTTCACATTTTGTTCCTAAGCTTAAAAAGAAAAAGAAAATTTTCAAGAGATATCCTTACAGCTTTAATGAAACCGCTGCTGCTTCCTCTTCAAACTACATGCCACTCTTATCAATTGTATGTGTATCTTGTATCTTCTAGCGGTATATACATACTTAGATACATTTCACTCAAATTCACGGTGCCTGTTAAAAATTTTCAACGCTCATTATGCGCTTCAACGCCAAAGCATGTTACCGTTATGAAAAATGAAAAGTAAAAACTTTTACAACTTTCGCACAGCTGCTGATTCTATGGGTCCACGCCCATTTAACCCATTTTTCATAGCAGCAATTGTCAGCAGTGCTACTGATGTTGTCAGTGGCTACCAACACCGCAAGCTGCTGGTTGTGTCACAGTGGCAGCAGCAGTAGCAGACGGCAGCGGTTCGTTTTGCGGTTATCGTAACTAATGCCATTTAAGAGTTTTTTTGGACAAAGAGACAAAAAGTCAAACAGAAATGAAAAATAAATTTGGTTTTCTTTCGCTCCTTGATCCTTTTTAGCCAGTCAACATGGTCATTCTGTTATGGCGTTAAGCTTTTAACCCTTTTTTTCTACAATTTTGGCGTTATCTTTTTTTGTGCTGCTTCTTTGTCCGCTGTATTATGTGCCTTTTTTGTTACGTTTTCCTTTGTTGCGCATCCGTTGCACCTTAAGGGAGAATTTTATATGAAAAATTTCAGAATTGCTTTCCGCTGGGTATCATAAATTGTCTTTTTAAGAGGAATGTTTTTAATAAATTTTTTTCTTTTGAACTTCATAGTTTTGGCTAAAAATTTATGTATCTGAAACAGTAAATGTGACTTGTTTTATGAAAATAACCTAACGTGTGAAAATCAGATTTCAAGAAAAACGGGTTCAAAGTTTTTGTCACTACTTTCACATGTTGTTGAATGCTATCGATGTTTTTCAAAAACACACATTGTAAAAGAAAACTTAATCTTTAAAGTGTGGTATAACGCTTAAAATTTCAAAAAAATATGATTTTTTTTTTTTTTTTTTGTTTTTTTTTTTAACTTAAACTCGTCTTATTTTAATCCCAAACGACATTTTTAGAAATTTTTTTTTTTTAATAGTATCTACACAAATTCTTCAAAATATTCCTTAAGTAAAAAAAGTTATTTTAGTTACTAATTTGTTTTTAACAATAATATTTGATATATAGTCGGAAAAACGTAGTATTGACCTACTACGGACTTTATATGACTACGGACAGTTTCTCCCGAATGAAAAGTCTTCCACAATCAGAAGATAAGCTCGCTGGCGATCTATTAAACCTTCATGTGACTCCAAGACGAATTTTCCGGAATCGAAAATGCTAAATCGAATTTAAGTAAAATCGAAATATTTTCATCTCAAAGACTAGTTACTAGTTAGGTTTGCATTGTAAGATGCAATGTTGAATTTGCTTCGTTCATATGGAATCCTTACTACGGCATTCATATTGATTGGTTGGAGCGTATTCAGAAAAAGTTCATTAAAATTGCTCTGCGTTTAATTCCTTTTACTGAGCCTGTTGCATCTTACAAAGCTCATTGGTTGCTAATCAATTTGAACTCTCTTGAAACTCGGCGTATTCCTCATAGTCCTTTGATCATTTACTGCCGTAAAATTATAAAAGACGCAACTCGTTCTTCATAGTTTTGAGAAAATCGAAATTTAATTTTTATTCAGAAAAGGCAGCAACTTCTCTTTCTTAAAAAATCTATTTCATTTTTCATCTTTTTTGTATGGAATTACTGCCATTTATGATTTGAATTATGAAAAATATGAAAACAGGGTGTAATGCTTACATTTCTTTATTTGCAATTTGCAAGAGAAGTGGAAAATGTAAAAAATTGGCGATTGAACTAAAATATAGATAAAGAATTGCTTAATCCGATGGGGAAATAAAGTTACGGCCTTATATTTTTTTACGGCAGATTTATGATTTATAACTTTCAACGTACCATCTAGAACCTTGCGGAATTCTGTTTATTTTAATAACCGCTGGAAAATTTGTAATTTTTTATTTTTTGGAGATTCGTGCTAAGCGATATCATTTCTATTCAAATGGGTTTTCGAAACATAATTTTTTTAACTCCAAGTGTGAAAAAAATTATGGGACACATATGTCCCATTGGTCCTGAAAGGTAAAAAAATAGGTACACAATTTTTTGGGTGGCGTGGGGGGTATGCACAATTTTTCGGCGCCATTTTGAATTTTTCAGTTTTCCAACATCATATTCAGATTCAATTACCCCGAAAATCACCTCGGTAATGGTTTAATGGATTTTATAGGTTTATGAGAGCTTCATGGGGGATTAAAAGAAAAGAAGGATAAAACGCATAAATCCGAAGTGTTGGATCGTATCCAAATTTAATTACGAACAAAATGAGCCGTGTGCGATAAAAATCGGGTCATGTTCAACAAAATTAAATATGTAAACCCAGTTTGGCTGGACTATTTTTGTTTCACAAAATAACAAAAATTGGTTCAAAATTCAACATAGATGATTTCTGTAGAGGTTTTTTCTTTAATTTATTTCAAATATATTATTTTTGTCAGTATTTTATGTAAAAAGAAGCAGAAATAGGAAATTTTACCTTAAAGGACAAACGGGACACGGGTGTCCCTGTAAAAAAATAAACCGGTGAATCGAAAATTTCTTGATATTTCTAAAAAGCATAAAGACTGTTACATTTGCTACTTAGACGCTTATATCGAGATAAATTTGAGATAAAATCTACTGAAAATTAGTTTAAAAAAAACAAATTTTCTGGATCACCCTGTGAAGTCCTGAGGATACTGAGCTTAATTTTTCTGACACTTTTGAATATCTATATCTATTCCCTATCGAAAAAGACCTGTCTGGTTCCAATCGCAAAGAAAATGTGGGTCTGATATTGGAAATATAAGCTGCTACCTATAGGCATTATATGTAAGCACCTAAGTATATAGCCTGAGGCATATAAAACATATTGAAGGTTCCTTCGGCGACTATACGAAATACTCTAAAAATTTCTATGGAATTATATGGAAAAAAGCTCTTCTGTTCCGAAATCCGATTTTAGATCGCGATTTTCTCTTGGGAAAATGCCTTTTTTGTGATGGAGGATGCATTTAAGCACGATAATAACGATGGCATCCTTTGGTTTGTTCGAGATCGAAAGTGGAAATATGCCCTTTTGAAAAATCACTCCTCAGTTGTAGATCGAGAGCAAGAATCCTCATAAATTGATGATATATTTTAGAATATAATTTGAACAGACTTTTCTAATAGTAAACTTGTATGATATCTGAGAAAGCTCTATACCTACAATAAAATGCTGCTGCTTTACTTCTTACATAGGTTGCGTAACGCATATTTACAGAGTCTGAAATAGAATTCATCAACTTAAAATCTATAAGAGTATTAATACACGCCTATTGTATAATGTTTTGAAATTTAGGTGAAAGTTGGATTAGAACCTTCAAAGCTCTAGAAAATGCGTTCACTCCAGAGAACAAAACTCAACGCACTCGCTCATCACATTGTATGATGGCGTAAAAGGGTTTAGAAAAAGAATTCAAATGATTTCTGTTTCGAATTTTCTGCTACTTATGATTCTCATTGCTTTACGAGTACCAGCATCAAGAGAGATAAAAACATATAAAACAAATGATTTTTTTTACCTCGACTAGGACTGAAATAAAGGGTGTTTTTTTTAGAGGTATAGAACTTTGAATTGAAATAAAATACAAGAAAATCGTTTTAATGTCCATCACTTTGGCTTTATTGGAAGGATAATTTTATGCCATTAATGTTAAAATATGATTTTGGGCATGTGGCCGCCGCGGCTGGCTCGAATAAAGCCAATTCTACAGGTCCAATTTTCAACCACTTTTTCGAGCATATGGGGCCGTATGTCGGCAATAACACCACGAATGTTGGCTTCCAAGTCCCCTAACGTTCCTGGTTTGTTGGCGTAGACGAGCGACTTCACATATCCCCAAAGAAAATAATCTAATGGTGTCAAATCACACGATCTTGATGGCCAATTGACAGGTCCATTCCGCGAAATTATGTGCTCATCGAATGTTTCCTTCAATAAATCGATTGTGACTTGCGCTGTGTGGCATGTAGCGCCGTCTTGTTGGAACCACAACTCATCCACATTCATGCCATCCAATTCGGAAACAAAATAGTCGGTTATCATGGCTCTATACTAGGGTGGGCCAAATTGTATGGAGGAAATTTTATCGACCTCGGCTACCACCCTATGTGAAAGTTCATTCAATTCTATGAATATTTGCTAAAGGAACTATACCTCTGCGTTCAACTTTAGTTCGGCGCATTTTCGATCGAAAATTGTACCTTTCATCAATATTTTTTTATTTTCATACTAAATTTTAAAAATTTTTATAAAGGCAAAAGTAATGATTTGGCTGGTATTCTGTCAGTAATCAATTAAATTGGGTTTTGTTTACATAAAAAGTTCACTTGATAGTGTGAAATTGATTATATATATATTTAAAAAAGTGATATGGGTCAAATAGCCGATTATTATGACTGACATTCAAAATAAACGATTCATATTTTTGGATGCATTTTTTCAAACAAACTACCAACCTAGGCTAAAAGTTCATTCAATTCCATGAATATTTGCCCAAGGAACCATACCTCCACGTTCAACTTTAGTTCGGCGCATTTTCGATTGAAAATTTTACATTGCGTTTAATATTTACTTTTATGCTTAATTTTCAAAATTCTTATAGAGCCAAAAGTAATATCATAATATGTTTTGGCTGGTATTCTGTCAGTAATAAATAAAATTGGGTTCTGTTCTTACGAAAAGTTTACTTGATAGCGTGAAATTGATAATATTTATTCCAAAAAATTATATCGGTCAAATTATATATATTTATTATAAACGATTCATATTTTTACATAGATTTTTGGTATATTGTTCTGTAAAATTACAAAAAGCGGCTAATTTATTTCCTAAAACTGCCACTAGATGTTGCCCTGGAAAAAATAAGTGTCAGATTCGGCATCCTAGCATCCAAAAATACATGGGTTGGTGTTTCGATTGAAAAAATCCATGTAAAAATATGAATCGTTTATAATAAATCGGTTATTTGAACGATATAATTTTTTTGGAATAAATATAATCAATTTCACACTATCAAGTGAACTTTTTATGTAAACAGAACCCAATTTAATTGATTACTGACAGAATACCAGCCAAATCATATAATAACATTACTTTTGCCTTTATAAAAATTTTTAAAATTTAGTATGAAAATAAAAAAAATATTGATGAAAGGTACAATTTTCGATCGAAAATACGCCGAACTAAAGTTGAACGCAGAGGTATAGTTCCTTGAGCAAATATTCATAGAATTGAATGAACTTTCACATAGGGGGGTAGCCGAGATCAGTTTTCAAATCGGCCCACCCTACTCTATACCGGTCTCCATTAACGGTAACTGACTCTCCAGCATTATTTCGGAAGAAGTATGGCCCAATGACTCCACCAGCCCATAGAGCACACCAAACAGTCAGTTTTTGTGGATGTAATGGCGTCTCAAGGGTCTCATGTGGATTCTCTTCACTCCAAATGCGGCAATTTTGCTTGTTGACGTAGCCATTCAACCAAAAATGAGCCTCATCACTGAACAAAATTTTGCGATGAAAATCAGCATCGAGATCAATCTCATTTTCGGCCCATACACCAAAATCACGACGAATTGCATGGTCTCGCGGCTTTAATTCTTGCACAAGCTGGATCTTGTAAGGTCGCAAGCCAAGATCTTTGCGCAAAATCTTCCATAAAGTTGATGGACAAAGCTCCAATTGCTGTGCACGGTGGCGAATCGATTTATTCGGGTCCTCTTCAACATTTTGCTCTACAGCGGCAATTGTTTCTTCGGTGCGCACTGTTCGACGTCTCTGCGGATGCGTATTATCACATAGAGTAAACGTAGTGCGAAAACGATCCATGGTTAACCGAATTAATTGCTCTGATGGACGATTATGTCGACCATAAAATGGACGGAGCTTGCGGTAAACTTCGCGAACTGAACCATTATTTTCTAAATAAATTTGCACGATTTGCAAGCGTTGTTCTTTTGTCAACCTGTTCATGATGAAATGGCAAACCAAACTGAACATAAATGACATTAGAGTTGCCAGATTTGACCACAAAATGCCAGTTTTATCTCTATTTGAAAAACAAACCTCTAAAAAAAACACCCTTTATTACAAAAAATACGCAATCACGTTTGTTTAGTTATTTGTTTTTTATTTTATTAAGTTTATTGGGTTCATATGCAATATAATGTAATACTTTTAAACAATTTATTTTTTTAATTATTCGCCTTATATTTTGTTTTTTTTTTTAATATTTGTTTATACAACACTACAAATATTTTAGGTATAGGTTTAAATTACCTTAGATACATTAGTTATTTCTTTGTTTTTTTTTTTTTTTTTTTTTTTTTGATTTAAATGACTATGACAAAATTCACTTAATGCATGAACTATGAACTATATGTAACTGTATATTTTGATTGCTTTAAATATTTATGTATTTGCAGCATTTAGTGAATATTTTTCTGTTGCTCTCAAAACAAACAAAAAATGAACTACAAATTCTTAATATTTTGAATTAACAATATTAAGTTTTGAAATTTAATATTACAGGTAAAAAAAAACGATTCATATAAAATAAACATTTCTATTAAGAGACTTGCATAAGTTTAAAATTTATATATTTGAGGATTTAGATAATTTATTTGTTTTTTTTTATTCATATTTTTGTTTAAAAAAAATATTATTTTATATAATAATAATTTACTTAGATAGCAAAAAGTAAAATTTCTAATAAATATACTCATATTGCTTAAAATTATGTATGTATATTTCAATTTCTGAATTAAGTTATATGAAAAAATATTTTTCTTATTAAATTATTTTTAAGCTAATAATAAGTAATTAAAAAAGCAACATATATTTTGTGTAGATTTTTCATTTTATTTGGTTTTAATTATATTTATAAATATTTAATTTTCTTAACTACATTGGGGAATAAAATAGTAGGTATATTAGAACTAGAGAGACAGTAAAAATTTACATAAAGTTTTGATTTTTTTCCTTTTTATTTCTGTTAATTTTTTTTTTTTTGTGTTTCTTTACGACGCTTTAATTAAGATGTATTTTTTATTTTTAAATGTATTGTTTAAAAATTGATTTCGTAAAATTTTTAAAAATATGATCTTTATTAAATCAAAAAAATATTAATATTAGTTCGTTTAAAAGGTAAAATCCAAAAAATTGTGACATGACAACTGAATGAACCCTAAATACCCACAGTGCTGTTGGAAATTTTGTCCCTTATATATATTCAAACAATTTTCCATATATTTTTATGTGGAAAACAAAAGGGAATCACAGAAGTATTTTTTAATAGTTTAGACTATTTCAGATTCGTCTTATTTTCGATCTATTTAATAGCTTTTCCAATTGTCTTCGACAAATTCTGAACATTTTGTGGTTTAAATAAAATGGTAAAAATGGAAATGTATTGTTCAATTTGCCGCTAAGTGATACAAGTGGTATTCTTCTCTGATAATCAAGTCGATATCAAGGCGTTGAACAGTAAAACCAAAACTAATTGAAGAATGCAGAAAAACTTGATCAAACTAGGATGTCAATCCGAACTTACTCTCATTTAGGTTTCAGGTTACAGGAACATTGAGGGCAACGAAAAGGCTGATGAACTAGCAAGACACATGGATCTTTTCTAAACGAGCCTGATTCAGATTGCGTATACTTATAAGTATAAAAAATGGAGCTATAACCTCAAAAATTGAAAAGGTCGATTATCCCGAGAACGGCCCCTAGGAAAAAAAATAAATACGATTTTCGGACTCAGTGACCTCAAATTAGTTTAGAAAATATGGTCTGCAAAATGTTACACACACATATTAATTATTTGTAATGTAGTGTTACACTCTGAGAGGTCTAGTAAAGAAAATGATTTTCTCGCATTTCCTCACCGCAATCTGGCCATCAATTAACAACTAGAAAACATCAGACCAAGAATCGCTACAGTTTGGATTGGACACTTAGCCATCAGCAAGCATGCCAAAAGACTGAGTTACCTCTTTAGTTCATTCTTTTGGAGCTGAATGGATGCGACAGCCACTGTCTTGAAGCAGAGTCAATCAAAGAAAAAGTTTAAATTTTGAAAGTTCAAACTAAGTAAGAGAAATATGGGCTTGTTAATACAAATTCTTCTTAATTTATAGTTTCCGTCAGGGATTAAAATAAAGGGATGTTCTTAATCTAAAAGTGCTGCTCTAAGCAAAAACTGGGATCTTCTCATAATCAGTATTTATTTCAATTTCTTTACAAAATTATTACACTTATGAGGAATAGGAATGACATTTGGCATGTATGTAAAGGACACTTAGCCAAATAACATTCATCAGAAAAAAGGGCGGTACCACGCCCCTAAAAACAATATTTGTCATACCTCAGAAAACATTTGACGTATCAAGATAAAATTTGGGACATATGTAAAGGACACTAAGCCTAATAAGATTCATTAGAAAAATGAACGGTGCCATGCACCTCTCGGACGGGCGTGGTGGGATTTCAGTGATTATTAGGAACAAAAGAAAAGCCACGGGTTAAAGGTGAGGTAACGCTAACCAGACAATAGCTAGTAATCCATAAAATTGTTTGATCGACGATAGTTCAAAGACTAATGACACGAAAATTATATGAAAAATGTTTAGGAAAGCACAAGGATATATTGAAAAGGAAAAATAAATTTGTATTTCATTTTCACTCCTAACCGCCTGTTTGGCAAACATAACGACTTCCCCTCATATTTGCTTCAACATGCCAAGCTTGGAAAACTGGAATCCATGATCAAGAATCCAATTTTTATACCCTACACCCAGGGTATATTCACTTTGTCCTTCCGTTTGTAACGCAGAGAAGGAGGCGTGGCAGATATAGAAAAGTATATATATTCTTGATCAGCGTCACCTCCTGAGTCGATACAGCCATGTCCGTCTGTCTGACTGGCTGGCTGGCTGGGTGGCTGGGTGGCTGGCTGGGTGGCTGGCTGGCTGTGTGTGGAAATACATTTTTTGGGAAAACTAAGCAAAATAATTCAATGAAATTTGGTACACAGCCTCCGCCGTCAAAGTTAGCTCGGAGGATTGAAAATGAGTGAAACTGGTTAACGGACACGCCTACCGCCCATACAAAAAATATATTCAAAATGCAACTTTTGGAGTATTTTTCACGATAATGCAACCAAAATACACATAAATACTAAGAATTGTAAGCGCAAGCTCTAAGCAAAAATTGGGCAAATTCGGACAAGAGGGCGTGGCACCTCTCATATAAGCAAAAGCTTCAAAACGTTGTATTGAATGCGTTTTTTGAGATAATCAAACTTAATTTTACTCAGACACTCAGAACTATAGATGCAAACTTTAAGCAAAAACTGGATCAAATCAAACAAGAGGGCGTGGCACCTCCCATATAAGCAAAAGCTTCAAAAACGCTATACTAAAAACATTTTTTGAAATAATCCAACCAAATTTCACTCAAATACTAAGGACTATGAATGCAAACTCTGAGAAAAAATTGGTTGAATTCAGACAATAGGGCGTGGCATTTACCATATAAGCAAAATTTTCAAAATACTGCTGTGTAGGGTATTTAATGTTTGGCCAGGCCAAAGGTAACGCCCTTACTAGTTTTTTTTTTTAATTGAAAGCAATGCCCAGGGGATGGCCCCTATAAATGCATAGCACTGTGTTGGTTTGCAGGAAGGAAATAGGTTAGAGGGAAGGGGGAAAGATGGAGTATTGTTGGTGAACGCTTTTCTTGAATTTTTGGATGTCGTATCCTACAGGGAAAACAGTGACTGGGAGATTGTTCCACAACTTAATCGTACGACCGAAGAACAAATTATCACGATAATGAAATGTTCTACTTGGTGCCGGTGTGACGCAAAAAGGATGGGCCAAATAGGACGCCCGAGTGCTTCGAGAGAAGATACGTACTGAGGGAACCAGATCGCATATTTCTATAGAGCACATCCTAGTATAATATCTATAAAAAAGAGTTATACTCCTACGTTACGTCGGTGCTCAAGGGTGTCAATTGTGGATATAATATTTATGTCACCAATAATTATGTGTGAAGAGACTGCTCAAATATTATTGCGTAAACAGCAACGCATGCTTTATATTTTATAGGAACTTTTGAAGCGGCCTCTGGAGAAGATAATGTTTGCAATACCAAGGAAGATTACAACAAAGAGTTTTAAAAAATACCTTTAAGCAATAATGTTCGTCGATTTTTGTGTTTTTAAAGTTATTTTCGCCGTTTTTGAGTTTGGTCACTTTTTGGGATCTTCTTTCTTTGGGTACTGAATTTTCTGTAAACTTATCAAAAAATGTACTTAAAACAAGGGCTAAAATGGATTCTAAAGGTATCCAGAAAGAAAAGCAGTGCGTTTATTTTGAAAAAAAAAAAAATCTATAAATCTTAAAAAATTAATATTTTTTTGATTGAAATTCTTAACAATATACTAACAAACATCAATACGTGTCAAGCCTAAATTAATTTTTAACACTTAGCTGATTTGTCATTATTTCTTTTATTAATTTTTTTTTATTTTATTTTATTTTTTACTCATCTTTGGTTGCATTCAAAATTTTAAATTACAATAATTATAAACATTAATAATCGATATTGCATATAAGTATAACTAAATAATATATATCATTTTTAGTGGCAACAAATTGTATTATATAATATGGCCAAAAAATTATCACAAATGCAAATGAAATGGAAACAAATTTATTTGCAACATTTTACATTAAAAATCAAAAACGCAACAAAAAACAATTTCGCAGACACAATTTGTCCACAATATACTTAATAAAAATAAATAATGAATGAGTTACTTTTTTCACAATCTATATTTTTATATAGATAATTATGATTCGTTTAATGAAATCATTTGCTTCATTTTAATGTATGCACGTAAACATAGAGAATTTTCTTCTTGAGTTTTGAGTAATGAACACAGAATTCAGTCTATACAAATATTTGGTTTTTTTTTTTTTTTTTTTTAAATTTTAAAATTCAATAGTATGTTTCTTAATGCATTAATTATTACTTTAATATTTTTAATTTATTTTTTTTGTTTTTTTATTTTTTTTATATCTTTTGAGTTTACTTTCTTTTGATGTTGTGTCTTATGCTGAGAAAAGAAATTCAAATATCGTGGTTTATTTTTTGTATTAGAAAAATAGTATGTATGAGTTTGTCTACAATATGGGTAAATATGGTTGAATTTTTTCAAAATAAAAAATTTGTTTTTATCTGACATAATTTTGTGGGTTTGTTGGTTTTTGTATGGGTAAAATTTTATTTAATTTTTTTGGTGGGTGTGATTTTATCTAAAGTTTTGTATATATGTACTCGCATTATATTTGTTTTACTAACGTTTTCACTTATTTTAGAATTTCTAGTTTTTTATTTAATTTTTGAAGAAATGTTTTAGCGCAAAATTAATTTGTTTTCCTCTATTTTTATATTGGGTATTTTTGTTACTTGAACTTATTTTGAATTTTTAAAGAATTTTAATAAAATAGAAAGTTTCCTGTTTTCAAATTGATACTTAACCACCTGGGAAAGCTATTTTCAGCCCTATTATTAATGTTTGAAAACAGTAGTGCCTAAGACTTTATTGTCTGTCTTTCAAAAGACAAAAGTGAGAAGAAAGACAGTTTCCAGAACAGAAACGGATTGGGGAGATCAAAACTAGGAATTTTTTAAAGTGACTATTGGAGCAGATAATGAAGGTTGCATCAAAAAGTTTTCAAAAACATCACTCTAATAAATATGAGGAATGAGAAATGTTTTCCTTAAATATTTTTCCATGCTTAACACCATTGATGGCCAAACTTTTTCAGATATCTACAAGACTCTTTCAGATTTCAATGAAAAAATTATCCAGGCACAAAACTTTTCAGTTTGATGTAAACGAGCATCATGCAGAATTTTATCACATTTCGTGGACCCGAAACCATTTTCAAAATCAAAAAATGCTCTTAAATATTGAATAAAATTTTATCTTTAAATTTAAACTGCTCAACTTTTTATATGGATTTTTAGCCGTTCCATTCGAATTTGCAATAAAATAATATAGGGGAAAGTGCGATAAAGTGTGAAATTTTTTTTCGAAGCTTTATGAATTGAGCAAAACTAATTATTTTTTCATGTTTCAAATTTCTACAGTAAAGGAAATTTAATTAGCTATCATTTTACCGAAGAAACCAACCAAAAATATTGATTGTATGTTGAGTACATAGCTTTGACCGACCATGCCCAAAATGTCAAACATTTAAAATCGTGGGTTAAAGTGGGAAACTTTCAAAAACTCATTCAAACTAACACAAATGTTGTAAGGGTTTTTCAATAGGAGCGCTACAAAAGTAGACCGATAGGGACAGCAAACGCTATATTTTTTCCCGCTCTCTTGACATTTCTCTTCAGTAAGATATACGAGCCAACAACGAGTAGAAATTATTAAAATTTACTACCGAAATTCGGAGTCAGTGGCCTCAACTGTAAGAGAGCTACGTCCAATTTATGGTCGTCATAATGTCCTACCAAATCAACAATTGAGCGTCTAGTGGAAAAATTTGAATCCACAGTACTGATGAGCAAAATTAGTCTTGATCTTGCGTCTTGTTCTTGGTCTTGCTAATTTTGCGAGACCAAGACCAAGACAAAAAGCTGATATTTTTGCAAGACCAATACCAAGACTGCTATGGTCTTGGTCTTGGTCTTGCTCACGATATTTGTCAAGACTAAGACTGCTTTTCAGTCTTGCTAATTTATAGTTAAAATTTGTTTCACGCCCGTTTTGAAGATGAAATCATCTCTCGATTTGAATTTTGGTATCTTAAAAACCCAACTGCTTTGGAAAAATATGGTTTTTCAATTTTGCATACTCAATATCTCTGAAAATTTTTTCAAGACCAAGACCGAGACCAAGACATAATGAGCAAGATCAAGACCAAGACCAATACTCAATATCAAAATCAAGACCAAGACTTAATTGCTCATCACTAATCCACAGGCACAGTACAAAATTTTCCCGTGCTAGTGAGACAAAGAAGTGCCCGTAGTGTCGAGAATATTGCTGCCGCTGAGGTTTCAATTCAAGAAAGCCCAAATGTGTCTCTCACACGTCGTTCTCAAGCGTTGGGCATCTCTGTGACGTCGTTGTGGCGAATTTCGCAAAAAGATCTTGGCCTACATCCTTACAAGATCAAATTGACGCAAGAACTGAAGCCACTTGACCACCAGAAGCGTCGTATGTTCGTGAATTGGGCTGAGCAACAACTTGAAAATGATTCGGATTTTCATAGAAAAATCATCTTCAGCGATGAGGCTCATTTCTGGCTGAATGGCTTCGTCAATAAGCCAAATATGCGTTATTGTTCAGGCAGCAATCCACACGTACTCCATGAGCCACCATTGCATCCCGAAAAAAATTGCGTTTTGGTGCGGATTATGGGCCGGCGGCGTCATTGGGCCGTAATTCTTCCGTGATGATCAAGACCGGCACGTTACTGTGAATGGGAATCGCTACCGTTCAATAATAACCGAATATTTTTGGCCCAAATTGGATGATATGGACATGAACAATATGTGGTTTCAACAGGACGGCGCCACAAGCCACACAGCGAATGTCACAATCAATTTATTGAAAACCAAGTTTGGTGAACGTGCTATCTCACGAAATGGCCCAGTCGATTGGGCGCCTCGGTCGTGCGATTTGACTCCATTAGACTATTTCCTGTGGGGCTACGTCAAGTCTATGGTCTATGCCAACATGCCAACAAGCCAGCGACGATTGATGGTGACCATGCAAAAGAAATCGAGTTCCATACATAATGGCATCGAACGTATTTTCACAGAAATAAAAAAATTTCATTGATATCCAAAACCGTTTTTGTTTTATTTAAAAAAACTTTTGTAACGCTCTTATTGAAAAAGGTTCAGAGAATACACACATTAATGAAAAAATGTGCTTAAAAAAATTTGTAAAATTGTAGCTTATTCATCATTCTCTGAAGAAACAACCATTTCCCACTTTGCCGCACTTACCCTTATAAAAATTTTCATATTAAGGAAAATTTTTCAGTTTTGAAATTTGGTTTGAATCCATCAAATTTTATTTGAAATGAACCAAATTTTACATTGTGCTTACTAACAGTAAAACAAATCTTTTGGTACCCGATAATCGAATTTTGTAGCAACTTTGATGTTTTTCGTACTAACTTTATATTTTGCATGAGTAATCTATTTGCAAAACCCAACATCTCAATGTCAAATGAAAAACATCCAATAAAAATAATATCCATTAAAAATATATCCAACATTAATTTTTCATCAAATTAATTTAACTCAATTTAATAAAATCGATGACTTATTATTCAGATTTTTATTTTTGGAGATTTTTTCATTGGATGTTTTTTTTTTTTTTTGTTGATAGTTTTCATTGGATGTTTTTTTTTAGATATTTTTGGTGATCAACTCTTTTTATCTCACGAAATTCGTATCTACGATGGATTCAATGATAGGCCTGATTATTAACTATTTTTATAATTACACAGAAAGATTACAAAAAAAAAACGTCAAGGACCGAAGGGTACACTGCCTGGCATCCTTTGTTTTTGGATTGCTTAACCCGAATATGCCAATAGAATGAAATTCTTCGTTATCCTCCTAGCGCCCTCTTAAAACCTCCTTTGGGTCCTCGAATTCTACTTGATCTAAGCATTTGAAATTGATTCTAAATAACAACAGAGTTTGCAGTACTCATATCATATCATAATTATAGATATTAAATGGCGATATCTCCAAAACCACAGACCTTATAGAGAAACAAATTGCAGATTCGAATAAGGTAGGCTAAAATCCATATGAAAAGTAAAAGCAGCTTAAATTTAAAAAAAAAAAAAAATTGTTCATTATTTTGGAGCATTTTTCAGTTTTGAAAATGGGTTCGTTCATCAAACGTTCTCTGATATGGAGTGCAACTTTAATTTTTCAACCAATATTGTCTACTCTCAATTTTGGTGTATATAAAAAAAAACTTTACAGCGTCTTCAGACTCAACATTTTTTTTAAAACCACTTAATTTTTGGCACTTAAGTAGAGTAGATTACCGATATCAATCAATTGAGAAGATTTATTTTTTATTGCAACAAGAATATAGTCTAAACACCACTATTAGAGCTTAAAGCTTGTAGGAACAAACGCAAGTTTGTGCTTGTGTTAAAAAATTAGAGATCACTTTAAAGGGAAATCAAGAAACTTATTTTCTCAACGAAACTAAGTGAGCATTTTCTCTATTGTGTTAACTATGAAATCTATATATATGTCAGTTATTCGATGAATTAATTACTTTGTAATACATTATATATTCGTATATGCATGTAATGATTTTTATTTTCTCTTATTCTTTTACTTTCCAACGTTCTTCTCAAGTTCTCTTTTCCTAGTGACTACAAAATGTACGTTTAAAACACTACAAGTAAACTCGCTAGATATGTTTTCAATTTTAATGTATGTTTCTACAAAAATTTGTTTTACTTTTTATTTAACTCTTGAAGGTGTTTTTAGTTCAATACTGTCTAAAATTGGTCAAAATCTGCAATGTTTTAACTACGTTCTCCATTATTTTTCTTTTTTCGTTTACAATTCGCTTATATAAAAGTGAAAATAGTTTATTAGTTTCCCTTATCGAGGGTACATACATATGTGAGAGCCTCATCAAATAGGGGGGGCGCCTACAATTTTGCTTTATTTACTTAAAACGAAAAAAAGTTCGAAAAAATTCAGATTCAACTTAACACGATACATTGAGTTCAGACTTCATTACCGTTTCCAGCAGCATCGATGAACTCAAATTCCTCGTAAACTCATTCACCATTTATAACGAACACCGGACAGAATGCCGACTGTACAGTTTTTGATTTTGATTTTGGCTCCTCGTTTGCTTCAGCATCGGTGTCATCCAACTCTTCTTCTTCTGTTGCTACGGTGCCAGTACCATCGGCTACATTACCATCATTGCCACCACCGGCCTCTGCATCGCTCGCATTATTACCACCGCCATTACCATTACCTCCACCATTAGCACTGGCACCGTTCTCATCTGCCTCCTCTAGATCACCAGCTGCTAAGGTTGTCGAACAGTAGCAATACGAGAGGTTCGTTTTTAGCTCTTCGCAAAATTGTTGTTGTTGCGCAATGCTTGCAATGCGCCCCCGAGCGATTTCTCACATATACGTCGGTTTTAGCTTATATGCACGCTTCCAGATCTCGCATAGGCAGACTGTCGAGTGAAAACGATAGAAAATCGCCAATGGCATCGATACATGTGTTATGATTGTCCACGCCCACAGTCCATAGAAATTCAGCTGTATGGGATGCGATTCAGCGCGTGACTTCTCCAACGTACTAATGGCCCACATCGCCAAATTTACGACAAGCATAAAGGTGACAATCTCACGACCCGGTTTCTTGCGTATATGTTCGGGACTTGCAGCCTGTCGCCTGCTGGCATCCAATATAAACATCGTTTGACATGCGGTCTGCACGATCGAGGCCAATGCATTCAATGGTACCAACATATCGTCGCTGCGGAGCGTAAAATGACCGGCAATCACAGTGAAAATATTATACAGAAACGAACCCGTCTGTGCACCCACCAAAAGGATGTCATCCAGCGAGAAGCTGCGATAAGCATCATATTGCAGCACACGTATCTGTATCATGCCCACCAGTGTTGCTATGGTCGCGGTGCCATAGATCAACAGCTCACATATGGTCACCTCCGTAACGGCGAGTGATACAAAGTCAGGACGTGAGATCAGCACAAAAAACAATATTAGAGAAATGATCGTTAGCACAAGAATCAATATGCCGACAAAGAGTCCCTTGTGGGCACGTGCACAATCTACCGAGTAGTGATGTGGCGAGCGTTTCATCGGCGAAATTGTCGGATCTGGTCGCTGCTGTGACTGCGATTGGGGACGCGAAATGCTGCGCCACATCACATACAGGATAGCGGCGCATATTAATGAATATTCGATCGTGCAAGGAAATAGAAATGGTGAAGCATCCTGCACTAAAGTTCCAATAATGTTTGTGCGCCGACACTCAAAGATCTGATAGGGGCCTTTTAGACCGCGGGCAACACGCAAATGTGCAGTGGGATCGACAGCGATTGCATGACCCACTGCATGTCCACGCGAATGACCGGGTATACGATGTGATATACGAAGTGTGCGATTTTCTGGATTATAGAAGGTCAATATCTCGTGTTTTGTCTCTTGAATGAGAACATTTAGCCAAACAGCCAAATTGGTACCGATCATGTGCATGAGACCGAAACGTGCAATGATCTTGTAGCGATATACTTTGATTTGCTGTGGAAGAATGAGGAAGGAGAAGAAGAGAAAAAGTTTTTAATAAAAAGAATATATATGTGAGTATAAAACAAGATATATATTTTTTTTTTGTGTTTTTGTGATGAATAGAAAATTGAACCTACCTCATTATTCAAAAATATAAAGTACATTTGTATGAAAATGAATGCCATTCGTGTTGCTGGTGTCAGTGCCAAAAGTACATTGTGACATTTTGTATCCGGATTAAGTTCAAAGTATTGACCAAACTCTAGGCCAGAGTAAATCATGCTGCCGATTCCAAAAGCTTCAAATTAAAGAACAAATAGCAAATTTTAGTAAAAACGATGAAAGGTAAGTCTTTTTACTTAAAAGTCGTGTGTGTCCATATGGATGTACCATATGGATGAATTTGATAATTTTTGATTAAATTGATACTTTCTGACTTCCATAATCATTCCAAACTTTCTCAATATTCTTTGATTTTATCGACTATTTGGTTTTTTTGTTTTTAATACTTTCTGACATTTTTGATAAATATAATTTAATATTTTTATACATTCGAGAGCATTTTTGATGATATTCAAAA
Source organism: Calliopum simillimum (assembly GCA_951812925.1). Lineage (NCBI taxonomy): Eukaryota > Metazoa > Arthropoda > Insecta > Diptera > Lauxaniidae > Calliopum > Calliopum simillimum. The sequence goes on along the minus strand of OX638372.1, from coordinate 16,309,680 downwards.
CTTCATATTTTGAGTTTCGTCGTTTCTTTCGTTATTCATTTTTTTTTTTGTTTTAATACTAAAAAGTTAAAGGAATACTTCAGTAAACAACGCAAAATAGAAAAAAAATAAATTATAGAAAAAAATTAAGAATCCTACTAAAATATTTAAAAAAAGGTATTAAGCTAATTAGCAAGAAAAAGGAAAGTGTTGACAAGAAGTAATATAATATTATTATAAAAGGACACTTTGGCGTACAATGTTAATGAAACGATTCATAACAACAACCACAGAAATATAAATTTTGGGAAAGAATTTAATCATGAGTAATAGAGTAATCTAATTAAATTGGGTTTAATTTTCATTTTTCGAAGAAGATAAGAAGAATAAAAAAGGATAATTTACATTGTCTGTAAGTAAGATTTACTTGAGTTAGTCCGTCAGCACCGTAGTTAATCCCCACGTGGGTTATGCATTAAATAAGCTAACTGAACGGAACGAAATTTTATTGCCTTTGAAACTGTCAACAACAAGTTGATTTATATGCCAACCATGTGGCCAAAAACTTGACATCCATTGGTAAATGTTCAAAAAAGAAAAAAAATAAAATGGATGATGCTCGTATATGTATATAAGTATATTTATCCATATGGAGGGTGCGCTTAGAAGAGACTGAACATTTTTTTTTTTTTTTTTTTGTTTTCGAAGACACATAAAACGTGAGGATTTGTTGAGTTGCGCTCAATCGATAGATTTAATATCAACAACAATGACAAATAAATATAAGCCAATTGTTGAAAGCTGAGATTGATGAGTTTTTCTTTCAAATTATTAGAACGTGTAAGATTACACTGTAAAGGGGGTTTAATAGTTTAAGGACAATCGCATCCAACAGGCTTGACAAACTATTGTGCAATCGCTTGACAAACAGTTAGACGGGAATTGCATGATTATTGCGTGCAGCAGCAACCCTGGTCCCGAAACAGTGACTGCCAACTGTCAAATCTTATCAACAAAAGCAAACAGCTGATCGCGAGTGAAAACCGAATGTAAGTTCCGGTGATGGTATCGTTCTCTAATAACATAACCGGCATCGAGGTAAGGCGTGTTCTTCAAATATGTCAACCATCCGTGGACGAAACTGAGACTTTCAAGCAAAACCCAGTACATACGTATCAGTGGGCAGTGACTAAGACCGTAGGCTTTGTTTTCTGCAGAATTTTCTGACCTGGCCCGAGAGTGTAGCAGTGGCGCGGGCTCTCGTGAACAAACAAGGAAAGGTTAGCAGAGGACAACGGGGAGGCAGCGGTGGCGCAACTCTCTTGAATACTGACTTCTGGATGGAAATACAGATCGGCAACGTGAACGCGGCTCCTGGATCAGTTGACAGTGATATTCACGTTTTACTCATTTTGTCAACATCCGTTCACCGTTTGTCGACCGTATTACTAAGCATATAGTTAATATATGTTAAGAGTGCTTTTCAGGAGGACTAACATCAGTGAAATAAAATTGTTAAAAGTGTTTCCTTCCTTAGCGGGGAATAAATTTTTGCATACGAACCTTGGGCACCAACGGCTACTTCCCGGCTAGCGGTGAAAAAGGTTCGTTACAATTTATTTGTTTTTTTTTTTATTCTTATTCTTGAAGAAAGAATATAGAATTTAATGTTATGAGAGTAATGCCAACGGAATATTTTTTGACTTTTTAGGACTTTTAACGATGTTTTATGTAGATGTTTTTCAATACTTTTGAAGTTTTTCCGATTTATTGGACGTTTTTCGATATGTGTAGACTTTTACCGATTTCTTCGATGTTTTCTTATACTATTGGATCTTTAACGATATTTAGGATGTTTTTCGACATTTTTTACCGATATCTTGGATGTTCGATACACTTTGACTTTAAACGATTTCTTCAATATTTTTCAATACTTTTGGGCTTTTACCGATATTGTGTATGATTTTCGATACTCTTGGACTTTTACCAATTTCTTCGAAGTAGTTCGATACTTTTGGACCTTTACCGATATTTTGGATGTTTTTCGATACGCGAGACAGAGACAAAATTTGACAAAATTATAATTTACGAAAGAAAAGTTTGAAATACACATATGAAATAAATTTGCAATGGTTTTGCCGATTTTGGGCATCAGTGAGAAAATATTTTTAAGAAAATATCAATTAAACTGACAAAGGCTTTTGAAAACATAACTTTTACCTAAAATCTCAAGTTTTCGTTTATTTCCCAGTAATTTTTATTTATCTCCTAGTTACGTAAGAAAAGAAAACGAACACAATTTTTTCACTACATTAATTCATGTTTGCAACCTAAGTGTTTTTTGCCCCCCCCCCCCCCCCATCTACTTTGTGAAAACAAAATGCAATCTAATAAATCTTCATATATTTAGCATCTTTTACTCTAATGCTAGCTACTGTGCACTACTTCATGTGTCCCATTCCACAACACTGGAACAATATTAAGCTCCGCACTACATAATTCACTTACCCACAGCACCCATACGCAAGTAAAAGCTGCCATAATGATGTTGCCTACCCAACGGTGCCAGCAATGATGGTCGCCTAGCCGCTGTTATTATGGGCGGTATATTTTTGTTGCGTGTCGAGTTACTATCCGTGTCCGATTCATCCATGGCATCTGAGGAACCGCTGGTTGTTGAACGGCGCGTTTTTGCTGTAGATTTCGTTGGTGATGCTGTAGAAGAAGAAGCAGGAGCAGCATGAAAATGTTGGAAAAAATACATATATATATATATATATTATTATATATGGCGACACCAATGTGCGTTACTTGTCCGTCTGTCTGTCTGCCTGTCTCTCTGTCTGTTTGTATGTTTATATAGCGTCGAGCACACCATGATGTCTGAAAATGTTTCATTTGGGTATAATTATTACAATATTTTGTTGTTGCTGTTTTTGGGTACATGAAAAACATTACATAATTAAAAATTGCGCGAAAATTGTTCGTTTTCATTTTCAGTCAACATTAATTAAATGAAATTTAATTATTCGGTATTGTTATTGTTGTTCTTTTTTTTTTTTTTTTGTACTCACATATATTTATCGGTATTTTTGGTCGACCCCAGATCAGTGTTGCATACATAAAGAACAAAAAGATCATGCTGCCAATATACAAATATAAATAATAAACCTGTAAAATTATAGAAAAGAGAAAAAAATTGTTAATTGGTGTATTTAATAAAGGAAATTTATATTTCAAACATGAAAATTGTAATAATAACGACAGTTTCAAGAGAAGTCTCATCTCTAGAGTTAACACTTTACAAATGCTATGCTTTATGTATGTACTATGAATGGATCCGAACTTCACGCTAGATTTATAAATATATTTAAAGAAAACGTGCGCAAATTTGAACAAACAGCCATTACACTTCCCTCCTTCAAACAAATTAGGTCTATTGAGAGGTTTATTCAAGTTGAACAATCAGTAAAAAATAGTTGCCAAATTCTTGCAAGAGAATGAGCGAATCCTTCATAATCGATAAACATCGAAGTTGAGAAGTGCGCCATGTAGATGATTTCACCAGTATCAACTAGAAAATTCCACAAAATGCCGAAAAAAAAGATGCTACTCCGTCTTGTCTGAGTTCATCAAGATTCAATTCAGAGCTCGACTTTACTGTCTCTTGTTTAAGTTTATATTTTGGTTCCCTTCATAATGCTCTATGTATGGGCATATCCAAAAATAATATACCCTTTATTTGACACAGGTTTACAGAAACTTTTTTTTTCATATTCTATAACCAAATGTAGTGGAATATATTCCTAGACGTGTAAAATGAAATTCGCAATAGGCGAATAAGAAAATTTCGACATGAGGGGCTGTTAGGAGGTTGTTTTACCTAAAAATTTCAGGAAAATCTAAATTTCTGTTAATATACGGGAGAGCACACATTTCAGAAGTAGTGGATATGTTACGATGTACCTTTCCGGCACACGTTGAGGGAAAAGGTTAAAAAGTCTAAGTCGCTCATTAGGTACGGCCACATAACAGGTCCTAAAATTCTGAAAAAAATCAAGCAAATTCTTTGATGAAAAATAAATCGACTCGTGATCTTTTTTAATTAAGGCCCTCCGAACGAAAAACGCTAAATTTTCATGTAAAACGACCTGCTGACAGCTTTTCATGTCGAAATTTTCTTGTTTGCCTATCGGAAATTTCATTTTACATATCAAGGAATATATTTCACCACATTTGGTTATAGAATATGAAAAAAAAATTTTCGGAAAACTTGTGTCAAATAAGAGAAGATTATTTTCGAATATAGCGTTTCAAATGATTTTTGTTTTTATGAGAGGAAGAAGTGTTCTTTTACCGACTATCTTGCTTTATTTTCCGTGAAAATTATTTTCGCAGACAGACTCCCTGTCATGCTTACTTCTCTAAAGATCAAATGGAAGGACATAGTGAATATAACCTTGGTATTGGGTATAAACATATGTGAAATATACAGGAAAAGTTATGGTTTTAAAGTTATATCTTCAAAGCAAAGTTATTGAAACAAGAAAGGGAGTGCATCGAACATTTCTAAGGATTAGATTATACCGGCTCTGAACATTTTGAGATTTGATCTCGCTATTCTGCTACACTTTGGTAGACAGTTGATTCACGTGAAAGTCGTACACTTGTCAAAGTTATTTTCTCAAGTTTGGGAATAGGAAATTATCAGCGAGAGTTAGTTTAGAACTTTAAGGCTAAAATTTTTAAGCATGGCATGGCAGACATCGCAGCACAGCTCTTGTGGACAGGCGCGTTTATGCGCCACTACAAAGGCTCCTGTTTTGTTTTGAGGTTCAGGTTTATAATGATGAACGCAAGTTTTGTTCTAAGTATCAATTCGAGCCAACACTCACAATCTCTGTCTTCACTACAGAGGTCCAAAAATTTGCGAGAATACTTTTCAACAGGTCTAATAGATTTTTCTACAAACCGATTTTAAATAAAATCTGTCGAATATCTTGTATGATACAAATAGTAAGGGCAGTAAGAAGAATATAGATTTTCCAAATCTTTATTTAGAAGAGTCAATCTTTGCGTAATCGATAAGGATTTGGGTTGACATCTCTGATTTTTATGAAAATTCGTCAAAAGTTTGTATTCGACATACATATAATTGTGGTGAAATGATTTTTTGAAATTCCGAAAATTTCCAAGATGGTGACCATAGGAAGTTACATCCAATGTTTGGATACTCACATATTTGAAAATTCATAGCTAATCGGCTTTTTATCGTACTTGAATGAAATTTAGGGTTAGTGCAGAATGGTATGATCTTTTGAAAAAAGATGTACACTGGAAAAAAAACCTTTTATTTTATGTGATAAAAAAACATACATACGGTGGCAACCTTATATGGAAGTGCACGTGCACCAACGACTCATGATAAACACAACTTCAAAAACTCATAACTTGATAACCGCAAAAGATGCCACGATGAAGGTCGAAGAATAATTATAATAAAATTTAATTTTAAATAAAAATATTTAAAAAAAATAAAAAGGGTGCTCCAAGCCCCAAAATGTCTTTAAAAAAGAAAAAAAATTTTTCACATAAAATGCCTTTTTTTTCAGTGTATCCTATCCTATACTTTTCTGCTCTAATCCCGAAAATTTCATTAAAATCAAATAAAAAGCCGAGAAGCTATGAATTTTCAAATATGTGAGCATTCAAAAGTTGGATCGAACTTCCTTTGGCCGCCATCTTGGAAATTTTCGTAAGTCAAATTCAAACTTTTCACAAATTTTTATAAAAATCGGAGATGTTAACCCAAATCGATTACACAAAGATTGACTCAGAAATTAAATCATTAGAAACATAATAACTTCAGCAATTTTCAAAGTTTTCAAAAGTTTCCTAACTTTTTATTTTGGTTGTTTTCGCAATATGCATAATGCACTGAATACTTACACTAAATATCATCAAATCATTCATAACTAAGGTAAAAGTGATATGCCAACAATCTACATGAAAGAAGCTGCATATTTTTTTATGCCAAAACCGAAAAAAAAAACGAATAGAGCCAAAATGTTGCAGACCAATTTTACGAGAACCTTTAAATTTTTAATGCTAAGTAAATACTGCAGCAGTAAAAAATATCATGCCATGGAAGTTTGAATATTTTTGCAAATTTTACTGAACTTAAAGTTGTTGATGATCAGAAGCAGCTTTAAACAACTTGAAGTCAACTTATTGTAGACCGCACTTTTCTCATATGCTTAATGAATTTTCACCACAAGACTAAAAGATGTTAACCAACAACTTACTTCACAAAACTTTCATACGTAAGGGTTTCACATTTAAAATTAAATATTTATCTTATTAAGTTCGGAACATTTCAACCCTTAAAAACAAAAATATTTCTTTTAAACAAAAAAATCTCTACCACAAAATTGTTAATACTTTGTTCATGTATAAATCAGTTGATGCATAAGCTCTCGATGTTACTTAGTTAGTTATGTTGTGTCCTACCCATAGCATGTTCCTAAAGTAGCCTGTTTCCTGTCAGCCCCCAATAAAGTTGAATAACGTTATAACCACTGTAGATGACATTGGTAGGTGCAAAAGTTAATGCCGCGCACAATTGAACATGACATGCCCCGAGGACTTATGGCACCCGTTGTAGACTGTAGACGGCGGGTGCAACATCCATTCGTTCAGAGTTGAGTTACGATGACTGCTATTGCTGCGGTATTCGCTAAGTGTCGTCGTCTGCGATTAAAATTGATTTTTGGGTGATTAATTTCCGCTTGTAGTTGTTGTTCCTGTCTCTCTGGCTAAATGCCTGCCTGTCTGTTTGTTTGTTTGTCTGTCTGTCGTTCTTTCTGTCTGAGTGTTATCTCTCTTTCCAATAGTGAAGTTGTTAATAGCAATTTGAATCTTGTTTAACAATTTCATCTCATGATTGAGGTAAATGGCAAAAATATGTATGTTACGTCAATGACAGGATGTCGTTTCAAGTGCACAGCATTTACAAAAAACATACAAATGTAGGTATATGTATGTATATGTATGTATGTGCAATAAGGTGTTAGGTCAATATATGGGTTGGTGAATACTTTAATGTGTTATTTAAAAAAAACAAGTTAAAACGAAATATCTCATACCGTAAATATGCGTTTGTTGCACTTTTTAAATTTTGATATATTTTAAAACACTTAGCAATTCTGGGACCGGATCTTGATTTAGCATTAAAAAGAACGTCGAAAATAACTGTTTTTTTTTTTTTTTTTTTTTTTTTTTCTAGACCATTTTTTGACATATGACATGTGGAAAGGAATTTTTCATAGAATTTCGCTTATAATATTGCCACTCATATTAAAGATGGATATTCTTATTACTGCACTGCTGACAAAATCCATAACAAAATTTATTTCTTTAAAAACACAACTTACCTCATAGAATGACGGTGGTATATATGTTGATATAACTTCGGCCATCGGAAATGCTATACCCATCACTACAAGAAGTTTGCCATATAGCGCAGAAAACAGCGTTGCCAATGCATCACCGCTAGAAAAATAAAAAAAGGTTAGTTAAACTATTTTTTTTCTTTAGCAAAGTCTTAAAGAGAATACAATAGGGTAAGACCGAAAGAGGTGGCACCCCCAAGTGATGTGGCACCCCCAGGTGATGTGGCACCTCTTTCAATTTCAATACTTGCAGCCACAGCACTCAAATATGAACAAGTTTAATCGTCAGATTAGTGAAATGAACACTTTTCAGCATGTAATTAACCCACCATACCTTAATCTGACGCGCTCGAGTAAGTCCACTTATCGATTTTTTTACTATTCTTACTGGCTGCCCTACGCGGCCCTATATAGAGTTCAAATATATGGTAGGGTGCAAGGTATCTCACATATCTTAATCTGACGCGCTCGAGTCCCAAAATCCCCTATTGAGCTCCACATATACTTATAATGTATTTTCCTTAATTTTTGAAAGTATAGCTTAAGAAAAAATTTCAGGATTCTGTTTTTTAAACAAAATCCAACCAAGCCCTTAAAAACTCTTTCGGAGCAACTGTAAAACTTAATACGAATTGCATTTTAAAATAATTTTGTACAACAATAGGCCTTTCAATGATTCTCTGAAGTAATCAATACATTAGGATTTTTATTTTTTTAACCATTCAATATTCAAAACCTTAAACTTCTTCAACTTCTTCAACAAACTTTTTACATGTATTTGCATACAAATGTCAATTTCGATTAATTTTTTTCTTTTTATATATTGATGGATAAGTAATAAAAGAATTTTTCTATGTTTTTTTGATACTTTTAGTCGATTTCTGTAGACAAGAAGATCTGGAAACAGTAGAATATGTCTAATGTACTTGTTCTGACACGACAAGTCGTAGAATCAAGTATCTGCTTAATGGCCGGTATCCTAGAGTTTTCTAAATTATCATATTTTGCCCTTTTTTTTGACAACAATGTCAACCCAAAAGTACACTTCCTACAGAACTTGCAAGAAGATTTGTAGGCACATATATGAAGCATTGCTTCAAAAAAACCAAACATAAAATCTAATATACAAAAAGCATTTTTAATTAAACTCGAAGGAAGAAGAAAATTAGCAAAAACAAAATCAAAAGGAATAAAACTGGAAAATTTCAAGAGGCTTCTCCGCATGTCCTCACAAGTTTGAAGTGCAATTGAAATGCTGCGCTCGAATGCGCTTTGTAGCGCATGCAAGTGGTATGCAGCTTTGTGATTTGATAAATATGTAAGTAGAATATTTAGCAATTCAAAAAGATGCCGAAAAAACTTGTACCCTCATGTATTTGTGAAGGAAAATAAAAATTCCCAAAAAAAAAAAAAAAAAACTTTGGCAAAGAGTAGGAATTGCTGATTTTGATATAACAATTTCGTCAAAGCTTAAAAATTCTCAGTTAACTTATCAATTCAGAAAAAATTCTTATTCTGGAGTATTTCAGTGCTATGTGTTCAAACATTTTTGCTGTAGCTGAAAACTATTTGTAAGAAGCACTTGCAATATCAGATATTAAAGTGCTTCCTTCTTCTAACTGAGAATTTATCCTTCTTAGCTCTTTTCTGTGTTAAAATATACTTTCTCTCTGCTAAAAGCTACAAAGAAAGCAAAACAGAAAAAAACAGGAACAAAAATTGAGTAAAGCAAACACTTTTGGTCCCAGCTGTGGGTGGGTGTTAATGTAAAATCGATTTTCTCACAGATAATTGACAGTGATTAGGAGCTATTAAAGATGCCAGTCAGCCACAATGGCCACCAAAGTGCTAAATTAAGTTAGAAATGAATTAAGATAAAGCAGGAAGAACATAAAAAGAAATTCTAAGTAATTGACATAAAAGTTCTGTTCTGTTAATAGCAAGTGCATTACCATCAAGATATTTGGTGAGAATGACTATATACTAGATTGAGCAGGTCGAATGCTCATACTATATGAATGGTACATTTACATTTTTAACCCAAAATATTTACTAGGAGTCTTCTTAGAAAAGAAACGAAAATGTAGCATGAAGATGAGTTATTTTCACCAGTTAATTTCTTGTTGCTTAAGAATCTTATATATCGAAAATAAATATGCATTAGGTACTGAAAAATTGCCGTCGACAAATTCTAGAAATTGTTTGACACATTACTATCTCCAAGTTTAGGTTAGATTCAACAAGTTGTACAGTAGATAAGTAGTATAACAAAAACAAAATTGCTACAAACCGCTAATTTTTAAATGATTTTTTTCTGAAATGATTTTTAACGCCCGATCATCATTCAAAGAGGTCATTTATCTGAGATTTTTTTCTGACTAGTTCTACCACGTGAAAGTACCAAACGCACATCATAAAATTGTAGAAATTTAACAAGCTACAGCTAATCTAAAACTTCAGTGCAATATATTCAAAAACGGGATTCAAGGCCAAAAACTAGCAATATTTTTTTTTAATCGAATTTTAACATATTAAAAGATTTTTTATAATTTAATCTAATATATAAAAATAAAAGTTTGTGTGTTCGTTTGTTATGGACTTGAAAACCACTTCACCGATTTCAATGAAACTTCAGAGTATATTATTATGGATTAGGGAAAGGTGCGGTGTCACGCCCCTAAGAAAACAAAACTCGACAGACCTCAGAAACTATCTGACGTATAATAATGACATATGGCACATATATAAAAAGTACTAAGCCAAATAACATACATTAGAAAAATGAGCGGTGTCATGCAGCTCTCGGACGGGCGTGATGGTATCTCAGTGATTGTTCGGAACAAGGAAAAAGCCACGGGATAAAGGTGAGGCAACGCTCACCGGGCAATAGCTAGTACATAATGCTATTTTATTTTCTTAAAATTATTCAGTATATGAAATTTTAAAAAAATTAAAAGATGCTTGGAATTGTGCTTCCACGACACCAAAATATTTTCTTTTAATGTAAATAAGCACCATGTAAAATTTGGTCCATTTCAGAGAATATTTGATGTATCCCAAAACCGAAAAGTGGTTCCGATTGTGGAAAAATTCGGGTTAGAGATTTTATCTTGAACAAGAATTTCTAGGAAAAAGATCTCAAAAAATAAAAATCTCGGAAAAACACTCACATAAAAATTTCTTCTTAGATGGCTAAAAAAAATCTAAGCTATTAAATAGACACTTCCTCAAAACATGCTGAAAAACTTTCAGAAGATTATAAGGAATAGTGAAAAATTAGTAGTCACAGGATTTGGCGCATGACATACGGTTTAAATGGCGATCGAAAGTCACGATAATCATTTTCTTGCTAACTGGCTAAGTATAGGAAAAAAATGATTTCATGAAAATTATCAATGCCATAATCAACAGCATTGTGAGAAAGGATTTTTTGTTTCAAAAAAATAGAACGCACAGGAATGGCATTTGGCACATAAGTAAAGGGCACTAAGCCAAATAACATTCATTAGAAAAATGAGCGGTGTCATGCAGCTCTCGGACGGGCGTGATGGTATCTCAGTGATTGTTCGGAACAAGGAAAAAGCCACGGGATAAAGGTGAGGCAACGCTCACCGGGCAATAGCTAGTACATAATGCTATTTTATTTTCTTAAAATTATTCAGTATATGAAATTTTAAAAAAATTAAAAGATGCTTGGAATTGTGCTTCCACGACACCAAAATATTTTCTTTTAATGTAAATAAGCACCATGTAAAATTTGGTCCATTTCAGAGAATATTTGATGTATCCCAAAACCGAAAAGTGGTTCCGATTGTGGAAAAATTCGGGTTAGAGATTTTATCTTGAACAAGAATTTCTAGGAAAAAGATCTCAAAAAATAAAAATCTCGGAAAAACACTCACATAAAAATTTCTTCTTAGATGGCTAAAAAAAATCTAAGCTATTAAATAGACACTTCCTCAAAACATGCTGAAAAACTTTCAGAAGATTATAAGGAATAGTGAAAAATTAGTAGTCACAGGATTTGGCGCATGACATACGGTTTAAATGGCGATCGAAAGTCACGATAATCATTTTCTTGCTAACTGGCTAAGTATAGGAAAAAAATGATTTCATGAAAATTATCAATGCCATAATCAACAGCATTGTGAGAAAGGATTTTTTGTTTCAAAAAAATAGAACCTTTTCTTCTGGAATTGGCATCAATATATTATGCTGTTTTGAAAAAAATTCCAAAAATGGGCAACAAAATCATCGCAAAAATTGGTTTTCCCATATACATAACTCGCTAACAGTTACTTTTACAAAAGAATATAGATTCACAATTTTGTAGCTTCAGGAATTTCCTATAAAAAAGTCTTGAAATATTTTTTGGACGACTTACAGTTCAAGAACTACAGTTATTTGAAAATCAACATTCATATTACTGTTCACACTTCCATACTATGCAGCAAAAGTTTCACATCTTGTCCAATTAAAGCAAAAAAAGCATCAATTATTACCAACAGAATGGAACCACTTTCGTGTGTAATCAAGACAGGCGTCTCCGTGAATCGCTAGCTACAACGTGCTTGTTTCAATTGAAATCATGAAACAAGGCCAAAAAACAAAAACAAAGTCAGAAACTTCCTCCATTGACAATAAAAGCGGTTGATTTATATGTTTGAGCAACCACAATACAAACGCACACACACACAGACGACAATTACCTTTGTTGGTTACCCCATACAAATGAATAACCTTTGCGGTTGCCTCTTATTTGTATCTATATACGAACTGCAATGTGTGCGTTAGCAAATGCGGTTCTTGCAAGCGTGTATTTGTACGTTAAAATGTCATTGTATGTTTGCTTATACTTTACGTATATGTATGTAGGATTTTCAATTAAAACCGTTTCTGTGTCTTTTTCGGTTTGGCAATGCCAATTTTCACCGGTGCCGAATAAGAATCGAGTAAAGAATTAAAATTAAATATTCGCTTCATATTTTTTATTATTTTGTTTGGAAATGTTGTGAGGTGTGGCAGTGCACCAAAATTTGACCTTTTATTAATTAGACGGTGCCCCTTTAGTGAAAACACCATTTCACCGATTTTCATAAAATTCGTTGTGGAGATAGCCCTAACACTAAAGAACCGTACCGGGTGAGTAGGACCTCAAAAGGAGAAACGAGTAAGGCAGGGTAGGACCTCAAAAAGTGAGAAGAGCAAAATTGTTACGCGCGAAAATATGAAAATAAAAGATCAAAAACGGGTGTTCGTATTCAATTAAAACCATAATAAATATTCATTGTTGTAAGTCTTTTTTCCATGAATATTGATATTTTGTGGAGCGAACCTTGGCCACCAGAGGACCAAGACATCGGCCGCACGGTGGAAGGGGTTTTTATAGAACGGCGGTTACATATAGTAATGTTAGAGCTAGGCTTTTAACATTTGGTGCATATATTTTTTATATTTAAGTAATTAAAATCTGTGAATATGAACAAAATCCGCCGACGAACACGCCTACCTCCCATACAAAGTTAGGGCGTTGTCGAAACTTTTTTTCAAATGGGTATCAATTTCCATTAACTTGACAACGCTAATTTCAAAAATGTTTAAAAATTTTAGCTGTCTGCTATAGTTTTCAAGCTATGAGAAAATAACGAAAAGCAACTTTATAAAAACTAGATTTTGTATGTTTGCGTATTTGTCCCTTATTGACTAGGAAACTAACTTACCGTTTTTAAAGAAATTTTTACATTGTGTCAGTAGGGGAGGGGGGGGGGCTAGTGTGGACAAATTCAAATTCTCGCCCCGCTTTGAATTTTTTGTTTCTGTTTAATTTTTTTCAAGTTGGTGTTTGCACTCTGCATCACCAAAAAAAAATTCATTTGTTGACAATTCAGCTTTCCATGATAATGTGACCGAACTTGCTTTACGCTGCAAAAAGTAAGTTTTTTGTTTTTTCGTTATTTCAGTGATACTTTTAAACTAATTATTCTTCTGCTGTAGTGTTAATAGATAATACAACTTATTGTATTGTGTTTATTGAAATCATTGAAATTATTTTTGAAGAACTTCACCGTAAGATTAAAAAAAAAATATTTTTGTTTAAAAAAACATGAAGGGGCTAGTTTGGACAACTGAAATGGGGCTAGTGTGGACATGTCCGCAACAGCTGAAATGACTCCAGAAATCGTCAGACCATTTCTAAAAGCCGGTCCAAGAAAGTATCAAAATCGACAAAAACGTGGAAAGTCATCAATTCTTACCGAAACACCTGACAAGACAAGTGAAGAAACGCTTAAAAGAAAAAATGCACCTCCCAAAAATATTCGCTTTAAGAAACAAAATAAAAAAAAAAAATATATTAAATTCATCGTTGGATTCAGATAGCGATGTTCCTAATGAGAATATATTGGAATCAGAGGAAGAGCGTGGACTTGATGAAATCGATGACAACAGTAAGGAACCACCTCTTTTAATTGTCCGAGATGTTTTGAAAGAGAACGAAATGGTTTTGGTTCAACTTAAACTGAAGAAACAAGAAGAATTTCATATTGGCCAAATTGTCACGATCCACGGTTCGCAAGATTTCTACATTACGTTTCTAAAACGAAAGAACGACAGATTCACGTATGCCGATTTACTGGATACCAGCGAAATTCACCGAAATGATATAGTGGCAAAGCTGCCACAACCACAACAACTGTCGGAAACATCTCGATCAGCAAGTTATATGAAGTTTGATATAAATTTCTCCAAATACAACATGGGATAGAAGTTAATTTTATTACTTGTATTGTTATTTGTATTACATCATTATTGCCTTGAATAAATATATATTTGAACTCTTTCTTTACGTTTTTGTATCAATTATCAAGTCTCTAATGCTGTCCACACTAGCCCCCAGTAAAATCAATGATTGTCCACAGTAGGGGTGTCAAACGGCATGTTCGTTGAACATGTTTAAAATGTAAAAGAAATTTTAATTTCGTTAAATCTGGTAAGCAACTTGAAAGTCCTAATCTTTGCCTTTAAAACTTTATTTAAATTATGTTGGTATCTTTTTTTTCCTCAAAGATATCCTAACCTAAAAAGACACAAAAGTGCAAAAAGCCCATTTTGACAATATTTCGGTCTACGATATCTCTTAGAAGCATGACGATATAAATATAATTTAAATTAGGTTTTAAAGGAAAAGATTGGGACTTTTAAGTATTTAAACCACATTTGACGAATACATGATATGTTACATAGTTATATAGCTTCAAAAAATGGCAAAAAAACTACTTTTTTTGGTCTTTAGATTACAATATCTCATAAACTATACAAGATAGAGCAATTCTGAGGTTGGATTCGCATTTAACATCGCAAAACACATCGATTTCAATTATTTTAATTTTTGTTTCATGTACTTAGTTAAAAAAAATGTTTTTTTTCTTTTTGTATGGGAAAATGCCCCAATTGGAAAAGCGATTATCTCAAAATTTAGTCGAGGAGTCACGAGTGAAAATTTTTTTATACATCATTTGAACGATAAGTAAACAGAATCTGGAAAAAAATCTGATGTGCCACGACGTCCGATTTAGAACGGGTTAAGGCACACCGTGTATGACGATTGGCGTAAAAAAATTTTAAATCCATAGCACATTCAAATTTTACCTATTTATGGCCACGATCTGGCACTGTGAGCCATAGCAAAATCTTCGTCACATATGTCTGTTTTAGAGATACTGAAATCCCTTAAGCACACTAAGCAATGATGCATATGTTTGTCAATTTCTGCAAAAGTCAGTTAATTTTTCGCTATGCAACACAGTTACTTAGCGCCTAATAAAGTAAGTAAGTAGTTTTCAGTTGAAAATGCTTTCAAGTTTTATATGTATTAAGTGGACAAACGTTAACTGAGCAACAATAAAATCAGGGCGTGGCATCATATCACTTGCAGGAATTCCATGCATTTCCTTGGAATTGCGTGTTTGCGTTGCGATTTCTCACTTGTTTCCATTAGCACGAGTACATTACTTTGTTAATTTATGGTCCTTTATCGTGGCCATGGCATTTGCCACTCTTTGTGTGTGTGTGTATTTGTATATGTATGTGTTTGCTTGTTTTTAAGAATGGTTTATGTTATATAAGGAATTCGCTTTTTTGCTATCTAAATAGCGCTGTCAACATTTTCTTGTACTGTAGTTTATCATTTCAATGGATGCCAACTGCCAACTTAAATTCATGGAATGCAACAAGCGTATGATTTGAAATTAATTGCGTTTTTATCGCGATTTGCGAAATGAAAATGAAACTACCTAGAGTACTGGGAAGCAGTTGAGTTTTGTTGCTTTTTTGTTGAATTTCAATTTAAGAGAAAAAATTATTTATTTATTTCAAACAAAAGAACCATTTCGACTAAGTTGGAAACAATGCTAACTGTGGGGTCAGACACTGTGATTTCCAGAAAAAAAACTTGTTCCTAGCCCAAACTAGTTCATCCGAAGCATGATAGAAGCAACTGGTTGTAAAACAAACTATCATGATGAATTCTATTTCAGCATTAATAATTCGCAATACTCTAGGCATACTTTCAGGCTCTGTATTATCATACCAACTTTAAAAATACTTCGGCCTAACGTGTTGCGAATGAAATAGTTTAGCCCAGGAAGAACACTTATATTATAATTAAAAATGAAAAAAACATTCTACTCACGCTTTAATCCGCGGCATCGGTGGATACACAAACGACGGACGATGCGTGCGCTTAATTGCCGGCAACACCGGATAACTGGTCAATTGATGTGAGTGATACATTAATGCAAGATGTCCAGTCTGACGATCATCACCGCCGCCACCACCATCGGCACTCAAACGTGCCAGCTGCTGATGTGTACTACTACCAGGTGATGGTGGATTTGAATCATCACCACCACCACCGCCACCACCATCACCACCACGATGTGCAGATGATGGTAGACTTGATTCATCAATAGTAACTCGATGTTGTGATAAACGTGTTGCTGACTTGGCGGGTGATATAGCAGAGACATGTGAAGAAACAGCTTCGGTAGTGCCAAGTAGTGCACTTGTTGTGGCGGCAGCAATTGGTATAGCTGCTGCTGTTATCTTTGGTGGTGATCTTGGAGATCTTGGTGGACCGCCGCCGCCGCCGTCATCACCACCCATAGCGGCCATCACATCACCGCCAATGCTATGCACTTTAAAAGAGGCGGGTATGGTGGGCGTTGGCACTGGTACACTACCGTGTGTATGATGATTCTGATGATGCGGATGCTGAAAATGATGCGGCAAATGATAATGATGATGACTGCTCAAATGTGGGCGTGTCGTTGCAATGTGTTCGTCCTGATAGCTTAATGAAGTGGCGGCTGCTGCAGCGGCGGTGGCAGCAATACTTGATGCTTTCGCTGCGGTTGTTGCTGGCAGTGCTGGTGATGTTTGTTGCGAATTGCCGCCTGTGCCGGTGCTGCAAGTGGAATTCGAACGAGACATATGATTAAGAATTTTTGAAACTTTCAATGGATTTTAAAGGTTTTTCTATAAGAAAAGTCTTGAATATTTTTGATTTATTTAAATTTGTTTTTTCTCAAAACTTTGCCACACTTGATTTTGATATCCGTTCACTATGAGGCGTATCCAACATGTGAATATGCTGCTGCTGATTATCGCAATGTAAAAGTTGCGTGAAATTTGAATGAATTGCACAAATCGCGCTTAACATCACAAGTACCCTATAAATTGTTATTGTTATATCTGAGTTCTTGTTGTTGTGTTATGTTTGTCCATTCACATAATTGAATAATGGCGGCATATTCTACATCATTATCTATATATCATGTGATGTTCAGCGAAAAGAAGTTTATTGCTAAATTTTAAAACTCATAGGGATTTTTAAAAATTTATATTTTTGGGCACATTTTTGATTGTTTCCACTAAATAAGTAGTTGGGGTTGTTGCGACTCTTGAAACTTGTGGATGTTTTGTATAAAATTTATGTTGGACTTATAGTTGCCAAGTGGAACTTTTGCATAAAAACTATTTATCAACTATTCATCACTATATTACAATCAGAAGTTGCCTACGATAAACTTTTATAACTCAGAATTTGCAAAAATAAGCCATACGAATTTGATAAAATACTTAAACTTAAAATCCTTTTCTTCACACTATTTTGATGATTATAATCATTCTTATTAAATTATATGTACCTTCAAACTTTCCCAATTGGATTCCAACTCTCCGAGATATCATCCTTTGATTTAAACCCATTCAATGGACTTCATTATATCTGTAGCGGAAAACCGATTTATAGTAAAAAAAAAAAACACTTTAAAGCAATTTTATATGGAAATAGTGTATTGCGTACTTTTAGGGGTAAAGAATTTTATTTAATTTCTTTGGGAAGTCGGCCTATCCGTTGACGTATCACGGTCATATATCTAATACAAAATTTCATTGTTATAGGAGCATTCCTTCTACTTTCTTCCAAAACATGTATGCATCCATACTACTTGCAGTTCACCACCCTGTCCGAATCAAGCACTTTGTATATGAGAAAAGTTTGTTTATTATCTCTTACAATACTTTCAGTGCATTTTTATACCCTACACCCAGGGTATATTCACTTTGTCCTTCCGTTTGTAACGCAGAGGAGGAGGCGTGGCAGATATAGAAAAGTATATATATTCTTGATCAGCGTCTCCTCCTGAGTCGATATAGCCATGTCCGTCTGTCTGGCTGGCTGTGTGTTGAAATACACATTTTGGGAAAACTGAGCAAGGTAATTCAATGAAATTTGTTACTCTGCCTTCGTCGTCAAAGTTAGCTTGGGGGATTGAAATTGAGCAAAATCGGTCAACGGATACGCCTACCGCCCATACAAAATATATATTCAAAATGCAATTACGGAAGTATTTTTTACGACAATGCAACCAAAATACGCATAAATACTAAAAAATGTAAACGCAAGCTCTGAGAAAAAACTGAGCGAATTTGGACAAGAAGGCGTGGCACCTCCAATATAAGCAAAAGCTTCAAAACGCTATACTGAAAGCGTTTTTTGAGATATTCAAACCAAATTTGACTCAAACACTTAGAATCATAAATGAAAGGTCTCAACAAAAATTGGGTGGAATTTGACAAGGGGGCGTGGCACCTCTCATAAAAAAAGTTTCAAAATGCTATACTGAAAAAGTTTTTTGAGATAATCCAACCAAACTTCACTGAAATACTAAAGACTATAAATGCACGCTCTAAGCTAAAACTACAGGAACCGGACAAGAGGTCGTGGCATCTCCTATATAAGCAAAAGCTTCAAAACGTTATACTGTAAAAACTATAAATGCAAGGTCAGTACGAAAACTGGGTGAACTCGGACAAGAGGGCGTGGCACCTCCCAAATAAGCAAAATTTTCAAAATACTGCAATGTAGGGTATTTATTTTTTGGCCAGGCGAAAAGTTACACCCTTACTAGTTTAACTTTTGATTATACGGAAGGTAACCACGCCGTCTTGGCCGAATTCACTCAGTACTTGATCAGTGGTTGAGTGTGTTTTGGTTGCAATATCGTGAATAGTGCTCCTAAAATTGAGCTTTAAATTTTGGTTTCATTTTCAATCATACGAGGTCACTTTAACGACGGAGGCAGTGTACTTAATTTCATCGAATTATCTTGCTTCCTAAAAATATTAAAAAAATTTCAACGAACAGACCGACAAAGAAATGGACTTGGCTATTAGATAATATCGGTCACCATATCAAAAACAAAAGTTCGACTACCCCATTTCGAAAGCTTATCGGTTTTGATTTTTCAGAAAAAAAAAGTTTTTTTTCGACCTCTTAATAATACCCTATTGCTCCGCCATTTGACGTCCGATCATCAAGAATAGTATATCGTTATAATTGTCTTAATGTGAGTTATATTTCATTTATTGAAGTAATTTATCATAAATATTTTTTTCGACTAGTAAGGTGTCAAGGACACTTCATAAAATAAAAAAACCAAAATCCCCCTAAAACTATGCAAAATTATTTTTTTCATATATTTGCATACTGTTTGAAATGTCATTGCATAGTTTTAGGGGGCGATTTTCGTTTTGGAACATCCTGTTTTTCATATTTTTTGTACTTAAATATAAATAAATATTTTGTAATAAGGTCTTAGACTCGCTATAACTTCTTTAATTTCAACAACTTGAGGAAACTTTGTAGAGATGAATTTTATGATTTTTTATGGACTTCAATTTTATGAAGTGTTCTTGGCATCTTAGGGTGGGAGAA
Organism: Calliopum simillimum; assembly: GCA_951812925.1. Taxonomy (NCBI): domain Eukaryota; kingdom Metazoa; phylum Arthropoda; class Insecta; order Diptera; family Lauxaniidae; genus Calliopum; species Calliopum simillimum. The sequence continues at coordinate 16,289,973 of OX638372.1, read as the reverse complement.
GCTGAGATGAGTACAAAAATCAAATAGCTTAATGTTTAAAGGTCGAAAAAAAAAATTTTTTTGCTTAAAATTCAAAACCGAAAAGCTTTCAAAATGGGGGGCTTACAGCGAACTTTTTTTTATGATACTATCTTATGCCCATATTGACTCAAGAAGTTGGCACTGATCGAGGATATATGAACTTTACAATACTTGGCACGCCTCCTTCTCTGGCTTACAAACGGATGTGGGCAAAGTGAATATACCCTGGGTATAGGGTAACCAAACTCAGAAACATAAGCACTTTGGCCAAAAAGTCATACACAGAGCTATGTATTCTTAGTATGCGCTATACTTTATGGAATGATTATGATCACTGAATTTAGCGTTGGTGTTTAAGTTGTGCTTCCACCCCAGAACTTTCGACTATCACAACTTAATTGAATACAATTCAAGCGGTAGTCATTCCTTTTTGAATAAACAAGCACAAATCAGTTTAGTTGGTTTTACCTTTTCAATTAAATAGTAACAGCAATATTAGTTCTATAGCACTTAAATTACTTCTCAACAATTTCTCTTTAATATTATTTTATTCTCAATCATATATCTTTGTATTGCGTACATATACAAATACATAAATAAAAATATCTGTTTTTCATTCTATTTAATTTTAAATTCCCTTAGGTGTCCCTTTTAATATAGAAACTCAAAAAAAGCACCACTCACATTTAGCACCGACACACACATACTTCAGTTGAAGTGTGCAACATTTACGACACATGCTGCAAACGGCAGCAGCAGCAGCAACAGCAGCAATTATATGAGACAGTCGGAAAAAAAAAGAGAATTTAAAATAAAAATTTCGCACACACATAAAAACAAATTTAATAAATTTAACCACAAATGCAGTGATTTTTCCGGTCGGCGTAAAGTTGGTCGGTCTTGTCTACTCTTGTTGCTGTTGCTGTTGCTGTGCTGTAAAGTTTATTTTCAAATTTTAGTTTTTTCCCCCTTTTTTTTCTGCCTTCAAAAACCGACAGCAAAAATTTAATTGAAAAATATTTCAACAATGCATTGTTGCCCCAAAGTATGCAAGACATTTTTTTTTTTTCGTTCTTTTCTTATTTTCGTTTTTTATCTGTTTTGCACACAAAAAGAAAGAACTTTTGTTGGTTTCGCTATAGAGATTTTTATTACAATTTGGAGTTGTATACTTTTGCTCGTCATGAGCTCAAACTGAGTTGACCCATGTCAAAAATTTGATTTATGCAGGGGAGCAGCGTAGTGAATTAGGTTTGTTGTGCAAAAAAAAAATGGGGGTTTGCTTATGCCACAATAAATAAAAGAATATTTTCAATATCTATAAAAATATATTTAAATGAAATTCATTTTTTAAGGGTAAAATTTTTCCAAAATTTTATGCCGAATAAGTCAAAAAATTATTTTTTACCTAAATCGAATTAAAATTATACCAAAAATTGGCAAAGCAAAAATTTTTCGCTTAAATTGACAATTTTGTGTAACCTTCCCTGTACATTGCTGGAGGTGTGGCCCTTATCGGTTTGTCAGTATCAAATTCTCGACGAAACGGAGCACGTTAAATTATGAAATTTAATATATTGTTTAGGAATATCACTTTCCTGCAAGGGTTCTTCAGAAAACATCGCGCGGAGAATCAAATTCAAAATTTCACTGATCATAATAATTTTTAGCGTTTAGCTCTGGTTTTCGAAATTTTGCATATTTGATGCATTTCACTTAAAACGTCTAGTACGCAAAGTACATCGTTTAAAAAAAAAACCTTTTTTTTTCAAATACGGACTGTGTTTGGAAAATTGCCCATGACAATACACAATACCCTGCAGGAGCATTCCAAAACTAGTTTGCAAACTACTCCATGGGAGAAACCCACTAGTCCAAATTCTGTTCCCATCACATATAAAATTCTATTTACGTTTTACATCGTTTGTCATTTGGCGTAACCAATTGTCTCCTTATGCGTTACAATGGGAACAGAAAAAGATTAATTGTCTCCCTATGCATTACATTCGGACCAGAAAAAGGCCAATTTATATACCCTACACCCAGGGTATATTCACTTTGTCCTTCCGTTTGTGACGCAGAGAAGGAGGCGTGGCAGGTATAGAAAAGTATATATTTTCTTGATCAGCGTCACCTCCTGAGTCGACATAGCCATGTCCGTCAGTCTGGCTGGGTGGCTGGCTGTGTGTGGAAATAAATTTTTTGGGAAAACTGAGATAGATAATTCAATGAAATTTAGTACACTGCCTTTGTTGTTTAAGTTAGCTTAAGGGATTGAAAATGAGCAAAATCGGTCAACGGACACGCCTACTGCCCATACAAGAAATCAATTCAAAGTGCAACTTTAGGAGTATTTTTCAAGAAAACGCAACCAAAATACACATAAATACTTCGAACTATAAACGCAAGCTCTGAGAAAAAACTGAGCAAATTCGGACAAGAGAGCATGACACCTCCCATATAAGTAAAAGCTTTAAAACGCTATACTGAAAGCTTTTTTCAGATAATCCAACCAAATTTCACACAGACACTAAGAGTTATAAATGCAAGTTCTGAGCGAAAACTGGGTGAACTCAGGCAAGAGGGCGTGGCACCTCCCATATAAGCAAAATTTTCAAAATACTGCAGTGTATGGTATTTATTTTTTGGCCAGGCCAAAAGTTACACCCTTGCTAGTTTATTTTATTTTATTTACAAATTTCAACAAATTTAATTTGAAATTCAAATTTTACACAAAAATGTCAAAAGGTTTCAAACACGAATGTACTTAAGAGTTTGTTATATATTTCTGAGCAATGTATTCCGGGTTCGAATCTTAGTTTGGATGAAAATTTTTTTATTAATTTTTTTTTTTTATTTCATACCTCGGCTATGTTAGACATATGTTTCATTTTCTGCTCCAAAAACTCTTCAGACAAATTGTGTACAAATTAATAGAAATTTAAAAATTGGAATTGAAAATCACTGAGTGGAGGATTTGAACTCGGGATTCGCCACGCAGCGCAATTCACTAGACCGATGCACTATCGTTTGCTCTTTTTCACAAACGACGAACTGCCAAACAGTACGTAGTCAGTAACTTTTGGTACTAATGACGGATTATACACTACATTTGGACCATTTTTGATACAATTGTCCGACTTTGCATTACGTTTGAACCATTTTACAGTTGATAATTTATGTGTATTCCATTATGAACTACTTACAAAAAAAAAACTAAACCGAAGATTGGACTATTAAGACAATTGACTCCGTCAATCCTACAGGGCTTATGCACTCTTTTAATTAATAAGGCTGTAGGATAATTATGACACTTGGGCCAATTTGATAAGACTTTTCCCCTTCAGAATCCAGAAGAAGACATATGTAAAGAGAAAAGTACATTTTCTTCTGTGATTTCAAAAAAAAAAAATCTTTTCAGAATTGCCATATTCATTGTCAAACAGCTTTCAAAACAAAAAATATACAAAAAATACTTGGTAAACTTAGAAAAAAAAAGTTTCAGGCCTATCTAGGTAAATTTACTTCATTTAAAACTTCACAGATTCAGTTTTAATATATAAATTCAAAATCCAACATCGTGAAAATTTTGCAATAAAGTGAATAAAAATCATACCCAGTTTGATCACTTAAACTTAAATACCATTTCGAAACACAATAGCCAATTAAATTGCTAAAAAGCAAGTCAAAGCAGTAAAAAAACTTAAGGATTATGCAGCTTATATACTTAAAATTTTTTTAAAAATCTCAAAATTTAAGTACAACATTATACCATCATAAATGTTTCGTTTCGCATTTTAAAGCCGAACATTCCCACATACAGCAAGGCAGCAAGCCTTTGTAGCTGAAGTTGTCAGGTTCTCATTCGCTGATGCTGGTGATGCTGTGCCTGCTGCATGCAGCTTTTGCTTTTCATAATACGTTAACGACCCATTTAGATGAGCAGCTACTTTAATGTGATTGTGTTGGTTTTAACGGGTCGAAAGCATGTCAAGTGCTTTTGCCAACAACAACAGAAAACAGCTATTGGCATACTTGCAAGTAATCGGTAGAAAAGCAAAGGATTAAAGTTCGCTTCTGGATGTTTTCACACTTAAAGTGCAGTTACTTAGTAGTATAGCTTGTTAAATGTTTGTTTATTGCAAATTTTTATAAAAATTAATTAAATTTTATTTGAATGCAAACGCTGCCTTTGATACTCTTTTAACGTAATATTTATTTAAAAATCTTCGTTTAAGCAAAATCAATAGTTTTCAAACTTTTTCGTTATATTTTGCATACAATTTTATTTCTTTGGCAAAAGTTTTTTCCACCCTTAATAAAAGTCTGACACAGAAGCTTCATAATCAACAATTAAAGTGCACTTAATGCGAATCTGCTACTATGATGCGGAAACTCCTGCCAAAAGCAATGAAAATTAAATTAAATAAATTTTGCATTTATTTCAACTCATTTACGTTATGCGCCTCCCAATCATAATCAGCAGCTTACAAATGCTCCCCCTTAACCTAACACTTGACCCACTCAGCCGCAGCCAAACAGGGCGCGCCAACCAAAAGCTCCCACACAAACCCAAATGCTGCTTTTTTCTAACAACTTTAAAGTTGCTCCATTTAATTCTCAAGTGGCTTAGCAGCATAAACCGAACGAGATAAGTATTTGAAATAAAAAAACAACAAAAAAAAACCAGCGGAAAGATAGTCAAAAAGTTCAATGACTTTGTGGGGTGGCGTATATATTTAGATACAAAAATAGTAAAATACAAGCGTGCAAAAAAAAAAAAAATGCTTTGAAAAAAACTTTATGAGAGAATTTAATCTTTTTTTTTTTGGGAATTTTAAAATGATTTTGATTTCAACAGAAATAAGTTATGGGTGGGTCTTCAGATAGCTATTTAATGTAGTTATTGTGGATCAATTCATAAAATATTATAATGTTACAATTTATAAATATACTCACAACGTGCGAGGGGATATTTAAAAGTCCGCGGAATCGAGAGTTAGGAATGGAAACTTCACTTCTTCATCTCTTGAAAATGTAATAAGTGCCGAGGATCACGTCAGTACTGTAAGATGGGTGAGCCAAAATTTTAAGCCCACCTTCTGCAAGACTGCCATTGCAACACGGCTGTTGAGAACAGTCGAGTTCTCGAACAGATGGAGAACACCTTTGGTCAATTTTCGCCTTCTTTATTTTCGGACGGCTTTCTTGAACTGCCTTAAGATTGAAGCGTAGTATTTTTCGTTTATACCAACACCTTTTTATTTATAATCTGTCAACAGGATCACTCGTAATCAAGTAAACGGAAGACATCTCATTCAGTATAGTTTGAACTAATTTTCTTGTTTGGTAAGGACCTTTTTATATCCTACACCCAGGGTATATTCACTTTGTCCTTCCGCCCATACAAAAAATATATTCAAGATACCACTGGGCAAATTCGAACAAGAGGGCGTGGCACCACCCATATAAGCAAATGTTTCAGAACGCTTTATTGAAAGCGGTTTTTGAGAAAATCGAACTTAATTTTACTCAGACACTAAGAACTATAAATGCAAGCTCTGAGCAAAAACTGGGTGAAATCAGAAAAGAGGGCGTGGCACCTCCTATGCAAGCAAAAGCTTCAAGACGATATACTGAAAGCTTTTTTTGAGATAATCGAACTAAATTTCACGGAAACACTAAGAACTATAAATGCCAGCTGGGTGAAATCAGACAAGAGGGCGTGACACCTCCCATACAAGCAAAAGTTTCAAAATGCTATACTGAAAGAGTTTTTTTAGATAATCCAACTAAATTTAACTCAAGTTTTTTTCTTTTGTTTATTGCCAACTAATTCCCAATCTGTTTACAACATAAATGTCAGAGCACAATAACATTTGGTGCCATTTGCAAAAGTTTTAGCATATTCACAACTATGACATTGCTTGAGCCTGGTATATCTATCAATTAGTTTTTCCATGCCTTTAAGTTAGAATTATATTAGACTTATAAATCAGAAAGACTTAATCTGCTTTCCACAGTTTTTGCGTTAGTTTTCAAGTATTGTACTAAAACCGTACTCCAGGCTTTAAGGACTAGACTATAAGCATAGCTAGAACTAAACGTGTTTGTTGAGGTAGTCTAGATGTTTGTTACAGTTACTTTATCCTAGCCGAAAATTGGTATAACTCGTACGACTATACGTTAAATGCCTTACTAACTTATTTTGACTTAAGGATTTGAAGACCTATCTTAAGCACACATTTTCATTCAGAAAAATTTTTCGATTATGTTTATACACTATACTCATTGGAGTAAATTTTTTCATGCTGAATTTCGGGTGATTTTAATTACGGAATAGAAAATTTTTCACAACATTAGTGATATCTTTTTCGCGATTTTTGCTTACAACAATTCTTTACCAAATTTTTTTAATGTGGCCTGTTTCACAATTTTTATTTTTTTGACACAACATTTTCAGTAAAACGTCTACAGTTTTTGTCCTCACTGACCCCTAGAGTATAAACTTTTTTCAATGTACTCGAACAACGTTCGTCTAGAAAAACCACAAAAAAATTAAGCATCTACAACGAGGAAAAAATTACTTTTTACAATACTGTGGTTCGTTTTTTCTTAAGAAAAACTTCCAAAAGAAAAAACAACTTAATACAATGTTGAAATCAGCAAAGCTAAAAAAGAAACAAAATCGTCAACACAAGGATACAAAAGGATCAGGCGAGAAAAATAGAATCATAAAAGCAAGGAAAATACGTAAAAATTTGCTAGCGCCAAAGTTAAATAAAAACAAATTGAACGTCAAAATAGAAATTGAACAAAAATACAAAACAAAAAAAACAAAACAAAATAAATTGCAAAACAAAACCAAGCTAAATTGTAATAAACGAATACAAAAGAGAGTAAGGAAGAGGAAAACAATTACAACAAAAAATAAACAAAATGTTTAAGGAGGAGAAAACCAGGACAACATTGACATTAAACTGAAATTTATGATAGAAAACATTCAAGAAATAATAAAAAATAAAAACGAAAGCACAAAAATAGAAAACGCAAACAAAGATATGTACGAGAATAGAAAAAATTGAAAAATCTGCCTTAGGTTGTAATACGCATACTAACACACAAAAGCACAAACAACTACATAAATATGTGACAACAACAGAAACAAACAACTTTTTGTATGGGAGTTGGAGAAATAAATAAGAAATATGATGTCCTAGTGTGTCGATGGAAAAAAAAAACACTTTCTTATCTTAAGGGTGGGTTTTCGAAACGGGCACTGTTGTGTTGTGCCGCTATTGAATGTTGAATTAATTTCGCATAAAATAAAAAATTACTTACGAATTATGCAAATCATAGGAAAAAATTAACGCTTCATTGGAGATTTACAGCCTGGAGAAGACAAATTTAGCAAAAGGACATCGTAGATACATGAGAGAGTGCAACTTTATATGGAAAATCACAAAAAGATATGTCTATGTAAAATATCGGGAAGTTTAATTTCCTCCATTTTGATGTTTTTTTAACTTTAAAAAATCAGAACTTTGACTTGTAAAAAAATTTTAATTGTTGAAAAAAGTAACTGAAATGAAATTATTTGAGTGCGATGGAAAGAATGAGATGACATAAAATTAAATAAAATTTAAATCACTTCACTTCAGTTCAACCTCATTAAATACAATTTAGTTGAAATCAATTCAGCTCATTGCAATGCAGTTCGGTTCTACTCAAATCAATTCAGTAAATCAATTTAATTAAGTTCAGTTCAATTATATGTACATAATTCAATTTCAATTCAATTTCAATTCAATTTCAATTCAATTTCAATTCAATTTCAATTCAATTTCAATTCAATTTCAATTCAATTTCAATTCAATTTCAATTCAATTTCAATTCAATTTCAATTCAATTTCAATTCAATTTCAATTCAATTTCAATTCAATTTCAATTCAATTTCAATTCAATTTCAATTCAATTTCAATTCAATTTCAATTCAATTTCAATTCAATTTCAATTCAATTTCAATTCAATTTCAATTCAATTTCAATTCAATTTCAATTCAATTTCAATTCAATTTCAATTCAATTTCAATTCAATTTCAATTCAATTTCAATTCAATTTCAATTCAATTTCAATTCAATTTCAATTCAATTTCAATTCAATTTCAATTCAATTTCAATTCAATTTCAATTCAATTTCAATTCAATTTCAATTCAATTTCAATTCAATTTCAATTCAATTTCAATTCAATTTCAATTCAATTTCAATTCAATTTCAATTCAATTTCAATTCAATTTCAATTCAATTTCAATTCAATTTCAATTCAATTTCAATTCAATTTCAATTCAATTTCAATTCAATTTCAATTCAATTTCAATTCAATTTCAATTCAATTTCAATTCAATTTCAATTCAATTTCAATTCAATTTCAATTCAATTTCAATTCAATTTCAATTCAATTTCAATTCAATTTCAATTCAATTTCAATTCAATTTCAATTCAATTTCAATTCAATTTCAATTCAATTTCAATTCAATTTCAATTCAATTTCAATTCAATTTCAATTCAATTTCAATTCAATTTCAATTCAATTTCAATTCAATTTCAATTCAATTTCAATTCAATTTCAATTCAATTTCAATTCAATTTCAATTCAATTTCAATTCAATTTCAATTCAATTTCAATTCAATTTCAATTCAATTTCAATTCAATTTCAATTCAATTTCAATTCAATTTCAATTCAATTTCAATTCAATTTCAATTCAATTTCAATTCAATTTCAATTCAATTTCAATTCAATTTCAATTCAATTTCAATTCAATTTCAATTCAATTTCAATTCAATTTCAATTCAATTTCAATTCAATTTCAATTCAATTTCAATTCAATTTCAATTCAATTTCAATTCAATTTCAATTCAATTTCAATTCAATTTCAATTCAATTTCAATTCAATTTCAATTCAATTTCAATTCAATTTCAATTCAATTTCAATTCAATTTCAATTCAATTTCAATTCAATTTCAATTCAATTTCAATTCAATTTCAATTCAATTTCAATTCAATTTCAATTCAACTTCAATTCAATTTCAATTCAATTTCAATTCAATTTCAATTCAATTTCAATTCAATTTCAATTCAATTTCAATTCAATTTCAATTCAATTTCAATTCAATTTCAATTCAATTTCAATTCAATTTCAATTCAATTTCAATTCAATTTCAATTCAATTTCAATTCAATTTCAATTCAATTTCAATTCAATTTCAATTCAATTTCAATTCAATTTCAATTCAATTTCAATTCAATTTCAATTCAATTTCAATTCAATTTCAATTCAATTTCAATTCAATTTCAATTCAATTTCAATTCAATTTCAATTCAATTTCAATTCAATTTCAATTCAATTTCAATTCAATTTCAATTCAATTTCAATTCAATTTCAATTCAATTTCAATTTAATTTCAATTCAATTTTTCCCTCGAAATAATCTCCATAATTCCTTACGTTACATAAAAGAGAATTGCTTTTCTTTGACAAATTAACTAATAAACTTTCTGCCATACTTTCTCTGGTGCCATATTGAATGCAACTTTCTCCAGCAGTCAATCCAGCTGCAATTTTGCTTCTCCCCCATTTCATTAAGCCAACAACAATATTTAACTATATTGTGGTTTGTACACAAAACTATTTCATGACCTATAAATCAAGTTAAATTACAGGAACAAATACAATACCTACCACATACGAACACACCCACATTAACAGCATCCATTACCAGCATAATGCAATCACAAAAAAAAATGTTGCACAAACACAAGTACTCAGACAAATGCCACACCCGCAAATTGCATTACAATAAGCGTATTGAAATTGAATGCAGCCAATGTGCAGACACAAACATTGATAAGAAGAGGGGGGTGAAAGAAGCCGAGCAAAAAATACACTGATTGTGAATGAAAAGAAAAAAAGTGACCCAAACTCCTTACAATATGGCAATGATTGCAGCAAACACACCCACCCATCCACACACACTAACAATTTGTGTGTTGCAGCACGGAAGTTGCATCCTTGCAGCAGCAACTGCATGCTGAATAACCCATTTTGCACAAAGTACTCTTTGGAGCTGGAAAGTATGTGATATATAAAATGTAATTTTTTTATTTAAAGTTTTCTATTGCATATTTTTAGGTTTGTAAGGAAAATGGTTTTTGATGTTACAAGAAATTAAGGGAACTCATGGGTAGATTCTACATGAGAAAATAAGTGTATTTGCGCCTAAGTTTTCAAGTCGGTAAATATAGTATATTTTAGGCTTAAACACTATTTCGTTTAAACCATACATGAAAAAATATACAAGCATACTTTCAGGCTTAAGATTTTGAGCCGAAATCGAAATACAAGAACATTCTCATACATTGAACATGAACATTCTTTTCTTCAATTTTTCATGATCTGAAAATGTGTTCCTTAATCAACATTGCACAAAAATGGGTTAAATCACTATAATACGTGTACGCATAAGCGCATTTTTAAAATTCGCATTCAATGTGCTTTTATAAATTTTTCATTTTCCTCGTATTGTTGTTGTTGTTCAGTATATTGTTGTTGTTGTTATCATTGCATTGTTAGCAGTTTTGTAACTTGAAACTCCCTAGAGTAGACTACATTCAGATTGCATTTCAGCATTGGATTTCATCTAGTAAATGAAAACCAATCCTTGTTAAGGATAAAGTTATGGGGAATTGGAAAACTAAAAAACTGGGTCAGGCAAAGTGTAATAGAAGAGTGAAAAAAAAATACGTTAAATGTGGGAAAAAATGTAACGCATACGTATGGCTGCATCTCAATAGGCGCACACATTTTTTAAGTGGATTAATTGGGGAATAAAACAGGATATCGGCAAAGTATTTGTATTCGTTGAAATATTTGCAGAGGTGAAGGTACGCTGGAGTGAACTAGGTCAGCAATGTCCAACAAAATGTGTTTTGTTGTATTTATTATTGCATATATTATAGATTTGAATTAATTACATTAAATAGTCATGCGGTGTTGGCTTTAAAATGTTTGTCACAAAACATGCTATAAAATGTATGTTAATTTGCTATTATTCCAATTAATACCTATACATATATTTTTATTAAAAGTTTTTTTTTATTGAATTAATAAAAGTAATATAAAGTAACAAGATCGAAGAAGAAATAAATATTGAAAAAAAGTATTATAATAAATTAACCCTTTCGAACCGGTTGGGAAAAAATATCCCAAAAATTTTTGAATAAATACTTTTGAATAATATATATAATTAATAAAATTAATGCAATTTTTAGTAGCCACTGTTTTTTCTTATAACCACTCCAAGAACATTGTATCCCGAAAACTCAAATCAAAAACATCTGTTGGGAGTATAGACCGGACGAGCTTCTGGCGGTGAAAATTTGAATTTAGAGACGGCCAAACATTTTACTTAAATTTAGTTTTTAACATTAACCTATCACAAATATTGTGTACCCCACAGTTTTTTTCCGGGTCGATAGGGTTAATATATGTAAAAACATATTTGACATTTATATTCTGACTGACTGTTCCGATCTTAGGGGCTCAACACTTAAAATGTTTGGTAGGGTCCCTAAATTACGTGTGTAAATTTTGGTAAAAAAAATTGAGATTTAGTACGCGCGCAAGCGCGATAGGTGGCACTACCTTGAGCGTACGAGAATGGGGGATAGGATAGGAACAATTCTTTTTTCTGTCCTACTTTATGTTTTCGAGGTCGCTGAAGACAATAGTATGGCCAGTTTTTTGAAAAGATTGCAAAATTTCAAGACGTTCAAGATATCTCTCGAAAAAACGAAAAAAATATATGAGATTTTTGTTAGATTAAATTGCCATAAATCGTTGGAAAAATTTTCGTTTTTTTTTTTTTTCAGACACTAGTCTTGTAGCCTAGGTTGTGACAAGCAAAATGAGTGGTCGCACAATATTTTTTGACAAAATCTTCTCGAGATATCGGCCACAGACTGAACCGCCGTTCAGACGCATTATTGTTCATTACCGGTCACCGGGGATATCTACCGATTTTACGCGATTATCATTAGTTTTTGAGGTGCTACCATGTACTTTCAATGTCGCTGGAGATGCTGGAACATTTATTTTTACGACAAAATGCAAATGTTTCAGTACATTCAAGATGTACCTATGAGAAATTTCCCTGGTGGGATTTCCAATAAAAAGCTGAGATAGCTCTAAAACCTCGACACAAACTTTCCGTGCATGATTCATCTGGAGCTGGTGTTTGATGAACTTCACAGTTTTCTTCTGGATAGGTGCCAATAGCTCCCAAGTTTTTCCATCTTCCACTGCAGATGCCACTGATTTTGTTTTTATGGCAGGCCAAGCCTTTTTTTTTGATAATGGAGTTATTGAGAAATATAAACTCAAATATTTTTGTGTTTTAATCAAAATATTATTGCACTATAAATTCAATTATTTTATAAAAAAATTTAATTTAATTAATTAAAAGAAAAGTGCCACACCCATTTACAAGTACTTAAAGAGCATAGCCCGAAAAAGGGCTTGTTTGCATAAATAAGTAGGCACATACATATGTTCATATTTCAAGTGCACTGCTTATTTTACCCTAAAACTCAGCATTACAACACTCTAAGTAAGACACACCAACCTACGAACACAAAATGACACAAAATGTAAATGTAAACTTAACTGTGCTTATGCTACCTACAATTAAAATTCAGGCAACCAGTGTTGCCACATCATATTACATCGTGTGTTATGCCACAACATAATGAAGCGCTTAGCAAAAGTAATTAAATGCGTTACATGAATTAAGCAAAATGATGATGAATTTTTTCGTCCTTTTTCTAAAAATTTCAAATTCAGAGTTAAATGACATAGACACAAACACAGCCACAAGCAAATTTCACACGCACACAGTGAAAATCGCACACATTTGGATAACATATCTACATATGTATATGTACTCATAACATCAAGTGCTGCTAGAGCGTACGTTGTCATCGAAAACTTTTCTGCATACTTACATACATATGTGTATGGGTTTCGTTCGTATGTATGCATACAAATTTCATTGCTAGAATGAAATTGTCTATTAGTAAAGTTACTTAGCAAGGATTGCATATGTATGTATGTGTGTTGTATATGTGCGGGCATATTACACACTCATGCACACCACTGTACAATTACATACTTAGATAAAAATCTGTCTAATGTGTGCTGTTTGATGGTGTGCGTTTTTCTCTATTTGTCATATCACTCGCTTATGTTCCTCACGTTAAAGATAATGAAATTTGTTTCCTGTAACTTGTGGAATTTGCTCTTTTTTTTCTGCTTTAGTTTTGCCTTTGAGTGCTTGCAGCGCTTAAATTTTTATGGGTGTGTGCATGTGTCTCCTGGTTGCCTTTATGGTGGTTTAATATCAGTTGCCTGGTAAAATTGTTCTTAATGATTTTTTGCTTTCTTTTTATTGTACCTACTCAAACAGCAAAATTGAGGCGTATCAGTCTCTTTAAGTATTGCTTAAAAGTATGCTTTAAATTTTAACAAGGTGTATTGGTGAAAAAGTGTGCTTTTGTTACTTAAATAAATAGAAAGGAGCTCAAAGCTTTGACATTGTGCAAAATGGGTTAAATATTTTTCAAGAGCATTGTTTTCAACGTTAAGTTCTAAGTTTTCAAAGGTTAAACTTTTTATATGGACTTTGAGCTGATCAATTCGAATCTGCAAATTATTTCTTCGTAAGTTCTGTAGTTTTGCAAATATCTCCAAAATCCATATAAAAAGTCCAACATCATAAATTTGAAATTTTTTTCATATTCAGAAAATTTTTAAAATCGTTTGGAATGCATAAAATAATTCCTGAAATGTACCAAATTTCACGTAGTGCTTACTTGCATCGTGTTTCCAATCAACTTCGTCGCACGTCGTTGAACTCTGTCTAGCAGCTCCAAAGTAGTTTTTGGAACCCCGGCCCAGATGTGCGTATTGTATTCTAGCTTAGGTCTAATATAAGCGAAATAGATAGATTTTAAATTGAAGTACTTATTTCTGACCTCAAATCAAAAAATTATTATAATTAATGTACCAACAAGTTGAAGGAAATTTAACGATGATTTCAAAAAATACATGAAAGGTTATGTTAATAGGATTTTTGTCACCATAAAATGGCTGCCAAAATCAAAAAATAGCAAAAAAAATTTAAAATTTCAAATTTAAAAGCCCAGAATGTCTCAAAATGCCTTTTAACCCTATAAAGCATTTCTAGCGTAAGAAAGACATGCATTTGGCTAAAATTTTCCCATCAAAATGTTTTCTCTAAAACGTTGGATTGAAGCAAGAAATTTTTTTTCTAAAACATGTCAGAAAACTGAGTTTTTTCCTATAACCCCTGAACATTTAAGACTTCCCCCCCCCCCCCCCCACACAAATAACTTTTTGTTGCCTAGGCCTCTTCTATCACCTTTCGGAAGCTTCTTAACCTTAGCATTTACACTAAATAGTGTCGATCCCCATACAAAGAAAAAAGTTTTCTGTAAGCCCCCCATTTTTTTTTTCGACCTCTAAATAATACGCGATTTGATGTTTTTCTATTGTTCTAAACATCAAGTATGGCATATCGTTGTAAATGTCTTGATGTGCCTAGATAGAAGTAATTTATCTGAAATGTTTTTATCGACTAGTTGTACTCATAATCACAGTTTCTACCACCCTAAGGTGCCAAGGGCACTTCATAGAATTGAAGCCCATAGAAGTCATAAAATTTATCTCATCAAAGTTTTCTCAAATTGTTGAAATTGAAGAAGTTATAGCGAATCTAAAACCTCAGTACAAAATCTGAAAAACGGAAAGTTTCAAAAACGAAAATCGCCCCCTAAAACTATGCAAGATACTTTTTTTTTTTTTTTTGTGTATTTGCATACTGTTTGAAATGCCACAAGTTGAAAAAAACAGAATATTGCATAATCTTAGGGGGCGATTTTCGTTTTTGAAACATCCTGTTTTTCATATTTTTTGTACTTAAATATAAGTAGGGTAAGGTAACCTGCTGTGGGCCGTCACCGGTTGTGGGCCACGTCTTGTATTTTTTGAGGTTTATAAAATATGACAGATCTGAGTATGAGGTTATGTGTACATTGACAATAGATAGTATTAGTGCAAACACTGTAGTGAAAGGACGCATCTGACCTGCAGCTACAACAACACAAAAAAAATTGACGAAGAAATTTTCAATAAAGTAATTTCTGAAGATTTTGTGAGTGTGATAAAGCGAAGTGAAATATTGCAAAGAGGTGAGTGTTGTGCATTTTTATGCAGTATTTGCATTAAATTTTCCGATTTCATATCGAGATTGCTCAAAAATTTTCGCCACGAGAATTTTGCCAATCACTTAAGGTATGGTTGCCGTTACCAGTTGTGGGTCACCTTTTGTAATCGGTTGTGGGTTACCATAAAATAAATAAATCGACTTCTGTTAGCTGTCTTTTGGATGAACTTGGCCCCTTGCAAGCCGCTTCACCCAAAAAATCATCAAATCGCGGCCGAAAGCCAAATTGCGAATCCGATGAGGATGATTAATAATTTGAAAAAGTCACATTTTCTTGATGTTTTTTCGCCACTAGAGGCTTCATTGATAAATAAATTTTGATAATACGTAATTCTTTACTGGTTTTTTTTCATAATTTTGCATTTGAAATGGATTTTTCAGGGTGGCCCACAACCGATTATAAAATTTTGTTTGTCTAAAAACAAGCTCTTTACAAAATTGATTAAAAAAAACTTTTTTTTGAAAAATTATAGAAAAATTGTTTTTTTTTTTTTTTTGTTTACCTACTGCCTCTAGCTTTCCATTGGTACCCACAAGTCCGAAAAATGTATACTTGAATGCAAATTACGAGCAAAAAACGAAACCCGGCCCACAACCGGTTACCTTCCCCTAAAAATAAAGATTTTGTAATGACGTCTTAGATTCGCTATAACTTCTTCAATTTCAACAATTTGAGAGAACTTTGTAGAGATGAATTTTATGATTTTTTATGGGCTTCAATTCTATTTTTTCTAAATTTATTTTTTACACTTAAAAACATAATCAAACCTTCACAGCTTAAAGCATATAGTTTCAGATTTGAAAACCATTCAAAATGGTTTAAGCACATATATCGTATGATACACCAAATATAATGCACATTTTTGTTAACAATCGAACAATTACACGAAAATACGAAAAATAGATACTCTGGAATACATGGATTATTGAAACCAAACATTATTTGAGGAGTATTCAAATTTAACAAAAGCTGTAATAATTTAACAAAGCATAAGTTTATTGGCATTTCGGAACAAGTCAAGCGTTGCTCCCAAAGCCAAATTTTTTTTTTTTGCCAAAATATGGCTTTGGAAATTAATTACAACAACAACAGCAAAAACAAAAAGTGTCGCTCAGATCTGGTTTCGGAGATATAGCAATCGGAAGATCGGGATATAGCTTTTATGAAAACAAGTATAAGTTCTGAGTCCCTTGATGGATATTAAAAATTTTGGTGTCATATGAAAGGTATTATAACTAGCTACCAAATTTGTGTACAAAAGTCTTAAATCCGAGTTTTCGGTTTCGATATATGGCGATTTTAAGATAATTTTGACCAGATTTTTTTAAAAAAACACTATTTTTTTCCAAAAAATGTCTCATCAATCCATAATTTTAGTAACAAAATATGAAAAGCCAATATATTTTCTTTTGTTAACTATGCCATTTGTATCTGATTTTCTATATTTGTAAGGTTTTTCCAAAAAAAAAAAAAAATAGTAGAATTAAAATTTGTACTTTTTTTTTGTAAGATGTCTTCACCTACAACATTATCATCATCATCGTTCTCTTCTTCATAGGAAACGACTTTATGCTATTCTTCCTCATATTTAAAAAAATCCTCCATTGGCTCAACTCCCTCTGCTTTTCACTTTTTAAAGAACATGAATTTTGCAATATATCCTTCGTAAAATCATTTTCTTCTTTTAAATACATGCAAAGCGTTTTTGACATATCGCCACAGACCCTCAATCGTATTTGTGTGGTCATCAGTTACTGGATCTTTAAAAGAAATTGAGTGGTTCACCGTTAGGGGGTTAAGACCTTATTTTTGTAATCAGTTATATAACCTGACTGAATGATTTGCAAAAATTTATAAAAAAGAAAGCGCCGCAGGCGAAAAATTGTTATTAAAAATTTCGCGCGAAATTTTTAATAACAATTTTTCTCTTTTGTAATAAAAAGTAGTAGTAAACCTCACATTTTTGAATAAACATTTTCATTTTGTTGTGGTTGATAGTGGTGTTGTTGTTGTTAGTAGTAGTTTTGTTGTTTTGTTAGTGTTATTGATGTTGTTGTTGTTAGTAGTGTTGTTGTTGTTAGTGTTGTGTTTTTTGTTTTGTGAGTGTTGTTGTTGGTTGTATTGTTGGTGTTGTTCTTGTTGTTGTTGTTGTTGTTAGTGTTGTTTTTTGTTTTGTGAGTGTTGTTGTTGGTTGTATTGTTGCTGTTGTTGTGGATAGTGGTGTCATTGTATTTGTTAATGGTGATGTCGTTGTTGTAATTGTAACGACTCGAATGCCAGGCCAGATATTGTCGTCAAGGTTGCTATTCCTGGCCTCCCAATAGGATGGTCTCTCTGAGACATTGTTGTTGTTGTTAGTGGTTGTGGTGTTGTTGTTTTGTTAGCGCTGTTTTTGTTAGTGGTGGTGTTGTTGTTGTAATATTTGCTAAATTTCATGAAAATTTCTTTAGTTTAATTTTTGTTTTTCTACAAAAAATGCCCTAATGATGCAAATTCAGCTTTAAATGGAATACTTTATGAAGGAAAATAGATAAGGCTACCATATTTTGTTACCACAGCTATAGGTTATTAAGGTATTTTTTTAATTTATAATAGTTTTTAAAAAAAAAACTGGTCAAAATTTTCACAAAATCACCATATCTTGAAAACCATAGCTTGTATTTAAAACTTTTTCAGAATAGTTTTGTAGCCAATTAAAATATCTTTCATATAACATCAATATTTTTGAAATCCATCAAGGAATTCAGAACTTATATTGGTTTTTATAAAAGCTATATCCCGATCTTCCGATGACCATATCTCCAAAACCGAGTCCGAGCGACACTTTTTGATTAAACATTTTTTGTCAAAATTATACCTTTAACAAGAAAAGCTTGGTTTAAACCAAATTGGGTTCTGGGAGCAACGCTTGACTTTAGCCGGCATTTCTTTCACAATCATTCGGTTGATGACAAAGCTCAGCCGAAAGCTAAAATAAAATTTTTCTCATATCCCCCACAACAATAGTGTGATTTCAAAATGAAATATTAATGAATATGCACAAAATTATTTTGTTTGCAGTATTTGCATTAAATCGCATAACTCTACAGTGCCATGGTTGTCTTTAAAGCAATTGCCGCTTAAAGTATGCAACAGGAAATACGCGCAAACTTGTATGTATGCTTGTTTTTCTATTCATTATTTTCATAGACGTAGTGGTGGTTCCGGCTAAGCCGGCAACAAATCATAAAAAAATACACCAAAACACAAAAAATTTCAGCTGCATTGCTTCTTTGTGCGCGTATTTTACAACATCCTTGTTACTGCACAGTAGGTACGGCCAACTTGCGGTTGCAGTGTTACAGTGAAATCCACTTGGGCTGTATGCCAGTGCATTCGAGTGTCCTTATCATTTTATTGCGAATTGCAAGTTTGTTTGGTTTTTTTTAAAAAAAAGATGTTTGGCGCTGCACTATGCCAACAAAAACCACAATTTCTTTGCTGAAACTTTTTTTTTAATTTTTCTCTAAATTTTTGTTTTTTTTTTCTAAATTTTTTTTTACTTTTTGCTGACTGTCACAAAAGTTGAGTAGCGCACAAAAAAATGTAGGCGACTAGGCAAAAAGCAGTTTGTTGAACTGCTTGAAAACGAAGAAATAAAAGATGAAAAAAATCGGTTTTTTTGGGCGCTCATAAAAAACATAAAATATATGCAGTATATTTATAGGCGAGATTGCTGTAAAATACTGTTTTACTTTTTCAACAGATGTAATGGCTGGGTGTGTTTTTTTTTTAAATGATATTTATTTCTGTTTCCGAAAACAAGCAGCAAAAATAGGAAAATATTTTTTTTATGAAAGAATTTGCACAATATATTGTGCCACTGGCAAAATTTGTGTTACGTTGACCTTTTGCGTTCGCCTTAAATTATGCTGCAAGTGCTGTATTTAAAATGAAATGATTTCTGTGTGGAATTATTATTTAGATAATTTTTTTTAATCTATCTATCTGTCTCTATATGTATAAATTGCCGCACTTGTCGTACATTGTCACGTATTATAGTTGAGATGCCACAATAGATTCTCTATAAATCAAACCAAAAAAAGTTTTTGGAATTTTTCTAAAATAGTTTTGCTTAAGTTTACACAACAATAAAACATATATAAACTCGTACATTTGTCTATCGAATCAAAAGAGCCATTTTAGGTCCTTTTGTTAACACTATAAGTTTTAAACACAAAAATAAAGAAAGAAAAAAATTCGTGTAAAATTGCTGCCAGCTGCTTGTTTGCAACAAACTGTTGCAATTACTTAGGGCAACAACAGCAATGCCAGTAACAGCAATATTATCAGTTGACAACATTTTTCTATTGTACTTTTGTTGGTTTTTATTTTGTATTTTCTTTCTTTTACTTTTTTCTTTCTATTTCTATTATCTTCCATGTTTATTTTGCTATTTAGAAGCAACACCTTTAAGCAAAACAAAGCAAGACCTCTAGTCAAAAGCATATTAATGTGTGCTTTTCTTGATTAAGACACTGAGAGAAAAAACTGAAGTAAATATTTCTTATTCATCATATCGCACTGTTAGTATTTTAGCGGAAAAATTTAATGCTGAAGTTTTATAGATAGAGTGAAGAAAAAAAGCATAACTTGCGTTGCTAAATAAGTTTCTACCACGTTCGTAAGTGTTTTATCTACGTTTCGTTGCTGATTTGGATTTAACAACGCTCCAAGATCATACTTGTATGGTGCGTTGTTAAATCACTAAAGAACGTGGTTGAAACTTTTTTAGCAACGCTGGTTATCAAGTGTTTTTAAATCCAAATCAGCAACGAAACACTGTCAAAACACCACAAAACGTAGTAAAATCCAAATCAGCTATGAAACGTAGTCAAAACACTCACGAACGTGGTAGAAGCTTATTTGAAAACAAATAGACTTTCAGTCAACCTAACAATAATGATGGCAGTGGCTGAGTTCATTTACGTCCGCATCTATCACACGACAAGTTCCAGGTTCAAATCTCCACAATACCAAACAAAAAATATTTACATATTTAAAGCAAAAATTGAAAATAAAAAATGAAAATAATAGAATTAAAAAAATAATTTAGCTCAGAATTTGGATTGCACCGTTGTTAAAATAACCACGTTTCATCCTGAATTTCATAGAAATCGGTTTAGCGACTCAGCCGTGAAAGCTTATTTTGTCTTTAGTGGCATGACACCTCTAGCGTACACATATTTTATTTTAGTTTTCTTCCTCTGGGCTTATTCCATAAATGGTACATAGCCAATCTCAACAACCACTACATGAGAATAGGCAAGATCACTCTGCGATAGCGTAAAAAATGTGTGACGCCTACAGTCCAAAAGTATCGAAAAATATTGAATAAATTGATGAAACGGCTAAAGTCCAAAAGTATCGAAAAACATCGAAAGTATCTATAAAAGTCCAAAAGTATAGAGAAAAATCCAATTTATCGGCGAAAGTCCAAAAGTATCGAAAAACTTCCATATTATCGGTGAAAGTCCAAAAAAGTCGAAAAACATAAAAAATATCGGTAAAAGTCCGACTGCATCGAAAAACATCCAAAATATCGGTGAAAGTCCAAAGTATCGAATTTGTCGGTACAAATCCAATAGTATCGCAAAACATCCAATTTATTATTAGTAGTCCAAAAGTATCGAAAAACATCCAAAATATCGGTCCAAAAGTATCGAAAAACTTCCAACATATCCATGAAAGTCCAAAAGTATCGAAAAACTTCCAGAATATCGGTAAATTCGAAAAACATACAAAATATCGGTAAATTCCCAAAAGTATCGAAAATGTCGGTAAAAGTCCAATAGTATCGATAAACATTCAGCATATTGGTAGCAGTCCAAAAGTATCGAAAAACATCTTAAATATCGGTCAAAGTCCAAATATATCGAAAAACATCCAAAACATTGGTAAAGGCCCAAAAGTATCGAAAATGTCGGTAAAAGTCCAATAGTATTGCTAAACATTCAACATATTGGTAGTAGTCCAAAAGTATCGAAAAACATCTAAAATATAGGTCAAAGTCCAAATATATGAAAAAACATCCAAAATATCGGTAAAAGTCCAAAAATATCGAAAAACATACAAAATATTGGTAAAAGTCGAAAAGTATCCGAAAACATACAAAATATCGGTAAAGGTCCGAAAGAATCGCAAAACATACATAATATCGGTACGATTCCAAAAGTATCGAAAATATCGGTAAAAGTTTAATAGTATCGCAAAACATCAATCATATCGGCAGTAACTCAAAAGTTACGAATAACCTCTAAACAAAAGTCGAGAAGCATTGAAAAACATCTTAACTATCTGTAAAAGACGTTAAGCACCATAGCTCGAAAGTCATAACTTTGATTTATAACTTAGGTTCACTAATTTTGTAGCGAACTAAAATACCTTTCACTTGACACCAATATTATTAAAACCCATTACGGGGTTCCGAACTTATACCGGTTTTCATAAAGCTATATCCCGATATCTCCGTTGGTTTTGCGAATTTCGAAAAATGGAACAAAGAAAAGTAGTTTACAATATTCATAAGTGCCTTACATTTTTCAGTGATCTATCGATTCTTGCCCACCCTGTATAGATTTACTTAGTATTTTGTAATAAATTTTAAAAAAATTATTCAGATTATATAAATAGTTTACAATATGTACTGAAACTAAAATAGCATTATGAAATGCAGCGTTTGCAATTTTCCTTGGAATTTATATAAAACAGCTTAAATTACTTTCATATGAACTTCTATATAAAATTTATACAAAAATAGTATAAAAAATTTTTATGTGGTGATAGTATTAAATTTAAACCAAAATAGTGTAAATTGTATTAATACTTTATTTGTATAAATTTTCTGCAAACAAGTATAAACGGTTTGTATACCAAGTTGTATTATAGATTTAATACAAAATTTGGTGTGGACTTGTATTCATTCCAATTTGGTTTGAATTTTACACCCAAACTGTTTGCTATGTAGGTGCAATTTTGCATCAATTTCTTTTCAGTGTACCTAAGCATCTTAGTGTTGTAAACACTCACTTGTAAATTGTGTTTTTATTCACAAAGAAGCAAAACAAAAGCCTTAAGAGAAATGTGCAAAAATAATAGAAAAAGATAATTTTAACACATCATAAACGAAAAAAACACCATCTCCTTAGAGTTACTTAGTGCTTTTATCTAATTTTCATATTTGTTTATTTCATATTTTTGTTTTGAAATAATAAAAAAAAAACCTTTAGTTTCTTTTCTTTCTACGTGATCTTAATAATAAAATTAGTCTCTGTATAGGTACATACATACATGCTAAAGTGTGAATGTAATACCACCAACCCTCACACCCCTGAATGCAGAGTGTCTGTGTGATGCCATGATGTCTGTTTTTTGTTTGTTATTAAATTTACTACAGAAAACGGAAACATTTTTTTGTGTTTGTGTCCCGAGTCTACACAAATTTGCCATACAATGAAAATAAAGCACAAAAAAGCTTTTCTTTATTGCTTTTTTATTTGATTTTTTCACTGTTCACACTGGTATCAAAATTTAAAATGCTTTCAAGTCTAAAATTAAATTATGTGCCAACAAAAATTTAAAATAAATTGAAAAACAAAATAAATATTTGCAGTGTTATGATGGGAGCAAACATGATAAGGGTCCTCATTTAAAACATAGAATATTAGGAAAGTGACACAACTTTAAGTAAAGCATTATTTAAGAAGTTACCGCAACGATTGAATAGTGTAGAAGAAACTAATTGTATGAAATATTTAGGTCATAAGCTTTGATAAATGTCACAATTTCACTTAAAGGAGACCACATACATAATTCTGGAAAAAAAAATCGTTCTTTGGACTAGAAAAAAAGAAAAAAAAGTCTTTTTCCAAGGCCGCAAATAGTTGAATTAGATTAAAGTTGTCAGAACAAACGTTATAAAAATGATATATCACCTGAAAATTATATTTTCATTTAACAAATTTCAGTGTAAAATAAAATTTTAAGTTTTTTCCGCTGAAGATGTTGTGTATGCTTACTTATTATTAATTGATTGTTTTTTAAAAAGAGGTCGAAAAGTGGTACATTTAAAAAAAACACAACAAACTAAAACATAAATAATCGTTTTCGATATACATATTTGTCGGTGCTAAATCCGAATACAGTCTCGGAATTGATCTGTCACGTATGGTTTTGAGATATTCTAACAAAAATGTTCAAAAACACGATTTTTGAGATTATATAGGGGACGCACGAAGTTTTTTGCTATTTTTATACCCTACACTCAGAGTATATTCACTTTGTCCTTCCGTTTGTAACGCAGAAAAGGAGGCGTGGCAGGTATGGCAAAGTATATATAATTATTCTCGATCAGCGTCACCTCCTGAGTCGATATAGCCATGTCTGACTGGCTGGATGTGCGTGGAAATAAATTTTTTGGGAAAACTGAGCAACGTATTTCAATGAAATTTGGTATTCTGCCTTCGTCGTAAAAGTTAGCTCGGGGGATTGAAAATGACAAAAAATATATTCAGAATGCAATAATTAGAGCATTATTTGCGATAACAGAAGCAAAATACACATAAATACTAGAGATAGTAAGTACAAGCTCTGAGCAAAAACTAGGTGAATTCGGACTAGAGGGTGCGACACCTCCTAAATAAACAAAAGTTTCAAAATAGTATACTAAAAGCGTTTTTTGAGATAACCCAACCAAATTGCAATCAAACACTCAGATCAATTAATTTAAGCTCTGAGAAAAAATTAAGCGAACTCGGACAAGATTGCGTGGCATCTCCCATATAAGCTAAAGTTTCAAAATGATATACTGAAAGTGTTTTTTGAAATAATCCAACCAAATTTCACTCAAGTACTGAGGGCATTAATTGCAAACTTTGAGCAAAGAGCAAAAGACGAATAAGGGTTAGAGGGCGTGGCACCTCCCATATAAGCGAAAGTTTGAAAATGCTATACTGAAAGATTTTTTTAAAGAAACCCAAACCGAATTTTACTCAAACACTCAGAACAATAAATGCAATCTCTACGCAAAATCTAGATAAACTCGGAGAAGGCGTGGCACTGCCCATATAAGAAATTTGTTCTTATACTCTCCTAGGAGTTATGGAAGAATAAAACAATTTATTTTAAAAAAACTTGTATGTGCAAGAATATTGCATAGTATTGTATTTATCAACTAATTATGTTTAATAATATACTTAAAATGCAGTGTAGGGTATTTAGTTTTTGGCCAGGCCAAAGGTACCAACCTTACTAGTTTTTTTTAATGTTTCATTTAGTATTTTTCTGCGTGTTCAAAATGAGCTATGAAATGGTCTTGAATGATTTTTTTTAAAATTGTTATGACCATTTGAAAATGAGACCATAAAGTGAAAAATCATATGAGAATCTACACACATCTTTGACCAATCAGGATTTTTGAAGGAAATGTGATTTTCCAATCAATTTTAAACTAAAACTCATATTACATTATTATGTTAACTTTAATATAATCACTGTCACAGTTTAACCGTATAAATATAGTTATAAATTTTAAAGATAACAATCAACAAAAGAAACTTCAAATCATTATTGCTACAACATTAAAATCCCTAATTGACATTTGTGCCAATTTTTCCTTCATTTTTTCTATGCGACAGTTGCAACGCTGCCGTAGGGTTAATAGCGGACGTCAACGCAATGTTTTGTTTTCATATTCTTCACGAAACAAAAGGCAACTTCTCAAAGTGACTGAATGACTGACTGCAATTTCTCCTTTTTTTTCGGTTTTATACCGCGCACACCTTTGTCAGGCATTAACCAAAAGCATCGCGTCTCGCATCGTACCGTACCGTACGCCTGAAAGCGTCATGGCATAAAACATGCTGCAGGATAAAGAAAAGAAAACACAGCAGGAATACAGGCGAGGAACGGCAAATAAAACACGCGCTTGCATTTTTAATGTTTACAAAGTGCAAGGAGCGTTAACCTGCCAGTGGGAGTACAAAAGAAAATCTGGCGCAAAAACGAAAAAAAAAAAACAAAATAATGCGAAATAAAACAACACACTTAGAGTCCTTGGGCCCGCGGGTGTAAAGGATGAATGCGCGAATAGTTGGAACTTTGGGCATAACATGGGTTGGTTAAGTTCATTGTTTCTTTCTGAAATTCCCAAGGGAAAAGTGCAATTGCAATTGTTTGGAAATTTCAATTTTTATCACAAACGTAGACAACATTTGGGAATACAGTCGGGAAATGAGTCTGCAGCTTTGTTTATGATCTTTCCAAATGCACTAACTACTTAAATTTATAGTTGTAGATTTTTATGGCCAAAGTTGGCATATCAATAAATTTTCATCGCGTAGCGCAAGATAAGTTTGAGTCATTTGAGTTTTGCTCCACGAAAATAAGGTAAAGAAGATTATATATGAATTTTTCTTCTACAATGATGTAAATAATTAAAAAGATTAAGTTTTGCATTGCTTAGAAAAAACTTTTACAATTAATCTTCCCTAAGAAAGTACAAAAAAAAAGCAACAAAAAATAGATAAATTATTCCATAAAGAAGTCAAGGCCATTATCGTAGCTAAGTACATAGCTCGTGCATATGCAAATACATAGCCCATTACAATTAGCTATGGAATTCCACGCCATTTAAATTGAGTGACAGCAACGAATTCTTTTCAATTTGCGCGCTGCACAACATGCCATGCTGTAGTTAGTTGCTGGGTTAAGCCCCTTTTAAATAAAAGTCAGTTTAACTAAATTTTCATTTATATTAACTAAAAACAATTTAAATAAATTTCCCCCAACATCACTTTCTGTAGTCTGCGATTTTACATTTCTAAAAATGGTACTGGCGAAACCCAACAAAATCAGCTGATCGAGCGGACAGCTGTTGTCACGATTCGTTTGCATCGTTATAAGCGTTGCAGTGAAGGCATAGAGAGGACATCACTTAACCTGGATTATATGATAAAGATATTAATAAACTTGAGACAACTTAAATCACATATGTGCTATAATAATGGCATATGTGGCTCTCAAATTGAAAGTCACTATGCAAAATCGCTGATTCAGTTTGGCTTATATTCTGAAATTTGATGATTATGTACTTAAGTTAGAGCTGTTCTTGAGATCAAAATGGTACTTAATCTCCGAACAGCTGTCCGACGAATATCCAAAGTGTGATCTTACTGCACATATTCATACAAAAAAAAAATCTGAAGATAGAAAGCTGAAAAAAGCTGGAAAAATGGTATATTTGACGAAAATAAAAACAACAAACTCAAACTCCGAATCTGGTCTCAGAATTGCTCTAACACGTATGATTTTTGAGATATTCTAACTTACGTATAAAAGTTCGAAAACAATATTTTTGATATTATATAGAGGACGCACGAAATTTTATTTACACTTTTCTACTTATTACAATACACTGCTTAGTACAATTTTTCGTCTTCAAAATGTAAGTTATATTTCCGTATAAAAGAGAATTTTCTCATTTTAGTAAAAAATATCTCCAAAACTAAAACACTCACAGAATAATTTCCATAGTCAAGTTAAGCGGCACAAAATCCATATAAAAATTTAAAGTTTAAATTTAAAATAAAAATTTTTTTCCATACATAACAGAATTTTTGGTTTTGTTTTTCGCAAAATTTTTTGGCTTTTGACTATCTTTTTTGACTTTCTCAACATTTTTCGCATTCTTGAAGGTTTTTCGACTTTCCCAATATTTTTCGACTTTATCAACATTTTGCATGCAAAATTTTCTTCAAATTTTTCGCCTTTTTGAAGGTTTTTCGACTTTCCCAACATTTTTCGATTATATCAACATTTTGACTTTTGCAAAAATTTTCGAATTCTTAAGATTTTTCGACTTTTGCCAATTTCTTGCAAAATTTTTCAAAACAGTTTTCGACTTTCTCAAAATTTTTCGACTTTTGCTAAAATTTTCAACTTTCTCATAATTTTTCGCCTTTTTGAAGGTTTTTTGACTTTAACAATATCGATACGTCCAACGTAAAAGTTGGTAACTCGAAAATCGTTGTCACTATTCCAAACTGATTTACAGAGATATTAACAACTTCAACTTATGATTTGGACAAAAACTAATACTCTATTTACCAACTCATTTTCTGTTTAAGCAAAAAAAGTTCCGTGAAGAAAGTTGGTAACTTAAATTGCCAACTACCATTAAAAAATATTTTACGAACATTATGTTGGTATGTAGGACTTACAACCACTAATTTTTAAGAAAAAAATAGCTAACAACTTTGTAAGTTAAGTTACCAACGCAATTTGTTATTTTTGTCCCGTGCATAAGTTATCAACTTAAGTTGCCAAGTTTTTGCATGGAGACCTCACTAAAATATACTTAGGTTGTAACTTCAAAAATTGCTCCCAGCCCTTCAAATTTCAAGCTAGAGATACCAAAATTTGACACAAGATAGAGTCTAATACGCAGATTTCGAAAATCATTGTCCCGTAAAAAGTTGGTAACTTGAGTTACAAACTTTTACGTTGGATGTATCGATATTTTGACTTTGGAAAATTTTTTGAATTTCGCAAGATTTTTCGACTTTCTATAGATTTTCCGAGTTTCTCAAAATTGTTCGAATCTGTCAAAATTTATCGACTTTCTCAAGATTTTTCTCAGGTCCCTTAATTTTTCATTGAAATCCAATCAAATTTTGTATATTTATATCAAAATCGCATTTTTCGACTTTCTCAAGATTTTTCACATTTCTCAACATTTTTCGACTTTAGCAAATTTTTTCGACATTCTAAAAAGTTTTCGTCTGTTTAAAAATTTTTGGACTTTCGCAAGATTTTTTGTTTTCGCAACATTCTTCAACTTTATGAAGATTTTTTCACTTTCTCAAGATATTTCGTCTTTCTCAAGATATTTCGGGTATCGCAAAATTTTACGGCTTTTTGAAGATTTTTCAAATTTCCCAAAATTTTTCGACATTCTAAAATTTTTCGACTTTCTCAAGATATTTCGGGAATCGCAAAGTTTTCCGACTTTCTAAAGATTTTTCGAATTTCCCAAAATTTTTCGTCTCTCACAAGATTTTTCGACTTATGCAAAATTTTTCGACTTTCTGAAGATTTTTATCGGCTCCCTTATTTTTTCACTGAAATCTTACCAAATTTTTCATATTTCTTATTTATACAAAATGAAACTTTTAATGCATTTTTCGACTTTCTCAACATTTTTCGACTTGAGCAAATTTTTTTGACAATTAAAATTTTTCGTCTTTTTCGAAACTTATGTAATATTTTTTCAACATTCTTCAACTTTATCAAGATTTTTCAACTTTCTCAAGATTTTTTGGCAATCGCAAAAATTCCCAAAATTTTTTGACTCTCTCAAAATTTTTCGCCTTTCTGAAGATTTTTCGACCTTTGCAAAATTTTATCGACTTTCACAAGATTTTTCTCGGATCCCATAATTTTTCACTGAAATCTTACCAAATTTTTCATATTTCTTATTTATACAAAATGAAACTTTTAATGCATTTTTCGACTTTCTCAACATTTTTCGACTTGAGCAAATTTTTTCGAGACTTAAAACTTTTCGTCTTTTTCGAAACTTTTGTAATATTTTGGATTTTTTCAACATTCTTCAACTTTATCAAGATTTTTCGACTTTTTCAAGATTTTTCGGCAATCGCATAATTTCCCAAAATTTTGAAACACATACTTACATGCATTTGTCTACCCACTTAAGGCTGTGCATAAGTATACGTACGTCTATCGCAGATGAAACTATGTTTTGTAATTGTAGTTTAACTAAGCGCGATTCATGCAAATCAATTTGTACCTATAGCAATATTTATTACAAAGAATATATCAAATACAACGAAACTCAAGCGACAACCCCATAAACGTAACAGAATCAACAAGAATCATCTATGTATTGCGTTACGGATTGCCCGTCAACAATCGCTGTTGCTGCGAACATTGCGGCGCAACCTTTCAACTTTTGCCAATACGAACATGTCGAGAATGAATTTACCTACGAGTATGCCTCCTCAGACAATTGTTGCCGTGCAACGTGCGGCGTACATTTAATGATGTGTCACGTCATGTCAACTATAAATTGTTTGACAACATGTATGCTATGTGCTATGTACGTTCTATTCTTTGTTGTTATTGTTGTTGCTGCCATGTCACTTCCATCTACACCAGCACCGCCGTGTTATATATCTTTATTTATTCACACTAATCGCGCACCGTGGAGTTTTGCCATGTAACCATGCTGTTTCGGATTCGTTTTCATTGTTGCCAACGTGCAAATGATTTAATTCAAATGTTATCAACATCATCCGCATGTTGCATGCATAATGTCTATTCCATATAATAAGAGTCTCTTGTTTTTTGTTGATTATGATGGACTGCTTGTTATTAATATGACAATATGTCTGTCTGTCTGTGTGTCTGTCCGTCTAAGCCCCTGTGTATTCAATTGTTCCAGAGCATTTTACGTATTTTAGCAACTGCATGCAGTCTCCGTTAAGTTTTTATTCGTTTGTTGGTATACAATTTTATTTATTTAAATGGTTTCGGTTATTCTTTTTTCGAAATTAATAGGCAAACTGATATCACGCTGTCTGACGATGATATATTTAAAAATCTCTTGATTTGCTGTGAATTTTTTAGATAAAAGTCGAAAGAAATACAATTTGTTTTTTCGAGGACAGATTTTTGCAGTGCACTGATTTTGAATGATTCACAAAGAAACCTTCAAAAAGTTGATCGTTCAGCATCATATACCAGTCAGAGGAGTGCATTTTTTCGTAATTGGAGAAAGAGTTCTGAGGCTTTAAATTTTCAAAATTGTCAAAACTTAATTTGGTGTCAACATTATTCATAAAAATGCTTTGGCCGTTGTTTATCCTACAGAAGATTCGAACGGCAAAAATCACAATGCACAAAATAACTGCTTATGGTACTAGAAGGATTTGTTATTTTTGTTGGAATTTATAGTTGCTTTCAATGTTTTGTTGCATTATTTCGTAACTTTACTATAAATAGATTTAATTAGTATTGCTTATATTATTGTTTCTGTTGTTGTTGTTGTTGTTGTTGTTGTTGTTGTTGTTGTTGTTGTTGTTGTTGTTGTTGTTGTTGTTGTTGTTGTTTGTGTTGTTTGTGTATGAATAATCCTATTCGGCCTAGGCATTTGATCTTTGTTCTCTGGTCTTTGTTCTTTGGTTTTTTGATTTTGGTCTTTAGTCTTTTGTCTTTTGTCTTTGGTCTTTGGTCTTTTGTCTTTGGTCTTTGGTCTTTGGTCTTTGGTCTTTGGTCTTTGGTCTTTGGTCTTTGGTCTTTGGTCTTTGGTCTTTGGTCTTTGGTTTTTGGTCTTTGGTCTTTGGTCTTTGGTCTTTGGTCTTTGGTCTTTGGCCTTTGGTCTTTGGTCTTTGGTCTTTGGTCTTTGGTCTTTGGTCTTTGGTCTTTGGTCTTTGGTCTTTGGTCTTTGGACTTTGGTCTTTGGTCTTTGGGCTTTGGTCTTTGGTCTTTGGTCTTTGGTCTTTGGTCTTTGGTCTTTGGTCTTTGGCCTTTGGTCTTTGGTCTTTGTTCTTTGGCCTTTTTTCTTTGGTCTTTGGTCTTTGGTCTTTGATCTTTGGTCTTTGGTCTTTGGTCTTTGGTCTTTGGTCTTTGGCCTTTAGTCTTTAATCTTTGGTCTTTGGTCTTTGGTCTTTGGTCTTTGGTCTTTGGTCTTTGGTCTTTGGTCTTTGGTCTTTGGTCTTTGGTCTTTGGTCTTTGGTCTTTGGTCTTTGGTCTTTGGTCTTTGGTCTTTGGTCTTTGGTCTTTGGTCTTTGGTCTTTGGTCTTTGGTCTTTGGTCTTTGGTCTTTGGTCTTTGGTCTTTGGTCTTTGGTCTTTGGTCTTTGGTCTTTGGTCTTTGGTCTTTGGTCTTTGGTCTTTGGTCTTTGGTCTTTGGCCTTTAGTCTTTGGTCTTTGGTCTTTGGTCTTTGGTCTTTGGTCTTTGGTCTTTGGTCTTTGGTCTTTGGTCTTTGGTCTTTGGTCTTTGGTCTTTGGTCTTTGGTCTTTGGTCTTTGGTCTTTGGTCTTTGGTCTTTGGTCTTTGGTCTTTGGTCTTTGGTCTTTGGTCTTTGGTCTTTGGTCTTTGGTCTTTGGTCTTTGGTCTTTGGTCTTTAGTCTTTTGTCTTTTGTCTTTGGTCTTTGGTCTTTTGTCTTTGGTCTTTGGTCTTTGGTCTTTGGTCTTTGGTCTTTAGTCTTTGGTCTTTGGTCTTTGGTCTTTGGTCTTTGGTCTTTGGTCTTTGGTCTTTGGTCTTTGGTCTTTGGTCTTTGGTCTTTGGTCTTTGGTCTTTGGTCTTTGGTCTTTGGTCTTTGGTCTTTGGTCTTTGGTCTTTGGTCTTTGGTCTTTGGTTTTTGGTCTTTGGTCTTTGGTCTTTGGTCTTTGGTCTTTGGTCTTTGGTCTTTGGTCTTTGGTCTTTGGTCTTTGGTCTTTGGTCTTTGGTCTTTGGTCTTTGGTCTTTGGTCTTTGGTCTTTGGGCTTTGGTCTTTGGTCTTTGGTCTTTGGTCTTTGGTCTTTGGCCTTTGGTCTTTGGTCTTTGTTCTTTGGCCTTTTTTCTTTGGTCTTTGGTCTTTGGTCTTTGGTCTTTGATCTTTGGTCTTTGGTCTTTGGTCTTTGGCCTTTAGTCTTTGGTCTTTGGTCTTTGGTCTTTGGTCTTTGGTCTTTGGTCTTTGGTCTTTGGTCTTTGGTCTTTGGTCTTTGGTCTTTGGTCTTTGGTCTTTGGTCTTTGGTCTTTGGTCTTTGGTCTTTGGTCTTTGGTCTTTGGTCTTTGGTCTTTGGTCTTTGGTCTTTGGTCTTTGGTCTTTGGTCTTTGGTCTTTGGTCTTTGGTCTTTGGTCTTTGGTCTTTGGTCTTTGGTCTTTGGTCTTTGGTCTTTGGTCTTTGGTCTTTGGTCTTTGGTCTTTGGTCTTTGGTCTTTGGTCTTTGGTCTTTGGTCTTTGGTCTTTGGTCTTTGGTCTTTGGTCTTTGATCTTTGGTCTTTGATCTTTGATCTTTGGTCTTTGGTCTTTGGTCTTTGGTCTTTGGTCTTTGGTCTTTGGTCTTTGGTCTTTGGTCTTTGGTCTTTGGTCTTTGGTCTTTGGTCTTTTGTCTTTGGTCTTTGGTCTTTGGTCTTTGGTCTTTGGTCTTTGGTCTTTGGTCTTTGGTCTTTGGTCTTTGGTCTTTGGTCTTTGGTCTTTGGTCTTTGGTCTTTGGTCTTTGGTCTTTGGTCTTTGGTCTTTGGTCTTTGGTCTTTGATCTTTGGTCTTTGTTCTTTGTTCTTTGTTCTTTGGTCTTTGGTCTGTGGTCTTTGGTCTTTGGTCTTTGGTCTTTGGTCTTTGGTCTTTGGTCTTTGGTCTTTGGTCTTTGGTCTTTGGTCTTTGGTCTTTGGTCTTTGGTCTTTGGTCTTTGGTATTTGGTCTTTGGTCACGTTGATTATCAAGACCAAGACTGCTATTTGGTCTTCACTATTTAAAGTAAATAGGTGTGCCACGCCTCTTTCGAACATAAAATCATCTCTCATCTTGGTTATGGATTTGATGCATATTGCAATCAGTAAATCTCCGTTTTGAACATATTCTAAGTAGTCAGTCAGTTTTCAAATTTTTTAGCAAAACTCTGTAAACAATTCTCAAGCCTACGCTTAAGTCAAAACATAAAGACAAAAAACTATTAAGACTTTTACAGAAACTTTGTAAAAAAAGGCTCTTCATATGCAATTACGGATTTATGCTCTTCACTTTGTATATGAAAAAAATGCAAAAAAACAACACTTAACTATACAACAAAAACAACAACATCAACAACAACGACAACACCTTCCATTAATTAAACATCATGTTCCAGTGCAACACCCTCTGGAGTCTTCTACTGCACTGACTTTCGTTGATGTCTCGTGAGCACACATTAATGCAGGAAACAAGGAAAAAAACATTTGTGTTTGTTGCAACTAAATAATGCAACAGCAACAATAACAACAACAACAACAACAAAGAAAAAACCAGAACGCATTGCCAAGTCATGTCATTGAGACTTTAACCACTACATACACACTATCCTTATGACGACATGACTAGCAAAGGAAAACTGTAATTATGCCAAGGGAGATTACATCTGAATAGTTTAATGTCCTGCGTGAAACACGTTGTATAGTGAAAAACCAAAAAAAAAATCATAACGCCAGCAATCAGCAACAGGAATAAAACTCAGCGCTTTCGAAATATCACCACCATACGTTAGTTACTACGTCAGTTATATAGGGCACACAGGGAATTTTCAGACAAGGCATTGTAGGCATAATGCCCCACAGTACTGAGCTAACGATGAGTAGAAAGTTTCTTGATATAACGTTTTGTTGCATTTAAGCATGTGCTTCTAGTTATTTTCACAGAAAAAAGAAAAATTAGGATATATAGAAAGTGTAATACTATGACCGATCGAGAAATCGAACCCAAATTCTCTGGTTTCCTTTTTCACTACTTACCTTAAAATGAGAATTTTCGTCGGGTGGATTCATAAGAAAGAAAATTTACGTTGCAATTAGACCAAGTTCAACCCGAGAAACCGTTCGTTTTGGTGAAACAGTTTAGGAGACAAGTTTTTAAGAAACGTCTCAAACATTTTCAGTAGCCGATGGCCGTTTTTTTTTTTTTTGAACGGTAAGTTCAAAATGTTTTGGTGTTGAAAAAGGGGCATCAATCAAATAATCAGAATTTAAATTTAGTCATTTTGGTTTTTGGTAATTTCTCTTTTGATTGTTTTATATTTTTGTATTAAGTGGATTGATAAGATTTTTCGCTATCGTAATGAGAAAAGATGAGTTTGGAGTTAGGGCCGCGTTTGACAGTCGGACTTGAACAAAACTTTCAAAAACCATCCAGCTCAAAACTGAACGATTGGCTGGAAAGTTAAATACTCCTACTAATTTTCTATTTTCTAATGCATAAGTTACTGTCTTCAAGCTATAATTAAATTTCAAAGAGGATGCTTTAAGATGCCATTTTTTTTGTTACTTGATATATCTCTTTCACATTGGAGGGTGATCTTACGAATTTCATGCCCCACTTCAGTTTTATGTAAATCTTTATTTTTTGTTAAAGTTAAAGAATTGCTTTCTATCTTTTTGAAATCCCTTCTCTATTTCAGTGCCTTAAGAAAAGTATGCCACTGCTATGTATACATATATACAAGTATACACACATACATTTATGACATTTACTTCAGAGAAAAATTGCATTTATGATGTAGTTTACTTGAATTACTTTTGTTATATTTACAAGATGTACGTGACTAGAGAACAGGTATCGTTACTTAAGCTTTTCTTCGATGCTTAAATCAAAACTTCTTCCCCGTAAGTCCTAAGAAAAAAAGGAAGATATATTTATTTTCTTAAAATATAAGGCTTTATTTTTCAAATAATTATACAACACACGATTTATCGTAATATTTGCAGAAGTTATGGTCATTTTAAAGTAATTTGCTATTTAATTACGTACAATATGGCGTATGAGTAATATTTAACTAACATGGAAAAATAGACTTTCTCGTTAAAACTTTTCTGCATTATGCAGAAGTCGAAAATTTTTTCATAACACGAATAACTTTTATCGAACTGAATAGAATATTCTTCGAATAAATACCCAATAGACAAATACAACGTGTTTTTTGGGTATCTTTACGTATACATAAATTTTTCGGAATTCATAGCTGAGCCAAAAAGTTACTGCTTTCACTAAATTAAGCGTACATTGTTGTCCCACAGACGAATGGATTCTAACCGCCTCACCCCTTAACATGGTCGGCATTGACGTTATGAGATCAACAACTCTTGCCGTTCTGAGCATATCGATACAAGCTGATCTGAGGTAGACAGATTATGCCTTCGGTGTGTCGAAGGAAGCGGCCAACTGCTTAGGTTATCTAAATCGGTGTAAGAAATACTTTACATTTTTTCATCTTAGGACTGTCTAATTCGCCTATATTAGACCTAAGCTTGAGCACAATTCACACATCTGGGCCGGGAATTCAAAAATACCTTTGAGCTGCAAGACAGAGTTAAACATTGTGGGATAAAGTTGTAGAGGATGCGGATATTATGTCCTCTGTTGGCTCTCTCAAACACCGCCGTAACAATGCATGCACATCCATGGGTGTGTTTGCCTTTTTTATAGATACTCGAATTGCCCAAAATTCTAAATTTCACCACAAATGTATTAAACAATTTTGGTACTTTTTGGACAGTTTTAGTACTTTTTTTTGTTATTTGATACACAATAAAAAAGCTCATTTATAATCCCTGGTGCAATGTCAAATGTGAAAGGAAAAGAAAACAAGAAACACGAAGTTAGTCAGTCAGTTTTTTGTCTTTCTCTTTCCACTTTATCCTCTTTTCAGCTCTGTGTGACCGTGTATTTTGTCGTTGTTAATATTGAAAAATTTGCATATAATTTTACCACAAATACCTTTCTGATGGTCTATAATTCAAAGTCGTGCTCCATTTCTACCATATGTAGTAAAAAAGGTAGGACAAATTTTAGTTTTGCCTATTAATATGTATATAGATTGTAATGGAATGTGCTCTAAAGAAGTTTACGAACTGATTCCAAAAGGAACAGATTCACAGTCATTAATTAAACAATGAAAATGGTTTAGCCAAAAACCTTTTATTTTCAGTCATAAGTTAATCATTAGTTAAACCGCCGAATTCCATTGGTTAGCAATTATTTTACTAACTGCTGATGCTGAAAAAATAGAATCCACATTATGTTTGGAAAATTTTAAAAATATTTTCAGATAACGTGAACATGAAACATTAGTTAAACTCTTGCCACCATTATAGTTAACTAATTGGTTAAGTGTTTAATTAATTTGTAACCAATATTTCTAGTTTTGATGCATACAATAGTTAAGCTTTTTTTCCTCAATTATTTTTGTGTTAAATAAAAACCAATATTTTTTATAAGATTTTCCCGACGTTTCGCCAATTGGATTTCGGTTGATTAACCAATGACTGTGAATTTGAGCCTAAGTTGTAGAATAATCTATCTGTGAACGATAGCTGTAACATTGGTAGATTCAAGAAGAATATTCCTCCATCATTCCAATCTATCACCTTTTCTGCAAATTAACACGATGCATTGCATTTCTAGGGACTAACCCCTGAGCGATTTCTTAAGTAAAAAACAAAACCTCGGGTCAATGTTTTCTGTACTACAACCTCTAAAAATGTAGTTTAGAGAAAAACAAATTTCATGATTGCTCATGAGAACCTCAATATTTTGAATATCAAATTGGAAAACAATAATTTTGCTTTCAAAAAAATGTAGTGGCATTTTCATTCGGTTATTTTTTTTATCGATGTTTAACTTCACAGAATTTTCACTCGAAAACATTTTTCCACAGCTACTGTTGAATACATGAGTGTATCAGTATTTGTTTATATATCCTTTTGACATAATGGCACCGCATCATCATCATCTTTGACATGACAACCACGAAACTAAACAAAAAAAGAAAACAACTATGCCATGGGTGATAAACCAAGGCTGGGTTAATAACCTTGCATACTTTTTGGCGCATGTACAACATTTCCGGTACAAATATTGAAATAAATTCTCCAACGTATCTCTATGTTTGTAGTACGTTCAGCAGCTACAGATATGACAGCTAATCCTTGAAATAAATACAAGTATTTCAAGAATCAGCAGTAGCAGCAGAAGCAACAGAGAAGCTTTATTTGCATAGAGCTTTACTTTGATATGCCGTTTCTGCATGAGAATGTGCGAAAGAAAGATCGTTTGCATTTGCCTAAGGACGGTTGTACAGTTGTTGTTGAAATATGAGCATACTTTTAGGGAAACAAACAGGCAAACAAACAACGTAGGAAAGGCGCATTGACAAGCGTAGCTCATTCATTCATAATGCGATTGAATAGGATAATGCTAAGGATAAAAATATTATATTTCAAATGTCTGTTTTGATGTGCGTGCGCAATAGTATTTGTTACTAAGACAGAAAAATCAATAATATGTAAGGACGTCGTAGTAAATTCAACAAGCAGGCGTTAGTAGAGCATTCAGCGTCATTTACACAAAGTTTGCCAATTCAAATAAAAAGAAAATAGGAATTTTAAACTTTTCACCCACTGGTTTTTGAGTCCTGTTTAACATTTTTATGTTTGTGTTAAGTAGTTGGAATAACCTACTCAAAAATAAGACCCATGCCTGCGATTTTCACAAACAAATTATCTTTTAGATGAACAGAACAGAACTTGCTGAAGAATTTTTACTCTATCATAAAGAATTTTGTGAAATCAAATGCTTGAACTTAGTTGAATGTACTTTTTCCCCTAAAAGTATGCATTTTATTATATAAAATTTGTACTCAAAAATCTATTTTTAGCTAGCTCAAAATTTACAAAATTTCCAAGCATATTTTTAGGCCCAAAAATAATTTTCATTAAAATTTAATAACAAATATTGTCATATATTGCGTAAAATTCTAATGGCGTTACTAGCAATAAAGAATATAGTTTCGCCTTAAACGAATACCTACCTACCATATTTATTTCATACACTCCATAAACTTCTTAGTTGCGCAGTTAAATTCCCCACCAGCAATTGTACCCTTATCTAACCGCTACCCAACATTTTTGCCCCTTCCTTTCCACTCATCAACAGCATCAATGGAAAGCACGAAAAATCCTACCAAAGGAAAAACTCTACATAAAAGAAAATAAAAAAAACCATTGGCAACGTTGTAAAACGCAGAAAAAAAATGAAACACTTCGCGCTTCACTGCCTTCCATCCTCCCAATAATAAGGGCGTGTTATGTTGGGGGCGCGCTCTTTAAAAACTAAGGGTATGCGAGAGGTTATGTTTATGCAAAAGTTAAAGTCCTTGCAAAAGTTTAAGTTGAAGGCAATTAATTCATTTCGGGTGAAGAAATATTTACATATACGAGTATTTCCAACATGCGAGTACTTGAACTTTTTGAGATAGAAAAAATGCAAAGTTACAAAATTGCCAAGTTTGTGCCGTAAATATCCTAGAAGCTGTGGTACTTAGACACATAAAATACAAACATACAGTTTACATGTAAACAAACATTTGTCTTTGTTACTGACATGGGTACAGCATACCAAATAGTTTTAGTTTCTAAGCGTTAAACTAATGGAACAGCGCAAGTTTTGTGGGTTTTGACCGAAAAAGGTCTATTGAGTTTGTGGTTGTGTGTTTAATCTTTTTAAGTTATTAAAATCTTGTCATTTTAAATTTTGATTTTGTTAAATCCAACCAATAAGCCTTAAAACTTATTCCTATATGCAGCCATTCCATTCATAGCGTAAGAAGAAATAACACACCTCCTCCGACTTCGCTGAAATTTAGTAAATGGTTTAATTTCATGCCAAAACCGAATTTTTTGTGGTTTGTGGAAGGGTGCAAAAAGTGGAAAATCGGCAATTTGTGACGATCACTTATTCACATAACTGTCCTGAACTAGGACTATTCTTAACTGATTTTTATGTTCAGACCATTTTAGGAAGGGTATTGAATCAATGAATTGAATTGAATCAATTCTGGCAAAAAGTACTAAATTTAGTTCTGTTTTAGTAGGTAGAGTAGAACGGGGTAATGTCGTGCAGGGGGTAATGTCGTGCACTGGCTGTTTTAGCAGAAAGAATTGAATGATTTACCAACTGTTCGTAAGGTAGGGACCTGCTGACCTACTGAGCTTATGCATATAATACTAGCAATTTTCACCAGTTCGTCTCTACAGAGTAACCTTTTTTTCAAAACGCACGCTTTCGGGACGATAAAAGTGTTTTTTTATCGGGTCAGAAAAATAATTTTCCTTCCGGGAAAATATACCAGGTAAGTGTTTTCTGAAACGAAATATCCTGGCAAAGAAAATAAGTATTTGGTTTTCGAAAAAAATTTTGGGCTTCACCGAGTTATCGAAGTTGACCTTTAAAACGACCATTGGGGTAATGTCGTGCACATTCTCTTACACAAACACAATTTCTCGCTACACAAATGTTGTAACACATGGATGTTACCAATGAAATTATCTTTCGATCGGATGCTTACTCGTTGCATTCGCTTGAGATGTACGGATTTACGAGCATGTCAAAGTTGAGTGCACGACATTGCCCCGTTCTACTCTACTAAAATTTACATTTTGGACCTTCCAAAATATATTTTGTGGAAAGAAAAAAAATAAGCTTTAATGGTCGATTTCAGAAAAAAAAAATACCGTTTTTGACTAATAGAAAGCAAAATAAAAGTCTTCTTTCGAGGCCGCAAATAGCTGAAATGGATTAAAGTTGTCATAATAAACGTAAATAAATGATTAAGTATCTGGAAATTATATTTTAATTTTCCATGTAATTTACCATAGTAAATTTTAAAATACTTCAAAATATCTCGCGGTAAAGACCTAAAACGGTAAAGCTTTTTTGCACAAATATGATCACAAAAGCTACAAAATGTATTGTAGTTTAGAATTTTTTACGGTCAATGTATAAAAAAAAATGTTAGCTCATAAAGAAAAAAGGTCTTTTATACCACGGTAAAGCCATACACTTTTGTACAATCAAAATTTACGAAATGTTTTGCGTTAAAGATTAATATAAAAACTTAATAACCAATTCTGCAAGACAAAAACTTTTAGTACAAATATTCATAATTACGAATTAGTAGTAAGTACTTTTTAATATTTAGTTTTAATTATTGAAATCCAAGGGTGAATAAGTCAAATTAGAGCCGAACGAATCAAACCTAGAGGACAAAATGTAACTGTGTAACGTCACAAACTCTTAATCACACAAAGAGTTAGTGAAATAGTAATGTTTCAGAAAAGTTGAATGAAACATTCTAGTTTTTGAACTTGAATATAGTTAAACTTGGCCTGAATTTAATTTTTATAGCCAAGGACAGGCACGGTATAGGGATTTTGACCACTTCAGTGCTACTGTGGCATTAGACAATACTTCAGTGTTCAATGTTAGACAGTAATGAATTATACCATTTAAAAGTCAAATAGAGGAAGGTATCCTTTGCCTTCTTCGTTTTTAATAATAATAATTTTTTGATTTCTTTTTTTTTTACATCCCGATCATACTTTTTCTAACTTTGCAAATAAATTAATATTCCTTTTACTTCAACGTTAAGGGGAGGCAATTGGTTGAAAATAGCTAAAATCGGTAGACCTGCTGCGACTTATACGAATATTTAAAATAAATCTCCTCAGAAATAGATTAATTTTTGTTAGATAAATCACGTAATTTACGCCGAGATTTAGAGCTCAATCTCGAAACACCCGTAGTATTACATAAAAAGGAGGCTGTTTTAGCGAGAGCAATAGTCCATTGGGATTCTCTTTTTTTGTATACAGGATGTGTTGAAATAGATAGAACACTGTATAGGACTATTACGCTTACTTGACTATTGCACAATATAATGCTGATGTTCAACATCTACATACCTACCGAATATCATCAAAATATCCAGTATAGTTTGCGAGATATAACGTGTTCAAGGGTCCATTGAACACTATCTATCGAAAATCGCCCCTTAAAACTATGCAATATTCTTTTTTCAAGATTTGACATTTCAAACCGTAAGCAAATAAATAGGTTAGAACGGGGTTAAATCGCCACGGGGTTAAACAACCAATTGCCTCTAATTTTGTTTAATACAGTCGAATCGAACGACCGTTGACACAGTAGATAGTGATCGATACAACGCAACTTTGGCAAAAAGTTCCACTACCGCACGTGTGTTATAACCTGAGTTCTGACGAAAGAAAGATTTGACGCGTCCTCGCCGCAAGAAAGGTAAGTGTTTTCTAAGAGCAGAATTACATGCTGAATCCAAATCTGTAATTGGTTTTACAAAATTTAAATTTGTTAAAAAGTTAATCGCCTTAACATAAAAAAAGCACGTGGGGTTAAAAAACCAGAAGGAGAAACAGGCATTGGCGACCATGTTAAGGTCGGAAAAAGATTCTAAAGAAATTTTCTGAGCAAAAAAATCAAGACACAGCAGCCAAAAATAATACTCTTCGCTCCAAAAGAGGTTGTCCAAGAAAAGTAGTATACGTTAAGGAAAATGACGCCAGCGATTAATGAAGATCAAGAGAAACTTTTTCAAGTTAACTCTGCTCTTTTGTAACGTTTTGTAAAATTCTGATAAAATAAGAACCGTTAAAATAACAATGTTGGTCACTTTTATTATAAAAAGAAAGTATGGTTATTTTACCCCACCAGACGGGGTAAAACAACCATTTTACACTTTTTGTTCAAATGCATATACCGGATAAACAATGCGAGTTTGGAAAAAAAATTTTCGTATGAATTTTGTAACAAAGGGTTCAACGAACCAGGAACAGTTGAAATTTTCAAATTATTATCATAAATAAACAAAGTTTTTGCAGAGTGCCAAACACAAAAGTGGTTGTTTAACCCCGTTATACCCTAAAAAAGGAATCTTGCATAGTTTTAGGCGGCAATTTTCGTTTTTGAAACATCCTGTTTTTCATATTTCGTACTGGGGTTTTAGATTCGCTATAACTTCTTCACTTTCAACAATTTGAGGAAACTTTGTAAAGATCAATGTTATGATTTTTTATGGGCTTCAATTCTATAAAGTACTTTTGGCACTTTAGGGTGGTAGAAACTGTGATAATGAGTACAACCAGTCGAAAAAAACATTTGAGATAAATTACTCCTATGAATGAAATATTGCCCACATTTACCATACTTGATGATCGGACGTCAAATGGCGGAGCAATAGAAAAAAAACAAATAGCATATTATATAGAGGTCGAAAAAAAAAATTGTTTTTTCCTTAAAAATCAAAACCGATAAGCTTTCAAAATGAAGGGCATACAGCGAACTTTTTTTTTGTATGGGGATCGATGCTATCTAGTGTCCAAACGCTAAAAAGTGGGCTTAGCAATTGATGTATGTACTTTTCCTTTAGTAAATGTACCTACATTTAATCAAATCAATTCATAAAAAATTATATTTATTTATTGTGTCATGGGTGGTAGCAGGGGGATTATATACAATGAGAGTATTTTGCTTTATGAATGTTGATTTTTTGCAGATTTAAACCATAATAAAATGTCTCCATCGAGCCGATAAAAATACGATAAAATTAAATTTGCTATACCACACAGAGCAGCACTCAGCATTCAAGTCAATCCTACGTTGGGTGCTGTGAAAAAAGTAATATCTACCATTGAATAGGAAAACAGGGCTAGAAGAGACGACTATGCAAGAAATGTTGTCAACATCGTCAACATGTCGTCAATGTTATTCTTTGTCGCTCGCACACTCTTTCACTTTTTTTTATTG
Source organism: Calliopum simillimum (assembly GCA_951812925.1). Classification (NCBI taxonomy): domain Eukaryota; kingdom Metazoa; phylum Arthropoda; class Insecta; order Diptera; family Lauxaniidae; genus Calliopum; species Calliopum simillimum. The sequence continues at coordinate 16,247,191 of OX638372.1, read as the reverse complement.
ATGCCATTTGTTGTTATGTATCCTTTTTGCTTGTACGCTGCCTTGTAGACATTTGTCCAGGCGCAACATACAAATGTTTTTCTTCATTTCTATGGATTTTGTCATTGATTTTTGAATTGTGTTGGATTTTTTATTTTTTTATTTTCCATTCATGTCACAGCATAAGGATATGAGATTTTTATTTTTATTTGTTTTTGTCCTTTATTTATCTGAAGTTTAACTCAAGTGTATGGTATATGGTACGTTTTATCCGGATACAGATAGCAGATGAAGAAAAGAAAAAAACAAATATCATCCATTCATTATCAGCAGCACAAATAGGGTATATTCTTTCCAGTACCTACTTCTTGTTCATCATCAGAGTATTTAACATGCCATTTTAATTGGAATTCACAATTAAATGAAAAATTCTCTGCATATCCTGTTTTGTGGTACGTGTTTTATCTGACATATTCCCTTTTGAATTGAATTGATGACATACTACACATAACGGAGTCAATTTTCAAAGTCAAAGCCATACAAAATTTGTGTTTGTTGCCACAGGCATAACATCTCGCTTGTGATGATGTATCAGCAGCATCTTTCGAAAAATTTAAACCCCTTTTTTACCTAAATTTTTTTTCCTATGAAGCTTATAAAATTTTGTAACAGACACGCCCTTGTTTTGATGTGATGTCTTATCGCTCGTAAAATGTTGATGCATTTTTTTTTTTTTTTTGTTTTTGTCTTGCGTATCAACTTGTCGTTGTGCGTTTTAAGTCATATGTTACTTTTGCCAGAATGAGTCCCCAGTTGCTTGTAACGTGTAACTTTGGTGTTTTATTTGCAACATTTTACAAGGGTATGCGAGAGGTTTCTAATTTAAAGAGACTCTTGTCAATTTGTCAATGTTAAAGGTTTTTCCAGCTGTCCGTATGGTATTTGTTGTGTTTTCGACATTTAATCTATCAAAGGATCAATAACAAATTTTGTATGGTCTTATTTAACAAAAAATAAAAATAAAATAAATGACTAATCTTATTGGACTTCAAAAGTGAAATGTTAAAGTAATTTCGTCAATACTCACTGGAAATATAGGCAACATTGAGACATATGTATCTATTTTTTAATTTCATCGGTCTCAATACGGCGCACAGTGGTATGGCTTCATATATGTTTTGGAAAAAAAAGAGAAGAAGTGCTCTGCATGCCTAGTAGGATATAGCTAGTTAAAAAGTATTCCAAAAATCGAAGTGATATGTTAACGGACACTCCGGCCATCCATAGAAAATTAACTTAAATTCAAAACCCTAAAGGTATGCAACACATTATTTACATACACAATTACTGACATTGCAAACTTGCATTGAAAATCACACGCCTTTTTTCAGAAAATTGATGAATTGAATGATTAGCTTGAAATATGTCAAATTTCCTTTCACTTTAGTTGAAAGAATAGATTCTCACCTTTCATTTCTTTACAGTAGCAAGACACAGCCAACTTAGTAATTTTCCGAAGAAAAATGCAAATGCTGCATTTCAAATAGCCCTTTTAATTTGCGCATATATTTTAAACCATTCATGTGTAATGAACCTTTCCTTCGTTAGCCGGGGTGTAGCCGTCGGCGTCTGGGGTTCACTACAACATTTATATTTTCCAAGAAAACACAACTTTTCCAAATATTATAAATCATTTTATTCACTAAAACCTAAGCGGCAACCACCAAGAGAAAGCATTAAATTAAATGTTAACCTAGTTAATATAATAGTACCTGGAGACCGATCCCTACTCGGTCAACAATCTAATCTTATTATTTTAGTCGATGTTTTAATTCATAGCTATTTTTTGTTATGAAACATGTAAGTATCTTTTCACTTCTAACGGTCATGCTTTCAAAATGATAATAATAATAAGAAACTAGTAAGGGTGTAAAATTTGGCCAGGCCAAACATTAAATACCCTACACTGCAGTATTTTTAAAATTTTGCTCATTTGGAAGGAGCTACGCTCTCTTGTCCTAGTTTACCCAGTTTTTGTCCAGAGCTTGGATTTATAGTTTTTAGTGTCTGAGTGAAAAACGTTTTCAGTACAGCGTTTTGAAGCTTTTGCTTATATAGGAGGTGCCACGCCCTCTTGTTCGAGTTCGTCTAGTTTTAGCTTAGAGCATGCATTTATAGTCTTTAGTATTTGAGTGAAGTTTGGTTGGATTATTTCAAAAAACCCTTAGTATAGCATTTTAAAACTTTTGCTTATATGGGAGGTGCCACGCCCCCTTGTCAGATTTTACCCAATTTTCGTTGAGAGCTTTTAGTTATAATACTTAGTGTCTGAGTCGAATTTGGTTCGAATATCTCAAAAAACGCTTTCAGTATAGCGTTTTGAAGCTTTTGCTTATATGGAAGGTGCCCCGCCCTCTTGTTCGAATTCATTCAGTTTTTTTTCAGAGCTTGCGCTTACAATTCTTAGTATTTATGCGTATTTTGGTTGCATTGTCGTGAAAAATACTCCTAAAACTGTATTTTGAATATATTTTTTGTATGGGCGGTAGGCGTGTACGTTGACCGATTTCGCTCATTTTCAATCTCCCGAGCTATCTTTGATGACGGAGGCAGTGTACCAAATTTCATTGAATTATCTTGCTCAGTTTTCCCAAAAAGTGTATTTTAACACACAGCCAGCCAGCCACCCAGCCAGCCACCCAGCCAGCCAGCCAGCCTGCCAGCCAGCCAGCCAGCCTGCCAGCCAGACAGACGGACATGGCTATATCGACTCAGCAGGTGACGCTGATCAAGAATATATATACTTTTCTATACCTGCCACGACTCCTTCTCTGCGTTACAAACGGAAGGACAAAGTGAATATATCCTGGGTGTAGGGTATAAAAACTCGGAAAGCATCGAATGGTATAGAAAAATATCAAAAACTCAAATTTTTTTTGGTGAAATAGAATGCCCTAAAATAAATAGATGGGATATGCCACGCACCCAAAATATTTCGTCTTTTGTATGGCGGCTGAAATATTTTATCTTTAAAAGATCATAACTCGGAAAATAAGAATCCTATTGGAAAAATCCGAAAGGATATTTGGATCAGGAAGAGTATAGCTATTCGATGCTATTAATAAAAAAGAATTTCACCTTCTCTTGTAGCTACGCTGTAAGACTGAACACAGCGTTGTATTCAAGTTCAAGCAGGGATATTTCAAAATCCTGCAGGTATAATGACAGTTCTGCTGATGAAGACGAATTTAGCGTCAAAAAGAACATAAGACTGCATATAAGAATTGAACAGTTCATTCCATTTTTTTTTTTGTGCCTGAGTTATTAACAAAAATTTTTATTTTGATAAAAAAGTGGGCGTGGCAATTATTAAACAAAACTTTATTTTTGTTATGCTTTAGATACTCCTGATCCAGATTCACATACCAAATTTCATCAAAATATGTTGTATCATTTGCGAGAAATAGCATTTAATGTGTTTTACTTGTATGGGAGGTTCCACGCGCACTTTCGATTTATTGCATTATTTCAGGTCGTAGGTGCCTAATAGCAAGAAGACTCCCTACAGTTAAATTCAGAAAGATTGCTTTAATAGGTTTCTTTTTATAGCGCATTATATTATTGTGGGCGGTGTCACGACTTTCAACGAATTTTCCCAATATAACGGCATGTTTCCAGAAGTAACTGCTCCTAAATTTTTATCAAAATTGTCGGAGTCGTTTTCGAGTAATATTGAATGAAAATATTCAAGAGTTTAAAAGTGGGCGTGGCACTTATTCGATCCCGCCCACTTTTCGTTTGTTACAAGGTGTTATTAAGCCGTACCCGCTCACCAAATTTCATCTACATAAATACCTTGTATGATTTGCGAGTTATGACCATATCAAATTTAAAATTTAATGCAATGCCACGCCCTCTGGTGAGCATTTACAAAGTTCAAACCAAGCTCATTCCTCATTGTATGCTAATGTCTACAAGGTATTATTAAGCAGTACCTTCATACCAAATTTCATTAAAATACCTTGTAACATTTGCGAGAAATAACATTAAACGTATTTTGCTTGTATGGGAGGTTCAACGCGCAACGGCGATATTTTGCCCACTTTCAGATCAGAGATGCCTTATAGCAAGTTTACAATGATTACTTTATTAGCTTTCATTTTATACCGTATTATATTTTTGTGGGCGGTGCCACGCCCTTCAACGAGTTTTCCCAATATAACGGCATATTGCATATTAATACTTGTTTGCAGAGGTGACATTTTCTAAATTTTCATCAAAATTGTTGGAGTCGTTTTCGAGTAATATTGAATCAAAATTTTCAAGGGCTGAAAAGTGGGCGTGGCAATTCTTCGATCCCGCCCACTTTTCGTTTGTTACAAGGTGTTATTAAGCCGTACCCGCTCACCAAATTTCATCTACATAAATACCTTGTATGATTTGCGAGTTATGACCATATCAAATTTAAAATTTAATGCAATGCCACGCCCCCTGGTGAGCATTTACAAAGTTCAAACCTAGCTCATTCTTCATTGTATGCTAATGTCTAACATTATCCGAAGTTTCATTAAAATCGCTGTAGCCGTTTTCGAGGAAAAGTTTTACCCGTTCCAAACAAACATACATAAGTACATAAGTACATACAATTTTATCTCGTATAAGAAGAGAAGATAAATATAGTCTAAATTCACTACGTATAAAGTTATCACATAACTTAGATTCGAATCTTCCTACCCGCGGCCAGGGTTCCAGCATGTCTCCATTTGTTCGTCGTGGAGTGCATCACTGACCATGCCCCTCCTTTAGTTGTCTACAAATTGTATCCATTGGTTGTTAATTGTAAGTCCCAGTCATGTCACAAAGTGTCATCGTTGTTAAAAAAGTCTTTAGTTTCGGGATGTTGGAAATAAACGCAGATCACGTCTTACCTATGCGACGACCACCAAGAGAATGTATCACCGACAGGAGATACCTTCATTGCCTTTATTAAATGGCGGCCGCCCGCCTACTTGCGTGAGTTTCTAAAGTAACATTCGTTTGGGTGCATTTGGAATTCTCTGCCGGAGCGATATTCAGTTGGTTGTAAGCTTGGTTGGCCGATAGTTCGCATCCTCGCTTAGTTACTGAGACTATATTTTAATAAAAAATGCAATAAAAATGTCTGTAATAAAAAATAATTTTTATAAATTAACCACTGAGTTCCAAAAAAAAAAAAAAAATGTTTATCAGTTTCACACGTACATCTTTTAAGTGACTTTGGCTCATTTTTGCAAAAATATAATTTTTTAGAAAAAGTATTAATGGCATTTTCTTAGTGAAACATGTGTCTATAAAATATCATCATTAGATATTTGAAATCTAATGGTCGAATTATTGCTTTTTGTCAGCCAAAATACACCTGTGTACATCGATTTCGCTCATTTTCAATCCTACGCATTAAAACAATTTGTAAATTGTTTTAAAAGAGCAAGGCCTACTTCCCGTACTAAGTAAGGGCGCGATCGAAACATTTTTTCAAAATGGGTATCCCATAAATTTGGCAACGCTGATTTCAAAAATGTTACAAATTGTGAGAGATATTTTATAGTTTTGAAGTTATTAGAAAAAAACGAAAATCAACTTTATAAAAATCAGTTCAAAAACTGCTAAGTGGATATAACAAGTTAAGTTAACTGAGGGAACCCCAACAATTTCTTTTTTTTTTTTTTTTTTGTTCTAAAGCACTTTTCGTAATCAACAGGATCCAGAAATTGAGAAAAGTTGCACGCACCTTAGCATTTTAACACTTTTGTTTTTCCTCACAAATTTAGACCACTCAAATGTGGAATAGATATATGTATATTTGTTAAATTAAAAGCAAACCCCAAAAAATCAACAACCTGCTTATGTTTACATAAGTATTTGTCCTATATAAGAAAAAATAGATTTAATTACATCAATTCTTATACGTACACCACCTACAAAGTTTTAAGCTGCCTTAGATATTTGTTGTCAAAACAAATCATTTTACCCTGACTTCAAACTTCATGCATTCGAACTTCAAAAACCGAAGCATTTTCATAGCTCCCCCCTTCAATAATGCTGGTGTTTTTATATGTTTGTCTACCTTACCTTAGACCAAAAAAAAAGAGGCCATATAATAAAACAACGCAATATTTGTTTTAAGGGTTGCTTCAAGTTATGTGCGCAACATTGAAGCAGTTGGTTTGGTAGACAACACAAAATCAACAGTTGTTGCTTCATCAAGGCTCAAATTCTGTTGCGTAGATGTTTGAAAATTCAACCCCCTTTTAAAGTTTAATTTTTTTTTTTCATTTTTATTCAAAGGGATGGATGCAGCGCTGCTGCCCATGCTGTTCTTAATTTGCTGTAAATAATTAACACATAAATCACCTGAAGCCTGAAATCTCCCCATTATCAAAACTTCGCTAGCCTTGTTAGTCAGCCAGCCCAGCCCAGCCCAGCCCAGTCTGCTCTCTTCATAATTTGTTGACAAAATTAACTCTGTCCCGCGCTGGCTGTTTCACGTCTAATCGCTTGTAATGCTCTCGCTTTTCAAATTGTTGATAACTTTGATGCTGTGATATTTGATTTGGAAGCAGCGAAGGATGAGTAGTTTGATCTTTTTCCTTTTATAATTTTAATGGTGGTATAATTTATAAGACGTAGTGCTTGCAGCGAATAAATTCAATTATATCTGATTTGCTTGTGGAAGGTACTTTTTGACCTTTGCGGGAGAAAAAGACCCAGAACATCGTGGTAATAAATGAAAAGGAAATGGCATGGCAACAGTTTAAATGAGCTTGTGTAACTTTAAGCATCGAGACTTGCGTTTGACGTTTTTAAAGCGAAACTACACTACTTCCTGGTTGTGCACTAGAAAGTATGACAGAAGTCATTTATCTGAAATGTTTTTTCGACTATTTGTACACATTATCTCAGTTTCTACCAGCCTAAGTTACCAAGGACAAATCATAAAATTATAGCCCAGTAGAAAACATAAAATTCATCTCTACTAAGTTTCCTCAAATTGTTGAAATTGAAGAAGTGAATATAAAACTTGAGTGCAAAATATGAAAAAACGAAAATGATCTGTCCTTCATATATATGTATTAGGCCGGGTCAATTTGTTCGGGAGGCCAAAAATTGACAAAGAGTATAGCAACAAAAAAAATCTATGAAAAATTCTAAAAAACTTTGCCCAAGAAACCACGGGACAAAAATCAATATCGAGCCGCCGTAAATTGCGTTGAAGTTTTGATGCACTACTTTAAAATACAATAAAAAAAATAGAAAAAACTCAAATTTTTTTTTTACTTGTTTCATATAAAATTATTCAAAGTATTTGAATTTTTTGTTTTTTTTTATTGAATTTTAAAGTACTACATCAAGACTTCAACGTAATTTTCGGCGGCTCGATATTGATTTTTGTCCCATGCACTATAGGTCAAAACGCACACTTTTTTGGCCAAAATTAAATTTTTACAAGTATTGCTATTGAGTTTTTGTTGTTGCAGTGTAGCGGAAAATACTTCAATACAAACAAAAGTAGGTTTGACATAGGTCAAAACATTAAAATATATTTTGGTTTTCTGTGGAAAAATCTAATATTCGATTTAGACCCCTGACTTTTAATATTTTTTTTAAAATTTTGAACTTCGTGTAAGCTTTTAAAATTTTGTTGGAATTTGTTTGTCCCAAGGAGCCCGAAACTAGTAAGACATTGCTATTGTTAATGTCATTTAGAAATATAGACGCCCGATTTTGCCCGTTTTTTTTTTTTAATAGGGGTATTCACGATCAGGAGTAACGTCCTGAGTAACAGAGTAACAGGGTAACGGTGCACAACCCCAACAACAAAATGTACGTAAGTTACTCTGTTACTCTTTTACCCTTTTAGTCAAGCTGTTTTCTAGTGTAAAATAATCTTACACTTTTGCCTTTTTCTACTATTTCTATTTCCATAGAAACGTTTGAACTTGTTTATTATTGAGAGACAATTTTCGTTCATCAAAAATAAAATTTAGAATGAGAGCAAAATATTCATTTGAAATTTTTATTTTTTTTTTTTTTTTTTTATTTCAGTTAAAGTCATTTTGATAAACAAAAAGAAAAAAATATACGTGCAAAAGTATTGAGTATGCTCACAATTCAGAGAAACCGAGTGCACTTTTACCCTGTTACTCAGCTCGTTACTCCAGATCGTGAATAACTCTAATGAATTTTTTTGTCAGGTAACTTTTCATTCGTAATTTCGATTTATTCGAAATCTGGTTACAAAAGACAGACAAAAAATAAAACGAAGAAGCTGTTTTTCAATTTCTTATTAGAAAATACTGAAGATACAACTAATTCAAGTAACTTGGGCAAAAGTGCGCATAATTTTTGCATTAGTTTTTTCGAAAAATAGAGGTATTTGTGGTTAATATACGAAAAATTAGTACTTTTTTTACTTTTGAGGTTAGTTGTAGACTGCTCAAATTTTTCTTTTATTTTTTTTGCATAATTCATTACTGAGTACCACTTTTTACCTTCAAAACGAGCTCTTAAAATGATTCATACAATACTTCCCTGCCGGCAAATGGACTAGTTAAAAAGTAGTCCATTAACTAGTCCTCTACCAACCAGTACTAGTCCGACTTCAATCCCTTTTGCATACAAGCAACTGTTCTTTTTTGTGTGTTGATGTCCTACGAAATTTCAATTGGCCCCTTATGCATTACTTCTACACCAGTCCGGGGCTAGTTGTGGTATGAAAGTAGTCACTTAACAACTAGTCTTGAACCAGTTGTTTTGTGTGTAGTCCTCCTATAGTAATACATGTGGTATATAGTGAAAACTCTGGACATTTTCAAATAATTTTGTTTTTATATCAATTTTTATTTTATAAACATAAATTAAATAAAGTAAAATATCATTTAATAGAGTAGAACGGGGCAATGTCGTGCACTCAACTTTGACATGCTCGTAAAGCCGTACATCTCAAGCGAATGCGACGAGTAAGCATCCGATCGATAGATAATTTCGTTGGTTACATCCATGTGTAACAACATTTGTGTAGCGAGAAATTGTGTTTGTGTAAGTGAAGAAAAAAAAAATGTCCACGACATTACCCCCCTCAAAATTTGTGGGGTAATGTCGTGCATTGTTTTCCGAGTATAGTAAAGGTACCAAAATGTGTGAGAAATGATAGGTAGTGGTTCTATTAGAGGAGATTTAGCATTATCATGTTTTTATTCATTATTGTAAAAGTGTGAAGTACATAATATGTTGTGTAGAGTAGAACGGGGCAATGTCGTGCACTCAACTTTGACATGCTCGTAAATCCGTACATCTCTAGCGAATGCAACGAGTAAGCATCCGATCGAAAGATAATTTCATTGGTTACATCCATGTGTAACAACATTTGTGTAGCGAGAAATTGTGTTTGTGTAAGTGAATGTGCACGACATTACCCCAATGGTCGTTTTTAAGGTCAACTTCGATAACTCGGTGAAGCCCAAAATTTTTTTCGAAAACCAAATACTTGTTTTCTTTGGCAGGATATTTTGTTTCAGAAAACATTTACCTGGTATATTTTCCCGGAAGGAAAATTATTTTTCTGACCCGATAAAAACACACTTTTATCGTCCCGAAAGCGTGCGTTTTGAAAAAAAGGTTACTCTGTAGAGACGAACTGGTGAAAATTGCTAGTATTATATGCATAAGCTCAGTAGGTCAGCAGTTCCCTACCTTACGAACAGTTGGTAAAACATTCAATTCTTTGGGCCAAAACAGCCAGTGCACGACATTACCCCCTGCACGACATTACCCCGTTCTACTCTACATGTTATACAGATTTTTTAATTAAGTATTAAGGCATGCTCTTTAGATACCTTTCTTAAGTGTCTCTTTTTTGCTGCCTGAAACGTTTCATAAACTTGATTCTTGAGATCTGAGGGAGACAAAGTCGAAAAAATTGCATCTGGGAGTAGAGATAGATTTATATATCAAAAGCCATACATTTTGGAATATTATTTGATTTGAACTATACCTAAAATTAATTTAAAAAAGTTTTTAAAAGTTTGTAGGCTGAAATTCCCTTTAACTCAAAAATTGCTTCCAAATATTTAAGAAAACCGGTCCATAACAATTTCCTTAGAGCAGAGAACTATTGAGGAAAACAATGAATTTTTTGTAAATACCATTTAAAAATAAAATTTCTTGTAAAATTACTTACTTTGTTGTTTATCTTATTTCCATATTTTAAATTTATGCTGTTTTTTATGATTTTTCTTGAAAAGTTAAACACAATTTGTTTTGACGCAAAACAATTTGACAGAAAAAAATTATTTCAAAAGCAAATAACAAAAATTTAAATTTGTTTTCGTCACGATTCAAATTTCTCTACGCTTACAAACTACAAACTGAGATCGAATTGGCCTCCACTGCATCCCTTTTTAACTAGTTTTGAGCAAGTAGTAACCGCAAACTAGTATTTTTTGTGGACTGTCTCATATTTTTACTGCAGGGTTTCTTCAAAAGTTATTAAAGATTCAAGATGATATCATGCATACGGTGACCAACCGTACTGTATTATACAGAACAGTTCTGTATTTGAGGCCTCTGTTCTGTATAATTTTTTAAACATAGAAATGTTCTGTATTTCAGAAAGTGTTTTGTATTAGTTCTGTATTTCGCAGAATTGTTTTGTAAAGCGGTTTCCACCAAAAAATTAAATAAAAATAAACTAGCAAAATCGAAATAATGTTGTCAACGTGAATATAATTAAATATGTATTGCATACAAATACAAATGTGAAATGAAAAAAGAGGTGTCAGTAACAGTGTTTACTCTAATGATAATTTGCTCTAATGATCTCAAATCTACATTAGTGTGAGCCAAATTGTTCGGATGGAAAAGAAGACCAAGCGTTTAACGGAAAATTCTAAGAAAATTTGGCCAGTAAAACATTGGTCTAAAATGAATATCGAGCCCCCGATTTTTAACGTGAAGATTGTTCTATAACATTTTTATATTAAAAAGATACCTTCTTTAGAAAACACTATTGTATCATCTTAAAAAAATGAATCTGTTTTTATGAATTTTGAAGGTTTTTTTTTTTTTTTTTTTTTTTTTTGAAAAATGATAATAAATTTAGAGACAACAATTTTTTGATTACAATCTTTATTTGGTGTTGTATTACAAATGTCAAAATTCATCATCATATATAACCTAAAAATTTATGTTTTTGAATATCTCAAAAATCTTAACTGTTAGAGCAATTTCTAGGCAGAATTCGGATTCAGCTTCCGCAAACACATTGAAAATTACTTTTTCTTTTTTTTTGTTGCGCTTTTTTACAAACGCACCGTTTTCGATTATAAAAATTTTTGAATTTTGTTACTTATTACATTAGGTATAACCAGGTGCTCCGCAAACTATTAATTAAGCCCCATAGCCCAATTATTTTAAAAACCTATAAGTGCACCAAAAAACATATAGTGTAAACATGGTTTCAAAACGTCTGGGGATGTTACGGAGTTTCTGTTACGGTACCGAAAGGTAGGAAGTACCGACTGATTTTCATATCAGACACCGACTGCGGTTCCGAAAATTTTGAATCGGAAGTTGTAACGGAGGTTGATTAAAAATTTTCATCGTTGTATTGTTAATAAGGGAAAAATGAAGAAATGCAATGAATATATTATATAACTTTTATCTCCGACTCCAATTCCACTTCCGGTTCCGACTCTAAAAAATCAAATTTAAAACATTCGGTTCCGACTGTGGTTCCGTTAAAAACCACCTCCATAGCATCTCTACTACATATATAAGTAGTACTGCTACTACTTAGCTACATTCATCAAAACATTTTCCCTTTATGTATGAGCTCGCTCCCCTTGTAATGGCTTTTCTCAAACATATGCTAGACTTTTACTTTCCCTTTGTTTATATCCGTTTTTCCTACGTTAAACCTTCCGTTCTCAAAGATGAAGGAGTTGGCGTTGGAGTTAGAGCTGTGTGTTCGCTTTAAAGTGCTTGCCAATAAATGGCGTAAAGCAATAAAAAAAAGAGAATAACAAAGCAAAGCAATGCATAAAAAGGGAAGCGTTTACAAATAAATCAACCTAAAATGGGTGAACCTATACGTGCAGCGTTATTTTTACCCATTTATTCAAAACATTATCATGTGCTTCACCATGGAGCTGAGAAAATAACAACAGAAAGCAGCACACGTTTATTTTTTGTCCAAAGAAAGTTACGTGGATTTTTACAGTGGAACACAATAGTTTATAACTAAATGAACTAAATGATAACACTGTGCAACAATTTTAAAAAAAATGTGATAGGGACTAGACTTGGCTATACTGGGACGACAGCTTAATGTCCAGCAAAAACTTTTCCTAACGAACTATGTCAAAAAATTTCATAAAGTGGGTGTTTCTATGTAAAATGTTCGGTATTTTTTAGTTTTTCGACCATAACTCACAAAATGTCAATTTTTCAAAAAAAAAATTTCTGATGCAAAATTGAACTATACTGTAAAAAGCATAAAACTGCTAAACATCCAATATGGTACTCGGTCGTTAAATGAGAATTTTCGGCTGTTGAACGCCCGCGGTTGGCAAAACTCCACTTTTACTCAAAAGTGAGGCTTCGTACGATAAAAGTGTATGAAATATAAAATGCTTTTGGAGTTTATAAAAATTTCTAAATGGTTCACATAGGTTAACAACGAAGTTATATATCGGGTATACAATGGGCCTAATCGCGGCTTAAGTTATGATGGCAACTGCCATCTCCCGCGCTAACCTAACCTAACCTAACCTAAAATGCTTAGAATTGTCCGAGGAATGCGTGTGAATTTTTTCAGAATTTTTTTGGACATTAAACATTTTTTAATTCAACTGCCGAAAATTCTCATTTAACGACCGAGTCCCGAATTGGGTGTTTAGAAACTTTATGCATTTTACAGTCATAACGTGCTACGTGCTGGAAATTTAGCTATAATTCTAGTAAAACAAAAAAAACGGTTTCTGAAATAGTACACGAGCTATTGGTCGGAAACAGAGGAGTCTCTGACATAAGCTTTGGAGGTCGATAAAAACCGTTACGCAGCTAAGTTTACAAAACCCATCGGGGACTTGACTCGGCTATGGTAGGGCTGTCGTCCCAATATAGTCAAGTCTTATCATTAATTTTTCTGTTGCATAGTGGAATGATTACAAAAAAGTTATAACGTAAATTTAAAAACTCAAGCAAGCAGAAAGAACGCGAAAATTTGCACTAAATAAAATCGTCTTAAAACTGTCGAAACTATCTAAAACTCCATGTTTCACAAGTGCAAAATGCAAATTGGACAATTGGCCAAAATGTGACCCAATTGTAGAGCTCTCATCTTTGACACGATAATTGCTACGAAAAAACGCCGGGTTAAATCTTTTTATCTGAAATACTGCGATGAAAAGATTGGGTAGTCCACTTGACAAAGGATGTCCCATGTCCCATATATTTATTTATTTATTTATTTATTTATTTATTTAGTTCCATTTACTGAGCTTTAATGCCCTTATAAATTACAATAATTATTATTTTATATAAAACAATCAAAAATATAAACATTAAAACAGATGATCGAGACAAAAAAATTATAAGTTTTGTATAAAAACAGTTCACAAATAACAGCAAGGTAGCAGCCAGTTGCATCCGAAAGTAGTGGTTACAAAAAAAATAAGGTGGTTCAAATAGTACCGTAACAAAGCATTATTCGAATATGTAGTTTGAGAGATACTCGCAAGAGTTTCCCTAAAATCGCTCTTCCAAACTCTTTGCCCAGGAACTAGAGCAGGGAATGGTGCTCGCGAACCACCCCAGCGCTAGAAGGACGCTATACAATGCAACCACTATCTCGACGAAAAGCTCTGGAAGGAGCGTTATGGCCACAGCGTTAGATAAAACGCTTTGTGGAAGCTGGTATGATGAAAGTAGTGGTTACAAGAAAAGAAAGTGGTTCAAATAGTACCGTAACAAAGCATTATTGGAATATGCAATTTGAGAGATACTCGCAAGAGTTTCCTTAAATTGCTTTTCCAAACTCTTTGCCCAGCAACTAGAGCAGAGAATGGTGCTCGCGAACCACCCTAGCGCTAGAGGGACGCTATGCATTGCAACCACTTTCTCGACGAAAAGCACTGGAAGGAGCGCTATGGCCACAGCGTTAGATAAAACGCTTTGTAGAAGCTGGTATGATGAATTGCCATCTAAATGAAATTAGTGGATGATGTAACGATACATGTCATAATGATCGTTGTATTTCTTGTAGGCTGTAGCAGCAACCTTATCGAATGATGTTTTCCAAGAAATCTAGAATTTTTCTATTAATTTGATGAAAGGATTCATTGAGATTGATTACATTATAAACCATATTAAAGTCACTACAAGAGCGTCGAAGTGGCTCTTGAAGCATGTAGTTAGTTCTGTGATGACTTAGGTAAAAAAATTCAAAATGCCTAGTTGGGCGATGAGGTACATTGAAATAAACATTACTCAATAGGAATTCACTATAAATATTGCCATTTATTAGTTTTAAGATAAAACAAGCATTAAGCATTGTTCTGCGGTTTTCTAAAGTGGGCAGGTCAATCAGTTTGAGTCGATGAACGTAAGGCGGTAAGTTGATGCTAGGATTCCAACGTAGGTTTCGTAAGGCAAAGATAAGAAACTGTTTTTGTACCGACTCAATACATTTTATATTGCATTCATATTGAGGACTCCAAACAACGGAGCCATACTCCAAAATCGGTCGTACGAGGGATGTGAATAGTAATTTTGTTATATAAGGATCGGAAAATTCTTTAGACCACCGTTTTATGAAGCCGAGAACACTGTTGGCTTTATTTACTATTTTAGAAATGTGCAAATTAAAGCTCAGTTTGGGATCCATTATTACGCCCAAGTCTTCAAAAGATTCAAGACACTCAAGAATACAGTTGCCAATTTTGTAGTTATAAGAAATTGGAGGCCTGCGTGAAAATGTCATGAAATTGCATTTTTTTAAGTTTAAGGTCATGCGATTAGTTATACACCAGGCAGTAAAATTATCAAGATCGAGTTGAAGGTTAGAATGGTCTAATGCGTTTTTGACAGGCTTAAAAATTTTTACATCATCAGCATACATTAACACATTACTGTTATTTATGACAGATGGCATATCGTTCATAAAAATAATGAATAATAATGGTCCAATGTGGCTGCCTTGGGGAACTCCTGACGGAACGGGATATTCATTTGATCGTTTACCTTTAAATATAACACTCTGAGTTCTGTTACTTAAATAGGACCTAATCCATTTTAGCAGTGGGTTTGGAAACCCAATCAGAGAGAGTTTTAATAGCAACAAATCATGATTAACAACATCAAAAGCTTTGCTGAAATCCGTGTATATAACATCAGTTTGATAGCCCTTTTCAAATTGTTTAATTGTGCAAGTAGAGAACTCCAACAAATTTGTAACAGTTGATCTACCTTGCAAAAAACCATGCTGGTGAGAAGAAATATATGGATTGACACTATGAGCAATTTGCAAAGTTAAAATGTGCTCGAAAAGCTTAGGTAATGCACTTAATTTAGCGATACCCCTATAATTCGATATAAGAGATCTACTACCAGATTTATGCAAGGGAATTATAAACGAAGGTTTCCACACTTCAGGAAAAATACCAAGAGTTATAGATTTTTTAAATAGTACCGTTATTGGAAAAACAAGAGCTTCGCAACAATTTTTAAGAATGCAAGATGGAATACCATCGGGTCCCGCAGCAAATGATGTTTTAATATTTCTTAATTTGCTAAGGATATTGTCTTCATCAATGTGAGGCATTTGTACTACTCCTGAAGGTATTTGAAAAGGATAATCATTGCGATTATAGGAGGTACATGAGTACGTAGATTGAAAAAATTTAGCAAAGAGATTGCAAATCGTGATTTCATCATCTGATTCTACTTCATCATATTTCATTGCAGTTGGAAATGCATTGATCTTTCGTTTTAAGTTAATGAAGCTCCAAAACGACTTGGCGTTGGATTTCAAATTCAGTTTTACCTTATGAAGGTATGATTTATACGCCATATTGCACAAAGTTTGATATTTGTACCGGATACTAGTATATGAAGAGTAGTCTGATGATTTTGACGACAATTTAAACTTTTTGTAAAGTTTAGATTTTAAGTTTCTTAATTTACGTATTTCATTTGTAAACCAGATTGGACCAGAAGCAGCGGATTTGATATATTTTGGTACAGACTGTTCAAAACACTCAACAACAGTATGATTAAAGGCTAAGACTGCCTCATTGAGATTGTTATGCCCAATAAAATCATTATCGAGAAGGAGAACAGATTTCCAATTGATTCTAGATAAATTTTCATTCAATAAAACATAATTTGTTTTTTTGAAGTTAAAGGATTTGTCAGTTGTGAAGTTACTTTTAATTCGACATGCCAATTGCACTTCGAATGATATCTCAAGAGAAGGATGGTAGGAGTCTTCAGGCATCGCAAGAGGGTCGCAGCGAGAGATATTGATTATGTCACTATCATCAAAATAAAGCAGATCTAAAATTCGAGATTTTACATTCAATACGTGATTTATTTGAAAGAGCCCTAAGGCAGAAATTGAATTTAGAAATTCTGTTTCAAATTGGTTACCTCCTGAAGGAAAAAGCTTAATAGGGTCTAGAGTATCAGCACTCCAAGAGATATTTGGTATATTAAAATCTCCAGTAATCAATAAATGATCGCCATTATTAAGTTTTGAACTAATAAGTTTTATAGCATTATGATGTCTAGTATAAACTTCATAACTAGAGTGAGGAGGAACATATGAACAAGTAATATACAAACTTAAGAGCTGGAATTTTAAAAATACGCAGCAAAATTCGATATCTAAGGCTTCCTGCAATATAATTTCTTGGGAGAATAGGTTTGAAGATACAGCAATTAAAACGCCACCACCATTGGAGAGATTATCAGGAATATCATTTCTATCTTTACGGTATAAAACAAAATTACTATCAAAAACTTCAGTATTTAAAGTATTGGGTTTTAGCCAAGTTTCAGTTAAACAAATGACGTTGTATTCAAGTCCACTACTTTTAATGAAGATATTATTAAGTTTAGTGTTTAAGCCTCTAACGTTTTGATAGAGTATGTTAAACCCAATTAGTTTTTTGAAGCCGAACCTTGGGGAAGCAGAGGAGTCTTCTGTGGTTTATTTGACGAAGTATGACTATTTGGTTTCGCGTTTTGCCTATTAGGATTTGAACGCGAAATGAACTCATGAAGTACTACATTATTAGGCCAAAATAAGGGATCAAGTAACTTTTCAAATATATTAGGTGGCAAAGTTATGCGAAACGAGGATGTAACCCTTTCATAAGAGAAATTAAATTTTACAACCTTAACTTTTATGTTAGGTTGCTGCAACTGGGAGCTAATGTGATGCAAAACATCTGCCTCAGTAGTATCAGCAGCTAAGCGAGAGATGAAAATTGATTTCATTGAAGGAAGAGCTATCAATTTTTTAGGAACAGCACCAGTAGCAATGGCAGTTGAAGAGCCAGAAGAACCACAAGCAGCCACAATTGAGGAACCAGAAGAACTAGGAGTAATGTCCGCAATGGCCGTTGAAGGGCCAAAAGAAACATCAGCAGCGACAGTATGAACAGTTGAGGTACCAGAAGAACTAGCAGTTTGACCATGAGCCTTAACAACTTCATTAAAAGGCACATCATTTTGAACTGATGAAGGTGATTTAGGCGGCTGAATCTGAGTGGGAATAGATTTAGCCACAGACACGGCTTCAGCAGAATCAGTAAAAGTCTTTTTGGGAGCTTCTATCTGGTCAACTGGAGGTGCAGGAGAGTTAATATCAACTACTGAGGGCGAATTCATATCTATTAAGTTAGAAGAAATTAGAGAAATATCTAAACTTAAAGGAGTGGGTAAAGTATTTTTGTTCAATAATGGCGCTTTGCACTCATTATAAAACTTTTGAAGCTGGTTAAAGCTCGCTTGTGTAGCTTGTGTAATTTCAACAAAGGATTTACATAAGTGCAAAGTTTTTTTTTGTCAATTTTCTCTTAAATCTATCCCACTGTCAAAAGATTTTTGTGGTAAATTGAAACTACGTATGTACGTCGCAGCAGCGCACATAAAAACTGTCTGGCTGCAATGGATTATGATTTCGTGTTTGGTGTTTCTGAGTCTGTTTTTCCTTTGTCGTCACAGAACAACACATCAGAGCAACGTTTTTTTATTTTTTTTTTTTTTGATTTCTTCATATTTTGACCTTAGATTTTTGGTGACGCCTTAATGCGATTAAGGACATGCAACTTTTACAGAGTTGTGTGACAAGTTTGCGTTTGTTTTTCATCATCAGTTGCATGATAGTTTAATGCTTTTTGCTTAGTTTGTTGCTACAAAGGATTTTCCTAAAGATATGTCAACAAACCGAGCAAACAAAGGAAAGCATTTTTAGATATATACAGGGTGTTAGGAACATCTAGAAATGGTCAAATATTTTTGATACTTAATTTTAAATCAAAAAACAAATACACAAATTTTCAATAATTTTCAGAGCTCTATTCAACGACACCAGTCTTGACCCCCCGCCAACTCACCACAGGAGTGGAGCTGGGGCAACTTCATAATTTTAAATGGGGACCCCTAATTTTATTTTACCTGAAACATTTTTTCTTATTCGGCCTAGATGTCACTGTAATCGACAAAAACAAAATTAAAAATATTTGATTGGAAAGGTTTATTTTGATTAAGAAAAAGTATAATTTTGAGTTGATAAAAGATCGATATGATGTGGAAAAGGTTTACTTGGAGTGGAAAACCTTTACTAAGGTGGAAAAGCATAATTTTAGGGTATTCTTTTCATTTATTTTTTTATAAAAGATCAACTCTGTTACTGATATACACAATTAAAAAAAAAACTCCTAAAAGTGTGCAACAATGGCACCTACAGTGTTACTAAGGCAACTGTACCTCAAATTTTGCACTGGGGAAACTTTTTCAGTACAGTAATTATGCGAATTATGCCGACAAAATCTGAAACCAATAATAAATTTTTTAAGTACCAACCAATGTGTTTTCAATTAAAGCTTTTAAATTCACGTTTTCTTTCAAAAATTACATTCTCTACTTTAAACTGTCGTTAATCCTCTTTAGTAACCGGAAATGAACCTTATCCATTATATTAAATGCCTACTATTACATCCATTCATTCATTGCGAGTTAAAAATGTTGACGTTGCCAACAAATTGCAAAGCATGGTATTAATAAATAATGAGCACCAGGCTGGAAAACTGCATGCAACATGAATGCTGCTACAGCACAATGACACCAACTTACAACTCCTCAGAGTTCAATGAATCCAACTGACTGACTGAGTTTTTGATTGGTCTCGGTACCTACAACAATTGACGACGAACAACCAACCTGGGCATTCAGCGGTGCTTTTACGTTGTGACCTAAATTTGACATTTGCAATTGTAAAATTTAATTTGCAACAATTAACGAATTTTTAATTAAGGGTGTTTCAAAAAATAGGAAAAAATTTTCAAAGGGAATTTTCATAACATCGATTTTTTAAGATTAATTTCTATTGAGTAGTGATGAGCAAAATCAGTCTTGATCTTGCTAATTCATCGAGATCGAGACCAAAAGTCCAGCAAGGCAATTTAATATCACAATCTTTCTTCCTTATCCTTCTTGATGATATCCTAGATAAAGCTCTTAATAAGGCCAATGGAACTTAAACCGTACAGTTAGAAGACACTCAAATATCTTTACATATCTGATATCTTTACATATCTGATATCTTTACATACATACATATCTGAGTCTAGAGATTGAAGACCTTGTCTTGGAATCGCAAAAGGCCGGCCTAAAAATCAATGCAAAAAGACTAAACGCATACTCAATCCTTTAGCAATTTTGTATTTTTGAGTTCGAGATCAATACCGAGACCAAAACTTAAAGCCCAAAGTCAAGACTCAATATCAAAACAAACATCAAGACTCAATGCAGAAGTTCAAGATTGCTATGGTGTTATTTTGCTCATCACTGCTTTTGAATAAGATGAAAGAAGCAGATTTAACTATGAAAAATGTTCATGAAGTGTTACTCGTAAAATTAGGCAGAGGCCAAATCGCCAGATTTTAGCATCGACTCTATCGCGGCCCTCAAGCGAAAATACGCTGTCGTGGCTAAACTGCAGCACCATTTTTAAAAGTTGTTTTTAAGTATACGCGGCACCGCTTTTATGAAATTCGAAATGGAAATATGTATACTGAACTCTAAGGAAAGATATAAAAAGTAGGCAATGCCATGCCTCTAAATGGAAAATACACTATCACTGTTGAAACACTCCACCGATTCGAAATAAAGATAGACTGATCCCTCGGAAAAGATATTAAAAACTTTTTGTTCCTTAGTGGGCGGTGCTTAAGAATCTGTTTACTTAAATTAACCGTTGTGTGGTCCCTGTAGAGTAAATTGGTTGAAATATAGAAGGTTATTTCCGTACTTTTGACAGCTTACAATCCACATGTAAATTTTTTCAAAAGCGAAGACAGTAAAACACATTTCGTTACACTAGAAAAACCACCAAATAACATTACAATAGTTCAGTCTATGCCAACCCTATTAAATGTTTTTTCGATACACCCCCAACAAGACTTCAGACTTTTCTTGAAACCAATTGACAAAAATTGAAATTCTACTCACCTTTCCTTTATACCGCTAGTTTGTTTAAGACTGTAACTCTGCTCTGCTTGAACTAACTGCGGGCTATGCACTTTAGGTGGACTAGCAACTTGTGGTGGGCTGTGAATTCCCGCTGGAGGACTTTTCATTACCGGTGGACTTCGCATCAGCGGAGGACTCGGCATTGCCGGTGGACTATCAGCCAATGGTGGACTTTGTATAGTTGCCACTGCAGTTGGTGGTGGTGAACCCTTTGCCGATAGTTGCGGACTTTTTTTCGATAGCGATGATTTTGTTGATGGTGGACTACGCAATGATTTAACTGAAACTGGTGGTGATGCTACAATGGGAACTCCTGCACCAGAAGCAATTGAAGCAGCCCTTGAAGCAATACTACCACGAACGCTGCCACTACGACTTGCGTTACGACTACTACCACTGCGACTACCACTTCGACTTACACTACGACTAGGACCACGGCTACCAGTAGCTTCAACGATTGGTTTTGGTGAACCCGAAGCAGATGGCGTTGCTGTAGCTTGTGGTGTTGGTGTCGGTGTGCTGTGCACGCTAACTGCGACTTCTTCTTCCTCATCTGCTGGTGTATCTTCTGTGGTTTGTTCTTCTGGTTGTTCAGAAGAAATTGGTGTTTTCGAACCTGTCTCATCGTCACCCACTTCTTCTTCATCGACTCCTTCGCCTTCATTCATATCAGTCGGAGGCGGTATATCATCCAGAATGAGTCTAGCATCTGCCTCTAATTCACCTAAATGATCTGCTAAACCAGCGGGTAACATAATCGAGGAACCCGAATACCCATTACTTGGTGGTGTTGTTATTGTTGTTGACTCATCGTCATACTGTGATTTTGATTCTTCTTTGGCTTGTTGTTCCCATTGCGGTTGGTCATCGTTTATCAATTCGTTGGCAGATGCCTCAACCGCAGCTGCCAAGGCGGCAGCCACAATCTCATCTGCCTCACCGAATTCTGGTGGAGGTGTTGTGGGATACACATCGCCAAGACTTTCACCACTCTTAGGTGAGCTCGGTTTTGGCGGCGTACTCATTAGCATATTCATCGCATGATGTGGGGGCAGTGGTGGCGGTGAATTTGGCTGCGATTGATCAGATTCTGATGGTGGTGTGAGCGGTTGCATTTGCATTGGTGGCGGTGGGGAGACAATTCTGCCAAGTGACTTTGGCTTGGGACATGGTGGCGGTGTATCGGGTGGTGATGGTGATGTTGAAGGTGACTTCGTCAATGGTGGAGTAACCGGCGGTGCTACCGACGTTAACGGATGGCCATGAACGCCATTACTATGTACATAGGACAAGTTCGATGGTAGTGGTGCCAATGGTGGTGGTGGTGAGGACTTTTCATCATCACCTGTCTCATCATCTTCATCGACATCGTCAGTATTGCCAGCATCATCTTCGTCAGCGGTGGAAATATGAGAAGCAGTTGCTGTTGGTGCTGGTCTCCTTTCATCATCGCGATCATCATCATCATCATCATCATCATCATCGTCATCATCGCCCTCATCTTCAGTTTCAAGCGGAGGTGAAGGTGGCGCTAAACGAGCTACAGCTGCAGCTGACAAAGGAGGTGACAAAGGCGGTGGTGGTAAAATCTCACGTACCGAACTTATAGGCGAGGTAAGCAGTGGCGGTGGTGGTGGTGATGATATTGGTTCTTCTTCTGGTGCTGTAGTAGTTGGTACATGTGGCGGTGGTGTCGGTGGTAAATCATCGCTCTCACTTAAAGTTGGCAACGGTTGTGTGGCCAATGGCATCATTGGTGGTGGCGCTGCCAATTGCAGTGGTACCGCCGTTGCAGCATCCGGTAATGGTGGTGGTACTTGTGGCTCTTGCGGTGCACGAGTGGTGATGGTTGTGTCCACCTCTTCGATATCTGAATCAATACCTTGAGCGAAGTCCATGTAGAAAGAATCACGCGAATCGCTAGAGCCACGACGCAGCTTCAATGATAGATCAGGTGAACTATCCATTTATAGACGACTAGCACGGATGCAGTTTTTTTGTTTTTTTTTTTTTTATTCAAAATTTTTGACACTGGATTAGGCGACAACTAACTACACTTGGTTTATTTACGAAAACACTTATAGTAAAATTGGAATTGCTTGCTTTCCAAAGAGTTGCCTCATATTAAATATTTTTGAACTTTCCAAGGTTTTTCAGAAACAGCGGAAGAACACTTTTCAACGAAACCCTTTCGGAATTTTTCAAATATTTCTTTTCAGCGTTTTTAAAAGATCTCATCGGACCACTACGGCAATTTTGGCAAAGAAAAGAAAATTAATTTTGGTTTTTTTTCTTTGAACCGAAAAAACACATATGTATACAAAACTTCCGTTTATGTATCCCGAATTTTACTACGTCACACATTTATTCCAGCTTGCGCGCTCTTTAAGCCCGACATCGTCCGTCCCGTTAGCCTCCGAAGAGCTATAAACAAGCGCGCTATACAAATTATATTTATGCGTTCGTAATTCGCAACCGAAAAGACAAAAAAAAACGCAACGGATTTATTTACGCGTTTCGTAATGTAATAAAGAAAGCACAACGCAAATATTCAAACGGAAGAAACAACCCCTCACGTCCAAGTTTAACGCAAATCAAAGGCCACAAAATAGTGCACACACAGACACCCTGCTCCCTGCGCTGCTTTCGGTTCAGTTGACTAAATTTCATTTGGGTAGGGTAAGCGAAAAAATGCTGGAAAACTCTCAAAAAGAACACTTCACTACATTCAGAGTATCAAGTGGAGTAAAGTGCTGTGTACTGTAGTGGAGTGGTACTATGGAGGGCTGTGTATAAAGTGTCACTGTCGTAGTCGTTGTCGTCGGCTGGATACCAACGAAAGGGATAGTGTGTGTAATTTTTGGTACAGAATCAACATTACACTTACACAAAAGCAAAACGCACAGGCACACACACATTCATACCAAGCACACTATTTTCTGGGAAAACGCAAGCTTTCGCGGAGGGAGAAGTAACTACGTAGTTTTGAGAATTTTACTGGGTGAGCATCACTTGCACTATTTAATGCAGCAGCCAGCTCCAGCTTTGTATCCTTTTTGTATGAGAAAAAAAAAATCAACAACACTGACACACACCCGTCGTCGTTACGGTTACACTTTATCTACACTAAAATACGTTAACGTACAATACCGTTATAATTAAACGTTAGCAAATCGACGCTTAGCTGTTGTTTAATAACTTTTTTTTTTTGTTTTCAGTATATCCTTTTCCTGATTTTATCCTTCTCTGTAACAATTTTGTAATTTTTTTTTGTTTTTTCTCAATGCACTAAACACCGTCATGGAATTCACGTATCACTCTGTTACGCGTTCCTTCTACGACGACACTCAGCAGTGGAATAAAAGTGGCACAGGTTTTCAACTTCACAGCAGCACATTCGCCAAATTTCCAGTTGAGCGCGCCTTCACATACAGGAGCGCTAAACCGAAAAGAAATTCCATTGGAAACAAAAATCTCTGCCTGTATTACGGTACGATGCTGCCGCTCACCATTGACACCATTGGAATTTTACGTTTTTCGCACATAACTGCTGTTTTGTTTTGCTTTTACCCGTTGATGAATGAAAAAGCGTTTTGAGCTCACCGCACCCGTTCGGTACTCTTCCAGCAAACGCGCAGGAAACGCTAAGAGAGCGCAAAAAAAAATGCCGCCAATTTGTTACGTTGTTATGTTTCTTTTCATAAATACGCGCGTACAAATACGTTAGACCGAATGGCGTCTACTTCCGGTTGATTGAAAGAACAAAAACAACTGAAAGAGAGAGAGCAATTCAGATTCAGTGGTTGCTTGGTTGCAAACTGTAACGCATTGTTGTTATTTTAATGTTATTTAAATTGATGAGGCTTTCAATGTTGCATGTTTATCAGCAGTTAATTGGCTGGATAATCTGTGCAACATTTTTGGTGTTGAAAAAGTGTTAGTGTAACAATTAAGTGTTATTTGTTACCTCTTATCGTTATGTTCATTTTGTTGTATAAAATGAAAAGGTCCTAAATGTCTTATTTAATCTAATGCTTTTTGAGGATAGGTTTTGAAATTGGATATTAGGAATGTGCCCGAACAATATCAGTATTTGAAAAACAATTTATAAAAGCGGCAGAAAGCTATTTCATGAAATTTAGAGCCTCCAAGAAACTACGCCATTGTGAATTACAATTCAACCATTCTCTTATTGTAGCAATTGTTTCCACAATGATATAACTCGAACATCTTTCCCGCTATCCTGAAGGTTTCACTCCAACGCTGGTCAGTCCAATTCAAATAGTGATTTGCACAATACACATCCAAATTTGGTTCTGGACTTGGACAAAAATCAGATCTTGTTGACATTTAATGGCCGGATAACGTTATGATATAAAATACAAAAGTTTTCTGCATTAAAGAGAACTTTACAACCAAATGGATGTAAGTTTAAGGAATTAGGACTACAGTTCTGCTAAGTTATCGTGCGTTTTCACCGGAGGTTTATGAGGTGATTTACAGATTTATTTGACGTTTAATGCACGAGAATGGGGTGAGTTAGGGCTTAATCATCTCATTTACGATTTTAAGAGTTTATACCACTTATATTCTTTTGATGACTCAATCGCTATCCTTAAATGTAAAATAATCTTGCACTTGAACTCCTAGCTCGTGTTGAGTTTTCTCCTATCTTCTTCATAATCCGATTTAATATGTAGCTGTTGATCAGTCATGATCTGTAGCTTCAAAGTGTGTATCCCGCGTTGTCACTGATCCGCTAAACAGCAGAGCAGTCCGGTCTGCTTGATGTCGGTCACCAAACGTACGTTACACGGATGCGCCTCTCGGGCGGGTAGGTGGGTGGTGGGTTCACAGGGAATGTTCGTAAAAAAAAAAAAAATCTCCGGTGGAAACAAGCTGCAATCATTTGATACTATCATAAACAAGATTTGTAAAATTCGTATTGACCCCTAATAAGGTTTATGGCCTTTGAAGCTGGACCATGCTTCGCAGATGCAATTGTAGACATTGCTAGGAAATGTAGAGTTTCAGTATCATGCGTTTTTTCCTTTTAATTTCAGGTAAGCATGTGGTGCACAAATTCTGTGGCTAACTTTGAGAAGGATTTTAATATTTCGGCAACTAAACTCAGAGAAAAAACGACAACTTTCACTGTTGATTCAATGGATATCAGTAAAGATTTAGCTCCGAGGGCGAAATTATTTGAAATGACTGTAAAAAACTATTGATTTGAAGTTATTCAGACATGCTTTGAATCCGAGTTACTTCGGAATCGGAATAAAAGCAATCTTCAAGAGCTGTGCATTGTGACAAATAAGATGGAATCGGATTTGTATTTCAACATATAAAATTTGCTAATGGTTCCTATTCGATTTACTGAAACATAAATCCGATTTGGTGATACTTGTCGAAATGCGGAGCTCTTGAAAATTGCTTTCATTCCGATTCCGAATCGAATCGGATTTCAGAACATGCCTGATTAAATTGAATGTGATAAGTATTCAAATCAAATATTTTCTTTTGATTTAACAAACATTTGAGATTTATTCAAAGAAAATTTCCTTTTGATTTAAATAACGTTCGCGGTAGGATCAAATGCATTTTTATTTGTTTTGATTTAATTCTATAAAAATTCAAATTTCTTGAAGTTCATCATCCGGATCGGTTTCTTCATCAATTGTTATGCAACTTAGTACATGTGGAGGAAGTGAAACTTTTATTTTATTTAGCGTGACACTTATTTGGTTACGCCCACTTTACGTTTAGCACCTTACTACCAAATTTTATCGAATTAGCTTCTATGGTTTGCTATATACAATGGAATGTAACGAAAAGTGTTGAAAAAGTCAAAATGTTAAAAAAATGGCGTATGGAGCAAACGAGCATTCAGCCGACAATATTCATAATATGCCTGCAATGAAGGGTTCATACCTCCTTGGGTTGTAGTTGTTATATATGTACGTATACATCACACTCATCCCTTTTTTGGTTCGTTCATACAAATCGCAATCATTTTTAAAACTCCACTTAATATTGACCCTAATACCTGCATATTTTTGCTTCACCGCTTACTAAGTCCACTTGTATACGAAGGCGCACATTGCATACAGACAAATTTTCTTTTTATATTTCCGCTTTTCACACAGTATCGGAATTTTACGTTTTATCGCCATGAAAACAAAAAAAAAAACATTGCCATTTCCATTATGTCCAGTAAATTGAGAGAAAGAGCGCATTTTCCACGTATCTCAATGCTTCCAACAAATCTATACCAAGTTACTTCTTATCACTATTAGTGCTCTGTATTTGTGTTTTTATCTTTTATTTTTCATTCGAATTTACCCTCGTCATGGAAAAGTTGAGAAAAGCCTTTTATGCTTATACTCACAAATTGTTGTATCTTGTTACTATGACAATGGAAGCTGCGCTCTGGTGGCGAGGTGTTAATTGTCGATAATGTAGTGGAAGCAAAAAATTTAACACTGCTCTACAAAACATTCGGGACTCTCCATAAACTCCGTGACGCTCCTAGGGTGGTTTGGGAATGCGTCACGCTTGGTATATTTTTATATGAAGTTACCGTCACATAGCGAATTTTAGCTTCACGGTGTTTATGAACATCTACTTCTGAGGATCTGAACCAAGTTAATAAAATGGACCTAGTCGGTCTATCTGAGGTTTTTGCTCTATGCAATTACCGTCACCTTAACCTAACCTAATGAAACTAAATGAAATGCAAATTAAATTACATTACATTGATGCAAAATAAAATGGCCTGAAATGAAAATAGGTTACAATCATGTAAAATGAAACTAAAATGACGCGAAATGAAATTACATTAAGTGAAGTGAAATAAAATGACGTGGAACAAAGTTATTGGCAGTGAACTGATAGAACACAAACCAGGCAAAAAAGTGCATGCGAAGATCTTTGCATATAAGGTAAACATACTACGTTTCCAACGGTGATTTATTTAACTTTAAATACATGATGAATGAGGTGAGTTACGGCTAAATGACCTCATAAATTTCCGGTGGAAACAAGAAGCTATTATAGACTATTATAGTATAGACAAAAATGGAATTTATTTTAAATTTACATATAAATCACAGCAGGGCTACCGGCTATTTTCAATCAAGAGGCACCAATTAATTTCGACAATTGGCATTAAATGTTATTAAAAACCAACCAACTTAAGGTAAATATTAAGAAGAAATGAGAAAGCAACTTTTATTTTCTTGCTTAGGGGCCGTTCACATATTAGGTAACGGGCCAGGAGGGCAGGAGGTCGCACGATTTGTTACGAAGTGTTACATGGGGGTGGGTTTTCAGCCAAGTTAACCAAAGCAGTGAAAACATGGCATAAGCTTACAATACTTGCATACATTAAAAGTCCAATGTGCGCACACCTTAACACCAAAGAAGGAGCCCTGTTTTTCTGTTGTCAAAAATGTTTGACTGTCAATATTCGGTGCAAAAAACAGTGCTGCCACTTTACTAGCATTGTTTTAAATTTGGTACGAATTTCAAGTGATGAGATTCCAATTATAATTTCAATTGTATTGCAGCAGCACGAAACGCAATTAATGTTAACAAAAACTATTTTGCTATTAAACTACTTTTCATAAATCTTGTTTACTTGTGTGTATTTTTTAACTGACAGTCGTTGAATAGGCTTCACTTTCACATCGAAAATTTCACTTTTTCATTATCGCAACTCGACTGTAAAAAGTTTTTTATGATCTGTTTCAAAGTGTTATATTTTGGATTTAATCAACTGGAAATGGGAAGTGTCATGCGTTAGCGTTAAGTGTTTTATATCTACTTTGTGATACGATTTGGGTTTATGCAAATATAAATGGTTAAAACACTACTTTTAAGCTTTTCTTAAAAAGTGTCATGTATTTGGGTTTGAGACACATCATGTATCCGGGTATGATACACCTTTTTTTCGAACCCAAATCGTGTGTAACTGTCAAATATCGACATGTCGTCGGCTGAGTATTATTTTGCCGTAAACGCCACTTCGTTGAAAAAACAAAAGCACATAACTTGTGTAGAGACGAGCACAAGTTATCTGCTTTTACTTTTTCAACAAAGTGGCGTTTACGGCAAAATAATACTCAGCCGACGATGTATGTAATGATACATGTGTTTACGTACAGTTAGGGTGTTTTTATTTCATATTTTCTAATTTAAATTGCATTTTTAAAGGTGTCTCATACCTGGATACAAAATTTGGAACGATATGGAAATTTTTTCTTTCGAACCAAAATCTAGTGCAACTATCAAATATCAACATATCAATATTAATGTAGCGAAAAATGAATAAAAATTTGTGCTTATACACAGTCATGGGGTTTTTATTTCATATTTTCTGATTTTCATTGCATTTTTCTAGGTGTCTCATACCCAGATACAAAATTAACATTGCTAAAAAAAGTACTTAAAAAATTGGCCATAACTTTTGAATGTGATGAAATAACTTTCTATGTCTTGGAGAAGAAAATTGTGTGCATTTCTCACCTTTTGAACGATATATAAAACATCTGAAATGGTTTGACCAGTAAAAAGTTATGGCTCAAAAACAAAACCCGTCTCATACCCGGATACATTATCTAAGCAATAAATAAAATTTTTCTTAGTTCTTCACTTTTTCAAAAACCTGACAGCAAGCAACTAATAGCTCTAAGACAGATCTAAGACCTCTTAAAAATCGTCGTTATAAAGACGGAAACTAACTGCTACCGGAACACCAAAACATCTTAGTTACGACTTTTGTTTTAGTTAAGAATGTGGTGAGCTGTTTGACAGCTATAAGACTGTTGCCGGAATAGCCCTATAAACACCTTTACTACTTCTACACGCAACTCGTTGAATACAGCGATTTCTCCCCTCACTTTCAAATTTTGATACCCATTCTCGTCGAGTCGGGGTGTAATATCATCCATGCTAACGCCAATTTCAAAATTGAGAGGTGGAAAATAGACCTATCGGTAGCCTTGCTTGATTTATGCACAGATTTAAAATAAATTTCGGCAAAAAAAATTTATTGTTGTACGGTATGGTACAAAGCGAAGGGCAGGGGCACGCAGAGGTGGGAAGTGTTGCTTTTCCCTCCGTTTGCCTACAAGCTCGAAGTGACTTCACTACACCCGATTTTGCAACGGAACATTTTGATGTGGTGGCAACGCTTGGAAAAAGGCCCAATGAAATTACTTCAACCCAGTGACTATTTTGCAAAGATTATTATCATTATTATTATAATTATAATAATCTTTGCTATTTTGTTTTCTGCAGTGTATTTTAATTTGTTGAATTAAATTTCAAAACAAAGGATATAATTTAAAAATTAATATGGAAAGTAACTGCAAAAAACCAACAAATCAAGCGAAATGTGAGAGAAGAAAAAAAATTGCGCTGACTGCATTGCAATGCAACGATAATTTTCTACACAATTTGCAACAGGTTTGATGCTCTGAACTTCTGCTGGAATTCAATTTATTCAAATTTACTTTTTACTAGACAGCAATGACCATTAAGGGAATTTTTAATTTCGCTTTCATTCTTTTCATCGCTACTATACTCGCTTATAGTGTTGGTTAGAAAAACTCGGCGTTTCTCATTGATTTTCTCAATACTTTTCAGATGATTGATAATTTTTAGATTATCGCAATATTCCTCGGAAGAAATGGAAGTTGTGTCCGATGTAATGCTGGTCACAGATGAACCGCCATTCACATTGCTTGACGACTTTTGTCCATTAGTGGTGGCCGTAGTGACGGTTGTAGTACAGACACTGGATTTGGTTTTGGTTTGTGGTGTTTTCTTTTTTTCAAATGTACTGTTTTTCGACCTCATATTAAAATTTTCAACACTATACTTGTATATTGCTTATTGTATGCCCTAAGGAAAATTTTCTCAAATTCAAAATCAGCTGTTTAAAATAAAAAATTCTCCATGTACGTCAAAAATTCTCCAAAAAATTTTGACGTACATGGAGAATTTTTGACGTACATGGAGAATTTTTGACGTACATGGAGAATTTTTGACGTACATGGAGAATTTTTTATTTTAATCAGCTGATTTTGATTTTGAGGTAATATAATAATAAAAATCAAAAATTTGAAATAAAAATATCGTAAGGAGAAATTTGCTGAATTTGAATGGCAAGTTGGACTCATACCCATTGATGATAAAGTAGGTAAAGAGATTATTTCACGCCAAATGCTGATGAAAAATGCAAATGAAAAATGTTAAAGGATCAGAGCTGATCAGAGCAAAAGGCATCTTCTTTCGCTTGGCCGCAGACCAGACCAGACTATCAGTTTGTTAGTTGATACTAGTATCAGTTTGTAGTTAAGGAACTCGATGTGGGATATGTATGAGGATTTATACAAATACTTATATGGCTGATGGGCAAGGTGAAAACACTCATGATGAGAAACTAGAGAATATAGCACCATTTCTCAATATAGAACGTTTAAAGTATCGTGAACGTGATGGACTTGAGAATGCTTTTAATTTTTGGCTGCTTAAAATGTTGAAGAATTTTGCAGTTTCGGATGAAGTAAAAAAAAAAATTTTTAAAATCTGAAAAGTTTTGGAAAAATCGTATAACCAACCTTATCATCTAATTCGATTTCGATTGTAACTAAATCGAATCGAGATTTTGCTATCATGTATTTTTAATTCTACAATCGAAATCGAAAATTTTTCCAATCAAAATCGAATTATGTACATAGAATCTACTTTGTAGATGATAAGGTTGATTCGGTTTTGATTGTAAAAATTTTCGAATTCGATTCTGGAATTCAAAATAAATGAAAGCAAACTCTCGATTCGATTTAGTTCGAATCGAAATCGAATTAGATGATAAGGGTGAATATAATAAAGTTATGACAATTTATGACAAAATTTTTTAACTCCTTAAATGTATAAGGAATATGCATATGTGTAGTTATTTATTATGTGTTTACAGTCAATAAGAAAGCGTATATAAAACATTTTGCTGTGATTTTGACAATTCTTTTTGGTGTTTTAACCTACACATCGAATATGGAGGACACTCCTCAAAAAGAGGTTTCGCACTGCACTAGAGTATGAAGGTTCCATAACTGTTGTAAGTTAAACGTCCTGATAGATTTTTCGGCGCTTCTCCACCTCCTTGTGGTGTTAGCGATGTCCATAAGCATTCTTTTAAATTAAATTCGCGGTTTTCATCATCATCTTTATATTTTTCGCGATTATTTTGATAACTGTAGGGACTCCAACGATCGAAGATCTACATTAGAAAACTTGTAAAGAAATATGCTGCTAATGTACGGTCAAAAATTTGAACAGAGAACTTGGTGTGCTTGGACGTCTCTGAACGATTCATCGGCTTCAATGAAGTCAATTTGCTCTTCAAATTCACTTAACTTTCTTTTCCCACTCTTGTTTTCATATGAACTTGTTGTAGTAAGAACTTCGGATGATGATGAAGCATCTGTGACGTTATTATTAAGCTTGCTAAATAAATTACTATACTCCTTTTGGCTGTTGCTAATACGTTGTTGAAATTTTTAATTTTTATTATTAAATTTGCTCAAATTCAAAATCAGCTGATTAAAATAAAAAATTCTCCATGTACGTCAAAAATTCTCCATGTACGTCAAAAATTCTCCAAAAAATTTTGACGTACATGGAGAATTTTTGACGTACATGGAGAATTTTTGACGTACATGGAGAATTTTTTATTTTAATCAGCTGATTTTGATTTTGAGCTAATTTAATAATAAAAATCATAATTGTAAAAAAGGTCATAGTAATGCTGCTAAAAAGTGAACATTCTTGAACATAGTGAACATTTTCTTTAATTCATAATGGATCATGGTATATGAATAAGATATTAAATGTTGTCTTCTATGCTGGACAATCATTGGGAGACACTAATTTGATCAAATCATGGATGGATGGATGTGCATGGATTTCCACTAAGACTCAACATAATAGCTATACGCATTTTCGCTTGGAATTTCATGGTCCAGAGAATACATTGCGAGTGCGCAAAATTAATTACATTGAATGGTATGGATGATCCCATTTCCAGAGAATTCAATTACACTTAGCAACGTAAAAAAAGCAAAATTGTGTTTATCAACAAACTTAGAAATTCAGAACGATCCAAATAGTAATAGAGAAATTGTACAAAATATTGGAATCCTTTAAAAAATAAAATGTTTTGGGGCATAAGTGAAAGTTTGGACCAGAAAAAGGAAATGACGAGGAAATGAAAATGGTCCAAAAGGAAGCGAATATAACGATGTAAAAAACGGAGATAAAGAAAAGAAGAATGATGAAGTTGAAACAGCAGAAGAAAAGTATATTTATAAAAGTAATGAAAATGAAAATTTAGAAAATGACGTAGAGAAAAACGAGTTTGAAAATATGGAAAACGAAAACAAAGAAAATGTAAACGAGACCATAAATCAACCTACCTTTTGCTCCGAGCTTATTCGATCCAAGGCATCTGATAAAAACCATTGCCAAACTTTACAAGCACCATACCGATATTAAACGTTTACATCTTGGAAAATCCCGAAAAATTTAGTCTACGTAATAAGGTACATCATATATATGGCAATTATATCGTCATTATTTGGTGGGCAAGGTGAAAACACTCATGATGAGAAACTAGAGAATATAGCACCATTTCTCAATATAGTATCGTGTATATATACTATATATAGTATATATACTAGTATATATACTAACGTGATGGACTTGAGAATGCTTTTAATTTTTGGCTGCCAAAGGAAGGTCATATCTTCAATATGCCAGATAGCACGTTTGCGAAAACATTTGGGTGTACGTTATGATTTTCGTGATGGCGCCTTTGATTGGGATTTAAATATGACGCTTAAGTATCGTGAGGCGATGCAAATTATGCTCACAGGTTTGTATGATTTGAATCATACTTAAAAAATGTTACGTATTTCACTTTAACCCTTAGGAATATCGCTATTGGCAATTCCCTGAATACGAGCAATGTAAACCAAATAAAACTTTATCAGCTGGTCTGGTGCGTAATGGCGAAAAGTATATACATCGTGGCTATGTAGGCGATATCGAAGTTGGTCCATTTTGCACGTGATGAACGCTTAGCCAAATCAGCGCATGGTGAAAATGATTATCGCTCTACAGACGTTACGGAGCGTAATCTGTTGGCGGTGGAAACTAATGAACAATTAATGAACACTCAAATGTTATACTTAAAGTAAATAAAATCATACGTCCTTAAAATTAAACTAAACATTTTTGTTGTCATTTGTATTTATTTATCTGAGGAAACGGTAGGTATTTATTTTAATAATTTATTACAGAAATAATAGAGTTAAGACTTTTTCCTTAGGTGTACTTACCCACATGAGCATTCTGGAGTCATCTGACGATGATGGCGAAATTGAAAGTGCCATAATAAAATTTATAAAAGATACAAAGGACACAACGTAGAAAAACATTAAATGCATTCTTCATTAAAGTTTTATTTTTCCAATAAACATCGCATTAGCTTCAACATTAATTGAGTGTGCGTTTTCGTCGCTAACTCGCGTTGATGCAAAAACTTTTCTTGATATATTTTATATATTTGCAAGCGTTCTGTATGGCGCCGGTTTCGTTGGTCCTCTCGCCACTTCAACAACTCAATTATACCATCTAAATTCTGGACTTTACAATCTGTTGGCGGTTTGCGTGAGTTAGCGATATTTTTAAAAGTCTTTGTTGATGGCACCTTTAGCTGTTTCGTCACAATATCGCTTTTTTGCAAGTTAAGTTTTACTCGCAACCGCGGCATTTGGTTCTCCATTTTATAGTCGAAGGGTCTGAAAAGATTTTATTAAAAAAGATTAGGATATACAAAACAAGTTGCATACTTGCAATTGGATCCAATGTTACTTTTCTTTGACAAAATGTAAATAAATATGTACATGGAATATTTGTTGTCATACAAAGTGTTGCCACCTCTTCAAATATTTCCCACAAAAAATAACCAGCATTTTTATTTTGCAATTTTATAATCGCACCGATCAGGCCTGTTCCGTAATCCGTGTGGTTTCAATTACTTTTTATTGAGGCTTTTTGATGAAAATGGTGAGTCACACGATAAAAAGTATTAGAAATCTTTTTTGCGGAGAATTGCAGGCTCTACAAATAATATTGATTTGCATTAACGAAAAAGTAACTGTTTATTAAATATTCTGAAACAACTTCAAACAGTCGAATATTTTCGAAACAGTTTTTTTTTGTAAATACTAATCAATATTATTTATAGAACATTTTTATCAAAAAGCCTTCTAAATGAAAAGTAATTGAAACCACGCGGATTACGGAACAGGGCTGGATATATAGTTTAATCCACTTCAAGTTAAACCTTTTTCACATCATATTGACTTTTTTCAAATTAAATTGGAACTTTACCGACATCAAAATAAACCTTACAAATTAACTCGCCATTTTGACAATTCAAATTAAACTTTTTCCAAAATCAAAATAATGTTTTTAAAATCAAATTAACCTTTTTCCAGATAAAATTAACATTGTTTCAAACCTTAACCTGCTCCACATATGGAGATATGTACATACTACTTTTAAGTGTATTTTTTGCAAAGTTTAATTTCATTTGGTAAAAGGTTTATTTGACTGGAAAAAGGTTAATCGCTGAAAAGATTTGATTTGGAAAAAGATCAGTATAATGTAGAAAAGGTTTATCTTTCAGTGGAAAACTTGTATGATGCGGTTTTGTCATGAACTTATATTCTCCACAAGATCTTGATAAGACTACGGTTTTATAAAAAATAGTTCATGCGGTAACTATTGACATGAAAATCGTATTTGAATTTCCCGTAGAGCGCCACCATGATATTAAAACATAATTTATCAGATATTTTATAAGACAAATAAACTTTCAATTATGTACATATACATAAGCATCCACATAATCATTTTATTAATGAACAGTTTTGTAAAAATTATATTTGCTGGATTCCTTATCAGTCTAAATTCAACTAAAAATAAGCTCTGCTTTTCACCATTCTCAAATTCAGAAGAGTATGAATCATATTATAGACTATCAATCAAACGCTCCATAAGCTTTTTATGCAATGCAATGGCCGCTTCCTGCTGCGACAATAAACGCTCATTATACTCACGAAACATTTGCAATTTCGCATTGTGTCGTTCAATCCGCCTTTGTTCTTGTAGTTCAAATAAATCTTTAATTTGTTTGAAACAATTTTCTATCGTAACGTGCTGAGTATCATTAGCTGATTGTGAGGAATTTTGTATAGCTGGTTGCTCCTCAATGGGTGCAAGTTGTTCATAAAGTGATGGAGGTTCTTCTTCATGGGGTTCTATAACAATATTATACTCTTCTTTTGTATCCTGTGCCTGTTCTTCCTCTTCTGACGCCATAGTACAGTACGCAGATCGATCAGTCAAATGATCTTCCATCTCTGCGAAAACATCGTCGTTTTCTTGCATAATATCCATAATTGCTTGCACATCATTATTAGATAATGTACGCGTAGATGAGTCTTTTTCTAGTGCCATATCACTATTATAGTCTTCCTCTTCCCGTTCAACTTCTTCCTTGATGCGTTTTCTTTTTATTCCTCTACCCAGTACGGTAGGCTCGTCTTTGGCTTTACGTTTCATCTCCTGCAATATATTTTCTACACGCTCATTTTTTAGGTACTCATGCATCGCTTCTAGAAAATCAAATTTCTGTATTTGCGATTCATTACTTATGTGTTGATAGAGTTTTTTCAATAACAACCATTTCGTGCGACACTGTTCCGGTGTACAAGTGTACCCACGTTGTTGCAATTTCTTTGAAACCTCAGTCCAAATGGCTGTTGGTCCAAAACTGGTTCTACCCAAACTTTCAGACCTGGCTATATGTTTATAAAATCCAATCAAGTAATGAATTGCTGGTCGCGTCCATTGTGCTGGCTTTGCATTTGTTGGGAAAGTGCTTTCTGGTTGATCTTTCGCAGTAGGCTCCATAGGCTCCACCACTGAGACGTTTCCATATTCATCACTATAGAGCACTTCATATTCAACTGGTGCTGCCTCATCTATATCTTCTTCAAGAATTTCTTGGTATTGAAGTTGATGGTTTTGTTCTGCTTGAAAAGTTTGGAATCTTGATTTAAGGACAGCACGACGCGCTGCAAATAAATTGTGATAAAAATTCTGTTTACAATTTGAGTTGCTCGATTCGTTTTGTTTACATTGCATCGTTGCACTGTTTGGAAAATTTTGCATTTCCAAACTTGTTCTGAAGCTAATATTTTTAAATGTAATGAAAAAATCCCAGCTGCGTTCTGAAATTAAATGGATTGTGACATGACAACGTTCAAACGCATCAATTGTCAATTGCACAACTCCAGGGCTGCAATGTTACTCAATGGTCTTTCGTTTTGTCCGCGATCAAGTACAGACGTACTCTCGTGTGTCTTAAAGTTAGACCCGTTACACGTGTTTTTTTTAAAGGCGCGTGTATCGTACATAACCTAATTATAGGTTAAAAGGAAAAAATCAATTTCGTTAATATAAAATAAATTTTATAATCGTATAATATAAAGCTATTCTATAAGTCTGTAAAGACGCTACGCTGAGAGCTGTGATAAAAACCTCTCTTATTAGGGACCTATGTTACTCGTAATGAGTAACATATTCGAAGAAGAAGAAGAAGAATGTTACTCAATCCATTTAACCCAATGTTCACAACAAATGATGAATTTGCTTTTGGTTGCGAAAATCCTTGAAAAAATGGGATAATTTGACACATTAGTCAATCATGATCTCCAGCTGTTCTCAAGTTGAGCAGTAGGCAATAAGCTAATTGTCACTGAAGATAAAACAAAGTTTATAAAAATTTAGCAACAGAAATAAGGAACCAATCAACCCTAGTGTACGCTTAAATAATGTGATTCTGCAACAAGTAAAGTCAGTGAAACATCTCGGTGTGCTACTGGATAGTAAATTGAACATGTTCATGATGAATGAACATGTGAACTATCTCATCATAAAGAACCTCTAATGTATTTTCCAAAATTTTTTTATGAGTCCTCTTTTGAAAGTTATCATTTTACTGAAAGCCTTAGTACTGGTTCACACGACAGACTAAATTGTCAGGCGATAGTACTATTTGTAAGTGCTGGTTCACACGACAAACTAAATTATCGGGCGATAGTACTTTTTGTAGGCAAGCAGTGAGTAGCGGTCCCTCCGCTTGTCTATAAATTGTACTATCGCCCGATAATTTGGTTTGTCGTGTGAACCAGCACTAAATAAGCGGAGGGACCGCATTTAAGCTTAAGAAAAAATTAAATACCTCAATTTTCTAAATCCTTAAAAAATTATCTCTTTAAGGTATTTTTCAAAAATTTTCTAGAGGTCCGCTTTTAAAAGTTTTTATTATTTTACTGAAATACTTTGCTTCTAAATTATTGAAAATTATCTCTTATTTCAGAACAACAGTTTTATTCAATATTTTAAAATCGTTTAAAAAGTTATATATCATGCAGCTTTTCCCGATATGCCAATGTATATCGTATAAAAGTCTAATATGAGTTTTTGCATCGAAATATGCCGACTAGTGTTTTTATATTCAAACATTTCAATATACTTATTCGGCATGAGCAGTGCATTCGGCGATAGTAAAAACAAATGTGTGGCCGTTTGACAAAATAACCTAACTCGAAATTGGCAACTTTTCAGGAGAGCTAAAAAAATAATTTGATGCTTCTCAATTGAAACAAATGTAAAAGTTTTTTATTGTAAACGAATACTAAACAAATATTTTCCAGTAAATTTTTTGCTCTAAAGCCAATAGTATTTAATAACATTAAAATAAGATGTTTTTGTCAAATAGGAAAAGTAACTTATTTCGAAGAAGTGCTTTTGTCTAATTTTTTTTGTCATTTAACCTGTCAAAAAAAAACCATTTTCTTATGTCGACTTGAGTTGTTTTGTGAGAAGCATTTGTAAAAGTTTTTGTTGCAATTTGGAATAAAACAGCTAGATAGGTTGGTTTTCGATTCTATATCTCTACAACTAAAAGTCATTGAAAAGTCATGACGATTACACCAAAAAAAGCGTATTTAAATTTTACTTATATGATTAAAATCCTGGAAAATTGTCTTATTTCGAGTTGGTTTGTTTTGTCAAAAGTCCATAAAAATATTAATTTGATTGAATATAAGGTCACCTTATATATATTTACACGAAAAACCATGAAATGTTGTGCTACAACACTGTTCAAATTTTCCCGTTAAGATATTTAGTTTATTACAAAGTACCGTTACCTGAGACGGTGGTTTATCAATATAAGTTTTATTTTTGTCTCATTACATTTTCGACTATAAAAAATTCACCATAGAAGGAAGTTGTAGAAAAACCAAAAAGTTTTTGAAAACTAGTATTCAAAAGGATTTATGTGCAAGACTACAAACCACCTAGGAAATTTTACATGGGCGAATCCGTCCAATCCAACAATGTGCTTGGTGCTCTTCCCAAGACAGTTGTTTATGGTAGTAGAAGAAATCATGATACTACCTTTATTGTGGCAGAAATTTTACCTGAAGAATCAAAACACCGCGGTAATCGCGGTGCATCAATTTTACCCACCAATGCTGATATTTTAACAGGACAACAACAGTTTCCACGACAGCAACAACCCCCATCTAAAATAATGACTAAAGAAAGAAAAAATGTTGAATCGGTCATCCAATTCAAACCAAATTCGACCCCGATGAATATGCGTGGTGCTCCTCCCAACTACCTTTTTCATTGTTATTATAAAAAGCCACGAAATCATTACTCTACTATGGAAGATCTTTTACCCCAAGGATCAAAACAGCGCCGTAATCGTGTTACATCAATTTTACCCACCAATGCTGATATTTCAACAACACAGCAACAACATGTTCCAACACAGCAACAGCAAGTTCCAACACAGCAACAACAAGTTCCAGCACAGCAACAACAAGATCCAACACAGCAACAGCAAGTTCCAACACAGCAACAACAAGTTCCAACACAGCAACAACAAGTTCCATCACAGCAACAACAAGTTCCAACACAGCAACAACCCCCATCTGAAATAGTGGCTAAAGAAAAAAAAAATGTTGAATCGGTCACCCAATACAAACCAAATTCGACCCCGATCAATGTGCGTGGTGCTCCTCCAAAGAACTTGGTTCATTTCTATTATAAAAAGCCACGAAATCATTATTCTACTATGGAAGACCTTTTACCCCAAGGATCAAAACAGCGACGTACATCAATTTTACCCACCAATGCTGATATTTCAACAACAGGACAACAACAGGTTCCACGACAGGAAAAACCCACATTTAAAATAGTGGCTAAAGAAAAAAAAAATGTTGAATCGGTCACCCAATTCAAACCAAATTCGACCCTGAAAAATCTTGAAAAAGCATTGAGCTGTCCAATATGTATGGAATTGGCATATAAACGAGAGCCGACATCAACAAAATGTGGCCATGTTTTCTGTAAAAGTTGCATAACTCAATCACTACGTTTAAGAGCCAAATGCCCAACTTGCAATATGCCGCTTAATGGTGATATGATTTTTCGCATTTATTTGTAAACCGAAGTCTTCACTATGCTGGAAACATTATTTACCTAAATTGGAGCCTTATTCGAGTGTCGCCATAATTTAACCGTTTCTGTGTTAGTATGTTCCATATAAATTGTAAGGACATGAAACAG
Source organism: Calliopum simillimum (assembly GCA_951812925.1). NCBI lineage: Eukaryota > Metazoa > Arthropoda > Insecta > Diptera > Lauxaniidae > Calliopum > Calliopum simillimum. The sequence goes on along the minus strand of OX638372.1, from coordinate 16,206,628 downwards.
AACGTGAAGGTTAAATAAAGCTGTCGCTCGAATAACGCCCCAGTTTAGATATGGCAGTAAGAAAAAAAAAAATGGTAGTACGTATAATGAAGAAATTCTTTGTTCCAAATACGAAAAAAAAAAACAATTCTTTTTATGTATGTATGCACTTATTAAAATTGTTACTAAAATGTTTTTAAACCTATATTTTATTAAATTAATGTGATTATTAAGAAAAAATTTAAGCAATAAAAATATTAAACTGGGAATTCATTTCGAAATTGATGTTTGTACGGGGTGTGCCATGCCTTCATATCTGAACTCATATATGTACTATAAGAGTTTGAATAAACCAGTTCAAGTACCTCAGCATACACTCAGAGAAAAAATTACAACTTTCGCTTTTGATTCAATAGAGTTATTCACGATCTGGAGTAACGAGCTGAGTAACAGGGTAAAAGTGCACTCGGTTACTCTGAATTGTGAGCATACTCAATACTTTTGCACGTTTATTTTCTTTTTGTTTATCAAAATAACTTTAACTGAAATCAAAAAAAATAAAAATTTTCAAATGAATATTTTGCTCTCATTCTAAATTTTATTTTTGATGAACGAGAATTGCCTCTCAATAATATACAAGTTCAAAAGTTTCTATAGAAATAGTAAAAAAGGCAAAAGTGTAAGAGTATTTTACACTAGAAAACAGCTTGACTAAAAGGGTAAAAGAGTAACTTACGTACATTTTGTTGTTGGGATTGTGCACCGTCACCCTGTTACTCAGTTACTTAGGACGTTACTCCTGATCGTGAATACCCCTAATGTAAATCAGCTACGATTTAGCTCCAAAGTCGAAATTATTTGAAAACTTTTGATTTGAATGTGATTAGTATTCAAATCAAATAAAATTTCCTTTTGATTTAAAAAACATTTGGGGTCCATTCAAATAAAATTTCATTTAGATTTAAAAAAACATTCGCGGAAAATACAAACGCTTTCCATTGATTTTGGTTCCCTTTTAAAATAATTCTTATACTTTTAAGTTTTATTCCTTTATAATTTTTAAGTCAAAAATGCAAATTAACCATACGTAAAGCAATAACAATAAGTTTTTTATTTTTCATGTGATATCACTACTTTTGAAATTCATCCAAGGATTCCCAATTTAGACCAGTTTCTATATAAGAAAATTAGTTCTAAAAAAATTTTCTCTCCTATATACTATACTTAATGGGAAAATTAAATTCCCAAGTCCACTCAGAAAATACAAATGGCTGCAACAAACCGAAACGTAAAAACAAATAGTTTTTATTTTTCGACCGGCGGCAATATGGCGACAGCGTAAATACAGAAAAAAAGTAGAAAATTCCATCGAAATTTGTGACTTTTTTTTTTTTTCTTTTTGATTTAAAAGAAGAAAATCTTTGTTTTGACAAATTTTAACATCGAAATTTGCGACAATGAATGTGCGACAAGCAACAATTCGCACTATTGTTAAAAACACATCAAGTTTGTCAGTTTTGCTCAAATTCTCTTGTTTGCATATGTGGCCGCTATTTTTCATCAATCATCAGTGAACCACAAAATGGTTTGTGGTTGAGTGACAGTCAGCGGCCATATTTGACTGACGAACATGATCGCTAGTGTAAATCCCGCTTTATGTACGATTTGCTGTCGCCTGTGTGTTTCGTGCTACGCATAGACGATTCAGACGAAAGGACTTGACAGCTTTTTTTTTTTTTGAATAAAACGCAAACCATTTGAGATATTTCAAAAACTTTATTATCGGCTTGAAGTACAATCAAAACATTTATGAATGGAACTCGCTTCGTTCATATGGGCATCGCGGGCACGTGTGCAGCGGTCGATTCGTTGGACCCAATTTTCGATGATTCGGCAACACATTTCGGCCGAAACGGCCACTATTTCGCGTTCAATGTTGGCTCTGAGCTCTTCCAACGTCGTCGGCTTATTGTCATAGATCAATGACTTTACGCAGCCCCAAAGAAAATAATCTAGAGGCGGCCAATCGACTGCGCCATTTCTTGAGATAACACGCTCATCAAACTTACTCTTCAATAAATCGATTGTATTGTGTGCTATATGGCTTTTGGCACCGTCCTGTTGAAACCACATGTCGTTCAAGTCCATATCTTTCAATTCGGGCCAAAAATAATCGGTAATCGTGGCGCGATAACGATGGCCATTCACATTGTCGAAAAAACGAATTTGTCGTGTTCATTGACGAAAAAATATGACCTATTGCCGCCGCCGGCATGCAAACCGCACCAAACAGTTATTTTTTGTGGATGAAGTGGTGATTCGTGAAGCACATGTGAATTTTCACCCAACCAATAACGCATGTTTTGCATGAGCTTCGTCACTGAAGATGATTTTGTGAGGGGAATTTCCCCGGGGAATTTGCTTAAGCTGCAATAGAGAATGCACAGCAATCTGAGTAAATTCTCCGGGAATATTTATTCACGATAACCCCCTATAAATCCACTTAAAATTAGCGCACAATAACACACGATAGAGACGAGAAAGTTTCTTGGCTAGAAATCGTATGTGTGAACCAGCTCTAAAAAAGCTTACTGCCATAACTAAATTGGAGCGTTAGGCGTTGCGTTATTTAACGTTACACAAAAGCGTCAAGCGCTATACCGATATAAAGAGCGTTGCATTGAAGTCATTTCTTTGTCAAAATCATACTGTTGTTTTTTTTTTTACTTTTCTGCAGCTTACTTCACTCCATAACGCTTTGTCAAAATTGGAAATTCGAATGGCTTAGCGTTGAGCGTTGGCAATTTCGGAGTGCGCGATACAAATTTTTGACAATAACGCTGACGCTCCAATTTAGGTATGGCAGTGTGAACATGAAAACTGACCTAAAATCTGGCAGCACCATCAAACTGTAAAACAGCTGCGTCTTTGGCGCAAAAAAAAAAAAAAAATTGCTTGAGATTTAATTTTGGTGTTTTGCCTGATTTGCAATAGAATTAAATTAACTTAAAATGGCCGGAGAAACAACAGAAAAAACTGTGCGAATGCCATGGTAAAGTTTATATATATGTTATAAAATTCCGTAAAATTTAAAATTCCCTTTTAACACTTAGGGTAGAAAAATATCGACCGGCAAAATTGGATGATTTGATATCGCATGAGGAGATAATTTCAACAAGTGAGATTTGAGTTTAGATACGATATTAACATTACATTAATTTTTGTGTCCATTTTTGTAGTCAATCGTTTTATAAGCAAAAAACAATTACCTCATTTACTATTCTATGGACCTCCGGGCACAGGAAAAACCAGCACCATCCTAGCGTGTGCCAAACAACTCTACACACCGGCACAATTTAAATCAATGGTATTGGAATTGAATGCATCCGATGATCGTGGTATCGGTATTGTCCGTGGACAAATACTTAACTTTGCTTCAACGCGTACAATTTTTAGTGGAACCTTTAAATTGATAATTTTGGATGAAGCTGATGCAATGACAAATGATGCACAAAATGCGCTAAGAAGAAGTAAGTTGTCTGCGGAATTCTCTATTTAATTAGCGTTAATACTAAATGTTTCTTGCAGTCATTGAAAAGTATACAGAAAATGTGCGTTTTTGCGTAATATGCAACTATTTGAGTAAAATCATTCCAGCAGTGCAATCACGTTGCACACGTTTTCGTTTTGCACCATTATCACCAGAGCAAATATTACCAAGACTGGATAAGATAATTGATTTGGAAAAGTAAGTTTTTTTTTTTTCAGAGCAAGAACTTTGCGAATAGTTCGAAAGTTTTTTTAAATACCTTACGATTCGCCAAGGTTCTTCGACGTCAAAGCAAAGTGAATAAAGAAGTTTAAGTCAGTCAGCTCCGCTTCATAGCATAGTGTAAGAGATAGATAATCAGGCCTATCATTGAATCCATCGTAGATACAAATTTCGTGAGATCTACGAAAATGCTATTATTGATATCAAAAAATTACGAACGTAACTTCGTAATTCGTGGAGTTTGAAGTATTTCTTGAATAAAATTATGATATTCAGGCCTATCATTGAATCCATCGTAGATACAAGTTTCGTGAGATCTACGAAAATACTATTATTGATTTCAACAAATTACGAACGTAACTTCGAAATTCATGGAGTTTGAAGTTCTTCTAAAATAAAATTGTGATATTTCTTCAGTAGTCATATCTAGTCATTGAAAATTTAAAAAAAAATTGAGTTTCGGATGGAGTAAGTGATTCCAATCTACGAATTTTGAATTCACGTCGTAGCAATTTGAATTCAATGATAGCACTTTCGTAGATCTCACGAAATTCGTATCTACGATGGATTCAGTGATAGGCCTGATTTCTTCGGTAGTCATATCTAGTCGTCGAAAACTAAAAAAAAAATTTGAGTTTCGGATGGAGTAAGTGATCCTAATCTACGAATTTTGAATTCACGTCGTAGCAATTCGAATTCAATGATAGCACTTTCGTAGATTTCACGAAATTCGTATCTACGATGGATTCAGTGATAGGCCTGAATAATTCAAATTCAACGTTTTTTCGGTGAGCTCCATAGAAAAATTAATAACCATCGATGCTTGATTAATAACACAACCTTAATTGTTTTTAATTCGAGTTAAACTTTGTTACTAACATGGAATGAATGACAGAAAAAAGACTGCTTCTTCAATAAATGTTATTGAAGATTATTTATAAGATTGTATAAAATCCATTTTTAATAATTTACACGTTTTCATCCGTTTAACCTTCTTCAAGATTAAATGTCACAGAAGATGGCAAGAAAGCTTTACTGACGCTTTCAAGAGGTGATATGCGTAAAGTATTGAATGTTTTACAAAGTACATCTATGGCATTTGATGTTGTTGATGAGGACAATGTTTATACATGTGTAGGACATCCGTTGCGCAAGGATATTGAACGTATTTTGGAAACTTTATTATCAACAAAGAATTTTGAGGAAGCTTATAATGGTAACTATAATACAACATAAATCATTCTTTTGTTAATAATTTAACTTCTTCCATAGAGATCGTGCGCATCAAATCTGCTAAAGGCTTGGCTTTAGATGACATATTAACGGAATTACATTTGTTTGTTATGAGAAGTAAGTACGATGAATTATCAACTATGTTATTTTTGTATATACGAAAAACTTTTTTTTTTTAGTTGAACTGCCCATGAGCGTAATGAATAAAATCATCATAAAAATGGCCAATATAGAAGAACGTTTATCAAAGGGTTGCACAGAAGGACCACAAACGACAGCATTGATTGCAGCATTTTTCCTATGTCGTGATATGGTTACACTTGAATCTTAACAATATACATATATAAGCAAAATTTTTAAAATACAATTTTATATTTATAATAAAAAATAAAAACATTAAAAAAAAAATGTTTCATTTAAATGCAGTTACAATCTCGCCTTCCATTCTTTTTCATACAAATAAACTGTCTGATGCGCTATATCAAAATGCGGAGCCAACTGTTGTCGCACTGTTTCAATCCAGTCGGCAAGTTTAGGATATTTTTCGCGTACATTATAGCCCATTGTTCCTAGGTAAATAAAATTTATTAGCTATGCATATTATTATGTTCGACATATCCACAAAATATCTCACTAATTTGTTCTATTTCACAAGCTCCAAACACATCAGCTGCTGTTAATTGAGCTCCTGCCAGAAATTTCGTATTTTTCAACCAGAGGTCTTCTATAATTTGCAAATCACGCTCCATATCACGCTTATATTTCTCTACTTTACCCAATTCAGCCGGTGTACCCATCAGTCTAGATTGGACCCAATTAAAACGGAAATACAATGAACACGATGTACGAATGCCATTATGCTGCCAACTTAGAAATTCATCAATGCGTGCACGTTGTTTCAAATCATTGGGATAAAATTCACTTGATATATAACCGCGATGTATGAGGTATCTATTTGTGAGAATTTTATATTGTATTGATTAGCTTTGTATTTAAAAAAAGTTTTAACGAGCAAATGTTTCTTATTTAATTTCAGATTTTCTTGTAGCAAGAATTTTGAGTATAGTATTGTCGAAAGCAAACTGAAAGATTTAATATAAAATAATGGCTAAAAAATTTCAGCCTATTCATCCAGCGTTATTAAATGCCAACGTAGAAAAATGCCTCAAAAACTGACCAATGAAAATGTTAAAAGACAAGCAGATTTCAACCACCATCTCAGGTAAGGCGAACAGAGCACCTTGAGGGTTCTGGAATTAAATGAAGCACTACTTCAAACAGAAGAAAAAAGGGTTGGTGTAACAGCATATGCAGATGATTTAGTCATTTTAACCACTGACATCTTAGATATAATAGCGAACTTAACAGAGTGGGCAAATAATTACGGGTTAGATATTAACCTAACAAAAACTGATCTACATAGTACTTTTTACCAAAGGGATAGCGTACCCAACCCTTATTGACCACCTCTCGCCATCTTTCGGGCAAAACCATAATACCGTCCATAAAGAATTCCTGAGGATCCTGCTCGAAAAACTCGAACAAGACCTTTATGCAATCCTCTAGGGAATTCCATTTTATGCTATCAAGATAATTATGCAACGAGTGAAACAGACAAGCTGCCTCAGTTTTTGGCGGGTCACCAAAGAAGTATGTGGTCTAACGTTGTCGTGATGAAAGACGACGCACTTTCTATTAACTAATTCTGGACTTCTTCCTTGAGCGTTTCATTCAATCTTGTTAATTGTTGACAGGACAGTTCCGAATTAATCGTTCGGCCACGCTGAAGCAGCTCGTAGTACGCAGAACCCTTGCGGTCCTACCAAATACTAAGCAATACGTTCCTTGGCGTCAGTTTTGGCTTTACGAGGGCAGCCTCACCTCGTTTTAACCATGAACATTATTATCATACGTTATCCGTCTTTCGTCACCAATCTGAGCAAAAATGGTTCGAGATCATTCCAATTCAGAAGAGATTCACATACTGAAATTCGGTTTGTAAGACGTTTTTCAATCAGGTTATTTAGCGATGTCGCGACTGCTTTTCAAGAATTTCGTCCACTTTTTCGGTACATGGTCGACCATCTTATGGTGCATCTTTAACATCAAAATTTCGAGAGCGGAATCGATCATACCATTTTCCAACTGTTCTTTCCGATAAAATACTTTCTCCATAATGCGCACAATTGTTTCTGTGAGCCTTCACGACCGTATATTGCTTTTCGAAGAAATAAAGTAAAATATAATTTTTTCCGATTCTGCACTCATTTTAGTGACGTTAAAACAGTTGAATAATGAAGAAATGGCAATGGGTAAAAATTGTTTATGATTCTCAGATTGTGATTCTCCTTTAGCAACAAATAGTTGACAAATCGGACCAGTACTCACAAATTTATCGTGGTTTAAACTTTGCTATTTCACTTTACTGATCTTTCTTCTTACGCAACCTATAAAACGATATTCTATAATTCGAAACATATTCTTTAAAAATGTCTTTAATAAAAACAGTGTATACTTTACACATGTATCGTACACATACCTTAGAATAGCAATGCTCTCTGCCAGTTTAAATGTACCATCAATAATTGCAGGCAGCTTTTGAAAACGATTGATCTCATTTTTAAACTCATCGGTCCAATGTTCGCCTTTCGAATAAACGTTCAAATAATTTTTTTAATCTGAATATAATATTACATAGTTCAATCTTTACCTTCAAGCAAATTTATTGCATGTGCCTCAAACGATTTGCCACTAACTTTTAAAAGAATATATAATGCACGCGATGGTTGTGATATAAAATCATAGTAAAGCTTAAGTTCACCAGACATTGTACTAAGTTTTTGTTAACTTGTTTTGACAAAACGTCTACTTCAAACAGCTGTCAAATATCGACTCTGCCAAATTTAGTTTAGTGCTGCGAAAGCTTTCAATACAACTCACTTTGGCAAGAAATCATATAGGAGTAAGTGCTTGATAAGAGCAAAATTGCTTGAACTCTCTCTTGGTTTTCACTGATTGTGTAGGTACACGTACTCTTGCTTTTATTATCCATAAAATTTTCATTGCATATACAATATCTAATACGACGAGTATATGAATGTGCGTACTTTAGTTTGTCAGTTTAGCTGAGAGTTTCATAAACACGACTGCGCTTTATATTAATTTAAGTTGTTATCAGTCGCTTTTTCAGATTTCTTTTCTTTTTAATACCTATAGTTTAAATTCTTTACATTGTATTTTGTGCACTAACGTCCAATTAAAAGTAAGCCTTAAGTGTTGTTCAAATATTGTCTTTTCTACATAAGTATGGTGGAAAAAATGGATTTAAAATAAAAAGTAACGTTCTTTCGATATTATCGCATTTGTAAAATCACACTTGTACAATATCTTGATCGCATATTTGTGAAATCGCACGATTTGTGTTGATTTTAACGCTCTAAGTTTGGTTATCAGTCTTTATTTTTAGTTCTTGTTTTTTTTTCGGAAAAAATATGCAAAATGCGTTAAAAAACTTTTTTGGTTTGGACTCTGATACAAGTAAAGTTTTGTTTATCTAACTAAATAATTTTTAAGTTGATGTTAGATTAAGCGACCAGAAGGATTGTGTTTGTGGAATATGAAAAATATAGCACTATTATTATAAAAATAAAAACTTAATAGTTGATTAGCCTTTTTACATAAATCCAGTGTTTTCATAAATCACTTAAATTTGAAAAAGAATAAACATAAACGAGCAGTGGTTTTTCGAAAAGGCTTATTTCCAGATACGACCTTGAAAAAACCAAAGGCTGCCATCGTTTTCATGCTAAAATGTATCCTCTAGTTGAAAATCCGTCACAAAGAAGACATATTTACAAGGGAATCTCGTGATTAAAGAGTCGAAGTTTTGTACAAAGAAGAGAAAAAATTTTTTTCTAATTACTGAAATTTTGTTTAAAATGGAAAGTCCTTTTGAAAAATCACTCCACAAATACTGTGGGTATGGTCTTAAATTTTAGGACAGGCCCTTTCCACTAATCTTTTTTGATAATCTCTATTTCAGATAGCTAGCGCAGTGGTGTAAAGATTTAAATATAAAGAAAGTGTTTCAAAACTGTGAGAAACATCTCTTAGATTTGTTTCAAACGTTTCTAAAAAGATGGGAAAGTAAAAAAGCAAGACGCGTCCATATTAGTGCGTGTGTAAGAAGTCAAACTTATGTTTGAAAAGTGGCCGCGGCACTTATTTTATTACGCCCAATTTTCGACCACTACATTATATTCATATTCGGCACCTATCTACAATATTTCATCAAAACGGTTTGATTATTTTAGGAGATGTACCGAAAAGTGTTACGACCTTTAAATTTTACACTTAGGTATAGAATCGTTCATAACAAAAATTTTACGAGCGCATAAGCCGGAGCAAGTGACACCATACTAACTTTATATCGAGAATGGGCGACGAAATCCGGAAGAATAAAGAAAAAACCTAGTAAGGGTGTAACCTTTGGCCTGGCCAAACATTAAATACCTCACACTGCAGTGTTTTGAAAATTTTGCTCATATGGGAGGTGCCACGCCCTCTTGTCCGAATTCGCCTAGCTTTTGTTCAGAGTTTGCGTAAACCATTCCTAGTACTTATTTGTATTTTGGTTGCAGGCGTGTCCGTTGACCGATTTAACGACGAAGGCAGTGTACCAAATTTCGTTGAATTATCTCGCTCAGTTTTCCCAAAAAATGGATTTCCACGCACAGACACCCAGCCAGCCGTTACAAACGGAAGGACATTGTGAATATAACCTGGGTGTAAGTCCAGAGCAAAGACACCCTCAATTAGAAATTATAAACACCGTGCAAGAGACGCAAACGTCATAATAATTGGTTACTTGACCGATATCATTTTTTCAACTTAATACCATCAATTCTACACCATCAAGTCAACTTTCGGTGAAAACAGAGCCCAATTTTGTTAAATTCTAATAAACTGTCAGCCAATTCATATTATGCCAGATAATAAGTATAAACAAGATCGGTCAATGTCAAATAATAACGGCAACCTATTGACTACTACGGAAGGCCAGCTTAATCTCTGAAAAGAATATATAGTATTTCGGGGACCATCAACCATCATCTGAATAAAAAATTCTTTTAACGGCGGTACGATGAAATAACGCCAAAAAACAAAAACGAATTTACGCCCAAAAAATTAAATAACGTCCAATTGTTGAAATGAAATGTCGCCCAAACAATATGAAATAACGTCAAAAAACCAAAGCGAAATAACGCCCAAATTATTTTCATATAGATTGGGGCGCTAATCATTTTGGAAATAACGCTCAAATTTATTTATATGAAAATACTTTGGGAAATAACGCCCAAATTTATTTCTATGAAAATAATTTGGGCGTTATTTCGTTTTTTGTTTTTGGGGGTTATTTCGTTTTTTTTAATGAAATAATGCCCAAAATGAAAACAAAATAACGCCCAAATTTTGAGCGCTTTTTCCAAAATGATTATCGCCCAAATTTATATGAAAATAATTTAGGCGTTATTTCCTTTTTGTATTTGGGCGTTATTTCATATTTTTTGTGCAATATTTTATTTCAATGATTGGGCATTATGTTGTTTTTTTTTTTTTTTTTTTTGTTTTTTGGGAGTTATTTTGTTTCTGTTTTTAGGGCGTTATTTCATTGGGCATTATTTACGGCGATTTTCGCGACCTTTGAGCTTGAATAACTTTTAATGTGGCAGTGATCTCGTTTCTGATTTTTAGCGTTTGCTTTAAAATAGCAATACAACGCAGTATCTAGTTTTTTTTATCAGAAGTCTTATTTTACTAAACTATTTCCAAGAAAGTTAAGTTATTAGTATAGTAAAAAAGTTTAAATGGGACACCCTACATGCGATCACTTTTTATTTACGCTAGTCAAATCAAGCAACTAAGAGAGCATCGGCCGTCGCCTGACGGTCAAAATGACCTTTGCTCAGAGAGTTTCAGAAAAAGAAACAAATAAACACTTTATTTTTATGTCTTGTTGCTTGCCGGTTTCTCAAAAAACGAAAGCTTTCTGACAACACCAAAACTTTTGACAAATTTTAATAAAACGCTCAAGTATAGTAGTAGCGCTATAAGAACGATCGCATTAAGTATATAGTGATTGGTAAGAGAGAGGTCTTTGCAAACCAACGCATTTAATTTGTCTTATTGAAATTGTACAATTTTGACAATTTTTTAGCTGTAATTAACATGTAAATTGATCAAATTATTATTTTAAATCCTAAACCAATGACTATTCAATTTCAGTGTCATTCTTGAGCAAACAAAAGACGGAAATGTCGCTGAAATATTTTTATGACTTAATGTCACAGCCCTCGCGTGCATTGCACATCATACTAAAGATGAGTGGAACACCGTTCGAAGATTGTCCAGTTGCACTACGAAATGGTAAGTTCTTACGCGATGTAAAACAATGCACAGCAGCTACATATTTCTATACTTTTATCTTATCTGCGAAAAAAAGTGCTCAACGGATAAACTATCTAGAATCAGTGAAATAATCAGCATTTTTTTTTTTTTTGTTTTTTACCACCATAGGTGAACATTATACTGATGATTTTAAGAACAACATTAATCGTTTTCAACGCGTCCCCTGTATTATTGATGATGGCTTTAAGTTAGCCGAAAGTATTGCTGTCTTAAGGTAAGCAAGCAAAAGTCAATTATTGTTATTAAAAATACTTCTCTCTATATTAAACAGATATCTTGCTGCTAGAGACAAAATACATACCAAATTTTACCCAAAAGATTTTGTAAGTCAGGCGCGTGTCGATGAATTTTTGGAATGGCACCACATCACTCTGCGCATTACTTGCTCGCTATATTTTCGAACAATCTGGCTGGATCCATTAATGGGTGGTCAAAGACCTACGCCAGAAAAAATTGCAAATTTAGCTGTTCATATGGAGCGTAACTTGGATGTTATCGAACAGGTTTGGTTGGAAAAGTCTGATTTCCTCATAGGCAATACATTGACAGCTGCTGATATTTTTGCCGCTTGTGAAATTGAACAAACAAGTAAGAAATTTTACTTATGACTCGTTCCGAATGCATTCGAATGAATCTAATGTTCCACATATATCTTATTTTGCGCTTCCATCGGAGATTTATGAGGTGATTTACGGCTGTTTCCAGATTTATTTGACTATTAATACATGATAAATAAGGTGAGTTATAGCTAAATCACCTCATGAATCTCCGGTGGAATCGCAATAGTAGTTATAGCACAAAAACTTGACAGCTTTACGTTCGCCGACATAATTACCTTTATCATCGTAGTCGTACAAATCGACAGTCGATAAGGGTGAAATCGAGCTTTATTCAAATAACGTTTTTGTACTGTAGCTCATGAAAGAGTTTGGATTATTTTCCAATGAAAGAATTCGAATTCTTAGGCAACATGTTGTACCTTAACTTTAATAATGTATTAATATTTGGTATTAACTAATTTTATAATTTTTTAAAGGAATGGCTGATTATGATGTACGTATTAAATATCCCAAAATCCGTGCTTGGCTGAAACGTGTGCGTCAAACTTGTAATCCACATTATGATGTTGCTCATCAAATTGTTTACAAGATATCTGGTACAGGGCCAAATTCTAAATTGTAAATTTAGGTCATATGTGCAATAGTACGTTATGTTTCCGTTTTGTACGAGTATTTAACTGTTTTTGTTTTTAATTTTTTATATTCATGACTAAATAAAATATAACAAATTTCTAAAATAGTAATTTTATATGTATGCTGAATCTGAATCCAGCCTCAGAATTGCTCTTTCACATATGGTTTTTGAGATATTCTGACTTAAAAGTTGAAAAATACGAGGGAGGGGGTACATTTTTAACGGCTTCAGCAATGCATTTATAAGAAAAGATAAAAAATATTTCATGCGTCCTCAATATAACCACAAAATCGTGTTTTTAAAATTAGCTTAGAATATCTCAAAAACAATGAGCCTTTTCATGAAAAAACATTCTCGAGAATTTAACATTAGTTAAAAAGAGGCAACTATATTCACCCTAATCATGTAATTCGATTTCGATTCGAACTAAATCGAATCGAGATTTTGCTATCGTATATTTTGACATTCAGAATCGAAATCGAAAATTTTTGCAATCAAATTTAGTTCGAATCGAAATCGAATTAGATGTTGATTGGGTGATTACTCCAAGAGGCATTCTATGCATTTTATAAATAATCTGTACAGCATCTGTACAGCACGTCCAAAAAAGACTGAAAATGAAACTGACAGCTTTGGTTTCAGTCGGCAATGCGAATTTTCAGATAGAAACCAATCTGACGATGTTGCCAAAAATCGTTTCCACACGCAATAGCTTCACAAAATAAACTAGCTTTAAAAAAGTAAAGTAAAACTGAATCAAATTTATGAGTGCTCAAATCCGAGGTGTAAACATTAAATGGAAAATACCAGAGTGGCATAGAAGTTTTTGGCGAAAATTGGGAGAAAAAAAAGTATCACGGCGGAAATTCATTCTCAAAAGCGTTCACTCTCCATTAAGGAATACATTCTTAAAAGGGAACTTCCAGAAAAATTCAGAATTTTTCTGGCGAATATACGAGCGTAGTAAAATCCTAAAACTTTAATTAAAAGACATTTATTAATTTCGGTGTAATTTTATTGATACTTATGTGTGCGTAGTTCAATTATTTTATAATTTCCTGTTTTCTTTTTTTTTTAATTTCTGCATACATAAATAGTTGTACATAACTTTCTTACAATTCTTTTTTATTATTTTTTTTTTTTATTCTAATGCTAAACATTACACAAAATATTTATTTTAATTATAATTTGATTACATTATAAAAAGAATATGCAATTACATTTTAAATACATACATATAATTGTTTTTTTTTAATACAATTGTTTAAATACGTACATACATACAATATTTAGCATATATTAGTATATAAAATATAACTTGCTTTTTATATATAAGTGCTGATCACTTTGCTGCATTCTTAGTCTTAAACACATTCATACGTATACACATAACGTTATGCACTCTATCATCGTATAATGCACAATCGGTTAAGAAAAATATCAGTTATGGATTTATGATTTTTTAAATTATTTATTTTGTGATTTAGTCATAGACGAAATTGATGTAACGAAAGTTAATCAAATTACAATGGAGGTTTTTTATTTTCATGTAAGACAGTCAAAAGTGCTCCCTCCAACCGTCAAAGAATATTTAGAAAATGTTCCAAATGCTCTTCAAGTTGTTAATCTAGAAATATGTGCAAAAGATGAAACAAATCTTGATAAAAGTTTTTAATGCTTCCTTAACGGACAAGATATGAAAAAGTTTTTGTGATCCAAATTTTGAAAATTTTAAATAAAGAAATAAACAGGCACAACTTTTAAAATTTGGCAGTCCTTATTTAAATGCATATAAGGTTTACATTAAAAGTGCTGATTTTGATGTTCTCAGTAACAATGTTACAGACGACATTGTTGAAAGTATCAAAAATTTATTAAGTGATTCAGTGTTTTATCGAAATGATTGTTCAGATCATAAAGATGAAATCATTAAAATAATGGTCATTCAACTTAAGATAACGACTTGTAAAATAATTAGTAAAGCTTTTCTCAATAAATGCAGCCTCCGGCCTTAGAGCTGAAGTGTTTGATTAAAAAAAAGCCTTAAGTCGCATGTATTCTGCTCAACTCTTTTGTGTTATCCTCCGAAAATATGTGTTTTATTTCTTCTCAAAATGTACATTATACGAATTGAGCTCACTTAATACGATTTTAATTGAAACTAATATTAATTTCAATTAAAATTGAATTGCACAACTCCTTTGTGTCTCATGTTCTTTTAGTTATATCGAAAATTATATTGAATAAAACATACAATCAAAAACATAATTTACAAAAATACATACATACAATTAAAATAATTTTTTTAAAAAAAAGCAATTTACAAGAAGTGCTTATTTTATAACAATTCTATAAAAAAACATATATATAATTTTATAAAAACAAAATTCATAAATTCATATGTATATATGCTTAACATATAACAAAATTGAAAATTTGCGCATTTAACAAAATTTGTTTGTGTTTTTTGTAATAAAATTTGTTTTCTAATTTAAATATTAGTTATGTTATGTATATGTTTTACAACATATAAATTTAATACAGTGCTTATTAGATAGGGTTTAATATTTCTTGTAAAACGATTAGGTGTGGAGTGACCTTTATTCGTTTCCATTTAGCTTTTATTGTGATTGATTTGATTACCTTTACGTATATACACATGCTTTATTTTATGGCTGCTAAAACACTGCACCTTTTATGTATCTTTTTGGATTAATAATGGGATTGTTGTTATAATTTTATTATTTAAACTTGTAGTTGAATATATTTTTCTGTTTATTACAATTGATAGGCTTTCTTTAGGTCTTAAAACTAATTGGTGTTCAAATATTTTTTTTTAAATTTTTTTCTGTAAAATTAAATCAAAAGGCTTTTATATACATGCTTGGCTTTTTTGTCTTCTATCAAAAAATAATCGTAGGTATGTGATAGGTTTCGATTTTTTGCTTCCCAAAAATGGAAACTACAGGAGGTATACTTCAAATACGAAACCGAAATACGTGCTTTAGAATTGACTCAGTGAGATCTACGAGCTGGACTATATCATCTTTCTCTACGTCTTTCTCACTTTCTTATCAAATTAAAGTTTAAATTCCATCATGCTAAATTTTTAAAAATGGACTTAATCAGTTTTGTTATCTTCTTACAGAATTTGCCACAAAATTATTAAAGAAAAGGAATATTTTTTTTCGATTTCATTTTTATCTACGGAGAGGATTACATCACATATTTCTATTCAATATATGCCTAAAAAGTTCTAAAGATTTTCAACCAATAAACGTTATGTCCGATGATAAATAAAACCTCATGTTTATTATGTTTATCTTTTTGCTGTGGAAATGCTCCCTAATATTGCTGCAAAAAATAACTGTAATTTTGCACAGATGTAAAAAAAAACCACTTTATTAAGTCGTCAAGCTTCGTAGGTCTGTCGAATGCCCTGAGCATAAAAATATATGAGACAGATGCTTTGCGTCCTTTACTTTTTCTTAATCACAAGAAAGGGAATAACATAACATGTAAGTATCAACAGAATTAATTTAAAGTTAATTTATTTTTGTAAACATTTTCAAAATGTTTGAAAGAATGTTGAAATTTTAACTAAAGGTAACTAATGATTCATTTATGTGGACCTTGTATATAATAAATGTTTTAACATTTTCGATTTGCAACATCGCATCTCTGCATATCTCTGATTTTCAGCAAATTTAATGAAAGCGTCAAGTGATTCGAATTCAAAATTAAATATTTGATAATTGCAATGGGCCCTATCATGAATAAACATTCTTGAAAATGTTTTCTCGAGCTTCCTAGAATGCAATCAAAATGTAAGAAAAAAATGTTTATGTTTATGTTTTTCTAAAAATAGCCACCACTTCTTTGCTTTGTAAAATGTATAAAAAAACGTATAGGAGCTACCCTAAGGTAATATTATTAAAAAAAAAAATAGTTTCTTATAAAATTTTCCAACTGACGCTTTCAATAGTTTTGCGAAAAAACTATCGATTCACCATAATTAAAATCAAACTATTTCTGGAATCCAACAAAAAATAAAGAACCAGCACCTTCTTTTGTTTGTTTTCAATGTAACCTTAATAACGACTTCGATTTATATTCTTAATGCGTATGCCAACTTCTAACACGTGTTCACCTACAACTGCACCATTGCTATTATTATTGTTTTGTTGTCTGTCGGCCACTTGTTGTTGATGCGAGTGCGAATGCGCCTGCTGCTGCTGTTGTTGTTGCTGCTGATTATTGCTTATGTTTCCATTAGCACTTGGTATTGGTATACGACGTAATACCGTTGTTGTTGTACTTGGCGTTACATTATTCGATGTTGATCCACCACTTGTACTGCCAGCACCACCGCCAACAGCATTATGCTTGCAGTGTTGATTATTGCAATTATTGGCGGCGCCAACAACATTTGAATTGTTGCCACAACCAGCGCCAGCACCTGCACCTGCACCATTATTTGAATAATCATGCGGACCACCAACTGTGTGTCGACGTTTAATGGAACGATTTTGTTTATTTTGTATTTGTCGCTTCTTCGTTAAATTCATATCAGTCTTTTCATCTTTAGTCAGTGCTGATGAGGAGTTGCAATTTTGGGTTCCGCTACTGCCACTGCCGCCGCGTGTAGAGTAGTTGCGACAATTAAATGAGGCCGAACGAAAAAGACGATGATCCCGTCGTTTTTTATTATAACGATCTAGAAAAAAGGACGCTGGTGATGCAATAATCACTGATGATTCTTTGGGATCACTGGTAGTCGAACCTTCAGAGTCATCTTCGGAACAACACTGCTCATAGACTGAGGAAAAACGTAAATTACGCCCGCTGCTATTGCTGCCTATAAGGCCAATGCCACTACCAGCAGCGTTACTAGTAATCGTTTTTGACGTTTTAACAGTAACTACAGCGGTCGGGGTTGAAGCTGCAGTGGAAGGCGGTGACATTAGTGTTGTCGTGGGTATTGGTGCTGTTGCAGAATGTTGCAATTTGTTGTGACTACTTTTCATGCCGCCAACAGTGGAACGTTGTTGTTGCGGTTGCACTTGGTGCAGTGGAGTTTCTTTTTCTGTCGATGAAGAGCAAGAACTGCTTAGCATAAGAGGTGATGATCCATCTATGCAGCTGCTATGCGCCGCATGTGGATGATGATAATGACGTTCTGGAGACTCATCGGCATAGGGAATGTTTTCTGAATGCAAATGCAAGGGTTGACCAAAAGTATGCCGGCGATTTATTTGAAATTCAGGTGAGCCATCGTTTTCATCGTTCGATTCAGAGCCACTGCGTAAATTGCGTAGTTTTGAATCGAGCGTGTCGGTAATGGTGGTGAGCGACATAGAACCTTGAGATAAAAGTGAAATAGAATTTTACAATTTGAGAGTACATATTTAAAATAAAAAAAAAAGGTAAAGTTGCAAAAAAAAATTTGAGTAGAAAAAAAAGGACAAAAAGCGGCAGTAGGAAATAACGAAACATAAAATAATGCCCAAAAACTAAAATGACGTAATAACGCCCAAAATAAAAAACGAGATAACGCCAAAAAAAAAAACAAATAAAGTCCAAACTTTAGCATTGTCGTTATTTCCTAACGCCGTTTTTTAATGTTTTGGGCGTTATTTGGTTTTTTTATTGAAATAACGCCAAACCTCTATCGAAACAAAGCCCAAATTTTGGGCGTTATTTCTAAAATGATTATAGCTCAAATTTATATGAAAATAATTTGGGCGTGATTTCGTTTTTTTTTTTAATTGAAATAACGCCCAAACCTTTATAGAAACAAAGCAAATTTCGGGTGTTATTTCCAAAATGATTATAGCCCAAATTTATATGGAAAATAATTTTTGCGTCATTTCGTTTTCATTTTCAGGCGTTATTTCTTAACGCCGAAAATAATGTGGGAGCTATTTTGTTTTATCTGTGGGTGTTATTTTATATTCCCAAAATAAATTAAATAAAGCCCATTTCGTTGTTTTTTGTGTGTTTTTCCTACCGCCCAAAAAGCTATATTATTTAAGGCTAAAAATTCAATTACTTTTTTTTAATCCACATTTTTTATTGCAAAATTACTTTCGAGCATATTTCAATCAAGTACCTAACTCACCACTGTCGCTTATTCGGCTATTACTTGACTCCTCATCCGTTAGTAATATCGATATATCAACACTGTTGCGTTGCTGCTGTTGAAGATCTTTGCCACTGCTACCGCTGCCACTACCAGAATCTTTTTCATCTAAGCTTGCTTTGCGATGATGTATCCGCGTTGTATGATGTCCCAAAATATTCTTCTTACCACTTAAAAAGGATGATGATGAGGAGGATGCTGTTGTAGTGTTGTTGTTATTTGTATTAGAACTGTTGCTGCTTGTGCTTGTCGTCGTCGTTGTGGTGGCGTTCATCTTATTCGTGGTGTAATCTAATGACTGAAAATGTACACGCAATGTTAGCCCAAGGTCATAAATAGTGGGCACAGCTTTGCGACGTTCACGCAAGGTGTTCATAGAGGAGGAGGTGTTTTTATTAATGTTGATAGTGTTGTGATGGTGGTGGTATTGGTGTTGGTGTTGGTGGTGAAGTATATGGATTGAAGATGTTGAAAATGAGGATGAGGATGGTTTTTCTCTTACCAAAACACTCTCGCCAGAGTATGTGTCCGAACTGACAGCACTACGTTTGCTGTGTGTGCGCCGACGTAGATTTGGAATGAAACGTGATGTCTTCGATGATGATGATGATGTTTGTTCTCCACGATCAGTCGTTAGCCGTTCTATTTTCGAAACATTATGCAGCAGCATATTGGTCTGTTCCTCCTGCGATTGTGATGTTGATGACGTTGAGCTAGATGCTGCTGCCGACATATTGTTGCCACTGACGTCTGCAATGTCAGGTGTGTTGCCATTTTCAAAAAAGTATTCATACTAAATATATAAATAAATAAATAATAAATTCATAAAAAAAACAACATCGGTTAAGTAAACAATAATTACCTGTGTCAGCAGTAGCTCTACGATACGACACTGATGTTTCATATCTTTGACAGCAATTTCCAGCGTGTCATTCGGTGTGCGTATTATAGATGGTCCAAAAATGATGGCCAAATTTTTTGGTTCCATTAAATTTACAGCACAATTTTTACTTACACGAGTTAGATGACGTATTAAATGTTTCATTGTTTCGTAGGAGTGACGTGGCAAAGACTCTAGCAGCTCTTTGAGTTCCTTCAGACGCACGTAGCCACACTTTTTATCAGCTTCAATAAAGTTAATGTAAAATAATGATGGAAGCAGAGCATCAGGTAGACTGCGTATGAAGAGTTTGAGCAGACTTGAGACAACATTAACATCTTCCCACCTAACATCTGTAGCACAACGATCCCAAGAAAAATCTGGTTTATTAACTTGATCTGAAAGTTCAGAGATGGCGGCTTTGTTTCCTGGTATACGATAAATGCCAACTATGCTAAGGCCCTTTGTTTCAACAATTTCCGTGCAAATATCAACAATGATTGGAACATATTCGTTGTTCTTTGACTAAAACAGAAGAAGAAGAAAAAAATAAAGTGAGGGAAAAAAATTTGTAAACCGATTTTTGTCTACTTACCATTGGACATGATCTTAATGGTACACCTATTGAGCCAGTTGTTTTAGCGCTCGACGCTAAACTGGATGGTGATATATCAGCATTGTGATTTCCACCACCACGCCGAAATAGTAAATCTTTCCAATTTTTTGCCTTCGGTGATCCAAGATCTTTATCGGGTATATTTTTGTGTGAGCTGGATTTTCGTGCTTTCATCACAGGTGATATGGAATCAGAGACTTCCAATTCACCACAACGTGATGTTGATGCTGATGAACTAAGTGGTGAATATTCTGGTGGTGGTTGCAGTAATTGTAGTTGATGATGTTGCTGTTGTACATTATCATCACAGTACGTTGCTGTCGTGGTTGATACACTAGCGGTAGCCGGTGTTTTTTGCGGCTCAGCTAATTGTTTACCTTGAAGATCCTACAAAATGAATGATTTTTAATTGAAATTTTCAAAGGGTCTATCTAAGACATCAGCACTTACACTTTCATCATATATAAAACTACATTTCCATTGCAGTAAACCATATATACGTTTCATTTCCGTCATGCTTTTCGTTTTGAAAAGTATATCAGTTTGTAGCTGTGCTTGTGGCTGTTGCTGCAATTCCAACGGTGCTGCTGAAGTGGATGAACTGCTTCCTGACGATGTTAGTTTATCACGATTGGCATCTTCCAAGGTCAACTCATTTGCAATTGATGCAATAAGGCATGAGCTAGAATGTTGCTGGTGTTGCGGTTGCTGCTGCTGTGGTTTTGATTGCAAACGAAAAATGTACTTTTTCTTATCCACAGGCTCTTCAAGTATGTTAAAATTCCTAATGTCAAGTTCTATCACCTGCAGAAAAAATTAAATGTTAGAGAATTTTTGCACAAAAATATCAATATGCAATTTGACTTACATTGTTTTCTGATTTAGTATGCCTACTACTTGGATATATTTTTAATATATCACCCTTAACTTCAATTTTAACTTGGCGCCATGAACGATATTCCGAAATACGCTTTAATGAGCAAAAAATAAATAAAATTAATTTAACAATCCGTACAATTTTTCTATTTTTTATAAATTACTTTGCCATTTATGCATGATGATTTTATTTCCATTTCTGTTTCAAATACATCCATTTCTGTGGATACATCCTTGGTTTCCATTTTTCCATTAAATTCGCTTTCAATGTGAATGCTATATTATAAATAGAATAAAAATGAGTTAATTGAAACATATTGAAAAGATTAATTTACCTATTCCTCATTTCACTATTTACAGATGCACGCCTACTGCCTCCTAATGACACCGGCTGAGATGCTTCTCTTTCAGTACCAACAACTTCATAGGTGGGTTCATCCAAACTTTTTGATTTCATAGACGCCTCTAGTGTTGCTGCTGCGACAGTTAATGTAACGTCACTTGTTGTAGGTGCTGTTGTTGCCGTTGTTGCTGTTGTGGATTGTGACGTATCCGGATGATATTCATTTTCATTATTTGTAGCACGTAAGTACGAGATGCGGCGCATTGGTTTACTATCATCATGCAATGAAGAAATTGGTCTATAACGGCGTACAACACCTTCAGTAGTAACAGTTGATGTGGAAGCAGCTGCAAAAGGTGAAAGAAACAATTTGAAAAAATTTAAAAATCATTGTTCGAAAACTTATTCGAAACTACAGTCGCATCGAAAGTAGCACAAAAAATTTTGATTAGCTGTATTTAAATTCGGCGCCCATATATGGGTTAAAACGACATCGAGATTTTATTTATTCACGATTGCAAATGCTTCCTCTCGATAAAGGAGGAAATTGCTGGATAAACTCATGATAAGAGCCATTAAAAAAAAAAAATAAAAAAAAAACAGTGTACTTACATTTTGTACACGGTACTGGTATATCGTTCGTTTCCGCAATATCAGCCAATGTTGCTTTTTCAGCCATTTCCGGAGCAGTTATGGAGTATTCTGTAAATAATATTAATTTTTTTTATTAATTAACAATTCTTCAGCTCAGACATTGTAATACAATTGGAAATATTTTTATATTTTCGAGATTGAAACGATTCTATCTATACTAAACACTTAAAAAAAAAATACATCCTCTTCTAGACGCTTTTGTGTGGTGTTTAAGCTTAAGATATAAAACAGTTATGTATACTTATACAACTCACTTGTTACTACTGGATAATCCACAGTGGTTGCCAAATTAGCTTTATGTATCTCCATGCGACTCATTTGTTGTCCATCAACAACACAACCACGCAACGGTATCGGCTGTGGTATCTGTCTCTGTTGCGATTGATGCAATGGATGATGTTGGAGTGAATCATAGAGTACGGGTTGTTTTTTCAATTGGGCCATATTGCTGTTATTAGAACCGGCGGCAAGCGCTGTCACTTCAGTGGCATTTGTATTAATTGAAAGTGGCTTAAAAGGATCAAAACCTTTTGCCAAATGGGAAACCAACTTGCGTTCAAAACTAAAATGAAAGAAATACAAAGATTAAAATCAACAAACCGATGTAAATCTTATACAAACTTACACTTGATTCGTTACACCAGTTTCCGGCAATGATTCCAAATAGTCCAATTCTTTGGGGCTATATCTATCCCAAGCCGGTATATTACTATTGCCGCTTGTCATTAAGCTTCGTTGACGATTTCGCGTAGAAGGTTTCATGATTCCGCCATGATGTTGTTGTAAACCACCGCGACTCATCATGGCGATATCAAAATTGGCTGGCAAATTTTTAGCATAGAAATTTTGCATATCACAGCTAGCAGGCAGGAGATCTTTTGTAGCGCCAGTAGATGAGCCGCAGGCGGAGGTAATGGATGTAGCCGAGGAACATGCAGAGATAGGGAGTGGTTGCTTTACAAGTGTACGCACTTGTCCACGTGCTATGCCGCCGGCATTAGATGATGACGCGGCGCCCGATACCATCGGCAACTGTGCTGAGCTATTGCTGTGGGATTGCGCCACCGTTGATGTTGACGGTGGCGGTGTGTGTTGCGGAAAGAAATGTTGCTGCTGCTGTTGTTGTTGATGTTGTGAGGCTAGCGGTAACGGAGATTTAAGAAATTCCTCTTTTTGTTTAATTGATTCACGCAGACGTATCATTAAATCACTTGTATCAGCTGAGTTTGCGGCAGCATAGATGGTATTGGGATTTTGCAGCTGCTGCTGTGGCTGTTGACGGGTTAATACTGTTATATTTTGTGGGGCTTGGGAACTGAAATAGAAGAGAAAAGAAAAGCTGTAGCATGATTTATAATTTTAGCACACATATGCTTTATAGAAGATAGACTTTCTGTTTTAATATGTAGTAGAAAGATTGCTTCATTAGTTCTTCTCTTATTAAAAAGTATCAAACTTTGTAGGCGGTGCCATGCCCTTCAAGAAGTTTGAACAATACATTGATACATCTCTTATTGATGCTTATCTTTAGGAATTACATCTTCGAAGCTTTTGATAAACCGTGGACAAGGAATTGAATACCGTCCACTTTTCGTTATGCTTATGATACTGATATTCGAACACGGACACACCGTTTATAGTTTGTGAGAAATGACCAGATTAAATTTAAAACTTAGGGCGGTGCCACACCTCCTTCTCGTTTCGGGTGTTCCCTAAAGGGTAGAAGCTAGGAGGTAAGAATGTTCGGGGAAAATTTTGAAGGGACAAAAATAATGGAGGTCCGTACATTTTACCTGGAAGTGGGGGAACCAGTTTTATAGAAACGTTATTTTTGCAGAGGAGACTCTCCGAAGAATGACGATAGGGGGTAAGTTTTTCGGGGAAAATGTTTAAGGCAAAAAAAATTAGAGGTTGTTCTTACATTCCACCACAGCCTGGAAGTTGGCGGAGTCAATTTCATAAAAACATAATTTTTTCAGCGAAGCCCTTCTAAAGAGCCATGATAGATGGAGAAAGGAAAAAAAGTATTGGAGGTTGAAGGTTGGTACGAAAGTAACTTTTAACAATAAATGTATGCAAATTTCCGGCGCGATCCATTTAACGTTCATTGCTTAATATTAATGCGGCATAGAGTTTTTTTTCCCCAGCTTTTCGAACCCAAATTTTAAAATAAACACTATACATATAGCAGTAAAATAATTTTATATACTAAAACACTTTCACACCTTCGACATGGCATATGACACTTTTGACAAAAACAATGAAGCACTGCATCAAAAGGTCCCAACATTTCGTTTTTTTTTTTTTTTTTTTTTTATTTTAATGCATTAAAATAAAAGAAACAAAAACTTAAAACACAACGTGCTTGAAAAACACCATTTTATTATATTTCGAAACAAATAAAATTTATAGCACGCGACAAAATGTGTTGTATTATCGTAATGTCTGATGAACGCGATGATGTGAATCAACACAGCAGCAATGATGATGACTACTGAAATACTGGGCGCGGTCGTTAGAGAACACAGTAATTCATTTCGTAGTCACAGACGCGCATTTTTATGCACTCAATAAAAGTGCATTCGAAACACAAAAAAAAAACCAAACAAATTAACAATAAAACACAAACAATTGCAACAATAATCGCGTTAAAATCGTAGAAAATCAGCGAAATTTCGCCACACAATAAAAACCAAAAACAACAAAGTCACTTGTTGGTTCATCCAACCACCAACCAACAACATCATCAACCTCCATTGCACGCGTTCGACGACTGTCCAAGCAATTGAAATTAAATGTTGTCAACACACATCATCAACTAAATAATTGTCCACTATGCGAGTGAGTGTTGGCTGCCGCCGACACAATGCAAAAATTCGTCCCCTCACCACCCACCAGCGGCTGACTTGACTGACTAAATGTATTTGTGGGTTCCATTGGGAGATCCCTACCTACCTGTTGCCGCCGTACATATTGTTCAAAGTGTTGTCTTTTATGGACAGTCGTCGTCGTTGTCGTTGTTTGATTGATCAGTCGGGGTATCGCTTTATTTTTTGTTTAATTTATGCTCACTGGATTTATGCACCATGTAACTCCACATATAGTTCCACGTACTTTGAAATCAGCGCGTGTCAAAGCGTCCCTCATTGTCATATGAAATCAATAAGTCAGTTACTCACTTTATTGCTGTTGTTTTAAATATTTTTGTATTTAAAATTTGCATCAAAAAACGAATTATTAAAAATGGAATGGAAGAAAAAATGTCAACGTAAATACGCACACAACTCAAGATTTGTCATATTGAAAAATCTAAAAATGGAAAAAATTTGGTACGCGAAAATATTTTTAAAATCCCTAAGCGCTGATTGCTGACACAGAAATATGCGCACTTTTATCGCACTAATGCAGTGCCGCAGTGGAGAGAGGGGACTCTTCAAGTATGATATAAATACCCCTGAGTTTTTGATGTTCTTGAGGAAAACTGAAACTTAGTTATATGTAATTTTAAGGTAGAAATCGGTAGAATACCGGACAATGTAAGATGCCTGGGACTGTTTTGAACAACTGTTTTTAGTTGCATTTTTTTGAAATTCACATAATCATCGGAGTTATTGAGAAGCCGTCGTAAGTTTGAAAGTGTAAGTTTTTGTAATTAGTAAAAAGTACTAAATTTAGTACTAAAATTACAAAAAAAGTACTAAAATTACAAAAAAAATAACTAAATTCAGCACTAAAATTACATCAAGTACTAAAGTTACAAAAAAGAACTAAATTTAGTACTAAAATTACAACAAAGCAGAAAATTAACAAAACTATAGAAAATTTACAAAAATGTACTAAATTTACAAAAAAAAAATTCACAAAAAAGTACTAAATTCACAAAAAAAGTACTAAATTCACAAAAAGTACTAAATTCCCAAAAAAGTACTAAATTTACAAAAAGTAGGGGTAAGTCGGGTAAAGTGGGAAGTGGGGTAGAGTGGGAAATGCCCTTTTCCGGGCAAACTAGCAAAGTATAGCTGTCATGCGCTTCTGACATGTACTTGTAATGACCGTTAGCAAATCTTTATGGTATCGCGGGGCGTGCAGACGCATTTTTGTGCTCTCTGGAATCATGCAAAGTTTTTAACTGATTTTGAAATTTCATTTTTAAATTTTTAAACATCGATATATGTAGGGGGTTATCGTGAATCAAGATTCCCGGGGAATTTTCTTAAACTGCAATAGAGAATGCACGGCAGTCTGCGAAAATTCCCCGGGAATCTTGATTCACGATAACCCCCGTACTGTTTTTGGAGATAAACCGATTGTAAATACACTTAACTATTCTTTATAGTTTTAATTTTGATTACGCAAAGGAATTCCGTGTAATTCAGAGTGAAAGAATGACGCTCACATTTTTTTGCAAAATGTGGTGTCGGGGTAAAGTGGGAAATGTTATTTTACGATTGCTCGTCCCCATTCGTCAACGTATTATTGGCCAAGCAAAACAGAAATCTAGTAGAGGTCGGAAACCATGAAAAGCGGCGTTTTAACAACTCCGGAAATAAACGGAGGAAAGAGGAAATCAAATCACAAAAAAATAGAGTGCCAGGAGCAAAAAAAGCACCACCAGCAAAGAAATCGTCAAAAAAACAAAGAAGTGCTAGCTCTGATGAAGATTTGCATGGAACTCATGCCCGAAATCATGACCAGTCACAATACAATCAAATGCAACAAAAAGGATTGTCAACGTCCATTTCACTTTAAATGCGTTAACCTCACTACAAGCTTCTTTTATTGCAAAAACTGTGACTCGGACTTGAATGTTTCATCAGAGAACGACGAATAAACTACAATTTTACATTTTTTTTAAACACTTTTTTTCAAACACATTTTTCATCTATTTTTTTCCAGCAAAATTTTTTTTTTTTTTTTTTTTTCATATTTACTCCTATGGGTGTGTTCTCTGAACCTTTTTTGACTTACAATAAAGATATTAAAACTTTGTTTCAACATTTGTGTTAGTTTTAATGACTTTTTGAAAGTTTCCCACTTTACCCCACGATTTTTAATTTTTGCCATTTTGGGCATCCTCGGTCAAGGCATCGTATTCAACAGAAAATCCATATTTTCGGTTCGTTTTTTCGGTAAAAATATAGCTTATTTAATTTTCGTTACTATGGGAAGCTGAAACATAAAAAAATAAGAGGTTTTGTTCATTTTATGGAGCTTCGAAAAAAAATTTTCCAACTTTACCCCACATACCCCTACTCAATTTACAAAAAGTACTAAATTTAGTTCTAAAATTACAAAAAACGCTCCATGGCCTACTGTTCCGATTGTGGAAAGAAATTAAAATTTCCATTCTTATGAACCCAAAACCAAGATGGTGTGTTTAAAGATTTAGGAGTAATGATTTTTTTTAACATTTCAAAACATAAAATCGATCGATACGGCTTTACAAAATTGCACATTTGACATTTCTTAAACGATTTTCATGTTCTGACCAATCTGCTATTTGGAAAAGAGTACTGATTTTACTACTTTTTAAATCTTCTAAAGTATTTTTAGCGGAAAGGAGACAAAATTACTTTTCACGTAAATTCAATGCCAAGATGGTATCTTAATGGTTTAGGAATTTTAATTCTTTTTAATTTTCACCACTTTTAGTCTTATCTAGTTCTTGCTACATTAGGCATGGAAGAATGGCTGATATGTAAAAAATTGGGTATTTTTTATATGAAATAAAAGTTTATAAATGTATCCCCCCCATTCGTAGATTTTGAATGAAGGAAATATTAAAATATTGAAAAATTGAATTAGTTTGGGAAGGCAATTATAAAACCATCAATTGCTCTCGGGAAGATACGATTTTATCAAGAATATTCTCATGATATTACATAATTTCTACCAAAAACATCTTAAGCTATTCTGCCTTGGCATAGACTTTAGCTTTGCTTTGTTAACCAAATATGACTTATATACAGCCAGCCAGTGGCACAATTATATTGTACAGACATATTTGAGTAATTTTAGTTTGGTCATCATGGAAAATACACATTTACTTAGTTACCAACTAACATAACTTGAGGACAAATTTGTAAAGTTTTTAAATTTGTAATTAGTAACTATAATCGTGTAACCAAGTCACACCATGTTACATCAAATAAAACAATGAAAGGAAAAAAATTGGCAAGGTGTTTAACAATTTATAAGTGCGGCAAAAAAGTGTTGACTGTGTAGTAATGCAGAGAAAAAAAAACTTAATAACTTAACACACAAACAATGTACCCACAATGTAATAATACGCGTTACTTATTAATCGCATTAATCGTAGTAAAAATAATGACAGCTCGTGACGCTTTATGTGAATAAATGCGTCCATGTTAAGCTGATTAAAAAAAAAACAAAGACAAAAAATCATTAATTTATACATATTACATAAATTAACATAAAGTTAATTTAAAAACAAACAAATCGTAAAAGAAGAAAATAAGTATGATTCATTTTCAATCCTTTCAGTATTTTTAAATTTCATAAACATTCGTTCACAAAATCAAATTTTTGCATTTTCTTAAAAAAAAAATATAATTTTGAATTCCAAAAATTGACTGAGTGAAAAATTGATTTATGGCGAAAAAAATTAAAAAAGAAAAACCGATAAAATTGACCCAGTCTCTTATATTTATTTGTACTGTGAAATTTTGCCAGTGAAGATGAGGTCCCTTTTCTTGTGCATCATCACATTTATCGTTTGTATTAATTAAAAACATTTCAAAATTTTCCGGATTTCCTCTGGCCATATCTCACAAACTATACGAGGTATTTTGCTGAAATTTGGTGTACAACTGTTGATCATCAATGCCTTGAATAGTGATGCCAAAACCAAGACCAAAATCTTAACAGTGTTGATCTTGGACATTGAGTCTTGGTCTTGATATTTTGTCTTGGTCTTGGGCATTAGTCTTGATCTTGAAAAAATTTCTAAGGATTGTTAAGTATTCCAAACCTTATTTTTACAAAGCATTTGGAAAAATAAGATGCCTAGATTAAGACTAAATTTGCTCATCACTAACCATGAAACATATCAAAAGTGGGCGGTAAAGGATTGTCGCGCCTATTTTTAAGCATTTAAAAAGTTTGATTAATTATTTCTTAAAAATGGCTTCACCAAATTTAATGAGAGTTTGGGAGGTATAGTATAAACTAGTATAACCACTATATTGGAAAAACTCGTATAAGGGCGTGGCACCCCCTACAAAACTTTCATACACTACAAAAAGAAAACTAATAAAGCAATATTTCTATTGCTATAAGGCGCCTTTGAATTAAAAGTGGGTGTGTTATCACAAAAGGGAGCGGCACGTTAAATACATATTATGTCGCGCAAACAGTATAAGTCATATTTCTGGAATTGAGTAGGCAAGTGCTAATCATTAATACCATATATAGAGTAACTTAGGGTAATGTGGTTACCTTTTTTCTTTTTCGTCAATTTCTACCAAAGCAATACTAGTAGGTTAGTTTTGTCAATTAATTAGCATTAGTTATTCTATTGTTTTTACTATTATATAATTTATAAACTAAAATAATAACTTCTTCAAGCGTGAGGCCAGATAAATTGACAGTACCTAAAAATAGCTGAAATAGAAGTGTTGGGTAATGTGGATCACCCTATCCATTTCCTAAAGTAGTACCGTTATTCTCAACTTTTGTTGACTAAAAGTCGAGTTGTATTATTTTAGATTATAATTGCTATAAAATAGCTGTAAAGGCTTATTAAAGAATATTTTTTAGTAAGATAAACCAAATTCATACTAACAAATGAATAAGTCATAAGGACATGTAATTAGCTTTTTAAGGTGTAATAGTAATCAGCGTTATATAATATGGGGTAGGCCACATTACCCGAAAACATCACTTTTTTGAAATAATCACTTAATAAATAAAAGCAATGCGAAATCAGACCTGCTTATGCATTCTTTCGTTGAATGATAGCTCCACAAATGCATCAGAGTTATTTGAATTTTAGGAAACAGAATTCTGAGGAAATTATTTAGCTATTCAGTACGTACTAAAGAAAGTCAATTTGACCTCACAACTTATATTAAGAAATTGCACACGTGTAAGGATCATAACAGAAAAGCCAAAGAGCGTAAAAAATATGTTTTTCGAGCTTTAATATGCATAAATAACCAGAATTGTTATATATGGGAAATAAAAGGGTGCACCACATTACCCACATAGTCCACATTTCCCTAACTTACTATACTGGAGAAAAATTTGGCAGTATTCAATTAGTGTCACGCTAATTTTTCATCAACTAAAAAATTTTAATTCAAACTACTTTTGCTAATGGGTGTACAACTTAAAAACCGGAATTTTTTAGCGAAATTTGATGCTTTATTGTGGAAAAATGTTACAATATATTTTATTCAAAGTATGAATTCCATCCCAAAAAAATTCCGCCGGCTTGGCGGCCAAAAATGAATCGAGCCAATTTTCGATATCTTGAACTTAACTGAAGCGTATTCCTGATGGGGCATTCTGCATCGATCGGAACAAATGGTAGTCTGATGGTGCAAGGCCTGGACTATAAAGCGGGTGAGGCAAAATTTCCCATCAGTTGTTTTCCGTTGTTTTCCAGTTAATTTTTGACTGGGGCAGCAATATGTGGCCGAGCGTTATCGTGGTGGAAAATGATTGACTCATGTCTGGTCGCATACGTTGGCCACTCTGCTTGGATTTTCTGCTTCAATTGGATCAATTGTTGACGATAGAATTGAGCATTAATGGTTTGGCCACCTGGCAACAGCTCATAATGGATCACACCTAGCTGGTCCTGACCAGGACGTTCTTTGTCTTCGACATCAAAATAACCACTTTTAAACCACTCAAGACAGCCTGATTCAGCTGGAGCATAGTCCCCATAAACTTCTACAAGAATGCGATGACTTTCGGCAGCTGTTTTCTTTGCAAAAAAATGACCCACTAGAACCCCCACGCAAATGCTGTCTTTTTCTCCAATTTTCGAAGTTATTCATCGTGAAAAATAATAATGATGCACACAAGATAAAATTGTTTTGTTGACTGATTTTGACAGCTGTCAAATGTACCTTCAAAATGACATATATATCAAGTTCGAGCTTTCACGATATTTGTTAGTACGGACATCCACCGTCAAATTCCGGTTTTTAAGTTGTACACCCAATAATATCTCTGGAACTAGTTATTGGATTTCAATGAAACTTCGGATAAAGGTTGCTGTCCTAAATAATACTTAGACCCTTAAATTTGTGATCCCTACAAAATATGTTTTGTACGGAATTTTCCATGGTACATAACCTACGTTCGGGATAATTAATTAAATGATATGAAAATCAAAAAATTATTTACTTAAAATTTTAAAAAAAATTTTTTTATAAATTTTAGAATTTTATAAAAATCTAAAACACATACCGTTAAAAATTAAAAATGTTTATCTTTAATTAGTACTGACGATGCTGTAGCTTAATTTTGGTTAGACCCCGTTTTGTAATTCATTGCAAGAGGTTCATCCCTAATAAGTCTAATTTTTCTATTGTAACACACCAAATGTTAATTACAATCATTTTCAAAATAAAAAGCAACAAAATCAACAACAGCAACAAAATTAGGTCTCAAACAAATTGCCATCATTAAAAGAATTAAGGAAACAGTAAAATAAAAGAAAAAGTAGCAACAATGAAACAACAACAACAACAAAAATACAAAAAAAGGGAAACTGAGCCAACCAAGCGACCAACTGCTGTAAATGCAATCAAAGCGCACCAAAATACTACTACTAACAACAACAAAAGCAGCAGGGGAAAAACTAACCTATCCAATGCATTCCAATGTTATTCAACGCGGAATGACTGATTAACTTGTTGCTGCTGATTACATGTTGCCGCCACTGTTGTTGTTGTTGTTTTTAGTGTCTGCTGCTGCAATGCTAGGTTGCCTGCCGCGCTAATTTCATGGTTGCAGCAGCAGCAGTCGGGGCAGCAGCAATGAAATGCATTAAAAACAAATTTTGAAAACAACGAAAGCCAAGGAAAAAGGCATGAAAAATTGGCACGGTGGTTTGTTTTGGCATTGTACCGCGCCGCGGTCAGTCTACTGCACTGCGCTTAGAAGTACACTGAAAGAAAAGCTTAGCTGAGCCGGGGTTTGTAGCCAAGACTGAATGAAACCCTGAAAAGTTCGGTTTGGTTTCAGGTTCAAAATGAATGTTCGAGGTTTATAAAAAGAGAACAAAACAAATTTTTTTTATCGACGCTCAGATAATGACAAGTAAAGAAAATATTATTCAGTCTTTTTTCAAAAATTCTTCGATCCCGACAATATTTTAAATCTCGACAATCTCCGGGTCAGCAAAATATTCAAAATATTGCGTATAATTAGTGATGAGCAAACCAAGACTAAAGCAGTCTTGGCCTTGGACTTTAAGTCTTGATGTTGGTCTTGAAAGAATTGTGACTATGCAAAATATTGAACCTTATTTTTTCTTTATTTTGAAACATTACTTTCAGTTGATATTCCTAAATAACCGGATTTGGGACTTCATCCTGAAAACTGTCAATATACTTACATGCAGGATTTCGGGATATCATTGCTTGAAGTTGGAGAAAACGCTGTTTTCAGGCTTATGACGTAGCTACAGGTAAAGGTGAAACTCTTCTTTTTTTTAATGGCATCTAATAGTCACTCTCTTCCTTATACAAATATACTCCCGAACTTTTCTAATGGGACTCTTACTTTTCGAGTTATGATCATTTGAAGAGAAGGTATTTCAGCCCCCATACAAAGGACGAAATTATATAAGTACCGAAAAACCGATTTATGGACAAAAAACACTTAAAATGAGTTAAAATCTGCTGCGGAGTATGAAATATGTTAGTCCCAATAAAAATGCGCGATGCTCCCAAAATATTTTGTCCTTTCAAAGATCATTCGATGCCATTAAAAAAAAAAAGTTCAAATTTTTCTGCCGCTACGCCATAAGCCTGAAACTTCAAGCAAAAATATCTTAAGGGGTAAATTGACAATTTTGAGGATGCAGTCCGATTCAGCGTCGAAAGGTACATAAGAAATAAAGTGTTCATACCATTTTTTTTTTTTTTTTTTAATGTGGGATATTTGGGAAAACAAACACCATAAAGGCATCGATTATTTCGCTTGATTTCATGCAGTAATGCCACATAATCAATAATTGTTTTGTTGAGCCATAACATTTTCTTAAAGTGCATTAAATCAAACGAAAAACAAAGTTAAATAAAATGAAATGGTGGCAGGCAGCACTTAATTAACCGCTCAACACATTTCACATTGGAACTATCCATACTACACAATTACAAGTATGCACTTTAAATGATAATGATGATCACAATAATAATCATGATGACTATGACGATTGCATTACAGTGAATGCAAATGTACGAGTGTATTGTAACTGAATGTTGTAGTTGCTTATACAATACTGACAACAGCAACAACAACAATAACAATAATATTAACTTTAATAGCAACAATACATCAATGGACTTTTTCCCACCCTACCCCATATTTTAAAAGAGTAAAGTACCTTTACTGTATTATTATAATAGTGCGCTTGAAGCTCTATACGAGTACTAAATATTTGTTTGTTTGTGCGCTCTCTTACAAATAATAAATTCATGGTTTATAAAAAAAAATACAAAAAAAAAACGCTTAACAATACAGTTTAAGTTGTTGGCAATTGCTGTCATTTATTGTATTTGTTACCTAATTTGTTGCTTTTAGAAAGCATTTAAATACAAAAATTGCAGAAATTTACAACTACAAATATACAATGTATACAAAAATTTATATGAAAAAGGGCATATATTTTAGTGTTTTTTTTTTGTATTACTTCCACACTAATTTATTTATCAGCCATTCCATGTCTAGCATAACAAGAATTGACCTCACCATCTCAGATTTCACTTTGGAGCCAAAACCAATAAAACGGGGAAAAAAAAAATTTGCTGATTTTATTTTTGTGGATCTTGGAGTGTAAAAATTCACAAAAATTGGTGAGTTACGACATACACGCAGACCATTTTTGGAATGTTATTGAATCAGGCTATAAGCACAAGTTAAGTTTTTTTGTATTTGGCAAAAAGTACTATATTTAATGCTCTTTTACTACTAAAACTCCGAAAAACACTCCACGGCCTACTTTTTGATCTTACAAAATATTTTTCCTGGAAAGAAATCAAACTACCTTTCGTATGAATCCAAAATCAAGATATTTTAACGGTTTAGGAGCAATGATTTTTTGAACATTTTAAAACATAAAATCGTTGGACATTTTTGAGCCGATTTTCATTTTGGAAAGGTAGTGCATCAAACTATTAGCTAACATATTAGATACAAAGTACTAATTTTACTACAAAGGTTCATAAAAACGTTCCATAGTCTATTTTTCTGATTTTCTAAAATAATTTTTTGTGGAAAGAAGACAAAACTACACGGAAAAACAGTTCTATAGTTTTGTAGCGAAAGTTCAAAAATTATTAGACTTTTGTTAATCTTCGTTCATTTTATATGTCTATTAAAAAAACTGCCCCAAATTTTATAAAAATTTCGAAGTTGCTTAGAAGGCAATATTTCAAAATTGGCATAGTAAAAATCATTAACGCTTTGACGACCATAGGGACATATGTGTCCCAAGACAAAATAAATTATATTTCAATAATTAATAAACCGATATATGTAATTTTGACATTTATCAGTACCTAAACGCTTTCTTCATTTCTATTGAATCTGTCAACACCATCAGAAGAACCGTTATTTTTGTATGATCATTCTAATGTGACAGTTTGTGTGGTACACTATTGCAGAATTTATAGGTGTTAAATTGTTTTTAATCATATTATAGTGTGAAATAATTTTTGTCAGGTTAGTAAATTTTTGTTTTATACATTAATTGAACCATTATTTAAGTTAAGTATATTGATAAATCATAAAATTCAAAATAGGACACCGGTGTCCCTATGATCGTAAAGGATAAGTTTTCAACTCACTTTTGTACTGCAATTTTACGAATTTCACAGGCAATCAAAATTAAAAAAAATTAATATTTACTGTAACGTACTTTTTGACACTGAATTCGAATCTGAGGGCAGAATTGCTCATATACTTCAGGATTTCGAGATATCCGTGCTTGCAGCTGAGAAAGCGCTGTTTTCAATCTTACGGTTTAGTTCCAGGAGATGGTGTAGTTTAATTATTTTGATGGCATCAAATAGCCCTAATCTTACCTATTAAACTATACCTTTAAATTTTTCCAATAGGACCTTTACCCTTTTGAAATAAGTGCATCTTTTGTATGGGGAAAAAGTCTCCCTTAACGACCAAAGGGGCACATATGTCCCAGAAAATTCCAGAAAAACCGTTAAAATTATAAATAGCTAACATGGTTGCATAAGCTCCCAATTCCTTACGGTCCTGAAAGGGTTAAACAATAACATTTAAAAAAAAAATAAAATTAAAATAAAAAACAATAAACATAAAAAAACAATTAAAATTAAAAAAAAAAACAATTAAAATTAAAAAAAAAAACCATTAAAATTAAAAAAAAAATCAATTAAAATTAAAAAAAAAATCAATTAAAATTAAAAAAAAAAAATCAATTAAAATTACAAAAAAAAATCAATTAAAATTAAAAAAAAACAATTAAAATAAAAAAAAAATGTATTTTTTTCATTCAAAAACTGGATTATAAAAGGTTAAAGTGTTCCTGAAAAAAATTCTTTGGGAAATTTCACTAGGAGTCACCAAAGACAATAAATGCTTAAAACGAATAAGATATTAAAGCTAATCAAAGGAAACTATTATCACTATTAGCACTTACACAAGCCAAAGAGGGTAGATGCAAAATAAAATCGGAATATCAGTGTGTACGTACAATACAATATATAGTTGAGAAGGTTCTCTTTATCAAAAAAGTAAAAGAAAAGTTAATATTTAAGTATGGACCACTCTAATTTAAAACATTTACAAACAGCGTTTAAAACGATAGTAACCCCTTATAAGATAACAGATAGTAAAGTAAAAAGATAAAAGCAAATGCGTAAAAGGAATTGTAATAAAAATATTAAAATGTACTTTGGATAAGAGTACAATAATAAAATTTCCTCGACTTTTTACTTAATGTAGATTTACGAGCTCAAAAATGTTTAGAACAAAATCGAGGAATCAGAAAATACAACTTTTTTACAAGCGTTGCTACAAAAATTCTGCATTTTGTTTTCTTCCATCATTAAGAGACAAAATTCACAATAATTTCTTTAGGGAAAAGTCAAAACAGCTTAAGTACAGGGTGGCTGATTCGAACTGTTACCAACTTCAGATAGACTTATCTGACAGATGGAACATGACAGCTGTCTAAAAATTGGCATGATGTTAGTTCATTCTATTGTCAACAAGTAACCAAAAGCATTTGCGCGTCAATTTATTGAAAATGAAAAATTTTCGAAATGGAATTCAAACGTAATAGTGTGATTGTACTTTATTTGGCTGGAAAATCGCAACCAGCAATTGTTCGTGAGCTGAAACATTTGAAAGTGAATAAAATGTTTGTGTATCGGATCATAACACGTTACAATGGTACCGGCAGCGTTGCCAAACGACATGGTGGTGGTCGGAAAATAACTGCAACATCACCAGAAATGGTTCGAAAGGTGAAGGCCAGAATTGAGCGAAATCCGAGACGCAGTGGCAGACAAATGGCTGCCGAGCTGAAAATATCGCGTGAACGAATGCAACACATATTGTCAAACAAGCTCGGACTAAAGGCCCTCAAGTTCCAAAAGGCGCATGATCTCACTCCTGCTCAAAAAAAAGTTAGGCTCGATAGAGCCAAGGAGTTGTTGCGCTTGCACGCCGCCGGAAATCTGTCACAAATTGTCTTCTCTGATGAGAAAAATTACTGTATCCAGCAATATGTAAACAAACAAAATTATCGGGTTTACTTGACAGAGAGGTCCTACGAAAATTTGAATGTTCGTTTGGCCACCAGGACGCAGGCACCACCGCATGTGATGGTTTGGGCTGCAGTGACTGCTGATGGGCGCTCACCACTCGTTTTTTTGGCCGCTGGCGTCAAAGTAAACGCCCAGGTGTATCGTGAATCAGTGTTGGAGGGTGCTTTACTACCGTGGGCATGCAAACATTTCGGTCGCAAGCCATGGACATTCCAATAAGATTCGGTACCGTCACATAAAGCTCGTGTGAATCAAGAATGGTTAGAAAAAAACGTTCCTAGCTTCATTTCTGCTCAACTATAGCTCTCAAATTCGCCTGATGCGAATCCGCTGGATTTCTCAATCTGGGGTATGTTGGACAGGAAGGTCTTGACTAAAAAATACCAGAGCGTTGATGCGCTAAAAGTGGCCCTTCAACGAGAATGGCGCAAACTTCCACAAAATCAAATTCGTGCAGCATGCGACTCGTTCTTCGACCGTCTACGGGCCATAGTTAAGGCCAAAGGTGGCCATATCGAAAATCTCAAGTAGATTCTTAAAATTTGAACATTTCCCAACAATTATAGCGTTTGATCAATAAAATCTGTGCATGGAAACTAAAAATATAGTCTTTTGAATTGGTAACACTTCGAATCAGCCACCCTGTACTATATACCAACAGTGAAAAATATAAAATTTCGGATGTTGGAATTTTTCCGTACGAAATTTTTAAAACCAGTAGACACTAGTTATTTTTATCGAATCTATGCTTATTCTGGACATTTCGGCTACAAAAAAAAATAATTCTCTAACGGTAATACAAAACCTTTGGAACTTAACGCAAGTGCGTTTTTTCTGCACTCATTTGTAATTGATGATTTCCAGCATACGGATTTCCTTGGTGGTGGTCTTATTTTGCATGCATGTGCCTCCTAAGTGCTACGCACGAATATTTAATTATTTTTGCTATTAGCCATAAAGACTATTCCATAACTCAATTGTCGGCCTTCCATGGTCGTCGCTCCATATTAGATGCGTCGTTATTTACATAGATCCATACGACGACGACGACTGACTGACGGACAGACAAAATAGATCGACCACGTACATACGTTATATTTATGTAGTTGTACTTGTTGATGTTGTCTTTGTGTGTGTATAAATATTTTTTAATTGCATTTCCGTTGATATGAGAACAGATACCAAGTGCGATACGATAGATACTGTTTGGTACAGGGACACACACCAATGCACCACATTCAGTAACTCAGCCTCAGTCACTCGTAAGCAATTAGCAGGCATGTTGTGTTGCAATTAATTTAACCATTGAAGTGGCATAGTACTAGACCCACTTAATATTTAATATAATTTTTAAGTTTTAATTCTAAAAAGTACTTACAGTTACTTTTTGAATAGCTCTTCGTAAGTATACTTTTTACTTAGGTACAAATATAAAAGGTATTTGTAATTTAATTAAATGACTTTTATCTATTGATTGTAGTAGAAAACTTCATAATTAAGTAGTTTATCATCTCTTAATTAAAGGATAACAAACGAAGTGAAACTTTTATAAAAGCTTCAAGTTCCCTGTAAAATATATAAACTCAAAATAATAGGGGTTTTCACATGTGATTATGTTTTTAATTTCAATTATAGTATAACTAGTAAAGATGTTACTTTTGATTCGACCAAAAATTAAATGCCGAACACCGCAACGTTTTTAAAATTTTTGCTCGTATGTAAGGTGTCACGCACTTTTGTTCAAGTTCACAAAGTCTTTAGTCAGAATTCGCCCCTGGTGTTTCCAATATTAATGGGTTCTATCATGAATAAGCATTCTCCAGAAATTTTCCTCAGAATTTCTGCACTGCAATCACAAAAAAAAAAAAAAAAAAAATTTTCGAAGGACAAAATTCACTGTAAGGTTATTGGCAATAATTTGGAAGGGAATATTTTGATTTCATTCAATCGAACGAAATTATTCTCTAATTTTTGAACAAGGAATTCAAAGCGCGAATAAACAATGTGTGAAAACGTTTGTACGAAAATTTCATATGTTGTAAAAATATCTTTCATATGACACCAATATTTTTGAAATCCAGCCGACGGTTTCCAACTTATACCTGCTTTTCTAAAAGCTATATCTTCCGATGGCTATATCCCCGAAACTAGATTATTTGATTTCTCTTAATGAGATTTAGGACCAATTGCACAATGTTCAGTTAAAATTTAACTTTCAGATAAATAAAAATTCTGTATGAAATTTTATGTCAAAGTGCCAGTTAAAGTTCCAGTTAAAGCTTAACTGAACATTGTGAAGTTGGCCCTTAGATGTTTCTATTTTTATTTTTTAAACTTATCGGTCAAAATCATTGAAAATACCAGAGCTGCACAGGCGAAAATTGGAAAAAAGTATCTCTGCTGGAAATGAAATTTCCATTTTTAAAATATTCACGATTATAAATGCTCCCCCTCGAGAAAGGAGTATATTCTCGAGAGGGAATTTCCATACAAATTCATATTAAGGATCAAAAAGTTTGCAAATAATGCTCTTAAGAAAGACGCGTCCGTTAATCGATTTCGCTAATTTTCAATTTCCCGAGCTAACTTTACCGACGGAGGCAGAGTGCAAAGTTTCATTAAATTATTTAGCTTAGTGAAAAACGACAAAGTGAATATTCCTTGTTTACTTTGTTTCAGATCAAAATGCAGATGATGTTTTTTGCTAAGGAGACTTTCAAAAAATTTAGCAGTTGAGGGTCCAGGGAAAAGAACATGTTCTAATAAAATTGTTGTTTTAAAACATAACTAATAATTCGAAAACTCTGCAGTGTTGTTAGAAATAAAATCTTTCAAAAAATCCGGTGTGCCAAGGAATATGTTCTAAAAGTTTGGTCAAAACAAATTTTTGTTCGGTTCTGTAGGTTCATACAAAATCATTTATATTACAAAACAAATCAAAAACAGCTCAGCAACAGTTACATATTAAAAATACATATCCAAATAACAGATGAGAATTAGCACAATAAATAAATTTTAAATTAAAAAAAAATAAAAAAAGTTCAAATAACGATATCAAATGACGAACATTGTTCTACATACGAATAGTAAGTACTACGAGAATATGAGGGTAAAGAAATATTAAATGAACCTTGAAATGAATTTTGCTTGACCTTGTCAAAGTAGTTCAAGTGTTTGAAGAACAAAAGATTACAAACACATAGCATTTTATTTGGGAACAACTTTAGTGCTTCGTGTCATGATGTTTTTATTGTATTTTCTTCAGATATTTACACTGAGAAAGAAAGCATACATTTTCAGTAGGGGGTATGCTAAATATATTATATTAAATTGTCTGCTAAAGTACGCATTGTTTACGTATATTTCTTGTTATCTTTTGAGATATAAACACTTTTATATGATGAGACTTCATTTTCCTATCTTGATAAGAGAGACGACGACGAGGACGGTATATTGCTGATACTGGAGGGAAAAAAAAAAACAAAAACTGACACACGATATTTGTTTTCGTGCGGGAAATGTCATTTAGCACTAAAATCTCTTATCAAACTTGTCAATATTGTTATTTATATTTATTAGTTGTTAATTGCAAAAACAACAAAAACAAAAATAAATAAATGATATATAGATATTAAATATAGAAAATATATATACATAGTTGTTTAAGAAAAAAATAAAAAAAAACAAACGTTTAAGTGCGAAATTCCACAGCTTTTTTAAAGAAGAAAAAAACAAAATTATAAAAAAAAAGAAACAAAATTTTTTCCAAAAAAAAAACCTATGTCAATATTTTGTCTTATGTTGACAGAAACAACATCAGAATAGACGTCGCCGCATTCGATAAAAGCGAAAAAGAAAAAGACAGCAGCCAGCGGTGAAAAGGAAAACTCATTAATTGAAGGTAAAAATTAAAAAAACAAACAACAAATAACAACAGAAGAGACAAATAAACATAAATTGAAATCACGTGTTTGGGGGGAGATAGTGCTCCAAAAAAAAAAACAAAAAAAAAAGGTCGATTTTTAAGACAGCGAATTCGTTAACGAAAAACTCACAATAATAAATTATTTGTCACTTGTATCGCGATTCAAGTTGACAGCAAATGACGTGATAAAAGTTGAAAATGCCAGCTAATGACAAGCAATTAAGATCGTTCGCAGTGATCTTGTCGCCGCGCATCATCATCGTAGTTCCAAGCGCGAAGATCGCGCGAGAGAGTGGCGGCGGCGAAGAATTGAGATTTATAAAAAAAAAAAACACGCACAATATATTTTTTTTTTTTTTTTCAAACTTATTTTCTTTTTAAATTTATGTAAATTTGAAACTTCCGTTGATCGATCGTTCGAATGCGTTACCAATCGTTGTTGTCAAGATCAACCGATATTTAATATCGACAGCAATGACATCGATTTCAATGCAAATGAAAATAATTTTATTTTTTTCTTAAACTTTTTTTGACGCATACGACGACGTAACAATTTTACATTGCGTGTAAGCCGACGTGTTGCGTTGTGTGTAGGCCAACAAGGAGAGCACGACGAGCAAATTAAAAATCAAGTCAAGTCAAAGTGATACCTCGACACTAACTAAACGAAACGAAACGAATTTATTATCCAAGCGAAAATGTTGCTGTCGAAAACAGCGTTACTGCCCTAATAATATTCATCCAATTGTTAGGTATAGGACGGGGGCGATTGACGCATAGCGAGGTATGGTACGTTACTGCCACCGCGCCACCATAAGTGGATATAATATAAGCAGGCAGCAGCAGTAGAAGCAGTAGCAACAATA
Organism: Calliopum simillimum; assembly: GCA_951812925.1. Lineage (NCBI taxonomy): Eukaryota > Metazoa > Arthropoda > Insecta > Diptera > Lauxaniidae > Calliopum > Calliopum simillimum. The sequence continues at coordinate 16,164,669 of OX638372.1, read as the reverse complement.
ACAACAACAATAAAAAAAAATCAGTATACAAAATAAATATAATCGAGTAATTGTCAACGTAAGTTAAGTAGTTTATTGGACAATGGAACAGAATATATTGGAGAATGGAGATTTTGGCCGGTTGATGCTGAAAATTTAAAAAATTATTTAACACTATGTTTAGTCGGCATTTGCCCAAAAATTTATTTATTAAATTTACAGAAAATAGTCCAGATAATTAAACCCCTGAATTTTTTTGAAAACAAGGTAGGCTTGTAAATATTACAGCTTGTTAAAGTCAAAGTTTTTTTAGTTTCGGAAATAATTACTGGTCCTTCACAACACAAGCAATCATTGCAAAACTCTAGTGCTGTTAAATAAGTGTGAATATTTTTATATAAATATGCAACCAAAATCGGTTCAGTCCCTGTTTATATGCCTAAATCTCATCATATTCGCTATATTTTGAAAAGTTGTAAGGAGCGGCGGTGTCACGCCCCTAAATGGAAAAAAACGCTCTCACGGCTAAACCACTGCATCGAATTTTATGACATTTGGTATGGAGGTAGAGTTAACACTAAGAGAAATAATGATATGATCTTTACCGTTTTAAGTCCGCTTTGCCACGCCCCTAGAGAGAAAATGAACAGACATGGTTACTGCTAAGAATTTGTTTGCTTAAGTTAACAGTTGAGTGGCCTTTTAAAGTCAAATCGAAACGATCGAATTTCGGCCACAAGGCAAACTCTAGCTCTCAGATTATTTTTTTATTGTCAATTTTTGGACGATTCTAAGCATTTTGTTGACTGATACACTTATTTGTGAGACGCCAAGGTTTTGAGTAAAAACCATTTTTCCCGACTGCGCCAAAAAATGTCCATGTTCAAGCGGCCATATTTCGGTCAATTTTTAACCTAAGAAGCATTTTTAAGGAAATTTTATCTCCTTTTTTTATATTAAGCTATGTCTTTACTTAAGCTTTTTCGGTAGGAAATTAATTCTCTAGAAAAAGTTTCCTATGGAGTATATCGAAATTTTGCTTCTTTCTGTAAAGAGTGAATTTCTCCCACTTCTCCAATTTCCACCCTCTAACTAAATAGCACTCCGCTTCTTAAATGACCCACTGACCGATTTCTGTAATAAAAACCCATTAACGTTTTATGCCCCAGACAGACGGCAGCTCTAATGCACATTACAGACGCAATAATGTGAAACTTTTTAATGGCATAATTTTAGGCATTTTTTAAATACATATTTCATAGACATTGACTAAAAGAAAATTTCAAAATTCAGGGTCCAAAAAATTCTAATTAGCTTTACTGATTCTTAACTCACTATTAATCTTGTTTTTGATGTTTTAGAATTTTTTGGACCCTGAATTGGGAAATTTTCTTTAAGTGTATGTCTATGAAATATGTATTTTAAAAATGCTTAAAATCATGCAATAAAAAGTTTCACATTATTGCGTCTGTAATGTGCATTAGAGCTGCCGTCCATCTGGGGCACTAGTTCCTCTCTATATGACATAATATAGAAATAGTCTATAAGATTACAAAGAACAAAAATTTAAAAAATTATTGCATAGTTTGAAGAGTATACTAACTTTAATTCATACACAACATTTGATATTTATCTTGAAAAAAGTTTGTGCACAAGAGCAGGGACAAATCCAATTTTTTCACACAGTTAAAAGGCATGTGAAAACCAGGTAAGATAATAATATAAGTATATAGTAAGGTGGGTCGTCAAAACAAGATAAATGTCCATTGCCTTGTTAGATTTTTCGCAAAATATTTTGACTCTGGTGAATGCTTTAATAAGGCTAGAGTTTTTTGGGCCAAAAATACAATATTTGTATGGAAAATTTTTTATTTGGCTACATAACATGAAAAAAAACTTTACAATAATCTATATTTATAAAAATGAAATGGTGTCCGTATGTTGCTTATGAACGCGGAAACTACAAGGCCGATTTACATAATTTTTTTTTTAAATTGTTTGTTGTGGTCTGTAGAAGGTTCTTAAGGAGGTGGCATGCCACTGAGGGGAACGGGGGTTGCACCCCTCATACGAAAAAATACAAAAAATGCTATATCTCTACAGTTATACAAGTTATGATTATGAAAGTTGATGAACTTACGCATAATGTACATATCTACCATTCACCATGCAAAACTTGGGGGATATTGGGTGTAGGAGGATTGCATCCACTTTTCAAAAATACACAAAATGCTATATTTCTTCACATATCACAGATATCGTTATAAAACTTGGTACATACATGAATATTCTATCTACCATTTATTTGGAAAAACTTGGGCGGGGTGTGAGAAGGGGGAGTTGCACCCTTCATACAAAAAATATATAAAATGCTACATCTCTGTACCTATGGGAGCTATGATTACAAAAGTTGATACATGGATCTTTAGAAACCTTGGTGATTGGAAGAGGGACGATGGAGATGGATGGGACGTCGTACGTAAAGGCATCGGGAATGGGCGAACGAAGTCGCAACCAAGCCAGCTAGTAGTCTATAAAAAATGTTTAAGTTCTGCATGAAAAGTTTGTGGAAATTTACTCTCTGTCTCGGAACATTAATTTTAGAAATAGTGACAAATTCCCAGCGTGTCAGCCTTAAAATATGCTACGTTTCTGTGAATTTTCAAATATACTCATTCTCTTCTCAATAATATATTTTGTCGTTCAAGTTTCAATAAGGCATAGCATACTTACATGGTTTACGTTGTGTGAAACTTCACAAAATCGTAGCATACTTTAAGGCTCTACGTTAAAAGAGTGACACGTTTGATATTTGTTACTAATTCTAAAATCAATGTCCTGAAACAGGGAGCAACTTTCCAAAAACTTTTGATAAGTATCCGACGACGATCATAAGAGCAACTCGGTTACCGGACATAATCCCAACGGACATAATCCCCATTTTGGTCATGGGGGTTATATCCGCAAATTTTTCGGATATAATCCCAATGGGGGTTATGTCCGAAAAATTTAATTAAGATTGAACAAAATTTTTGCAGTAATCCATTTAAAAAATTTGTATACTATAGTGTTGGACGTTACAGACTGATCCGCGGCCGAAGGCCGCCGCGAAGCCGATGTTGGATTTTTGGGAGTTTTAAATTCTGATCTGCGGCCGCAGGCCGCCCACTTACCCCTACTTTTATGTAAAATTACTGTGGCTAGCAAACTAGGTGTTGGATATGTTATAGACTGATCACCGGCTGAAGGCCGCCGCGGAAACGGTATTGGAATTTTTGGGAGTTGTAAATCCTATGCTGCGGCTGTTGTCAATAACAAAATATCGTTATGAGGATTGTGTCCGTTTTTTCCTGGGGATTATGTCCGAAGCACTTTCGTAGTCCGTGGGGACTATGTCACGGCACCGAGCAACTCCTAATAAAGTGAGAGAAGTCACGATTGAATTAAGGTTATGAGTCAAACTCTAACCGCTATTATTGCGTTAAAATTTTTAGTTTGTAAGGTTTCAAAATTTGTTCAAACTTACAGAATTCGACAATCAAATTAAACCACTGTGCACTTAGCGCAATCACACAGTGCCTGAGTGGTATCACCAACACCACCATAACAACTAACCATCGTAATCAACAACGCCGCTTACCGCTGCTAACCACATCAATCATAAATGAGTAAGACGTGGATATGTAAAAATCATGAAATTAATAATAAAATAAATAAAAGAAAAAAAAAAAAGAATGTTAAAAGCAACAATACAGGGTATGCAAATTGGATATTGAAGAGAACATAGGGTGAATTAGTTGAGCAGGGTGGTGGTGTTGAAAGACATAACAAGTGCACTTTTTTTTTTTTTCTTTAGACACTTTAAATCTTATTAAGCAATAATATATGTATTATATTGTATAGTATCACAATAACAATAGCAAGCACATTACTAAAGTCTGAAGTAGACCCTTTTGAAATAAATGTATATTCAACAACAACAACAAACAAAGTAACAATAATTATGATGTGAATGAAGGAGTTCGCGCGAGCAAAACTTACAAGAATTTGCCACCAAATTAAGTGAAATTCATGCGCTGAATTAAAAAAAAAAAAAGAAAAAATTAAAAAAAAAAAAAGAAAAAATTAAAAAAAAAAAACAGAAAAAAAAAACACAGAAATTGGTTATGCTTTACAAAATAGCGAGAGTTAAACAGATAAAAGCAAAAAAAAAAAAAATGTAAATAAAAAAATATAGAAATCGGTAATTGTGCGCAACGACTGTATAAAAGTCTATATAGTAAGTATAATTTCAAAAGTCATGTCTCGACGAGTGAACTGAAGAGTCAACTATGAGCTGGACTACCACTACTGTGTTTCATTTTTCATATTACGATTTTATTCCACCCTCAAAATGAGTTACGACGATTCAATGGAATGCAAAACATAACTAAAGTCGTCGGCTGTTTAACTCAACAACAACAGCACAAGTTAAAAAGAAAGCACGACTTTTTATGCATTGGAATGCTCAGCTCAAGATGATCTACAAAATTATATCGTAAATGAGAAATAAGTGAGGTTCAAGTTGCTACGAGTCGAGGAGTTGAGTCTTTCGAAACAGTGGGTGGTGGTGGTGGTTGGTTGGTGTAAAATTAAAAACAATTATAGATATGCAATAATAAATAGTCAGGCTTTTTTTTCTTCTTAATTTTTGTTCATTCATTCCGTAGCAATTTTGGTTTGATAGATGATGACTGTATCACTATGTGACTCAAATAGAGAAAGTGCAAATAAAACACTTTGTTTGAAAAAAAAAAAACTACAAAAATTTGCTTAGCAGGAAAAGATGAAGAATATTGGGGTTAAGAGTTAAATCGTGTAAACTTTTATTTAACTTTTAAAAAAAATCGCAAACTTTATATTAAAGTGAATATGTACTCCTCTTCAATAACCTTTGCTTAAGTGTTAAATATTTGCCCACTTTTGTTTAAAGCGCAAATTCTTCAAAGCAAAGACCTAAGGGAAAAATAGAAGTCGCAAGCTTTATTCTACAGGCTTTTCTCTATCATTTAATACAAAGAACATAATAATGGAACAACCCTAAGAAAAAAATATAGTATTTTGAAAATGCGAGTGTTTTTAGTCGTTCGCTTCTATATAAATGGTGTCCCATAGTTCACGCAAGATTTAAATTTGCCGCCATTTGTGCGGTCAAATGTTGCCAACCAAAAGAGGCAAATAGTTTGTAATAATACACCTCAAATGTAAGGATAGTTAAATTCATCGATTTAACACAAGAATGCGTTATTTTTGTTTTTTTCATGTACAGTGGATTAAAAAACTTCAAAAATCGATTAAAAAAAAATCTGACGTGCTGGAGAAAAACGACGAGACACGAGTATTTTTTTTTACGCCTACTTTAAGAATTTTTTGGATTTTGACATGTGTTTTACGAAAAGTTTCTGTTAAAATACCTTTGTGTGATAACACTCTAATAACACTAGTCTACAGCCAAAATTCCCAGTGAATGCCACTATCCATTTTATATGTTAAAAGGGCTGCTGATTTTTTTTCGTGTCGTTTTCAAGATATCGGTAATTTTCGGTTTTCGGACCAAAAAAAAAAGATAGTTCCATTTAAATACAAATATCTCAAGAACCAATGTTTGTATTCAAACGTATTATATGTCATATTAAAGGTAATTAAATTTCCTACTTTTTGGTTGGTTTGTTAATTTCGGCGAAATAAATTGATTTCTAAAAAAAACATTTTTTTTTTCGAAAAAATTAACAAAAAATCAAAATCAACTGCAGATTTATACAAGAAATAACTTTTTTATAATTTTTTTTTGCTTTTTTTGCTTTTGAAAATTCTATAAAATTTGTTTTTGTAATTTAAAATAATTTTGCATTTGCTATGATGCAACAAGATCGTGAATACGGTTAATGTATTCCGCCAAAACTAACAAGCCAACCAAAAAGTGATGTGAATATTATTTATAGATATTTTAATTACCTTTAACATGATATAAACCGTTTAAACACAAACATTGGTTCTTGAGATATTTGTGTTTAAATGAAACTATCTTTTCTTTTGGTCCAAAAACCGAAAATGACCGATATCTTGAAAACGACACGAAAGAAAAAAAAAACAATGCAATTTTCGGAATCAGCAGCCCATTTTAAATATAAAATGAATAATGGCATTCACTGGGAATTTTGGCTGTAAACTAGTGTTATTTTTAGCTAAAATGCCCACGAGAAATGTATTTTCGAAATTTCATCCTACTGTAAAACTACATTTTAGATAACACTTGTTGTCCCAAGGAACATTTTAACCCATCATATTCTTTTTTCCAATACTGTGGGCGATAAAGAGTTCTAAAAAAACTTTTTGCGGAAAATTTTACTTAAACAAAATATGTTTAAAACTTAAGAATAAATAATACAATAGGGTATGTAGGGTTAGGTAAAATAGTTTAGCTTATTTTTAACTGCCTTAAACACAACAAATGCGCTTGTTTTTTTGTTAAAGACTATGAAAAGGGGCAGATTATTGAAATTTTTGTTTAATAGTAGTCACGACAAAACCGTTGCACCGATTTTTAAGAAATTTCAAATGGTGTTAAACTGAACCCCAAGGAAAGGTATTAAAAACTGTTTGTGCTTTACTGATAAAAGCGTCATAAATGTATATATATTTAATTAATCATATTAATCACTGTTTTCATCATTAGCAGCAGTAACATCTTTATTGCAACAGCAGCAGTAAAGCGGCAGCAACAACAGTTGCAACATTAATTTTATAATTTTCATCACACATTTGTTGGTACTGTAATATGTATTTGTATATTAATCATAAGCAAACATTTTGTTTTTGTTTTTTTATTAATGCGAGGGTATAAAATAACTACTAGTAGATGATGTCGTTGATGTAGATAAGAAACGTCAAACGAAAAAAATGTGGAGCAACAACAACAACAAAAATGCTGTTGTAATTTTGCGGAAATATTTAATATTTCATTTGAGATTTTTTTTCTTTTTTTTTTCTTTTGCTTGTTTATTAAAATTTTTTTATTTTTTTTCTTAAAACATTTTTGAAATTCTTGCTTGTTATTATGAAGAAGAGAAGGTATTTTGTTTTTGAATTTATGAAAATGCAAAATTTGCCTCAATAATTTTTTGCGCATTTATGTGTCAAGGGTAATAAGATTTTTATTGGGATGTTATTCGTGGCCATCAGAAATAATTTTGGATAAACTAAGATTAAACTTTTATTTAAAATACTAAATAAGAATGAAAGGCTAAATTACAACATTAACTTTTTTTTACATAACCTATAAAGCAAAGATATTTAGTACAGCTGCCTTGTTGCCCTAAAAGGAAATTAATTATCTTAAGATCTTCTTCCTTTACTTTTGGATGAATGTGTGATCGATAAGGAGAAGCTTTTAATTTGGAAAAAGTTTTCGATAGTCCAAGGCCTCTGATTATATCATTTTCTTCGCCAAAATGTCAAGTTGTTAGAATATAGCTAAGGGTAGATTAGAAATTAATATCCTCGAATTAATAAACAACAATAAAAATATTTTTATTGTTTTGAACAGATAATAAGCTCCAACCACCAATGACATCTGACACATGCTTGGATGGTAGCTAATAACAATAAAAATATTTCATTCAACAGAAAAAAGTTAGCGAACAGGCTTTTGGAACAGTGCATTTCGACTTTCTGTCAATATGGACTAGTTATAAAGTATCTGACAATCGCGATGATAATGATATCCAAGTGTTAAGTACTGTACATGTCTACAAAAGCAAACTAATTTATGAATTTAATATAAAAAATATAAAAATTTTTCTGAAAAAACATAGGATTTTGCGCTGATTTATCAATCAATAAAGCATTGGTTTTCTAAAACATTTGATGAAAATATTTATATGTATGTATCATGAACATTTCTCTATATACCCATCTGAAAAAAAGCGACTGTGAGCTTGGTTATTGCGAGTTAAAAGTAGTATGTTTTATTCAAAATTTAGGGGCAAAAAGGGTGCTTAAAGCCGATTTCTGCCCAAGGAGTTGTTTTGATTAATTTTTTAACCTTATCCCACTCAAACAAACTTATTGAACAAATTCTCATCAAAGGTTTTCACTGCCAGTATTTCGAGGTTGATTTAATATTAATAGTTTAACCATACAAAGAAAAAAGGCGCTTAAGCTCGGCTTATTCGCAGTAAGGAACTATTCCGATTTAATTTTCTTATTTTCCGACTCTGGGTAAATAAACGAACAAAACCTCATCAAAAAAATTCCACTTCCAAGACTTCGAGGTCATATAATATTAGTAATTCAAACTTGCCTCGTAAAAAAGGACTTAAACTCAGTTTAATTGCAAGAAGGACGAGTCGCGATTTTCGTTTTCACAGTTACCAACTCAGGAGGGGTAAACGAACAAAACCTCATCAAAAAATCTTCAGTGACTGCAAGTCGAGGTTGTCCCTATCTTCCCGGGAGGTGTGATTAGTTTTGTGCATTTATCCAAAAAAATGTTAAGATGGATTTATTGCGTTTTGTTATGGACCTCCTCATTTATAATCGACAAATTTTATTAAATATTAATATGCTTTTAATTAGAAGTCTAAGTTTAGATTATTGGTTTAAGCATAGTATTTTTTTGGTTGGTTCAAAAAAAAAAATGACTACTAATCATATTCTCGTTGTATTCTTTCTGTCCTCAAATATCTCTTGCTTGGTATACCAAGGCTTATCAAGGTGTTAGTTTATGATAGTTTAAAATATATCGACTAATTTATGAATCGAATTTTAGATTACGTCTTTAATAAATTTATGTTTCCGCCTATTTAATGACTTGAAAATTAAATTTTAACAAATGTTAGCGATAAAGCAATATTTGTTTTTGTAACTATTAACAAATATATGATTAATATAATCAAATTTTTCAAACATAATAGATGTTAAAAAATATTAAATACAAAAAAGCTAACAGAATTTTTATTTTTAATTTGATTTAAAGCACAACTGCAGTTTTGGTATTTTTTGTATCGGCTTTGGTATAACAATAAAAACACTATTTTGGGGAATGTTTCTTAGCTCCTTTATGTTTAAAAGTCAATCGTTCTTGTTAGAGATATCACTGATTTACAATTTTCCTATACAACTTTTACATCTGAACAACTTAACATAAAAGCGTAAATCGGATGTCAATTCCTTTATGAGTGAACGCCTTAAGTTTTTAAAAATTTTGCTTTTTATTTTACTATCTGGCATTAGGTTTACGGACGAACCATACGTATGACTAACAGCTTTTAAACAAATTACGGCAAACCTTTAAATTAAAAGGCAAAGCATTTTTTTATCATATCACTCAAAATACTTTTTACAACTTAAAAGCGCAAATTAAATTTTAAGCCACGCTATTTTTCCATATTTGTAATAGCATTTATTAGCATTAATTGTGTTAAATAACACAAATTACTTAAAAATAGACTGTGAATTAAAATATTCCTAGTATCAACTAACAGCAGCAGCATAATGACAACATCAGTGCCGGACACACTTTAGCAGCAGTAACTTCCCACAACTTGACACGATGATGATGCTGCTGCTGGTAGATGGAACACATTGAAATATGTGTAAATTTTAATAATAAACAGCAGTGAATACAATATCACTCACTTATCGGAATACAAATATGTACGAGTATAACAACAATAATTAAAAAAAAAAAAAACATACATATAACAACAATGACAACAATAACAACAACATTGGTACATGTGACAATAAAACATGCAGACATGCGAATTAAAAAAACTTGATGAAATCATCTTTGGAAATTGTTTTGTTTTGTTGTTTTATTTCTTTTTTCTTTCATTTATTTATTTTGTGTAAAATATGGGAGTGAAATTTATCGTAGTTAAAATGCATTTGTTTAAATGATTACGAATGATTTAAAAAAAAAATAAAACTGATAATTTAATTAAAATGAAAGATGACAAAATGTGGTATTGTATTTGAACAATAAAAAAAATAAATAAAAATATACGTTAACTGATAAGCAAATAACATGAAACAATTTATTTGAAAAATTATAAAAATCTGGCAAATTTTAAGCGAATTTAGATAAGATAGCTATTTATTAGCAATTAATTAAGTATACTTGAAAACGGGGAAAAAAAATAAATTCATTTCACTATCTAAAATAAATAGTTAAAGATTAGAGACAGCGCAGCAAGTAAGATACCAAAAAAAAAAAACTATGTCAAAATTTGTGTAAACACTCTTCCTGTTACCGAGTTTCCACTCCAAGTTAAACTATTTCCACAGCATCTTGATCTTTTTCCAAATCAAATCAAAAATTTTCCCAATCAATCTAAGCTTTTTTCAAATCAAATTCAAATTTTTTCAACAAATCACTTTTTTCAAATCAAAATAAGCCTTTTACAAATCAAATTAAACTTTTTTCAAATCAAAATAAACCTTTTTCAAATCAAATTAAACTTTGTCCAAATCAAATTCAGTCCTTTCCAACAATTAACTTTTCCAAATCTAATTAGCCTTTTTCAAATCAAAATACATTTTTTCCAAATCAAATTAAACTTATTCCAAATCAAAATAAAGCTATTCAAATCAAAGGAAACATTTTCCAAATCAATTTAACCTTTTCCCAAATCAAATTCAGTCTTTTCCAACAATTAACCTTTTTCAAATCAAATTAACCTTTTCCAAATCAAATTGAACTTTGCAAAAAATACAGTTAAGTTTATACTGAAGCGAAACTTTTAGGATAAATGCATTACAAAAAATTGTACAGCTCTACAAAGTAAAAAATTTGTTTTTTTTTTTTTTTTTTTGTATTCTCGAATTTTATAGTTAATTAGAGGAGTTTGGAACCTCCTATTTACGAATCTGAACTTAGTTTTTTTTTCTATCACGTCAGGATTCTGTGTTATCCTTGATTCCATGATAAAGTGTTAAGTGTACTTTTATTTTAGCCAAATGCATCGGATAGCCATGAATTTCCTGATAAAACTTTGACTTTATCCTCTTCCATTTGGAACATTACTTAACGAGTTAACATCCATTGAAGTACAGGCATCTCAACTCCACACAAATATAATTTAGTCATTAGTATGAAGTTGAAAAAACTTTATTTCAATGGACGATAGCTGTGAAAGTATTGATTCAATTGGAAATGTTGAAAGGTGAAGTTTAATAAATATTCGATGCTGTTGTCAAATATCAAATGCACCATTTACTGTTAGTGTGATAAGATTTTTGCACTTTGAAGCAGGATATCTTAGGTTCCTGACGTAATGCAAAAATATCAAGTTCAGATTCGCAAATAGAAGTTCCCACGCCTCAGCTACAGAATACTGGAATGGAAAACATTTGAGGGAAGAACTGATTGGTCGGCAAGTTAGTCTCAAAATCTGTATATAGCTTAATCGTTTTCAAAAAGTAATTTGTACTATGTAGAGTTCACTTGGGAGATTCCTTTTCTGGCATGGTTCACACTGAATACAAATCGTTCTTACACAAAAGCCCAATGTCACATAGCCATTGCATAGAAGTTATTATGCATAAATTCGATTGAAGTATTTAAAAAGATTTAAGTTTCAACATACCGCATAAATCCACCATCGCCACGCATTAGTAAAGCACCATGTTGTTGTAAACTCTGTTGGTACTCATTAAAATCACCATTAGCACTGCTGTTTCCGCCAGCACCTGCTGCAGGCGTTAAGGAACGTAATCCACTACTATTGCTTGTTATGCTACTGGAACGACTTGTGTTGCCACCACCACCACCACTAACTACTGCACCACCGCTGTCTAAGACCGCATGCGAAGGCAAAGGATGATATGAGATCAACTGTTGCTGTGGAAATGCTTTGGTTGTTGTTGTTGCAGCCGAACTATTAAGCGGAATAAGAGCACCAGCCACATTACCATTGCCAACAGTAAGTGGTTTTGGAATTGTAATGGTAGTTAAACGATTGGATTCCGGTGTGTGTGCTATACTTGTATAATGCTGTAAATTGAAAGACGAAAATATTTAAAATTTATTTAAAAGTTTTACATTTGCGTAAAAACTACAATTGAAATGCATATTTCACACATACCATTTGCAGCACATCACATTCCTTAGGCACAACATGCAACGTCAACACCGAAGGCGTCATTTTTATCATCGATACAATCGTACTGTAGGCAATACCAGCAATTGGTGTGTTGTTTACCATTAGAACACGATCGCCCGTCTGTAAATTGGCATAGTGAGCGGGTCCATTCGGTTGAACTTCTTTTATGAAAATGGTTTCCATAGCTTTCACTTGGTACGGATCGGATGCTTCCTACACACGAGACACGATAAATACAGCGGCAACAGCACCAGCATAACAAATTGACAAAAGCGTTGCGGAGGAAAAAAGAAAGAAAAAAACAAAATGTGGAGTTAATAAGTGTGCAAAAGAGAGCGAAAAACGTAAATGATGAAAATTGGAGAGAGTGTTTGCGAATCTAAAATGTAAAAATATACAGGGTATGTCTTTTGATGTGATGGATAAAATGAAAAAAAAAAAAAAAAATAATCTGAAAACTATGTTACAAAATTTGGCGTTTCCTCTTATTCCGTCATTAAAAATCGCTTATTAACATCTTGTAAATAAATGATTTCTTGATATTTGTAATATTTGTTCATGATTGAGTATTTTTAGTGTATGCTTATAGTGATTTACCCCTCCAAGTTAAACCTTTTCCACATGTCAACCCTTTTCCAAATCAAAATAAACCTTTTCTCAATCAAATTAAACTTTCTCCAAATCAAATTAACCTTGCTTCAAACAAAATTAAACTTTCCAAATCAAATTTTTTATTTTGGAGTTGAAAACCTGTACTTTATTGATTCGTGCAATACAAGTCGTATGAGTGACATTTAATTGCATTTTATTCCAAGATCATAGAATGATACGAGACAGAAGAAAAATAAAGAAAACTCATCCATATCAAAAATCTTAATGTGACCGATCCCAAATTTTAAAAAAAGGGTTCTCCACATTTTTGAAAAATGTGTTTTAGATAGTATTCAAAATCAGTTGGATGGTTTTAGAAGAAATCATGTATTACGAAAGTCTAGACTTAATTGAAAATCATTTCAAAGTTGTCTTTTTCGAAATGCCACTTTTATTGAACAACTAAGTACATATATTATCATCTCTAGGATTTTTCCTCAATAAATCTCTTAATGTTATCTCTGAGACATTGACCTTTTCACCTTGATATGTATATACTTTTTGAATGATGTGAAATCAAATTACAATCTGTTTTTGCTAAACCCTGTATATTCAAATGTAAAATGTATAAAAGTAAAAAATCAGTCAAGCTTAGTAGAAATTAACACAACAATAAAAACAACAACAGAAAAAGACACCGGTAATACTAAAGCGCGAAAACTAAAGTAAACTACGAAAATACAATTTTAATTTTATTGTTTTTTTCATTTATTTTTTTCGTTTTTTTGTTTTTAGTGTTGCATTTCATTCATTCCGTACGCTTTTACCTGTGGCCAAGAGGGATCATCTTCCGGTGGATAGGCAATAAAATGACGCAGCGTAAAACCGAAACCTTGATTCGCACGTCGCCGGATTACAACAACTTTTGGTTGTATTGTATTTGAGTTTTGCAACATTTTGGACAATTTCTTTTTCTTTTGTAATTTGATGTTTTGTTTTTGTGTATGGTTCTTTTTTTTAATTCGTTATAATTATTGTTGTTGCTTGTACTGTGTTTTGGTTGACTATTGTTGTGCTGTTTACAATTTTTTATTATTTTTTTTCTGTTCCAGTTTTCAATTTTTTTGCAGTTGGCCTTTTGACTCGGTTAAAGTTGGGTAAAATTTAATTTCAATTTCGTAATCATTATCATATGCGGAGTTGGCTTTGTTTTCTTATTTCTTGTGTGCGTTAAGTTTATGGCGATGACTCCTTTGTTGTGCTATGTTTCTGGTCCTTCTGTGGCGTTAAGAGCGGTGGTTGTAGGCCGTTTCGTTTTTTACATAGGTTATGCATTTTTTATCAAATAACTTTTACACTGCGCTCCGTTATTTTGTATTTTGTTGATAGTGCTCTGTAAGAGAAAAGATAAGAGAAATTGATTATTATAAACAGGAAATAAGTGTTTTCTATTACATTTATTGAATTTTTTCCCTCATGATTATCACAAATGAGTTTAAATTGTTTTGACTTCTACATATTTTGCAAATTTTAAATAAATAAATACAACTTGCGAGATTCGCGAGAAAAGTCTGGGAATTATAAATGATGCCATTTTTTTCATAATGCTTTTTTAGTGTGAATGTCCATTCACACACTTAAATTATTATTATAAGAAAATCACTATGCTTAAAAGTTTTTTATGCCATTACTATTTTTGGCACTAGTTATATTAACACAGTGCGACAAATTAATACCAAAAAAAAATAAAAATTTAATGATATCTCGCTAGTATTTTGGCGCCCATCGTGGGGCGAGGCAGATGTCTTTGATATATTGTTGCGTCACTTATGAACTCAACATTTTGATAACTTGCTGAGACATCTATCATTGAAGTAATGGTTTCGCAATCCATACAACTTTATTTTAATCAATGGTTGATATCTCGGAAAGTAATGATTCAACTGAAAAATCCAGTCGGAGAATGTTGAATGCCTGCTAATAATCATGCCTTCTTTCTTGCCTTATTTAGGATCTTTTAAACATACTCGGATGCCTTCTAAGGACAGGCCTATAAGACCGCCTAACGCTTTCTTTACTACAGATTCTTTTAACATACTATTGTTCTTTCATATTAAAAGCGATCGCAGAAGGCCTTCATTGTTCCCTTCTTTGTGGAAGCAGGCGAGTCATGTCTTGGTGATCAAAGACATTATGTGTAAAAAAAAAATAAAGAAAGAAGGGAAGGCAGCATGCCTGCTATTGCCCTTTCTAATAGAAGCGATGATAGAAGGCTACATTGCTTAATTTTTTGTAGATTTTTTTCAGATATTATAACTCTCAATATATTTAATAAAAGTACTTTTTAAGTACATCTTGCTTGGTACATAATTTTGGATTTCTATGAAAGAGTAGCCATCAATGACATCCAATATAGGATATGTCGATATTATTATGCTTGTTTCTGTTATTTCATATTAGAAGCGATCGTAGAAGGCCTGCTTTGCTCCCTTCTTTTAGAAGCGAGAGTGCCAGGCCTTGGCGCCCAATGACATCATGTGTAAAAAAGAAAGGGAGAAAGAAGGGAAGACTGCAGGCCTACTGGCTCTCAAAGAAGGCCTAGCATCATGCCTATTTGACTACTCTTTCTCCTACTGGGAAGTTAAACGGTAAGATATAATGAAAAAGATTTGGGAGTTTTCTGAATTTTAAAGCAAGAACAACTCGGATCACAGACCTGATAGAGAAATATGGTTGCCATGTTCGGAATCAGCGACCGCAAATTAATCAAAGAAAGTTATCGATATCTCATTTAAAATTTCGTGTTTTAAAGTGTAATCATCAGCAATAAGAAGAAAACAAATAATTTTTTTTTTTTTTTTTTTTTTCAATAAATGAATGGGTTTATTTACAAGTGGAATAAGTCCAATTCCGGAAAAATTGAGTTTATGGTAGTTATAGCTAGCTATATATGTCCACTTATTATATTGAAAATTACAGACTCGCTAGACCACGATTTCATCAAAAATTACTCAAAAGAACTTTTCATGAAAAACATTTTTACAAAAATGATTTTTTTGAAAGTGGAATAAGTTCATTTTTTCATTTTTTACTATGTAGAAGATTTTGCTTTTAAATCAATTTAAAAATATTGGGAAGTGTTATTAAACCGGTGTTAAGTGTTTACCACTGTAAATTAATCAAATTTTGTTATGCTGTAAAAATTTTTACAAGGGTAATAGAAAATAGTTGAGTTTTTTTGGTCTGAATGGACTTATTCCACTTTCATTTATAATAAATTTAAAAATTT
The DNA here is from genome assembly GCA_951812925.1 of Calliopum simillimum. NCBI lineage: Eukaryota > Metazoa > Arthropoda > Insecta > Diptera > Lauxaniidae > Calliopum > Calliopum simillimum. Next base: position 16,148,664 of record OX638372.1, on the reverse strand, counting down.
GTTATACTTTTGTATGACTTATTCCATTTTTACTCACAAAATATTTTGTAAATTAAAGCAAAGGAAAATTAAAACTTAGAAAAATTTTACTTTAAAAACTGTTGTTGTTTCTTTTCTTTTCTTTTCGCTCAATTTTCGTAAAAAATATTGTAATATAAATCAAAATAATAAAATTTAAAAAAACAAAATTAGGAATTTGTAGTGAAAAAAAAAAACACAGCCGGTTTTCAATTGAAGCTTGAAAAATGGATTTTAAAAGGCAAATCGCTTTAACTGCCCATAACTTCTAAACCATGGACTTTTTCGCTTATGATCTTAAGTTTTGTAGAGAATGACTAGATCAACATTATCTTCTGAGGTTTTGGTCCCAAAATGAAATTTATTACTGTTTTGGTACAAAAATAGCAATTTTTAAGAAAATTTTTTGACTATTATTTTTCCAGAAATTGTTTTTTTTTTTGTAATTTTCAAAGAGCGGAACATTCATTCTGGAGATCCTTTATTTTAGGGAATTAAATGTAGATTAATTTAAAAACAAAATTACTAAAAAAATATATATTAGTTTTTAGGGTAAGGAGGAACCGGTCGCAAAGTTGAAAAAAAAAAATCAGTGTTTTAATTTGTTTTTAATGTTAATTGTTAAGTTAACATTTGCGGTCGCTGAACACGGAAATCGGAATTATAATTCCTTCTTTTTGCCGTTCCAGTAGAGATAATCGAAAAATTACGATTTACGAGCACGCCATTTAATAAAAAATTTAAATCAATTTGTCGTGAACTGCAAAAAGGTGTTAAATTACTCATGAGCACTTAATAAATAAGAAAAACATATTATTTTGAAATCCGTTCATCGACTATTTAAAATGAAGTCGAAAAACGGTATTTAAAAAAAAACACAAAAAACAAAAACAATAATAGTCATTTTCGATGTATTTTACGATGCTGAATTCGAATCTGGCCTATGGAATTAATCTATCGCTTATGGTTTTAGAGATATACTACCCTAAATGTTCAAAACCACACTCAGGAAAAAAAATTGGATTTCCAACAACTTTATGTTTTGATTCAAGAATTTTTGTTGGTTAAAATCTTCCCAACAACTTTTGTTCTTGTTTCAAAAACGAAACTGTTATTTATTAAATTAAACGAAAAATTCTTGAACCAAGTACAAAGTTGTTGAAAGTTCAAGAGCGGAAATTGTTGTTTTGAAAACGAAAAGTTGTTGAAAGTTTAAGAATAGAAATTGTTGATTCAAGAGCAAAACTGTCAATAATATTTAAGAATGATATAATTGCTCGAAGAATAATTGACAATTGGATTGCTTTTTGTATGTATGTATATGTGCTTTTGCAGTTTATTTTAAAACATTAAGTAAACTTACAAACACGGTAAATTATATAACAGTAGTAGTAGCAGATAAACCTTATTTGCAACAAAAGACGTAAGATAAGTAGTACATGTATGCATTGTCTTGTAGTTCCTGCACGATGAATAAGGCAAAAAAAGTTTTCATCCATCCCGATGGTCTTGTTTTCTCTCTACGTCTTTATTGTTTCTTTAATTTTTATCAACAATTATCTTTTTTAGATGACTTTTGGAGTACCAAACTTTCCTTTACATTGTTGGTTTTTCCAAAAAAGCTTAGTTTGTCTTTTTAGTGATTTCCAAATAATGTATTCGAAACTCTTTAATTTGATTACTGGATCAGGCCTGTCTCTGCGAATCATGCACAATTAGGATCCGTAATATTCTTATATTGTTCGTCAAAGATAGTGACAATCGAACAAACATTACCACATGGAATGTCCGAATACTTAATGAAACAGGCAAGATACTTCAAGGCGCATGAGAACTTCACAGATGGAAAAGCGTTGACGAATGTGAATGGTGGGGCGTAAAATGATATCTTCCGAGATGAATTTGTTTTCTACTTAAAATATAAAGACTTTCCAATAGCAATTCCAATAGCTCTAAATAGTTATTTTCATTTTCTAAAAATTAAAAATATTTTCTTTTTTATATTTCAGTTTTTTTGGAATAATTTACGTACCCTTTTGCCGATAGAATTATTTCAAATTATTCAAAGATAGACTGATTTGAAGTTTTGAATTTTCAAATATTTTTCGTATTATTATATGATAAATGCGAAAATATTAAGAATGAAGTTGTTGATTTAAGAATGAGACATTAATTTCAACAATTTAAAAATCACAATTTTTTAAGAAGGAAAAATTGTTGCTTTAATAACACAGGTTTACAAAAGAAAAAATGTCATGGCGTTTTGACCAGACTATGTGTTTCCTAGGGACTTTGACGTCCTGAATCCGAGTCCCAGGTCCGTTTTTTTCCAGAACGTCTGAGAAAAAAGATTTCAAGGTCATATGGAGGTCAAAATGGGGATAAATTCGCTAAAATTCTGAAACTAATTTTTAATCATTGAGCTCTTAGGTCTTAAAAAGAATATGTGATCAAAAAGGGTATCTCGGACCTAGTTTCGAAGATATAGCCATCGGAAGATCAGAATATATATCTTCTATGAAAACCGCTATAAGTTGGGAGCCTCTGGATGGATTTGGAAAATATTATTAGTCCGAGATACCCTTTTTGATCACATATTCTTTTAAAGGACTAAAGGTTCAATGATAAAAAATTGGTTTCAGAATTTTAGCGAATTTATCACTAAACGACACATGACCTCCATATGACCTTGAAATATTTTTTCTCAGACGTTCTGGAAAAAAACGGACCCGGGATTCAGATTCAGGACGTCAAAGTCCCTAGGAAACACATAGTCTGGTCAAAACCTGTGTAATATTTTTTTTTCTGAGTGCACTATTATTGATGTTATACAGAAAATGCACGTAATTGTTTGCCCTTTTATATCATATGCAGAACTAATTAAGCCCTTTACAACGCTATGTAGTTTTTAAACATCGCACATCACCGGCAGAAGTTATGGGAAAAAAACATTTTGGCTGTAGAATGGTCCAAAAAAAAAAGTTGTTCGTTTCCTAGAGTATCTCAAGGTATGCGTTCAAATAAGGGGTGGTTTTTTCAATGATTTTTTTATCGACGCGGCCTAGTGAGCAGTGCCACGCTTCTAAAGAGAAGGTATGCAATGAATGAAAGTTTGCTTAAGTTTACAGTTGCGTGGTCTTTTTAAACTCAAATTGAAATGGTCGAATTTCGGCCACAAGGCGAACTCTAGAAGTTTCAAATAATCTACTGAACATTCGAAAATATACAGCTTTTTGAAGGAAAAATAAAAATTTCCCATACATTTTTATATGAAAATCAGGAAGGACCTATCGGTTTAAAATATACAATTTAGATATTCGCATGTTTTCGTTTTTATTAAGTGCCATCAGTTGCGAACCGCAACGGATTCATTATTGCCGGATTACATCGATTGAAGAAAAATATTATTAAATTTTAATAGTTTTTTATTAAATATGAAATTTACATTAACAAACAAGTTATTAAGACTTTAATAGGTAATTAATAAAAATTAAAGCAGCAAAACAAAACAAAAAAACAGCTAAATCAACATTTAAAGTCATTAATAATAAATGCAACAACAACAACTGATGGTTATAAAATAATAAAACAACAAAAAGAGCACAACTGAATAAAAAAATATAAATTTTTAAGCCCAGAAAGTAAATATGGTAGGTAGTAGTAATGGGGTTTCTTTATTAAATATTTTTTTTATATTTTTTTTTTTTTTTTTTTTTCGAGATTAACAAACAAAATTACAGCCAAAACATAAAAATAAAACTACAGCTAAAACAACAACAGCACCATTTAAACGCTGCCCCGCTGGTTGCACAGTTGAAAAAGTAATGCGAAATCTTGTGTAAAATTCAATTAAGCGTTAATATGTACATATATAAAAAAAATGGTCAATGACCGTAGTATGATGTTTAGTATAAAAACATGTAATATAACCAACAAAACTGAAAAAGAAAACAACTACAATTAAAATAAACATAAATTAAAGGGTTGATTTCACTTCGTTACAAAACAAATAAGCACTGTAATTATATAGTTAATAAAACTTAACGGTTGTTATTTAGAAGAGAAAGAAAAAAAATAATTATTGCCAACGGGCACAAGTTTATGCTTATTTTTCGCGTTAAACTTTACAAATGTCAGTTTTTGAAGTAACGATATACTTTGCCAATGAAAAATTCAAAAGTTCAAAACTTCATTCCTTGTAAACAACATATAATAACTATTTAGATTTATATGATAACTATAAGATGTTAAGATTTACATTGATTGTGAAACCTTACAAATGTTTTATAAAAGACTTAGGTAACAAACTTTTCTTTCAATTTAATAAAACAAAACATTTTAGCTTAATGAAAATAAACAAGAAAATTTCGTTCAGTATGTTTCAAATGAAATGCACAAAAAACATTTCAGTTACTTATATTTCAAATTAAATAAAATTCGTCGATTTCATCTGTTTGGTGCTTCTCAAAATCGACCTTAATTGCATTAATTTATCTCCACATGAAGACATTTTCCCTCAAATTTTTATTAACCAGAAATCACTCTGTACTAAATTTGGGAAACATGATGTTCTGGCGACCTTTGCCAGGTTCGTTCAAAACAAAACACTGTTCGGTTGAGATTTTGATACCATTTGAATTGAGATTTGCGCAATTTTACATCAATAATTTAACGTTTTCTTGTTTACATTCAAACCAAACTACTTAAAATTTATTAGATTCCGAAGGGGATAAAAAGCGCTTCAAAAGGCTTTCAGAAGTGCTTTCTTTGCAGCCATATGCGCTTCTGCTCCGCAATACTCATTCTTCGTTTTTAATATTCTATGTCCTAGGATGTAAGCGTTCGAAGCTTTTTTAGAATATGGAGCCAAGACATTCAGCTAAATTAGTGAAAAACTTGTTTTGGACTGGCCAGCTCAAAGATCTGATCTAAACCCAATAGAGAACCTTCGGAATTATGTGAAAAATATTATTGGATAGAAAAACTATAAAAATTTGGAAGAAACTTTGGGCAAGATTTCAAGAAGCTTGGTATTCCATTTCAAAGAGCAGATGCCTCGTAGATGTCGCGAAACAATCAAGAATAGTGAACAAACCACAAAATACTAACGTTATAAGTAATAACAAGTTCTTTTAAGCAGGTTATTCAATATGGTTGCTTTCCTTTTCCACAGGACTTCACAAGTGTGCTATTTCTGTTTCCAGGTGTTTTTCCATTTTCAAACGCTTAAATGACTTTAACAGAGCTAAATGAAGGAAAATATTTGAAGTTTGTGGTTTTTTTAAGCCTATGAACTCCAAATTAATTTTTTACTTCAATAATCCAAACATATTCCTTCGACATACTAAATAAAATACATTTTTTTTAAAATAAACTCAATCGTGCTATTTCTTTTTCCATAGCTGTATATAGTAAATTATGGTGGAATTTGCTAACAGGAAAGTGGAAGATCCTATCTTTTCAAACTCACCACAAAGAAATGTAAGTTTCCTGATACGTTTTCTTGTAGATATGTATGTATACACAATTTTCGTAAGATGTTTTTGTTTTTGGAAATTTTGCACATGCTACCAATTCACTTAAATGTCAAGGTTTCTTCTAAGTCACATTACTCTTCTTCATCTGCTCACTCTTTTTTCATAGATTTTATTTATTTATTTGCATTGCCTCAGATCAAATTAAAATAAAGTGAAATTGAAGTAAATTCAAGAAAACCGTGTTGCCGTTTCGTCTTGGTCTTCAAGTGCAAATTAAAGCTAATTTTTCTTTATAATGCTACGCTTTGAATGCGATTAAAGCGAACTATATGAATGTAAATTGAAATTTCAATTTAAAAACAAGTGGCCACTCATATTTTCTCAACAATAAGCAGAAAAAAATAAAATGCTATAGCAAAAAATGGGATCATTAAAGTCTGTTGTCAAGTCGAATAACAATCATGCCATCAACGGAACATGCTAAACGTGACTCATTTCACAAAGGTCGTAATACCGGCGTCATAAGAATTTTGAATTACTGATCGAAATCAGGTAAATATGTACATACATAAATCAATTTAAAATAAAACTTAACATGTTTTTTGATTCAGAACAAATCAAAGCTTCACAAATATTTTATGAAATGAAACCATACAAATGTTGCCTAGATTTTGTGTTTAGTAGAACTATAATTACTGAACAGACCCGTTAATATATAAACTATACGAATATGTTTGTATTTCTAAAACTTATCAAGCCCTTTCCTTATTAAGATGATATTTTCATTATTATTAGAAATTATTTTTATTATTATAACAACAAAATTGATTGTCAAATTTATATATTTACAGCAATCATAAATAGATATAAACTAAAGAATGAGTAGGTAAGACACAAAGAGAAGGTGAAATTATCAATACAAAGAGGCGCAAGTAATTTTATCTATACAAAACGTAGAAAACGTAAGGAAAACGCAGTTAATTGTGTGTTGCAAACAAATGTAATGTGGAGAAACGACAAACGGTAAAATATCGAAAAAGTAATCGAATCATAGCAGTACATACATAGCTTTGAGGTTCAATTATAACAATATATGTCTTTTCGTTTATATAGAATTTTACTTGTAGGTACTTGTATTTATATATAAAAAAAGAAGAGTTTATTGCACCGAATAGATAGAAAAGTAATAAAGAAATAATAAAAAAGAAAATTAAAATTAAAAATGTATTTAAAACGTAGTAAACTAACAACAACTGTAATAATTGATGATAAGTTTACACGTAAAAATAAAATAAAAAACCCCAAAACAATAAGTACCTTATAAATCGTTATTAAGTGTATATTGGTATAATGATGAGTACACAATATTAGTTAAAAAAAGCATTGAGTAGGTAGTTGAATATTTTAGTAAATTAACAAAGTTTTTAATTGCTAGAAACAAAACAATATAAAATGTCTGTTAATAATAAATTAAGTAAATAAATAATTAAGTAAACGTGATTTAATAGACAGTTAATTAGAAACGTTAGATCATATTCTAGCCAAAATACGAAAAATAAAGTTGTTGTTTTTGCACTTTGAACTGTTGGAATTGGTAGAGTAGAGTTTTGTGGTAAGCGTCATCCATCTTGTTTTCCGAAAAATGGATTTCAGATTCGTTATAAGCAACATTAGAAACTCCCATGTACCGACTGAATAGATGCAGTTTAGCAGAATTTAGTTTGCCATTTCAGATCTGTCATTTTTTTTTTTTAATGCATTTCAAATTCGTACCTAATCAGCAACATCAAAAATCCCTTATTACCAATTTTCGTGAGAAAAGATGCAGGTTAGCAAAATTAAGTCCACTACTTTAGATCTTTTTTTTTTTAATAAATGGATTTCGGATTCATAATCAACATTATCAAAAACCCATTATTACCGACTTTCAGAATTTTGGCCAGCTTTTCGATTTTTCGACTACTGTGAATTTGTTTGAAAAAAAAAAAATGCCAAGTGCATCGGAGAGCCATGAACTGCCATGAACTCCTTCATATAACTTCATGTTCTTACTTTTGCAATTGGAACCTTACTATCCGAATTATCATCTATTGAAATACTGGTATCTTAACTCCATACACAAATAAATAGTCCGTTATATGGAGTTGAAAAACCTTAATTTGATTAGATGGTAACTGGACAAGTAATGAATTGAGAAGTTGGAAGGTAAAGTGTAATGCGTAAGATTATGGCTTGCGATGGTGTTGACAGATATCAATTACGCCATTTAGCTTTAAAAACGCCTCGAAACAGCGATTTCTGGCTTTTGAAGAAGGATATCTTAGAATCCTGATACGACAGAAGAAATCAATTTCAGATTTGTAAATATGAGATCTCACATCTCCATAATCAGTTACAAAAAATAATAAGGAGAAGTTTTTGTTTTAATATGCAATCTAAAAGCAAAAGATAAAAAACATAGACAATCCTACTATCACTTTTCACCCAAAAAAAGCTTAATATATATATATGTATGCAATTATAAAACAGTTTACGCGTATAAGACGAGTGCATAGCCCTTAGCTAACGATAAATTAACTAAAGCCACTTACATATATTGTATATCATATCAATACTCACTCTCAATACATATTGATAATGCGTCATAATTTAAAAGAAAATCTATTGAATAGATATAGCCTCGACGAACAAGCACAATATCTATCTATCTATGATTTATAGATTAAAAGACTGATAGAGGCATAGGAGGCAACTACAGATTAAAAATGAATAGGTTACATGCACATATAATTATATACCACTGCAGTGTAAGTAACAGGAAGAATGTAATAAAACAAATTTAAATTAACTGATAAATACGATCAAATAACAAATATGGCTCACTTAAATGATCGCATTTTTTTACTGTTCACTTTAAAAAAAAAAAAAAAGTTTTTTAAAAATACAGATCGTTCATCTTTTGTCCGTCCGGTCCGTACTTTTGTCTTCGTTGTTTTCCGTCAGTAAACTACAGTAAGCAAATATAAAATTATTAAAATAAATTTATTTTATTGATTGAAAGCAATTATCTCTCTCTTTGCGGTTATTAAGGTTTTGATTGTTTTTTATCTTATTTATTGTGTATACACGTACTTATTGCTCCAATGATCAGGAGGGCTCCGAGATATTGAATGAAAAGTTGTGTTGCGCGCTATGGCATGTCTAGGCTGTATGCCTGAATGACATGACAATGAGAATTGGAGGTTAGTTATAATCAGTTGCTTGATTGACGCACTGGCACAATATCTGTTGGCAAATTTTGCGAATTCAGAAATGTCGACAATTGTCTGTCTATCTGATTAAAACAAAAGCAACTCAGTATAGAAATATATATCTGTGGTACATATGTACAGGCGGACAGCAAAAGAAATGCAAGTGAGAAAGAAGAAAACAACAAAGCAAGTTTTATTATCTACTATTCATTACCTTGACCCCGATCCCTGACCTTTAAACTCAAATATTCAAGCATTATGTCATGATTTTTAACGTAAAATGTAATAAATTTGGCGACCATGTTCCTGCTGCCTTTGTGGTTTTCTTTGTTGCTGTTGAACTTTTTAGTCACGCACACAAGCATATGTACACTTTCTGTATTCCCAGTCAGAAAAGTGGTACACGAAGATATCTAAATAGATTACATAATAAGTAGCCAAAATGGTGGTACTCAGTGCTGCCAACTCATTTTGAGTGAACATTAATAGCCTTATCATGTATGACGAACGAATAAAGTGACTGATTTTCACTCATTAATATCAACTTATTAAAACTTTTTATTAAGAACTTACTATAACCTTAGCGTTCATTTTAGTTCAAAGAATAAGGTTTGTAAGCATAAACTTCAAATCATCTGTTAACTTGGAGGATATAAGCAGTTGAAAATCAGTAAAACGATTCGTTTGTCATACATATTTCAAAGAATAACAATTCAAACTTTTGAATGAGATCCCGAAAACATTTTTTTTAAGTAATATGGGGTCGCTGATTTCGAATGGGGTGTCTTACCCCTTTTTTTTGGAGTGAAATTGATATACCTAAAAGTTTATTAAAATCAATTCTTTCATTCTTGACGATTTAGAGGAAGTAAGGCGCTATAAACCAAACAAATTTTTTTACTCAAGTAACATTTTTTCCTGATTCCCCCTTCTACCTTTCTGGAGCATTTAAGAAACTAATTTTTTTGAGAAAACGGTCAGCTATCAATGTTTATTCAAAAATTTGTCCCACATAAATAAATAGTAAGGGTTACTGAAGGCGTTAACCATACCTGCTTAAGGTTTAATATAGTATGCATGTAAGTTCTTCTGGATGTCGGCAAATTAGTCTGATGATATGATTGTGGTGACCATTGAAACAACGAAAACAAGCCTTCCAATAGTTTTTTTTTTTTTGCTCCTCTTAATGCATTTTTGCCTTGACACAGCTAATGTCATCTGATCCATGCTTGTTGGTAGCAAATAATGGAAAACAAAACTTGTTCAACAATTAGTATTGGGCACAACTTAAATCACAATTTTCGATATCGAATATTTTTCGATATTCCGACGCTTGTACGCTGTAAAGTATACGTTGAACCTTATTATTTGCTCGGTTAGTGATGTTTTGGACAATTGTTTTTCAAAATATCTTACTAAAATAATTTTTGTTTTTTTTTTCCAAACTTTTGATCAGAAAATTATTATAGAAAGTGTCATATCTTGCTATCAAAATATGTATCAACAGGTTTAACAATATTCTCATTGGGTTATAGGACATTATACCGTACTAACAAGCAAATTACTTAAACAAAATTAAATTTTCTCACCTCCTTCAAATTGTCTCTCATATGTCTGTCTGTCTGTATTCAGGCGCGCTTGCTTACGTCTGTTTGTATGTAAAAAAAAAAAAACAACGAAAAATGAAAATACACAGTATAAACATTTCCTTTTGATTTGGCAAACAAACCTAGTGTAAGTAAATATCATTTCATTTCTACATTCTTTTTTTACTATTGCTGAGAAAGGAAAAGCCAACAAAGAAAAAAAAAACCAAGAGGAAAGACAATAAAAATCGAAAATGTCTTTGATGACGTTATAAACAATGCCCTGGTGCTGCCACTCCACACGCCACTGACTATTGGCTAAAACATTCAAGAATAATATCGACGAACACAAGCGGTAACTATCCTTCGAAATATCGTACTTGCTCGTTGTCGTACTGACAACACACGCCATAAAAAAATGTTGTGTCGATAAATGTTTAGAAAAACAACGCAGTAACAGCAAAAAACAACAACAACAACAAAAATTAAAAGAAGAAACAGACTTTGAATGAATTCGAAAAGGAAAAACATTACAGCACTGCTGCGGATAAATTCTGATTCAGAATGAAATGTTTCACAAAACAAACACAAGATACAATATTCATGTACCCAAAGACGTAAGACCTCAGAGTTAAATGTTAAGAACAATAAAATAAAAAATCGAAAGAGCAATAAACAATATTTGAGGGTGTTATCTTTGGCCTTGCCAAAAATGTTAGTACCCTACAACGTTTTAAAAGTAAAACTTCGAGTGACAATTTTAACATCTAAATAAGTAATAATATCATTTGGAACCAAGTATGGGCGTTTATATTTTCATGGAAGGAGTCGCAACTCTATTTTGACCTGTGTGAAGTTTGGTTGCATTATCCAAAAGAACGATCTCGGCATAGTTTTGAAATTTTTGCTTTTTTTCGTATTCACTCACTTTTTCACAGAAATTATCCAAACTATTTTAATTTGGTTGTATTATCTCATATAGCGTTCTGAAATTGTCATTTTGAAGTTGTTGCTTGTATGGGAGGTGCCATTTCTATAAATAAAATTTGCTAATGGTTCCTATTCGATTTACCAAATCATAAATCCTATTTGGTGTTAATTATCGAAATCCAGAGCTTTTGAAGATTGATTTCATTCCGATTCCAAAGTTACTCTTTCTTTAAGGATTTTTTTTTTAATTTTTTTGAAATTCGGTTTTTGTATGGAATTTTTATGTTTCGGATAGGGACTTCATTTAGAAAAATCCCACTATATTCGGACGTAGAGCTGTTTTTTCATCATTTGTGAGTATTAACTGAAAAAATCGAAAATGTAGATATCTAGTTCTAGCGTTAACACGACGATATAGACTTTTCTATGCCAGTCACGCCTCCCTCTATGCGTTACAAACAAAAGTACAAAGTGCATATACCCTTAATGTAGGGTATATAAAAACGAAACTTTGCAAGAGATAGTGAAATTCTACTGAAAATGTCGAAAAGTTCACAAACTTCGGTTGGTAACAAAAAACACAAAGCAAAAATGATATGAAGGTGCAGCAGAGCTACATTCTTACATTCAGAGTTTAAATTAGCGTGGATATTTAAAAGTTGGATAGTGGCTGATAGGAATATTAGAAACAAATAAAAAATATACTAAACGTCAAAAGGAAATATTTTGAAAAGAAGTATATTTTTGGAAAAAAAAAAACATTTAAAAGAAAGACTTTCTTTTATAAGTTTTTATTTACATGACACTTCTCAACTATTGCGGCTTAGGCTGAAGACATTTCAACATAACAACAAAATTCAGTAACTTTATTTAGACTTTCGCTTTCGCCTTTAGAACTAGGGGTCTGCACAAAAGACATCTAGTTGAAGTTTCAAGACATATCATTTCAAAATAAGTTATGTGTTGTACCCGCTTTTTGTTTATCAAATACTTCACTTCAGTGTCGCATGCAAATGTCTTCACAGTATTTGGATATGAAAGGAGAAAAAACAAATGCAAGTTGTAGCTACAAAATGCTACATTAATAACTTTAATGGGTTATCAATGCGTTGCAACTTGCAAGTGTTACCATAAATTTTATTGTAGTTTTTCTACTCGTTTTTCTAACGATATCTGACATATGTGAAGAAATTTCTGTATTTCGAAATACAGCATTTTGTATATTTTTTGTAAAGAGGATGCAATTCTCCCACACCTAATATCCTCCAAGTTTTGCATTGTGAATGGTAGATACATTATGCATAAGTTCACCAACTTTCATAATCATAGCTTGTATAAATGGAGAGATATAGCATTTTTTGTATTTTTTTTGTATGGGGGGTGCAACCCCCGTCCCCCTCAGCGGCATCTCACCCCCTTATGAACCTTCTACAGACCATAAGAAACAATTTTTTAAGAAAATCGTGTAAATCGACAGTGTAGTTTCCGCGTTCATAAGCTACATACGGACACTGTTTCATTTTTATATATGAAGCACTCTACGCCAAGTGTACAAAAAAAAAATTTTTTCGCTCAAATTTGCCAATATGGTAGATCCGGTGTGCAAGAACAACAATCCGGGAGGATTTGGTCCTAATACCATTTGTTGTTAAAATACAGGGTGTTAAAGATGGCGTTTTTAGTAATTTTCATGAAAAGGGTGTTTTTATCAAAAATTTATAGCTTACACTAAAGTTTGTAAATTGATAAATCTATGTTAATGGTCCCATTCACTTTGAAGTGTTCTTTTTATAAAAAAATATTTCTTGGTGAAAAAAATTTTTTTTCACCAAAATTTTTTACACTTAAAAATACTTTTGAATTTTTTTTTAAAAAAAGCCCCCTTAGATTTTTTTTAAAAGTACTTAAGATTAAAGCATAATTTATAAGCTTTAAAATGATTTATGACTCAAGATGGGATTCAGACGCTACATGGGCGTTTTTGACTTTTGAACGCCCGTGGTAGAACAAAATCTTTTTTTACTCGAGAGGAAAACATCTTACGTAAAAAGTGAATATAGCAAAAAATGCTTAAAATCGTCCAAGCAATACGTGGGATTTTTTTTGGAACTTTTTGAAAAGCTAAAAAAAAAATTTTTTTTCCTTTCAATATTAATAAACTATGCTTTAATCTAAAGTACTTTTAAAAAAAATCTAAGGGGGCTTTTTTTAAAAAAAATTCGAAAGTATTTTTAAGTATAAAAAATTTTGGTGAAAAAAAATTTTTTTCACCAAGAAATATTTTTTTATAAAAAGAATACTTCAAAATGAATGGGACCATTAACTTAGATCTATCAATTTACAAACTTAAGTGTAAGCTATAAATTTTTGAAAAACACCCTTTTCATTAAAATTACTAAAAACGCCAACTTCAACACTTTGCATTTTAAGAACAAATGGTACTAGGACCAAATCCTCCCAGATTGTTGTTCTTGCACACCGGATCTACCATATTGCCAAATTTGAGCGAAACCGAAGAAAAAAAAAATTTTTTTTGGTACACTTGGCGTGGAGTTCTTCATATATAGAAGATAATATTTTATTATGTCGCCGTGATCCTAGCAAATATTGTCATGTTAGTTCCTAATTAATAAAAAGATTAATAATAATAAATATTCAAATATATATTTGGTAATTATTAACAAATATATGATTGAACCAATAAAATTGCTCAAATATGCCACTCATTAAATAATATCAAATATTCGATTCGCTTTGATGTATATAATCATACTGTGCAGAATTCCATTCAGAACTCTTTTCATGCAAGAAATTTTTGTATGAAAAATTTATTTTAAATATAACGAACTCTCGAACTCCTTTTTTGTGAGCTCAAAAATGCTATTAGCGACGTTGACGAAAAACCGGCATGACTTTTGTTCCAATTTTGCAGGACCGTTTCCATTTTCATGGAAGAACTCTAGAGCTATTCCCAACGGACTCAGAACTCAAAAAATTTTTAAGGTGCTAAAACTTAGGCTCAGATGTAAAAAACAGAAAAAAAATGTTTGTGCCGAAAATAATGTAATTTTCTACCTTCGAAAGTAGAATCACCCATATTGAAAAGCTTGAAAATGCTATGAATTATGAGAAAATCATTGATTACTTCCCATGCACTCTATATGTACGTACGTTGTACGAGTATTTACACATGAACTCTTAATATTTACACACCACATGAATTGTGCATATGAACGAACGCGCGCGCTATTTTTAAAAATATTCCAGCAATGAAAAGAATCAATGTGTAAAAACACCACGCATACGTCGTAATGTAAACGAAGACACACACATTCTTTATATTTTTGTTTTTGTTTTGAAAGTGTGACGTCATCAAAATGATTTTTTTCCTTAAGATTTCTTATACTTTTTTTGTGCGCTTTATAAGTATTTTTAAATTGTGTTTTTAACGCAATTAAGAAATGCATTACATCACTTAATAATATTTCATTACGTATTGTGTCGGCTAAGCCCCTTGCAGCACTCAGATCTCCCACACCCAAATATTCGTAACAATACAAAGGACAGCCACCACCAAAAGCAAACTCATCATACTCGTATGTATGTATTTGTAAAAGCGCACGCCCATTAACTGACTTTGTAAGGATATCAACTTTCCTCGCTCGCTCGCTAAGAACAAAGTGTGTTCTGCTGCTTTGTATTAAAAATGATTTTCTAATTTCCTTAGGATCTTTCTTTTTTTGTTTTACTTTTGTTCGTACTTGATTTGTGGTGGCTGGGATGGTTAGTTGACTGGTTCCTTCAAAAACTTTTTCCATTTCATAACTTTTTATCGGTCGTTTAGACGATGTTGGTTGTTCCTTTCGTTTGGTTGTTTGGGTGGAGGTGGATGTTTTCAAGTTTTGCTCTTTACTTGATTGCGTTTTTCTTTTAGCAATGACGTAGTATACCGTTATTTAGGTTTTTTCTTTCGTTTTTACTTTCAACTCATAATTGTTTTTTTTTCTGTTTTTCATTGGCGTCGTCATCAAAATTTTGTTAGCTAAAAACCGTAGTGTTTTTTTGGAACAAGTGGTATTCCATTACCATAAGGCAGCTCGTACTTTCTTTTGTTTTCAGTTTAGTGTTTTTATTTTGTCTTCGTTTTCGTTTTGTTTTAAGCTTTTAATTTATTTTGAGATTTAATTTGAATTCACTTGCAAGAATTTTTAAGTGCCTTCCGAAAACGGTAGGGTGGAAATATTAACATCGAGTCAGGGGGCGATTAAAAAAAGCTTCAAGTTTTTAAATATACATTTTTTCAGGAATTGTACTAACGATTCTGTAGATCCTGTATTCTAAGAGTTAAATTCACAAATATTTAAAACCGATTTCGTTATTTTCACAAGATACCAACTTATTTCTACAAGTTCTGTCACGTTCAGAATGTAAGTATTTTTGGAATGCCAATCTTACTCAACATTTTCATTTAGTACACTCAGAAAAAACTTCAACAACTATCTTATTTAAACTGGCGGATTTTAACTGTTTTATTTAGAAAGTATATGAGTGATTCTTCAAAAAGAAAGCAAAAAAGTCTTCTTCCGTGGCCGCAAATAGTTGAAATAGATCATAATACTAGGTGGGGTGAAAAGTAACCTCCTTGACCGCAAAAAAGATTATGGTGCCTTATAGTCCATTCATATTTAGGTAGACATGTCAAATTTGTTGTTTTGTTTTGACAGTAATTCTCCTCGCACGTGCAGAACTTTTTATTGATGAGCCATCTTTTGAGGTTCGGGAACAAATAATAGTCCCAGAGAGCCAAATCGACCAAATAAGGTGGATGTGGAAGCAATTCGAGATCTAAATTGTTGGTTTTAGCCATTGTTGGCGATGCTCTTGTGTGCCGGCGCATTGTCTTGCGAAAACAAATTTTTTTTTTCGCTTTAATAGCTCCAATAATAAGCACAGTAATACTCGCTGTTGATGGTTTTTCCTTTTCCGAGGTAGTCCACTAAGAGTATGCCATGACAATCCCATCGGAGGGCCTGCCGCTGCGAACTTCATCGGCAGTGGAGTTTCGGCCACCACGAAACTCTCGAAACCAATATTTATCCAACTTTTCTTTTGTTTCCTTCGCCGTTTTGCCTCTCAAAGAATAATGTTTTATGAGAGAACGAAAATTGTTTTTTTCCATACTCAACATGATGCCAAACACGTCAAAAAAAATCGGCTGTCAAAACAAAACAAATGGCTGTATCGCGCTGAAATTTAACATGTCTACCTAAATATGAATGTACTTTAAGACTCATGTGAATTTGGCTACGTGATTTTCGAAAACCGCAAATTTTTTAGAGTTGTGGGTCCTTTGGGAATAGTTCTGGAGTTCTTTCACAAAATTCGAAATAGTTCTGTGAAATTGGACCCAAAAACGGAAGTGTGCCGTTATTTGCTCTGCGCCGTGTTTTTCACGTAGAGGAGCTCTGATAATATTTTTGAGCTCACAAGAAAGAGCTCTGGAGTGCTTTATACTTAATTTTTTATTTTTTTTTTTTTTTTAAGAAAAAAAATTTTTTTTTTTTTTTTAAGAATTTTTTAAGTGTGTAACTTAATGACATTTTTATATATAGAAAATTGATTTTTAATTGAACTTTTAGTCATATATTTGCAAAGATCGACTTACATATAAATCTATCAATGCATTTTCTAACACATAATTATGACAAATCAAGGAACGGATTAAAAACACGGCTATAGTGACATATGTTTCGTCTTTCGCCACAAAGACTCATCAGACTATTTTTGTTGTAATTATAATTATATTTATTTTACTAATTTAATTATAATTGAAAAATTGCAAGTTTGAAAACTTTTTGTGTTTTTGGCCTGGGCGTGAGTCGAACCAAGGAACTCGCGGTTGGTAGCAGAAGTCGCTACCACTGCACCAGCCTTGCCCGGCTGCGAAGCCGACTTTTGCCAGTTTTGCTTGTGTGTTTATACGTATTGATATATCATAATTATTGTTTTGTGTTATTTATTGATATTTGGTATAGTTGTTCCTTTGGAACAAATTCAATACCGATTGCAGGTGTTTCCACCTTATCAGGGCGTGTTCTCCCAAATAACTTTAAGAATTTTTTAAGTGTGTAACTTAATGACATTTTTATATATAGAAAATTGATTTTTAATTGAACTTTTAGTCATATATTTGCAAAGATCGACTTACATATAAATCTATCAATGCATTTTCTAACACATAATTATGACAAATCAAGGAACGGATTAAAAACACGGCTATAGTGACATATGTTTCGTCTTTCGCCACAAAGACTCATCAGACTATTTTTGTTGTAATTATAATTATATTTATTTTACTAAATTAATTATAATTGAAAAATTGCAAGTTTGAAAACTTTTTGTGTTTTTGGCCTGGGCGTGAGTCGAACCAAGGAACTCGCGGTTGGTAGCAGAAGTCGCTACCACTGCACCAGCCTTGCCCGGCTGCGAAGCCGACTTTTGCCAGTTTTGCTTGTGTGTTTATACGTATTGATATATCATAATTATTGTTTTGTGTTATTTATTGATATTTGGTATAGTTGTTCCTTTGGAACAAATTCAATACCGATTGCAGGTGTTTCCACCTTATCAGGGCGTGTTCTCCCAAATAACTTTAAGAATTTTTTAAGTGTGTAACTTAATGACATTTTTATATATAGAAAATTGATTTTTAATTGAACTTTTAGTCATATATTTGCAAAGATCGACTTACATATAAATCTATCAATGCATTTTTTATAAAAAAGTTTCTAACAAAAAAAAAGTTTAAAAGAGTTCTAAAGAAAATCCTAGTAACATTTTTCCGAAATAATCGTACTTTTCATTTTAATCGAAAACTCTAAAAATTGTTTTGATTACAATCGATCCTGATTGGTTTCACGAAGAATGATTCTTAATTATATGGAAAAAATTCTAGAAATACTGTGCAATTGCGACACATATTATACGGTTTTATATATGTAATTTTGTGGTTTTTTCTAAAACCCAAAAATTTAAGGGAACAATATCAATTTAACTCATCGTCTTCTAATTTTGGGGATTGATTAATTTTGGGAATTGATTAAAAGTAGGATATCCGGCAAAATAATATCACTTGAACGAAAAGTTTGCCTTGTGAACCTCATCAAAGTTGCGTAATTTTTTATAAATTTCGCGAAACGTTGATTAAATATGTATTTGTTGTATTTGCACGGAAATTAATGTTTTTTTTTTAACGAAAAAATTTAAAATTTTTTGCCTTTTTTCTTATATCGGCACCTGTTGAAACACCTGTTTTAGCACACTTTCGAATAATTATATATGTAGGTATAAAGAATACTTTTCATAATTAAATATATCATGCGTGTAAGCAAGATTTTAATGTTATCACAATATGGAAAATTCATTTATTGTTCTGTTTTCCGTTTGTGTTGCAACACAAAACAAATCTTGAGAGATATGTAAGTTAAAATCTGGGCTTCTTTGATGAAAATAGACGTCTTGTGGTTAACACCATTGCTGTTCTTTAATTTTCTATTTTTTGCTACTTAATTTAATTAGCTGTAAAGTTAAAGTTGAAAAATTAATTCACTGCGTAATCATCATTTTTAGTTGATTGTTGGTTTTTCGTTGCTCTGTGTTGTGGATTTGGTGGCTTCGTCATTGTTGATATGTACTTTTGTTGTTGTTGCCAGTTAGTGCTTGGTAAAAAAAAATTTGTATATTTTTTGTCGGTAATTTTTTAGTTTCTTCTTTTTTGCAATATTTTGATGCCATGACTGGGGCAATTCAACTTTTAACTCGTAATTATTCAGGCCTTTGACCAATCTATTACTTGGTTCATTTCATCTTATTTAATTTGCTTTCATTCTCAATTTCATTTTTTATTCATTCAGTGAAAAAATATCCGTAATACGTACTTACGAAGACGACGAGTACCCACTACATCTCTCTTCTAAAATCCTCTTTGCGATATGGAAACTATATTGACAGCCTCTGAGAAATTGACGCACAGAGAAAAAGACAGACGGACAAAGTGACAGACAAGCAGACAATCCATATATTGAAGATGCCCACAGTTGACAGGCAGTCAATCGAGGTCGCAGCTACAGATCAATGTACGATGAAGTTTTTCTTCTTTAATTTTTATTTTTTTATTTTCTTCTTCATCTTTTTGAGAATGTTGCTGTTGTTGCCTTTAAAAATATCTGCTCTTTTGCAAAAATAGATTTATTCTTTAATGGATTTGCAGTGCGAAATGCTATTCTGTTAAATGTGATAAGATTCTATATTTAACTGTCAGCTGAAATTCGTTGTTTTTTAGAGTGAAATCTATGAATGTTGATATCTTTGTATCTTTGTTTTTTGGTTTTTTGTTTATATATTGTGGCATTAAAAATAGATTGTTTGTTTTAAAAGCCTTGTCAATTTAGTTTTAGTCAATTGAATTTTAAATGATTAAATTCAAATATATTATAATTTCCCAAAAGTTTCTCTAATTTCACTGGCTTTGCCAAAAAAATAAGCTACTCACATACTATTGCTTATAGATAGAACTGAGATGTACCAATACTTCTGAGAGAAAATTTTAAACTATCGATATAACGGGATACTATTTTGATTTTTCCTACGCCAAAAAAAAATAAACTTAACTAAAAGAATTCACTTATTTCATTTCTTTATTCACACCCAAAAAAATTGCTGCGGTAGTTTTAACAACGTTTTGTTGTGGATTTTACAATTCTCTGTGGATTTGCTAATTTAAAAGTTAATATAATCGAATTTACAATTAATTGTTAATTTTAATTTCGTTTCTTTATACATAACTCCAATTTTATCTGATAATAAGTTTTTAATTTCCATCCTTAGGGTGAAGCCTATACCTATTCCAAGCTTCATAAAAATTAGAGGCGTTCCTTAGTGTGATTAGCTCTGAGAGCGCATTTTCCATTTGAGGGCGTGGCACCGCGCACTTAAAAACGTACGGTCTTTAATATTTTTTCTTAAGGTGGAGCGTTTTCTCATTTAGGAGCGTGGCACCACCAATTTAAAAACATTAAAGTCATATTATCGTTCCTTAGCGTAAACCCTATCTCCATATCGAATTTCATAAAAATCGATGTAGTGGTTTAGCTGTGAGAGCGTATTCTTAACTAAAGGGAAAAGTTAAATTTTGTGCATTGCTACTCCTCACAAGCTATCCTTTTTTTTAAACTTTTTTTTTTGCGTCAAGTATTTTTGTAGATATGACAAATTTTGTTTTTGGGGGCAGGCATTGCCATTTTTTCCAGTGAAGGTTATTTGTCCTGGTGTCCTTCACATTCGTACTTAATCGTATTCTTCTGCATCAAATGGTTTAAGAGACACGACGATTTTTTTATTTTTATTTTTTTGGTGATTTTAACTATCTGTGTCACAAAGTTTCAGAGATATGACGTTATATGAGGGGCATGGCACAGCCCATTTTTCAAGTCGACTTTAGAATTTTGTTTAAGAGATTCGTAGCAACGCCCAAACAACTAGCTTTTAACCTTCCTCTGATCTAAAATACTGTGAAAATTCCATCATTATTCAAACCATTTTTGGAATGGCAAAATTCAAATATAGAAAATGGGCCCTTGAGTTTTCGAAAACCTTACAAGTTTTTAGAGTTCTAAGTTCCCCGAAAAAAGTTTAAAAGTGTTGCACAAAATTCACTAAATTGTACAAAAAAAAATATGGCATATTGGAATCAGCGTAGAGGAGTTCTGATAAAATATTTTAAACTCACAAGAAAAAGTTCTGGAGTTATTTGCAGATTTTGGATTTTTTTTTAATTCTCTATAGAAAAATTTCTGGAAATTTTAAAAAATGAGTCAAAGGGTCCTACTACTTTTGCAAAATATTCGCAATTTACATGTTAAGAGCACTCATTAAATTATGTAACGCAAATTTAGATAATTTTTGTAGCCCTTCCCAAGCTTTTTAACACACTCATAACGCTACTCTGGGCGCGCATTCTCTAACATCTCTTGAATCATTCGTAAATGAGGGACGACCCCTTAATCACATAGTTTGGTTGCCTCGTCATTAACAATACAACAATTTATTCGGGTAGGAATTCTGAGTAGAGCTGAAAGAGTTCTTAATTAAAGCCATCATTCTAATTTTTTTGAATAATTTTGCGAAAGTGAAGGATTTTTCGGAGCTCTGGCCAGAATATTTATTTGGGAGTTTTGTTCTAAAATTACAAAACTTTGCTATAAGGCTCAAATGACTAAAAAAATTCCATAGCAAACTTCACATAAGTCTAAAATCTTTCAGTGAAAAAGCAAAATTAATTACTATTTTAAATATTAATAACTAACTTAGAACAACTACCTATAATATCATTCCAGACATTATTAAGCTTTAATTTAAGACCAACTTTTAAACAAAAGACCACATTTCATTACACTTGGTTACCTTTGTTGATTTTTCATATCGACCCTCTTACAAGTCCTTCGAACATACAACAACAAATGTTAGTAGATATTACATAGTTTTTAAAAATCCCCACCACTTATGAATGAAAGGGGTGGTTGCGTAGTAGTTGCTTCAGCACACTTGGGGGTGGTGGTGTTTCACTTTGAATGGATGGGTTGCGCCCCCAAAATTATTTTTAAATAACGATGACGATGGTAGAACGAACATCAGACCGACCGCCGTCACTTACTTCCATATGCAAAAGGTTTGTTCCTGGGCGCGCACTTCAATAATAAATGATGAATGAAATTAATGACAAGAAAAAATGCAATGCATCACACAAGGGGAGGAAATCAAAACAAAAACGTTCAAATGAAAACAAAAACGAAAAGGTAAAGAAAAAAAACATTGAAGGGAAGGAAAAATAGGAGCGCAAAAGCTTTCAAACAACAACCAGAGGCATCAATTCGAAGGAAAAAAAGCAAGCAAACTTCCTGCATTTGCATAATAAAATATGGAGAAGAAGAAAGCAAAAAAAAACGATACGCAAGTTCAGCAGGACTTTTGCGCAAAGCTGAGTGTGGATGCAGAGTAAAGCTGAGTGGCTTTGCCGGCTATTGCTGCCGCATCGCAGCGTCTGCTGATGATGCTGCCTGGCCTGTTTGTTACGTTGGAATCGGATGGCGTTGCCATCGGGAAGCAATAAATTATTTTGCATGTATGCAAAGTAAATTGCAAATGTGAATCATTGGAGCGCAAGACGGAGCAGCAGCCAGTTGTAAATACAGTACTGCGTCATTAGCAAGTATGTATAAAAATCAGACCTTGAAACTTTTTTATAAAAACTTACTGAAATCCATCTTTCAAAACTTTTTGAAAAAATTTTTGCATAAAAACTTTTACGTAAACACTTTTATTCAAAAAGTTTTTTAAAAAAATGGATTTAAGAACAAAAGTTTTTAAAAACTAAAAAGAAAATGTTCTGACTTTTACTTTTAAGTTTTCTTTTTGTTTTTTAAAACTTTTGTTTCAAAAAGTTTTAAGTTTTTTTAAACATTTTTCTAAAATGTTTAATGTCTGACTTTACTTAAAAAAAAAAACTTTTCAAAAAGTTTATTTTAAGGTCTGTTTTTGACCCTTTCAGTCTTCACGGACACAATCCTGAACATTCAAAAATTAAATATCATTTGCCATTTCAAGACAGTATTTGATACATGTACGTAAAAAGCATACAAAAGCAATTGAAAACATTGATCAGATGTTGGTAGTTTCTCCTATAGTGAAAGTACTGTAGTTTAGTTTAGAGCGGAAGAAGTACAACTGTAGCAGCCTTAGAGGCTTCCTTTGACATGTAAGCAAAGGAGTTTTGCTTTGTTTTTTTTTTTAAAACACAATGTCTTGTTTTTGTTGCGTTCGCTCCCTTTTTGCATCGTCGAACAGTCAGCCAGCCTGACTGCCTGCCAGCCTGCCTGCTTTTCCTCTTTCTTGCTTTATCTTTATTGACAGTTCAAGGACCAGGCAGACAACGTAACGATGTAACGAGCTACAGCAGCCGCAAACATATAAAAACAAAAGCAACAAAAACTGTATACAGAAGCTACCAGAGCTTAACACACAGAGTTGATGGCCAAGACTGGTTACAGAAAACGAGGCTGTTTGGTTTTTGAATCCAAATGAATTGAATTCTGGTTCGTTGCAAGTGAGTGAAATGATGCTGCAATGAATGCAATAAAATAACAAGGAGCGTCTATAACAGTGGAACGAAAACAAGAAAGTTTATGTTAAAAATAATTTAATATGACCAAGCTGTTGTAAGGTTCAAGAGCAAAATAAAAATATCTTAAATAAATCAAGTTTTGATCGTACTAATAGGTTGCTTTAAAAATACTATCAATGCTTAGCCTGTGCATTGGCTCTGCTTTCAGGCCTTCAGTGTGTGTGGACTTTCTCAATTGTCTACTGAGACAACGCAGTGATGGGTGCGACATAGAAGTCGGATCCTTTCTCTTCAAAAAATCCCACTAAAAGTTAAAGGAAGTAATAACTACATCTGCAATGGAATTTTTTTTATCAAAATCGCATTATTCGAGTGTTAAGTGTATGAGTACGTAACTTTTCAATGTAACTGTTTTGGTTCTAAATTGGCTCCGAGTGGAAAAAGCACGCCCATCGTGGAAATTCATCTAAAATTTCTTTTTTTATAATGGCTTAGTCGTCTATTGAAAAACAATTGCTATTAAAAGAATAATTTTTAAAATTTCTCAAAATTCATTCACAAAAAACACTAAACGCCATGTTATTCTTCACCTCCCTCTGTAAGCCAATGTTGCAATATAACACTCCCTCTTACTGCTAGCTAGTATTAAAATCAACAAGCTACCATGAACAATGTCGATCGATATTTTATGGCCTATGGTAGTTGATACTCGTTGCATTGTTGCTGCTCTGCTGTCCTCCAACGCATATTTGCCTCCCCAAACCCATTTTCCCTACCTTGATATCCAACCATAGCCACTTTTGCTCCCTGCAATTGAAACCTGCTACACAACATAAACAAAAGAACTAAAGTAGAGAGCTTGTAGTCCTTTATGTTTTTGTTAAGTACACAAACGTACGCTATCACATACTCAAGTGTTTCGATAGTGCGCCTCTTCTCTTTCACCTACATACATACAGCAACATTCAACACCAACACAAACACCATCATTATAGACTATGTAACTATGAATGTGTTTCAGAACATATTCAAATTTTATTTTTGTTATAGGCCTATGATGACGACACATCGGCATGAAGAGGTTAAGAAATACCCAATTGGAAACAAAACAAATGCGAACAAATTCAGTTTAATAGGACTTTTTTCTTTGTAAAATGATGTAAATAACACTGTACAACATGAAAAATATAACAAAATTCTGACAATGGATTTTGGTAAAGCGGAGCAAAAAAAATATATGTGTTTCGGTGTTTTAAAAGTTTAAACAACATTTTTTTTAGGGGGGGTCAGTCTTCCCCTTTTAACACATTCTTCCGTTAGACCGATATGCTCGATTCTTACCTCGGAGGTGTATCATGTGGCCAACAAAATTTTGCAGGATATTACGAGGAAACTTTAACCCTCTACATCCCGCACATATGGCTAAATTTTACCCTTTTCTTAAAAAGGTGCAATAATGACACTTAAAACAAGACACAGAAATATTTGCTATAAAATTTCACCACTGGCCTCTAAACAATAAAAAGTCGAAATTTCATCGCGAAAGCTAAAAATTGCCAAAATCAATGATCATTGCATTTTTATTACAATTTTTACGCTTTTTAAGCATTTCTTGTGACCCATAGTAAAATTTCCCGTATTTTTTTGGAACACTTTTACCCATGGGTCATAGTTTTTTTGAAACAGGGGTCAAAAAGACCCATAAAAACATATGTTTTCTAGAAAAATTATTCTTAATGATTTTGTTTGACAAGTTTTATCCAAAATGTTATTTTAGAGTTTTACAATTTCGAAAAAACGTTTCTTGTAGGTATTTTAGCTAAAAAGGCAATATATATGTGAAGTTGAGTTTGAGATATTATTTTTTTTCTAAACCTTGATTTAAGACGAAACACTTGCGACATCGCACGACTCATTCCGATCCTTTTCTTTGAAATCATTATAAAATAAAACCGGTTTGATAAGCCGAAGATTTTGCATAAAACGACCATTCTATTACAATCTCAAAAATGCTCGGAATGAGTCGGTATTCAGTCCCACTTTTTTGTAGAAAATTTGTTGAGAGGGACAGGTTAGGTTAGGCTAGGGTGGCGTAGAGCTAACTCCTAAAATAAAACCGGTTTGATAAGCCGAAGATTTTGCATAAAACGACCATTCTATTACAATCTCAAAAATGCTCGGAATGAGTCGGTATTCAGTCCCACTTTTTTGTAGAAAATTTGTTAAGAGGGACAGGTTAGGTTAGGCTAGGGTGGCGTAGAGCTAACTCCCTTCTGTTAAGAGTATAGTAGTCTTTTGGCTTCATGATTTTCATCTATAGAGAAGGTTCCAGTTTTTAAGGCGAAATTCATTAGTTTTGATAATGCTATTCCAACTATCTCATTTATGGTATCGAACATAGTCTGCTTAAAAGTAGCCATTCTGCGCCTGACTAGCGCTAGACAATGGGAAACGACGTGTTCTACCGTTTCTACCTCGTCAGGTTCGGAACAGTTTCTGAACCAGTTATTTAATATCAAACACATCCTATATGCATGATGTCCAATTAATTAAATTAATTAAAGACTAGTAATATAAAAAAAAATTTGGCCTGTCCAAACATTAAATACCCTACACTGCAGTATTTTTTAAATTTTGCTCATATGGGAGGTGCTACGCGGTGCCGTGACATAATCCCCACGGACATAATCCCCATTCACGATATGGGGATAATGTCCGCAAGTTATTCGGACATAATCCCCATTTTTTCAATGGGATTATGTCCGAAACACTTGCGGACATAATCCCAGGAAAAAACGGACATAGTCCCCATAACGATATTTTGTTATTGACAACAGAAGCAGCTCAGGACTTACAATTCCACAGTAATTTTACATAAGGGTAGGGGTAAGTGGGCGGCCTGCGGCCGCAACTCAGGATTTAAAACTCCCAAAAATCCAACACCGGCTTCGCGGCGGCCTTCGGCCGCGGATCAGTCTATAATATCCAACACCATATAAATTTTTTAAATGGATTATTGCAAAAATTTTGTTCAATTTTAATTAAATTTTTCGGACATAACCCCCATTGGGATTATGTCCGAAAAATTTGCGGACATAACCCCCATGGCCAAAATGGGGATTATGACCGAAAAATTTTCGTAAATGGGGATTATGTCCGTTGGGATTATGTCCGGTAACCGTGCTACGCTCTCTTGTCCGAGTTCACCCAATTTTTGTCCAGAGCTTGGATTTATAGATTTTAGTGTCTGAGTAAAAAAACGTTTTCAGTATAGCGTTTTGAAGCTTTTGCTTATATAGGAGGTGCCACGCCCTCTTGTCCGAGTTCGTCTAGTTTTAGCTTAGAGTGTGCATTTATAGTCTTTAGTATTTGAGTGAAGTTTGGTTGGATTATCTCAAAAAACTCTTTCAGTATAGCATTTTGAAACTTTTGCTTATATTGGAGGTGCCACGCCCCCTTGTCCGATTTCACCCAATTTTTGTTGAGAGCTTTCATTCATGATACTTAGAGTCTAAGTCGAATTTGGTTCGAATATCTCAAAAAACGCTTTCAGTATAGCGTTTTGAAGCTTTTGCTTATATGGGAGGTGCCACGCCCTCCTGTCTGAATTCGTTCAGTTTTTTCTCAGAGCTTCGCTTACAATTCTTAGTGTTTATGCGTATTTCGGTTGCATTGTCGTGAAAAATACTCCTAAAATTGCATTTTGAATATATTTTTTGTGTGGGCGGTAAGCGTGTCCGTTGACCGATTTCGCTCATTTTCAATCCCCCGAGCTATCTTTGACGACGGAGGTAGTGTACCAAATTTCATTGAATTATCTTGCTCAGTTTTCCCAAAAAGTGTATTTCAACACACAGCCAGCCAGCCAGACAGACGGACATGGCTATATCGACTCAGGAGATGACGCTGATCAAGAATATATATACTTTTCTATATCTGCCACGCCTCCTTCTCTGCGTTACAAACGGAAGGAAAAAGTGAATATACCCTGGGTGTAGGGTATAAAAAGGGGGGCAGTGCATAAAAGACATTTTTAAGTGGGCGGTGTCACGCCCTTTATTTAAAAATACCCTGTAGTGGCTAAACCACTGCACGGATTTGTCTGAAATTCGATAACGAGATAGAATAAAGATTGCTAACAAAAATCGATATGAAGATTGATCGAACCTTCAAGGGTTTCGAAAATTTTTAAGTTTTTAATGGGCGGTGCCACATCCCTAAAAGGAAAATACGCTCTTACAGTCATGCTTATAGATCATAAATTCCAAATGGGTAGGTGTAGCACGTATGTGAAAATGCAAAAAAAAATTATCTGACTACGAAAATAGAGACGATGAAGTTGAAGCCTGCCACTCGAGAAAGAAAAGAAAACAGGATCGATGTTGTAGATTATGACGATGACACTTTTAATGATTACTACTGAGCAGTGAAAAAAAACAAATCACCATCTGAAAACATTTCTTATTAATTTATAAATTTAAAAGTTCTCTGCGTACCAAAAACTTGCTAATTGCAAAATATTGTCAACAGGGAAATTTTTACGCAACAAAAATAAAAAAAAAAATGTTTTGTTCTCTCTCGTTGTTGTAGTTATTTGCAAAATTTCATATCCGAATTTTTACGTTGTATTTTTCTCAGTTTTGCAGATAAGCGCGCAAGCAAAAAAAAACAACTTTCTTATCAAAATTTTGCTGCTTTGTTGTTGTTGCAGTTGGAAAAACAAAAATTTAGGCAAAAGTTATTTCGCCAGCAGCAAGTCACGTCATTTTGTTTGTGAGTTTGCAGCAGTATGTTCAGTTTACTTTATTTATTTATAAGAAAAAAACATAATAATAATAACAAACTGATAAAGCACAAAATTACGCCACGATAAAATGAAGCAAGCAATCAAAATAAGCGACAGTTTATGAGACTGGTGGAAAAAAAATCAGACACTATCAAGTTACTTTTACAAATAAAATAAAAGTTTATACGAGAGTTTACAAAATAAAACAAATTAAACTTTGCACAGATGAAGTAACCAACAAACCATATTTTCCAGTTAAATAAACTTTTTTAATGAATACAATAAAAGGCTGAAATTTTATAAAAAGTTGAGTTAGAGTGATAGGGATTACTACAGCTAATAACTAAAAACAAAAAGATTAAATCTAGGAGCACCTGAGTCCAATTTATAGCACAATCTTACTTGCTTCGCTAAGGCGATTTAGTTAGTTTGTGCTTAGTTATGTAGCAGAAACCAAGTTTGTCATAAATATAAAGAGCTTTCGATATGTATGAGCAAGTAAAGAGCATTCTACTTGCCTGATTAAGGCGATTTAGTTAGTTTATATACAGTTAAGCTCAAACCGGGTTAGTTTGCCTTATGAAAAGCTTTCCATTTGAAAAATTTTAGCTAGTTTAATTTAAAAAATCACAGAGAGAAATTCTGATTTTTATTTTTTGACACATATATGATGTAAACAAATAATGTAACAATTTCAATTATTAAAAAAAAAAAAATAATTAAAACATACATATGGGTAAGTAAACCGTGAGCCAAAAAATTAAATCATCATATTTAACGCACATCAATGAGATTAGGTAAATATGCATCGAGCGCCGGGACAAATAATGTTCACTGGGAAAATGGGCGATACCACGCCCCTAATAAAAATTCAATACTAATGAGATTTAGTACCCAAATATATGAAATGGATCGGGACAATTAACATCCTTTGGAAAAATTGGTAATGCGACGCCAACTTCACAAGGCACGGTGAGCAACGTACACCGAAAAATCATGGTAATTTGTACAATAAGATTTTCAATTTTAAATTTTTATAATGGAAAAAAATGTCCCATGCGACACGTGATTAAAATTAATTTTAAAAAAAAAGTATAAACCATTTTTGGGTAAAATCAAAACATTTTAAAGAAGCATCAATGCACAACACTCTAAAATTAGTAACATTGAAATATTGCCTCAGGTTTGCCTGAAATCGGCGTTTGAATTGTTAGCCGCGAAAATTACTTCTGTTTTTGTCCCGTGCGAGCACCTTGGTTTTTTGCCATTATCTTGAAAGCGAAAAATTGTTTAATTAAAAGCTTAAAGCTATTAAGCCTATTGTCAAATTAAAAATCCGTTTTACTTTGACTTTTTTTTACTTTAAATGTGTTCGACGGTCACGTGCGACAATATCGAAATGCTTATATGTGAAAAAAATGAGTGATTTGGTTCACATCAAAATAATTGTCAGTGGTGAACTGTCAGAGCTAAGACCTGGCTAAAAAGTGTAAACGGCGATCTTTGCTTATTAGTTTGTTCTTATTTCAGTCTGGTTAATCAAGGCAGTGAGAACAAGGCATTATTTTGTTACATAAAAAAGTTTTCGATATATATGAAAAATTATATAGTTAACCAAATAAATTGTCAGTATAGCAATGCTTTTTTAAACATTTGCAGCCCTGAATTTTAAAAGCTTTAAGTCCTAAACACTCGCAATTTCAACCCGCTTCGAATATGTTTAGGACTTTTTACACATGATGACATCAAAATAAAAATAAAGCAAAACAGACAAATTAAACTTAAAATTAAAAAATTGACCAATTTCAATAACTTTTTTAAGTTTGGAAATGCTTATGCTTAGGATATTGCCCTTGAATAAGATAGAATGTCAACATATTTTAGAGCCTCTTACTTACGAATTACAGCGTATTTAAATTAATATGCGGCAATAGTTCAAAAACTCTTTCAGTCTTTAGTTAAACTCAAGGCTGTGCGAGTAATAATTGAAGCACGGACTTGTAATAGAAAATTTTTGTACTTTAAACCGAAAACAATACAAGTACTCGTAAGTGTTCTGTTTCATTTTAATAGCCAAGCAAATAAAAATCAAAGAATAAAA
This sequence comes from Calliopum simillimum, assembly GCA_951812925.1. Lineage (NCBI taxonomy): Eukaryota > Metazoa > Arthropoda > Insecta > Diptera > Lauxaniidae > Calliopum > Calliopum simillimum. The sequence goes on along the minus strand of OX638372.1, from coordinate 16,118,337 downwards.
ACCATGTAGACCTTGTTATTTGAAATTATCTTTATTATACTATCGATAATCAATTCATTGAACTGATTTTCTATAATCAAAAACATGTTCAATTAACAAAATAATAACAATAACTAACCTTTGCCAACAATAATCTTGAACAAAAAAAAAAAACAAAAAAATTAAGATAATTTTAAATTTCAATCAAACCCAGACCAATTGATACCGAATAAGCGCTGTTTGGTTGGCATACTTGATTGAAAATTAAAATAATGATTTCAGAATAGTTTACGAAAATTTAAATTAAGAAAAACAAAAAAAAAATACATCAAACATGTAATTTGTTGTTGATAGACTGCCTGCTCCAACCAGAGAAGAAAAAAACAAAAGCAACAACGTGATTGGTAATTTAAATGTTGCTGCTACCATAGTTGTTGCTGCAACATTTAAAAAGTTATTACATAAAACCTTGGATTAGTCAGAGCAGCAGCAGAAAAAAAAAACCAAAATTGAAATACAAATTAAAAAAAAAATTTTAAAAAATCTCCAGCTATTCAAGAAGACAGAACCGACAGACAGAACCGACAGACAGAAAGACAATGATGACGGTGATTACTTTTGTAAGGAAAAAACAATAGCAGCAAAAAGTGATACGTTATTTTGGATCCAGAGAGAAAAAAACGACATAAAAGCAATAAAGAGACTTGAGTGCAGCAGCTAATTTTTTTTCTTCATTTTATGTGACGATCAATGAACGCTTGATTTAGCTAAAAGAGATCAGGCACAGGCAAGCATCAATATATAAGCAACTTCCTGAAAGAGAGCATGAGTTAAAAAGTTGTAAGAAAAAGCATTAAAGTGGGACAAAAGCTGGGTGATGGCAGCAAAAACCCACAGCAGGAATATGAAAAACAAAACGATAAATAGAAACAGGCATATATGATAATGCTAACGAGTTGCTTTCGCTTTGCACCTTCACTTTTTCCTGTGGTGCCAAGTATTGAGGGTAGATGGATAAAATATGACCAAATTGCCAAAACTTTATTTGTCTGCTTGAAAAGTTTGAGGTCTCAAAGTTAATTAAATTAGCTTTTTCCCAATTTATGAATGCAAATATTTTTTCAAAAATTACACACGGCAACAAAAAAAATTAATTTTTTTTTTTTTTCGTGGCTTTAGTTCATTGAGTTAATCCACGCTCACTAAGGTAATTGGATACTTATAGTATAATTTGTTTGTCTAAATTGACTATTTTGATGTATATTTGAAGTTATATCACATTTACAGTAAGCAGTGTGATTAATTTTTACCAATGGCGGCATCTGATAGCCAAGTTAATGCCTAATCAAGTCTTATCTCTCAACTTATTCACTAAGATTCTTAATTTATCATCTATTGAAACATATGTATTTCAACTCCGTACAAAGAATAAAAACAAATGTTTAATTTGTTGTATGGAGTTGAAACACCTTTACGTCAGTGGATGAAAGTAAGAATCTTATTGGAAAAGTTGAAAGGTAAACTTTAATGAGTAAGGTAATGGCTATCAGATGACAGTAGCAAAAAGTCTATAAGTGTTTACTGTGATACGACTACAAATATACCTCAAAACTGATATTTTTGCAACTTGAAGCAAGGATATCTAGAGATAATCAATTCGATGAATCTGATATTATTTTCGTATTCAGTAGGTCATTATTACTCGAAATTGAATCCGAAAGTCCATGCTGCAAGATCATTGTTGCCCTGTGACTAGAAATATCAAAATATTCATGTACATAGAAATATCAACACTTCTGTTAAAGAAAAGAACATGAAAATATCTTCCGGTTCGAAACAATACGCACCATTTTCTTTTACTTTTTTTTTCTCTCCAACGAAGTCGTTCGGTCTTCAAGGCACAAAAAATTTCCGCGTAGAAAATGGGACTTTGAATATTTTTCAAGCTAAGTTTCTCGAATCATTGCAAAACCAGATGCCTAGGAAAAGTGGCAGCGTTTTATATCATTCCACATCAATTTTACAAATAGAATATTACACTGTGTAATGGTTCCAGTTAAAAATATTTCCTTCTTTCTGTGTTGCAGACCTTTGCATCTGAAAAAAATTCGATTCGGTTTCCAGTTTTACGACAGCCAGATATTCGTTTCTGATGAGAATCTTATCGAATATTTAATTACATTTAGAGAACTCTTGCATAATGTTTTCGGCTTGTTTACGGTATATTATAGATTTTTTAATGATTTTTACGCTTCACTTTGCCATTGCTTCCGGAGTGCAAATAGTTGCCATAATATGACGAATCGTTGTTTTCATTGTAGCTTACAAAAATTTCTGTAGCTGAAAACAAAGAAATTTCATTTAGCACATGGCACGGTAAATGATTTCTGCACTTACATATATGAGCTTCAAAATAAAATGTTAAGCTTTTTTCGCTCAAGGTGTTGTCTCTATGTGTGAAAGACGCATTTTCAAAATAATATAAATACAGTTATTTAGCTCATTTAGAGAAAGGGCTTTGATACCACGGAAAAGGCATACTTTGTGTACAATCAAAATTTACGAAATATTTTATGTTAGACTAACTTAAATACATACTTAACCAATTCTGCCGACGAAAATATTTACATATATTCGAGAATGCAAATCAATTCTACTTTTTAATGTTCTAATCACGCAAACAGTTTAATAGTAATATTTTTAGAAAGTTTTATGAAAGGGCTTGAAACCTATGTAACATTTAGTAAACGTTAAACGTTAGTCAAATTCGACATTTTTTTTTTATGTTCAATATTAATGGCACGCAAAATTACGACTTTTTGTGGAATTGCCTATATCGTATAACTCTTTAAGAGTATAGCAGTATATAGTTGTAGCAAATTATTCCAATTAATGACATATCATTTTCTATCATTTGACACCAAGATGTTCTGGGCTGTTGTCTGCTTCTGTCTGTCTAGTAGAGTGAAAGGGTTAAAATAAAACGTTAACAGGTAAAAGAATAAACCATTTACATCATCGTAAACCATTTACTCCCAATTTCTCATAGTATTTTTTTTTTTTTTTTTTTTTACTTTGGCGTCCAAAATTTTATGAAATTATATAAAAACTTATAGCCGTTTTCATGGAAGATATATCTCCGAAAACAGATCTTCTCAACAGGATTTAAAAAAAAATTTCTTTCAGAATTTTAGCGAAGGCATGAGCCGAAAATTTTTGTACTTCTGATCCTCAAAATTTATTTGGACAACCAGGCTACGAAGTAGAAAAAAATGTTTCGTGTGGAAATTGGGACTTTTAAAAGAACGGAAACCGCAATAAGGAAACTATCTTTATCCTACCGCAAAGTTTTCGTTCGTTCTTTTCATTCCCAAAAATATTTTAGCATTTTGATGAAAAAAATTGTAATTTTTAATGCAGAACCTGCAGGAAACATGTGATGTCGTTTGACGTGTGACGTCATGAGGAACCATGACAATTCACACGTCACCGGAGGTTCGGAACCTATAAAAATGAATTCCGCTGGAAAAATTCATTATGCTAATACACATTTTACATTTTTAAATTTATTTGATAATTCGAATTCGATTGGCATCACTAATTTTATTAAGGAAATGTCTATACGGGGGGACTCGCGTACGCGAAAACTCAATTAGCGTACGCGAAAACTCAATTAGCGTACGCGAAAACTCAATTAGCGTACGCGAAAACTCAATTTAGCGTACGCGAAATCCAGTGAAGTTTTTTCCCCCGGGGAACTTGATTAATTTATGTACTGATCCGCGGCCGAAGGCCGCCGCGAAGCCGGTGTTGGATGTCTGACGGGTTTAAATCCTGAGCTGCGGCCGCAGGCCGCCCACTTACCCCTACTTTTATGTAAAATTACTGTTGTAAAGAAGCTGCGTCCCGGGGGAAAAAACATCATTGGATTTCGCGTACGCTAATTGAGTTTTCGCGTACGCGAGTCCCCCCGTATAGACAGACTCTTTTATTAATTTGCATTACCAGGGAGGGATTACAGAAACTACAAAAACAAAGAAATGCAAATTTCCAATGGAACATTTCTGTCTGGAAATTGGGATAGTATCTACAAACTTTTAAATTGCCAGTAAAACTTTTGCTTTGATCGCTGAACATGAAAAAAAAATCAAGAAAGCGGAAAACGATTTAAAATTGTAAGTGGTTTTTTCAGAAATATTAATAATTATTATTTACAATAAAATACAGTAAAAGAAAAAGCATAAATTCATACCGTTGTTGTCGTTCCATTGAGTTAACATTCATCCAAAAAACTGCGAAAGTCAGCAGCAAACTGTGAAACTGACGTAGCAACTGCGGCAACAGCACAGTGGTACAAAATATAAAAAAACTGCGCCAAAATCAAACCTTCAGATTCTTCTTTTTTTGCAAATGAAAATACGTACAATCCGTTGCATGCCACACACACACGCAGCGACGCCGACGACGCCGATATCGACTGTTACGAAAGCAGCAGCTAATTTATAAAATATTTCGCACCATTTTCAATGATTTTTATCATATTTTTTTTGATTTGTTTTTAATTAATTTTTCGCAATGAATGTTCTCTTAATGAATTTTATTTTGTTTTTAAACAATTCTTCCCCGTTTTAAACTTTTGTTATTTTTATATTTGCTTCCTTTTGACACTGCACACAAGAAAAAATACCAAGTTGAAACTTGATTCTTTAAAAATTAACTTCAAGACAGCGGCGATTATTGTCTTTCGCCTCCATTGGAATGGGGAAATGTAAGAGAAAAAAAATTTTTTTTTCCTTTCTGCTGCAATGTAATTTCACTAATATTTATTCATTTTTTCGATTATTCTCATTTGATTTCTTCCTTGTAATCACTTTATTACTTTGGATGCTTAAAATTTTATTACTTTTCACCAATTTAGACTGCAATATTTAACAAAATTTTCCAACTTTTCCATTTTTTTTTTAATTGCATCTATATAGAAATTACTTATGATGGCTGTTGAGAACACTTCACGAAACGAAGAAGAAAAACTTATGGCAAAACGAAACAAGCGATCGGAAAGCTGTCATTTTCAGAAGTCATGGCAGCCAGGCGAACCATGGCTGACAATTAGCACTTCTGTAAATGTCAAATCTGTTCAAGCAAAGCAAAAAAATTCGTAACTACTGAACATACTTCTTGTGAGAATTTTTTGTTAAAACGATTTATATCAAATAAATAAATTATTGTGTTTTATGGCAGCATACCAGCATGTGTCAAAATAAAATATTTCCTTTTTGTGCATTCCTAAAAAAAAATAATGGAAAGCGTCGAAGATTGCCGATAGATGTGGCAAAAACCAAAAAGCGTCGTCCCAAATTTGTCAAAAGCACTACAAGCCAGTTTATTCCATCAATTCCGAAACTAAAAATTGCTGAAAGATGTAAATTCTATTTTCAAATTGTACTCAAATGACAAAATTGCGGATCAATGTGTTCGAAAAGAAATGTTTGACTTCGTTTCAAAGACTTTCGGACTCTACGTTAAACACTTATAAACTGGAGATCCTCAAGGCGTTTACAAATTATAGCGTTCACTTTCAAAAACTTCTCCAACCAAAACTTTAAAAAAAAAACTTGAAATTTAGCTGTGTTTTTGACGACACTTTTTCTGTGCTCTTTTTAAGCACATTTATGTATGTGTTAAATTAAGTACATTTTTGTTGCTTTCCCATACGTTTCTTAGAATGTGCTTACACAAGCACTGGTAAACGTCGTCAAAGGCACAGCTTTTAAAATTTTCAATATGCGTAGACAAAACCTTTAAAAATTAAGAGCCTTTTCCGATTGGCGGGCGATTGTACTATTTTTAGGCAAGCGGTGGAAAGCGGTCCCTCCGTTTGCCTACAAAAAGTACTATCGCCCGACAGTTTAGTTTGTCGTGTGAACCAGCTCATATAGCGGGATTACAATGCGGAAGTGGCAGCGGCAGTGTCAGAGCAAGTTTCATATTTTACTGCTTACAACTTACAATACAGCAGTGGCAGTGTCAGCGGTAGCAGCAGTTTTTCTTTGTCTTTTAATTATTACAATGTTGTCTCCCTTAATTTTTTCGTTTGTTTTTTTTTGTTTAGAGTAGGGATTTCAGTCCCGGGATTTCGGGATCCCGGGATCCCGGGATTCGAGCCTTTTTGCAGTCCCGAAAATCCCGGGATTAGTGCTACCAATCCCGGGATTTCTTTTGTAAGTTTTTTAGGTTAGAAAAATTGTTAGAATGTTCCAAAAATCACCAACAAAAAACGAAGTCTTACAACATTATGTTAAAATTGAACATAATAAAGAGCTGAAGTTAATCTTAGATTGCAAAATGAGATGGAGTAGTCTTTTAGATATGCTGCAGCACTTTATTATGCTTGAGAGTAGCATAAAAACAGTTTGTATTGACTTAAAGGTTTCTTCGATCCACTGTAGCGAATTTAAAATTATTAAACAATTAGCTCGAACTCTTCAACCAATCAAAATCGCTATTGATATTATAAAGAAAGATAAATCTGCTTTGAGTAATATCATTTTTGCTAAAAGGCACTTCAGACTAGTTCTCTTATGTTTTTCTGTATGATTTTTTCTCTGACTGTAAATTTTTTATTGTTTTTAATTTATGTTGTTGAAATTGTTTTAATTTTTAATTTTTCAAACAACATTTAAAAATTTGAAAACACCTATGACTTCTATTTTCAAATAGACTCAAATCTAATGCCAAAAAAACTCATATGAGTTTTCTTCTGATAAATCATTTGTGTAATAAATTTACATTCCCACTATCAGAGTTGCCAAAAAATTAATTTTCTAGAAAGTCTTATAATTTATCCGACGTTTTAATGAAAGAAATTGATATATTTTGTAATGTGGTGATAGGGGTTATTTCCTCCAGAAAACATTCGATTATCTTTCTTCAATTCAACCAACAAGTGTTGAATCAGAAAGATGCTTTTCGTGTGCGGGTTATATACGTAATAAATTTAGATCTAAATTGGATGATAAAATAATAAATGCTTTAATTTTCCAAAAATCATATTTTAATAATAAGTAATAAAACTGATTAAAACAAAAGTTAATTCTTCCAAGTCCAACACTTGTTAAAACTTTGATCTCACTATTTTATATAATTAAATATGTATGATATTTTATATATCAATACCTTAGAGCGCTATAGTCCTATCTCCACTTTTTGCGATTTTTGCAGATATGGTATCCTTGTGGGCTTCTTTACCGAGTGGAATTCTGTGGGATGTCAAAATACCACTATAACACCGAAATATTCGAGAATTAACAAAAATCGTATCTCCAAACTGTAATTTTTTGAAGAGCGCCACTGTGCTATCTCCTCTGAATATTTAAATAAGTCACATTTTTAAGAAAATTTTTCCATTTTTTTCGTCTTTTCTACACGTTTCATGACATTTTACATCTTTTTAGTAGAAACATTTTCTTTTTCACCCAAAGGTCGGAACCAGAAATTTTTGAAACTTTCTTGTTTCTTCCATGATTCGAAAAAAAATAATTTTTCATGTCTCTGAAATCATTCAAAGGATATGGATGAGATGTGGTATGTGTATTAAGAGTCACGGGACAAATAGTGTCTAAGGGAAAAATGGGCGGTCCCACGTCCTTAAAAAAGTATCATACCTCTGAAACTATCTAATGCTCTGAAACTATCTAGATGAGTTTTGGTGCGCATATTAATTGCATCGGAGCAATTTACATTCATTGGTTTAATTGGAAATGCTCTGCCCTCCGTACAAAAGAAGCTATCGCAACGCACACCGGGAAATGCTGGTCGCTCATAAAATTTACTAAATGTGTAGTTCATTTGAATAGTAGTGCAATTCCATATAATTTGTTAAATTGATTTTGTTAAAAATTAATAAAAGAATTTTTTAACATAAAATTATGTTAAAATATACTAAGGTAAAATTATTGCATGTATAGTTTTTTCAAAATCGCAGCCAATTCTAAATAACCACTGTTTGAAGTATTCTTTTTGCATTTCCCAATAATTGAAAAAATTGAGATAGGACTATAGCGCTCTAAGGTATCGATATGTATTTAACTAAGCATATAATGCTGCAATGTACCTTTATGCTTTTTTTTGAAGCAAATAAGTATTTATGAATTTTTGTTTTTAAAAAAAGGCGTGAATTAATAATAAAATGTAGCTGCTTTAAGAAATTGTTCTTTAATATTTTTGACACTTTTTAAATAAAATATCTTTGTAGGGGTGTAGTAGGTGTATATAAGACAAAATATTAGGAATTTTTAATACTAAATTCTGTCTATTTAGGAAGAAAAAAAAAATTCATACGAATCCCGAAAAATCCCGGGATCCCGGGATTCAAATTTTCTCGATCCCGAAATCCCGGGATCGCAAAAAGTCAAAAAATTGGAATCCCTAGTTTAGAGCTAAGCATGGCAGTACTGCTTACTGCTACTGCTCTTATGTAAGTGCTACCATTGAAACACACTGTTTCTAAAAAAACAGCTGATCACTGATATTGCCGTTGCAACTGCCACTCCCGCATTGTGTTTCAGCTATATCCTGACTTCCACAAGGCCTAACTGCCATACCTTTATTGGGGCGTTAGTCCAACGTCAGGCATATTAAACCATATCTGTCTGTTTCATGCCTATTCAATTTATAAGAATCTTATCAAGGCGGTTAAATATCGCTGAAGTTGTTGACGCTCGACCTACGTCCCAATTTAGGTATGGTTGTAATAGCCAGTTTCCACCGGAGACTTATTTTGGGATTTACGGCTGTTTTCAGATTTAGTTGACATGAGGTGAGTTCATGCTAAATCACTTCATAAATCTTCGGTGGAAACAGGCTGTAAGGCTAAAGTTACATGGGATACGAATTCGTACGAGTTTTGTAACACGGCTTTTCTTGCAAATTGATTAGAAAGAGAAGTTTTTATAATTTTAAATATTGGTTCCAAGACCGTTTAGCAACATATTGAAATGAGGAGTTATTTTTCAAAAGGGCGTAAAACCATGTTAAACAAATTTTCAGTAATGAGAAAAAACTCTTATGGGCTGTTTACAATAACATATTTTTTTTTAATGTCTCCTGTATTATAGTGAGCTGACTAAAGATTCTGATCCCCTTAACATTTTTGTTGTAACATATTTGCAGTAATTGCAAAAAGTAAAAAACATTTGGAAATAAGCCCTTTTGTTCTGAAACGTTTGGAAATAAGCCCTTTTGTTTCAAAATCACTCTTATTTCACCATTTGGAAGTTTATTTTGATGTCTATAGTCATGGTATGTAAGCACCTACTTATATAGCCAGGAACATATAAAAAATATTAAAAGTTTTTTTGGCCACTATTTAAAATACGTCTTTTTGTATCAAATTCTAAAAATTTCTATGAAATTATATGGAAATAAGCCCTTTTGTTCTGAAATGCGACTTTTGATCACGATTTTATCTTAGAAAAATGCATTTTTTGTGATGAATTTTGGACTAGAGGATGCATTTTAGCATGGTAATGGCGATGGCATCCTTAGGTTTGTTCGAGGTTGAAAGTGGTTTTACGCCCTTTTGAAAAATCACTCCTCAAATGTCCTTAAAGTTTATTTACAAAACAATCCCTGGATTCGCTCAACTCGTAAAATACTGTCAAAATTAAAAAAAAAACTTTGGCCTGGCCAAACGTTAAATACTCTACACTGCAGTATTTTTAAAATTTTGCTCATATGGGAGGCGCCACGCCCTCTTGTCTGAGTTCGTCTAGCTTTAGCTCAGAGCGTGCATTTACAGTCCTTAGTATTTGAGTGAAATTTAGTTGGATTATCTAAAAAAACGCTTATTTGCTTATTTGGGAGGTGCCACGCCCCCTTCAGTTTATTTTTCAGAGCTTGCGCTTACAATTCGTAGTATATATGTGTATTTTTTGTATGGGCGGTAGGCGTGTCCGTTGACACACGTTCACTCATTTTCAATCCCACGAGTTAACTTTGACGACGAAGTCAGTGTGCCAAATTTCATTGAATTATCTTGGTTAGTTTTCCCGTAAAAAATATTTCCACGCACAGCCAGCCAGCCAGACAGACGGACAAGGCTATATCGACTCAGGAGGTGATGCTGATCAAGAATATATATACTTTTCTATATCTGCCACGCCTCCTTCTCTGCGTTACAAACGGAAGGACAAAGTGAATATACCCTGGGTGTATGTAGGGTATAAAAAAACTTCAACAAGAGCAAATTAAAATAAATTTTTTTTTTTTGATTGGCCATTAAACTACACGGATAACGGATGGTTTACCAGAATGAAATCAAAACAAACCAATAAGCAAAGATCGCCGTTCAAACTTTGTAGCCTGGTCTTTGCACTGACCAAATCACAACACTGTTCTCAGATTTTTCACTTATATTTTGAATAATTTATTGATTAAATTCTATTAAAATAATTGAAATTGCTTAATTTTTTATTTTAGATTTAAATTGATTTTTAATATAAATAAGCATTTCCCGGTGTACGTTACTATTATCGGAAATCTCGATTTTCCCGAAATTTTCAGATAAAACGACCTCCTGACAGCCCCTCATGTCAAAATTTTCTTAAGTCTATGACTTGGCCAAATAAGTCTTCAAGTACTGGTTTTCCCAAGTGAAGGCATAGCAACGTTAAAACCCAAAAAAAAAAAATTTTTCTTAATCACATTTGAACTACAAAAAATTAAAAACAAACTACCCTGCAAACAGTGTACTAGATACAAACGGCGTATGTATCGGGGACATAAACACGTATTTTTTTTTGTTTGTTTTTGAAAATCACATAGAAATTGCCGTACTCTTTCAATAACGTTTACATTGCTGTCGGGAAAAATACAGGTATTGGTTTTGCCGTACCAATACTGGTATTGTATCTGTTTCTCGTCCCTGAATAAATACTTAGATACGCATACCGGTACTATATCTGTTATACGTATCTGGAATAGTACAAGTACGTTTCTAAATGTGCGTACAGGTACTATACTCGTTGTACGTATCTACAATAATCCCGGTACGTTTCTAAGCAAGCGTACTGGTACTGTGTCTAGTAGGTATGCTAATAAAAATACTATTTAAAGTTACAGAAAAAAACGAAAATGTCAATAAGTCAGTGCGAAATTTTATTTTCTAATAAGGATGATTTTGTTTTATCGATTTTGAAGGCTTTATAATTACAAATTTGAATAAATTAAATGGAAATTAGCATATAGTAAAAATTAGCCTAAATATAAAAAATCAAAGTTAGTTATGATCCAATCCAATTATCTTCCGGAGTGCTTGTTCATAGTCCTTTAGACCTTAGAAGACCAGTGATTACAAAAGACTTTTCTTTATCTAATATCCACCAATGGCTATCGACAATGTATTCTGCACTTGTGTTAAAATATTCACATTTAGGTGGCTTTTACTATACTTATGTATGGTTTCTGTGGCTACCATTGTACCTATAGATTGTATTAGAAAATTATTTACAATTTGAAATAGATTTAATTTTTATGTACAAGACTACTATATCTGTGGCGATAAGCGATAACAACTTAAGTCGACTTAAGAAAAATGGGTTTGAGCTCAGTTTTCCATCAATTTTGGTTAAAATTACACTTTTATTTGTATGCCTATCCTTAGTGCTTATTTAGGTTCTAACAATGCCCAAAAAATTTGAAATTAATTTTACCCAGAACTAGTGGAAAATTGGGCTCAAACCCATTTTTCTTAAGTCGACTTAAGCTGTTATCGCTTATTGCCACAGATATATACATTAGAAAACCTATGTGATATATGAAATGAGCAAAGTTGTAAAATTTCTACTTTCGTAAAAAAAGGTAAAAACATAATAAAAAAATTGGAATCTGTAGTGGAAAAAATCAACCGATTTTCGATTTAAGTTTCAAAAGTGGATTTTAAAAGCGCAAATCGCTTATACTGTCAATATCTTTTTAACTATGGATTTTTTTTAAGGCATCTATTGTAGAGAATAAGCAGAAAAAATACAACTTTGCACATGTGAGCATTGCATAAAACACTCACCATTATAAGACGGTGCGACTGCAAACTTAAAGCAGTATCTAGGGATTTTGACTGCAATTTTGTAGCAAAAAGTGACTGACTCTATTCCAAACTTTTGCTGTAATTTTCCAACAGTGCAGACCATAAATTTCCAGCTCGCGAATTGTCTCGACAAATTTTATTGGAACTGTACAAGCCACCGCTAGTGAATTTCACGCTAATGATTCCGCAGTTTTAACTGCTTTTTCCCCAGCATCAGACGATTGAAGATGAATTTTCTATTTTTTTTATTTTTTGAGTGGCATATAAAACAAAACTGTCATTCAAGCCATAAAAATTTCACACATTGAAAAAAAAAAAAAAACAAATGTTTATCTACGAATACCTGCGAAATACGGGAAATGTACCAGATACTTGTATGGCATACAAAAAATTTTATAAAAATGTAAAAAAATTCAAAGACAACCGGTACTCATTTTTTGCAGGGTAAAATTTCTCATACAAATGGGAAAGCTTTTTTATGGTAAACTTGCCCGAATATTTTTAAATTAATTAGATATAAACTAACAAAATCACCTATACCAAGCAAGTGAAAACGAGCTTGGAACATCGTGTATTTTTACTGCCAACTTTGACAATCAATAACAAAATCTTACATCGTATATTTTACTGCCAACATTAACATATGAAATATAAGTTCTTATATCGTTTATTTTTCATTCAGACTGTTATAATTTTCGAACGACTACGGTTCGTACGGTTCGTCGTGGAGAGTACGAATAAAGAACAAGAAATTTATAGTAAAAATTGACAACTCCGCCCTGATGGAAATAAATTCAACGATTTAGGATCAAAAAAGTATTAAAATATAAACGAAATATACAAAAGTACAAAGTGTAAGTGTAAAAAATAAATATTCCAATAAAATATTACGTAAGATTTGTGAAATAAAGTGATTTTTTGTGCAAAATAAAAAACACTGCTGATGATTTCATCCATTTTTGTAGCTGTCAAAAAGAAGGAAAAAAAATTAAAAAGATAAATAATGCAGTGGTACAAATACAGTAAAAATAAATAAAATAAAATTAAAAAAAAGGATTTCAAGTGGAAATCAATTTGAACTAAAATCATAACTTCGTGACTGCCTACTGCCAATATTGAACAAGTTAGAACGCCCACATCTATGCGAGCACCGTAGTAGTACCATCAACATCGACGACAGCATTTGCTTTGCTTTTTGTTGATTTTGATGTATTTTTGTACTGAATTTGCTTTGCTTTTTTGAAGATGTCAATTTTGATATAACGCTGGTGAATGCCACAAATGCGTAGGTTTTAATTTGAGATCAATTTAGTGATTATATCTTCCGCTTTTGAGGTACACAATTTCAAAGATGAAAATTAATGTCCTATTTGCACGGTATGTTTTTAGAAATTGGATGAATAATAAGTTTTACCTTAGCACCTCTTCGATTTGTTTGTTTTCTCTGACAAAATGCATAAATGGTCATCTGGTTTCGAATGTACTTGAAGAGTATCAAGCGGAGCTGCGGGTTCATATAGCTATTCTGACACGAGTACGATTGCTGTAGCTCCGCGATTTGACTTTGTTTTCACTTAAAACCACGCAAAATAAGTCGAAAAAATGGAATAAAATTTTTCGTAAACTCTCTATCGAGATATCGAGGCTTAAATTTTTAAGGAAGCAAATTCAGTTTACGGATAGTTTATCCAATTTTTTAAGGGATAAAAGTACTTTAAAAATAAAATGGGTCGCCCGAACCTAGTTTCAGAGATATAGCCATCGGAATATCCGGTTATATCTTTTGTAAATCGCATCGCTAAATCCTACTCGTTTCCACCGGCCGAAGTAGATTTATTTTTGACAGTAAATGTCATAAGCAGTAAAATTAAAGTTGTTTTTTCTTTTCTTAACATTTATCTTCCATTTGCTATGTACATAAGTATATAGTTTAATAAACAACCAGCCGTTTGCCTAAAATCTGTGCAGGCGTTCCCAACAAATAATTATTTTTAGAAAATCTCTATCAGTAACTTCCTGGTCTTAACAACCACTTTCAAACGGAAGAGATTGAAAGAAAAAACCATTAGAGACATGCTATTTGATTTCAAACACACTCCATTATTATCATCTGCTAGACTTTATTATCTAGCGTGTCAAACATTTTGTTTACTTTTCCCATTTAAGGAAAAGCTACCAAAATCATATCATCATCCCAAATTTGATAAATTCCATCCCGTATGCATATTTCCACAAACATCCAGATAATCATCATTTTAGCCGCACAACAGCGCAAACAAACACTTGGCTTTCTTTTAGAAATAAATTTTGTTCAAATGGAGTCTCAACTCTCCCTATGTAAAGTTCTATGCTAGGGTGTTCCAAATAAACACTTTCGTAAAATAGATTATGGTTTGTAAAATATTAAATGGCGTTATACGTGTACTACGTTTCCACTGGAGATTTATGTGGCGTTTTACAGCTGTTTCGAAATTTAGATCTAAATCTAGTAAACCATATGGTTTGCCATATCAAAATAAATCTATTTCTGCCAAGATTTATTTAAATCTGTGCATAAATCACAGCAGGGCTACCGATTTTGGCTATTTTCGACCAAGTGACACTTCTTAACTTCGACAATTGGCATTAAATGTCATTAAAAACGAAGCAAAATGAAAATTAACATTAACAAGGAAAGGAAAAACAACTTTAATTTTCGCGCTTATGGCTTTTACTGTCGAAAATAAATAAATAATGACGGAACAGCTAAATCTCCGGAGGAAACGAAGTTTTATTGGGTAGTAGAAATTATCGGTTTTACCGGCCCATATTGTAACCCTAATTTCTTGAACTATTTTTTTTTTTTTTCTTGAATATCTGTGCTGTTTAATGTTGTTTTTTTTTCTCTTCTCTCATATAAACGTTAAATATTTTAAAGCTAACCTCACCCCTTGCGTTCATTACGAGTCCAAAATTTTGCCAAGTGAATATTAATATATAACGTAAAAATTTGGCATTGTTTTGTTTTATTTCTTGGTATGAATATGAAAACCACCTTAGTATAACGTGTTCCTCAAGGCAAAATTTGTATCCAATGTGTTCCACCTTTTTCACTTTTTTATATTTACTTGCGTCTTCCGTCATTCTATTCGGTTTTCTTATGTTTGTTGTTTTTAATTTAATTTTTATTGCCATACCCGTTCGGTCATCACAACTGTTGTGTGCTGTGTGGATGACTCACGTTTCAGTTGATTTTGATTCATGCGAAATCTTGGTGATTGTATTAATTATATAAACAAAAAAAAAAAACCAAATATGTAGAGTATTTTTCTTTTAATTTTTTTGTATGAATTTTGCTGAAATGGTTACTAATAAATATTTTTACTTTTTAAAAAGTTAGTTGAAGTTTTGAATAAGTCAGTTCAAGTTAACGTTTCTTAACCCTTTCAGACCCGTCATACACAGTTGTGTTATCTGAATCCGAGCAGAGTTAAACCATTTTTCCTTTTGATCAAAAAGAGAAACGGTCAAGTAGACACATTTTCCTCGGTAGGAGCAATAGTGTTACTTTTGTATTTTTGGAAATTTTCGTGTTTTTGTGTCCCACTAATTATGCAGTCGCCCAGGTACAATATATTTACACCGGCATTAACATCTCGGTTCCAACAAGTATTGCAATTTGGACAAAATTGATACCTGTGTGGGGACTGAGATGTTTTATTTTCGGGTGATTTGCAATTTGCGCACAACTTTGTTGTCCTGAATTCATTGATGAATATGATATCGACATTTCTTCGCTCTTTTAGTGCTTGTATGAATTTACGATGTGGTGTTCGTATGTAACCGCGAATTGGTGAATTTGATGATATTTCCGTAGACCCAATGCAAATTAAAGTTTGTTCTGCTACATCTCCCGCAAGTTCATTTGTTAACCGCTGACAGGTTTTTTCAACTTGTATGAACTTTTGTAATTTTAATCGCGTTTTCGGAATGAAACTGATACACCATCGGTCTGCAGTGAAAAAGCAAATTGGCTTTTCGGTAGTTTAAAGTATTTACACCAATATTCCTCACGGTTGAAATCCTTCCATGCGCCCTTGAATAATTTTAAAGAACAAAGTAAATTGAAATAAGCAAAAGAATCATAGCGAATATGGTGTGCGCCGTGTTTGAAAATGGGTATCATTGAAAAGTTTTTGTAATTGTTGCGCTCGTTGAAGCGTTGGAGATTGAAAAATATTTTTATCGAAGCCCAGTAATTTTTTTTATTTTGCAACTTTGCAAATTTTTCGCCACGCCATTGCAATTCCTCGGTCATGTGAAGCAGCAAATCCAAATCGGGATCTCGTGACTTTTGGTCCAACTCGTTGTCCTCGCTGAATAAATAACGAAGAGTATTGTATATTTTTGAGTGGTCTTGTGTGAATTTGCTGAAAAATCTACGCAGCCTTGAATACGCGTGCATCCATATGTTGTTGTGAAATAGTGTACTGTACTGGTTAGCGGAATCTATGAAGAGATTCGATCTATATGAGCTGTCGTAGAGTGGCAAATGTTGCCTCAATGATGCATATGTAGCGTCTACAACGTATTTGGGCTTCTTTTTTTGCATGAGATGATAGTAGTAATCGGCAAATTTGATTTCAGAAAAGTCACCAACAGTCCATTTTTTCATCAAAGTAAAATGAATGTACCTACAAATGTATGTACAGTAAAATCAATAAATGCCATTGCGACAACATTTCGACAACACAAAAATAAAATCAATTTCACCTTGAAACTTCGACAAAGAGCGCTGACATTTCGGCAACATCGCGTTGAATCTTATTGAATACGTCCACATTTTTACATGTTGAATAGAGTGCCTTCTTGATGACAAAATTTTGCACTTGCTCTTTGTTGTTATTGTTGCAGGGTTCCTTTCGTTTCGGCATCACAGTGCCAAGTGTGACAATGAAATGAAAATTATTGTGATTGATTTATTAAAACGAATGAAAAATATTTTTCTACATCAAAAATATTTAAAAGGATACATAAAGGAAAACTTAAATTCAAATTCTCAAGTATAAAATTGTAGAGTTACTATTTGGTTTACAAAGTTTAACGTTTCTTAAGAATTACAAAAACGTTTTATCAACTTTCTTATTATTTTTTTCCAATTTTTGCCCATTATTATCAACATTTTTTTTAACAAGTTGGTGTAGATTACGTTATTGTTTATTTTAAAGTTGATTTGTAAAAACTATATATAGTGAATGACTTATCTTGAATGCATTTGTTTTTTAAGCAGCATAAAAAACGACCGGTTTTGTTTGCTTTATCAAATTCCTTAAATTGCAAACTTTAATTTTAATAACAATCTTATTTTAACTTAACTTAATTATTCATTCAACTCAAAACCCATGCAGTGACCACAAGTTGATGGGAGGTTAAGAATTGTTTTAAATGCCCGATAAGAAGAAAAATTCATGGTATTATACATTGTTTTGAAGAGAAGAAACTTCACAAAGTTGCTATTTTCAAAAACATGATCTCTTGGGGTCACAAATGATAAGCATACTTTATAATTCTTTTGGGGTATTTGTTAAATGAAATGACGCGTTTCTCAGAAACCTCTTGGCTGGCCATAAGTGATAAACATTCCATATCGCCACCTCAAATCTATTTCTGTCGAGATTTATTTTAAATCTGCGTATAAATCTCAGCAGCGCTACCGACTTTGACTATGTTTGACTAAGTTGCACCTTTTAACTTTGACAATTTGCATTAAATCTCACTAAAAACAAAGCAAATGAAAGATAAATATTAAGAAAAAAAAGAAAAACAACATTAATTTTGCTGGTTCTGACACTAACTGTCGAAAATAAGTCTCTTTCGGCCTGTGGAAAGGATAAGGATTTAATGACGAGATTTATATATCTTAGATCAGCTAAATCTTCGGTGAAACGTATTTTCACTGCCTTGGTTTGCCAAACTGAAATAGAAACAAACGAATAAGCAGAGATCACCGTTTACATTTTTAAGTCTGATCTGTGGTTTGACAGTTCACTGAAAATTGCTTTGATGTTAACCAAATCACAACACTATTCTTACATTTTTCACTTTCTGAATAATTTATTAATTGAATTTTTTTTTAAAGTAATTGAAATTGGTTAATTTTTAATTTATGATTTCATTTCTTCGTTTTTTAATGGTTTACATCATACTTGTGGCAAAAAAAAACAACATTATATCCCTCTGAGATTTTTTGAATTCAGGGCTGCTATTGAAACTTACTAAAAATGCTCATTTAAATCGAAAAGCTTTTTATATGGCTTAAGTATATATAAACTAATAAAATCCCCTTAACCAGGCAAGTGAGAATGAGTATTATCAACTAAACCGAATTCAAAAATATATCTTTAAGTTTAAAACTTTTTGCAAAGTGGAATTCTATTATAAAAATTTTGTACTTTAAATTCTGCACAAGAAACTTAATTCAAAACAGTATAAAATAATTTTGTCCAAGGTATAACTGCTCAGGTTCGCAAAACACAGAAACAATTTTAACGCAAAATTATTTTTAACACTGCCAAGAACGAATACGAATATTTTAAACGTTTGCTTGCTATTGCCATTAGTCACTTGGCAGTATATCAATAAAAAAAAGTTAAAATCAATAATGAATAAAATAAATACATTAAATAAAATAAACAAATAAAATGCATTTTTCTGATTTATTGGCTTTCTCATTACAGCTTTTTTTATTTTATTGTGAAACCTTATAATGTCACCACCACAGCAACGTTCACTGACGCTATTAGCGACGTTGCTTATAGTGATCGCCATCGGTAACCTTTGTATTCTCTCCGTTGAAGCACAATTGGCTGGAAAGCTTATACAAAATCCATGCGTTAATAAACGCACTTGTCACGAATGTATACAAACGCAAAGTTGCGCCTGGTGTATGCAACCGGATCATGGTGATAAACCACGTTGCTTCCAACATAGCTATTCGAATATATGTCCAGAAGAATATATATGGAATCCAGATACTGTACAAGATTTTACACTTAATCGTGAGCTAACACGTGCCGGTTCTGCTGCTGGTGCCGCTGCCGGTGGTGGTCAAATGTCCTATGGTGGATCCTATTCAGCGAATTCATCATACAGTAGCTCTGCATCGGGTTCATACGGTGCTTCATATGGTAGTTCAGCTAGTGGTAGCGCTTATGGTGCCGGCGCAAGTGGCGAAATTGTGCAAATAAGTCCACAACGTGTTGGCTTAAAATTACGTATCAGTAAGTGTGGGAACACATTTTTCGCGAGTTTCTTGTATTAATTTTATTGTTTAACATTTGCAGATCAAGCTCATTCCTTGCACATGCGTTACTCACAAGCTGTTGATTATCCCGTAGATTTGTATTATTTGATGGACTTGTCCAAATCTATGGCAGATGACAAGGATAAACTCTCAACATTGGGTGATAAACTTTCAGCTACTATGCGTACTATTACATCGAACTTTCGTCTGGGTTTTGGTTCCTTTGTCGATAAAGTGTTGATGCCATACGTTTCGACTATACCGAAGAAGTAAGTTTTTGTTCCTACACTTTTTTTTTAATTTATTAGACGAGAGAAATAATAGAATGATTTTTTATATTTAAATATTAAATAAGTTTTATAAGCAGTTCAAATATTTATGTGTTAATTAATTGAAGCATAGGATGACCAAACGGTGGTAAAATTCAAGCTTAAAAAATAAATATATTAGACTGGTCCGAAATACAAAAAAAGTAAATTGTTTTGTTGTTGCGCCATGGGATCGAATAAACCAAGAATATTTGAATTCATTTTCAAATTTTATGGTTAATTATTTATTCCTTACCATAATTTTGACAGCACTTTAAACATAAGAGTATAAACTTTTCACATTGTGTCATGTTACTCTATTGAATTGTTGTTCGTATTTTTTTTAATTCATACACAATGGGCTTTGAATAAGACCACACACTTAACTTTTTCTGTAACTTAACATGCAAAAATAAAACTTAAAATTTGTAACTAAATCCAGAGAAACAAAATTTTGTGAAAATACAAAATGTTATTTGAAATTCTTTCAGAAATGTTACGAAAATCCTTAAAAGGGATGCCAAAGTTTCAAAAACTGTTTTTACTGATTTGTAATAGGCTGCACTTTTTGCAAAGAAATCTTCAACTCAATGTTTAATTTACATCTCACTGAGCTTTTTTATTAAATTTTTTAATATTTTGAATTTTGCCTTTTGATTAATTTTTTTTTTTTTTTTTGCTTAAATTTTTCAATCATAGCAACAGTTTTAGTTCACTTTTTTATTATTTTAGTCTTTATTTAGTCTTCGTATTAAACCGACCGTTTATTTTAAATTAACTGCAAACCCCTAAAAAAAAAAATTGACGAGTAGGTTTCATGTCCTGAAAATATAATGGGCCTTATCATGAATCTGTCTGGTAATTCCCTCTCGGGAATATATTCCTTTCTTGAGAGAAAGCATTTGCAATTGTGAATTTTTTGAGAATAGAAATTCCATTTCCAACAGGGATACTTGTTTCTTCCAATTTCAGCCAAAAAATAACTATGTAGCTCTGGTATTTTCCTTTTGATTTTCCGAAAAAGTGGTAAATTTAACTAAAACGATTAATTTTTAACTCAATTCATGCAAAAATAGAAAAAGCTAAGGTTTAAAAAAAGATTTACAAAATATAAACATCTAAATTGTATTAAATACGAAGCAAAATTACAAATTTGGTGGACTTTTTGAGAAGCTGACGGAGTAACGTTAATGAAAAAAAAAGTGGCGAAACAAAAAATAACAATGCTATTCTCATTAATAAATTTGAGTTAAGTTTACTTTAGTGACACCTCTTATTTCTTTTTTTTTAAATTGATTTTATTTTGTGAAGCTGTTAATCTAAGAAAAATATGTATTCAAAAAGTGTCTCTCGGATCTAGTATCGGAGATATAACCATCGAAAGATCCGGAATTGTGGTTCAAAAGTTTTTAATTTGTCATACATCATTTATCGCGCTTCAAATTTTCTGTAAAAAAATGTCAAAATATTTTCTGCCAAACTATTGCCTATAACCTTACTTTCCAGTGAATTTTGCCCTTCCAGATAATTATTTCTTGTGATGTTTATTCATGTTAAGGCCCAATTATATATGTGACCGTCCAGTGGAAAATGTACCTTATCTTCACAATAATAACACCTTGATCACTAGAAAATTCCAAAAATTGACTGAGTTATGCCATTTTGAAATAGTAAAACGAAAAACTCAAGTATGTAGATATCAACGTTCAAAGTTTGTCAATTATCAATTTTTACAGGATAGAGGTAGGGGTAAGACCGCTTTTATTGGTTTTTGTTATTTGATAATCGACCTCAAATCAGTTGTAAAATGTTCAGTACATTTCTAAGCACTGAATTCCACCTTAAACTGAAAACCGGTAAAATTTACCTTATCTCTTATTTTTAGCTGTACTGTTAAATTTTGTGAGTGAAGATAAGGTACCTTTTCGAATTGACGGTCACATATAACATCACTTATTGGAAAAAAAGCAACTCAAAAAAAAAAAACCTTAATTTAACCTTGAACCCACTTATATTATAATGTTTCCAAATGCATAAGAAAATTTATGGTTCAAAAATAAATATTTTAAAAAATCTTTAGAACTTGAAATTGTAAATACCTTAGCCCCTTAAGAATTTTGAATGAAAAATATGCATTAATTGCATTTCTTTAGTTTATAAAACATAATTTCCCATTTTACGCAAAAAAGTTTTACACAAATCGTAGACGAATTTCATTAAAGTTTATAGATTGATTTATGCATTTACTTTTTTTTACTTACAATTTAAACTGACTTTTGGTCGCGTTCAGAAAGTGCAACAAAACAATAACATAAAATTAATATTCCGAACACTGTTGCTATCTAATGTCGATTTCGTTTCTCAAAAAAAAATTATGCATTTTTTCTGCCATCTTTGTGAAACAACATTTTTTGAGAAACGCTATAAATTTGAAAAAGTCTTACTACTTAAAAACGGCGCGTTCGAAAGGTGCAACATGACTTTACTATGATATTAAAACTTAAGGAATTTATAACTCTTTTGTCTTTTTATCAAAACTCGATGAAAGTCAAAATAATAACCAAACGAACGTGAACGTTTCACTTGTTCTGCTTTCAGAAAGTGTTAACGCATAACTGCAATTTCTGAACGCGGCCATTAATTAATTAATTTAAAATTTTTATTTACAAATGTATTCTATTTTTTATTAATACTAATTTTTCTTTATATCTTTTTCTGCTAATGTACGAATTTTTGCTATTTGCAATTACTTTCTGTTTGTTTGCAATTTTATTTATTTTGTTAAACTATTAAAAAATAAAAAAAAAAACACCACAACTAACATTTAAACCAACAATCTCAACCAACCAACCACTACACAACAGACTTGAACATCCCTGCGAAGGCTGTGAGGCTCCATATGGTTATCGCAATCATATGCCCTTGAGTACAGATACCTCAACGTTCACTGTAAGAATATGAAAATTTATTCAGCTTTATCAAAATATAGTACATACCATACATATATGGTGTGTTTCCAACATATATACATACATTTTGTTGTTTATTATCCATTTTGTATTTCGTAAATGGCATTTATTGTATTTCTGCACTTTTTAATGATTACAATGATTTTGTCTGTCACATTATATCTAGTTGCTATCAATTCCAATTGCATGTTTTGGTTACAATTTGAAACTTTTTACTGTTGCTATTTTATTTTTATTTTATTTTTTTCAACATGATGCGTGCCAAGTTGGTTTTGGTTAATGTATTAAAATAACCTTAGTGTCAGTCGTATTTGACCTACACTTAATTTTTGACTTTTAATTATAAATGTGATATTTTTTTGATCGTAAGCTCTTCTTAAAATATTTTTATTCAGATTAATAAAGTATTCTCCAACATGTCACGTTAAATGTTAGAATTTTATAATTTTCTGCACTTTTTGTTTTAAAATGTTTTTATTTAAGTCAATGGTAACTGCGTCATGATTCCTCATAACTATGTAAGTTTATTGGTAGAAATGTAAAAATATGTCTTTAAAATTTAAGGTATTGTAAAAAATACATCTAGTCATCTAAGAAATGTTTTTTAACCTTTAAGTTTTGCGTAAATTTATCATTTGAAAATTTTTCGAAATTCTTAACTTGGTCTTACCAATTGAATTGTTGTATTTGATCATAGGGGTTTTTGTTTTAATCGATTTCTCCATGAATTATATAAATTTGATGTGAAGTTGTGCATCGTCTACATAATACATATTATATTTGTTTTTCTATATCTCTCTCTCTCTCTTTCTCTTTTTCATTGTTGTTACATCTTTATGCTTCTACATTTATTCGTTTATATAAACTCTATATTATTCAAATATATTATACTAGCATGATTGAGCCATGTACGGGCTGTGCTGCACCATATGGCTATCGTAATGTAATGGCTTTAAGCACGGATACATTCCGATTTTCTGTAAGTTGTCGTCGTGGTCATCGTCACACTTAAAAATTTATAAAATTTATTTCAAAGGTATTTTTTATTAATGACTAAGGCTACTATTGCGTATGGCAACTTTTGTCACAATTTAGTTGCCTTTGGAAAATAAATTCGTATAACCGATGACAACCGAACCAGTCTGTTGGTTTAATAGTTGCCTATCAGGCATTGCAATAGTGGCCTAAGTTGATTGGCTTTGCATGTTTTTATTGGCCTTTGGGAATGGTTTAGTTTCTAACTAAAATTTCGCTAGTTTTTTGTTTTATGACTAACTACTATAATACATTGCATAGCATGGTGCATTGGGAAAAATTATGCTTTTAAATTTTAACTGAAATGTTCTTGTAATTTAAATGTGAAATTATTGATATTTGGTAAATGATTTATTTTTAAAATGGCGCATTCTTGAATTTTAATTTGTAATGATAACGACCCATTATGATTTTAACGTTTAACAGGCCTTAACCAAACTTAACAATTGTATATATCCTTGACCAACTATCTCTTAACCAGTCAGAGGTTGAAAGAAAAATGAGTTAAAAAATAAAATCCATAACAGAAAACATTAATTGGGTGTTCTAATATGAATCAAACCCAATAAAAATTGTTCGCGCAAAAAGTACTTCCAAATTAGCATGTGACTGTAGTGACACTTTAGGTTCGTGGAACGTTTAATTCCAGATAGTATTAAAACATTTGTAAGCTAGAAAACTTTAAAGGAAAAGTACGCTCATCACAACATGTCATCTGATATACGCATGTTGGTAGCAAAATGAAATATGAGGCCACCAGTGACAGACATAACAATGCAAACTCACACACATTACTTTCAAGGAACTTAGTATTTAACTAATCAAAACATAAAATTCATGAGTCATCCGCCAGCTCTAATATGGCATTAGGGGTTTGCACAAGACGTCTTGTTGGAGTTCTACGACATTTCGTTTCAAGATGAGTTATGTCTTGTATCCACATTTTATGTATCAAATACTTCAGTTCAGTGTCGTGTGCAAATGTCTTGACAGACAGACCTGTCTTGTTAACTGTAGTTTTAGTGAACACTGCAAAGTGCTGCTTTAGTGACAAAAGTAGTTTATCGCTCTCTTTTTGTGCCTCTTTTTTGTTAACGCTCCCTCTCGTGAAAATATATGAAAGTTACTACAATGCTACGTAGTTTTTCTGCTCGCACGTTTTATACTGACCTGTAGTATTTGTTAGAATCAGTTTTTGAAATTAGCGCACAGTAAAGATCTGAATCTTGAATTTCTCTGATCAAATACTTCCGTTCAGTGTAAAATGTGCGAGTAAAAAAGTACACTATATTTTAAGATATCTTGTGCAGGCCGCTATATGGCATCCAATTATTTCAGTCTGCTCGTTTACGATTTTCGATGCCAGTAGAAGAAGATTGCTTGATTCATTCAAAAATATTTTTTTGATATACGTTTGCGTTTGTTTCAAAATCACTTAAGTGGACTTCTCGAGTTTGTTTTACACGCTTTATTTTTGTTAAAAACTCATAAAACCTAAGTATTTCAATATTTTCATTCGACCTCTGTTTAGTGTTTAATGTAAAGCTCTTTTCAGTTTGCAGATTTCGTTAAGTTTTCTCAAACTTAATTGCATTTTGGACTCTTTTGTTACTTAAATAAAGAAACTTGGTTTACATAACACGTTAAGCAAAAAATTAAAAAAAAACTTTCAAAATTTTTTTCGAATGCAAATTAAAACTAACAAAAGTTCAAGAATGCGCTTTAAATTTAAAATTAATAAACTTACACATATTTTTTATTACAATTTTTAATTATTTATTTTTTTATCTTTACAATCAATCAATTTACCGCGCACTTTGTGTAGACTGAAGTAAAAAGGGCCGCCGTTTCTGGTAATTTGGATGCGCCTGAAGGTGGTTTCGATGCTATAATGCAGGCGATAGCTTGTCGCGATCAGATCGGTTGGCGTCCACAGGCGCGTCGTTTGTTGGTCTTCTCAACAGATGCTGGATTCCATTATGCAGGAGACGGAAAGGTATATGGGTTCAAACACATTTTGTTTGTAATAAAATAAGAAACTAACGTATACTTTATATTTTAGCTTGGTGGAGTTATCGCCCCTAATGATGGCGAGTGCCATTTGAATAATGAAGGCAAATACACACATTCAGACATACAGGATTATCCCAGCATATCCCAAATAAATCACAAAGTCAAACAAAATGCCATTAACATTATATTTGCCGTTACCCAGAGTCATCATCAAATCTATGAAAAACTTTCGAAACATGTTGAGGGTTCATCCAGCGCTATTCTTTCTGAGGATTCATCAAACGTTGTTGAATTGGTTCGTGAAGAATATAAGGTAAATATGACGACAATTAATTCAATCAAGAATAAATCTTGTGACACATAAAATACCTGAGGTATACAAAATTTTTGTTTGCATCTCTTGAGTATTGATGTACATAGCCTTACGACAGCACGACTTCCCTAAGTTTCGTCAACGATTAATTGGTTACTGGGAAAAATTCGAATTGAGAATGAATAACTTTTATCTTAACTATTTATTTACCAGTGTCCTTTTGGCAGGCGATTTTCCGCGATTAGGAACCCGCAAAGTTTTTGCGATCTGACCATAAACATAGATTATGGATCGTTACCCAAAACGTGAGGAGAGCTGTTAGAGCGCTTGATCGGCTTGGCATTTTTTCAAATGGAACACTTGTCCGGTGAAACACTTGCTTTATACAAGGCTCGTATGTAGAGTTGCAAACAAACGGGTGTCATGACCCAGAGATTGACGGAAGCATTAGATAGGTTTTAACTCTCACCATAGAGGAAAGTTGTATACAGACTTGCAACTTTCATCTGGTACCGGGAGGGTATTTATACCCCCATGCGGCGATGATTAGCGCACTCAGAGATGGTCGTTCTACGAGCGGCTTTTGTGGGAGGCCATATTCGAATAATTTATTCGGGTATGGTTTCTCTATTTAAGTGCCGTGGCAGTGCCCATTTGTGACTAATCCAGTGCCTAACAAGCACCGTGAATGAAGGCTTTTCTCATATATTTACGTAATACTTTCGACTTCTTAACTATTTATAAATAAAAAGGGAACAAAATTAGAATATTTTAAAATTGTCAGCCCGTTTTATCTGACACAAGGCTAGTAGCAATTGGAATTTTACACTTTTAAGAATTCCCATAGGGGCCACCTTCGAAACAAATAAAGAAACAGTCAAAAATCTTTTTCATTTTTTTACGGACTTCTAATAAGAGGCTGTTCAAGTAGTACGTAACATATTAGGAGGGAAGGGATTTCAAGATTTGCTTATACAGTGGGGAGGTGTCGCCTAAAATCTTACGTTAGAGGAAAAATAAACAAATTTTTAAAATTGAGTATACGTCCAGCCCATAATTGTGATTTGAATTGTAAAGGATTTTCTCAATTTCATTATGATATTTGTCTCACGCAGCTAAACATTTTACGTTAAACTGGAACGGCCCCTTATGTCAGATGAAATGCATATTTAAATATATCCTTATTATGGCATAAACTTACTTGATTTTTTCAATCCCTTTTTGATTTACTTTTAGAAAATTTCATCTTCTATCGAAATGAAAGATAACGCAACAAGCCATGTTAAAATTACATATAGTTCAGCCTGCCTAAATGGTGGACCTTCAATACCAACTGCAAAATGTGACAAACTAAAAGTTGGCGATGTTGTCAATTTTACTGCCGAAATACTCGTAACCTCTTGTCCCACCGATCCACGTGACTGGAATCAGGTCATACAAATCTATCCAGTCGGTATTAACGAAAGTCTTATAATCGATTTGGAAATGCTCTGCAGTTGTCCATGTGAACATCCCGGAGCTGCTGGTTTTATTCAAACAGCACCACAATGTAACACTCATGGCACATACATGTGCGGCATATGTGAGTGTGATGATACGCATTTTGGTCATAAATGTGAATGTTCTACCACAGATATTCACTCAGATAAGGACAATGATTATGGTTGTCGTCCCGATAATACAACAACTGTGGACTGCAGTGGATTTGGTACATGTTTATGCGGTGTTTGTGAGTGTAAAAAACTTGCTAATCCAGAGGAAGTAATAAGTGGCAAATATTGTGAGTGTGATAATTTCTCCTGTGAACGCAATAAGAATGTTCTATGCTCTGGACTGGATCATGGTATTTGTGAATGTGGCAAATGCGTTTGTAAACCAGGTTGGACTGGTCCATCTTGCGATTGTCGTGCATCAAATGATACCTGTATGCCTCCAAATGGTGGAGACATTTGTTCA
Organism: Calliopum simillimum; assembly: GCA_951812925.1. NCBI lineage: Eukaryota > Metazoa > Arthropoda > Insecta > Diptera > Lauxaniidae > Calliopum > Calliopum simillimum. Next base: position 16,090,397 of record OX638372.1, on the reverse strand, counting down.
GGACATGGCGATTGTGAATGTGGTGTATGCAAGTAAGTCAATAATAATAATAAGAGATTTGCAAAAATTAATTTTACATTTGCTACCAATCATCCATGTATCAAATTGCATGTTGGGTTGAACTTTCTGTTCAGTGCTTTATGTAAAGAACAAAAATAAGTCCAAAGGTGGTTTTTTCAATATGCAGTTAAAATTTTAATCCCGGTTAAACAAAAATTTTGTATGAAATTTATTAATGTTTCGGTTAAGGCTTAAATGTACATTGTGAAGTCGTAATCTTAAAGCTGTTGACTTAAGCAAACAAACTCTCATTAGTAACCATGTCTGTGCAATTTTTCTGTGGGGGCGTGGCAACGCACATTTAAAAACAGAAAGATCATATTAACATTCTTAAATGTTAACCCTAACTCCGTACCACATTTAATACAAATCGATGCTACGGTTTAGCCGTGAGGGCGTTTTTTCCATTTAGGGGCGTGGCACCGCCTACTTAAAAACATAAAGGTCATATTATCGTTTCTTAGTGATAACCCTATCTCCCTACCAAATTTCATAAAATTAATGTAGCGGTTTAGCCGTGTGAGCGTTTTTTCCATTAAGTGGCGTGGCACCGGCCACTTGAGATTAAGGCATAGAAACAGGGACTGAACCAATTTCGTTTGCGTATTTATATAATGATGAATTTTTATGTTATCTAGCGATTTTGTCAGATTATATTCAGTTTGAACTTTGTGCAGCCTCTGATTTTGCTAAACTCGGAGCTTGTTGAATGCAACCTTGTATATCAGAATATCAGAAGCTGTGAAGAGATTCACACATTTTTTAATACCTTTCGTAATTTAAATCAAAAAAACCCTCTTTTTGATCTCAGTTTATCATTTAACTTAACTTTTTTTTTTTGCTGTACTTTAACTTAGATGTAAATCGACTGAGGAAGGACGTTACTCTGGTAAATATTGTGAAAAGTGTCCAACATGCTCAGGCCGCTGTCATGAACTTAAAGATTGCGTACAATGCCAAATGTATGAAACTGGACCACTTAAGGACAAAAAGGATTGTGCTAACTGCACATTTGTGCCAATCGGTAAAGACAAAATTACAATTGACGAAGAAAAAGATGAACATTTATGCATGTTCTATGATGAGGACGACTGTAAATTCACCTTTAAATATGCTGAAGTTGATAATAAGGTCGAAGTTGAAGCTTTGCAAGAACGTGAATGTCCACCCAAAGTTTTTATGTTGGGAATTGTTTTGGGTGTTATTGCCGCAATCGTTTTAGTTGGATTGGCTATATTATTGCTGTGGAAATTATTGACAACCATACATGATCGTCGTGAATTTGCACGTTTTGAGAAAGAGCGGATGAATGCCAAATGGGATACGGTAAGTTTTCAAATGCAACATAACACGAGAACAACCTTTATTTTAATACATTCAATATTTTAGGGTGAAAATCCAATTTATAAACAAGCAACATCAACATTTAAGAATCCTATGTATGCTGCAAAATAAAGAGCTATCAATCGAAGACTCTAAATCGAGACGTCAATTGAACGGTTGAAAAGCAGCGTTCGATTTAAAAAAAATTAATTGCCATAAAACCAAATTCTAAAATTTACACTTCTATTAATTTTATCTTTTTTCTAGAAATATCTGAACTTTATGCCTTAATGTATTTTGTGCATATGAACGTTATGTTCAAAATTAAGCAATATGTAAATTTGTACGCTGATTATTTTGTACATTACTGCCACTAATTTTAAGCAGGGTTTGTTGACATTTGACGTAACGTTCGCATTGAACAAAGCATAACTTTCTGAACAAAAACTCTTTTTTTTTTCATTTTTATTTTTATACCTTGAACGACGACCGTGCAAAGATACTTACATATTTAAAAAACAAATTCTAAATTGTTAACTTTTGAAAGTAACTAAAACTTTTGTATTAACAAACTGTGCGCACTATGATTATTGTATTGAAATGTGCCTAGAAACCGTAACGTAAAATCTTTCTTTATATTCTTATACTTTTTTTATACTAACGATTTACATATACCATGTATGCCTAGCCAAATTAAATGTTTCTACAATAACATGTTTAAGAAATTTCCAAAAGGAAAAAAAATACAAGCCTAAAATGATAGAATGAAACAAGCGCAACAAATTTGCAATAAGTGCCCAAAAAAATATAACAACTTTAATTTATAAAAGTTTATATAAAAAAGTAAAAAATGTGAATCGTAACGAGTTAAAAAATCGCTTTTATAACTGTTAGTTTTAAGATAAATGTTTTTTTTTTATTTATTTAAATAAAACAAAACTAAAATTTATTGTTTTTTTTTTCTTAAGTATTTTTTCCATATGTACTTTTAAATATTATTTTATGTTTTTGTTAAGTAAAAAAAAAAATGTGTAATATGTACTGATTAAAATTTTAATTAACACCAACTTTAAACTAAAAATATAATATAATTATCTTGGTTTTAATTTTTTTGTTTTTTAAGTTGTGTTTAGTATTACATATTATTTCTACGTTTTGTACTACTTTGAATCAATAAAGAAATGAAAACGTAAAAAAAAAATCAAGCCTCTTTTATTATTTGCCAAGTGGAAAAATTAGGGCCTTATTACCGTTCAAGAGTCACCTGAAAAAGTTAAGGACTCGCTAAGATTAGTATTACCGTTTGCGAGTCAAAAAAATGGGAGTGGCACCGCTCACTGAAAAACATAATTGTTATGTTATCATTCCTTAGCGCTAACCCTATCTCCATATCAAATTTCGTAAAATCGATGCATTTGGGGGCGTAGTACCGCCCACTTAAGACATAATGGTCATTTTATAGTTCCATAGAGCTAACCCCATCTCAATACCAAATTTTGTAAAAATCAATGCAGTGGTTTAGCCGCAAGAGCGTTTTTTCCATTTAGGGGCGTGGCACTCCCATGCACTGCACCTCACAACCTTTCCAACAACAAAAAAAATCAAGCAAATGAAATTTAGGTATAGAAACGGACTGAACCGATTTCATTTGCCTATTTATATATAAGATGATGGTTTGCGAATGTTATAATTCGCCGATGAAAAAAGACTTGACACACGTGCAGTAGCATTCACTTTCACTTTTCAGTTTACACGAAAACTATATTCGGTAGGGCAATTATAAAAAAATTAATTTAAAGAATAAGGAGGTAATGGGGACAAAATTGATCACGACAGCAGCATACTGCGTTCTACTTGTTGTGAAAAGCGCACTAGAAGCGTATTACAGCTCCTATTACGTTTGTAACTCATATCGAAGTGAGACGTGGTCGTGTCCCATATCTGAGTACACACAATTTTTTGTTAGAGTGTCAACTAATAACATGCCATTTCACCATTCTTGGTCTTTTAATTTGCGAGTAATAGCACTTTAAAACTTTGAACTTGGTCCCATCTAGCTCTTCTATTTTACTAGTTATGGCCGTTTAAAGTTTGTCATATCTTTTCTGCGCTCATAGTGGTCGTGCCCCTTTTCTTAGTATACACAATTTTTCATGCCCCCGTTCCTCATTTATAAAAAAATTACAAAAGCCGCACAGTGGCCCATAAGAGTGTTAGCCAACTACTCCGTTCACACCGCATTTTTGACAACGGTGAGTTTTTCTTCGGATACTTTTCCGTATTCGTGCAACGCCTTCAGTTTCGTAAAACTAACATAAAAAAAATATGGACTATATGGTCCATATAACACTACACTTTTTTTTTCCTCTTCATTTTGAGTATTTTTAGTTTATTAATTTTGTTTCTTTATTCTGATGAGATATTTATCTAAAAGTGAAGCAGAATAAAGGCGAATGGTTTCCTTCAATAAATGAAATAAAATTAATTGTTTTGTTTTATGTATTTTGGGTTTTATTTAAAAAAGAAAGATTTCCCTCTATTACCCTACGAGTATATATGAGTGAAAAAAATTTACTCAGTTATACCCCAAAAACTGTAGGAAATATACCACGCTGAATTTTCTTCCTTTCCACAGTTTGTACGATGGATGCCGCCATTTGAAAAAAAAAAAAAAATTAATTTTTAGGAAACTTAGTTTCGAAGCCACCTTTTATTTTCAAAATTCACCCAAAATTTTTATTTGTTACTAAAGAGAAAGTCAAAAGCTTTCAAATATAGTTTTTAAAATAGAAATCGTCGAAAATTTGCGTGAAATGTGAGTTTTTCATACTATGGATACAAAAAAAAAAAAACCCAAAGTCGTTACTTTACAAAAAAAAAAAAAAAAAATACGGACGATTTCTAATTCAAAGACTGTGTTTGAAAGCTTTTGACTTTCTCTTTAGTTAACCATAAAAATTTTGGGTGAATTTTGAAATAAAATATAAAAAGGTGGCTTCGAAATTAAGATTTCTAAAAATTCGATTTTTCCCATTATTTCGAAAAAGTGCTGAAATTGTCCGCTGTTTCGTTTTTAAAAATTTTATCTAAAATTTGAATTCAGCGGCATCAAAAACCCCCGAGCAACCATTTTCTTGTGGTATAATAATTTTTTAAGAAAATTGTCCGCCATTTTGTTTTCAAAAAAGTTAATTCAGAGTTCGGAGTTAGATACGTCCAAAGCCCCTCTTGGCAATATTTTGTCATGAGGCAAAAATTTTTTGAGAAAATTGTTCGCCATTTTGATGAGCAACATTAGTCTTGGTAATTTTGCAAGACCAAGACTGCTATGGTCTTGGCCTCGGTCTTGCTCACGATGATCACCAAGACCAAGACTGCTTCTTAGACTTGCGAATTTATAGTTAATAGGTGTGCCACACTCCTTTCAAACATAAAATTGTTCGCCATTTTGATGAGCAACATTAGTCTTGGTAATTTTGCAAGACCAAGACCAAGACTGCTATGGTCTTGGCCTCGGTCTTGCTCACGATGATCACCAAGACCAAGACTGCTTCTTAGAATTGCGAATTTATAGTTAATAGGTGTGCCACACCCCTTTCAAGCATAAAATCATTTCTCAATTCGAAATTTTGTTGATTTTTTAATATCCGATCGCAAATGTTAAATATATGCTGAACTTAGGTAGATTGTTATTTGAATGAACAATTTTACTACCTTCTCGAAAATACGCGACAGTTCGTCAATAAAACCAGTGACGTCACGATGTCAATAAAAACAGTGATGCCAAGTTTTGTCAAGAAACTATTAGCTGAGAGAATCAACGAGATGTTGCCACATGTTTCGCTAATGCAATTCTAGAATAATCATATGGGTATAAAACGAACTGTTCATGACAGCTAAACACAGTTGATTTTAAGCAACAAAGCTAAAAGGTTGTACACAGTGCCAGTGAAAGTAAATAAAGTGCTAATTGAAATATAAGATTTTGAATGTAAATAAACAGTAAAACATACAAGTGTACCGTGTTAAAATAAACGTTTGTGATTTAAATAAACCATTTTATAATTAAATAAAGTGTGTGTTTTTGATCGAACTCAGAAAACTATAAGTGATTGAAATTATCGTCATAGAGACAGGAAATTTCGTAAGAATTGAAATTTCAATGGCGAAAAGACTAAGTGATTTTAACAATAGTAGTAAACAATATACATAATTTGTAATAAAAAAAGCTCTATTTTCAACATGCAAGAATGAAGAAATTTACCATAAAATTCAACAAGACGTTGACGAAATGTCGGCACTCTTTGTAGAAGTTTCTAGGTAATTATAATATTTCTTTTGATATACAATTCAAGAGTTACAATGTCATTATTTTTCTACACACACGCACACAGATATATACATTTTGTTCTAATGAGAAAATGGAAAGCTGGAGATTTTGACGAAATAAAATTTGCCGATTATTATTATCATTTGATGGTAAAGAAAAAATCAAAGTACATTATCGACGACGACTATGCTAAATTTCGTAAAGATTTGCCGTTTTACAACAGTGCATACCGATCAAATTTGTTCATCGATTCCGCCAATCAGTATAGCGTCATATTTCACAACAACATATGGATGCATGCGTATAGTGGGCTACGAAGGTTTTTCAAGAAATTCACTGAAGATAATACAAAAATCTACAATACATAAAACTATTTATCCTACGACAAAGATGACAATAAAAACAAAGAGCCAGATTTTGATCTATTGAAAAATTATCCAACTTGAAAAATAAAAAACTATATTGGTCAACAGGCATTAAACTATTTTTCAATCTACAAAGATTCAACGAAAGAAACAATTATCGCAATTTCTCAATGATTCCCATATTCAAACACGGAGCACATCATATTCGCTATGATTCGTTTGCCTTCCATTCGCTGTTGTGTTCGTTAAAGTTGTACAAGGGTCCATGGAAAACTTTCGATCGTGCAGAATATTGGGAAAAATATTTCAAAATTCCGTATGCTCAATCCTTGTCAGAGAAAAAATTTGATTATTCTCTACAGACCGACGGTGTAGCTGTATCGTTTCTAATGCGAAAACCAATGCAAAGTTAAATACTGCAAAGAATTCTGTAAAACGAAAAAGAACTTCAGCAATTCGAGGCGAAAACAAAGAAATTGAATATTATACAAATGTCAATTTGGAGAAAATACGCTCAACAGAATATGCCAACAAAATTGGTCTTGATCCGGGATTTCGTTTGATGTATGGTGGAGTTCGTAATGGAAAGCCAATTAAATTGAAAAATTCTACATATCATCATATGAGCGGATTCTATTCGCGCAAATGTAAATTAAAAAGATTCACTTCAATGTGCCCAGAAAATACAAAATATTCGCCTAATTCAATTGAGAATCTGGAGAACTATACGCAATACGAATTGGAGATATTTCTTGAAAAACAAATGATTTTCAGTCAACGTAAAGTAACCAGATTTAAATTACAAAAATACATTTGTGTAGAAGACTTGTCATAAGCTGGCTTAAGAACTTGTTGGACCTGGTAATAATGGATCGACTCTAATTTGTATCGGTTCAAGTGAAATCTCATCAGCGTCACCAATGCGCGGCTATATACGGACACCACATCGGAAATTTGTACGGGCATTGCGAGAACATAAAAATGTCGACGTTATGTTAGTTAATGAATATAGAACCACTAAGCTATGTGCAAATTGTTATTTTGAAAATAAAACATCACGATCACCACACAGGTATCAATTTTGTCCAAATTGCAATACTTGTTGGAATCGTGATGTTAATGCTGGTGTTAATATATTGTACTTGGGCCAATGTATTATTGCCGGTATCAAAAAAAATGAAAATTTTTGTAAAAGTACTACTATTTCTGGTATAGCGAAAAATGTATGTACTTGACCGATTTTATTGTAATAAATAAAACTGGTTTAACTCTGGAAAATTCAGATAACACAATCGTGTAGTCTGGGTCTGAAAGGGTTATATGATAGAAAGAAATAACCAGGAAACACCACTGTAAGCCGGTGAGGTGAGCCAGCAACTTACCTTTATTTTCATCCTTCAGAAACATTCTGAAATATAAATTTGTGCTTGAAGAAAAGAAAACACAGCTTTGCATTTATTTTTTTTTTATTATTCACTTTTTTGTATCTTCAATTTTAACGCTAAAAATCAATGTTACGAATAATGACATACATATATGTATTAATGTCATTGGTTTGTTTATAAGTTTTCATACAATTTAGTTTTTGTTGTTAAAATACTTTTTATTTATTTATGTTTTGCTTTTAATTATACTTATGCTTGTCTGCCTGATGGTTTTTATTAGATCCTTTTTATTTTGCTTCACTTAGTAATTTCTTTAGTAATAAGTATATATTTTATTTTTGTTTTTAATATTATTGTATGCATGTATATAGTATATGTAGACTTTATATATATAATATAATTAAACTATGTCTAAAATTATATTTAATGTGGAAATTTAATTCACTTTTTCATTTCTTATCTAAATGGTTTTGTTTTTTTTCTGTGTGTTGCTGCTTTTGAATGCAAAATTAATTTCAATTCATATTATAATTTTAATTTTATTTTTTGTTTTTTTTTTATTTGTAAGATATACTCATAATATGCATAATCATAATCTTTACTTTATCATAGATCATAAAAGAAATTAACAAACAATTGTTACTTTATAATTAATATTTTTAATTTTTGTTTTTATTTTAAAGGTTTTTTTTTGTTTTTTTTTTTTTTTTTTTGTAAATTTAATTAAAAACTTCATTTATTTTGTTTAAAAAACAACTAATTTTAAGTTTTCAGCTATTTATTTCATATAATTTTAACTTTTATTATGTATATATAATGTAATAAGAGTAATTCAAATCAACTAATGTAACGCAGAAAAATTATTGTATGTAAATGATAAAAATGTTATTATGGTAAACAGAAAAAAACTTAAGTTTTAATTTTATTATTAGATAGTACTCGTACATTTTATTGTAATGTAGGTAAGTATTACTGGTTGTTCTTTTATGTTTGTGTATGTATTTATTTTCATGCTAATGTTTATAATTTTGGATTTTGTAAAAAGTAAAAGAGCTTTTGTAACATCATGTAAGTTGATAGCTGCACTTTATAGGGAGAGTTGTGGAAAAATATATTGCCATGAAAGCAGACATTTTTTTTTAATCTATTTCCGGTTGCTTAAATCAAGAGTGTCAGCATATCAAAATCATACACCACCAATGAAAATTAGTTTTTGTTTTTTTTTGCATTTTTACAACAAACACAAAATTTTAATAATTTTCAAAACACAAGAATCGAACTCAAAGTTGATGCGAAGTAGTGGATCAACAGTCTTTGTTGCTGTTTTATTATGGTTGCGTAAAAAAAAAAAAACAATTTTCCATGGGTATTGTAATTCCGAGTAATTTTGAAAATTATTGAAATATTGTGTTTGTTGTAGCAAAAGCAAAAAAAAAAAATACAATTTTTGCATGGGTGTTGTAGTTCCAAGAAATTTGGAATATATTGAAATATTGTGTTTGTTGTATGGTAGCCGAAATTGGCTCACTTTTGTTCTACGCTGACACTCTTTTTGACTTAAATCAATATACGCATGCGCATATTGGAAAAAATTTAATGATAATTATATGCATAAAATCAAACAAATAAATGTGTCGTTAGGGATTACCTAAATATTATTAATAATGCGGAAAAAGTTGTCCACCCTACAATAACAATCGGAAAATATCTTCCACCCGTACTTTTTCTCAAAGTTTTAATATTTTGCGCAAAAATTACAATGGTTTTCCATTTAAGAATTTTATAGTTGATTATGGAGGTGGGAGACCACGATGCGTTTTTGAAGCTATATCACACTAACAGTAAATGGAGTAATTGATATCTGCCAACGCCATCGAATAGCCATAGTCTTACTCACTGAACTTTACCTATCAACGATTTTTTCAACTCCACACTTAAGCTGGGCACGGGCCTTTAATCTTCGGCGAAGGTCCTTGAACCCACAAAGGCCTCTTCTGGTCTCAATATAATGCATAAGGAGCCAATTGGTTACGTCAAATGACAAACAATGCAAAACTTTAATAGAACTTAATGTGTGATGGGACCAGAATTCGAACTAGTCGGTCGCCCCCATGATGTAGTTTACAAACTAGTTTCGGAACAGTTCGTAGTCCTACAAGGAATATTCATGTTGCTGTAAATACAGAGATTTAACATTTTGAATGTATTTTTTGCAAAGTTTAATTTGAATAGGAAAAAGCATCAATATGTTGTGGAAAAACTTGGAAAAACTTGGAGTGGAAAACCTGTATCACAAGTTAAAATTTTTTTCTATATGAGTAATTGAATGAAGTATCTTAACCGAATTCTCATACGTTTGTGACTCCTTGTTTTCATATCACAAATCGTGGTGGTTAAAACTTTAAAAATCCGATGGAGCAAGACAGTTTTGAAGTACAATGATCCAAAATCCATAAGGTTGTGTACGGTGTAATGAACAAAATTAGGCAGAACTTGCGACTTGCCGCAATGTGTGGACACTCTTAAGGTTATTTTTCTTCCATGCTATGAAGCACATTTATTAGAATATTTTTTTCTTTTGTTTATATTAGGCATTGTTTTTGATGTATGATTTATTGCTAATGCAAATTTTCTTAAAAATTTGTGTACAATTTATTGGTGTTTGTATGTTGTAACTCCGTCGATCCCCATTCTTGAAAATGTTGGAAAACAAAAAAAAAAACAGATTTTCTTTTTAAATTTTGTTAACAAATCAAACTGAAAAAATGGATGCTTAATAATGTACGACAAAAATTTTAAAAATCTACAATGTAAATAATTTTGTTGTACCTTACAATTTTTTTTTTACAAATTTTTGTCACTTACATAGGTCGTTGTTATGCAATTTAACATATGACTCTTTGAACACAATATTTTGCTCCTTAATCGTCACATGTGACAATTTGTTTCTACAAAAAGTAATGTTTGTGAATTATTTTAATTCATTGTTGTTTGGATCCATGATACACATCCATGTTCTGAATTCCGATTTCGATCGTAATCCAAATTGTTCCGGCATCCGATAGTTAACATCAAATCGCAATTAAGGATTGGAACCAATAGTCACTTTGATTTATTGAAATACAATTCTGGCACCATTTTATTTAAGTCCGATTCCGAAGAGAATTGGATTTCAGAACGTGGCTGACAATTTATTGTATCATAGTTTTGATCATTCCATAACAAGTAATCATTCCACTATTCCCGTTTCTTTTCTCGTTACTTAATTTGGATTCTAGAAGCATAACCAATCAAATGACGAAACTATCACATATCATCGGTAGTTGAATCGTATTACATATTTTCATTCGTATTATAGAAACAATGCGGCACGAATAAAGTCGCTTAAGTCGAAATACAACCATGATGATAAGGTGATTGCTCCGATCTCCCAATGCCTAAATAAATGCTCTTTCGATACGCTTCAAGGATCCAAACATAAGAATGAGACGAGTATGAAACAATCAAAACGAAAACGGGAATATTGAGAAGCGCTGAAGCTTTTAATCGAGTAAAAAGCTTCTTGTTGAATTATCAAAATGAAAGTGAAATTTGTCTACGTTCGCAAATTTTAATTAAAAACTTTAACATATGACCCGCCTGCATAACAACGGCCTTTGTTTTACTTTATTTTATTAATTTCTACCAATTTTTGTGTATATATTTCTTGCTTTTAACTGTGTTTGCTATATTATAATAGGAATATTTCGAGCCTGAAGTGTTTTTGCATTAGCCATATATTGTTTATATATTTTTGTTTTATAGTTTTTTTTTTTAATATGTTTTTTGCATAAATTTATGCATTGTATTTATAACATATGTATTATAATATTTGTACAAACCCAATTGTTGATTGTTGATATTGAAAAAAAAGTTGAAACGAATTAAATTGAAGTGCTTGTTAAGGAAAATTAGAATGTCTTTGATGCATTTTAATTGAAGTAATTTTAGCAAAAATTAAAAAGTTGAATGCAAAGTCTAACTTTGTAACATTCTAGTCTCACTTCGATCAGAAAACAATACTGTTGTGTACTTTCTGAAATCCGATTTATCTCAGTTTTTAGGGAATTATTTATAATAAAATTTTGATACATTATCCCAAAATAAAGTTTTGTGTAGTTCCACAAACTTTAGAACTCATCAACAATTTTGTGAGTTGAATCATTGACGTAACTAACTGAACGCTCATATTACTATCGGAATTAACATTTTGTAGTTTCGCTTATGATATAGATCTTTGAAAGTGAGTCCATTATGAGTCCATTACTTGTATAAAAGAGCATCTCCCAAACGTTAGTTGATTTGAATTGAAACAGCATTTTCATAAAAAATGTTGCATAATTTCAGGAGTTTATTTTATTTTTACTGCATTCATTGTTGGCCTTTTATAATGCCGAACTACAAAATGTTGACAATGCATAGCAATTACCGCATCAGTAACAAAGTTGTTGCTTTTTATAAACTTTGCTCTTGATGAATAAATAGTAAAAGCCCTAAAAGTATGCATCATTTTGAGCGTGGAAATGCTGTTGCAAAACGAAACAACTGAAGTTTAGGAAAGCGGCCAACGTTTTTGCTTTAGATGCTGTAAATATTAAAGCGCAAAATTACAAAATTGGCGAAATTTTTGACTTTGAAATATGCGGCGAATTTGCCTTACATCCAACTAGATTAATATAGTTGATCTCTCACGCATAGCTGGCGAACAGTACCAATGTGCATTACCAAAATTAAAACGCATGAAGGCATTGGGTTATTAAATAATTGACAAAAAAAAAAAAGTTTCTCAATTGTATGCGAAAAATTTGCAGATTAACTCTCTTTTGTGGACATTTAAGATATCAAGCAAGTAATTCCGAGTTGATTGTATATTGCGAAATTGGAATTATTTATTACAACTTGTTAATAAGATTAAGGCCCTGATTCACAGTCATTAGTTAACTTAAGGCTAGGGTTTAGCATTTAGTTAAACCCTCAAATTTCATTGATTAACAATTAGTCAACCAACAGCTGATGCTGATAAAATAGAATCCTGAAATTATGTGAGAATTCTAAAAATGATTTCAGACGTAGAAAATGTTGGGTCCGATATTGACGCGATTCGGAATACATGTTGGGGTTGACCGTGAATATCAAACATTAGTTAAACTCTTGTTACTATTTTAGTTAACTAATTGGTAAATTAGACAGGCCTGTTCCGTAACACGTTCTAGAAATAATATTGATTTGCATTAACGAAAAAGTAACAGTATAGGAAATGTTATTAAAAAACTGCAAAAAGTCGAAAAGCTACATTTAATCAAATATTCCCAAAACGGTTATTTTTTCCTACATACAAATCAATAATATTTGTAGAACCTCCACAAAAGAGATTCTAATACTTGTTGTCGTATGACGCACCATTTTCATCAAAAAACTTTCGAAATGAAAAGTAATTGAAACCAAACGGATAACGGAACAGGCCTGAATGACTGTGAATCTGTGCCATAGTTGAAATCAACAAATCTATTAATAAATTTTTCCATAGACTAACTTCCATTAAAAGCATTTTGTGAAGAATTTGACGCATATAATTAATATTAAATAAAAAAAAAAAAATAATGTTTAGAAAAAAGCCTCTCTTACAAAATAAATAAGGTATATACAAGCCTGAATTTAATACAATTTAATATGTTCAACTTTTTTTTAATATGTTAAAAAAATGTATTGCATTATATTTTTTTTTTTTTTTTAAAAAAAAACATGATTTATAGTATACGAATACAAAATTTGTCTTACTATTGGTTAGTTTTAAATATACGCGAACTCAGAGCTATTTCAATTATTTTTTTTAAGAAAATGAATTTTTGTCCTAATTATGTAAATGTTTTTGCTATATTTACAAATTACACGTCATTTTACCTTTTAGTTGTTTACTTTTTTTATTCCTTAAGCTTGATTTTGTTTTTATTTTATTTTCTTATTACTTTTTTTCATAGTATTTACACATGCTTCACTTCATCTTCAGCTTAATACTTGTAATAGGTTGGTTATACGAAAAGCGTACTTTTTAAAAAACACAAAACAAACTGTCAATATTGTTGAAAAGTTGAAAATTAAAAAAAAAAAAAGAAAATAAAACAAATTTTGTTTTTGTTAAAGAAAATTAACTTATAAATATATTTTCAATTTTAATATATGCATTCTGCTTGTACTTATGAACATAGTTTATATATTGTTTAAGTTTACTTTTTTCTGCCTATTATAACTTACTGATGACGATTGTTAAGTTTTTTATGAAAAGAAAAAAAAAATGTCAATTTGATTTTTGTCACTCCTTGGCAATCTCATTATTTAAAAAAAATAAAAATGTTTTTTTAAAAAGCTTAAATTAATGTTTATTAGTTAAAAAATTAATGGTAATCATATAGAAAAGAGAACCAAGTTCGATTACCACATACATTTGTTTTCTAAATGTTTATGTTTTTTTTTTTGATTTTTTTTTTTAAATTCTAGTGAAATCTTTTCTCTTTTATGGATGTGCTTGAAACGAAAACTTTAACTTTTGGTAATCGGTGTTTTTTACACTGAAAACTGACGCTGTAGAATTTACTTTTACTACTAGCTTTTCATATTTTTTAATACCTATTCTGACAATTTTCATGAACTTCAAAATTTTCATTTAAAACGTCGCAGAGTTTGCAAAGATGTGGTAAATGTTTTCGGTACAAACGAACCAGTACAAAGGATATGATCACACAATTTTTAATTAATTAATTTTTTTTTTATGTATGCAAGTTATGGAACTACCTCTTTTCTTAATAATTACCATACGAGCAAATTTTCTGATTTGTTTTTTGTATTATGCAAAAAAGAAATTTTGGTTTACTATTGGAAACGTCACTTTTTTGTTAATAACTTTTATATCGTACATTATATAGTAGTTGTTGCTATTGTTGTGGCTCTGTAAGCATATGTGTATCTCTTTTCTTTTGCTTTTTGTTTTTTGTTTTAAATTTTTTCAAAAAGAGAATCTTATTTTACTATTTTACAAAATCATAAACTGCTAATTTCTTCATTGCTTTTGCATGGAAATGAAATAAAATTAAACACTGTTAAGAATAAAAAAAAAATAAAAAAATGTTTTCAAAATGTAATTTCTATATATCTGGTTCTTTCCGCTTAGAGGAATGGGGAGTATTTGTGTGGAGCTTTTTTAGAAAGATTGTTTTTTTTTTTAATTTTTGTAGTTTTTTGTTTCTTTTTTAGTAATTTACTTATAAATTACGCACGCGCGCACGCACACTACTATAACTGGAAAATTATCATCAACTTAAGCCTATTGATTTTCATCATCATCGCCATCACCATCGTCATCATCATGCTCCTCATGATGTTGCTGCGCTGCAGCTGCAAGCAACGCCGCCTTCTGTGCGGCTTGGGCTTGAGCTTGCATAGACGGCGCAGACATGGCGATTTTCCCGCTGGTTTTATACTCTGTCATTTCCTATAGAAAAATTAAAAATAAATAAAAGATACCTATACTATAATGTAAATTAAACACATACTCTTTCGTAGCGCGCCTTATCCTTCTCGGCCATTAGTTCATATTTTTGCTTCACCTCTGGATCTACATCGGACCACTTACGACCAAGTTCTTTGGCAATGTCGCCAACACCATATTCTGGATTAAGTGCCTTAACTTTATTACGTTCATCATTACAGAACCAAAAGAATGCAGATCTACAAATAAACAAAAAAATAAACAATTTTAATAAAAATGTAATTTTCGAATGGTTATAGTTTTAAGTCAAAATATTGTTAGCTACGAACTCACAATGATCTTTTCGGCGCATTTGGATCTTTAATTTGTTTCCTCTTCTTGCCACGTCCCACTACAACACCTTTAGGTGGAACATAATTCTGCATTTCCATTTCATATCTCTGTTTGTCTTTTTCGGCCATTTCATGGAATCGTTTCTTCTCTTTATCAACCATTGTCTAAAAGAAAAGTATTTAAAAAAAAAATATCAACTTCAATGAATTAACACTTTTATAAAAAATTTTGATTCTCGTTAGTTTACATATTAAGCAAAGGCTAGGCATTTTTTATAATACATATTCTAACATACTTTCAGGCTTAAAAAAAAGTAGCAATGAAACACGACGAATTGAAACAGATATTGAGGCAAAGAACTAAAGTTAGAGGACCTTATACATCAAGGCTGTCAGCGTAGAACAAAAAGGATCTAATTTTGCCTCGCCTACAACAAACTCAATATTCAACAACAAATTAAAGCAATTTTTCATGGAAAATATTGAATTATTGTGTTTGTTGTAGACGAGCTAATCAAGCAACAAAAACAATTTTTCATGGGTGTTGTTATTCCGAGAAATTTACATAATATTGAAATATCGTGTTTGTAGTAGACGAGCAAAAATTCAACGCTGACTGCGCTTGGCTCAGTGGTTCGAAAATGATAACACCCTTGTTATACATAACATATTCTGCTATCTGTTATTTGACTTTAATTTAGGTTATATTGGGTGTTTTAGCTCTAACCTCTCAAGGTTTTATTACTCAAAAGTTTCATGTGTCATAAATTCCGGTGATAATAGTTATTTACCTTTTAATTTTTGACATGAGATCGGTCTGAAGCTTAAATTTACAACCAAATCAATTTTTATCTCTTATATGATAACTTTATTAGAAATTCAATTCCATATCAAACTATTTTTCTTTAGTTTAGCTTGAACAAAACAAATTAAAACTCTTTAAGTGAATTTTGAAGTTATCTATATACATCCCCTCTATTGCCACAATTTATCTTCTCATCCCTTTAGTTTCTACGCTCTAAAATAATATTAATTTTCTCACTTCGCTCATTTCATTTTATATCATGTAGAGGTGCATAGTAAGAGAGGGGGGTGAGTAAAAAAATATGTAAGCTTTTTTCTCCATAAGCCCTCGTTGGCGTTTCAATCAGTTTGCGCCTGAATTTTAATAAGTTTATATACACCCACCAACCACACTCCGCTTACCCTGCACATACAACAAAATAGCGCTCACATCTAAAGTCTTATAGTTTTGTAATCAACGCACGAACGAACCGATTCAACTGTCGTAGAACGTCGTCGTCGTCATCATCATCACTGCAACCAAGGTTTGGATAGATTGCTTGTTTGTGCCCTTTTGCTTTTTCTGGCATCATGTTCCCTCTAACTTTTCACCAACGAACTAACAAACTCTGCTCAACAACTCCCATCGTTAACCGAAGAGCCACACTCTTCTTGTTTGCCTGATTTCACACCATGTACTTTAGTTTTAAAACATGCTATCTTTCCTTAAATTTCATCAAGTTCTTTAAACATTTATCCCCCCTTATAAATAAATTAGATAAAAGTTTATCATACAAAGTTTTCTTTTCAATTTATACAGGCAGACAAAATTTTCACAAATGTCCAACATTTTCGTTAATTTTTTGCTTCGTTTTATTGAATATTATATAATTTTAAAAAAATCAACTGCATAAGCAAAACTACCTATACCGGACTAGTGGCGTCTCGACAAGTCACAAATACCGAATAAAAAATGTTCAGTTTATCAGGAAAAGGAAAAAAATCTACATTGGGTACTGATCCCACTTGCACGCACGTTCTGAGTGATTTTGAACGCCAAAGTAAGTTATTGGTAAAAGTGGGCGTGACTACTTATATTAAAGATCTAACTTCCACTTTTGCATCGATAGTTTGAAAAAGACTTGCTTGGGTTTTCAACGAAGCACTATGGGCAAGATTTTATGAAAATCGGAAATATTTGAATAAGAGCTTGTAGGTCTTAATAGAAAATAAAACACTGGTAGCTTTATATCACAACAAATTTAATCAATCAATATTTTAAGTCAAAAATTTTTTAAACTTCAACTATTTTTCACTGAGCGAGCAATTGTTTTGAAGCCGGCTTTCTTTTATTAATAGTCGGCGAAATATAGGATATATCAAAAATTGATATGATATAAAACTACCAGTGTTTGTTTTCTATTGAGACTTACAAGCTCATATTCAATTCATAAAGGTGGTCAAAATCAACAAATTTCAAAATCGGAAATATCTAAAAAGTATTCTTCTATTATTGATTTAAAGTATGCAGTTTGATAAAAATATAAATCCGTACCTCCATATTGTTTTTAAAGTCCTTGATTCGTACGATTTGAGGCAATAACAAGAAAAATCCATATGTAAAGAAACAACAACAAAATTTTGTAGTAGAAAATTCATTAAATATTACTTCCGTGCATAAATGTTTATCTGCTAAATTTTTATGAAATTGGAAATCAGTAGACCAGAGAACTTAAAAATTAGCTTTCAATACTAGAGTATAGGTGTTTTCGTAGTGTTGCAGATTTCAAATTATTCCAGCCCACTAGTGGTAGGAAATAACACCCAATTAAATACCTTAAAACTAAAAGAAATAGCGCCCACCGTGGGTTTATTCACTTTCTCCTTCCGTTTGTAATGCAAAGAAGGAGGCGTAGCGATATGGAAAAGTAAATTGGCTTACTTTTAGATAACTGATAACTTTTCGGGTTATAAAACTGGCAGATAATTTTTTTCGATTTATGCAAGTTTCCTCTTGTTTTCTAATGTAAAAACACTCTTAAAACTGAATTTATGGTTTTGAGGTCGAAACTAAGAAATTAGCCACAGTACGGACAAATGATGGTTTTGAAGCGTTTTGATGAGATATATGTTCCATTCAATGACAAATTTACACTTCAATATTTATTTTCCAACAGTGTCATGTCTCCGGTGGCCCATTTTTTATCCCCTACCCCCTTAAGGCCAACTATGGTTTTCGGTCCTCAGCTTTTATAGGCGTTTATGGTGGATTAAGATCTCCTTATTACGAATCTGAATTTGATTTTTTTCTATTACATCAGAATTATGAATTATTATCCTTGCTCAAAAGTGAAAAAAAATCGCTGTTTTGACATCTACTTAAAGCTAAGTACATATATACAAACAACTAGTAAAATTTACTTTTGTAAACGGATTTGGACAGCCTTATTTATTGTAAACAAGCCATATTTTTCGGTTTTTCAATTGAATCCACAGTTTCCGAGTTAATACCCTTTAAAATAAGGATACCTCTCAATAACATACAAAGGATTTTTCTGGACCGAAAAATTAACAAAAATTTCAAGTTTTATTATTTTTATCAATAATATATTTTATAACGAAAATTTTGAGCCCCTTTAGACTAAAATCGGATGAAAACACAAGGTTGTATTGTAGATCTAGAGAATGAACACATGAAATTTTGGTTCTGTTTATTTAAAAAGCAGTAATTTAATTCACTTAATCTCAAATAGAGCTGTAATTTTTCATTTGATTATGGTCTGCAAGGTCTCGAAATTTATGCAATGAAATATGTTATTGACAAAAATACTAAAACTTGATTTTTTTAATTTTTCGGTATGGAAAAATCCTTTGTACTTATGACATTGAAAGATATCCTTACTTTAGAATCCTATAATTTGGAAAATGGGGGTCCAATTGAAAAACGGTAAAATATGTCTTGTTGATAATAAATTTGACTATCCGAATCAATTGACTAAAGTTAATTTTTCTAGTTGTTCTTTTAGTTGTAAGTAAATGTCAAAACAGTGATTTTTTCATATCACAAAAAAAAAAAACATTTGATATGCAATTTAATGAGCATTATTTACGATAACTCAACCAAAATACACACAAGTACAGGGATGGTATGTGCAAACTCTGAGCAAAAAATTAGGTAAATTTAGAAACGAGGGCGTGGTACCTCTAACAATTTTTATTATTTTTTTTTTATTTACAGAACGAAATGTTGTTCTAAGCTATTGCTGTTCGAATCAACTACAAGACCATTAAATTTTTTAAAAAATTACTAGAAGACATAACAGAGTCAGTGAAATTAAGTAAGCTGTAGTTTTTAAGTGAAATATCTTCAATTTAAAAACGAGGGGTGGGTCTAATGGCTTCTTTATAAAGTTGCCAGAAATTAACTACAATGAATTGCCGCAAAACTGGATGGGCAAAATGGGTTTTTGCCACAACATCTCCATAAATAATCGTAAAGTTTACTCTTTAGCCTTCATAAATTTTTAGGTAGTTTGAACAAATAGGATTCATGACATTATTTGAAATTATGGATTAATTAATAAAAAAAAAAAAGCTGAGACGAGACGAAAAAACTTAAATTCTATTTGAAATTTAACAGAATTATTTTGCTTCAAAATTTTATATAAAATAAATTGGCATTCAAAATAAATGCCCTCTCCCATACCTTTCCTACATCTTCTTCATTCTACTGCAGTCAGCGTTCAGTTCACATCCCATTTCACTTCAATGCCAAAATGGGGTAAACACCACAAATGTAATTCGGTTTCATGTCATGCACTGTTGTAAAGTAGAATGGTGTGAGGTTTTGGGGTGGGTTGGTGATGAAGAGTGTTATTGGGAACACACATTTTAAATAAACATATAAGAGATTTTTCACTGTCGCACTATGCTCCCTGCCTGCCTGTTTGCCAACATTTACAGCATTGATTTTTTGAACGAACCCTAACTGAATGACTTGAATTTTATGTCTGTCTGTCTGCCTTGCCTCGCTGCCTGCTTGGCTATAACCCCTTTTCCAATCAACCCCCTCTCTCTGATGTACATAAATATATACATAGAGCAACCAACCTGCCGCACTCACCGCCGCGCTGTCCCGCCCCGTTTCCTGCCATAGAATAACACCGCACCTCACAAATGGCTTTCGCACACGAACGAGTCAGAGTAACGAATGCAAGCAAGCCAGCCACCAGGTCCCGCCAAGTCAGTCCAGTCAGTCAGTTAGTGACTCTTGCACGCACGTAGTCAGTATCTGTGTGTTGCGTTCTAGTGCTGCCACATTGTTAAAGTCCAGCATGAAATATGTATGATGACGACAACGGAGTGCACACTAACGAACGTTGAGCTCTTACGGATTAAATAAAATTGAGCTACATATCGGGGCTTTTGAGAATTTGGCTTAGTCTCATTTTCTGCACGAAAATATGCATTTGTAAATTTTCTAAATATTTGAGAGGAAATCTTTAAGATACCAGAAAGATGGTACACAGCTCCTTTCTGTTTCGAACAAATTTCCACATATCCATGATTCTTTAAGTGATACAAAATGGCTTCAAGGAATGTGTAATTTCAGAGAAATCAAATATATGGAGTTTATTCACGGAATGGAGTTCACTTTTTACAATATGTAGCAACACTGATGCACATGCAAAAGCAACGCGACAACGAAAGAGAAAAATGTGTTTTTGTGTAGCTCATGCTCCCCTCTACTCCTGCATGCATCAACGTCATCTCGAGTTGGTACCTATTTACATTGTCGCACTTTTTGATTTTTATGCTACGTCCGCAGCAGCGCACACAAGAAGGGTCGTCATCAGTCATGAGTATGGCAATCGACGTTGCACGGTCGTTTATTTTCATTAAAATTTGAGACGATAAGCAAGGGTAATGTTAAGGAATAGCTAAGCTTAAAAAATATATTGTAGTAGTTAAAGAGTTTCAGACATTTTTACTGAATACAAATTTGAAAATTTCATAGTTTTTGTTGTAAAAAGCCAATAAAACTCTTATAATTACTTTACTCGAAAAAACTTTCTACCTATATCCTGTCGACTACTACATCCCTGATAAACTTTATGTAAATTCAAATTATTTAGCATATCCTTCCCTCAAACGCAAAACCTCAATAACACTAATGAACGGATTCACTTCAAATTCCCTTTAAGTGTGTTACATGTCCAATTTCTTGAAATTTTGAGATATTTGTAGTTATGGTAGAGTGTTGCCAGTTACGCCCACTTATTTTCCCCTAACTTCCAACTAATTTAGATGAAATTTCACCTACAGGTATTTTTCTTAGCATATCGTCGCCTGAGTTATCTTTTAGCCAACACAACAGTTTTTGACAATGACTTATTGACTTAAGACAAGTTCTACATACATCCCTAGATTTTTTGAAATCCACTAAATCAAGGGGGAAATCCCTTGACCTGGCAACACTATTATGGTCACGTGAAGTAATAGGAAACTATAGAAATTGACTCTAATCACGGTTTGAAAACTTCTTATTTCATTTTCAAAGAATTGCACGGACATTTTCTAATCAATTAGATCTGAATAAATCGTATAATATTGTGTTAAATATAACAATTACTTACCTTCCATCGTTCGGCGCACTTTCTTGAGAATTCAGCAAAGATCACGGTTTCATCGGGATGCTTCTTTTTGTGTTCCTCTCGGCATGTTTGTACAAAATAAGCGTATGCAGTCATGCGACCTCTTGGTTTTGCATCGGCTTTTACGCCGCGTATCATTGTGCTCTGCTTCTGGAAACGGTGTAGATCAATAAATTGTTCATTTTCTAAGGGTTTGGGTTGGGATTGGGTTTGATGTGGTTGTTGTTGTTGTTGTTGGTGCTGCTGCTGTTGCTGCTGAGCGTTTATACATGTATTAAGTGTTTGTTGTTGCTGTAGTAATATTATTTGTTGATGTTGTTGTTGTAAAGTTGGGTTTGAATTTTGTGTTGTTGGTACGGTTGCAATTGTTATTGCTGCAATGGATGGATCATCTGCTGTTGTACTTTGTTGCTGATGCCGCTGCAATAATGTTGCATTAGTAACATCACTTGATGTTGCAGCAACATTAACAATTGCTTGTTGTGATGGCGAATTCTGAGATCAGCCAACAAACAAATCAGGCAACAACGCAAATATTGTTAACAATATTTTTTTAACAAAACGATGTCCAAAAGAATATTTCAATAAAAAACAAAAATCATTAAATTAAACCTGATAGAAACAAAATCAATTTGAAAGCAGCACGAATAAGACAATAAATTGGCAATGAATCAGCTCTTAACGTAAGACAATGAGAGAGGCTATTGCACAAATCTAAATAATTTTATGAAACACTTGAATTACATTAAAACATGAAAATGTGATAACATTAAACGTTAATGACAATGATGAAGAATGAATTACTTGGACATATGCATAACAAATAAGAGAATAAAATACATTTGCACCCGTAGATAGTAACGTACGTGACCTATATTAAGTGCATAGTTTTGATTAAAGCCAATTTCTCAATTATAATCTTGGGTTTATCTTAATAATTTTGTTTTCCAATCCGAAGCCAACAACAACAGAGATACCAATTAAATTCCTTCAGCAACAAAAAACATTAAGTATTGCACACATTTTTCTTTTATACCTGTAGCATTATTAATTTTATTTCAAAGAATTTCGTTTAGTTGTTAAAATGCATTCGAATGTTCTTAGTTTTTGAGTTTTGGGTGTCCCATTTTATATATAAAAGTAAATTTACAATAAATTTACATAATTTTTTTAATAAGTCACAAAAAAATAAAACAGACGATTTTGAGCTTTAAATAATAGAATGTCAAAATTTTAAAAAATTAAAAAGTGGAATTTTTTATATATTTTTTTTTTTTTTTTTTAATTTTATTCCGAAAGCTCATGAGTCTTTAAAAAATCAATATTTGAGTCATTTCGAACACCCACCCCCAGAACTACATATAAATATTTTGTATTCAGATTTTAACATTGAATTTTATTTTTGAAGACTTTTTCATAATTCATAAGCAAAAATGTAATAGCAAATCAAAGTAGATTTATATATCGTCACCTGAAATGCAAAAATCCGTATAATTTTGAATTTATTCAAAGGCGTTGCAAAAAAACGTCTCAAAACAAATCCAAATATTAGTCGTGTTTTTTTTTTTTTTTTTTGATGCATATATACAATTGTGGTAATTTTCAAATTGCGATAACTTATGAACGGTGAGTCGTATGATAAAAAGTTCAAGGGTCTTGTTCACGGAGGACTACATGCTCTACAAATAATTTTAATCTTTTGTAAAAAAAAAAAATAATTATTTAGAAGTTATTTAAAAAGAAGTGATTTTTTGCCGTTTATCGGCGCTTAACCAGTTTTTATAGAATAACTCCTAAAAGATAAATTTTTTTAAATACAAAATGAAAAGTTTTTGTAGAGAAAGTGATTCTTCATAAAAAAGTTCCTTAGAGTTTTTATTGTGCGACTCACTGTTCATGAGTTATCGCAATTTAAAAATATCCACAATTGTATATACGCGTCAAAAGAAACACGGTTATTTTTAAATTTTTGCAAGTATTGCCTAAAATAAAATCGGCACTAAGCGATACTATCCAAAACTGGCTTTAAAATCCAAAAGAAAGATACACTTTTTCCGAGTTCCGTTTTGTATACATGTACAAAAGACAGAACATTAAATGTTGAAGGAATAACAAAAAGAATAACCAAAACATTACAATGGCACCGAAAATTTGCCATATCTCGAAAACCATGACTCGGATTTAAAACTTTGGTACACCAATTAAAATACTTTTCATATGGCACCAATATTATTAAAATCCAACAAGGGGTTCCGGACTTATACCGGTTTTCATAAAGCTATATCCCGATCTTCCGTTGGCTATATATCCGTCAGTTTTGCGAATTTCGAAAAATGGAACTAAGAAAAGTTGTTCAGAATTGTCCCTGGAATCTAACATTTTCCGATGTTCTAATAAACCCCAACCACTAAATGAACTAGTTTTTTAAAAAAGTAAGACCCCAGCTAAATAAACCTGCTCTGTGACAGAGAGCGAGCAGGACAAGCAAAGACTATGTGCTCCAGACTTTCCTCCATCTCTACAGAAGTCATTGTAGAAATCAAACAGATCTACAGGGTGCTCCATCTTTTATGTCGGTATGTAAACGCTGAATAACTTTCACATTTACCAACCGATTGATTGCATCAGATATGTTTTGGAAACGTCAATTCAGTACAATTTTTGCCATGGATCGCTTCACACCGAATCGACGCTATAACACCCGAGATGCTCGGAAAGGTAATGGCAAACGCAGAAAAAAGGAGTCATTTTGTAATTGCTAATAAAGGTGGCCACTTAATTGATATTGTTTCAAAAACTAGTCCAAAAAAATTGTAAAGAACCAAACTGAATAAAAATACATCACTTATAGAAATCGGTCGTTTTTTCTCAAAGTTATTCAATGTTTACATACCGACATAAAAGATGGAGCACCCTGTAGCGTGCTTACCAAAAACAACAAAATCACTGACATAAAAGCCTGCAAACTCTTTTTTAAACAAAAAAAATATATAAAACCACAATAATAACAAAAACAAAAACTTAGTCAAACATACAAAGTTGTTACACTTTGTTTCGTCATCGCTACTGTTTAAACCAGACAATTTGACGCCTAAACAAAAAATTCAACTGCAGCAATAACAACAACAAAAACGTCATCACCTACTAACGTGTGTGTTGTGCATAAAAAAAAAATGATTATATGGGGTTATCTCAGAAAAAACCGAAAAAAAGAAGAAAAAAATGGCTAATAAAAAATTACTAGCAACAAAAATCAAAGAACAATTCAATACAACGGCGGCAGGCATTTGGCGCCAAAAAATTTACAATTCATTTCATTCATAAAAAAAAAGAAAATAAAATGTTTGTGGTTTTTTTATTTAAGTTAAACAGAAATCAATGTATGAATGAGTGGTGGAGCAGCAGTAGCAACAATAACAGGCAATAAGCCAGACGACAACAACACCAACAATACATGTTTTAGATGGTTGGTTTAAAGTTGTGGGTAAAAAAAAAACATAAAACACACATACATGCTTAAGCACACACACACACAGTTACACATACACAAAGCAATGCAGCGTATATGTGTCAGAAGAGGTAATAAAAAAAAGTCAACACAACGCATCAGTACAAAAAAAAGAAAAAAAATCTAAACCAAAACACAGCAACACACTTCCCATCATCATCAACAACAACATCATCAGCGGCAGCAACAAAACTACAAAAACAACATATATAAAGACTGCAAAAAAATGAACCTTGCGCCATGCCGGCAATTTCTATATTTTGACGACGTAAAAATACAAAAATACAAAAACACAAAAAAAAAAACAACAAAAATAAATGAAAAATAAAAGAAAGTAGGAAAAAAATCAGCTACTGTTGCTTTCGTAAACAAATTTCAATAATATATACAACACCAACAACAACAATAATACAGCTACAACAAAAAAAAAAAGAACAAAAGTCCAAATCGTCAAGAGTCAGTCAGTCAGGCATCATCATGTTGATGAAGCAAAAGGCAAACGAATTTTTAGCAGGGAGAGAGCATCGCGTAAGCTCTAAATATAAAAAAATCTTTATGCCAATGCCATTCATTTATGGGATGAGGGATGAAAGTTTGCATGACAATGCAAAGGAAACGAAATGAACAAATAAAAAAAATAAAAATGAGAGAACACTTTGAATCTGCCCTAAAGCCTTAATAGGTGTCACGGGTCTTTCGCGGAAAAAGCCTATGCATCAGTTAAAGTTTTAAAGCTAAGCGTGAATGGATCTGTGTTTTCATAGCACATCTTGAGAAACTCTTATGCAAAAAAAAACTCACACTTTGTAATTTACCATGTTCATGTGCATCAAAACCACATCTTCAATTTCATGTTTGGCTAGGCTACTTTTATAGAAACTAGAATCGCCCAATGGTCAAAATTTGACAAATGTATAAAATAAATTTGTCAGTGTCACTCAGCTGTTTTTCTTTCTCTTAGTGCTGTATCCTCTTTTCAGCTCTGTGTGACCACGTATTTTGTTGTTGTTAATACTGAAAATTTTGCGTTTAATTTTACCTGGCTTAAGAGAATATATTAAAATAATTTAAACTTTCTGCACATTTACGCACAAATACGTTTCTAATGGTGTATAATTCAAAGTCGTGCTCTATTTCTAACATAGTAAAAAAGGTAGGACAAATTTTTGTCTTGCGTATTAATAATAAAATATGCTTCCAATAAACAACGGCAGAAATATATAAATTGGCAAACTAATAGCTTAAACACAATTGGAGCGTACGACAAATTTCGCCAGACGAATATTCGCTGTCAATAAAAATTTGTCAACGAAGTTCGCTCTGTTAAACCCAATCAGAGTGACGACGGCAATAGTCGTTTTTATTTTAAATTGTTGTTTATGTTTTCTGATGACAATTTTAATAAATAAATGTTTTATAAAATGTCATTTTCTTTGAATTTCTACTAAAAAATCTAAAAATTTTACATTTGACTCGTAATTTTCCAGTTTGACATTTCCAAAAATCGCTGCCGCCGGCCACAAAATTAAAACTATTCGTCGAGCGAATTTCGTCGTCCGGTGTGGTTGTGTTCAGTTTCATATGCTCTTGTATGTTTTATTTTTGACAGCGAATATTCGTCGGGCGAAATTCGTCGTACGCTCCAATTGTGTTTAAGCTATAACTTAATCTCAGCATATCCGCTTTTTTGTTCGAATGGTTGTGAAGAGGAGCAGTGCGCAAGATTTTCCTTTTGCGATTCGTTTTTGGACCGTCTCAAGGCCATAGTCAAGGCAAAAGGTGGTCATATCGAGCAAAAGTGAATTGATTCTGAATTTTGTATTATTTTCACACATTCTATACTTTGAAATAAACAAAAAGTAATCTGGCATGTTCTGAAATCCGATTCACTTCGGAAGCAATCTTGAGGAGCTCCGTATTTCGATAATTAACACCAAATCGGATTTATGTTTCGGTAAATTGAATCAGAACATGCCTGAATATTCCAAACTGAATTTATTTTATTATACACCTTCAATCAAATCGTTTTCTCTGTGTGCATGATTTTTGTATTTTTATTGTTTTGTCAAACTTCACTATGTGTAAGTGCTGACAATAATGTTTTCAACAATGCAAAAATGTTTAGCTAACTTTTTTTTTTTTTTGTGTCTCAAATGTCAATCCTTCATTCCTCTTTCGCTGAAACAAAGTGCTTTGTGTATTTTTACATTGATGTAAATCAACAAGTTGACACAAGGACAGGCTGTTAATGGAGAAGTATCAATTTAATAGTAAAAGGGTATATTAAAGTTTAATTCAGAAAAAACACCTGTTGAGTTAAGCATTTGTACAATGACCTAACGACACAAGTTTAACATTAAAAATAATGGATTGGATAAGAATGGCACAGCAACTCAATAGTGATTGGAACATAAGTAAGATAGCAATAAAATACATAACATAAAGGATAATAAAACTCTCCATAAGAAGCCTAAAATCCACAGGCGAAACGTCGAGGAAATTATGAAATAAACGAATTTTTGTTTATTCGCATAAATAGGTATTCATTGTAGCCGTAAAACCCAAAAATTCCAGCATTACTCAAATAAAAGATAAATGTTGAATTTTTATAAACATGCCGATAGATTTGGCTAGTAATTGACATAAGGCATAGTGAAGAAAATTGTCAATAAATACATTACAAAATTTCCAAAAACAACGTTGATATGGGATTTCGAAGATTATTATTATTATGATCTCCTAGATCAACGTTACTAAGGTAGAAAAGAATTGAATGAGAAGAACATGGATAATTTTGCAAAAGAACAACAAAAACATTAAGAATTGTGAAATTTTACAACATCATGACAATACGATGTGTTAAAACATTTTGTGAATCACCACCTAATTACGTGTATCACAAAAACAACAGTAAATAGCTAAGAATACTAATAGCTATAGTAGCTTTAATGTTATTCTAGAATAAAAACATGATGTTCAATTTGTATTAGATTTTCCGAAATTAGGGAAAGTTAAAAAACAACTCAGTGGCAGTGCTTCAGCGGTTCCATACATACAACTTTAAAAAACTGTTTACATTTCATATGAAAAATTATGATTTCCCGCGTATTTAATGGCAAATATGTTAATAACGCAAGCTCAACTGCAAAAAGCACATACAAACTTAAAATAAAGCAAAGAGGAATAAGAACACAAGAAATATCATGAAAAAAGGCAAACGCAACCGAATTCAATTCAAGGAAATATGAAAAAAGTGCCTTCAATGTTGGCTTGAAATAAAAAAAAAAACCAAATATCAAGGTAGGAACATTATAAAATAGCGTCGCTAAAGTAGAAGCTTGACATGAAAATTCAGAGAAACAGGGTAAAACAAAAACATCAGAAGAGAAGCAAACTGGTTTTCTGATTGCCATTAAAAATGTTGTTTCGTGGATAACAAGCACTCAACCGCTGTGAATTGTTGTTAGTTAAAATTTTTACTTGATTATTACAATTTGTTTTTTTTTTCAAACTTTATTCTAACTATTCAAACTATTATTCTATCAAAAAAAACAAAAATTCTTGCTAAAATAAAATTAACTTGACCACTATCCAGAAAAATTTTTGGACTTATCAAAACTTGAAGTTATCAAATTATCAATGCTATTGTTGTGTCGCTCCTCGATTTAGTTAGCGTTACATTAGAATTTTGATTTTTTGTTGTAGTGAAGTTCGACTTCATTTTGGCCTAACTAATATCTGCCGGACTCAAACATGTCTGACCACCAGAAAAACCAGTTTCATTATGTGACTTCTTGCGTTCTGGGCTAAAGGTAATTCTAACGATACAGAATAAAAAGTACAGCTGCTCAGCAGGAATATAATTTGGTTAACTTTTATAAGCGGCAATAAATCATAAATGATGTAATAAAGATTAATCTAATCTTTTAGGAATATCGTCAGCTGGCATAACTTATTTTTAAAATTATTTTTCCCTTTTTTTTGTGATAGAGGTGATGTAGTTAAGGAGTTGGTGGCACAAAAAATTATATGATAACATCGTTCGGCAGAAGATGACATTTGTGAAGATGGGTAAATAAAACAATATAAGCCATGTCTGCCTATTATTTGTTGCCGATTCTTAAAATGATGGCTCTTCAAAAATTTAAAAAAAAAATTACACCAAGTAGAAACATCGTGTTTGCCACATATTTTAAAAAATTGGGTAAGCTTAAAGAATATGGTAAATGCAATCGGCAGGCCTTTTTACGTGTTCCGTTTTCGAGTTATTATTTTTTCTCCATTTTTATGGCATAAAAACAATTATGCGATTTCATCGTCAGGCAGACAACGTTTTTTGTGAAGATAACATCATAAGGAGTAATAAAATTCATTTCTGCCATTCCGATATTGCTGCAAAAAATAACTGTAATTTTGGAAAAAAAATTACTATATTAAGTTATTTCATCGGGTCTGCCATTAAGCATAATAACGCTGAGCATGAAAATACAAGAGACAGACGCTTTGCGTTCTAAATTTCAAAAGACAGACGCTTTTAAGTATAAGGTCATAAGCCTTAGTATACTCTGCACTCTGCTATGCAAATGCGAGCTAGACAAAGTTTGAATTAGGATTACACATTTTTCTATAAAAGTGTAAACAAGTTATTTGCAAAAAACGGGTTTGACCTCGAATACTTGACATGGGAAAACGACATTATAAATGTGAAAATATTGAGTTAGACCCCATTTATTGGCATTTGTAATGCCATGTTCAGAACAAGTCTAAGCCCTGAATCACAACTTAAAACTGAAAAAGTATATGATTTGTGCTATCACTTATTTTTAGCTCTCCTCTAACATTTTGTCAGTAAAGTAAGGTCCTCTTTTCTTGTAGAGCATCTTAAATAATGGTTATTCGAGTTATCAAAGTTTGACTGTGTATATATAGATATCTATAATTACAAATTTCATTAACATTGTTAACATCATGACTAATGCTTTTTTTCAAATTAAAACCACATTTATTTGAAAATTATAAATTTAATTATAATACTCAAACATTGAACTTTAAAACGATGTGTTTACAAATAAAAATGTCACGTCATGATGGCGGAAAAATATCTATAAATCTTGTATATTATTCATTATTGTAGTTTTAATGATGAGCAGCATCTAATCACTTTTGATTTTCATCGATTCATTTTTTTTTCCAACATAGTTTCAGCAGTGTAATTTTGAAAGTTGCGTTGCTTGAGATTAGTCAGCAACGTAAGTGAATAAATAGTAAATGTGGTTCTTAAGTCAGTCAGATGGGGCAGCTGGCTGACTGGTCGTTTGGCCAACTTGGTGGCTGGCTTATCGTTTTAGTAAGTCACTTGGACAGTTGTTGCTTACTCGTATACTATTTACAGGCAGAATATCTCTATTGGTCTCATATGCATGAATACACAGTTGAAACACTTAAAGTGAATGTGGTTTTTCATTTTCAGTTTCATTGGTATGAGCGCGGCGCAACAAGTTTTAGGTTTCTTGTTCATTAAAAGCTTGCTATTGTAAGTTGCAACTGTTTTTGTGTTTTTTTCACAATAATTTACCTTGGAATTTAACTTGTTTATTGCGTTTATGACTTTTTTATGTTGTCTTTAACCTTTAGAAACGGATATCTGTGTGAATAATCTCGCTGGAGTGTATTTGACGTTTTATAAATTTCATTTTTATATTCTGTAGTATTTTAAATTAAGGATTTTATCGTATGTAGTTAAACAATTAGAAGTTAATAAATGAATTATCGTTGATCTCGCAAACTGTCAATAATTTATAGGTACACAAGAAACGCAAAAGAGATGTTGAAAATGTGATGTTAACATTTCAAATTCTATATAAAGCCTAACATTGGAAAGTTAAAAAGTTAAGGAATTGTCTGCATTTACTGCATTGAAACATTTGTTTTATAGTAATTGGATATTTTTCAGAAGATAAATATTGTGTTCTGTTGTTTTGATGATATTTTTCAAATGAATCATATTCGTCATTCTCATCAACAAAATTGACATCATTTTTCCGTTTCTTGCCTCTCAATAGGGTAAAAAAAAGATTCACAAAAGATCAATTCACACATTACTTATCAAAGTAAAGTAATTGATAAAACATGGGTGAACTAATATGATAAGGATTGGCCTATAAGATGCAATTTTGTCTGAACCCAAAATTAAGCATCTAATATTTTGCAGATAATTTATAGGTTCTTGATATCACAATTTAAACATAAAAGCAAATAATTAAAATATTAATTTCAATGAGAGACGTGATGAAAAAATCAGAAATACTTGAGTTTCTCATATCTTTTTATCATCAACTAATGGATAATGAGCTTTGCAATAATAATTCTTTCAGTAACGTGATATTTACTTCATAGCTTGCTGGAATTATTTTTCTTCAATAATTCATGCGCGTGCCTAGGCTTTTAATAATGCCCAAAATTTAACCAAGCGTTTATTTGAAAAAAAAAAAAATACCATAAATAAACTAAATACACAATAAATATTCAACACGCAGCGACCGAGATTTTTTAAACATAGATAGATATATTCAATAATAAAGCAATAAAAATACCTCAATAAATATATTTTTAAAAGTTGACCAATTGGTCAATGAACTTTACAAAACTAAACAAAAATACAACGAAATAAAAACCTGCTGCTAATTACACTAGCAAACAAAAAAAGGCGTTATCTTAAGTCAAATCAATAAAAGTATACATATGGGGCATTACATACGTAACCGTATAGCACTTGGCTTTTGCATCACCGATTTTTTTTTTAATTTTTGATCTTACAGAACTAATTGAGACTAGCATCCATGATTTTTTTTAATTTTTTTTTTATCCAGCAGTATTTCAGAGATATAAATTTTCAAAAAACTGAAAAGCTGCAAAAACGACATTAATTAGTTTTTTGAAATGCTCGAAACTCCGCCTGTAGTCAGCCAAATCATGTGATTGTTTTTTTTTTTTAATTTTATTTTTTTAAGAAAATTTTTTAATGATTTTTTTAAGAAAATTTTTATAAAAAATTAAAAAAAAATTTGAACGATTTTTTTATAAAATTTTTAATTTTAAAAACTAAATTGTTATTTTATCAATGATTATACTCTTCGATTTTTTTAAACAAAAATTTGGAAAAAACTTTAATGTATTAGGCTAGGAGCCGGCACTACTAAAAGTGCTGTCATCGCGGATTCTGAAATTTTTAATGCAAAATGGTAGTTTACACTAAGACGAATAAGAAAAGCTTGGTCAGCATGGTTGTAGCCTGGCAGAAATATTTTTAAATAATTTTTGAATGATTTAATTTTCGGAATGTTTTGCCGTCATCGCGGATTTTGATCAATTTTAATATTAATCGATGGTAAATTTCATAGCCATTCAGAAACTTGAATTTAGAGTTGTATTAAAACTCGCTCTTATGATACTACTGAATTACTGTTTTTTATCTTTAGGGGAGCCGTTAGGGAACACTACATTTTATTTTATATTGTTAAATATAATATTAATCTATTATTATTTTAAGTAATTATTTGAAGTTTAACTATTGAAACCACTACGTTAAGAAATAGCATAAAAAAATCTGTAATGCATTAATTGTTTGGCCATGAGTTAATAAATTAAATTAAATTAAAAAATCCGGCGGATCAAATTTTTTTGCGGAAAATGACCGGCAGACCTATTTTTATGGTGCGACAGTGGGTACTTCCGGCAGTTTCTAAGCTCGCATACCAAGATGTTTTTAAATTTGACATTAAAACACGTAAATTAAAAAAATAAATAAATTTCCGTGATAACAGAGAAATTGTACCCACCATTAAAATAGGTCTGCCGGTCATTTTCGGCAAAAAAAAATTGGTCGGCCGGATTTTTTCTGAATGGTTATGAAATTTACCATTAATTAATATTAAGATTGATCAAAATCCGCGATGACGGCAAAACATTCCGAAAATTTAATAATTCAAAAATCATTTAAAAATATTTCTGCCAGGCTATAACCATGCTGACTAAGCTTTTCTTATTCGTCTTAGCGTAAACTACCATTTTGCATTAAAAATTTCAGAATCCGCGATGACGGCACTTTTAGTATTGCCGGCTCCCGGACTATATTTGACAAATTTTATAAAAAAACAAAATCATTTAAGAAATTTTTGAATTTTTTATAAAAATTTTCTTAAAAAAATAAGACTTAAAAAAACAATCACATGATTTGGCCGAATTTTGGCGGAGTTTCAGCATTTGAAAAAACTAATTAATGTCGTTTTTGTAGCTTTTTCGGTTTTTAAAAATTTTCCAGTAAAATCTTCGTTTTTTAAAAAATTATTTGCATCGATTACTTTATGGGTTACATAAGGCATTATTTTAACACATGCACATGTCAGTGGGAGTATTCGATTACCCTAAATATAACACTCGCTTACATGTAATTGATCAAGTAATCGAAATAATTTATTGTATCGATTACCCCAACAAAACATTCGCTTACATGTAATCTAAAAAATTATTTGTATCGATTACTTTCTGGGTTACTTTTGCGTTGTATAAGTTCTAAATCAATGTTGTAGGACGTTATAGATATATTTTGGGTTCTGTTTTAGGCCAAAAGTTCATCAGAGGAAACATTATCTGAAAAATTATCTTTTTGCTATTTATTTCTTTTGAAATATTAACAAATGTTTACGTCAAAATAACTTAAAAATCAAAAAATCTTAAGTAAAAACTTTCGAAATTTATGTTCTCACATTACCCATTGCATTACATGTAATTGAAAAAGTATTTCATTATTTATTGCATTACATGTAATATTTAAAATGTTTTAACGTTCAAGTAATGCGTTAGGTAATCAATTATCGTATAAGAGGCTACAAATTTATTATTGGGTTATATCTCTAAAAACGGCTTGATAAAAACAATTTTTAAAAATCATGGATGCTTGTCTCAAATAGTTCTATAAGATAAAAGTTTAAAAAAATCTGAGATGCAAAAGTCCGGTTCCGTATGTAATGCCCCTTACATAAGCTAGTGGAGAAGTGAAGAGAAGAGCCAATACATTTTCCTAGACCACAAACGTGTACATTCGAAACGCCTTATGGTGGTTTACTTTAACGCCTGAAAATAGGCTTTAAATTTTTCAAATTACTTAATGCAGAAAAACACTTCGCTTGAGCGGTAGGTGTGTAAAAACAATAGGATGAGAATGCTTAGCTGAGAATAATATATTTTTGAGTCTATCAGACATTTTTTGAAATGCGATTTCGATCGGAATCATATTTGAAGCCGATTGTAGGTGTTTCGGAATCTGACAATTACAGGCCTTTTTAATGAAAATTGTGAGTAAACGTTTAGGAAATATTCTTAAAAAAGTATTCGAATTTATCAAATATTTCCGAAACAGTTACTTTTCCGTAAATACAAATCAATATTATTTGTAGCACCTCCACAAAAAAGATTCTAATACTTTTTATCGTGTGACTCACCATTTTCATCAAAAAGCCTTTTAAATGAAAAGTAATTGAAGCCTCACGGAATACGAAACAGTCCTGTTAACATCAAATTGAAATCATTTTTTAGTAAAACAAATTGGAAACATTAGCCAATTTGATTTATTGAAATACAATTTTGATTCAATCGTATTTATCAAAATACGAAACACCTTAAGTTTGTTTTAACTCAGATTACGAAGTGATTTGAACTTCAGTTACGAAAGTAGGTACTTTTTCCAAAAGAAAAAATGCAGTGTTTCTATATTAAAGCATGCCTCACACTGATTTCGTTAGCCGTAGATAGAATTATCCATTATAGCCTAGTCTGAACTGAATTTTCTTACAAATCTAATTTGAAGTTTTTGAAGAATTAAACTTTTAAGAGATAAAACCATAAATATATTTAAAATTTGACACGAGATTTTATGTCTTTACAATGAGAAAAAAAAGATTTGTGCAGAAATGAAGCTTTCGAACTTTAATTGCGAAGTTAACTCTTTAATAACTGGTTTTTTCCTAAAATCAAATTTTCCTTAAGATATTTGTATGCTAAAACCTTTAGAAATTTTTGCAGTTTTCATTTGAGAGTTGGTTTTGAAACTTTTTAAATCTTTTTGAAAAATTTATAACAAAACGGATTGATAACTTTAGGAAGATACCATCAACCTAACAATGTACACATTCTATTTTTGTTTTACTAAGGTATTTATGAAATGGATGGGACAAACAAAAACAAAGAAAGGGGTAAGAATGAAAAAAGAAATCAAGTATGCATGTATTACAAATATATAAAAAATTCCTATTTCCTGTGACCCGTCAGTCATGCATTGCATGACGTTGCATTTATCTGTTTATTTTTAATATTATCAAAAATTATAAAGATATTTATACGTTGTTGTTTTTTCATATTCTTGCTTAAATGTCACGTTGAATATTATTGACATATGATTAATAATAATAATAATCATCAACTTAACAAACCGGTGAAAGACAAAAAAGAAAAAACAAATTCAGGTTGTTTGTTCCCGAATTTTTTCAACGAGTAGATATGTTAAACTTGCGTGAGAGTTCATGCATTATATCTCATACTTTAAAATAAATAAATAAAAAAGTAACTGCTTATACACTCAATTGCAAAAGCAAATAAATAGCATATATCTAAAACTCTACCAATATGAATGTAGTTTAAAATATAAAGAGAAACGTGCGCTGACTAATATTTTTTTATTTTTTTATTTCTTGAATTTGTTTTTTTTTTTCTTAACGAGCAGAAAAAAAAATGTCGATGACCTCATTTAAAACCAGCAAAAAAAATTTAAAATATGGAAGTAACAACGCAGTAGCCAAGAAACGACACATCCAAAAACAAAATGAAATGAAAACAACAAATAAAACACCGACCTAAAACTTTACATTGTGCAAGCATTTTTTGTTACGTTCAAGGGGAGGGACTTTCATTCAGATTTTTCCGCACACAGTTTAGTCATAGGAGGAAAAGTGACTGATAAAACCAAAATCGGTTCCATCTGTTTCGTTGAAAATTCATTTCCTTTTTGAATCGTTAGCTAATCAAGTGGAAATGAATTCCAGCAAGAAAATATGCACGACTCTAAAAATTCTATGAAAAAATAGGTCTCTTCAATATTACAAAACTCCTATTTAGTGTTTTGTTAAACAACTTTAGTTATTTACAATCTACACATAATAACACCAAAAATATTAATTGTAATTAAATTACATTTGTGTATGTATTAATACGTTGTCAAGTATTCTAAAAAAACAACTGGTAAGGAATCACTCATATACGGATACATATCGTTCATTTACTTCAAGAACGTAACAACTCAAAATCGCGAATTTTGAGTTAATGATGCAGAATTATTCGTTATATCTTGATTGTGTAAAAATATTAATATCTTTTACGGTCACGGTTTGAGAACAAAATATCTTTTTCAATTGAAAACGTTAAACGTATTTTCTGCAAAATCGAGTTGTGTTAGTAAATGAGCGATACGTATGTATGTAATTATAAAACAATAATCAAATTTTCGCACTTATTGATTGATTTGAAGTATTAAAAAACACATTTCTTATCAAAAACAGATCTTAGGACTGTCAATCAACTGGAAAAATCAAAACCGATATCGATTTTTAGGTATTATTTTTTTACGTCGATGAAGATTTATTTCCTAGACAGTTGGAAAGATCGTCAAAAGAAAATTTATTCTAATACAAAGGAAGAGTTTTGTCAACGAATTAATATTTCCTTGCGCTTATTGCTTTAATTATATCCATTATATATCGGTATTTCCGCAGAAAGGTGCACCGTGAGCCAAAAATTTAAATTATCATATATCTGAAACTATTTAGCTTACTTGGATGAGATTTGGTACTTATGTATGTAAAAAGCACCAAGACAAATAATGTGTACTGGGAAAAATGGAGGTATCAAGACCCCACAAAAATCACTTCATCATATCTACGAAAATATTTATCGCAAATAAATGAGGTTTGATACATGTGTACAGAGCGCCAGGACAAATAAAGTTCACTGAGAAAATAGGCCATGCCACGCCCCTAAAAAAATTCATATTTATGTACCAACACATAGACATAAATATATTTCGTTTGGGTGTTTAACATAGGTAATTCTTTCATATATTTTGATGTTTTATAAGCTGTCCGACTGAGAAATTTTAGAAGAGAAATAGCCCAATAAAACTTTTTAATAAATTTGTAGCCCCTTATACGATAATTGATCACCTAACGCATTACTTGAATGTTAAAACATTTGAAATATTACATGTAATGCAATAAATAATGAAATACTTTTTCAATTACATGTAATGCAATGGGTAATGTGAGAACGTAAATTTCGAAAGTTTTTTACTTAAGATTTTTTGATTTTTAAGTCATTTTGACGTTAACATTTGTTAATATTTCAAAAGAAATAAATAGTAAAAAGATAATTTTTCCGATAACGTTTCCTCTGATGAACTTTTGGCCCAATACAGAACCCAGAATATATCTATAACGTCCTACTACATTGATTTAGTACTTAGATAACGCAAAAGTAACCCAGAAAGTAATCGATACAAATAATTTTTTGCATTATAGTAAATAAGGGTAATGTGGTTACCTTTTTCTTTTTTGTCCAATTTCTACCAAAGTAATGTACTAGTTATTCTATTGTTAACTAAAATATTATCATTTATAAGCGTGAGGCCAGTTTAACTGAAAGTAACTACCTAAAAATAGCTGGAAAAGAAAAATTTCGGGTAATGTGGCTCACCCTGTCCATTTGCTAGTGTAATACTGTCATTCGCAATTTTTGTTGACCAGAAGTCGAGTAGTAATTTTTAAGATTATATTTGCTATTAAATGGCTTTATAGGCTTATAAAAGAATATTTTTTAGTTAGATAAAACAAATTCATACTAACAAGTGAATAAGTTATAAGGGTTCCCGAATCATACATAAAATAATACTAAACATTAGTCAAACTTAGGCGTCCCACACATGCAATTAGCTTTTTAAGGTGTAATAGTAGTCAAAGTTGATCGAATTTTTTAGATTACTCGACCGATTACATGTAAACGAAGTTTTTACTGGGAGGTTAATGCAAGTTTGTTCGAGAATCGTCATCATGTTTCTTACGTGAAATAGAAAATTCGAATAGAATTCAATGGTAATTTATTAAGGGGACATTCGCCTTTGTAGTTGAAACAAAAAACACTTTTTAAAAATTTTATTATGAAAAAACTATTATATTTATTAAAAATTGTAACACACTTAAAAATTCTTAAAAATACATATTATATTTATTGACAAAATTTCTTTCGGACATTGTTAAATATTGTCTAAAAAATATGAAAAAAATTTTTTTTTTTTATTTTTAGTTTCCCTTGGCTGCTGTAGAGGGCGTCATCCAAAAGTTACTTTTTAAACGGTAGGAAATGTTGTAGACCTCCTGTAACAGATTTTTGAAAAATTCAAAATGGATTTTGTTCTTGAGACTCAAAACTATACAATAAGCCTCTAAAATTCATACTTTTTTATATTTTGAAGTTTTTGTATGAATATTTATCAAAAATGCGAAAAAATTGAGGGACTTACCCTCAAAAAATGCCCCGTAAAAAAAAAGGGGGGATATTTTTTGACTTTCAGAGGCTTATAGTTTAATATTTTTATGAGTAATCGAATGCTCTTTGGTTTTTTAAAATCGGTCGAGTAGATTCGGAGAAAAATTTCCTACCAGTTTGAAAAGTAACTTTTGGATGACGCCCTCTACAGCAGCCAAGGGAAACTACAAATAAAAAAAAAAAAAAAATTTTCATATTTTTTGGACAATATTTAACAATGTCCAAAAGAAATTTTGTCAATAAATATAATAGTTTTTTCATAATAAAATTTTTAAAAAGTGTTTTTTTGTTTTCAATTACAAAGGCGAATGTCCCCTTAAAGAAAGTCCTACTGAGTATTTTATTTAAACGTCAACGTTTTTATGGAATTTGAAGGTTTTTAATTGATAAGAAATTAAATTACTGAAAACAGTAGTCACACGATAACTTCAGAAAAATTAATATATTTTTAAATTCATAATATTTACATTAGACAGATTCGAAAAAAAAAAAAAATTTTTGCAAATTCCACGATAAGCCCCAATAACACTGTTCAACGGCAAAAAATTATCTGAGTTCAGACCATGAAATTATTATTCCCTGCTATTGACATAATAGAACTGCATTTACAAAATTTTTCCATCACGTCTCAATTTTCAGAAAAATTGACAAATTCAAAATCACGACTTTCATCCGCGCGAAAATAAATTAAAAAATTTTTTTCCGTCAGAAATTAAAAAAAAAAATGTCAAACGATTTAGAAAATAGCAATAATTTCAAATCTGAAAAAAATTTTTAAATCGGTCTGACAGATTTTTTTGTATGCCCGTTTAATTGAGAAAATGTACTGAAAAAACCAAACACCAACCATCTTTAATTACTTAAATCTTGCCTAAATCAATACAAAATTAAAAAAACCTCTTCACGAGCTTCTGCGTCATTATTTTAACTTTATTTTGATACCAAAAACTTATGGATTAGACCATGAATAACCAACTTATTTCTTTTTGAACAAAAAATGTACATACAGAAAGTCATACAAAAGCTATTGAATTTTTGTATCATAACTACTTGGAAATGAAAGTACTTGTATGACTTCCTGTATGTACATTTTTTGTTCAAAAGTAAATAAGTCGGTTATTCATGGTCCAATCCTTAAGTTTTTGGTATCAAAATAAAGTTAAAATAATGACGCACAAGCTTGTGAAGAGTTTTTTTTAATTTTGTATTGATTTAGGCAAGATTTATGTAATTAAAGATGGTTGGTGTTTGGTTTTTTCAGTACATTTTCTCAATTAAACGGGCATACAAAAAAATCTGTCAGACCGATTTCAAAATTTTTTTCAGATTTGAAATTATTGCTATTTTCTAAATCGTTTGACATTTTTTTTTTAATTTCTGATGGATAAAAATTTCTTAATTTATTTTCGCGCGGATGTAAGTCGTGATTTTGGATTTGTCAATTTTTCTGAAAATTGAGACGTGATGGAAAAATTTTGTAAATGCAGTTCTATTATGTCAATAGCAAGGAATAAAAATTTTATGGTATGAACTCAGATAAAAACAAAAACCTGAAATTCGTTGAACAGTGTAATCTGAAAGATTGTGTCAAAAGAGGTCACACATGCAAAATATCGGCTTGATACGGTTTTTATTTTATTATGATTTCAAAAGTGCTCGGAATGAATCGTGCGATATCAGAAATTTTTGGTCTTTATGGTTAGTTAATATTAACTATATATTATTTTATTTTTAAAAGAACGAATTTTTATGAAATTTTCATCTTCATTTATTGAATATAATATTTGAATGAATCTCATATTCAATTTTTGAAAATACAGATATCCAAATGAAAAATAATATAAACACAAGTTTTAAAGTTAACAAAAGCAAAGTTCTTAAAGTATAAAAACATTCAATTAAATGTGAGAACATTATATTTAATGGACCCCACAGTCTTGAATCAAGGTATATGAAAAATATCACCTCAGACTTTGCATTAACCCTGAAACTACATGTTGAACGAAACTTCTTGTCACAAAGTCATAATGGAATCATAAAGAAACATTATTTAGAACATTATAGTGGGTCTTTTAAAAAAAAAGGTTATTATGGATTAAAGTATTCTTCAAACACCTTGCGAATCGAGGGGGGATTAGACGAGTGCAGAATTACAAAGTTTTCTGGGTGTGCTAACACATATTTACACACATAAAGCGGTCAAAAGAAATTCATTAATTATTTTTCATATGAGACCATACCCTGTAAACAAATAAATACTGATAACATTTCATAGTATTGGCCTTGCTTCATTTCAAATGCTTCGTGCCACGATAAATACAATCAACATAATAACAACAACAATGCCGATAAAAAAAAATCTATACTTTTTGCTTTCTTGGAATATTTTTTTGATGAAATTACGCATAATTTTTTTGGGGTAGTAACTCGCCGATTTATTGTTTTTGTAACAGCATTTCAATTGTAGGTAGCTACTGATAGAATTGTGTCGTCATTTCTGTATTGCGTATATTTTATGTATAAATAAAAAGAAGCAGGTTTTCAGTTCAAAAGTAAAACAACTTTTGACTGACTGTAAGGAGAGCGAAAAAAACATACCGAAACATTTATAAATAGACGAAAAAAAAAGTAAAATATATTGTTGGTGTGCTAATTTTTATCATTATATATTCGTGGCTTAAAGTGGGACACAAACCGAGCATTTCACCAGACAGATAAAGATATCATCAGCTGAACCTTGTATGCTATGCCCCTTTAAAATGATGATGATGGTAAAAAAGTTAAAAAATTTGCATTTGTAATTTACATATTGATAATTTTTTATAGGGCGTGCTGGCTAATATGTATGTTTTTTTATTTTGTTGAATGAAAAGCATCAATTGTTAATATATCCAGATCAAGTAACACACAGTTGTCAAAAGTAATTATTCGGTGACTAGCTAAAAGTAAAGTAGTTAGTCTTTTTTTATAAAAAGTTCTTTACCAGAACGGATACCCTATGTCTAACCATTTAGTAATAATATAACGATTATTAATCGTTTTTCGGTTGATCGTCCCATCACTAAATAGAGGGAACTTTTGTGGCAAATAATTTATTTATTTCATCTTCTGGGCTAAAACCCTTCAGTAAGTTCATCAGTTTTTTGTAGCATAAGCTCGTCAAATTTTCACATGGAAAATCGTTTGATTCCAAAAACTTTATTTTTGTGATTAAAAATGCTAAAGTATTGGTAGATCAACTATCATCCAAAAAGTAAAAATAATAAATTTAAAAGGAAAAAAGCGATACAGTTTTCTATTAATTTTATATACAGCCATGATCAAATAAATAGCACACTTTTTTTAAGCTTAAGAAAAATCATTTTTATTTCAAGGAACTTTTTTTTCTAAAACTAAGACGATGTATACGCTTAACTTAAATTATCACCAATTCAGTTAGCAAACAAAAATTTGAATACAAATAAAAAACTAGGAATTTTATCAAAGAAATGGCTCATACAGCCTTAATTTGTTGATCATATAAATAGCACATATCTTGTATATTGTGAATATTATTTTTTTTTAATACTAGAATTTTACAAAATTTGTCTGCAAATGTTTACAAATATTTAATATTTTGTATTAAAGCCTTTATTTTGTACAGCAGCTTCGCATCTTCGGGCTCATTCTCTCCACAAGCCTTTGACACCTCTCCTTAGGAATGGAGTACCAAGCTTCTTGGGCTGCAGTCCACAATTCATCAAAATTGTTGAAAATTTTTTTGGAAATTTCAGCCTTTAGCTCACCCCATAAATTTTCTATCGGGTTCAGGTCTGGGATTTGAGTATGCCAGTCCATAACGCTTATTTTCTCACTCCAAAGCCAGTTTTTGATGCTTTTGGCCGTACGTTTCGGGTCATTATCATGCATGATGATCCATTTAAATGGCATGGATGCGAAAACAAATAATTCCATCACATCTGTTAATATATTTAAATACCTGTATTGGTCCATTTTTTCCTTTATTAGTTCGATTGGCCCAACGCCATGCCATGAAAATGAACCCCAAATCATGATACTGCCTCCGCCATGCTTTACTGTTTTCCTGGTGTATCTTGGGGTCACGGTTTGATTTTTTGGCAACGAACAAATGTTTTTCCATCAGCTCCTAGTCTGTTTATCTTAGTCTCAACCATCCAAAGTACATTTTTCCAAAACTGAATAACATCTCTTCGATGTTCTTTCGCGAATGACAAATGCTTTTTCACATTGTTTTTTGGACAGGGGCCAATCGAACTAATAAAGGACAAAATGGACCAATAAAGGTATTTAAATATATTAACACATGTGATGGAATCATTTGATTTCGCATCCATGCCATTTAAATGGACCTTCATGCATGATAATGACCCGAAACGTACCTCCAAAAGCATCAAAAACAGGCTTTGGAGTGAGAAAATAAGCGTTATGGACTGGCATACTCAAAGCCCAGACCTGAACCCGATAGAAAATTTATGGGGTGAGGTAAAGGCAGAAATTTCAAAAAAAATTTTCAAAAATTTTGATGAATTGTGGACTGCAGCTCAAGAAGCTTGGTACTCCATCCCTAAGGAGAGGTGTCAAAGGCTTGTGGAGAGAATGAGCCCGAAGATGCGAAGCTGCTGTACAAAATAAAGGCTTTAATACAAAATATTAAATATTTGTAAACATTTGCAGACAAATTTTGTAAAATTCCAGTATTAAAAAAAAAAATATTCACAGTATACAAGATATGTGCTATTTATATGATCAACAAATTAAGGCTGTATAAGCCATTTCTTTGATAAAATTCCTAGTTTTTTATTTGTATTCAAATTTTTGTTTGCTAACTGAATTGGTGATAATTTAAGTTAAGTGTATACATCGTCTTAGTTTTAGAAAAAAAAGTTCCTTGAAATAAAAATGATTTTTCTTAAGCTTAAAAAAAGTGTGCTATTTATTTGATCATGGCTGTATATATATATGATTTTATATATATTTTAATATTACGTGGAAAAAGGTTTAACTTGGAATGGAAAACCTGTAATTACACAAAAATGCATGTAAGTGTGGCAAAATTGATTTGATAATTTAATGAACTTCAGCATAGTTACATGGGGAACTAAGGATGGGGAAAAATAGAGTTCTGTAATAAAAGTTATTTGTCGGATGTCCCGCATGTACCTAGAAGAAAATACATAATAATATTTCAGATTACACATGGATTTCTT
Source organism: Calliopum simillimum (assembly GCA_951812925.1). Classification (NCBI taxonomy): domain Eukaryota; kingdom Metazoa; phylum Arthropoda; class Insecta; order Diptera; family Lauxaniidae; genus Calliopum; species Calliopum simillimum. Next base: position 16,046,260 of record OX638372.1, on the reverse strand, counting down.
TCGAATGCATTTTAACATTTAGTAACTAAAAATTCTTATAAAACCCATAAATTTTATGATGAAAAACATTTGTAATGTAAAACAATTTTTTTGTTTGATTGTTACGATGTTTCTTTTGTTTTATGGTTAACAACACACAGCGCATATCAACAACATGGTCAGGTCAGGGGACAATTTATAATATGGTGTTATATAAAATATAGATTTCATAAAAATTTAAAAAAAAAGAAACTCACCGCTGCTGTATTCAAATTTGCTTGCTGTTGTTGCAACTGTTGCTGCTGTTGTTGCTGCTGCTGTTGTTGTTGCTGTTGCTGCTGTTGTTGCTGCTGTTGTTGTTGTTGCTGCTGTTGTTGCTGCTGCTGTTGCTGTTGTTGCTGCTGCTGTTGTTGTTGTTGCTGCTGCTGTTGCTGTTGTTGCAGTGCAGCTGCATTTGCATCAATCTGACCTTGATTAGCGGCCGAATACCACCATTGTGAGCCGGGCACAGCTGCTGCTGCTGCCGCTTGTGCCATATTTAAACGATAATCATAACCAGTTGAACCAGCCGCATTTGAGGTGGCAACGACTTGGGCCATTGTTGTTGCTGGATTTGGAAAACTGCTGGCCATTTTATATGTGAACAATTGTTGACCCACGCCTGATGTTGTATTAATATTGTTGCGTCCATCATTTTGATGTGCTTGCTGTTGATTCTGTTGGACAACAACTTGATGTTGCTGCTGTTGCAATTGTTGTTGCTGCACTGCTGCTGCTTGCTGTTGTTGCTGTGCCGCCAATTGCTGTTGATAATGTTGAAGTGTTTGTTGATCAATTTGTTGTTGTGCTACTACTGCTGCGGCAGCTTGTTGTTGTTGTTGTGACGCAGCCGCAGCAAGAGCACCCGGCCACCAGAGGGCTGCCTCGGCAGCCGTAGCTTGGCGGTTGCCCCAAGCACCATGTTCTGACATTTTGGATTTTGTTATTGGAATTTCAAAGTGGAGGATGATGGGTGTACGAATACGTACGTATACAGGTTTGTGTGTGTGTGTGTGTGTGTGTGGTGTACGAACGGAACGCGTTTTCACACAGTTGTGTATGTGTGTGTGTGTGCAGCGTTAAATGGAAGCGCTAGGTAGAAGCAGTAATTTTACTTTTTTTTACTTAATTTTGTTCTATAATTCTTTTGTGGACATTTGCTTGCCTCATTTTTCAACACACCTTGGAAGCACAAATTTACAGATGGGATGATTTCAAAAACCACTTAACTTAAATTTTTATTTTTCTTTCTACCACCTTTTTTCGTTTAAATTTTCTTTTACTTTCACGCATTTGCAATTTCACAATCTTTTTCTAATTCACGATTAAAAAATAGAAATTATGTATTTTACTTTATTTGTAATTTTTACAATAAAAACAAATCCACATAATTCAATTTAAAAGGAAGCGTTTTTCACAAAAAAAAAAATATCGTGGCGGTGGTGGAAATAAAATCCGCCATTAAAACAAAACGGAATTGAATGTGAGAAACAACACAAAGACAAAACGATGCGCGAACCATTCACAATCGTTTTTTTTTTTTTCTGTTCCTCTTTAATCAACGTTGCGTTTTTATTCGTATGCCAATTGCGATGCGTTTTCGTTTACGCACAAAAACTTTATTGTATTCACAATGGCTATTCACAATACGACGTGTAAATAAAAATTTTCACTTTCAATAAAATCCTTGATTTTTGCACTCATCAATACAAAAGGGGAAAAAACATTTGAAAACGCAAAATCATGAAAAAAAGATCTAAACCAAACCGTACCTCAAAGTAACAAAAACAACAAAGTGCTTTATTTGCAGACTACGCCGTCATCGTCGTGTTATTGCTGTCGTTACGTTACGTCGTCGTCGTTACATGAGAAAACGCTTTATTTCTGCTGCTTTGCTAGCTTTTCTTATTATACGCGGCGTTGCGTTTCATTGCGAAAAAAAAAAAAGAAATACGTGAAAACCGAGTGAGGAAAAAATTTCTTTATTTTTACTTTTTTCTATTGAAAACAGCAAGAAAACATCAACCAAAACCAACCACACTTTTAAAACAAAAGAGACGCCAGAGCGCGCTCGGTTACACGTAAGTAGTACGTACGTACGAATTCGAATAGCTAAGCTTCGTCAGCTTCAGCTTTAGTATTCTTCTATTGTGTATTTTGTATTACAATATTTAACGTTTGTACGACGACGCTCGCTCACTCTTTTGATCTGTGCTGCTGCTATACTATACCAGCTATGCTAGCCCTTGGCCACTAATACTTTTGCCTGCCACAGTCGTCGTCAGCAGTAGAGAAGAATGGAGCGGTTGACGCCGCTTGCCTTGCCTGTTTGACTACTTCACATTTAGGGATGACGGTGGTGGTGTTGGTGCGCGCATTGTATGCATGTATAGACTACGTAACGTCGTCGTCGTCGTTGTGTCGTGTTAAAATATATATACAGACGCGTCTATATATAAATTTAAAATACGTTCGTTGTGTGATTGTCTCTCTATATGCCAGTCTATATAGAAAAAAATGTTTATATATATAAATGTGTAAGTTTGTGTATATACCATCGTTATATGCATGAGAAAAAAATTAAAATACCTCGTTATAAATATACACTGTCTGTATGTATGTATGTCGTGGCAGCAAGGCATGGCACGTCGGCTGTTCGGCAGTCAGTCAGTCAAGTCAGCCAGATGAAACGAACACACGAACAACATACGAAATGTTGAAAATAAAGAACGAAAGACAAGAGGGAATAATGAATATCATCGTCGTTCGTTGTTTCCCAGTAATTGCAATGAAAACTCAGATACAGGGTTGCCAACTTTCACAAAAAAAGAAAATACTTGGGGTTCAATTCTATCGATATCAGACGGAGGCTTTGGCACGTGGCTTGATTTCGAGTTGAATTCAATGGACAGTGCCGTACGCAAGATTTGCTCATGAGGTGATCTTGGCAAGACTACGATTTCTGAAAATTTAGATTTGACGATGTTTTCACATAAAACATGTTGCTACATATCGTATCCAAAGTGGCCCGCTCTGGCTAGCTTGCGGATTAGAGAGGTATTCCTAACCCGCCGCGCTGGGTCGAGGGAGTCACAATAAATCCCACTCCCTCACAGAAGTGGAATTTGAAAAAGAAAAAAAAAATAACTAAAAAAAATAAAATCTAAAAAAAAACTACCAAAAAAAAAAAAACTTAACAACCCGTCCATACAACAGAGGGAAAGATATGTGGGCAATTCACAGGTTGTTGTAAAGTCGTATTTTAAGTTTTCAAATTGGTTTAAAAATATTATTAGCACAAAGAAAAAACCAACTGGTGCGTTACGACAAACCGTAAACATAGCATGCAGAGTTCTAAAACTCAAGACTGATTTTTGTATGAAGCCCAACATCATCATTTTAAACCACTTTAGAAACTTAAAACAATACGACTATACAACATGTTGCAGCACCTTGTGAATTTCCCAATGGTTTCTCTTTGTGCACCCATCCAAATTAAGTGAAAAAAAATAAACGTTGCGATATCTCGAGTTATCGGAAAATTTTATCAATTTTTTCGACTTATTTTGGAGAAAAAAACATCAAATCGTGGGCCCATGGAAATCGTAGTATCCGCGGGTTCTTCATTAAAAAACGAAGGAACTATACCTTCGAAGAAAACAGAAAAAAATGGATTTACATACGTAAGTATGATGGGCCTTATCTTAAATCTGAAAGAGTTTTCTATTCTCGAGAATATAATCCCTATCTGAGAGGGAGCACTAGAAGTAGTGAATATTTTATGAATGGAAACTCCCCTTCCTGTAGGGATGTTTTTTATTTTAATACCGTTGGCATTTTCAGAAATAACCGGTTCGCAATGCTGACTTTTTCCAAGACCGTAGACATTTTGCACATAAAAAGCATTTGGCAATGCTGTTTTGCCAAATAAAAAAATGAAGTGAGAATTAGTTTTAGTAGAACCAGTGCAAGCTGGAAACGCTTGGATGGATATTAAAAAAACTTTAGTGTTATATAAAAGCTATTTCAATAAGCTATAAAATTGTTGGACTAATTTGTCAAACGTTACTTATAATTATTCATTTATGCATTAATTTGGGAATAAATTTAAGCAATAAACGTGAAAGAATTCCCTCCTTAACTATTGCCGATTGCCTTATAGCATTTTCTTTTCTAAAAAAAAATGTTACTTGTTTGAAGTGTAACATTTTTTTAGTTTTACACTCTACCCTGATAAAATGTTACATTTTTTTAAATAAGAATAGAACAAAAAATTCTATACAAATCACAAAATAAATTTTCTCTCACAATTGTGACATTTGTTTTTATTTAATTTAATAAATTTTAATTTATTCGAATGCTTGTAAATAAAAAACCAAATAAAAACTATCAATATCTGTTTCTATTTCTGAAAAATCAAAATTTAAAATTCTCGCCCCGTCGATTGAAAAAAGTGTAAAAATGTTACACTTTTGCCTGCTCAGAGGGCAACAATTTTTAGAAAATTTTAGAAAAGAACATAAGAGTTATTCACGATCTAGAGTAACGAGCTGAGTAACAGGGTAAAAGTGCACTCAGTTACTCTAAATAGTGAGCATACTCAATACTTTGCACGTATATTTGCTTTTTGTTTCTCAAAATAATCTTAGCTGACAACAAAAAAAAAATTTTTTAAATGAATATTTTTCTCCCATTCAAATTTTTATTTTTGATGAACGAAAATTGCCTCTCAATCATAAACAAATTCAAACGTTTCTATAGAAATAGAAATAGTAAAAAAAAGGCAAAAGTGTAAGATTATTTTACACTAGAAAATAGCTTGACTAAAAGGGTAAAAGAGTAACAGAGTAACTTACGTATATTTTGTTGTTGTGGTTGTGCACAGTTACCCTGTTACTCAGGACGTTACTCTAGATCGTGAATACCTCTATAATATTTTGACAGCCTTCGCAAGGGGCAGAAAAAGTGTAACATTTTTTTGAGAAAAGAAAACGACATTATTTTTCCAGTAAATTTTCCCCTTCCAGAATTTTTTTATTGCAATTGCAAAATAAGGATTAAGAGAATAAATTCTCGACAATAATTATTTACGGTAAGGCCCGATACATTTTAAATTATAAGCCGTAGTATTCACGATCTTATTGCATCGTACCAAATGGAAACAGAATATGCATATAATTGTGTTAATATACCTGTTTTTTGTTTTGCTTGTCAAACACAATTTTAATTTAAATTTTTTTCATATTTAATTGCATTTAATGTATTGTAGTTTTATTGATTTTTTTCTTATACTTTATTTAAAAATTGTATTAAATTAGGGATTTCACTAATATTTTTCAAGAATTTTCACAAAACCGTAAACAAATTGCATTGTTTACAATAATTTTGAAATTTCAATTTGTGACAGCAACAAATGTCTTTAAACAGTTTTGAAAAAATGTTGCCAATCACATATGAGAAAAGGAATATCAGTCACAATAGAGTCTTGCAAATCATGCGTGCATTAGGGTAAGGTTACATTGGATACGACTTCGTACGAAAATGAAGCCGTACGACCAAAACATGTTCCAATAAAAGTATGATACTGATGCGAACAAAATACGTACGACTAGCATTAGAGATGAATATTGAACAATGAATTTATATTTTTTTATTGGAACATGTATTGTTTGCACGACTCTAGCAAATGAAAATCAACGCAAATAATTTCAAATAATTTTACGTACGACTAGCATTAGAGATGAATATTGAACAATGAATTTATATTTTTTTATTGGAACATGTATTGTTTGCACGACTCTAGCAAATGAAAATCAACGCAAATAATTTCAAATAATTTTACATTTGCTTGTTAACTTATCTATTTTCTTAATACCAGTTCAATCGGAGGTTTGTTAAACTGTGATTGAATCTCGCATATCATATCGGTTTCAAATGAAAAATTGACAGAAAACCATGAAATGAATCAAAATGCCACTTTATAACTTGAAACAGAGTTATGTTGGAAAATGTTTTACAATTTGTGCCTTTTGGGAGCAAAATTATAGTTTTCGTGAAGATGGGTGAAAAAAGTGGTTAATAGTATTAAAAAAGTTGTAAAATAGTACTGGTAATTGGAAATCACAAGAATGTCGACAAAATAAAGTTTAATCACGACGAAAAAGTAGATATGTTGAGCTTAGAACTTCAAATATTACGCGTCGCAGTGAATACCCAAAGTAAAAAGCAAATATTTACAATAAGGTGGCAACTATGAACATAAATAAAACTACCAAACCAAGTTTAAATGTAGTGAAAAAGAACACCAGAATGATAAACGAGCACATATATATGTACATACATATATATATACATACATAAAAGACAGGCCAGACGGACAGAATGACAAACGGACAATCACATATTCGCTATTGGGATAAAAGTGTTTTATTGAAAATATTTGATGTTTTACCTATTTTTCCGTTTTACTTGGATATGACCAAAACAAAAAAATTAAGACAGGTGTATTATAGCTAAGAGCAATCTATTTAAAAAAGATAAATTAAAAGAAAATTAGGTAAAATAGAATAAAAATTTAAATATGCATTACATGTAACATATAAGACAAACCTATATGTATAGAAAATTAGGAAAACGTTGTGAATGCGATATTTTCATATATTAAAAAAAATGGTTAAACTGTAAAAGCAATCAGATATCAATCACATCCTTTAAAGGATTTCATGATGCTTGACCTTTTTATTTACTGTTTAGAATAAATAGTAGAAAAAAATCCATTTACATATCTGTGGTATTTTAACAAAACAACCTTATTTCAAATTGGCAACTTTTCAGGAGAGCTAAAACTGCTGTGAAACTACGCTTAGCTGCTTCTTAATCATCTTCTCTCAATGCACTAACCCTAAACTGTCAGCTGTCAAACTATTTTATTTTTTTGGTTGGCAGCACTTTATCTCACAGATAGCAGGAAATTAAAATCTTGCGAGAATTATGCAGACACCCTATACGTTTATGTTCCCATATGTGTAGTTAAATATCAAAACTGCCTAAGTCCCTCTCTGATATGTGAGCAAAATAAAATAAATTAAAAACAATTCAATGAAATTTATTCTATTTTGCCTAAAAATCTGAGAGGGACTTAGGCTGTTTTGATATTTAACAACACATATGTTCATTTAATGCTTTTTTGACAAAACAACCTAAGTCCAGATAAGACAATTCTCCAGGATTTTAGTCCTAAATATAAAATACAAATACACTTCTATTGGTATAATCGCCATGTCTCTATGATTTCTTGCTCCAGAGATATAAGGATGTCCCATAGTTCACGCAAGATTTGAACTTAGCACCATTTGTGTGGTGAAGTGTTATGAACCAAAAGAAAAAAATAATTTGATAGCTGACACTTTAAGATTTGTAAAAATGTATGAAAAGAGGAGATTCAACGCATTAATGAAATTGAGCCACATTATTGAAAAGAAGTTAATCAGTTTTTAGGCTCTCCTGAAAAGTTGCCAATTTCGAGTTAGGTTGTTTAGTCAAAAGTCCATAGATATGTGTTTTGAACGGTGATCTTTGTAGTTTGACAGTGAGAACAAGGCGTTACGCGCATTATTGTTCATTTCACTTAAAAAAACAAACCATTAAATGGAACTTAAATGATTCATTTATCTTCATCAGAGAACATTGAAGTTGAATCTCGGACAATCTCACGAATTTCAAATATTTATTATAGATATTGAGTAAACATTTCTCAACAGACACATAAAAATCGATGTTTAAACAAATTAAAATGTAAACATCTTCTCCGCCTCAGAGAAAATTATGAAAACTAGTATCGCCCAGTGGTCAAAATTCGACCACAAATGAATTGCAAATTTGACTGAAAAATTCGTATTAATTGAATATTCTCAAAAAATACTCTTAAAAATCATTTAAATTTGTCAAAATCATATAATTTGAATTAAACAGTGTTGGTACTTTTTTGCACTAAAAGTACTTTTTTTTCTATTTGGTACAATAAAGAAAAGGAGGAGTGATTTTTCAAAAGGGCGTAAAACCATGTTAAACAAATTTTCAGTGATGAAAAAAAATTTTTATGGACTGTTTACAATAACTTATTTTTTTTTAATATCTCCAGTATTATAGTGAGTTGACCAAAGATTCTAATCCCCTTAACATTTTTGTTGTAACATATTTGTAGTAATTGCAAAAAGTAAAAACATTTGGAAATAAGCCCTTTTGTTCTGAAACGTATGGAAATAAGCCCTTTTGTTTGAAAATCACTCTTATTTCACCATTTGGAAGTTTATGCTAAGGGGCTGTCCATAAACTTCGTGACGCTCCTAAGGGGGGGGGGGGTTCGAGCAAGCGTCACGCTTGGTGTATTTTATTTATTTTTTATATGAAGCTACCGTCACATAGGGGGGCGTCAATATAGCGAATTTTAGCGTCACGGAGTTTATGGACAGCCCCTAATGTCTATAGGCATGGTATGTAAACACCTATATAGCCTGGGGCATATAAAAAATATTAAAAGTTTTTTTGGCCATTATTCGAAATACGTCTTTTTGTATCAAACTCTAAAAATTTCTTTGAAATTATATGGAAATAAGCCCTTTTGTTCTGAAATGCGACTTTTGATCACGATTTTATCTTAGAAAAATTCATTTTTTGTGATGAATATTGAACCAGAGGATGTAATGGCAATGACATCCTTAGGTTTGTTCGAGGTTGGAAGTGGTTTTACGCCCTTTTGAAAAATCACTCCTCATTTATCTTCCCTGGTACAATATAAAGCTCAAAACACGAAGTCACTGGTCTGTTTTTTGTCCTCCTTTTTGTGATTCGTCCTATTTTCAGCTCTGTGTGAGCACGGTTATTGTTGTTGTTAATATATAGTGAAAAATTTATTTGGTATAAAACTCAAAGTCGGAATGTGCCAACTATTTATCTATAATAAATATGTATTTAAAAAGAAAAGAAATTTTTAGAAAATCTTTCATGGTCGTTCCAAAAATTCATTGTTTTTAAGACTTCCAAATTTTTGATGGCTATGTTGAGAAATTTTTTCGTCGATAAAAAATTATTGAAATTTTGTGAATTACATCCAAAGACGTTTTCCCATTATGCCTCATCCTCATAGGTTAAAATTTTGCAATAGCCCAAATTAAATTGTAACTTTTAATGGGTCACCTTTTTGCTTTTGCGGTTAAACAAAATACTTGGCCTGGCAACGAGAACTGGTTTTCTTGGTAGTTACGAAAAAAGTAAAGCGAAGTTTGACGCTAATCGCGCTATAGATTTTTTATTCCATTTTGTTTATTTATGTCGGACGGTCGTATCGGAGACGATCAAATACGAAGCAAATAAAATTTGTAATGTGTAGGTACGTTTGTGTGCTTGATATATTTCTATATAAGAAATTCAAAACTCTCTCTCTCTCACGTTTTACATACAATTTTAAGTAATGGCAGCAACGACAACGAGGGATATTTTTTTTTCTTTTATATAAGAGTGCAGTCAACCATATGAAGTTATTTATATTTGGTACTCCGTTCATAGTACAGGTATTCTTACTTCGTTTTCTTTAGTTTCAGAGCTGTCGTCACTTCAACCGAAGTCATATTTTGCTCCTCTTTTGTGTCAAAAGCTTCACCACTATCTTTCTGAAGAAATTACTTCCCAACGGGAAATGGAAGCGCATTGAAACGACTACAGTTGCGCTTCTAGGGAAGCAAGAAGCTGCTTCCAGTACTGTTTTCACTGTCTAACTTTTTTAACACAGCATGTCCTAGTGGAGATGCACATCTTCAGAAGCACATGAAATACGCTTGCGTGGAAGCACTTATTTGGAAGCATATGAAATACGCTTCCGTGGAAGTTTTTGAAAATTTTAAGTTCCATTTCACAAAAATTACATTTTTTTCTGTAACTTTAGATCTAAATCTCAACGTAAATAACGTGATTTATCATACAGGATAAATTTTAAATCTGCGTATAAATCTCAGCAGGTCTACCGATTTTGGCTATTTTAACTTTGACAATTGGCATTAAATGTCATTAAAAACTAGGGAGAAAAGAAAATAAATTTTATTTTCCTGCTTATGATATTTACAGTAAAAAACAAATCTCATCACAGCTAAATTTCCGGTGGAATCGTAGTACAATATATTAGTTTGTTTTGTACAAAGTTTATTATATTTTAGAATATCGGTATTTTAAGGAACACTGTAATTTAATAACTTATGTATGCACGTATATGCAGCAGTGATGTAAAATAATAACTGTACCTAATTTAACATCAAAATTGTACATAAAAAGTTAAGAATGTACCTAAAAAAAATACCTGTCAAATATAACATATTATTTTTAAAACGTTAACAATTCATAGCAGAGGAAAATTGCAAAACGACAAAGTTAGGGCGACTTCCTAAACGTCCGTTGCTTTGTGTTGAAACAGCATTTTCGTAAAAAAAATGTCGCATAATTTTACGAGCTTATTACTCAATTCAGAGTAACTGAGTGCACTTTTACCCTGTTACTCAGCTCGTTGCTCCAGATCGTGAATAACTCTATTATAAATACGATGCCGGGTTCATTATCCATTACAAAAAACAATAAGCGGCATTTTTTTAAGGTTATAAAACAAATGGTGACAAAAAACAAAAGGCTCAGTTTTTTCGGCTTTTTATTGGTCAATGTTTTTTAATTTTATTCCAGTACTCCAAGGAGTAGAAAAGCTTTTATTTCTATTTTAGTCAAAAATTTGACAACAAATCTATTTTGCAATGACAAAAATAAGCGATAAAAGTTAGAAAATCAGTAGTAAATTGTGGGGTACTTTATAATTTTGATCAAATTACTATTTGGGGTATTCACGATCTGGAGTTACGTCCTAACAGAGTAACAGGGTAACAGTGCACAACCCCAACAACAAAATATACGTAAGTTACTCTGTTACTCTTTTACCCTTTTAGTCAAGCTATTTTCTAGTGTAAAATAATCTTACACTTTTGCCTTTTTTTACTATTTCTAACTTGTTTATGATTGAGAGACAATTTTTGTTCATAAAAAATAAAAATTAGAATGAAAGCAAAATATTCATTTAAAATTTTTTTTTTTTTTTTTGTCAGTTAAAATTATTGTGATAAACAAAAAAATATACGTGCAAAAGTATTGAGTATGCTCACAATTCAGAGTTACCGAGTGCACTTTTACCCTGTTACTCAGCTCGTTACTCCAGATCGTGAATAACTCTAATGATTTTCTAACTCTTATCGCTAATTTTCGGCATTGTGACCCCTAATTCATTTTACTTTGTAAGAACAATGGAAGAAGAGATTCGATTGCTTTCAATTTTAAAGCATCTGAAAGGAGACCACGCTATAGAAATTAAAGAATGTTAAATCATTTAGATAGAAACTTTTCCGAAGTTACAGGCAGAAATGCCTGAGAAAATTTCCATACATGGCACACAGACGGCTTCAAAATGAATGAGGAAGTTGGAGCTGGTGTATACTTACAAAATAGTCCCTTTAGGACGCTGTTGCGACTGGATCTCAACCCTTTTCTAATGCTAATGCTAAACAATGTCAGACATCGATTATAAAAACACACTTTTAGTACTACGTTTTTCTTTAAAATTCGCTCGACTTAAAGCGGATTGTACCTAAAAATAAGTACATAATTGTATCTAAAGTGCCTTTTATTTTTAAAAAATCAGGAAAATGTACAATTGTACTTATTTTTCAATCTCTGATATGGAATAACTTCATATATTGTATTATTTACTCGCATCTCTTTTGTGCAATAGCATTTTCTTAATACATGCTTGCATAAATGGGAGCGCGACTGTTTCTCAGCCATAAATATATAAGAAAAAAGTGCGCAATAGAGAAAAAATTATATGCTCTTCAATAATTTTTTTAATAGATCCGCTCTCTCGATGTAGTGTTGCCAGTCATTAAAATTTAAGCATCAGTCGCTTTGTTAGAATTGTACGTACTATGTAGTAAACTGAAATGATTTGTTGTGCTTTTTTATCTCTTAGCATTTTATTTTGTTTTTTTTTTTTTGTTTTGGTAAATTAAAAGCATGTTTATGCTACCATCTATTCTTGTGACGGAAGTTTCCCGCCACTTTTTTTAAAAATAAATTATAATCATATTAACTCATGAACATGAGGTTTTCAAATTTGACGAATTTTTGATTGTTTAGAAGATTGTAATGCACAATGTATGTTGAAATTGGAAAAGTTACTACTTAACTTGCTTTATTTGATGTAAAATTAATAATTCCTGGATCTTTTCATCTTCAAAGAGAATTTTATTAATATCAGAGAAAGAGAATCAAAAGTAGTTAGGAATTCCTGCTCGTTCTTATATACTGCATAAAGCCATGGACCTAGTCGGTCTATGTGAGGTTTTTGCTCTACGCAATTACCGCCACCTTAACCAATATACTACCTCTAGACGACAACTATAGATCCGACTAAGTGCAGACTAAAATTATTTGCAGTTTTTTCTTTTTTAATCTAGGATATAAATTACAAAATTATAATCATTTGGCTTAAACTATTCCATACCGCAAACTTTTAAGCAAACAATAGGTATGTTAATTACATTAAAAAAATTATACACAGCAATTAGGTTCCGCATTATAAGCCTTTCACCATTCTACTAAATAACAATCTCAAAAAAAAAAAAAAATCAACAATTAAATATTTGGCGGGAATTTTGTGCTTGAATAAAACTGTGTAAATGGCAACGCTTGCGGTGCTGTTGTACAGCTTGATGCCTCTCTCTCACTGAACTCACTATAATAAAATGGTGGCTGAACATTAGAGGGATGTACGGTTATATAAAATAAATAAATACAAAAAAATTACGTTATAGAAACAAAAACTAAAAATCGAATGGAATTTTTTTACAAAGTATAAATATGAATCATAAAAAATCAATAATATTTTTGCGTGAAAACAAAAATGTTTGCATGTGTTACACAATTTTAAACTTTACACACAGACTACATACATTGGTATTTGATATAAAATATGTGAAATCAAAATTTTTAAAGAAAAGTTTAAAGTGAAAAATAAAATGTGTATATCCATTTTTACATATTTCTTTTTGGATAATTTTAAAACAGCATTTGAATTGCAGCATGTTTTAATTATTTTATTGAAAAAGCGTCGAGAGTATTTATTCAAAAATAGGGTAACCAACTAGTCTTGTTGTTGTCGTTTAAGTGTTCTGTATGCAAAAAATAAAAATTCAAAGCATTTCACAGAATTATGTATGTATTACATGCTTTATCTACAGCGTTTTCCAAACTTGTTCAATGACGGATCAGACAAAATAAACAAGATCAGATTTTAGGTTTGTTACTTATCTGAGATCTTTAGAGAATAGACGTAGTATTTTGTCTTTGCTTTTTGCTTTTAAAACTTTTCAGGATAGTGTCGATTGCCCTTATCTACTTAGTAGAATACATTTTGATATTCCCCTTATGAAATTCTATATTGGACGAATTTTTCATGAAATTCTGCGATAGTGCGGTATCAGAGAGAGTTTAATATATAAACTGTTACCCATCGCATTGATGTTTTCTTCACATTATTTAATTTATTAGAATGGATGTATTTGTTTTTTTTTTTTAACGTAATTTTTATGTTTTTTTTTTTTTTTTCTATGCATATTATTATTATTATTAGCATGTACCTAATTATAGTCGGCGAGGATTATTGTTTCCTTTGACTTATTAAATAAATAAAAAAAAGGTTCGCCAACAGATGTTTCACTTCAAAATTCAAAGTAAACTTGAAATTAGCAGATTTTTATAAGAAAACACGTAAATTAACAATTTTTTTTTTTTTCTGAAAATAAAGAATTATAAAAAAATAGCAATTTAATTTCAAATGAAATCTCTTCCGCTGAGAACACTTTGGGAAACACTACTCTAGACTAGTCTGTCTTAAAAACAACCTGTTACGAAATTGAAGTAAAAATATTTATGTTCTTAAATTCAAGTCGTAACAAAAAACATTGTCTTATAAAAATAAGTATAATTACTTTTTATAATATTCATCTCTTTGTATTAGTCATACGGTTCTGATGCGGCCAAAATATTTTGTTTCCATCAGATGAAGTCTTACGACTAATGCAAAGAGATGAATATTGAAAAATTAATTATAGGTTTGTACTTATTTTTATTGGACCATATTTTATGTGTACGACTTTATTTTCGCACGAAGTCGCATCCAATGTAACCTTAGCCTAAAACACAGCTACATATTAATATTTTTTTTTTTAAAAATGTCTAAACATTCTTCAATCGTTTGCTTTAAAAACTCGTTTTCGCGTAATTTGACACATACACTTATAGGTGAAATTTAGATTTTTACACGGAAGTTCTGCAAAATAGTTCCAAATGTGGTGATTTCTGTACACACACACACACACATATATATATGTATGTATATAATATATGTATTTTGTAAAATCAACAAAAATTACTGTGCTACGATTTAACATTTTTTGCAAGTTTGTTAAATAATGGGCAACACTGGCTGCAACATACACAACGTAGAATTATTTTTTTTTTTTTTTGTTCGTAATACACAGAAAATTTTTGTAATGGAATTTTTCTTGTGTTTTGAATTAAGTATTTATGTATTGCATTTTTTGTAAGGGTATAATCCAAAATGTCAGATCTATGGGCGTGGCATTTTAAAGCCTTTTTTATTTATATATAAATATGCATATAAGTTTTAAATAAAAATAAAAATCGTGCAGATTTTCATTGTCTATACCTTTTCATCATCATTGTTGAAATTTTTTTTGCCGCAAATATTTTAATTAATATTGATTTTTTCAAATAATTTTTCCGTATACTACATAAGCATATATTTTTTTTAGGAATCATCTAACATTTAAAAAAAGAAAGTTACACCCATTTTTCACAAACGTTGTCACTTAGAGATGTGCAGCTATTTAGAGATGGAGTTTTATTTAAAAAACAAAAACTTCAGCATTACATTAAAACGCGCCGCGTTTACACGCCATAACATAAATCGCGGAATTCTTATAAAAATCTCGTTGTTCGTAATTGAAAGTGTTGCTTCAAAATGCGAAAAAATTTCCATTTGATTCACAACAAAATGCGAAAAATCAGCACAAATAAGTTGACATAAAAAAGCACACACACCGCATTTATTAAATGTAATCGTATAATTATTTGTTCATGCCTGATTTTGCGTTTTTTTTTACGTTTGTTTTTTATGCAGTTTTTACTTTTTGTTGTTGTTGTTACTTATGACATCGTCGTCATTGCCGTTGTCACTTGCGCCCGACGACGTACCGTTTCAATCGCTTGTTGGTCGGTCGTATCAACCGTTCTCCGTACAAAATTATTAGTATTTGTATTATTTTATTACGATTGTATTATCAACAAAACAACGCAAGCACAAAACAAATTTCACGCTTACGTTACGTACAATATTTCTCATTACGTTAGCATTTGATTTCAATTGACGTTGTGTCGTGATGATGATGTTGAAAAAGTACAAACAACACAAAAACGACACGAAGAAACGAAAGAAAACAACAAAAACAAAAAAAAAAAAACAACAGACGACAAAAAAACTTATAAACTTACCTGAATCTGATGAAAATGCTCCATGGTTGTTGGTGGTAGCCCCTAGTATACCTAGTAGCCTATGCACAGTGGTATTCAGATTTGTGTTCGCCTGCTTCTCTGCTATTCTCACTTGCTGGCTTATTATAATGCTTTACTTGCCTTACGTTATATTGTGAAGCGTATATTACGATACGTACTTGCTATGCTTATGGGCGGTTTGGTTAGCGCGATTGCTTTCTAGTACAACACAATACAATATACTCCGCGTCGCGCGTACTGAGTATAATATGATGTCTATAACTCAGTGTACAATATATCAGCTATAGTAGAGGTATAGCTCAATTCAACGTTACGTCGTATGCGTTTCGTTTTTGTCGTTATACCTACGTAGTATAGCTCTGTAGATTTGCTTGCCTAGTGTATATGTAGTATGGATCTGCTTATACACTGCTCTTGCTTGCTTTGTTGAAAACAATTCTTCTTCTTCTTCGTATTTAGAGTCCAATGCTGCTTGCCGCTGCTATATTAAAAACACACAGCGTACCAACAACGAATGCTATGGCAATTGCCTTTGCAAAGGCTATTGAATTGAATTGATGCCTTGCCTTGCTTTGGCTTGGCTTGGCTTCGCTGCCGCTTGCCTTTAACTTTCCCACTGCTATATGTTATTCGTATTCGCTTTCTCACTCACTCGTTCATATACTTACGGCCGCTATAGAGAGTGTAAATATCTGTATCTTGTAGAATTCACAATTTGCGCTTTTTTCCCCCATCCAAATTGCTTTTCCCTCATGCTGCGCACAACTTGTCTAAATATACTCAATTTGCTTTGCTGCTCACACTAATGGCATGTTGTATGATTGTTGCTTTCTCGCTTCTACGCTATATACCTATTTTGGCGCTACGACGTATACAATGAATACACTGCCGCTCTCTTTGTGGTTGTGTATTTGTTGTTTTTTTATTTTTGCCAAATGCTGACGCTGCCTAACTACGAACGTTGCATTTCCTCTCTCACGTTGTATCACATGGATACATTTGCTATATTTGTTTCAAAGTGGTGCCACTACGGTTGTGAGTGAAATTTCTCCGATTTTTGAGGATTTTTTGATATTGGTTGATTTTTGCTGGTAAATTTCAAATAAATATACCAAACTTTAAAAATTTTGAGTTAAAATAGGAAAATATCTTTTGAAACATTGATTCATTACATGACATTCATTACACACTGATTTGTGTAAATGCCCCACATCATCAGAAAAAAAAAAAAAATACAAGCGTTCATAGATTTAAATAAATATACGATATCGCCCGCAGAAAACACCAACAGAATCGCCCTATTAAAGACAAAAACGGAAATCTCTTTACATCTGCGGATGACCAACTAAGTAGATGGAAAGAGTATTTTTGTGACATACTGAATCCCATGTCTACCACAATCCCGCAACCAGAATCGCCACTACAACTGCCGCAGTGAGTCGCGGTAGTAGTCGAATACAAACACAACCACCTACAATCGATGAAATAGTGAAAGCTATCCATAGCATGAAAAACAACAAGGCCACCGGTATAGATCAAATAACAGCTGAACTGCTAAAAGCATGTCAGCTAAGATTCTTCATCCTCTGATTTCCAGAATCTGGAGCGAAGAGCGTTTGCCAGAAGATTGGCTACATGGCATGTTAGTCAAATT
Source organism: Calliopum simillimum (assembly GCA_951812925.1). Lineage (NCBI taxonomy): Eukaryota > Metazoa > Arthropoda > Insecta > Diptera > Lauxaniidae > Calliopum > Calliopum simillimum. The sequence goes on along the minus strand of OX638372.1, from coordinate 16,028,910 downwards.
GCCGAAAAAAGGTGACCTAAGCGAGTGCCGAAATTATAGAGGAATAACTTTGCTCTCAGTACCATCAAAAGTACTGACGAAAGTGCTTCTGAGCAGAGTAAGCGAAAAACTTGATTCGGCCATTCGAAAGCAGCAAGCAGGATTCCGGCGAAACAGATCATGCGTGGATCAAATCAACACCCTTAGAATAATTGTCGAGCAATCATGTGAGTGGCGTGCTGCACTTCAACTTGTCTTCGTATAGCACTGCCTTCGACAGTGTCTCCAGAGAAAACATCTGGGTTTCACTGCAGCGAAGAGGTATTGCCGCAAAGGGCATAAACTTAGTACGTGCACAATATGAAAGCATTAAATGCAGTGTGTTAAGCAACGGGTTGTTGTCACCGTTTTTCACCACTAATTCAGGCGTACGGCAGCAGGCCCGTGCGCACGGGGGGTGTTTTGGGGGTTCAAACCCCCCCCAGGAAGATATTTTACCCATATATAATGGTACAAATCAAGTGTTTAGTATAGTGCTCCCTGGTTTTTTGGATTAAAAACCCCCCCAAGAGTAAATCCTGCTGTACCGCAGCGGTGTTTACTATCACCATCTCTCTTCCTTATCGTTCTTGACTATATCCTAGATAAAGCCCTTAATAAGGCCAAAAAGGGTATGCAATTGAACTTTACCGAACATCTAGAAGATCTCGACTACGCTGACGAAATTTGCCTCTTATCGTCCGAACACTCAGATATGCAAAGCAAAATTGAAGACCTTGCCTTGGAGTCACAAAGATCAGCCTAAAAATCAACGTATCCAAGATTAAAAGCATGAAGCTAAACGCAAACAGGAATGACATCATATTTAGAGCTGGCAGTGATGACATCGAAAACGTCGATAGCTTCACGTATTTAGGCAGCATTATCTCTATGGATGGTGGAGCAAAAGAGGATATCAACTCAAGAATAGCAAAAGCAAAAGGCGCGTTTACGCGCGTTTTCTTCTTTCGTTACATCCACCAAAACGGAAGTGCGCATTTTTGATTCGAATGTGAAATCGGTTTTGCTGTATGGGTGCGAAACATGTCTTGTTACTGAACAACTAACGAACAAGCTGCAAGTATTCGTCAACAAATGCTTAAGGCGTATACTAAAAGTTTGGTGGCCTCGCACTATATCAAATGCCGAGCTACATCAAAAATGCAATCAGAAGACTATAGCAAATGAGGTAAAGCTGCGCAAATGGAGATGGATTGGTCACACTCTCCAGAAACGACACAGCGAAGTTTGTTGCCAGGCTCTTAAGTGGAATCCCAAGGCAGTAGGAGACGTGGTAGACCCAGAACCAACTGGGAAAGGTCGCTAGAAAAGGAAATACAAGAATTGGGAAAGTCGTGGCAAAGATAGCAACAAATGGAAACGTCTCATATTGGCCCTATGATCCTCCTAGGAGTTAAAGGAGAATACATACATAGATTTAAATAGGGGTTCCACGCCCTTTTGTCCGAGTTGACGTAGTTTTTGCTCAGAGCTTGCATCTACCGTCCCTATTACTTGATTGTATTATCGTGAATAAATTTCATAAACTTTATTGTTGATGCGCTAGTTGCCAATTAAATGCGTGTTGATTTCTTCTTGGCGGCGTTAAGGATTGCTATGCTTTGTCAATATTCTGTAGCTCGGTGTTTAGGAATGAATGACATTGTATGTTTGCATTGTAACTGACGTTTAGGAAGTCACCCGTACTTACAAAAATTCGGGTGGAGCACCCAGATAAATACGCCCCTGGTGTCCTATATTTACAAAGTTCTTTGTTTTATAAGGGAACCCTCAAATTGACGGGCTTTATGGGCAGTAATCAGATAAAAAAAGAAAAATTTCAAAAACGACGTATAGCGTGCCTCATCCGAGTTTACCTTCTTTCCACTCAGTGTATTCCATCATATTGAAATTCTGTAAAATTATGGGAAAATTCTAGAAATTGGTTGTTTTAAGTCATTCATGCACGACAAAAAAAAAAAAAAAAAAAAAAAAATGCAAACCGGAAGGTCCTGGCTGATCTAGTTCCGGAGATATTGAATATTAACCAATATTTTTTTTTTTTGAACTTTTCATCAAAAAATTGTGTTTTTGCGTATTATGTTTAAAAAAACAAAAACAAACAATAAATATTTGCAGAAATAGTCTGAATCCAATCGCTGTATTGCTCTATCACTTCTGAACTTCGAGATAGCCTTACCTAAATGTTGAAAAAACAAATTAAAGCAAGTTTTGCAGTTATGCAACAAGATAAGGTAATTTAAATATATGTGTACATATCTCTAAGTTTTTGCGCGACATGAGGCCATTTCGGCCTGCAAAAATCAGGATTTATTGGCCTCTGCAGTGTTGGTATTTTTGTTTGTGAAAGGATGGCAACACTTATTTACATTTCTCTCCCGCGAAGTTGAACATACATATGCACATTTTTTTTTACGTTCGCCATTACGTTATTACCTTCTTTCAATCCATAATCGTTGCTGCCGTCGACTTTTTTCTTTTTTGCAATTTCTGAGTTGTGAAAAATATCGCACCTATGAATAAAAATTTTCTTTTTAGCATGATTTAGATTTTTGATTTAATTTGAAACATACGCTCTCGCAAGTCAGTTGAGTTGCAGTATTCATTTCGAAATTGAAGTTAAATTAATTACTTAACAAAAATTAAAAACAAATTCGCGTCACCGCTAATATAAAAATAAAATAAAAATTTTCGAATCCATAACTTATAAAAAAGTTGATATTTGTTGAAAAAAAATTAATTGAAATTATACAATAATTTCTTTCGTTGGTGGGAAAATTTTCTTTTAAAGTCAACTTATTTATGCCTTCAGATTATTTTCAATTTAACATTTCATTCAGTCGTGTAGTATGACTGTACTTTGTGTACGCAATTTTTTTTATGTACATTTTGTTTTACCCATATAGAAAGAAAAAAAAAAATGAATTTGTTTGTGTGCGCTTGTATATATTGCATTTGTCTGTATAACAAAAAGGTTTCCCTCAGTATTTTTTTTTATATATACATACATACATATATGAATACACATAATGCAAGAAAATTCAATTAAAAAACTAAACAAGTTTTTCGCTCGTTTATTTTTATTTTTTTCTTTAATTAAATAAAAACTAAATAAATTATTGAGTCATGCACCAGATGCTAGGGATGTCATCCCGAGATTCCGCCTTAAATTTTATACCAAAAATCCCGGTACATACTAACAGCAATGGATCTCAAGATTTGTAGTATCGACTATTATGATTTATTTAAAATTTTCAATAAATTAAAATTTTAAGAAGTCAAAGTCGTTAGGTCAGGTTAGATTTGGGAGATGACCATGATGTCATCATTAATTTAGGCCTCGAAGATGAGCCTATTGCATACCCCATACAAAAAGCATTAGCAAAGAAAGTCTAAGAGAACCACTCCAGATAGTGAGTCAACGATTCAAAATTAAAATGACCAAAGTTCCTTCTACGTCTAAGCGTAAGCGCTGCACAAAGGAAATGAAAGATTATTTCTTCCATATCAGGGTCTTTACAACTTCTACAAAGGTCGCCAATGTTTGAGAAACCTAACAAGATGCATGGATTCCCATGGGACAATAGCACCGATAGCACACAATGTTAAGATCCGTACATTGTGTTTCTCCATTGCTATTAAAAATTAAGTACGATTTATACTATATGATTGCCAAATTAATCTAATATGCTTCAAGTTTGAAGATTTGACCATCTAGAACAAGGGGTCAGCCTTTTTAAATCACTGAGCCAAGCGCTGGCAGCGCAGTAAGCGCAAAAACAACTTCGCTTTTACAACAACTTCAAATTCGAAGGACAACAATCACAAACACTATTTTTTGTTGTTTTTTTTTGTGGCTCGTTTACAACAACTTTAATATTTCAACAATTTTAAAAATTTCTTAGGACACAAAAATAAGGGGTATTCACGCGTTGTTGCGCAATGCCCTTGCGTCGTTGTGAAAGTGCGATTTGCGAAAGTTCGTCATTTGTAAAAGAACACATTGCCGAAAATTACGCACTACTCCTGCAATTTCGCAAGATGGAAATGTTTACATTGAACGTTCACGCGTTAATGCGAAAAAGACTTTCATTTTCGCAACTGCGCATCAACACGTTAATACCCATATTGTTTTTGATGCGACATAGTCGTTGTTGTTGTTTTATGTTGGTTGCAGAGTTCGATTTTGTGTGTATGAAAAAATAACAACAAAAACGCGACATTTTGACGAGCTCAAAAAATAACAACAACAATTATTTCTGTGATTGTTGTACTGAAATACTCTTGTTGTTGTAGGCGAGCCAAAATTGGCTCACTTTTGTTCTACCCTGACACCCTTGATCTAGAATAAGCAAGCTGAATACACTTATTTTCGATATTTCCATTGATTACGCTAATATTTTTTCTTATTGAAAGGTCAGCCAAAAGGGTATTTTGGTTTGACCCTATTTTAGCCAGTTCATCAGCAATTTTGTTGCCCTCGGTATTACTATGACCTGGAACCCAGCAACGTGTTACATTATAGCCTTCGCTAATATTGCAAACAATATATTGCTTAACACAAGTTCTGACGTGATATAATTTGATGATTTGATGAGATTGCTTTAATGGCCGCCTGGCTATCAATGTAAATAACAACGCTTCCAAGATATTGGGACTTGTGAGCATTGAGGATTTCACAAGCTTTAAGAACAGCATAAACTTCTGCCTGAAAGACACTACAGTCGTTTGGAAGTCTATAAGATTTTGCTAAGTCTATCTACTTTGAATAAATTCCTGATCCCGTACCTGTATCCAATTTCAACCCATCCGTGTTTATTTCAAAGGAAGTGTTTAAAGAAGCCCAACTATCCCTTTCAGGTATTACCACCAGAAAGCTCGTTTTGAAGAGAAAGTCAGTACCACCAATTACATCACAATCCACAAATTGGAGTAAGATACTATTATGACCAAAATATTTCGATTTCCAGAAACCAAATTCTTTAAGTCTAATTGCACTTTTTGCCGCCATGCTTTTGGCAAATATATCAAGTGGTTCAAAGTGAAAAAAGTCACAGTGGACTTTGAACTATCTGAGAAGTCATGTATGAATGATTTATTTTTTTTTTTTTCATTGTCATTTCGCACAAGTTTTTACCCGAAAAGCTCTCGTTTACGCATAAAACGTGCGTAACATGTAAAAACTTGGAGTAAACGAACACGCATGAAGTCTTTATAAAGAATACAATTCAATTCAATTTTGAATTTAAAACAAAATAGTAAGGGTGTTACCTCGCCAAACATTACATACCCTACACTCCAGTCTTTTGAAAATTTTGCTTGTACGGGAGGTGCCACTACCTTTTGTCCAAAATCACGTAGCTTTTGCTCAGATCTTGCACTTACTGTTCTCAGTATCTGAGTGAAATTTGGTTGGTTTACCTCGAAAAACGTTTTCAGTATAGCATATTGAAGGTTGGGCTTATAACGAAGGTGCATCGCCCTATTGTCCGAGGTTGCCTAGTTTTTGCTCAGAGTTTGCCTTGTTTTTGTTGCCTGAATGAAATTAAGTTGGATTATCTAAAAAAATGTTTTCAGTACAGCACTTTAAAGCTTTTGCTTATATGAGAGGTGCCACGCCCTCTTGTCTGAGTTCGCCTAGTTTTTGCTAAGAGCTTGCATTTGTAGCTTTTAGTGTCTGAGTGATGTTTTGATGGATTATCTTTCTGTATAGCATTTTCAAACTTTTGCTTATATGGAAGGCGCAACGCCCTCTTGTCTTAGTTCGCCTAGTTTTTGCTAAGAGCTTGCGCTCCTTAGTATTTATGTGTAGTATGGTAGTATTGTATGTAGTATTCCTAAAGTTGCATTTTGAATATATTTTTTGTATGGGCGGTAGGCGTGTCCGTTGACCGATTTCGCTCATTTTGAATAAGTCGAGTTTTTTTCCCGTAAAATATATTTCCGCGCACAGGCAGACAGACACCCAGCTAGACAGACGGACATGACTATATCGTTTCAGGAGATGACACTGATCAAGAATATATACACTTTTCCATATCTGCCACGCCTCACACTGGTTCAAAATCCTTAAAAGCTGGCCAAAAGTAAAAAAAAAAGTTTTTTTAAATTAACTTTTTATGAACCGTATTGTCTAACAGAAATTCATAGACCTCGAAAAATTTGTAAGAAAGATCCAGGTATTCCTACAATGCTTTTGGGATCTCTCCAAAAGTACGCTTCTCAGACACAAAATTCTGTGAGTTAAAAATAAAAATTAAGTGTTCACTGTAAAAATTATTTGATTACTGTAAAACTGAACCGAATTTAATGTTTGAATATGAAATCTCTGCGTAAAAGCATATACTATCGAACCTCTAAATTCAAAACTTGCAATAATTTATACTTTTACGGTTATTATGATTAACTTAAAATCAAATTATTTCACAAAATCAGTATGCATTGGTTATGAAAAAAGTCCAGAACTAATTTATACCACGTCATACCACCAGGATTTTTTGGATTTAAGAAGATTGAAACCTTTTTTAACACATATAAAAAAATTGAGGTGCCTTTTTTTGCCCCTTTTCTTTGACGCGATTTTTTCTGAAGCACCCATAGGAAACTTTAACTCATATTGCTTACCAAGTGTCAATATGTGTTGCTCGCCTGAAATGTAAAAATTTTTATATTATTATACAGCTTATACTCCGTGATAACGGAATCTAAAACCTATTTTTATGTAGATTAATTTACCGTTGCACACAACTCTATCAAAGTTAAAGTTTTGAAATAAATTTTTAAATTGGATGTAAAAATTGTGCAAGTGTTATTTTTTGCCTTTTCGAATCCGCCATTTTGTTTTTAAAAAATCAAACATCAGATTCGTAATCAGTGACCCCAAAAACCCCCGAGTAAATTTTTTTGTTGGATTTCGTTGAATATTTATGCAATTCGTCCACCATTTTGTATCCGCCATTTTCTTCTTTCATCTTTTCTTTCAAAAACCTCCAGATAAAAAATTTCGTCTCGAAACTTTAATGATTTCGACTTTTGGCCAGCTTTTAGGGATTTTGAACCAGTGTGCGCCTCTATCTTTGCGTTACAAACAGAAGGACAAAGTGAATATACATATAGGGTATAAAAATTGTAGCACACTGACTCCACAAGCAATAACACTAGTTTACAAATAATGAAAAAATTTTTAACCTAAAAGTCATTCATTTCTTATGTAAAATCGGCTGCTGATTCCAAAAATCACATCATTTTTTCTTTTACGTCGTTTTCGAGATATCGTTTTTTTTTCGGTTTTTGGACAAAAAAATATGGTAAATTGAAGGTAATCAAATTTTCTATAAATGATTTTCACATCAGTTTTTGGTTGGCTTGTTAGTTTCGGCGAAATAAATTGATTTCTAAAAAAAATATATTTTTTTTTGTTTTGAAAAAGTTAAAAAAAGTAAAAATCAAGCGCAAATTTATACAAAATAAAAATTATTGTAAATCTCCTGAGTAAAATGACATGGGTTAATATATAGTTTTCATAAATCCTCTAAGCCAAGTAAAAAAATAAGTAAATGAAACAAAAATTAAAATAGCAATTTTCGATGTATTTGTCGATGCTGACTCTGTTGCTGATTGCTGCATCTTTTACAGTTTTCGAGATATCCTAAATTAAAAGTTCTAAAAACACTGTTTTCACTATTTTTTAAGCAATAAAAATATAACAAGACTAGGCTATTTTGAATCAATTTATTTTGCCGAAATTAATAAATATCATTTATCATATATCAAGTGTGTTACTTAATGACATACATATATTCATGTAATGGAAATTAATTTTTTGAATTAACTTTTAGTCATATGTATATTTGCAAAGATCGATTTTTCATATAAATCTATCAATGCATTATAATATTGACTAGAACGCCCAGTGGTCAGAATTTGACCACAAATGTATTCAATAATTTTGGTACTTTTTGGACACTTTTAGTACTTTTTTTTTGCTATTTGGTACAAAATAGAAATGCTGATGTATCTGGTATAATTCAAGCGAAATAGAAACAAAACAAAAAACATGAAGTCAGTGCAATGCTTTTTGGCTTTCTCTTTGTGCTTTATACTTTTTTTAGCTCTGAGTGACTGTGCATTTTATTGTTATTAATATTGAATATTTTATATTTAATTTTACCTTATAGTCAAAATATTAACATAATTTTAACTTTGTGCAAATCTACACAGAAATACCTTTCTAATGGTGTATAATTTAAAGTAGTACTCCATTTTTAACATAGTAAAAAAAGATGGACAAGTTTTTGTCTTGCGTATTAATATATAGATTATAACATGAATCATTGCTCGTCAAGTCGGGGTGTTAAGAAAACTTCTTTGACTAAAGAATTTATCATATGGAAAATCTTAGAAGTGCGCTTAACAATATTTTTATTTATTTTGTTTTTAATTTCATATATAAAGAAAAATGCGAAGTAGTGGGGTATTCCACAAAACATGCAAGCCCCCGAAAATCTCGTAAAGTGGTCGTGTTACCGAGCCCAAATGAGAATAAACATTGTCACCGTTAAGCCACATTGTTTTTTTTCCAATGGAATTGTTTTTTCCTTTTTTGCAGCCGGAAATGTCAAAATATTTGTGTTTGGCACCCCTCCCTTTTTGCTTTTCCTCTCAAGTACAAATTACAGTATTTTAAAAATTTTAGATATGAAAAAAAAAAATAAATTCAAATATTTTCGGTAAAGTTTTAATTTCCCGAAAATCTCTTCGTTTTTGAGACTTCAAGTTTTTTTTTTGTTTTTTTTTAGGAAATCGCAGTTTCTTAGAAAAAAAGATCCGGCAACATGGTTCTGAAGACAACATAGGCTCAAGTCACACGCAGGACATATGATTGGCGGCAAACCGGTTTTTTTTACTCTCTCGAAATTTTAAGTGTAGCTCAGTCAGAGCTGGCTTACACGAAATACAAAACAAGCGGGAAAGTTTTATTCTCCATTGCGGCATATATGAGTAAACACACGGGCGATTAAAAAGTCTCGTTCTCATAGAAAATTGAAATACGATCGCAACCCGACGGTCAATTCTTCATTCCATTCATTTGATTTAAAATTCGCACCTGATTTTCCTGATATTTTTTATTGATATAAAGGAATATTGAATCAAAAAATACGTTTGAACTTTTTTGGATTAATGAATAACACCAACAAGAATTTACACAAATCAGAAAAACATTGATTAGTGCTAATTTTTTTGAAAAAATAAAAAAAATTGGTCTAAAATTTAGAAAAAATTCAATATCTGGAAAATCGTGATCCTAATTTAGAAGTTTTCTATACCAATATTGTAGATTGTTAAAACATCATTCAGAAAGCATCAACATATTTAAAATTTTTTCTGGGGTTCCCAACTTATACTGGTTTCTAAGTAATATATCAGCAACTTCTGCATCTATATTTCCAAAAATAAATCTGAGCGACCCGTTAAGATAAAGCATTTATTTTTTACCATTTAAGCCCTACATCCTCCTCTAAGAATTTTTTTTTATAAATATATTTTTAACAATTTCTGCGCCATAAGAGAAAACCTTTTTCGTCAACGTGTCAAACAATCTGCAAGCAATTGCTTGACTAACACAAACCATTTTATGGTTGACTGATGACTGACGAAAAATACCAGCCACACACGCGAACAAGAGAAGTTTGAGCAAAACTGACCGGATTTAAGGTAACGATTACATTTTTGTCGCATGGTATCAAGTCGTACGACTAAAGAGCTGGTTCACACACACAACTAAATTGTCGGGCGACAGTACTTTTTGTAGGCAAGTGGTGGGAAGCGGTCCCGGCAATTTAGTCGTATGTGTGAACCAGCTCAAAAAGTCCACACAAATTTTGCCACAAGCACACATAGTTACGCAACTATACTGTCTATCATGTAAGCAAGCTCTTATAACCATAAAAATACATTTTTGAACTTGTAAATTGCTTGAAAAAATTATATTACAGTTTATTTGAGCCTTAAGTCGAAAGAACTCTCTTCATGGGAATTGGTGAGATATGAAACATGCCACCACGAAATATACCGCAGTTTAAAAACCCAAAATAAAGTTAAGATACAATTGTTCGAAATGAGATGTGCCAGTGTTATTTAACCAGCACTGTCTGTTTACGTCCATATAATTTATATGGATCATACCATGGTTGAATTACCCTGGTTGCAGCGATAACAAATGCTGCTTCTTCTTAAACTACGAAAATGTTAATATTTTCTAGTCTTTTGACAGATAGCAAGGCAAGATCAGGGTTCCATTTTTTTTTTTATTTTGACAACTTGCCATAACCATTGTTATTGAATCATGGATAATACCGAAACAGAGACGGTTAGAAAACGCTGGCGCATCTCGTTTTGCACAATTATATCTTGGGCTTAATTAATACTACGTTTAGCACTAAATCTGGGCGTATATGATATGATTTACCAACCGAAAATAAATGTATTTTAGCCGAGGTTTATTTTAAATCTGCTCATAAATCATAGAATAAGGAATCTCAACAAATGGAGACGTTTCATATTGGCCTTATGCTCCTCCTAGGAGTTAAAGGAGAATGCATACATACATAAATCATAGAAGTGCTGGTGAGATAATTTACGGCTGTGTGAGTTGATTTACAGCTGGAAACGCAGTATTACTATCTAAAACAAATCTCTTACTGCCGGCGGAAACGGGCAGGATTTGATGATACGATTTACAAATTGCATAGCTTAATTTCCGATGGAAACGAGTTCGCTTGGAAAATTTACTACTTTGGTTTTACCACTACTCCCTTTTTTCAACATTTTCTTAAATTATTCTGAAAAACTCACGTTTTAGGTGATTTTGGGAATATTGATACATTAATAATATGGCATCATTGAAATTCAAATATACTGTAAATGGCAACTCCATGCATGACACCAGGGATGATATTCGCACTTCTCCAATAGTACTTTTTTTTTTAAAAGCCAATAGTACTTTGGGTACTTTTTTTTTTGCAGCCTTGTGTACATAATATATAGAAAAGAAACATTGTGCGTAGTAAATTTATTCGCTTCACCCGCGCATTATTCGATGAGAAGGACTGTTTATTTTTATTTAAATATATTATTATATAGCAAGTTTCATAATCAATTTGTTTCTCAAATTAAATAAGTTTAAATTCAATTGTATTACATATAAAAAATTATTTGCTTGAATAAAGTTGAGGAGTGATTTTTCAAAAGGGCGTCAAACCACTGCCGCCATAGAATAAACCTAAGAATGCCATCGGCATTACCATGCTAAAATGCATCCTTTAGTTCAAAATTCATCACAAAAAATGCATTTTTCCAAGATAAAATCGTGATCAAAAGTCGTATTTCGAAACAAATGAGGTTATTTCCATATAATTTCATAGAAATTTTTAAAGTTTGATAAAAAAAAGACGTATTTCGAGTAGTTGCCGAAAAAACCCTTAATATTTTTTATGTGCCCCTGGTTATATAGGGGCTTACATACCATGCCTATAGATAGCAGCTTAATGCTCAAAATACATGAGCATTTTTTACGCATGCATTTACGTGCGTGATACTGCAGGTAAAATACATGCGCAGCTATTGATTTGACAATTGCTGTCGATTTTTGACTATGGGCTGAAAAAAAACTTTATAAGTAGCGCACTATCCATAATAAATTGGTACATTACCACGCATTTTCACCTTCTGGGTGAATTCCTCCAATTTTTGATTTTTTTAAAATCGCGTTTTTAAAACTCCTCCAATCGCTTTTATTAAACGAAAATTTGTTATTTTTTAAAATTCTATTGAATGCCAATAAAGTTGCTTCCACTGTGCCTTTGTATTTTTCAAAACAAATGGTTGTCAAAGTGAAATTTCCCAATTTCAAATTTGGGAAATTTCATGCATTGCGTGAAAATCAATTTCATAGCTACTTGAGCGATACGCAAGGCATGCGTGTTTCAATTTCCCACATTGTTCTATGAACTTCATACAAAAAAAATGCGTTCACGCGCGTGAAAAATGCGCATGTATTTTGGGCATAAGTTTCCAAATGGTGAAATAAGAGTGATTTATAAAAATTTCCTAAGAAAGGGCTTATTTCCAAATGTTTCAGAACAAAAGGCCTTATTTCCAAATGTTTTTTACATTTTGCAATTACTACAAATATGTTAGAATAAAAATTTTAAAGGGATTAGAATCTTTGGTCAACTCACTATAACACTGGAGACACTAAAAAAAATAAGTTATTATAAACAGCCCCTAAAAGTTTTTTCTCATTAATGAAAATTTGCTTAACATGGTTTTACGCATTTTTTAAAAATCACTCCTCAGTTCATTTTCAAAAAAAAAAAAATACTTAGATATTTGATGTCGAAGTTTGGCGAACGTTGCGAATAAATAAATATAAATAAAATACTCGTAAGGTTTAATGAAGCACAAAATCGTGAATCAAGAAATCCAAAAAAATCACTTTCGTGAATAGAAAAAATCCTTATTTTAAACACTAGTGTATCCTGCACCCAAATCAATAAATGTACAAAGTTATGTTTACTATCTGTGGGCTTTTGACAAAACAACCTAACTCGAAACTGACAAATAGCCAAAAAAGCAAATTCGAATTTTATATTTATGACTAAAATTATGCAAAACTGTCTTATTTTGACATAGATATTTTTGCTTAAAGTACTCTAATAATTCTTCTTCCAATGGTTGAGTATTTGGTAAATTTGTGTAAACTTGTTCGTAAAATCTCAGTACCAATATCAAAATTATAACAACAAAATTTGTTGACTTAATTAAGTCTTTAGCTTGGATCAGAGCTGAGCACGTAGATACCGCCAAGCGATTTTGACATCTAGTTATTATCAAGTTTTATTCAGAAAATATTCTCCGCACATTTGCAGAAGGAATCCCAGTGAAGTATTTTGTGAATTGCTATAGCAAGTTTACATACTAATTACAAAAAAAAAAATTACGAAAGGACTTTTTCTGGGCGAAAGTACTTCAGTACTTTTGTAAAGTGAATAGTACCAAAAAAAGTACGATTCACTACAAATATCATCCCTGCATGACACCATTTTTTTTTTTTTGCTTTCCTTCCGATTCCGTTTCATTTCGGCATTGTGAAAATATAAACTGTACGAGGAAGACTTACGCTATTTTGTGTTCTTGTGAAATTTAATAAAATTAATTCAAAAGCGAAAATGAATCGTTCACGTCGTCCGGCAGCAAAACCATTTGTGGCAGGAGGAGTTTATGTAAGTTTATTTCTTTTATAAGACATTGAATTCGAATTTTTCTTTTGATTAGAGATAAAATTATTGCAAAAATTATTTTTCGGCATGGAAAAGAATATACATACATGTATACATAGGTATAGAATTGTGCATGTATCTTGTGAAAAATCGATTAGAACTACACAAATTACATGGTGGTGATTCACTGTCGTTATGGCTGTTTCGGCGCTGATGTAAAATTGTGTATACATAATGAAAAAAAAAAAAAATTCTAATTCATTTAAAATTTTTTTCTTCATCGATTAAATAACTCACATGCAGAAAGACTGCTTAAATAATTTTTGCAGATTTTTAATTAAGTTATTAAAATGTATGTATGTTAAATTTGAAACGATATGAAAGAAAAAGAGGGGATTATAAAGACTTATAATGCATATTAAGAGTAGCTTTCTCCAGTCTAGATCACCGGTTCCCAAACTTTTTCGTTCCCGCTTTCGGCGATCTTTTAATAGTCTAGCTATATGGTTCTAGAAAGTGAGGTTACCTGGAAAGTAATGGTTTATTTTTAAAGATTTCGTTATTCAACTTCCCCACCATGTCATTAAACACGCTGCTTTATTAGAAAAATGGCAATGACCTGTTCTACACATGCATACTTTTAGGAGTTATTCCATAAAAAATTGTGTTTTTTGCGCCATTTTTCCAAAATTAAAATTCAGAAAGAGCACATTGAAATCTAAAAATTATAAATCCAGTAAAACTTTCCAATGGAAGCCTGTTTCCACCTCCTGAAATTTCTTTAGGCCTACTATTTATAGCATGGGTGTTCGAAGTACGACCCTCTATGGTATACATATCTTGCGACCCGCAACTCATCAAAAATAATTGCAATTAGTTTCTTGGATACCTACTAGATATTTAAGTTAAATGTACTACATATAGTGTGCCATAATATTCGGTTATTTGAACGGTATCATTATTTCAACATAATACCATCAATTCCACGCCATAAAGTACATTTTTCATGAAAACAAATCAATTTTAATCACTGGTACTTGGACCCTTTGGTTCCGCCACTCCTCAACTATCCTTTTCCAAATCAAATACAATTTCCAAAATAAGGTAGGCGTTAGAAGAAGGTTGATTTGATTTGGAAAAAGTTTGATTTGAAGGAAGAACAATATGATCTGGAAAAGGCTTGGAGTGAAAAACCTGTTACATAAATAAATATATACAGGCTGGTAGAGATTCGGTTGAACACCGGAAAAATGTAAGACTTCTGGGCTTTTCCGAGTTCCATTTTTTGAAATTCGCAAAACTAACGGAGATATAGCCATCGGAAGATATAGCTTTATGAGAACCGGTATAATAAGTTCGGAACCACTTAATGAATTTTTTATAAAATAGGTACTTTAATTGCCAACAAAATTGGCTCACAAAACTTTTAAATTCAAGTCATGGTTTTCGAGATATGGCAAATTTTTTAAAATTTTGACCGGTTTTTTTTAAAGCACTATTTTTCCAAAAACTGCATTATCAACAAATAGTTTTAGTAACAAATTATGAATGTCCAGTTTATTTCCTTTAATTTGTAAAGTAAACCAAAGAAATTTTCTGTAATTTACCAAAACATATTGGGATTATCGCGAATAAACATTCCCGGGGCTGCAATAGACAATGTACGGCAGTATGAGAAAAATTCCCCTGGAATATTTATTCACGATAACTCCCATTGTAAACATCACAATTGCATGAAAATTTCTTTGGTTTACTTTTTTGTTTTCCTATTAAAAAAAATATGCTAATGGAGGAAATCAGGTACAAATTACATATCAAATGAAAGGAAATAAATTGGGCTTTCATAATTAATTACTAAAACTATGTGTTAATTATACAGTTTTCGGATAAATAGTGCTTAAATGAAAAAAAAAAGAAAGAAAACCGGTCAAAATTTTCGAAAATTACCCATATCTCGAAAACCATGTCTCGGATTTAAAACTTTTGTTCCCCAATTTTGTAGCCAATTAAGATACCTTTATATGATATCAATATTATTAAAATCCATAGAGCGGTTCCGATTTTCCAGTTCCGGTATTCATACCGATTACCAACCACCCTATATACGAATGGGTTATTTTGAAAGTGGAATTGGTCTAGAAAGGGGATAATGGGATAAATTACCTTTTTTCTTAAATTATAAACTTAAAAATATGTTCTTCCTCTTTTTAATTCAAGTCGTTTCAAAATACGTGTATACTTTAGAGATACCAAGTATAGTGTGCCTTCTTCATGTATGTTTTCATTTTCAAGGTTTTTACACTTAATAATTTATGTTTTATTTTATTTATAATTTACAGCATAACAAGTCAGTATATTTTTCAAAATGAATTTATTTGTAAAAATCTGATCATTTGATTAAATCTGTAAAAAAGTATTTAAATGTATTAAGTAACGCATATAATCGTTTGCTAACACTTACAAAATTTCAAGAAAACAAGTTATTTTATATATTTAAATATTTTAAAATCACAATTGCAATTGCGAGATTTTTCTTTTCATCAGATTATTGCAAATTTATTCAGTTTTTTTGCATAAAAAATTAGTTTTGTGTAAATTAGTTATGTGCATTTGCTAAGCTTAATTCTCAAACGAATCACCATTTTGCACGTTTCAAAATAATTTTAATCGTTTATTTTAACGGCGCAATTATATAATTTTAAAAAGTTATTTACCTATTGTAAAAGAATAGAAAAAAAAAAAATAAATGTGGGTTAGTTGATACGGTTCTTTCCCAGATCAGACTTCATGGTTTCGCTCATTGTCAACTTTTATAAATTTTCAATTATGTTTTACAATCGCCGAGAATTGATAATTTATGCAGTTTAAATGAGCGAAATATGAATAAAAAAGAAAAAAAAGAAGCTTTTTAAATAGGTAAATATTTGATAACAATTATATATTGAAGAAATGTTCAAAGACAATACAATCAAAGCGAATAAGTAACTTAGTAAAAATATGTATAAAAAAAATCTAAAAATATATCAGAGTAAAATCTGTCCATCTGTTATTCTAAAAAAAAGATAAAAAAGAGTGGAGTTATCAGAGTCAACTTTGAATATGATATGCATAATCTTTCCGCCGAATGAATGAATATTTTCCAGGCCGTTGCAAAGTCTAAAGCTATAAACAATTTTTGAAAACTTATATCGTAGGTTAAGGGGTATCACTGTTAAAATCAAAGTTTTTTTTTTTCAGAAATTTTATGCCAAATTTGTTTTGCACAATTTTGGAAATCTTGTTTCCTTGAAAAATCATGTAAATTTAAAATCTATTTTAAAACTTTTACCAAGTTGTGAGTAAATCGCTCGAAATTCAATCAATATTGGCTAAACTACGATAACATCCAATCCCTAGCACAAATGCACAGCTTAAAAATGAAGTTGAATTTGATGTTACAATTAGAAATTGTTTTACTAAGAATACTAAAAATTCGCTTTGACTGACACTGACACCCAAAATAAGAACACAGCAACAATGTCGTTTGGGACCCAGCTGTAGGAATGTTCATAGCTTCGCCTTAACTAAAGTTTTTGAAATGTTTTCAAAAAACTTCTACATTCTGCCTACGGTTAATTGATTGATCGATTAATTCAGAGTATCCGTTTTATACTCGAGCGCAGGATGTGTGCTGCATCTCAAGATCCACGACTGTTTTTGCGTGCAGCAGGTTAAAAAAGGTGAAATATGACTATGGAGTTAAATGGTTTGTATGGTTAATAGAAATGCATAGCAATCATGAATAGTTTCTAAGTTCAGAGTTTTTTTTTTAATAAAATATTTTGAAAATTTGCTGTAACTTACTTTCTTGTAATACACATAAAATGATGCAATCAAAAAATTTTATTATAAAGGAAAAAACCAAAAATATTTTTTAACAGGATCCTGCGCAAACTCCAACAAAAGAGGTGGTCCAGCAACCTGCTGCTGCAGCTTCCCCTGCTCCAAGAAATTACTCTTATCAGAATGTAGTACCTAAAAAACCGACAACACCAGCGGTGCAACAGCCACCACTACAGCAACGGGCACAACCAACACCCCCACAACCAGAGCCAAAAGCGGAAGATATTTTACTTGATGAATCCATGCAAATTGAGACCGATGAAAATGGTGTTAAAAAAGGAAAACTTATATTTAAAAAGATTTTCCAAGTACGCAAGAAGTCTTCCGGTAAATGCTTTTTTGTTTATTATTTGCTTTTAGAACGATTTTCAGTTTTTATATTTTTATTTTTACTAGTCCGTCTAAAGGAGAAGCGTTTACGTCAGAATCGTCAACTTCGCAAAGTTATCTTGCCGAAGAACGCTTTAATGGCACTTAATGAAGTTAAAGGCATTGCCATTGGTGACTTTATAATAAATAGCAACCCCGGTGGTGGCTTTACTGCTGTTGTCACTGTCAACGATAACCAGTATGAAGGCAAAGGTGCCTCAAAAATTCTTGCAAAGAACAATGCGTGCGAAAAGGCATTACGTGATTTTGTTATCGCAAGAATGCGTCAACATCCAAGGCGCGGATCTACTAGCAGTCGTCCAGTTTCGGCTGCTGGTGAAACTCCTATGGAGACTGAAACAACTGAAGGTACGTTTAACTCTAAAAATAACAAACTGGTACAAATGCACGTATAATGTTAAAACCAATATTTCAGCAGAAAATGGTGAATCTCAAAAAGAGGACGCAGATGAAGTGCCAATGATCAACTTGGCTTCGTTTGCTCTTTTTAAACTCTTCTCTGAATGGGAAAATGAAGGATTTGAAATTCCTGAATTCCATCCATCTACCGTGAGTCCAAACAATCCAAGCGAAAATGGCAGTCCAAAGGAACCAAAAGAGCCGAAGAAGGCACCCATACGTAATGAATTACCAGCAAATTGGGAGACTTTGCATCCTGCTACATTACTTTGCATGGTAAGAAAAACAAAATGAAGATTTGATTTAAATAAAAAAATGCATGTTTTTAATTAGATGCGTCCTGGCGTAAACTATAATGATTTGGGCGTAACTGGCGAGAAACCAAATACAACACAGACCCTTGGCGTCATTGTTGATGATCAAAAATTCGTGGGATCAGGACGTTCAAAGAAAGTAGCTAGACGTAATGCTGCAGTTAATGTTTGCAATTCGTTGTTTGGCACAAATTTTGCTCTTGAGGAGATTGCTCCAGCTGCTATGGTAGCATAAATTACTATTAAAATACTCCTGTAGACGAGTGTTCGGAAAAATCCGAAGACATAAGTATTAGCATTAAAATTATTGAATTAAAATTCATATTCCTGAAAGTAATGTAGTAAATAAATTGACATGACACATCCTTTGTGGTTAATTAATTGAAATGTGTTTTAAAAATTTATTTTTTATAGTTTGACTTCTTAAGTGAAAAGAACTGATTAACCTTGGACTATATTTCAGCAAATGACATTTATAAGATATCAACGGCCATAAAAAAATTAGGCAACTTTTATAAACCCAGGATATTTCAGGAACAATAGTTTGGTGATTTCCATAAATCGTTCCTTGACAATTATGCCTTATTTCTCGAAATGTAGAAATTTATGACTTTCTTCTACACAATTTCCACAGTAATAGAATGGCCAACCCAACTACAATTCCAGCAATACCCCAAGTTATTTCATTCGATTCAAATATTAAGTACTTGGCGGGACATTCAAGTTCTGCTTGTGCCTCTACTTTGATCCCGTAATCGGGTTCCGCGTACTTAAATGTAAACCTACAATCATTTTCATCGTAGAACACGCATATAAAAAATTCATTTTCATCATCTTCGATTGTAACTTCTTCGACACTGATAGCCACAAAATCATTGCAGTTTCTATCACAATCAATGTCTGTCAGTGGTCCAGTTTTATACATTTGACATTGCACGCAATCTTTAAATTCGTGACAGCGACGTTGGCACGTTGGACACTTTTCACAATGTTTACCAGAGTAACGTCCTTCCTCAGTGGATGTACATCTAATGTCCAAAAAAAAAAAAGATAAGTGTAATGAAAAAGGTATGTATTGAAAAGAATGTGAATAAACTAAACTTAAATAAGAGCAAAATCAGAGTGCACAAAGTTCATACTGAACAGAATTTGACGAAATCGCTAGATAGAAAAAAAATGCAAATACATCAAGATGCGGCTTCATAAAGTAGTTAGGCCTTACACCACGACTCGACGTGCAATTATTTATGTTATAATTTAAATCATAATTTTTTTTTATGTCAAAATTGATGTGATTTGATAATATGAAATTTTCATTTCATAACGTTTTGGTGTCTCCACTAGATATTTTGCTGTTATGACCTGAAGTATTGCATAATTTATTGCTCGTCGAGTCGGGGAGTTAGGGGTTGTCCATAAATCACTTAGTACGAATTTGAGGATTTTTGGACCTCCCCCATGTCACACTTTGTCACATTTTCATAGACCCCGCACCCTATTTGTGACATTACAACCTGACCTTAAAATTAATTAATTGAATTTTTCATTTTAAATAAAGCACCACCCTTTCCAAGACCCCCCTCTGTCACACTTTGGCACAAATTTGTGAACCCCCCTAAAAGTGTGACGTAATTTATCGACAGCCCCATAACGGGAACATTAACTGTCAGATATTGGGGCTTATCATCAATTTGTAAATTCTTTCTTGGGATATATTATTATGATTAAATATTCTCGCGATTTATTTTCTCAGACTGCAATGGAGACTGCAAGGCATTCTGACAAAAAATTCTCGAGAATGTTTATTCATAATAAGGTCCATTCCTATTTTGAGGGGGAGCATTTACAATGGTGAATAAAAATTCCATTTCCAGCAGGGATTCTTCCAATTTTCGCCAAAATACTATTATGAAACCCTGATATTTTCCATTGGTTTTGACAGCTAAGTTTGAAAAAAAGGTAAACAAAATATAAATATCTAAATTTCATTAAAAATAACCAAAGTAAAGTAAAATTACAAAATTGGTGATGGTCTACGAATTCGGCCAAATAAATCCCTACACCTTCACACTTTGTAAGAAGCTTATGGAGTAATTTTATTAAAAAAAGTGACAAAGTGAAAAATTACAATGATATTACTCATTGATAAATTTGAGTCAAGTTTTCTATAGTGACACTTCAAATTTGTATGAAACTTCTAATTTTAAGAATGAATGTGTAAAGTGTAGCTGGGGTCTAGTTTGAAGGGAATCTGAATATCCGGTATAAAATTTAGAAAAACCGGTATAAGTTGGGAACCATTAGATGGATATCAAAAATATTCGTGTGACATCAAAGGTATTTAAATTGTACTGTAAAAAATTAAAAAGTTTGAGAATAAATTCCTCGATAAATGCCAAAATATTCCCTCCCAAACTATTGCCGATAATCTTACTTTTTAGTGAATTTTGCTGGCGAGTCCGAGAAAATATTCTCGAGAACGTTTATTCATGATAAGGTCCATTATATACAGTGGCGCTAATTTAGAAAAATCGTGAGGGGGGGGGGGGGGGCGGTTAAGCCATATATGTATGTATGTTTTGTGTCATATTTCAAAATCAATACAAAATATATAAGAGGCACAGACCACTGATTATATCTACGTCCATTGCCTTTCGTGTAATATCGCACTAAGGTAACGGCGGTATACAGAAAAAAATGCATCCCGATTTGAAGGGTTGAAATAACACCAACCCGCAAAAAAAGTTAAATGGTTGTGATATTGTAATAAAAAAATTTCACAGTTAGTTCAGCTGTCAAATTATTTTTTTCTTTTTGTTCATAACATTTAACCGCACGAATGGCGCCAAGTTCAAATCTTGCGTGAACTATGGGACACCCTTATATCTCTGGAACAAGAAATCATAGAGACATGGCGATTACACCAATAGAAGCGTATTAAAAATTTTATATTTAGGACTAAAATTGTGTTATCTCGACTTAGGTTGTTTTGTCAAAAGTCTACAGATATAACCCATATTGCCCCACATGTTTATTTGGTACAGAAGTTGCATATAAAAATGTCACTTCCACATCTGTCACATTTTTCATGACTCCAAGAACGTCAGCTTACACATTCAACCCAAAATTCGCTACGGCGATCTTCTGAGCAAAGGGTATTACATTATATGCATTTTTCATCTTTTTTTCCTTTGTAGTTAACGAATTACAAATAATGACCATCAGACTCGTCATGAAAACTGCAGCTATATTCCCCATCTGAAAAAGATGACAAATACATTTGTTTTTGAGGTTTTTTTCTTTGGTGGTCCATATTACCCACAGCACGTGTTGGTGAAATAAATGTTTTTTTTTTTTTTTATCAAAAACTCTTGTGGTTAATGAACTAATTTGTGCTCATAAATAATAAATAGTATTCACTGACTTTATATAATTAACCATTTATTTAAAAACGCGATGTCTTTAAAGTGAAATAATGAAATATACTCACTAGAAAAAAATAATCACTGATCTTTTTTTAGAAAAAAACACTTTAAAGAAACATGCGACTTCACCGAACGCTAAAATCGCACTATTATAAGCTTTGGGTTTGAACATGAATAATGGTAAATCCTATGTATGCAGTGGAAAATAACCGTGTGGTCCATATTACCCACGTAGTCCATATTTACCTCCCTTACCCTACTAGTACGTAATGAAATTTTTATTACTATTGACTTACTTGCATACACCGCATTCACATTCGCCATGTCCCGAACAAATTTCATAACTATTTGGTGGCATGCAGGCATCATTTGAAGCACGACAATCGCAAGAGGGGCCAGTCCAACCCGGCTTACAAACGCATTCGCCACATTCGCAAACACCATGGTCCGGTCCAGAGCAAAGAAGATTCTTATTGCGTTCACAGGAGAAATTATCACATTCACAATATTTGCCAGTTATTACTTCCTCTGTATTAGAACGTTTGTCACACTCACAAAAATTGCATACACATGTTCCAGCTCCACTGCAGTTCACAGTTGTATTATCGGGGCGACAACCATCATCATTATCAATATTAGTGATATCGCATTCACATTTGGGCCCAAAATACATATCACCACATTCACAAATGCCGAACTTATAAGTGCCATGGTAGTTACATTCTTCATCAACTTGAAAAAAGAAAGAAAAGAGTTAAAGTAAACCAAGGCAGTGAGAATAAAGTATGTATTATGGTCGGTTACATTTTATATACATATACTATCATACCTGTGCTTACCCAACAAACAATTTTATAACTTTTTCAATTTTTACGCTTGGAAAAAGTTAATTTTCAAATGTTTTCATAACCAATTTTCAAACGTTTGGAAAATTTTATTTTTATTATTTTTATAATTGATTTTCAAAGTTAAAATCAACAATTAGAAAAATGTTTATTTCCAAAACTTTCAATAACCATTTTACAAACATTCGAAAAAATTTTTATTTCATGTTTTCAATGACTTACCGCGGTAACTTAAACACAACGCATTTGAATCATAACTGGCACGTTAGGTCAGTTGATAAGATTGTCGACTCATAATTTGGAAGTCATAGGTTCGATTCTCAGTAAACATAATTTTTGTTTTTATTTTTAATTAAACATAAAAATATTTGGAAAATCTTTAATGAACTTAATAAACAAAATGGTAATTGAAAAGTTAAAAAAACAATTTAAGAATATTGACTTAAAAAATTTGGAAAATATTGTATAAAAAGCTTGCTCCAAATGATTTTTACATCAAAAATGCAAACAGAAGGCTATAGCAAACGAGATCAAGCTGCGCAAATGGGGATGGATTGGTCACACTCTCCGGAAACCACACAGCGAAGTTTGTCGCCAGGCCCTTGAGTGGAATCCACAAGGCAGTAGAGGACGTGGTAGACCCAAAACCAACTGGAAAAGGTCGTTGGAAAAGGAAATCCAAGAATCGGGAAAATCGTGGCAAGAGATCAAAGTCATCGCAAGGGATCGTGACAAATGGAGAGATTTCATATTGGCCCTATGCTCCTCCTAGGAGTTGAAGGAGAATACATACATACAAATGATTTTCACAAGTTTTGCTATGAAGGGTCCAGTTTCGATTATTAAATAATTAAAATTCAAGAATTTAGCAAGTTAATTTCCAAACGAAATGTTTGCTTCAATAGGCGTATAATAAGTTATTTTCCAAACGTTTCTGTTTGTTGGGTATCTGTTAGATTTTTTTAAGGTCAAATCTTTTAATACAATGCGATATAAGTGTTTATAAACAGCTTTTTCTTTAGTCGACCTTTAAAATAGTAATTGAAGCAAGGTGCTGGTTATTGTTTATTAAACAGGCGGTTAGACTATAATGGCTTTTCAAACTTAAAAATTCGCTATAGGGAATGGAATATTCATAAAAATAAATGATGCATTCTTTAGTCAAAATACACATGGACATTTCCACAGAAAAGTAAACCGTGAGCCAAAAAATTAAATCATTAAATCATATGTCACCATCCAGCGGAAAAGTGCCTTCTCTTCTCAAAATAAAAACTGTTTTCTTGCATTTTCTAAAATACATACAATTCTGAATAAAATGACACCTCGATCACTGGAAAATTCCAAAAATTGGCTGTGTTACGGCATTTTGAAATCGTAAAATGAAAAACTCAAGTTTGCAGTTCAAAATTTGCCAATTATCAATTTTTACAGGGTAGAGCTTCGGCAAGACCGCTTTTATTGGTGTTTGTAATATGATAATCGACATCAAATCAATTGAGGAGTTGCCGTATCAAAGGCCCTAAGTACCATTTCGAAACAAAAGTTGTGTCATAATATGAATCGGGTGACATTTTGTTAGAAATGGTAACAATTGGTTTTTGTTTTTACGAAAAATTAAGTCGATAGTGTGGAATTGATGGCATTATGTTACAAAAATGATACCGGTCAAATAACTGATTATTATGCCACATAATATGTATGACATTACTTTTGCCTCGAAATGGTACTTAGGCCCTTTGGTACGGCCACTCCTCAATTGTAAAATGTTCAGTACAAGCGCTGAATTCCATCATAAACTGAAAACCGATAAAATTGACCCTATCTCTTATTTTTAGCTGTACTGCTAAATTTTGTGAGTGAAGATGAGGAACGTTTTTCAATGGACGGTCACATATATCTGAAACTTTTTAACGTACATGGATGAGATTTGGTACATATCTATGGACTTTTGACAAAACAACCTAACTCGATTTTGCCAACTTTTCAGAAGAGCAAAAAAACTACTTTGATGCTTCTCAATTCTTTTTGTGTATGAATTGGAACTAAACAAATATTTTCCATGTACTTTTTTTGCTCTAAGGTCAAAAGTATTTAATAAAATTGAAATAAGATGTTTTTGTCATATATTTTTTATTTAAAAAATTCTGCTTCTTTCCCTTGAAAAAGTAAAGCTCAAGATACAATAGTGCGAGAAGCGTACGTGCGCGACGCTCAAGCTGTCAAAAAAATATTCAATACACGTAGACGAATGGGGCAATTTACAATACTGCGTCTACGAGATGCGAGAGATATCACGCACGCAACAGTTTTCGAAAAAATGAAAATTGACATGCGAGAGCAAAAATTTTAAGCTGTCAATTTTTTGTTGATTGTAAAAACAAAATTATTTGTGCATTGAAAAGTGAAAATATAAAGAAAATAAAACAAATAAAAAAAAAAAATAATTGAAACAATTCTTTTTCGAGTTTTTTTTTTTTACTTTGACACATTTTTTCGTTTTCCTTGTGTTTTGACAGTCGCAACGCAGAATTGTCTCGCACAATTGTATCTTGGGCTTGACTTATTTTGAAGAAGTGCTTTTGTCAAATTTTTTTTTGCCATTTAATCTGTATCTTATCTCGATTTAAGTTGATTTGTGAATAGCATTTGTAAAAGTTTATTGTTGTTGCAAATGCTTGAATTTTTTAACCTATTTGAGATAAGATGTTTCGTCAAAAGCAATTCGAAATAAAACATCGAGATAGGTTGATTTCCGATTCTATATCTCTGCAACTAAAAGTCATAGAGATATGGCGAACTCACTAATGGGATTTGGTACATATGTGAAATGGATCGGAACAAATAACATTCTTTGGTAAAATTTGTGATGCCACGCCAACTTAACAAAATAAGGTGAACCAACAACATTCACTAGAAAATCCTGTTTTTTTTTTAAAGATTTTCAATTTAAATTTGTATGGTGGATAAAAATGTCCCATGCGAACATAGTTTACATCAAACTAAAAAAAAGTATAAACCATTTTTGGGTAAAATCAATACTATTTTTAAGAGACAATGTTGCCTCAGGTGTCCCTGGAATCGTCGTTTGGTTCAAACATAGCACCAATTACAGGTCTTATTAAGAGCTATAAGTTCAGTCTATTGTCATTTGATCTATTTGTAAATTTGTCATATTCAATCAACGTCGGCATATGTGCATTTGTAAAGATTTGGCCTACAAAGTTTTTTTATTTTTTTTTAAATTTTCTATTCTTTTATTTTTTCAGTGTACCGGTTCCGATAATTTTCACAGATCACTCGATGAAAACAAAATCGATAGTATTAATGTCAATAAACAGATGTTTTTACAAGTATTTTGGTTTATATTTTTTAAACATTGGTTTTTGTATTTATTATTTTAATGTAATTAAATTTTTTGTTTCAATTCTAAAAAAAAAAATACATTCCATTGCATGAGGGTATGCAAACGAATAAATTTCTTTGCATCGCATAATTATGAATGCAACTGCATTAAGCGACAGCGACCAGACCAAATTGTCCTCAGTTGCAATGAAAAGTGATGAAGAAAATACTCCTGCCATTTCAGCAAACCAAACTAGCACACAATTACATGCAGGAAGTCGATGCCTCATTAGGCGACTCAGCTCACAAGAATGGACAGAAGTCGATGCTGCGCAAAATTGTATCAAAAATGAATCTGGAAGCGGCGGCAATTACAGTGTTGGTTATGATGAAATTTGTTCAACAGCATTATCTATTCTAATGCGCGCAATTTCTGTGTGTATAAATGTGCGATTGGCTTATGAATATTACCGTCATGGTGAGGAGCAGTATTTTGTTTGGACTTTAACGTGCATCATTGTTCCAATGATCATAACAATATTGATACATGCAAATATGTAAGTTTGGATCAACCTTTAAACAAGGTATAAGGTGCAATTATTAATAATTGAGGAGTGATTTTTTAAAAGGGCGTAAAATCACTTCCAACCTCGAACAAACCTAAGAATGCCATCGCCATTACCATACTAAAATGCATCCTCTAGTTCAAAATTTATCACAAAAAATGCATTTTTCGAAGGTAAAATCGTGATCAAAAGTCGCATTTCAGAACAAAAGGGCTTATTTCCATATACAATAATTTCATAGAAATTTTTAGAGTTTGATACAAAAAGACGTTTTTCGAATAGTGGCCAAAAAAACTTAATATTTTTTATATGCCCCAGGCTATATAGGTGCTTACATACCATGCCTACAGACATCAGAATAAACTTCCAAATGGTGAAATAAAAGTGATTTCGAAACAAAAGGGCTTATTTACAAACGTTTCAGAACAAAAGGGCTTATTTCCAAATGTTTTTTACTTTTTGCAATTACTACAAATATGTTACAACAAAAATTTTAAGGGGATTATAATCTTTGGTTAACTCGCTATAAAACTGGAGACATTAAAAAAAATTAGTTATTGTAAACAGCCCATAAAAGTTTTTTCTTATTACTGAAAATTTGTTTAACATGATTTTACGCCCTTTTGAAAAATCACTCCTCAATTATTTACAGGTAAATGTTTTATTTTCTGAAAACTCCACTCCCAATATAAGGAACCGCCCCTAAAGTATCTGAGACACTCTCTTGATAGTCATAATCTCGAAGTAATTTTTTATTATTACATAAGGAAAGAAAACTATATATTCTCATCTCATGGAAAATACCTTTTATTTTTATTTAACTCATCGAATCATTTGTCAAACTCTCATTCTTATTTGCAGGTGCCATCAGGATGAAAAGTTTAAACACGGTACATGCAAAGCTTTAAAAACCCTTTGGTTGGTTTTTCTATCATCATTTTTATTTCGGTGAGCATAAACATAAAAAAATATTAATTAGTATGGAATTTTTCGAGTTTGGATTGTGAAAAATAAGTTTGAACTGTAGTGGCCGAATCCAAAGCATGAGCACAAAATTAAAGAAAAAGTAAAGTGGCTTGCGATGAATATAATTTGTGTGTAGTAATGAAATTATCAACTGTTCCAATATCAAGTACAAACCCAGTAGGAGAAAGAGCAGTCTAATAGGTATAATATTAGGCCTTCTTAGAGTGCCAGTAGGCCTGCTGTCTTCCCTGGCACTCTCGCTTCTAAAAGAAGGCAGCAAAGCAGGCCTTCTACGATCGTTTCTAATATGAAATGATAGAAACAGGCATGCTGCCTTCCCTTCTTTGTTCCTTTTTTTACAAATGTTGTCATTAGGCGCCAAGGCCTGACACGCATGCTTCTACAAAGGCAGCAATGCAGGCATAATTCGATATTCGTTAATATCGACATGTCCTGTATTGGATGACATTGATAGCTACGCTATCAAAGAAATCCAAAATTATGTACCAAGCAAGAATAACGTACTTTCATTAAATATATTGAGAATTATGATATCTGAAAAAATCTCCAAAAAAATTAAGCACTGTAGCCTTCTATCATAGCTTCTAAATGAAAGGACAGAAGCAGGCATGCTGTCTTCCCTTCTTTCATTATATTTTTTACAAAAAATGTATTTGGGCAGCAAGACATGGCAAGCCTGCTTCCACAAAGAAGGGAGCAATGAAGGCCTTCTACGATCGCTTCTAATATGAAATGACAATAGTATGTTTATAGAATCTATAGTACGGAAAGAGTTAGGCGTTCTAATAAGCCTGTCCTTAGAAGGCATCCGAGAATGTTTAAAATAACTTAAAAAAAGCAAGAAAGAAGGCATGATTATAAGCAGGCATTGAACATTCTCCAACTGGGACACAACTTTCATGTGAAATGCTATATTCAACAAAAAACTTAAAACCCCAAATGCGAGTCAAAATTTTACGAAAAGCTAAATTTCAAGTATGAGTCAAACGAAACAAGTATAATTTTTTAGTAACAGTGCAAATTTCAAGTACGAGTCCACAATTTTATTTCATTTTCAGTTGAGAATACAAGTTTCAACTGCGAGCGTTAAGTATTTAAGTACGATCATGTGTTTTGTCTAGCCCTTATAATTTGCCCTGAAATAATTTTATTTTATTCAATAGGTATTGGAACTCTCTGCGTTACGCAATCAAGTGCAAACGATCAGAAATAAACGGAGATAAAGAAAGGCAACTAAGGTATTTGAATTTAAAAAACTTTAAAATATTTTAGTAATTGAAATATGTATTATATGTATTTTATATAGGTTCTATAAATTAATGGTGCGTGAAGAGAGCGATGTTGCCTTTATTAGATTGTTTGAATGTTTTCTAGAAGCGGCACCTCAAAAAATATTACAAATATCAATAGTGCTAGCACATGTGGATAAAATGAGAGGTAATTCCAAATCAAAATGCAAAACATTACTTTGAACCTTTTTCTCTCTCATAGTTTCACAAATTATTGCCATTTGCTCTTACTTTGGAAGCATGGCTTGGTGTTTGTCAGCTTATCATCGCTGCAATCGTTATGCACAAATTGATAAATATAATATAAATACTCATGGTCTTCTATTGCAGCTCTGTTGGCATTTTTGTATATCAGGTAAATTTTCTCTTTTTTTTTGCGGTTAATTCCATTCTTTGATATTTTCTGATTTTTGTAAATTTTAGTGGAATAAATAATATTCATCTGGGTTAGTAATATAGCTTTTGCATATTTTGTAATGTAATTTCAGTAGAGTTTTAAAAATAAGTATTATTGAAAACACAACTCGGTGTGTCTGAGTGAATTTAAATGAAAATGGCCAGGACCTCAAATTTTCTTGTGAATTTCGATTTCTCATGACCTTGGGATATGTTTTCTATGAAAATGAAAATCGAAAAGTTAGCGGTTTTTTTTAACGGCTCAAAATAATTTTTTTTTTTATTTTCTACGATTTTCTCAATTTTTTGATTTTCTTTTAATTGATATATATATATTTATGATATTTACAATCCTTCCTTATTGACATTCATGCACAAACAAATTTCGAAGAATTTGTGGAAACCCTTCCATAAGTTGAAATTACTAATTTTATTAATTGTTTATTAGTATTCACAGTGCTTCCTTTGCATTCGTTATGTATATTCGTTACGTATCTGGCTTAAGTAATTCTAACTTGACCGAATAATTTAAAAGCTCGCATTAGTGAACTATCCCAGTTTTTTATATTGTTATTTTAAAATGATTAACCCAGATTATAAAACTATTAGTGATCACAATGGAAATCGGATTAAAATATGTTTATTTTGTTACCAAAAGTCCAAAAATATGTTTAATATTACTAGTTCATTAAAAGAAAAAATAGAAAATCTTGTTAATCTGGATCTAAATGATGATCGTTTAGCAACTGTACTGTGCCCGGGGTGTAAAGCTTGTATTTACAAAGGATTAAAAATACGAGAAATACGATTAGATGGTCAAAAATTTGTTTTAAAACAAAGCATTTTCTCCATAAGACGTGATTTACGATCTCAAAATGCTGATTCTACGTGTAAATGTCATTTGTGCACTGTACTGAAAAATAATCATACTAAAATTTATAATAAAAAACGTAAGAATGAACGATCAAACAAAAACAAACAAAAACTTAGTCGATGTTTTAAGTGTTGCACTCCTATAAGAAAAGGCATAAAGCATATTTGTAACTCTACAACGTTACTCGACAATGTAAAAAAAAATTTATTTCAAAGTGATAAACAGAAACAGCATGCTGCAACGGATATAATTAAACAATTTGCTATTCCAGAATGCAATTCTGAGAATTCTCCGCAACTAAACATTGATACGAAAGTTGCACTTTCTCAAAAACGAGGGAAGCCACTTGAACTTATCTTAAAACCCAATAAAAAACAAAAAACGAGTATTATTCCTAGTAGTTCACTTTTAAAAATTCAAAGGAATTATAATTTGAGTTTTAGAGAAATTAATGGAGTAGCAAACGCTATACGCACAGAAACCAAAAATTCTATTAGATTCGAAAAAAATTTTAAATTAAAAATTAATGAAAATTCTCATGTCTTTGATGATTTTTTTGAAATTAGTGAGTTTAATTTTGTGAAAGAAAAAAATAATGTCTCAACAGCAATGCCACAAAAAGGTGTTTTTTTGTAAAAATTTGAGAGGATTAATTGACTTCGTAACTAAAAAGCGTGATATGAACGATGTAAATGTTAAATTTGGTATTGACGGGGGTGGGGGATTTTTAAAGTTTTGCATGTCTCTTCAACTGCCACCATTAACAGAGGAAGAGAGTGTAGAATCCAAAAAAAAAAAAAAAATTTACAACAAAAAATTCTCTGAATCTGGAGTAAAAACCCTATTTATAATTTTTGTGGCACCTGATGTACAAGAAAATTATACAAACATTTCACTGGTGTGGTCAAAATTAAATATAAATGAAGAACTTAGATTCGGAACATTAGCATCAGATTTGAAGATGGTTATGATTACTTGCGGTTTGCAGACTAATGCCTCTTTGCACCCTTGTCCTTGCTGCGACATTTGCAAAAAAGATTTAAAAAGTAAAGTTCTAGGACTGTAAATGGATGTAAAAGAGATTATGAAAATTGGATAAAATCAGGGTCAGATAAAAAGAAAGTCAAAGATTTCAATAATTGTGTAAATATACCACTACTGCCAGCATCTGACGAAAAAATTTTGCATTACATAGCACCACCTGAGTTACATCTTTTACTTGGAGCTGTTAATACAGTTTTTGATTATATGTTAATAGAATATGAAACTATATCTTTAGACTGGGCTTTTCATTCGTAGGCAATTTATCTTAAATCAAAAATTGTCGGCAACTGAAATTTGGATTCTACGCAAAAAAATACATCAAAAAAGTCTCTTTAGATTGAATTCAAGCGGTCTAAAATGTTTAATTATCAATTAAAAGAAAATCAAAAAATTGAGAAAATCGTAGAAAATAAAAAAAAATTATTTTGAGCAGTTAAAAAAAACCGCTAACTTTTCGATTTTCTTTTTCATAGAAAACATATCCCAAGGTCATGAGAAATCGAAATTCACAAGAAAATTTGAGGTCCTGGCCATTTTCATTTAAATTCACTCAGACACACCGTGACAAGTTTCCCGATCAAGAAAAGTATATCAAAAATATAACAAAATGATATCCAAAATTTGTCATAGACATACCTAGATTTGATGAAAAAAGGATATAACAGTGATATACGGAATTTAACGCTTTGCGTATATCACAATGAAATCAAAAAAAGATATCAAAATGATATCAAAAAATGATATCAAAATGATATCAAAAAATGATATCAAAATGATATACAAAAATTGTATACCAGCAGCTGATACAATTTTGATATCAAAATGATATATCAGCAGCTGATACATTTTTGATATCATTTTGATATCCATTTCTGATACGAAATTGATATATTTTTCAATGATATCAAAAATATATCAAAATAATATACAAAAATTGTATATCAGTGTAAGGCGGCAAGGCAAAGGCAAAAAAATGACAAAATTCTTTTAGCTGTAGGCAAAGCATAAAGAAACACAAGACTTTTTTATATATGAAATTTAATAGTTCACTTTGATCTTATGATAAACACAAAGTTATGAATTAAATAAATGAAAAGTTTAAGCTCAAAATTATGAATTTTAAAAGAATTGAAATTAAAGTTAAATATAAATGAACACAGTTTGTAAGTCGAATTTTTAATAATATAACATTTTTTAATTGTTTTCTTGTGCGGTCGGTTTTTTTCTTGTTCGTAAAACGATGAATATTTTTGAAATGTTGGATGTGAAGTAGGTTGTGGTTCACTTCTTTTCACAGGGTGTATGAGACTCTAACAATCAGCATTTTTGATATCATTTTGATATACATTTCAGATACAATGACAAGAAATTGACAAATTTTCTTGATCGGGTTTCCGAATTTATATTTTTTGGACTTAAGCGCATTGGCTTCTGAACGATTCAAATATGAATACATAACATTACTGGCCCTTCAATAAAAAATAAGTTTCTGGAAGACCGTACATCCAAAATTTAATAATAACTTTACAAAAATAATTATTATAATTATTTATTTAAGTAAACTAGTAAAACGATACAGTTTAAATTTGATTTTAATTTTTACATTTACAGTTTCGCGCACACTCTGTATCGCATTCGTTGCCAGTATTTTTCCGCTGTGGACACTAATAGCATGTTTAAGTCATGCCTTAATATTTGGATTTGTAACATTCATTGTAGATCGTCCACAATTCGCAGTGACTGCTTTTTTTAGTTATATTTTTTGCTTAATTTTAGGTATTGTTTACTTATTTACGTATATTTCAGTAAAGGATGGACCAACTAAAGTAAAATATACACTTTATTACTTGATATGCTCCGTGGAAAATATTATTTGTGTTACGATATTTATATTATATGCATCAAGTGATTTGGTCTCTTTATCGTTTTTGTTCTATCCACTTTGTGGAGTGGCATTAGCTTTTTATTTCATGGGTATTGTATTTATGATAACTTACTATTTGTATTTTCATCCAAAAATTACTGCCAGAACATCCAAACGTATTATCAATAGCAATTAATAATATAAGTCATAAAGCCCTTCCCGTAGCTCAAATACTAAAAAACTAGTTTTATTAAATTTTGTATATTTTTTATCGTTTTAAAAAATTAATTTTAATGATTTAAAAAACTTTGTAATCTCAGAAATTAATTCCTCGGAAGCATGACACACTTCTGTTAAATCACTCACATTTTATAAATGAGTGTAATCAAATATTTCCGTTGCATGAATTTCTCCTTAAATATTCCATATATGATAAGAAAAAGGTAAAAGGGTCTTATTTTGGGTAATATTTTATACCTTACTATCAAGTCGTTAAGTTCTATCTTTTGAGAAATTTAGTTAACACTATGGGGCTTATGTTTGTAATAAGATGTTTTTAAGAATGTTGTTTATAATATCGTCACGTCAATGCTACAACTAGGTAATTCTAATTTTCTAGTTTTGAGATAATAGAATTTTACAATTTTTTAAAATTTTAATTTACACTGATTTTTTACTTTTCCTGCTTGGTTGTTTGCTTATAACATTGCAATGGTGCCACTTTAGAAAACACTGGTTCAACAGTATCGTGCACCTAGTTGTAGCATTGACGTGACGATATTATTAGTTTAAATGCCGTTTGTAATTAAAGAAATAGAAAATAGCGAGAATGTGATGTTTGTTATTCTCAAAATGGTATATGGAAAAATTTGTTAATTACACCTAAACATATGGAAAGCAAGTAAGAATTTCAAAATGTCCTCGTGATGTAGGTAAATTTACAATTGATAGATAATTCCTTAATGCTTATGCACAATTTTCTTGTACGCATAGCACACAACTTTACAATAGAGTTATTCACGATCTGGAGTAACGAGCTGAGTAACAGGGTAAAAGTGCACTCGGCTACTCTTTCACATACTCAATACTTTTGCACGTATATTTTCTTTTTGTTCATCAAAATAATTTTAACTGAAAACAAAAAACAATTTTTTTAAATGAATATTTTGCTCTCATTCTAATTTTTATTTTTGATGAACGAAAATTGTCTCTCAACAATAAACAAGTTCAAACGTTTCTATAGAAATAGAAATAGTAAAAAAAGGTAAAAGTGTAAGATTATTTTACACTAGAAAATAGCTTGACTAAAAGGGTAAAAAAGTAACTTATATATAGTTTGTTGTTGGGGTTGTGCACTATTGCCCTGTTACTCAGGACGTTACTCCAGATCGTGAATACCCCTAATATTATAGAAAAATAATTGTGCAAGATATTAGAATAGCCAAATTTTAAAAAATAATTGTTTTATATTAATATTAAAATTTTGAAAATTGTTATTCGTACTCAACATATGTATTTCCCCAATAATATAATTTAAGTTTAAAATAAAGATAATTTTTTTTTTAAATAAATATTTTTATACATTTACCAAATTGTTTTGATGTTTTCCTTTCTGTTATCAAACAACAAGTGTGACTGTTTAATGTAGTGTATTTTTTTAGTGTACACATGAAAGGAAACTTACTCCCAAAAAATGTCAGTATGAAAAACTTAACATTCATCCTTCCCACTATAAATCACATTTTAAATAATGGGTCCTATACTTAGCGTCATCACAGTATTCGTACACGAAATTCTTTAAAAATTCTCTAAATATTTTGAAATTTCCAATAACGTAATGATCTCTCTGACCATGGATTAATATTCGATTCCCAACTTACTTAATTTTTCAATAATGATTCAAATAATTTAATTATAAATACCTGATCCGATTGACCTGTCAAATCTTCCCTGTTCATTTACTTCTTTTTTTTTAGGATTCATTTCAAAAGCCGATTTTGGTCCTTTTAAATTAAGCGTTTGGTATAATCCACCATATGAATACTAAGCAAATGAAATAAGTTATGAGCCATAAGGCTTAAAACGAATTTTTTGTACTTACTTGTATTGAAAAAAATATGCTAAATAGCAAAAGTATTTGCGAAAACATTTTGCTGTTAAAAGTAATGTTTATTTAAAGTTCTAATAGCGAACTGATTTCTTATTGATGCTGGCTGGAATATTAAGCTGAAAAAGTCTTCTTCGTTCTTATTAAATAATATGACTATCTATAAGAATTTTATGAAATATGCTAAGGTTAAAGTTCAGGTTAAAGCAATGATTATTTTCTGTTTTTATAATTTTCATTAGGAAGTACCCAGAGTCATCTTCGCTTTATTTGTACCACAACCAACCCTAAAGATTTCAATTTAAAGAAAAATATTCGAAAATAATTGTCTTAGATTATTCTGAATTTTATATAACTTTAAGGGGTATGAACACTGTAAACGCTTAAATTTCAGGTGGTTTTTATTATATTAATTAAGAAAAATTAACTTGACATATAAATTTAAAACTTTGTATATGTATTAATTGAAGTTAGTACTACATAAAAAAATTTTTTAACCGCGTTGACAGCATAACTTGAAGAGTTTTTGTCCGATCGACTTGATCCCAACGGCATTTTGTAGCAAAAATATGTCTCTACAGCAGGACGTAGCGGCTTTTTTTTTCATTTTAACTTTTTTTTTATGAACTATTATTGAGTGAAAATTTTGTGCAATTTTTTTTTTTTTTAATCGGTTGTAATTTTTTTGTAAATTGATATTTTCAAAATCCCCTACGTCAAGCTATAGTCATTTATATGCACTTTAAAAATATTTTTGGTTTTTTGGTATTAGACGCTCCGTTTTGCTGCATTGCTGTCAACGCCACTGGCATCAAATTTTTAGGCGCGTCATGTTTGACGGAGGACTGTGGCTAAACTCGATACCCAAAAAAACAAAAACAAATTTTTTCATGTAGTACTAACTTCAATTAATACATATACAAAGTTTTATATTTATATGTCAAGCCAATTTTTCTTAATTAATAAAATAAAAACCACCTGAAATAAAAAGCGTTTACAGTGTTCATACCCCTTAAAGAGTGCGGCTAAAATTATCGACCCACGTGAAAATTACGAGTTTTTTCCATTTGGTCATTACATATGTGAATAAATAATGTGTCAATCTGTAGAAATAAAATTTATTAATTTTTTTTTTTTTTTGGAAAAAACTATCGAGCTACCATTTTTCGATTAATTCAATTCATTCATTATCGTCAGTTCTTTATGTCATAAATTGCAGCGTCAATTTTGTAAAGAAAAAAGAAAAGAATTTAAAAGAATAAATAACTTATCAGGCCTGTTCCGTAATCCGCGTGGTTTTAATTGCTTTTCACTTAGGAGGCTTTTTGATGAGAATGGCGAGTCATACGATAAAAAGTATTAGAATCTTTTTTGTGGAGAATTACAGGTGCTACAAATAATATTAATTTATATTTACGAAAAAGTAACTGTTTCGGAAATATTCGTAAATATTCGAAAAGTACAACATATTTCTATTTCTTGGTTATAGTCCGGGAGCCGGCAATATTAAAAGTGCCGTCATCGCGGATTCTGAAATTTTTAATACAAAATGGTAGTTTACACTAAGACGAATAAGAAAAGCTTGGTCAGCATGGTTATAGCCTGGCAGAAATATTTTTAAATGATTTTTGAATTAGTAAATTTTCGGAATGTTTTGCCGTCATCGCGGATTTTGATCAATCTTAATATTAGTCGATGACAAATTTCATAACCATTCAGAAAAAATCCGGCCGACCAAATTTTTTTTGCCGAAAATGACCGGCAGACCTATTTTAATGGTGCTACAGTGGGTACAATTTCTTTGTTATCACGGAAATTTGTTTTTTTTTTTAAATTTACGTGTTTTAATGTCAAATTTAAAAATATCTTGGTATGCGAGCTTAGAAACTGCCGGAAGTAAAAGATATTGTAAAACTTTCTATTGAGTGGAAAGAAGCAGGTGTTTGCTTTAATGACCAGGAAAAGAAAACATTTTTTTTGATACCAATAGATGAAATGTGGTCCGAAATTCAACGTCTTTAAAATTTTTGCGACGAGATAAAATTTCCAAGCCAATAAAATTTCCAAATCTTTGCAAGCTAGCTCTTCATTTTTTAATATTGCCTCATTCCAATGCCTGATTCCAATTCTGAGCGTATATTTTCTTTAGTTACTGATATCAAAAATAAAAAAAGGAATTAAATGGGAAAAGATTTACCTAATGCTATATCCATTTCACGCTCTGATTTTGTATTTAACAAAAAATTTGTATTTATGTCTTTTTAAAAATACGCTTTAATATGCATTTAAATGAATTAAACTGAAAAATCCTTGCAGTAAATGTTATGTTGCTGTTTAATTGTACTAAATTTTTTTTTATACCCTACACCCAGGGTATATTCACTTTGTCCTTCCGTTTGTAACACAGAGAAGGAGGCGTGGCAGGTATAGAAAAGTATATATATTCCTGATCAGCGTCACCTCCTGAGTCGATATAGCCATGGCCGCCTGTCTGGCTGGGTGACTGGTTGGCTGGCTCTGTGTTGAAATACACTTTATGGGAAAACTGAGCAAGATAATTCAATGAAATTTGGTACACTGCCTCGTCGGGGGATTGAAAATGAGACGCCTACCGCCCATACAAAAAATATATTCAAAATGTAATTTCAGGAGTATTTTTCACGTCAATGCAACCAAAATACTCATAGATACTAAGAATTGTAAGCGCAAGCTCTGAGAAAAACTGAGAAAATTCGGACAATAGGGCGTGGCAGCTATAAGCAAAAGCTTCAAAACGCTA
Source organism: Calliopum simillimum (assembly GCA_951812925.1). Lineage (NCBI taxonomy): Eukaryota > Metazoa > Arthropoda > Insecta > Diptera > Lauxaniidae > Calliopum > Calliopum simillimum. The sequence goes on along the minus strand of OX638372.1, from coordinate 15,991,085 downwards.
TACTGAAAGCGTTTTTTTGAGATGTTCGGACCAAATTTGACTCAGACACTAAGAATCATAAATGAAAGCTCTCAACGAAAACTGGGTGAACTCGGACAAGAGGGCGTAGCACCTCCCATATGAGCAAAATTTTAAAAATACTGCAGTGTAGGGTATTTAATGTTTGGCCAGGCCAAATTTTACACCCTTACTAGTTTATTTTTGCAAACAATTGGTGCAATAAATAAAATTATTTATGTTCAACTTGTAAATTTTAGGTTCTATTAATTATATTTAAAAGTGGTAATTTTTGGCCAAAAAAGGTAAATTTTATGTAAATTGTGGTATTTTTTAAATCATTTTACTGGCAACACTGCTATGGGCTACTTTTTATATATTCTAAAATATTTTTTGTGGAAAGAAGAAAAAACTACCTTTCACAACAAAGAAAAAAAAAAAAAATACCAAGATGATATCTTTAACAGTTCACAAATTTTATAATTTTATATTAGTACAGTCAAATTGTACGATGACCTAGAAAAAATTTCGCACTTCAATTTTTTTTGCTTAATGTTTTTAGGACCACTAAAAAGCTTAACGTCAAAAAGGTGACCTCCCACCCTTGCGCATTAGCCGCCATCTTGAAATATGTTTGATTCAATTTATCTCGTTTCCTATTGGTCGCACAGACAAAAATTTTAAACAAAAATTACGGGCAATAAAATTTTACGTTTTTTTGATCTGGGACGCGATATCCATAAGTTGATATTTTGAGCGGTACAGGCTGCCAAAGTTACAAAAAATCATTTTTTTTATTTGCACCCACTGGGTGTTGATTTTTCAAAAAGTTGTGATAACATAATTTGTAGCGCTTGCAAAAATAGTGTTTAAATTAAGTGATTATCTCAATTGTTTCTCGAGTTATTAAGTATTATGTGATCAATGTTCAGATAAAAAACAAACAATAATTTTTTTTTTTTATTTTTAACTTGTAATAACTCGAGAACCAATTGAGATAATAATCATTTTATTTAAAAACTATTTTGCTTTTTTTTACAAGCGCTAAAAATTTTGTGGTCCCAACATTTTGAAAAATCAACACCCAGTGGGTCAAAATGGAAAAAAACCGATTTTTTGTTACTTTGGCGGCCTCTACCGCTCGGAATATCAACTTATGGATAACGCGTCCCAGATCAAAAATACGTAAAAATTTATTTTTGTCTGTGCGACCAATAGGAAACGAGATAATCAAATCAAAAATATTTCAAGATGGCGGCTGAAGCGCAGGGGGGGCGAGGTCACCTTTTTGGTTTTAGGCCTCTACAGTGGTCCTAAAAACATTAGGCAAAAAAAATTGCAGTGCGCAATTTTTTCTAGGTCTTTTTACATTTTTACGTACATTTTAGGATATTTTTACTGTACTATAACTCGAGAACCAATTGAGATAATGACTTCAATTAAAAATTATTTTGCTTGTTTTTGCAAGCGCTACAAATTATGTCATAACAACTTTTTGAAAAATCAACACCCAGTGGGTGCAAATGGAAAAAAATGATTCTTTGTAACTTTGGCAGCCGCTCAAAATATCAACTTATGGATATCGCGTCCGAGATCAAAAAAACGTAAAATTTTATTGCCCGTAATTTAATTTAAAGGCTTTTGAAAATTTGTATTTACATACACAAGTTTGTTTTAACATTTATTTTATACATTCAATGATAATTTCAAATAAGTGATGTAATGCGGACCACCCCATATTATATACAATACGTGTATAACAACTCTGAATATTTGTACACCTTAAAAAGCCAATAACATGTGTGACATACCCGAGTTCATGTAATATGGAGTACTATTTTAATATGGAGTACTATTTTACCAATGAGTCGGTAGCCCTTATTACCTTTTCATTTGTTAGTATGAATTGGGTTGGTCTTATTAAAAAAATTTCTTTAATAAGCCTATACAGCTATTTTATAGCAAAAACAATCTAAAATAAAATAACAAAAAATGTGACTAACGGTACTATTTCAGGAAATGAACAGGGTGATCCACATTACCCGACACTTTTCTTTTTCAGCTATTTTTAGGTACTTTCAATTTATCTTGCCTCATGCTTGAAAATGTTAATATTTTAGTTTATGAATGACCAAATAGTAAAAACAATAGAACAACACATACAAATAAATTGACCAAACTAACCTACCACCATTACTTTGGTAGAAATTGGCAAAAAGGAAAAAGGTAACCACATTCCCTAACTTACTCTCTTTTGTGCTTTCGGACAAATATAACAGAAGCAATCCACTGATAAATCCTGGCACACCACAAGCTAAAATAAAGGAACTTCAAATGACAAATTTTGATTGATGAAAACCAAAGCAATTACAGGAAAAAATATTCCAGTAACAGCGCTGATGAAAGCATCTGATAAAATTGCGCGATTCCGATAACGTTGGCAATAAAATTCACCCAAATAAGCAAAAACTGTAGCTGCACCTGCAGGAAGCCTACCGGGAGAAAAATATTACATATATATAAAATTCAAGCATTCATATTTATAAAATTCAAAATTTACTTACAAAAACCCAATGATAGATCTCATTAAGGCTAATGTTTCAAAATTTGGTGCAAAACTAGAAAGAAAAGTTACAAAAAATCCAAGCAATATTGTTCCCTGCGGTTGAGAACTTAAGACGAAATAGCATTTCAGCGCTGGTAAGGCAAAACTATTGCCCACGGACTCCAACACCATATTATTCAAAACGAGACCAGAGAAGATAATAACAAATTAGTTGAATCGTCCAAAACCTACAGAAAAGTCCTTGTTTTGTTATATGATGCAACAACAAAATAAAGTCAAGACAAAACTTACTTGTTCCAGTGCTTCTTCAATAGAAGTTGTGCTAGCTATATCCGGTTTGGCCATTGCAATAATTTCACATTAACAAGGCACTGGCTACCACTGCTACTCGATGACTTTCGACAACGAGATGAGAAGTGCATCAATTTTCAGTTTTTCAGTGGATATACATACGTACGATTGCAAACTTTTAAATGTTTTTCTCAAAAAATCTTAGGATGCCTTATGACATTACCTATTGTTTACCTTGCCAAAAACTTAACTCAACAGTTTTGCGCGCTTCAAATAATTCAAAATAGTGGACGTCTCAAAATTGTATTTGATTGTGTTGGTCTTTTTTTTCAATTGGGCTATTTGTCATTAAATTTGTGGTGCAGCCGTAATCATAGGCACATATTAAGATACTGAATACATTTCAGTGACGAGATCCGTAATAAAACACTTGCAAGTTCAGCAACTTCAAATCTTCTGCTGAAGCTGAACAAATCAATTATTTAATTATTAGCGAAACAATTTTTGCAACTAAATAAAAATACAACATTTGAACTATGCGGACTCAAATGGATAACAAAAGTTTTTGGAATATCATTCACAATATAATTGGTGAAATCTGGTTTTGAACAGAACCAAATAAAAAGATTAAAGCAAAATAGTAAGCCTCTTTTTAACTGCCTTAAGTATACAATATTAGTTTTTTTTTTATTCGAAAGGTTGTTAAGAGCGCTAGTGTACAAATAAGTCCTTGAAAAGTGGGCGTGGCAACCCTCCTAACTGGTTACTATTCACAGTTTGTTTGCTGAAGTTTACCGTTACGTTGTTATTAAAGTATGATTAATTTAAAAATAATTTTTTCGATAGTAAAAAACCTATAAATTATGAAAACGTTAGTTGGCCTCATTTGTTCCAGTCGTAACTATTGGGTTGCCAGGTATAAACAGGTAAGACGATACTAGCGATTGTCACTAATTTGTTTTATAAATAAACTATATCAAAATAAAGACATTCTATAGGCTCTATACTTGCCTAGATTGGTATATAATTTGTTTCTTAAAAGAATGAGTGCAATGTTTAAAAAAAATTCAATTTTAATTGATCATACCCTTGACAAGAATTTTTTGAGCCAACCACTTGCGATATATTTTTTAACATATTAGGCGTGTTTCTTTTGACGCGTATATACAATTGTGGTAATTTTCAAATTGCGATAACTTATGAACGGTGAGTCGTATGATAAAAAATCCAAGAGCCTTTTTCATTGAGAACCACATGTTCTTCAAATAATTTTAATCTTTTGTAAAAAAAAAATAATTATTTAGAAGTTATTTAAAGAAAAGTGATTTTTTGCCGTTTATCGGCGCTTAACCAGTTTTTATAGAATAACTCCTAAAAAATAAATTTTTTTTAAAATAAAATGAAAAGTTTTTGTAGAGAACGTGATTCTCCACAAAAAAGTTCCTTAGAGTTTTATTGTGCGACTCACTGTTCATGAGTTATCGCAATTTAAAAATATCCACAATTGTATATACGCGTCAAAAGAAACACGGCTATTAACTTTGATATAAAACAATTTTCATCTATTAAACAGATAGGTGCAGATCTCTCCTTGTTCGTATTTCTTGAGATAAAAATTAAATGATGAATTACTCACAGATTACAGAAAGCCCTTTTTTCGAACCATCTTAAGCACCGCACCGTATGTTTAAGTTAAATTTTCGCCAAACACCAATTCAGGCGAAATAATTATTTTTATTATACATACTCGTATATTTGTTTACAGTCGAATATCAGTTAACAATTCATTGATTTCAAAGAAGTTTAAATATTGCAACTATGTATTTGCATTACGTAGGCATGTTAGGCATTTGCCGCAAATCATTGCTTTTCATTTACCACGGTTTCCTGCTGCTCTTCCGCTATAGGTGCATCCAATTCTGTGAGTTGTTGCTGCTGCAGTTCCAGTTGTTGCTGCTCTGCTTGGTGTTGTAATTTAAGTCTCTTCTTAGCCTGTATATCAGCTAAAGTTTGTTCAATGGAGCGCATATCTTTCTTATTTTTACTTGGCACAAAACCATAATTTAAATTTGTTTCAGTTTTACGAGCCGCCTCCAGCGCTGCATCCTGCCCAATTAAATGTGCATACTTATCCTTATAGTTACTCGTTGGTTTTATATCAGACTCTGCGGGTTGTTGAGTAGCAGCTAAAGCAGCGGAAGCACGTGCTTGTTTCCTCTGTTCGGACTCAAGTTCCCGCTGTTGCTTTCGATGTTCAGCGTATTCTTTGGCTATTTCCTCATTCCAACCGTCACCATTGCGACGTGCAGCAATTTCATCTTCTGATGGGGCGTGTTCTTTCTTATAGACAACAGAGTGTCGATTGATATCTTCGCGTCCGAAACTCATGGCAATGAAACCGCTAAATTCAGCTACTTCATGGATGACACCACGATGCACTTTATCCAATGGTTGAAATTCAATGTATGGACGCTCATCGTTAGCAAAACGTTCCATTCGTTCTCCAACATATTTACGAAATCGCAGCAGCTCCTCTTTTTGTTTGTTCTTCATGCGTTCTGCAAGTTCTTTTTGTCTTTTGATGAGCTTTTTCTCCTCTTCATTGGCTGTGGGCGGTTTGTCCATTGAATTTAAAATAGAATTTAAAAAATCCATATTTGCATTTGAGTTTTGTGAATTCCACGTAAGGGAGCGGAAAAATTTTTCCTACTACTGTATATTTGCTTTTCGTCGATTCTTTATTTTTTTTTCATGCAATTTGATTTTATAACTCAATAATGGACATGGAAAACAGATTTGTTTACTATGATTCAATGTGTGCGACTGACAAATGTTTTTCCTTAAATTTTCATTGGGCTCGTTGAGTGACAGCTGTTTCGCCGTCACTTCAGCGTTGAATAAAATGCACTGAAAATGAAAATTTTTACAACTTTTCAATGGCAACTCTATTAAGTGTACCAAACAAATGCGATGCCTAAGAGCTGGTTCACACGACAAACTAAACTGTCGGGCGATAGTACTTTTTGCAGGCAAACGGAGGGACGGCAAAACCGATATCAATTTTTCAACTTAATGCCATTAATTTCATAAAATCAAAAAAACTTTCATGGAGACAGAGCCAAATTTTAATCATTTGTACTGTCCCTTTATGGACTTACTCCAATAATTCCGTTGGTTTTGCGAAATGGATCCAAAAAAAGTTGTTCAGAGTAGTCCTACGAATCTTACATTTTCCGGTGTTCTACCAATTCCCAACCAACCTGTATATGGGCGATAGTCGATTTGAAATAACGCACACAATTATATAAAGCAAAAAATAGAAACATAATAACGCCTACATTTTTGAAGAAATAAAGCCCACATATAAAGCACATTCCATATTCGCCTCAATCGATGAGATATATAACCAAGGGACGCAAAGAAGCACTGGAGCAATTTTTTGAGGTTTGTATTGTTCACAGACAGTAGCTTTGACGAATTTAGAAGTTAAACGGCAGAGTAATTTAACCAAAAATTCTATTTATCTCTTCGCTTCCGGATGACGAGATGTATACAGATTTTTTGGTTGAATTACGCTGCCGTTCAACTTCTAAACTCCAAAAAATTGCTCCAGTGCTTCTTTACGTCTCTTGGTTATATATCTCTTCGCCTCTATTGATATTTTAATTGGCCAATTAAATGCTGCATGTGAACCCGGTATCTTCGGTTCTAACTTGGAAGATTAAGAAAAATTTGGTTTAAAAAAAGACGATTACTCATAAACTGGACTTAAGCATTTTATTGTTGGAATTATAAAAAATCACATAACATACATTTTCACATTAATATCTTAGTTATATACATATCTGTAAAAAACAATTTGGCTACTTTTTCTTTAAATATTTTAAGCTTTTATTTTATGTTTAGAAATTCTTTTTTTTTACTCGAATATTCGAAATGTCCTTCGCTTTTTCCATATAACGTGCAGGACGTAAGTATTCCATAAAGACCAAATATAAATGACACATAGAAACGACTAACAGAAAGGACCACACCCCACTTTTTAAATATGCATAAAGCTGCTCACCAAGTGTGGTATGAGGTTCATCAAGCACACGCTGATAAACTCTCTCCGTTCGTTGGGTAACATTTTCCCAGTTATAAAGTTTTGCGACAATTTCATTGCATTTAAACGGACACAACACAGCGTTAGTACCGTCGTCAGTAATAATATCATCTGTATGCGTAGTTTTTGCATTTGAAGACTTTTTGGAAGATTGAGGCATTGTTTGGCAGTGTGGCTTATTATACTTTTCGGAAAACGTTTTTGCTTTATGGCGTTTGCGTGTTACTCTGTTGATTTCTTTATTATTAAAAGATAAGTTTCCATTGCTTACATACGTAACGTGTCCATTACTGGGGTGCTTATTTAAATTTGTTTTATTTAAACGCATGGAATTGCTATATCTAGAAATTGCTTTGAGAACACCTGCGTGTATGGAATCAATGTCTGGTTCAGTTAGTATTATTAGACTTGACGGTAGGACTTCAGGAATTCCACCTACACGAGTTGATACTACTTGCAGGCCACACGAAGCAGCTTCAACAATAGCCATACAATAGGCTTCCGTAAGTGACGTGTTAACAAATATATGACCACGTACAAGAATATCGCGAACTTTTGAGTGCTCAACTGCTCCAATGATGTCGACACGTTCTTGCATATTTGCTTTTTCACGAATTTCTTCAAGTAAATCCCGTTTTGGCCCATCACCGACAATGATAAATTTTATATTTGGCGTATATTTAAAACGAGGTATAACACCTACAAGTAGATCTATGCCCTTACGATAGACTAGACGTGATGCAACGACTATATTAACTGCGAATCGATTTGTATTATCAAAATGTATCTTATGCTAAAATTTTACTTACTTGTACCATCTTGAGGTCTTTGAGAGGGATCAGGAGTAAACATAACAGTGTCAACTGCATTTGGAATAACGGAAACTTTTTCTTTGGATACGCGTGCTCGTAACACTGTGTTTTCTTTTCCTGTAAGAGTTGAAAAAAATGTGGTTTTTTATTATGATAATATCCGGACATATTTTACCAATGTGTGAAACACATATGCAGTGGTTGACAGTAGACAAGTCAATTTCAAGCATTTTATTGGTAAAGACAGCTGACAAATCAGCAAATCCAAACAGACTGTGGTCCGTGAAAACTGTCTGTAATAAGTATTAAAAACATTAGTTTAAAATATTTTTTTTTTTTCGCTAATGACAGTGGCTGAGGATTTTTTTATTAGATTGTGTTCAAGATTTATACTCCTTGGAATTTAATAAAAATGTATTAAGCTCACCCTCAAACCCAGCAACTTGCCAATGACCATTGCCTCATGTGCCAAAGCACTAAATGCTGAATGTCCATGAACGATTTCTATCCGCTCTCGTAGCAAAACACAACGTATAAGCGGGACATTGCACAGGACGGTAGGTAAAATGCATTGATTATAAAATACTTTTATGGGCAAATAGTAAACCTTGAGACCATTTGGAATATAGCGTACACCTTTGCAATCATTGTAGGAATGTGTTAATATGATAACCTATGAATAAAAATTATATAGTATGTGTTTCTAATTTGCTTGGGTTTATTACTTTGTGTCCATGGTTAAGAAGAATTTGCGTCAAGTTGAAAATATGCTCTTCTACGCCTCCTATGCTAGGATAAAAAAAATCTGACACCATACTGAAAATAAAGAAATTATGAAGAAAATTTTTTGTTGTTATTTGAAGAATAAATTTAAATATTACCATATTCGCATAATTTTTGTAAAATAATTTTAACTTAAACTTAACAGCGTTATTTCTATTTTAATGAAAAAAAAAAAAAAAAAACATTTGATTTCAGTTGCCAATTTCAGTAGGGCGTATTAAATGATCAATAGGGCCTATTCAACGTTAACCCAATCTGTTAAATCTTTATAGTGCTGCCAGACCGAGATTGAAAGTTGTGAAAAAATTCAGTTTTTTTTTTCAAAGAAAAAACTGCTTATGAAAGCGCCCAGATAGAAAACATGATGCAAGCTTGTTTCGAAAGAAATGCTTTTGCCAAATATGTTTTTGTCTTAGAGATAAAGGTTTCTCATCTCGACATAAGTTGTTGTGTCAAGGAGAAAAACCAGTTTATTTTATCGACTTTAGTTATTTTGCTAAAAGCAATTTACAAAATTTTGTTATTGCATATGCTTGAATGTTTTTTGCTAAGGTTAGATTGGTACGGAAACTAAGTCGTACGACCAAAACATGTTCTAATAAAAATAATGTCGTTTTCCATTGGGAAATCTAGATTTTGCTCTCAGATCAAAAATTGTTCTTGTCGAATGGAACACGCAAACAGAGCAAACACTTTGCTTTTGCTGGGGCGGATGACGGGTACAAATGTTTTGACATTTGTAGTAACAAACAAGGTTGTAGTAGTGCATCGTCAATTTATTTGACGTTTGCAATTAGAAAATTAAAAACAATCAAAAATAAATAAAAAGCTCTGTTTACATTAACTTTAATTTTATTTTTAAGGAAGAAAATAAAAATGAAATGCTACATTAATGATATATGTATATGTTTCGTATTTAAATCATAATCGAAATCTACTCAATAGTTTGTCCAACGAAGTATACGTTGTTGGTTTGTCTTTTCAATTTGATTTAACATTACTATTTCCCAGTTTTACTCTGATTTAACATGCGCCTTGTTTCCTTCTGCGGATAGTAATAAAAGAAACAGCCATTTGGGACAGATACCTAAAAGCCTTTGTGCAAAATTGGACCGTGTGTCACTCAATTCGAGTAGCAGCTGCTGTGTTTCGGCGAGTTCTTGTAGAGCGCCATTCGCAACCTGTCGTCTGCACAGCTTGAGTCAAAGCTAGCTATCGCAATATTGTGTGCGTCGTTGGGTATCCGTATTTTCCCATGATTGTTTTTTTGTTATTTTACGTTGTTTTGTCATTTCTGGAAAAACCAGGACTTGAAGAATTGTTTGGCCAGTCGAAGACATCAATTGCTAACACCAATTTCATTTCCAATTTGAAAATAAAAGCATTAATTTTGAATTTAAATAATGTTTGAAATGTAGGTTGACTTTTAAGAAAATAATAAATATTTTCAAATTGCCAAATCATGACATTTGCCCTAAATGCTTGTAATAGTGTGAGTGCGAGCAAATGAAATCTGAGAAAAAATCTAGATTTGAAAAAATTGATCTGAGATCAAAAAATTTTGCTCTAGATTTCCCAATGTAATAGATTTTGATCTAGATCAAAAAAAGATTGATTTTTTTTTGCCCAATGGAAAACGACATAAGTATAATAGTTTTTTAATATTCATCACTTTGCATTAGTCGCACGACTTCATCTGATGCAAACAATATATTTTGATCGCATCAGATGAATGTCACTCTTTCTGAATGTCACTTTTTTCCTTTCGTTTTGAATGTGAATGTGACATTCAGAAAGAGGGCAGAACAAATGCAGAATTTTTTTAAAAGACGAAAACGCTGTATGTTTTTCAATTATAGGCGTTTTTCGTATTTTGTTCAGAGTAGAACTCTATTGGAAGCCGGTTAAATTGTCGAAAAATTCAAAACAATTATTAAAATTATTTTATTCAACTTCAAAATAACCAGCACAGTTCAAATTCAATTTTGTTTTTATTTTATTTCATTAATTTTTCAATTTTGATGTGCTCCATCTTTAACCCTGAATGCTCGGTCGTTTCATTCTGAGCTCATAGAGCGCGTTCTGATTTCACTCTGAACAAAAAAACAAACACAAATTTATGCTCTGATGTCTCTGAACAAAAAAAGAAACACAAGTTATATTTTGAAAAGAGAAAAACGCCTTTTGAGTATATGTATTTTGTTTTTTAACCCACAAAATTGCTTTCAAACGAAAACATGAAACGAATGAAAAGTGTGGCATCACTGCCGTTGACAGCTTTATAATTTTTTTCTACCTTATTGTCAAACAAAAGGTTTTCTTCGATGGTCAGGAAATGCAACATCCAAGAGCAAAAATGGATGAAATTAAGTCCAAATTTATGGATTTATTGCATAAACAGGTAATTAAAGTCAAATTTAACAATTCAACTAATAGAATGTGAATACATTAAGTTTTTTGTGTCCTTTATTTGAAGACAAATCGACAAATGAAAATACCTGCGATGGGATTCTCGGATTATTTTATTCAAAGTGTTACTGCAGAACCTACGGATGCTAATAAATCATCACAAGTTGATGGTAGTGTAGACAGTGAATCTACAATTGCAGCAATTGAAAATGCACAAAAATCAGATCAGGAAATATTAGAAAGTATTGAAGGCATATACTTTAAAGCAGAAAGTGATCCACAAATGTATGAACTTCGGGTAAGTTCAAGGAAGTGAATCATTTCATATTATAGTTTAATGAAAAGAATATGGAAGCAAAAGAATAATATAAATTTAGGTAGCTCTTAAATGAGGTACATACATAGAACAAAGGTGAGCCCAATATTTCAAGTTTTCAAAATTTCTCGGAATTACAACACCCATGATTTCTTTTTTTTTTCTACGCAACCAACATAAAACCACTACCTCGCATCAACTTTGGGTTCAATTCTTGTGTGTATAAAAAAAAAAAACAATTTTTCATGAGTCTTGTAGTTCCGAGAAATTTTTGAGTTTGTTGTAATCGAGCCAAAAACAGTAAAAAAAAATTTTTATGGTTGTTGTAGTTCCGAGAAATTGGGAAAATATTGTATTTTTTGTAGACGAGCCAAAATTCTACGCTAACTGCGGTTGGTTCAGTGATTTTGAAACGGTGACACCTTTGGTGTATGATGTGGTATAGGGAATTTTCATTGAGCTATACGTTTGTTGCTGCATTTTTATTTTATTAATCAAATATTTATAAATAAACTCGGATTTTCACACAAGTTTGAAGATAGACTATCAATAGCAAAAAAGCTTAACGTTGCTTTGCCATCACTTGGGATAGTTAGGATTTAAAGACTTCTGTGGCCAAAGACATTGTCATCACCAATTTTAACATTTTAGAAATAAATTTCTTGCAATAAGCATATATTTTATACAAGTGATTTGGGTTACTACAAGTTTTAACATTTCAACACCTTGAACAAAAAAGTGAAACGTCGCAAACATTAAAGACTTCACCCTAATGCACATCTGTTCTGGTCAACTCTCACAACGGAAGTCGTAAGAACTACAGCCATGATCAAATAAATAGCACACTTTTTTTAAGCTTAAGAAAAATTATTTTTATTTCAAGGAACTTATTTTTCTAAAATTAAGACGATGTATACACTTAACTTAAATTATCACCAATTCAGTTAACAAACAAAAATTTGAATAGAAATAAAAAACTAGGAATTTTATAAAAGAAATAGCACATATAGCCTGAAATTTAAAAAAAAAATTTAAAAAATTTTGATAATTTGTGGACTGCAGCCCAAGAAGCTTGGTACTCCCTCCCTAAAAATAGGTGTCAAAGGCTTGCGGAGAGCATGAGCCAAAGATGCGAAGCTGCTATACAAAATAAAGCCTTTATTACAAAATATTAAATATTTATAAACATTTGCAGACAAATTTTGTAAAATTCTAATATTAAAAAAAAAATATTCACAATATCTTGTATATGTGCTATTTATATGCTCAACAAATTAAGGCTATATAGTTTGAAAGTTAAAGTTCATATTTACGAAGTGTTTATTGCATGGTTAAAAATTAAGTTTTTTCTTATTTAAAAAGAAGTTTCATAACTGAAGTAAGAATTAGTCATAGTCACGCGTAAACAATATTTTTATTTGCCACCTGCTTATTTTTATGTAAGAATTTCTTCTGTGTTTGTGATTTAGATTTTTAATAGCTAAGACAATACTGTGAAATCTTCACAAGAAGAAAAGGGGAATTTTTTATTAAAAATCACATAACAAGCACTTGTTCTACAAGCGCTTACAATGCGATGTTTGAATAAATTTGTGTTGTTTCATGTTTTTCGTGCAGTAAGCACTTCATAGTGTCTATTCGTAAGAATAAGATAAACGTTTAAGCCTTAGGATCAATGTGGAAATTAAACTAAGTTTTAACGATTATTAAATCAAGTAAAATATACAACATAATCATTATTGCTATAAAATATATTATTTATAAAAATATTTCTACAATTTAAATTGAAAATAAGATGGTTAGGGTTGTAGGAATAATGTAATTCGGAGTGAAGTGTAAACTGCAAAGAAGGGCATTTTGAATTAACTGCATAAGAACTCTTCCTAATCTACAATATTGATTTGAAATTTTTTTCCCAAATGACGGAAAGAGATTTGTATATCTCGAAATGTTCATTCAGTAAAGTTTCTAACTTAACTTGCAGTTTATGCTGAATTGAAGTCAAGTGTGAAATATGTCTTTTGTTAATGCTCTGTGTTTATTAATTTATATACATATCTATTTGCCAACAGAAAGTGCTTAGCAACGGTGTCGAATTTCAACTTATTGATGAGGCCATCGCTCAGTTGCGTTTGCAGCATAAAGTACTCTCAAAGCAGGTATTACAAAATATACTCGAACAACGAAGCGCCTGCAATGATGAGTTTTCTGCTATCAATGAAATACAAAAAGAATTAGAAGAGTCACTATGGACATGTAGAAAAGTTCGATCATACTTAAACTATGCAAAAATGAATTTGACAACTACAAGTCTAGAAATTTTGGCATCGTATCGTAAACGAGAAATACTTAAAGATCTTCTTAGCACGCTTAATGCTATTAAGAATCTGGTAATAAAATATTTTTATTGCATATTGTATGAGTGAATATTTTAAAAATCTTTTTTTTTACATTCGCAGAAATCAACTGATGTGGAAGTTCAAAAATTATTAAATGAGTATAACTACTCTGGAGCAATAGGGTTGCTTTTGAAATGTAAAGACTCAGCTGCGCAATATATGGAATACAATTGTGTGCAATCTTTGATAAAAAAATTACAAGAAACATTGTTACTAACTGAATATCAGCTAGATACAGTTTTAAACGAGGTATGAAAATGTGTTTTATAAATTGGATTTCATATTTAAAATTGCAAAAAATTTCCTTTTTAAAAGATGGTTTTAAGCTACGATGTGCGAAAGTATGCAAAGTTGCAAGAAGCTTATAAACTATTAAATAAGTCTCTAATAGCAATGGATCAAGTAAGATATTTATTTTTCTTTTTCATTGTAGTAAGAATCACAATTATATTTCATACTCTTCTCTTTGCAGCTACATATTAGTTTCATTTCTGCAATTCATTCTTCAGTTAATTCTGTTTTACGTGGATATAGTGATCCGAATATTGAAGAAAATCTTAAATTTTTATACGAACAACTTTGTGAACAAGTTAAAGCTGATAAATATATTCCATGTCTCATAAGCCTATGTAAAACGTTTTGGACTATATTGGCGTCTTATTATCAGATTGTCCTGTGGCATCAAAACTACAAGTTGTATCCACTTGATTTAGAAGATTCTCCTGATTGCTACATACAAGAGAAATTAAAAAAAGGTCAATCGCGTATTTGGAATGATATACAATCGAAAATTTGTGTTTATCTGCAAAGTTCAAAATTGAAAACATTGAAATATGAACAATTTATTCAAGTACTATCCGTAATACAACGTTTAAAAAAGGTGGGCGCAGAATTTTGTGGTGAAAATTCAGAAAAACTTATTGGTACAATGCAAATGCAAAGTGAAGAATTTTTCTATCGCTATCATTTATCGTGCTTGGATGAGACTTGTTTATTCTTGGACAATGAATCTTGGACCGTTGTGGATTCTTTTGCAAATATCTTACAGCTGCAAGTAAGTGTTGCATAATAACATGACCATAATATAAATATGAATTATGCATGCATATTTTAGGAATTTCGTTCTGTACGTAATACCTTGCGACGTCATAAGTCTCCGCCAGTTGCATTACTGGTGTCTTCCGCTAATAATTCACCAGCGAGCAATAATAACTGCGATGAGTTGGTATCAGTGCATTCGCAGGATGGTGCGGGTAGCTCGATTTATGGTTCCTGTGGCTATTTTTTACGTTTTTCTGAGAAGAGTTCACCATTCGATGGTGGGCTAGATGCTGCCATGTTAGAGGAAGACATTCTTTCTGGTATTGTAGACGAAGCATCATGTTACTTTTCGGAGGAAAGTGATGATGAACAAAAAAGCATGCAAAGCAAATTTGATGATGAAGTAGGCAACGTTGAAAACCAGTAAGGATGCAAAATATTTTTTTTTTTTATATATAAATCAACGTTATAAATGTTTTTTAATTTTTAATCCAATTTAAATTTGCAGACAAATGATCGTGAATAATACTTCCCTTAATGTTTTGCGTTGCATTGGCCGCTATTTACAAATGTGCAAATTATTGCATTGTATTTCACCTAAAATAGTTGCTAGCATGTTGGAATTGCTAGACTTCTATGCGTATGCAGTACATGAGATTTTTGGAAAAGATGCTGTAAGTTCATATCTACCTTTGGCTTGATATACTACATACATTTCTAAATATATTATTTTCAATTTTAGTGTGTGCAAATGGAAAAATTCTACACCAAAAAAATAGAGCAGAAACTGCAGAATGTTGCTAACAATATTATTCCTAACATAAAAATTTGGCCTCTAAATTTTACTTCTTTGGTAAAGCATAAAGAAAAAATAAATTGCTTTCATTGTGGAAGACAACTATTTGAAATTATTGTAAAAAGAGATAGAGAAGAGTGTTTCCTTGCTTACAGAAACAACTACATACAACAGAATTTCCATATCTGAGTGAGACTTATCTTTTTGAAAATAAATTAAGTAGAAAGTCTCCAAAATGTAGATGTCTCTGACTTGAGCTGAAAACTAAATACATCTTTTATTATAATTGATTGATAGTTATCTTACGCAACAGTTGGCTATATTTTAAATCTCTTAAATACTTTGAAATGTCCATTCTTTTCAGATTAACAATGAGTTAGCCAATCCTGATATGCTTTACGGCCTATCGCAACGTATAGTAGCTGTAGAGAGTGGTTATTGTATGGCACAACAATTTAAAACGTTACATCATTATTTGAATCACCTTTTACCAGTTAATGAACGCCATATGTTGTCGACATATTTTGGTTACATTGATTACATGTCAGACATAGCGCGTCCCGTTTACACCTGTGTAACATCACGCATAATTGATTTGCAAGCAATTTTAGCTTTAATGGGAAAAGTTAAATGGGATGTTAATCACGTGAGCGTCCAACATAACAATTATATCGATATAATGAATAGAGTATGCTCATTTCAAATTACAATACTTCATTTTAAATTCTATTAACACAAATCGAACAATTTTCAGAATATACAAAATTTTGCAATGCGCTTGGAAGAAACTAGTAAAGAAGTATCAATACCATCAGAACAAGTATGGAATTCGATGGCTCATGTAGCTACACATTTGTTAATTGAAGGGTAAATATTTAAAGATCCTTAATTAAAAAAAAAAACTTTATTGAGATTAAGTCCCTATTGCGTATGGAAATGCATTCTGGCATCAATGCCAGTTGGCATCAAAGGTAAAGGGAAATGATTCAGGTTTCCTTATGTTAACCGAGCTATGCGTAGATAATACATTTATTGGAGAAAATAATACTTCTTTCGAAAAAATAAGTTCCAATAATTTGAAATAATCGTCATATCGAAAATAGTGCCTCAAATTAAAAATGTTTATATACCAGTTTTGAAATTTGTTAAAATATTTTCCATGCGACACCAAAATTTTTCCAATTCATCCACGGGTTCCGAATTTATATCGGTTTTTATAAAAGCCATATCCGGAAGTTCCAATACTTTTACCTCCGAAAATAGATCTGAGCGACACAGGCTGTGAATAAAAATTTCCCGGAAATATTTATTCGCGATAACCCCCTACATATTTTTATCATAATTTTGGAACACTTCATATTTTCCACCAATTCAGTTCATTCAAATTAAAAAAAAAAAAAAACATCTGGTCAAGTGCAGTTCCATAATATGGCGATGAAAATAGCTACTGACATCTTCGGATGCCGACGACATGCGAATTTTCCGATGGCATACGCAATAGGGGCCTTATACTTCGAACCCTGCTGTTAACACTAACAAATGAATAAATATCTTTACAATGCGTTTCCATCGGAGATTTATCTGTGCTGAGATTTCTAAATCACATCGTTAAATCCTACCCGTTTCCACCGGCCGAAAGAGATTTATTTTGAACAGTAAATGTCAGAAGCAGTAAAATTAAAGTGGTTTTCCCTCTCTTCTTAATATTTAACTTTCATTTGCATTGTTTTTAATGCCGATTGTCAAAGTAAAGAGGCGCTACTTAGTCGAAAATAGGCTCCAAATGGTGAAAATAAATTTTCTTGATTTTTTCTGCTTTGTATGTTGAACCTGCTGAATCGTGATTGGCCCTTCAGTAAACAAACAGATAAGGCTAGACGCATGAAATTTGGTACAGATAAAAAAAATATTACTAAGTTATCTGGGATTAAAAATGGGCGTGATCGGTTAAATTTGATTTAAAAATTTATACAATTGAGGAGTGTTCGCACCAAAGGGCCTAAGTACCATTTTCGAGGCAAAAGTTGTGTCATAATATGAATCGGGTGACATTTTGTTAGAAATGATAATAATTGTTCTCTGTTTTCACGAAAAATTTACTCGATGGCGGGGAATTGATGGCATTATGTTAAAAAAATTATGCCGATCAAATAACTGATTATTATGGCACATAATATGTATGAGATTACTTTTGTCTCGAAATGGTACTCGGGCCCTTTGGTACGGCCACTCCTCAATTGTATATACGAGTCAAAAGAAACTGGGTATTAGAGCGGTATCCAGACAGAATTGTGAATGCAAAACATAGGAACTGAAATCTGAGCTCAGATTTTTATATGAAGTACCCCAAGTTACTAGAAAGTAGATGTACCTTTATTCCCTACTCCCCGCCCAGGCCTACCATAGTCTTGCGCCCTAGTTTTTTATAGCAGTTTATGGTGGACTGGGATAAGTTGTGAGCAAACCAAGACCAATACCAAGATCATAGCAGTCTTGGTCTTGGTCTTGTTCGTGCATATTGTGTTTTGGTCTTCATCTTGGTCATTAAGTCTTGGTTTCAAAGATGCCAAATTTCGAATTGAGATATGATTTTATGCTTGAAACGGGCGTGACACACCTATTAACTATAAATTCGAAAGACTAAAAAGCAGTCTTGGTCTTGATGATAATCCTGAGCAAGACCAAGACCACAGAAGTCTTGGTCTAGCAATAATATCAGCGTCTTGGTCTTATACCAAGACCAAGACCAAGAATCAAGACCAAGACTAGTTTTGCTCATCACTAACTGGGATTTACTTATTACGCATCTAAACTAGGATTTTTTCTATCATGCAAGAATTCTGAGTTATCTTTTCTTAGAAGTCTAAAAATCACTGTTTTGAAGCCTACTTAGAGCTATATAGCAAGCTATACGCAAGGATAAGTCAGAATCCTTACATGATAGAAAAAAAAAACCAAGTATAGATTCATAATAAGCAGTTCAAAATAAACGGCTATAAAAAATAAGCACCTATAATAATCTGAGGTCAGGTTTCGGTTCTCATATTTTGCATTCTCAAGTCCGCCAGGCGCCTAAGCTATTTTGAGTTTTCTTTTGCTAAAAAACCATCTATTTTAATAAATTTGAATAAACCATTAATAAATAGTTCATAAAAAAATTGGTTTTTATTATTGTGCAATAGGCTCTATCTGCTTGTTTGAACACGCATTTTATATTATATTTGAATTGCAATATCCTCTATCTACTATAATATCGCGAATAACTAAGGTTTTTTTTAATTTTTTTATATTGGGTGTACAACTTAAAAACCGGAATTTGACGGTGGATGTCCGTACTAACAAATATCGTGAAAGCTCGAACTTTATATATCTGTCATTTTGAAGGTACATTTGACAGCTGTCAAAATCAGTCAACAAAACAATTTTATCTTGTGTGCATCATTATTATTTTTCACGATGAATAATTTCGAAAATTGGAGAAAAAGACAGCATTTGCGGGAGGTTCTGTTGGGTCATTTTTTTGTAAAGAAAACTGCTGCCAAAAGTCATTTTGCATCGGATCGTGACTGGGGATGAAAAATGGATCCATTGCGACAACCCAAAACGCAAACATTCATATATGAAGCTCGGACAACCAGGACCTTCCGAGCCAAAGGCAAATATCCATGGTGCCAAGGTAATGCTCTGTAATGCTCACAGGTGACCTCTATCGAACACAATTAATACGTTTGAAGCGTGCCATCATCGAAAAACGCCCGGAAAATGCGACCAGACACGAAGCAATAATTTTTCATCATGACAACGCTCTGCCACATATTGCTGCCCCAGTCAAAAATTACCTGGAAAACAACGGAAAACAACGGATGGGAAATTTTGCCTCACCCGCTTTATAGCCCAGACCTTGCACCATCAGACTACCATTTGTTCCGATCGATGCAGAATGCCTTATCAGGAATACGCTTCACTTAAGTTCAAGATATAGAAAATTGTATAGATTCATTTTTGGCCGCCAAGCCGGCGCAATTTTTTTGGGATGGAATTCATAAGTTGCCTGAAAGATGGGGAAATGTTGTAGCTTCCAATGGACAATACTTTGAATAAAATATATTGTAACATTTTTCCACAATAAATCATCGAATTTCGCTAAAAAATTCCGGTTTTTAAGTTGTACACCCAATATGAAGGATCTAGTGGCTCTTTTTAATTAATATCGTAGTACTTCGTTTGATTAACACTATAAAATATAGCGAATAAAACAGTTTTTTTGCTCTCCTGAAAAATTTTGTTTTTGTAGATAGAGTGTTGTATTGAATATAAGCCGTCGCTATAATGTCGACATGACATTATAATTATATAATTTATATACATATTTTTTTTATTCATCAACATTAAAAATATTTAAATTCTGTACTTTTTAGATTTTCCAATGCAAAGAAATGTTCAGCTGGAGGACGTGCTTTAATGCTATTGGATTTTACAAATTTTATGTCGTTACTCGAATTGATTTCAAATCAAAAATTTCCCGAATATCGTGCATACGTTGATGTTTACATTAAAGCTTATTATTTCGCAAATGAGCAATTCGAAACATTTATAGAATCTCAAAAGAATCTCGAACAATATACAGCTAAGCAATTGAGTAGCTTAATCAATTGCGTTTGCATAAGTGATAAACGCAACAGACAAAAAATGCAAGCACTCTTAGACAATGCAAGTAATTTAAATGCAAATTTAAGCACATAGTTGCGGCAACATATTTATTTAGGTCGCTCGCTGCACAAAATATGTTCAAGTAGGTAATTTTAATAATTGTATTTTTGGTTATACATATATGATTTATTGTGAAAATAGAAATTTAGTTAAATATTTTTTCCATAACAGTAACTATTGTTCATTCTATTTACAATTTTTTAACAACAATCCAAAAGTAATAGAAAAAAAAAAATCTAAATATTTTGAAATTATTATGAATATTTATGCGTTTATATTTGCATGCTCTCTTAATTAAGTTTATATTTCACTGTGTTAACCATTCCAAAATAGTTTAAGAATCTTTCTGCCACATTGTGGTATAAGTAAAAAACAAATATTTTAACTGAACTGTGTAACAAAACACCATGTTATTTTTATAGATCTCTCTAAATTCTACTAGTGATCTTTTTTATTACTTAAATCAAGACATTTTATATCGAATCTTTTTTTTTACTTTGTTTAAATTTCTCATATCTATTTATTATGTTACTTATTGTTTAATTTTATTACTTTTAATTAAAAAATGCAAATAACTATACAAATTAATTAATAAATAAAAGCAACTTAAAGTAATATGAATACATATTTTTCAAAATAAATTTGCAATTGTAATTTTGAAATAAATAAATAAATGAGGCGCAATAACTTTGTGATTTCAATTTTGTAATACATTAATTTTTAGTTTGATTAAATTTTGTGGTTATTGATTACAACGCTCTCCATTAGTTCAAATCGGGTCTTTCTGCCCTGTTCGTTTTGTTCATTACTTTTTATTGCAGTAACTGAATGCAATAGATTTCTGCTTGATGTGTTTTCTAAGGAAGTAATTGCCGCCACCTGTCTATTGCTCACATAATCATCGTTATGTTCTATGCATAAATTGTGCAATGAACACACCGTCTCAAGTACTTTACGTACTTCGCTAATGTCTTTTGCTTCTAATGCATAAAGCGTATGAAATCTTTGCGCCATATTTTCCAAAACACGTTGACCCATGCTTAATGCTGGTTGTAGCATTCGATTAAAAACAGTTTCGTTACGAAAACATTCAATTTCAAAAGGACGCACTAGATAGCGACGCAAGGGAAAACTACAATCACCAATTATATAGCTAGCTGCTGGTATAGTTTCGGCATTCATGTCCAATGTTTGTCCTATTGGTGTATTATCGAATGAATATGCATTAGCGAATTCGACAAAGCAATCGATGATTTTTTCATTAGCATTGCAAATAATTTGCAGTATTACAGACACCTCTTCGTCTTCGCTCTCGAGAAAAATGTCTAATCGTTTAATCGCTAAAATACCGAAAAGTTGTTTAAATGCTTTAAGTGCTCCCATCGTTTGAAAATCATTGACGGCAACCTGTTGGGCATGTTGTGAGTTTGGCCATTTGATGAAACTTTCATAGCTTTCAGAAACCATATGCCAGAATTGACGTATGGCAAGATGACAGTTGTGTAATGGCATCTGAAAACGTCGAGATATTTCTTCAAAATGTTCATCAGTTGTGAGTTTCCAGAGTGCCAATGAAAATACAGTTTGTGGTGGCACTGACGGTGGTACATTGTAAGCTGCGGCGGTAGTGCGTGTCAAGAGATGTCGCAAAGATTTGAATATTTTCTAAAATATTAGAATTATATTTGTAAGTACCAAGCCTAATACTAGTTAAAGAGGGTGTTAATCGTTGTTAATATTTTAAGACCAATAATCTAAAAAAGTTGGCTACTTTCTCGTATTATTTGAAAATTAAACTATCTCTCACTTTGCATGGTAGATACATACGTATCACGCAAATCCGCGCGAAAGGAGACAAAGCTTGATATAAAAAGGAGTTATAAGTAAGTAAATATCTGTGCAGATTGCAAAACGAGGTAACGCATGTTTTCATAATTTTTCAGGAGAAGATCTCACCGAGAACAACACAGCAAGTTTGAGTTTTATAAAAATGTAGGAAAATTCTGTAAATGAGGTTCTCTTAAGTTAGCTGAGTATGGCAAAATGTTGTTTGTCTTAAAATCTTTGCTACTTCTTTTCTCGTTTTATGGCCTCAAACAGTGGACACAAACGGTTAAAAATATTTAAGAAAAATTTCCAAATAAATCCAAAAACTGAGTGCAGAAAGTTGTGCACATGTTTGTAGAGTAAAAAAATTTTCCTATAAACCAGAACATCCCAACTGGTCTCCTGCAGGAGATATTGAATTTTAACCCAATTTACTTTTCTTTAAAAATTGAATTTCTTTTTCTTTTAGAACTAGGTCTTGTCTTTGAAACGAATTATCGAATACCTTGAAAAAAGAGCTAGTGACTAAAATATAAGATATTGCATACTTGTCTATAAAGCTAAGCTGGAAGTTAAAATGCGACCGTTTTAATTTTTTTTAAACTTGCCTAAATGATTTAAAAACTTAAAGTCTGAGATAAATTAAAAAAAAAAACTTTTAAAAAGTGTATTCAAAATGTTAGTATACATAAATCAATATGCGGAAATTCATTAGACGAGATTATTTCATGAAGCCTTAATTCCACTAGGGATTAACTGCCAATTACGTTTTGGTCATATTATTTAAACTCGTTCATCTATAACTCACCAAAAATGTCGTTTTGTTAAGGTGCAAATAATTCTCGAAAGATTTGGCATCAAATTCATTGAGCAAATTAACTTCCAAAGCAGCAGTGGGAATCGACGTTATTTTTTCAGATGTAAACGTTTTCTCCTTTTTTAACTTGAAGTAGGTGGTGGAAGTGCTTTCCTGTATTTTTGCTTTTACATTAGTATCTCTTGGTTTATGTTTATTTTGGTGCATCATTTTTTGCTGCTTTAGAAAATAATCAAATGCTTCATCATCACTTTCAAGTAGCGGAAATGATAGTCTCTTCCTACTTTGGCTGGAATGTAAATTATATGATTGATTGGCGGTATTGGATGTGGATGCCAAAATTTCCTTAGTCAATATTGTTGCTATATTTGTTAAAAGCGTTTCGTCTTCCATTTTAATTCCGAATCCTTTGAAATTATTTATTAAATTTAATACTTTTGTTGTCCTTTCAGTGTTATCCTTCTTCAGTGTTGCCAGAGCTTTTTTGAGAAACTTTGTTGCTAAAAAGTTACATTTCTTCATAGAAAGTTACATTTTGTAAACGCTTTATATGAAAGTTAATAAAATGCATATTTTTCGCCTTTTCATAGAACAAAAAATTTTTCGTCAATAAATAAAAAAAAAATTGATTTTTGAAGAATTTTTTTTATTTATATAACCAGTTTCCACCGAAGATTTAAAATGAGTTTAAGCCGCAACTCACCTCATTCATCATGCATTAAACTTCAACTAAATTTGAAAATAGCCGTAAATCCTATTTTAAACCTTCGGTGGAAACAGGCTATTACTATATGAAGAAACGAGATCTTCAATATATTTCTTTCGGCAGCTGGAAACATTAAGGATTTAACGAACAAGATTTATTAATCCCGCCACAGCTAAATCTCCCGTGGAAACATAATATTAAGATCACACGATTCGGTGTCTGGTACAAGGCTTAAATGGCCATAAACTGAGGGACATTGCAACTACTGTTGCATTATATGTTATTAATTCTTTGAATTTTAGAGTTCATGGTAGTGCCATACCGAAATTTTTATTTTTTTGTCCTGTTAAAAAAAGTCAGAAATATGAAGTACCGAAATTTTTTTTTTTTTTTTTGTCCTGTTAAAAAAAGTCAGAAATATAAAGTAGGGTAGTGTGAAAAACTTTAAAAGTTACGGAAAATTGCCAAAATACAAAATTTACTTACAAGTTACGTGAGAGGCAAAAAATTAACCCAAAATGTATAAAATGTAACCAACTGGCAACGCTGTCCTTCTCGCGATTTATATAGAAAGGCTTGCCAGATTTTTTATTTATTGCGAATAACTTTTTAAAGCCTTAAGGCGCTAGTACATACAGGGCAGCGCGCGCATCATACGCATCACAACGCACGCGAGTGATGCTTGTGCCGTTACATAGAACGCGTAAATGCGTTTTCAAATACACTCAGAATGGCCTTTATTATACAGGCAGACTTGCTCCTGCACTTCGCTTATACGTTTTTCCTTCATTTTTATTTTTTTTCTTTTTTAATTTATATTTTCAACTGCGAAAATTATTTATAAATAAATAAACAAAAGAAACGAAATGTCAAACGCAAATGATGCGTTCGAAAAGTTGAAAGTTGGTCAACTCTACGCATTGAACGCAGCGCGTGCGTTGTTCGCTTTTCTGTATGTATCACTCTCCATAAGGAGCTATGTTTTTAAATCAACTGTCAAAGCCTATAATGCGCGCGCTGCACGCGCTGCCCTGTATGTACTAGCGCCTTAAGATACAATTGTGCGAGAAGCGTGCGTGCGCGATGCTCTAGCTGTCAAAAAAATATTCAATACACGTAGACGAATGAGGCAATTTACAATACTGCGTCTGCGAGATGCGAGAGATATCACGCACGCAACCGTTTTCGAAAATATGAAAATTGATGTGCGAGAGCAAAAATTTTAAGCTGTAAAGTTTTTATTGATTGTAAAAACAAAATTATTTGTGCATTGAAAAATGAAAATATAAAGAAAATAAAACAAAAATACAAAAAAAAATAATTGAAACAATATTTTTTTCGAATTTTTTTGTTATTTTGACAGACATTTTTTCGTTTTCCTTGTATTTTGACAGTCGCAACGCAGACGTATTTTGCATTATTGTACATTGGGTTGCGCTGCAATATCGCAGACCAGCATCGCAATCGCACTCGCATCTCGCTCTCGCACAATTGTATCTTGGGCTTAAGGCTAAGGTTACATTGGATACGACTTCGTACGAATCAATTACACTTGTTTTGATAGTGCAAACTCACACGACGGGCACGGGCACGTAGGGCACGTCAAATTTCTAGGCAAGCGGAAGGAAGTGGTGCTTTCATTTCCCTCCGTTTGCCTACAAATTTGACGTGACCTACGTGCTTGTAACGTGACTTTTTGTACCCCTATTGAACTATGCCATGTCAATCAATAGACTGCGCGAAAAGTTGCTAGAGAGAGTTTTTTTTCGAAGACTAATATTATAAATGCAATTTAGGTCTGAAAAGAGATTTAGCAATAAGACAAGCTTAGTAGTTAAAATTGATAAGATATGTAAGACCGCGCTGTCGTTATACACTCGTGCATATACATATATATAAAATGGTTTATGTTGACTATATGAAAATTATACTAATTTTATGAACTTTAGTCAATGTTTTGCAAGAATCGAAAATTCCATGCATTTTCCAACTTAGAATATTATGACAATTAGGAGAAGAGAAAAAACTACTGAACATGGCTATGGTGACATATGTTTCGGTTACCGCCACGTAACCATCATCAGACCAATTTATGTTTTATTTAATTTATTTTAAATTAAATGAAATAACAATTGAAAAATTTTTTGAACTTTTTGTCTGAGGCCGGGATCGATCTATGAACCTTTCGAAATCAATCTCTCTACATAGCGCATTTATCAACGGACTGCGCTGTGTGCCCTCGGAAAAATTGGTAGCTTAAGTGCCTATATGCATGTAGCGTGGTTTCATTCTCTATACTCCTTTGTCATCATTCATGTTGTGTTTGTTTGGTAAGGCTCAGCCATTGGCTGAGAATCAATACCGTTATATTATATGACTGACAAGTGTTGCCAGTTGCACATATTTGGCGTGTTCTCCATGATTACTTAAAATGGTTTATGTTGACTATATGAAAATTATACTAATTTTATGAACTTTAGTCAATGTTTTGCAAGAATCGAAAATTCCATGCATTTTCCAACTTAGAATATTATGACAATTAGGAGAAGAGAAAAAACTACTGAACATGGCTATGGTGACATATGTTTCGGTTACCGCCACGTAACCATCATCAGACCAATTTATGTTTTATTTAATTTATTTTAAATTAAATGAAATAACAATTGAAAAATTTTTTGAATTTTTTGTCTGAGGCCGGGATCGATCTATGAACCTTTCGAAATCAATCTCTCTACATAGCGCATTTATCAACGGACTGCGCTGTGTGCCCTCGGAAAAATTGGTAGCTTAAGTGCATATATGCATGTAGCGTGGTTTCATTCTCTATACTCCTTTGTCATCATTCATGTTGTGTTTGTTTGGTAAGGCTCAGCCATTGGCTGAGAATCAATACCGTTATATTATATGACTGACAAGTGCAACTGGCAACAATAATAAGTGAAGTCTGGACATAAAAAAAAAGACAAGATAATAAAATTTGATTAAAAAAAAAAAAAAAGGCTAAGCTTTTTAAAATTGAAGAAAACACCTGAAAAAGTGTTGGAAATATAGGTGAACAGTGTCATCATTTGTGGCTTACATCCACCAGAAGATTCAAGATCTCGCAGTTCGCTGACGGTACCCGAGGTAATTAACAAAGGCACTTTAGCTAAAAGATTTTAAGTAAAAAATCATTCTTTTTTTATTAGATCGCTACCGCTTTCGAGGTAAGTGGTCTCGGGCTATTTTGTCAGTCCAGAATTTAGAAACCCGCTGGATACATTGCATTCTGCTATACCGCCATTACAGAAAAGTGTCGGCAAATCAGTTCATATGGAGTTCTAGTCATATATATGCTTTTTTTTATATACCGAGTTATATACATATTTGAGCGCCAAATTTCAACCTGAAATACATATCAGCAATCAAGGTGACCTGCATTTAAGCACCGTTGCATATAAAAAACGTCAGTAGCTGCAACCATAAAAAAAAGTAACTTACCACAAAAAAAAAAGCAAAGAAGAGATGTATTAAATTATAAAAACGCAGTAAATTTAGTTAATCGAAACAAAAACTAAAAAAAAAGGAGATTAGTAATAATTAAGAAGTTTTTTTTTTTTTTTTTGAATTCATTTAGTTTTTAGTTAATTTAAAATTTCTTTTGTACTTAATTATTTACTTAATTATTTAATGCAAAACAGCACCAAATAAACTTCTTTTTTAAACAACAAAAACCAAAAGCTTACATCAATCACCATTTGCTGGCGCCAACATTTTTGGAGGTTTCAATGATAAGGTGAGTGAAATATGAAGTATTTAGTAAAGGGGTTAATTGCTGTTGTTTTTTTTGTTCACTAGATTACTATAATACTGGATTTTTCATACTTAGATATATGATAATTTTTATAGTAAAAATTAAAAATTCTCTACTATGTTTATAAATTGTAATGAATTGAAGTCCTGAATCGTTTTTAAACAATTTTAATATGGAACTTTAAATATTTTTGAGTTGGCGTAGGTATTCTTGTTTCCCATAATGGTTAGGCGGACAGACGAAGGCGAAATACATACATATTTAGTAAACGTTTTCTCCTTTTTTAACTTGAAGTAGGTGGTGGAAGTGCTTTCCTGTATTTTTGCTTTTACATTAGTATCTCTTGGTTTATGTTTATTTTGGTGCATCATTTTTTGCTGCTTTAGAAAATAATCAAATGCTTCATCATCACTTTCAAGTAGCGGAAATGATAGTCTCTTCCTACTTTGGCTGGAATGTAAATTATATGATTGATTGGCGGTATTGGATGTGGATGCCAAAATTTCCTTAGTCAATATTGTTGCTATATTTGTTAAAAGCGTTTCGTCTTCCATTTTAATTCCGAATCCTTTGAAATTATTTATTAAATTTAATACTTTTGTTGTCCTTTCAGTGTTATCCTTCTTCAGTGTTGCCAGAGCTTTTTTGAGAAACTTTGTTGCTAAAAAGTTACATTTCTTCATAGAAAGTTACATTTTGTAAACGCTTTATATGAAAGTTAATAAAATGCATATTTTTCGCCTTTTCATAGAACAAAAAATTTTTCGTCAATAAATAAAAAAAAAATTGATTTTTGAAGAATTTTTTTTATTTATATAACCAGTTTCCACCGAAGATTTACAATGAGTTTAAGCCGCAACTCACCTCATTCATCATGCATTAAACTTCAACTAAATTTGAAAATAGCCGTAAATCCTATTTTAAACCTTCGGTGGAAACAGGCTATTACTATATGAAGAAACGAGATCTTCAATATATTTCTTTCGGCAGCTGGAAACATTAAGGATTTAACGAACAAGATTTATTAATCCCGCCACAGCTAAATCTCCCGTGGAAACATAATATTAAGATCACACGATTCGGTGTCTGGTACAAGGCTTAAATGGCCATAAACTGAGGGACATTGCAACTACTGTTGCATTATATGTTATTAATTCTTTGAATTTTAGAGTTCATGGTAGTGCCATACCGAAATTTTTATTTTTTTGTCCTGTTAAAAAAAGTCAGAAATATGAAGTACCGAAATTTTTTTTTTTTTTTTTTGTCCTGTTAAAAAAAGTCAGAAATATAAAGTAGGGTAGTGTGAAAAACTTTAAAAGTTACGGAAAATTGCCAAAATACAAAATTTACTTACAAGTTACGTGAGAGGCAAAAAATTAACCCAAAATGTATAAAATGTAACCAACTGGCAACGCTGTCCTTCTCGCGATTTATATAGAAAGGCTTGCCAGATTTTTTATTTATTGCGAATAACTTTTTAAAGCCTTAAGGCGCTAGTACATACAGGGCAGCGCGCGCATCATACGCATCACAACGCACGCGAGTGATGCTTGTGCCGTTACATAGAACGCGTAAATGCGTTTTCAAATACACTCAGAATGGCCTTTATTATACAGGCAGACTTGCTCCTGCACTTCGCTTATACGTTTTTCCTTCATTTTTATTTTTTTTCTTTTTTAATTTATATTTTCAACTGCGAAAATTATTTATAAATAAATAAACAAAAGAAACGAAATGTCAAACGCAAATGATGCGTTCGAAAAGTTGAAAGTTGGTCAACTCTACGCATTGAACGCAGCGCGTGCGTTGTTCGCTTTTCTGTATGTATCACTCTCCATAAGGAGCTATGTTTTTAAATCAACTGTCAAAGCCTATAATGCGCGCGCTGCACGCGATGCCCTGTATGTACTAGCGCCTTAAGATACAATTGTGCGAGAAGCGTGCGTGCGCGATGCTCTAGCTGTCAAAAAAATATTCAATACACGTAGACGAATGAGGCAATTTACAATACTGCGTCTGCGAGATGCGAGAGATATCACGCACGCAACCGTTTTCGAAAATATGAAAATTGATGTGCGAGAGCAAAAATTTTAAGCTGTAAAGTTTTTATTGATTGTAAAAACAAAATTATTTGTGCATTGAAAAATGAAAATATAAAGAAAATAAAACAAAAATACAAAAAAAAATAATTGAAACAATATTTTTTTCGAATTTTTTTGTTATTTTGACAGACATTTTTTCGTTTTCCTTGTATTTTGACAGTCGCAACGCAGACGTATTTTGCATTATTGTACATTGGGTTGCGCTGCAATATCGCAGACCAGCATCGCAATCGCACTCGCATCTCGCTCTCGCACAATTGTATCTTGGGCTTAAGGCTAAGGTTACATTGGATACGACTTCGTACGAATCAATTACACTTGTTTTGATAGTGCAAACTCACACGACGGGCACGGGCACGTAGGGCACGTCAAATTTCTAGGCAAGCGGAAGGAAGTGGTGCTTTCATTTCCCTCCGTTTGCCTACAAATTTGACGTGACCTACGTGCTTGTAACGTGACTTTTTGTACCCCTATTGAACTATGCCATGTCAATCAATAGACTGCGCGAAAAGTTGCTAGAGAGAGTTTTTTTTCGAAGACTAATATTATAAATGCAATTTAGGTCTGAAAAGAGATTTAGCAATAAGACAAGCTTAGTAGTTAAAATTGATAAGATATGTAAGACCGCGCTGTCGTTATACACTCGTGCATATACATATATATAAAATGGTTTATGTTGACTATATGAAAATTATACTAATTTTATGAACTTTAGTCAATGTTTTGCAAGAATCGAAAATTCCATGCATTTTCCAACTTAGAATATTATGACAATTAGGAGAAGAGAAAAAACTACTGAACATGGCTATGGTGACATATGTTTCGGTTACCGCCACGTAACCATCATCAGACCAATTTATGTTTTATTTAATTTATTTTAAATTAAATGAAATAACAATTGAAAAATTTTTTGAACTTTTTGTCTGAGGCCGGGATCGATCTATGAACCTTTCGAAATCAATCTCTCTACATAGCGCATTTATCAACGGACTGCGCTGTGTGCCCTCGGAAAAATTGGTAGCTTAAGTGCCTATATGCATGTAGCGTGGTTTCATTCTCTATACTCCTTTGTCATCATTCATGTTGTGTTTGTTTGGTAAGGCTCAGCCATTGGCTGAGAATCAATACCGTTATATTATATGACTGACAAGTGTTGCCAGTTGCACATATTTGGCGTGTTCTCCATGATTACTTAAAATGGTTTATGTTGACTATATGAAAATTATACTAATTTTATGAACTTTAGTCAATGTTTTGCAAGAATCGAAAATTCCATGCATTTTCCAACTTAGAATATTATGACAATTAGGAGAAGAGAAAAAACTACTGAACATGGCTATGGTGACATATGTTTCGGTTACCGCCACGTAACCATCATCAGACCAATTTATGTTTTATTTAATTTATTTTAAATTAAATGAAATAACAATTGAAAAATTTTTTGAACTTTTTGTCTGAGGCCGGGATCGATCTATGAACCTTTCGAAATCAATCTCTCTACATAGCGCATTTATCAACGGACTGCGCTGTGTGCCCTCGGAAAAATTGGTAGCTTAAGTGCCTATATGCATGTAGCGTGGTTTCATTCTCTATACTCCTTTGTCATCATTCATGTTGTGTTTGTTTGGTAAGGCTCAGCCATTGGCTGAGAATCAATACCGTTATATTATATGACTGACAAGTGCAACTGGCAACAATAATAAGTGAAGTCTGGACATAAAAAAAAGACAAGATAATAAAATTTGATTAAAAAAAAAAAAAAAGGCTAAGCTTTTTAAAATTGAAGAAAACACCTGAAAAAGTGTTGGAAATATAGGTGAACAGTGTCATCATTTGTGGCTTACATCCACCAGAAGATTCAAGATCTCGCAGTTCGCTGACGGTACCCGAGGTAATTAACAAAGGCACTTTAGCTAAAAGATTTTAAGTAAAAAATCATTCTTTTTTTATTAGATCGCTACCGCTTTCGAGGTAAGTGGTCTCGGGCTATTTTGTCAGTCCAGAATTTAGAAACCCGCTGGATACATTGCATTCTGCTATACCGCCATTACAGAAAAGTGTCGGCAAATCAGTTCATATGGAGTTCTAGTCATATATATGCTTTTTTTTATATACCGAGTTATATACATATTTGAGCGCCAAATTTCAACCTGAAATACATATCAGCAATCAAGGTGACCTGCATTTAAGCACCGTTGCATATAAAAAACGTCAGTAGCTGCAACCATAAAAAAAAGTAACTTACCACAAAAAAAAAGCAAAGAAGAGATGTATTAAATTATAAAAACGCAGTAAATTTAGTTAATCGAAACAAAAACTAAAAAAAAGGAGATTAGTAATAATTAAGAAGTTTTTTTTTTTTTTTTGAATTCATTTAGTTTTTAGTTAATTTAAAATTTCTTTTGTACTTAATTATTTACTTAATTATTTAATGCAAAACAGCACCAAATAAACTTCTTTTTTAAACAACAAAAACCAAAAGCTTACATCAATCACCATTTGCTGGCGCCAACATTTTTGGAGGTTTCAATGATAAGGTGAGTGAAATATGAAGTATTTAGTAAAGGGGTTAATTGCTGTTGTTTTTTTTGTTCACTAGATTACTATAATACTGGATTTTTCATACTTAGATATATGATAATTTTTATAGTAAAAATTAAAAATTCTCTACTATGTTTATAAATTGTAATGAATTGAAGTCCTGAATCGTTTTTAAACAATTTTAATATGGAACTTTAAATATTTTTGAGTTGGCGTAGGTATTCTTGTTTCCCATAATGGTTAGGCGGACAGACGAAGGCGAAATACATACATATTTAGTAAACGTTTTCTCCTTTTTTAACTTGAAGTAGGTGGTGGAAGTGCTTTCCTGTATTTTTGCTTTTACATTAGTATCTCTTGGTTTATGTTTATTTTGGTGCATCATTTTTTGCTGCTTTAGAAAATAATCAAATGCTTCATCATCACTTTCAAGTAGCGGAAATGATAGTCTCTTCCTACTTTGGCTGGAATGTAAATTATATGATTGATTGGCGGTATTGGATGTGGATGCCAAAATTTCCTTAGTCAATATTGTTGCTATATTTGTTAAAAGCGTTTCGTCTTCCATTTTAATTCCGAATCCTTTGAAATTATTTATTAAATTTAATACTTTTGTTGTCCTTTCAGTGTTATCCTTCTTCAGTGTTGCCAGAGCTTTTT
Organism: Calliopum simillimum; assembly: GCA_951812925.1. NCBI lineage: Eukaryota > Metazoa > Arthropoda > Insecta > Diptera > Lauxaniidae > Calliopum > Calliopum simillimum. The sequence continues at coordinate 15,958,414 of OX638372.1, read as the reverse complement.
TGAGAAACTTTGTTGCTAAAAAGTTACATTTCTTCATAGAAAGTTACATTTTGTAAACGCTTTATATGAAAGTTAATAAAATGCATATTTTTCGCCTTTTCATAGAACAAAAAATTTTTCGTCAATAAATAAAAAAAAAAATTGATTTTTGAAGAATTTTTTTTATTTATATAACCAGTTTCCACCGAAGATTTAAAATGAGTTTAAGCCGCAACTCACCTCATTCATCATGCATTAAACTTCAACTAAATCTGAAAATAGCCGTAAATCCTATTTTAAACCTTCGGTGGAAACAGGCTATTACTATATGAAGAAACGAGGAGCAAGTCTGCCTGTATAATAAAGGCCATTCTGAGTGTATTTGAAAACGCGTTTACGCGTTCTATGTAACGGCACAAGCATCACTCGCGTGCGTTGTGATGCGTATGATGCGCGCGCTGCCCTGTATGTACTAGCGCCTTAAGATACAATTGTGCGAGAAGCGTGCGTGCGCGATGCTCTAGCTGTCAAAAAATATTCAATACACGTAGACGAATGAGGCAATTTACAATACTGCGTCTGCGAGATGCGAGAGATATCACGCACGCAACCGTTTTCGAAAATATGAAAATTGATGTGCGAGAGCAAAAATTTTAAGCTGTAAAGTTTTTATTGATTGTAAAAACAAAATTATTTGTGCATTGAAAGATGAAAATATAAAGAAAATAAAACAAAAATACAAAAAAATAATTGAAACAATTTTTTTTTCCAATTCTTTTGTTATTTTGACAGACATTTTTTCGTTTTCCTTGTATTTTGACAGTCGCAACGCAGACGTATTTTGCATTATTGTACATTGGGTTGCGCTGCAATATCGCAGACCAGCATCGCAATCGCACTCGCATCTCGCTCTCGCACAATTGTATCTTGGGCTTAAGGCTAAGGTTACATTGGATACGACTTCGTACGAATCAATTACACTTGTTTTGATAATGCAAACTCACACGACGGGCACGGGCACGTAGGTCACGTCAAATTTGTAGGCAAACGGAGGGAAATGAAAGCACCACTTCCTTCCGCTTGCCTAGAAATTTGACGTGCCCCACGTGCCCGTGCCCGTCGTGTGAGTTTGCATTATCAAAACAAGTGTAATTGATTCGTACGAAGTCGTATCCAATGTAAACTTAGTGCTGGTTCACACGACAAACTAAATTATCGGGCGATAGTACAATTTATAGACAAGCGGGGGGACCGTTACTCACCGCTTGCCTACAATTTAGTTTGTCGTGTGAACCAGCACTTAGCCATAGAAACATGTTTTGAAATATTTTAAAATATTTGAAATATGCCAAATAAATCGGTCTTAACCCTTAACAACCCATTGGTTCCGCCAGGAACCCACCAACTAAAATCAAAATTTCCTTAAAGAAATTTCTTTTAAATTACCCGCTGTAACTTCAAAAATGTAAGTTGATCCAAGAGCCACCATTTGCGTCGATAGCCGCTTGAAACCAACTGCATTTGACAGCTGTATATTCAGTAAAGAGATACAATCTCGAGAAAAAACACTTTTGTAAAATTCCGTACTTTAAAAGAATTATTTTTGTGGTAAATTCACTATTATCAAAGATGGAAAAAATATTTCCTTGACAGTTAAATGGTCTAGAAGCTATTGTGAGTGTTAGAAAAAAATTGTTGATTTTAGTTTAGTGGATTTTTTGAATTTATGGTTGGTTCCTTGTGGAACCGTCAGGCACCCGGAGTTCGAAATTCATGCAGCAAATATCACTCATACGTTTTGTGGTGCTATGTTAAATATAACGAAAATATTTATATTTTGCTAGATGCGTGGGAGCGACTTCGTTCGCTCGTTCCCGATACTCTTTAAAAATGTATGTACTCAATCTCATCCATATCTGTCACAAAGTCTCAGAAGGTCTTTTTTTATATCGCTTTATTAAACATTTTTCCAGCGGATGTTATTCGTCCCGAAGTCAAGATTTTTTAATATTCCTGGCGATGCCAAGGGTATTTCAAATAAGAGTTTGCTCTGGAATCTCACCTGATAGCATGCCTTCAAAAGCAAAAAATCAAGCAAATCGTATAACTGATATGGGATTTTCCAAGAACCCAAAATATTTCGAAATAAAATGTATCCTTTAACCTTTCCATGGAAAATATCTATAAAGGAGAGAAAAAATCTTGCAAATCGGACAAATGGTTCTCGAGTTATGGAGACACCGACACACAGGCGTTATATCTTATATAGTACTCCGGTTTTTGGAATGACATTGTTGTACTGGTATGAATTCAATTTCGCCTGAACAGCTTTGGATATCAACTAGAATATATTAAGAAAGAAAATCCGCTATGCAACAATCCGAACTGATTATTCCACACAAAGATTTTATGCCAAATATGTGGACACATTTGTGTTTTTGCCTGTAAAACGCTGTTTCAGTAAGATTTACCAAAAATAAATGCGGTTGCTGATAGATTTATGCTCATTTCTCTTCATTTGCATGTAGTTTTATTTAATATTTGTCTGGAAAAGTTCTTTGTTACAAAATTCATATTTTTCAATTTTGATGTCCGGATGCCTAGTGGTTTCGCTAGGAACCAACCAGTTATTTTTTACCTAGTTCTGGTAAATGTCACCTATCCTCAATTCAATTCAATTCAATTCAAATTTATTGAGGCTTTTAGTACAACTTAAAAAGATCATTATGTTCATACAGTACATTTGAAAAAACTGAGAGCTATAATGTAAAATACAACATAGTACAAATTAGATTAAGTAGAACTCATGCTCAGGGAGTTATAAAGCGCTTGATATGACGAAATGTCTAAAACTTAAAACTAAAAATAACGACTATAACTTAAAATTAAACTAGAACTTAAAAACTAAAAACATCAAATTATATTTCAGAAAAAAAAATCTTAGGAATAAGATAATACGTCTTAAAGCAAACAGTCCATAGGATGAAAATTAAAGCGTTTATTAAAAACCAATCAACCACGGTTAAAGCCATGTCCTGAATGCTGATAAAAAGGCGGTAGAGCACACACTGAGTCAGTCAGAGGGCTCATCATTTCAATTCCCAATGGGGAAAGGTAATACGAATCGATCCAGGAGATGTTATTTTGAGAGTCATATATATCTTTTATGACATCGTTATCAGAATAAGACATTTTCGTGCAAACTTTTTTGGTTAAGTTAAAGGCGGAAGACATTAATGGTACAATTTTCGCATCACTATATATAATTTGATTAGAGAACCTCTTTGTTCTAGATTGGAAATTTTTGTTGATACACCATCTCAGAACCTTTCTCTCAAGAATTTCCAACTCTTTTGCAACAGAAGGAGAAATCGAAAACCAACATGGAAAAGCGTAGACTAAAATAGGCCTTATCAAGGTTTTATAGAAAAGTAATTTAGTTTTCATCTGTAAATTTGGATAGCACATATATGGTGCATATGGAGCATATTCGAAATTTTCACAGCTTTAGTTTTGATCAGTCTTGCATGAGTATTAAATTTAAAAAGATTTGAGAATTGTACTCCAAGGTATTTGATATTGGTTTTAATTGGGATATTAAACCCATTAATTGAAAGTGAAATTATTTTACATTGGCCAACAACACCCCTTTTACCTTTTCCAGAAGAGTTTCTAAAACAAATACATTCAGATTTTGGTAAGTTTAATTTGATACCCCATTTTTTGTAGTATTCCGTTATAAAGTGAATATAACTTTTGACAAGCTGTAAGGCATCATAAGGAAAAGGAGAATGCGCATACACCAGAGTGTCATCTGCAAAAAGTATAGCAGTAGACAGGGAAGGGATAGCGTTTCGGATAAAATGGGGAAAGTCGTGCATAAATATATTAAATAATTTTGGTCCCAAGATAGAACCTTGTGGAACGCCACATAAAATGTGGAAAAGTTGTGATTAAAATTGTTTTATTGAAGTGAAAAATTTTCTATTTGATAAAAAGCTAAACAAGATTTTAAAAATTTCCGGAGGAAAGTCCAGTTGAATAAGTTTAAATTGCTCTCTTAGATTAATGGTGACGTCATTATGTAATTTCAAAAGTGCATGAACGGTGGAATGATCCTTTTTAAAACCGAATCGAAGATCAGGAACTACTTGAACAGTATCATGAATGTAATTATCCATTTGAAGGCCAATGATCTTTTCCAGAATTTTACCTAAATTTGAAAGAAGGGAGATTGGTCTAAAATTGCTAATGTCAAAACAATTTGGCTTTTTAACGATTGGGATGAGATTAGCGATTTTCCAAGCATTAGGAAAGTATCCGTTGTTCAAGCAGTTGTTGAATAAGATGGTCAAGAATTCGATTGCCGAGCTGGAATATATTTTGATAATAAAATTGGAAATATTATCAGGGCCAGCTGATTTTTTAGGCTTAAGAGACTTTATGACTTGGCCAACCTCAGACACAGAAGTAAACAAGTGTGGAGCTAAAGGATGAAGAGATGAGTTAACAGCATCGAAGCTAAAAATTCTAACGGGGAGAGTATCCAACTTTTGCATAATAGAGTTATTTACAATATCAGAGAAATTTCAATCAGCGCTGTCGATCTGATTGCTAAAAATCTCATTGAAATGATTACCAAAAGCATCAACCTTGCGTTCATCATCATTAATTGATATTCCATTTATCACAATTAAACTTTTTAGATTTACCAACAAGCCTATGAATTTCTTTATAAGCATGGGGACCAGGATTCATTTTTGATAGTCGTTTCTTAAATTGATCATTAATCCATATGGCAACCTTTTCCTTAATTATAGTATTAAGAAGACTGATTCTAGAAGATAGAAGTTTGTACTCATCAGAAGTTCTGTTGTTATTTAGGTGATAAATTATTTTCAGACTTCTTTGTCAGTTGTGCTTATGATTAAACAAAATTTTAATATTATTAGGAAGGCAAGAGTACTTTTTAATGGAAGGGAAAATTATTTCAGAGTTTAAGTTGTTGCGTGTAGGGCAATGCACCTGCATACTTGAAATCAAGTTAATAACCAGAGCAAAATTTCGCAGATGATGTTCAGTGTATGTTTATGTTAATTGGCTGGGTTAAAGATAGTCTGGCTGTAAAATGCATAAAAAGTAAACAAAAAGTGTCATAAAACAATGACGTCATAGTGCGTAGACCCTTTTGGGAAAACTTTTTTGCGAAAGGCTGAGGTGGGTGATGGTCTGTGGTTATGAATACATTAAGGCCGACTTGAGGTATAAATCACAGGAAGTCTAAAATAGTAATTATTTACTGAAGGGCAAAACGATCACAATTACCTGTTAAGTTATAGCTGGTGGTGGCAATGGCGGCTGTAAGTGTTGTTGTTTTCCTTTTGCAAGATTGTTGGAGCAAGTTGACCGAACTTGCATAGGCACGAACAGTAAAACGTTTTAAACACTGCACTTTGTTGCATGTTAATTTACAACATCTAAATTTTTATTCGAAACACTTCTCGCACAGATATAATAAAAAAAAATAAATAAAATAAAATAAAACAACGCCGCGACAAAATTTTGGCAACTTGTGTTGCTTTTCCGTTTGTTGCGAACTTAACGAATGTCAAAATTGTTGGTGGAGTTGTTCAGCAACATGATATGAGGGAAAAAGGAACAGGGATGTTATCGAGATAGAACTTTGCCAACATGTTTGTAAACTGTTGCAGGGGAAAATTAAGCAAATTGTTGTTTTTTTGGGACAATAAAGAAATGTTTAGGAAAAGTTCTATGTATAGGTAGGTTAACTAACGGCAAGAACGAAGTTTTAAACTTTTGGTTTTGATGTTGATGAGGTTTCACAGAAAACGATTTGCTACAAAAGGTTTATTAGCAGTTGAAAGTTCTTTTAATAAAGTTGTGCAAAAAGTTTGGTTCCTGATCCGGTATAAAGTATATATATAAAGTTTTTTTCAAAAAAAAAGAAAAAGAAACGTTTAAGTCCGCGGAAGCAATTTTATCCTGGATTAAAGGATTAAAGCGGCAGATTAATTTGTGAGCAGCAGTTGATGAGAAAGGTAAAAAAAATTTCGGTTTTTAGTTTTGTGAGTGTTTAAGTTTTTTCATTTTTTTTGTGTGTAGGAAAGTGCACTGTGTACAAGTGGTTATGCATCGAATGAACGGAAAGAAAATTGGAGAAAATTTTGTGTAAGTGATTCTAAGCAAATCAGTTTTTTTTGGTAATTTACGTAAGCGCTGATAAAATTTCTCTTTTATTAGTGTGGCTGGCAGCAGTGTGGATGTAGCTGCTAAAGTTTAATTAGAGATAAAATCCGGAGGGCCAAGAGAAAAAGCTAAGTGTCAGCCACAATTATTTTATTTAAATATACATATAAAATAGTATATACGAGTTAGAACCAGAAAGTTGGCGGGTAAAAATTTGGGGGCGTCTGAATACGCCATTTTGGGGCAAAGTGCAGCATTAAAGTTAGCATCTTCTAAATGCGACCATTTTGTCAAAAGTTAAGAGTGAGGAATGCCTGAAAGTGAAACGCGAGAGGACTTAAAATTTAACGAAGCTAGAATTTGAGAACGAGTGTTTTCTCTTGATCTCGCGAGAACGTCGATGTGTGGTGAATTCCGCAAGCAGCTGAGCAGGGATATTTGGAGTTTTTTTTTTCACATGCATGTTGGTTATTTTATTGTTGTTTTTTTTAATTTTCATATATGTAAGCAAATTCCTAAAGGGAGTACTGGGGAAATTTTTGGGAATTAAGTTAATGCCCAAGTCTAAGTAGAGCGCTCTAATAGGACCGAAAATTTAAAGGGTGTTTTCTGTTTGGGGTTTATAAATTAACTTACCTTTGGGAATTTTTTCTTAGGAATTAAAAGTTTAAGATTTTTATTATAATTTAAATTTATTTATTTTGTAGTTAGTAGTACTTTTACAATTTTTATTCATTTTTTTTCAGTGCGTTTAAGACTTTTACGTTGCGAAAATTTAGTTTAATTTTTAAATACAATTAATCGGGTTTTGTTTTGGTTGGTTAAATTTAATTTAAATACATTCTCGTTTGTTATATACGTAAATTTTGTTCATGTAAATTAATGATAAATTTATAGATTTTCGCAATGTAATTCAAATTTGCACAATATTCTATATTATATTTTACATATTATATTTTCAAATTTAACATATATTTAAAATAAGTTTTTAAAATCGATCCAAAGGATCATAATTTGGTTGAACGGTGAAAACCTGTGAAAAATAGATTTTAGATTAATAAATCATGTTTGTATGAGTATAAGTTTAGAATGAATACCTGGTAAAGTTTTATTTAAAGGGGGGAAGGTTTTGTCGGATCGACTGGTGATGTGGTGAGTGTATGGTTTGTGATGGTGCATTTGTGGGTGTTGTCCTTAAAGGTTTTCAAGGGTATACGGACAACACAGGTTGGGCGGGTACATAGGGATGTTACATCTATCTCCCTCTTTTAAGTGTGGTAGTGGAAAGGATAGTAGCCGTGAAGTTTTAGTTTCAGATTCAGTTTTTTTTTCAGTTTTGTTTTTTTTTAGTTCAGTTTTTTTTCTTATTTTAAATTTCACTTCTTAAGGAAGTGAAATTTATTGTTAGATCCTCGACCCAACGTGGCGGGTTGAGAACACCCCTGAACCGCCTGCTAGCCGAGGTGACCACGTTGGGTACGATAGCATAGGACACATAACAATATGGCGCCCATTATAAATCAATAGGTCCAGACAATCAAGGACCCAAAGAAAATAAGGAAGATACAAATCAGTTTATTGGCACTTCTGTCTACAGTGACTTAGCTTAGTCATAAAGAAAAATAAAGCTAATTGCACAAGTAGCCAAAAGCGTCAACAACATATGATTCAAATTTATTTCAGTTTGGATAAATACAACAAACAGAAAGATTAGCAGTTTAGAATTGGAGATATCTTTTGGATTGGTGACTTAAAATAGTAAATGTTTGATTCTAATTGCACCATACAGAAGGCATGCCCAAAAAGATTACTTTTCCCAAAATACAAAAAAAAAAAAATCGGTTTTTAGGAGCATTTTCGAAAGTAAGTGACTTAGCATAGATTCGATTAGAACAATGACTAATTGCATTTAGTAGAGAAGGTGTCCAAAAGGAACAGTTTAAGCAGCTGTCTTTTAAATCAAAACAAAGTTTTGGTTATTATTTCTTTTACGGAGTGTTGACTTAGTTAATAATATATATATTACACAACTGAATGCAACAGGAAGTAAAGGTATAAGAAAGGGTAGAAATAGGATGGTCTTTGGCAACGAAAACAGCATAGTACAGTAACCTTGGAAAGATTAACGTTAAATAACTCTCAAGTGGTACTGAATTCAAGAAGCTCGTGGCCTGTTTAAAATAAAGCATAAAAATTAAAGTTAGCAGAAGCATGAGCAAAGTTAAAAAGGCTACCCACAAAAAAGATTCTTAGGAATATGTAGTAATTTAGAACTATCGCAAACCATTATCCACCACCACACATAATCAACCAGTTGGACAAAATCGAACCCCCCTTGTCTCAGTTAGTTTTGAAGAAGCAAAATAATTAATAATTCAAAAAAAGAAGACGCGGAAAAGCGTCAAGAAAAACGTCTTGTGAAGAGATCATATGAATACGATTTAAACCGAACATTTAGCACAGCAAGCCCTGTCCAAAAGTTGCCGAACATAGGAACACAACAACGCCTAACAAGTCAAAATTATAATTTTTTTTATGATTTATCAAATACGATCATGACCGGTAAAGAAAAAACCACTGCAGGCACCGCCACTGGTACTACCAGCAAAACGACGGCAGAAAATAATTTGGAGTTCCCTCCGAATGTCTCTCAACCACCACCTACAAATAGTAATAATGCACAACTTAATGAAGATAGAATAAATAGAGTAAATGAGGCCATGGTTAGGAACCTGATAGATCAATATAATGTTGAATATAGGTCTTTTTTAGAAAAAACGATTGAAGATAAAATTGTTACTAGCATACAAATTGGTATGGCAGAATTAATGAAGTCAGTACAAATTTCCCAAAAATCAAACCTTGATGCTAGGGCGTACAGTAATAATCCAGCAAGAGATAGTGAGGGTCTGGCAGAAGAAATGTTAGTCGAAGCATCAGACTCGATGGGAGCATGGGGTGGAGCTCCTGCAATGCAAAAGGATATTAATGTAAATGGAAGACAAGACAAAAATAAAGATAAAAGGCTTACCCAACAGCAACAAATACAACTGCAACAAGCCAGACAATACAAGCTTGCGCAGCAGCAGCAATATGCAAGGCAACAACAATTACAACAACAGCAACAAATACAACTGCAACAATCGCAACAACGACAATTTCAGCCTAATATAAATGCTATACCACCACCAATATCGCAACAATATCCACCACAACAGCCATTGCCAAGTCTGGCTATGCCGACTTATCATCAAAATCAAAAACCTACAGAACAGCAAACCAATTTTGTGCACACAGCAGCAGTCCACGTAGATAAGTGGGGAATAAGCTTTGCAGGAAGCCCCGAGGACATGTCTATAGACGATTTCATCTTTAGAGTCGAACACTTAAAGCGGCTGTACAATTGTTCTTGGAATCAGGTTATTAGAGATTTCCACCAGCTTGTTCGAGGTGTGGCTAGCGAATGGTATTGGCTTTACGTGCAAAATAACGTCGTTGCAGATTGGCCAACTTTGCGAGATGCATTACGACGGCAATACCAGGGAAATAGGTCCAATTACGAATTGATGAGCGATTTGATAAAACGAAAGCAGCGACCCAACGATTCTGTTGATGATTATTTCCACGTCATGTACAAGTTGAGGTCGAAGTTGAAAATCCCTGTAACGGAAGGCGAAATGATCAAAATTATAAAATCTAATTTAAAAGAAAGCTTATTTAATATTGTGTATCCAATGACTGTATATAGCGTGGATCATCTGCGAGACGAGTGTTCTGAAGTAGAAAAACAGTTATCAAGAAATTCAAGAAATACTTATCAGCAACCACAGCGGTACAATGCTAGAACTCGCGATGTAAATGAGCTTTCGATGATAAGAAATGACGATGAAGATCAGTGGTCGGAGAGTGAAGCGATGTGCGTTGAAGAAGTGCAGCCAAAACGTCAATTTAAGCAGCAGCTACCATATAACAAATTTAATAGCGATCAAAGGAATTTACAGCAAAGTGTGCAGAGCCAGGATAAACCAGCTTTGGTGTGCTGGAATTGTCACCAGCAGGGCCACGTATACATGGACTGCACATCGTTGCAAAGGAATATATTCTGCTATAAATGCGGATTGCCTGAGGTGATCACGCCAAAGTGTCCTAAATGTGCTAAGGGAAACGCCCAGAGGACCGTGATGGATGCAGGAATATCACGATCCAGCCAAACTCCTGCCACTCAATAAAAAAACCAGATGCAGATGACATACAGCCGATCCAAACTACAAATAGTAAGAAAATTAATATATTAAGCCGAGTTATGGAATTCAACAAAAATGTAAAATATAAACAACCAGAAATAAAAACACTGGAAGATAGAATTGAAAATTATTACAAAACACGCGAAAGAATTTTTAATACAGGTCCTCTGAACGGTATGCGGTACGTATCAAAGAATGTTAAGAAGGCTAGAGAAAATTTTGCTAAAAGAAAGCGAGTGCGAAAGCAAGTGGCAGAGGCAGTTAGTGGAATTTACACTAAAGATCCTAGACCATTTGCAGAAGTTAAGGTTAAGAATTTAAAATTGAAAGGATTGCTCGACACTGGAGCATCAGTGAGTATATTAGGTCATGGATGTAGGGAATTGATAGATGAAATAGGCATTGAAATAGAACGATACTACTCCTCTGTGAAAACGGCAGGAGGAAAAAGACACCTAATTAGAGGAAAAGTAACTTTACCCATCACATATAGGAATGAAACCAAATACATAAAATTTTTCATATGTCCTGAATTAAAGCAAAACGCTTACTTCGGGGTAGATTTTTGGCGTGAATTCCGTTTAGCTGAAGATGTGATCGGCGTGGAGGAGATTGATATCGAAAAAGTTCAGGATCATTTTAAATCAACAGAAACCAAGGAAGAGCCAGAAACGCATGACCTAAGCCAAGAACAACAGCAGAGATTGAAGGAGGTTATAAAACAATTTCTTACTTTCGAAGAACATGGTCTAGGAAAAACAGATTTGGAAACTCATACCATACAACTTATTGAAGGAGCAAACCCTGTGAAGGATAGACACTACCCTATTTCACCAGCCGTTCAAGAGCTTGTGTACGCCGAACTCGACAAAATGCTGGAGTTAGGTGTGATTGAACCGAGTGAAAGCCCTTGGAGTAATAGGGTCACAATTGTAAGAAAACCGGACAAAAATAGACTCTGTCTTGACGCTAGGAAGTTGAATGAAAGGACTGTCAAGGATGCATATCCTTTACAGAACATAGACGGAATCTTGAGTCGCCTCGATTACACCTACTACATTAGCAGCGTCGACCTCAAGTTCGCATTCTGGCAGATTGCAATGGAAGAAAAAAGCAGAGCCTATACAGCGTTTACTGTACCCGGCAGGCCGCTGTACCAATTTAAAGTCATGCCCTTTGGGTTATGCAATGCGGCACAGCGACTCTGCCGGCTAATGGATAAAGTGATCCCACAGCGGCTAAAATCCCATGTTTTTACATATCTAGATGACCTACTCATTATTGCACCAGATTTCGACACCCATGTAAGGGTACTTAAAGAAGTGGCGGACGTTTTAAAAAAAGAAAATTTGTCTATAGGTTTGAAAAAGTCCAGGTTTTGTTTCAAACAACTTAAGTATTTAGGGTTTTTAGTTGGCGGTGGCATGATAAAGACAGACCCCGATAAAGTGTCAGCAATTTTAAAAATTCCTGTTCCTAAATCTGTACGAGAAGTGCGAAGCTTCTTGGGTACAGCTGGATGGTACCGGCGATTTATCAAAAATTTTGCCGCTTTATCTGCTCCGCTGAGCGACACGCTTAAAAAGAGCCCTAAGTTTTTGATGCCCCCTGATGCAATTCTTGCATTCAATGATTTAAAAAACGCGCTGACAACTGCGCCGGTGTTAAAACACCCAGATTTTTCTAAACGTTTTTTTGTGCAGTGTGATGCCTCGCAGATTGGTATAGGAGCAGTACTTTTTCAAAGAGATTGGGAGGGCCATGAAAATCCCATCGCATATTATTCTCAGAAGCTAAACAGCTGTCAGCGCAACTATAGCGTGACAGAAAAGGAGTGCCTGGCAGCTGTTCTAGCGGTCAAGCGTTTTAGGCCATATATAGAGATGATGCCCTTTACCGTCATTACAGACCATGCAAGTTTAAAATGGCTGATGACTCTAAAAGATTTAAGTGGTAGGCTTGCAAGGTGGTCACTCCAATTACAGGCCTTCAATTTTGAAATAGAACATAGAAAAGGGTCTGAAAACGTAGTAGCCGACACCCTATCAAGAGCAATAGAAGAACTTAACATTGAAGATTTTTTAGATATCGAGACCACTGAATTTGAATCAACAGAATATTTAGAGATCATAAAAACAATTGAAGATAACCAGGCGCGGTTACCAGATTTAAGGATTGAAAATGGTATGATTTTTAAAAGGCTTAAATTTCACCGAAGAGAGGATGAATTTGATGATGAACAGCAATGGAAATTATGGATCCCTGAGGCATTAACCACTACGATAATTGCAAAAGCGCACGAGCCCGAGATAGCAGCACACGCAGGAGTTGCAAAAACTCTACACAGATTGCGTCGATTTTATTATTGGCCAAACATGGCATGCCAAGTCAGAGATTTTATTAGAAATTGCAGTGCTTGCAAAGAAGCAAAGTCTACCAACCAAGTCTTACGCCCTACTATCGGCCAAGAAGTTAGAACGGAAAGAGCTTTTCAAAAAGTTTACATAGACTTTTTGGGGAAATATCCCCGTTCAAAATTCGGAAATTGCTATATATTTATCGTTGTAGACCACTTTACGAAGTTTACCCTGTTAAAAGCTATGCGTGAGGCAACCACAGCAAATGTGATAAAATTTTTGGTGTCAGAAGTTTTCCATAAATTTGGTGTGCCCGAAGTGATACACTCGGACAATGGTCAGCAGTTCGCAGCACACAAATTTAAAGAACTAATGGATCTGTATAAAATCACCCATATGAGAACTGCACATTACGCGCCACAAGCTAATGCCGCTGAACGCGTTAATCAATCCATTCTTAATGCGATAAGGACATACATGGAAAGTGATCACCGAGACTGGGACCTCTATCTTTCTGAGATAGAGTGCGCCTTGAGAAGTTCTGTGCATTCAGCCACAGGGGTTACTCCATTTTTTGCACTATTTGGGCAGGAAATGTACACAAATGGCAGTGACTACAAACTTGCACGAAAATTAAGCTCGTTGAGCGAATCGAACTTCGAGAATCTTAACAAAGAGGATAGAATGGCCTTAATTCGCGAAAAAATTAAAACTAATTTGCACAAAGCTTATGAAAAGAGCGCGCATCAATATAACCGACGTTCACGAGAAGTAAATTTTGTACCAGGGCAGGAGGTCTTTAAAAGAAATTTTTTATTAAGTGACTTCAAAAAGAATGTCAATGCTAAATTTTGCAAAAAATTTGTTAAATGTCGAATTAGAAAACCAATCGGCAATAACATGTACGAGCTGGAGACGCTCAATGGTAAAGCGTTGGGAGTATTCCACGCGAAGGACATTAAACAATAAGCCAATGAAAATTAAATGAAAAGAACATACGGGACCGCAGCAATAACCACATAAGTGCAATAAATACAAATGATTTTCTACCTCATGGTAACGAATTTAGAGCAATATAGTTTTAAGGAAAACCAGTGCAATATTTACCTCATCCTAAGCTAAGCCAGTGATTCGTTTTTCCATGTGTGGTAGAATTCTGCCAGGTTCCAGAAAGATCCGTCTTATGTTCTATGTCGTGTGTCCTTTACCACCAAAGTACCTGAAATTGGAAAAAAAAAAAATTCATACAAAGTACCAATCCTAAAAATTGCTAAATGAAAATTTTGAAAACTTCCCGGCTAATCAAACTGTTGAAATCCTCGTCATATTCTCGGTGCTGGATAGCACATTATTATAGCAAATCTGAAAGAAAAGGAGTTATAAACGTTAAAGCAAGTACATAAGGTTTGTGTTGGAGTACATGACTAGTTCCTTATATCATAGTACAAATCAAATTTGATTGCCCGGCTAACATGGGATCTGCATGACACTCTTTATCTCAGGGTGTGGGCGGAAGCCTTCGTTGGGGCATTGGGTGTGAATTCGAGTTCTTAGTTGGAATAAGTATTTATACTAAACCTGGGTTATTAAAACAACAAAAAAAAAATAAAAATTTTAGGTTCAGGTTGCTTTCCGAAGTCTTTTGTTGAATGCAATAGTTGCAGTTTCAATGTTTACATATTACACGTTTTAAAATTTTATGGAACTTGAATACTGATCACTATCTTACACTAAGCCATCCAGCGCAGATAATTGAACGCATAACTGAAAGAATGTAAATTAACACTTGCACACTACATACGCTGCAGATGTCCCTTGGGTCATCTTAGCCTACGTAGAGTTTTGTTGCGTGTAGGGCAATGCACCTGCATACTTGAAATCAAGTTAATAACCAGAGCAAAATTTCGCAGATGATGTTCAGTGTATGTTTATGTTAATTGGCTGGGTTAAAGATAGTCTGGCTGTAAAATGCATAAAAAGTAAACAAAAAGTGTCATAAAACAATGACGTCATAGTGCGTAGACCCTTTTGGGAAAACTTTTTTGCGAAAGGCTGAGGTGGGTGATGGTCTGTGGTTATGAATACATTAAGGCCGACTTGAGGTATAAATCACAGGAAGTCTAAAATAGTAATTATTTACTGAAGGGCAAAACGATCACAATTACCTGTTAAGTTATAGCTGGTGGTGGCAATGGCGGCTGTAAGTGTTGTTGTTTTCCTTTTGCAAGATTGTTGGAGCAAGTTGACCGAACTTGCATAGGCACGAACAGTAAAACGTTTTAAACACTGCACTTTGTTGCATGTTAATTTACAACATCTAAATTTTTATTCGAAACACTTCTCGCACAGATATAATAAAAAAAAATAAATAAAATAAAATAAAACAACGCCGCGACAAAATTTTGGCAACTTGTGTTGCTTTTCCGTTTGTTGCGAACTTAACGAATGTCAAAATTGTTGGTGGAGTTGTTCAGCAACATGATATGAGGGAAAAAGGAACAGGGATGTTATCGAGATAGAACTTTGCCAACATGTTTGTAAACTGTTGCAGGGGAAAATTAAGCAAATTGTTGTTTTTTTGGGACAATAAAGAAATGTTTAGGAAAAGTTCTATGTATAGGTAGGTTAACTAACGGCAAGAACGAAGTTTTAAACTTTTGGTTTTGATGTTGATGAGGTTTCACAGAAAACGATTTGCTACAAAAGGTTTATTAGCAGTTGAAAGTTCTTTTAATAAAGTTGTGCAAAAAGTTTGGTTCCTGATCCGGTATAAAGTATATATATAAAGTTTTTTTCAAAAAAAAAGAAAAAGAAACGTTTAAGTCCGCGGAAGCAATTTTATCCTGGATTAAAGGATTAAAGCGGCAGATTAATTTGTGAGCAGCAGTTGATGAGAAAGGTAAAAAAAATTTCGGTTTTTAGTTTTGTGAGTGTTTAAGTTTTTTCATTTTTTTTGTGTGTAGGAAAGTGCACTGTGTACAAGTGGTTATGCATCGAATGAACGGAAAGAAAATTGGAGAAAATTTTGTGTAAGTGATTCTAAGCAAATCAGTTTTTTTTGGTAATTTACGTAAGCGCTGATAAAATTTCTCTTTTATTAGTGTGGCTGGCAGCAGTGTGGATGTAGCTGCTAAAGTTTAATTAGAGATAAAATCCGGAGGGCCAAGAGAAAAAGCTAAGTGTCAGCCACAATTATTTTATTTAAATATACATATAAAATAGTATATACGAGTTAGAACCAGAAAGTTGGCGGGTAAAAATTTGGGGGCGTCTGAATACGCCATTTTGGGGCAAAGTGCAGCATTAAAGTTAGCATCTTCTAAATGCGACCATTTTGTCAAAAGTTAAGAGTGAGGAATGCCTGAAAGTGAAACGCGAGAGGACTTAAAATTTAACGAAGCTAGAATTTGAGAACGAGTGTTTTCTCTTGATCTCGCGAGAACGTCGATGTGTGGTGAATTCCGCAAGCAGCTGAGCAGGGATATTTGGAGTTTTTTTTTTCACATGCATGTTGGTTTTTTTATTGTTGTTTTTTTTTATTTTCATATATGTAAGCAAATTCCTAAAGGGAGTACTGGGGAAATTTTTGGGAATTAAGTTAATGCCCAAGTCTAAGTAGAGCGCTCTAATAGGACCGAAAATTTAAAGGGTGTTTCCTGTTTGGGGTTTATAAATTAACTTACCTTTGGGAATTTTTTCTTAGGAATTAAAAGTTTAAGATTTTTATTATAATTTAAATTTATTTATTTTGTAGTTAGTAGTACTTTTACAATTTTTATTCATTTTTTTTTAGTGCGTTTAAGACTTTTACGTTGCGAAAATTTAGTTTAATTTTTAAATACAATTAATCGGGTTTTGTTTTGGTTGGTTAAATTTAATTTAAATACATTCTCGTTTGTTATATACGTAAATTTTGTTCATGTAAATTAATGATAAATTTATAGATTTTCGCAATGTAATTCAAATTTGCACAATATTCTATATTATATTTTACATATTATATTTTCAAATTTAACATATATTTAAAATAAGTTTTTAAAATCGATCCAAAGGATCATAATTTGGTTGAACGGTGAAAACCTGTGAAAAATAGATTTTAGATTAATAAATCATGTTTGTATGAGTATAAGTTTAGAATGAATACCTGGTAAAGTTTTATTTAAAGGGGGGAAGGTTTTGTCGGATCGACTGGTGATGTGGTGAGTGTATGGTTTGTGATGGTGCATTTGTGGGTGTTGTCCTTAAAGGTTTTCAAGGGTATACGGACAACACAGGTTGGGCGGGTACATAGGGATGTTACATCTATCTCCCTCTTTTAAGTGTGGTAGTGGAAAGGATAGTAGCCGTGAAGTTTTAGTTTCAGATTCAGTTTTTTTTTCAGTTTTGTTTTTTTTTAGTTCAGTTTTTTTTCTTATTTTAAATTTCACTTCTTAAGGAAGTGAAATTTATTGTTAGATCCTCGACCCAACGTGGCGGGTTGAGAACACCCCTGAACCGCCTGCTAGCCGAGGTGACCACGTTGGGTACGATAGCATAGGACACATAACAAAGTCGACAGAGTTGTGAACTGCTTGATTAAAATTTTCAATGCAAGTGTCAATGTCAGAGTTAGAAATGCAGAAATTAGGTGAAGGCTTAACCACTGAAATAAAATGGTCAAGATTATCTCTAAATTTTACCCAATTCGTCCTTTTAAAAGAAACAAAAGTATGTGCGACGCTGAGAGGCAAAACTGCATCAGAAATTTTAATATTAAGCAGGAGAGGAAAATGATCTGAAAAAGAAGGCAGCGTATCAATATTGAAATTGATATTAAGTCTATCTAGGAGATGACTTGAAATGATAAACTGATCCAAAAACGAAGAACTGTTTGGGAACGAAGGTGAACTAGCTGTTAAATTAGTAAGATTGTGGCTAGAATGGTTTAGCCATCTCTCCAAGCTACGGCCATTGCCATTAGTAAGGTGATCACCCCAAAGAGGACTTCGAGCATTTAGGTCACCACCAATTATGGTACCATAAAACGAGCCAGCTATAGCTTCGACTTTGCTTAGTTCATCGATGGTAACTGTAGGGGAAGAATTGCAAGGAATATATAACGATCCAAATAAAAAGCTTTGCGGGCGATCTTGGATTTTAATAATAACTTCAATAAAAAGACACGGAAAAGTGATGTTAGATGTATCAACAATTTTATATTTAATATTATTTTTGATAACCATTGCCACCCCTTGCATATGATCATTTCTTATAACGGAATAAGAGTCTAAAAAAACTTTATGCCTTTCATTGAGATGAGTTTCTTGAATAGAAGCCAAAGAAATATCATTATGGAGGAGAATATTTAATAATTCTACTCTTCTAAAGTGATTTATTAAAGACCGAATGTTGAAGTTAAGTATATTCAAACTCATTAAACCGAAGAACAAAGAACTTCATTTAGCAATTCCAAATATGCTACTCTTTTATGTTCAATTGAACTGAATTTAGAAAGATTTTTAACAAAATTTTCGATTTTCTTAAGAAGGTCAGAAACGTTCATAACAAATAGTTCTTCGAACAAACTTAAAAAGACCGACACAAGAGAATTGGACTCTAACTGAGAGGGAATTTTAAGGTTCTGAGGATTAACTGGAGAAGAAACTTTATTCTTGAAATGATCAGCATAAGAAATGCCAGCCTTAGAAAAAGACGGTTTGTTAACCAAATTATTAACTTTTTGATTTTGCATTGCTCTATTAGTCGCAGCAGCTTTAATAACGTTTTAGCGCCTATTTATGTATTCCGCGAATTTTTCACACTTTTTATAATTTGCTGGGTGTCCAGATTTACTGCAATTAACGCAAAAAGGAACAGAGTCCACACTTTTAGTATTTTCACACATACCGGGATCATGAATGTGCTCACATTTGACGCAAAGTCATAGAACAAAAGTTGTCCAGAATCGCAAGTTTTTTGACATATTTTTTTCAGCTCATTAAAAAAAAATCAGGCTTTTAAGGGTTAAGCAATATTAGCCGAAACTGGCTTTAAAATCCGAAATATTTTCAGTTATAAGACTTTTTTGCAACGCCTTTCAAGAAATTTCAAATGTTACTTCTTATTGAATTTCAGTTGACGATATGCATTTTTTTGTAGACGATAGAAATATTGATGCCAGACTATTTCGGTTTAGTCATTTCAACAAGCACAAACGGTGTACCTTCTGAATTTGATCAAACAGCTGTGAGACAAATGTCAATAACACGTGCCGATTTCCGTTTTGTGGTGCTATGTTAAATATAACGAAAATATTTATATTTTGCTAGATGCGTGGGAGCGACTTCGTTCGCTCGTTCCCGATACTCTTTAAAAATGTATGTACTCAATCTCATCCATATCTGTCACAAAGTCTCAGAAGGTCTTTTTTTATATCGCTTTATTAAACATTTTTCCAGCGGATGTTATTCGTCCCGAAGTCAAGATTTTTTAATATTCCTGGCGATGCCAAGGGTATTTCAAATAAGAGTTTGCTCTGGAATCTCACCTGATAGCATGCCTTCAAAAGCAAAAAATCAAGCAAATCGTATAACTGATATGGGATTTTCCAAGAACCTAGACGAAGCCAAAAATATTTCGAAATAAAATGTATCCTTTAACCTTTCCATGGAAAATATCTATAAGGGAGAGAAAAAATCTTGCAAATCGGACAAATGGTTCTCGAGTTATGGAGACACCGACACACAGGCGTTATATCTTATATAGTAGTCTGATTTTGGAATGACATTGTTGTACTGGTATGAATTCAATTTCGCCAGAACAGCTTTGGATATCAACCAGAATATATCAAGAAAGAAAATCCGCTATGCAACAATCCGAACTGATTATTCCACACAAAGATTTTATGCCGAATATGTGGACACATTTGTGTTTTTGCTTGTAAAACGCTGTTTCAGTAAGATTTACCAAAAATAAATGCAGTTGCTGATAGATTTATGCTCATTTCTCTTCATTTGCATGTAGTTTTATTTAATATTTGTCTGGAAAAGTTCTTTGTTACACAATTCATATTTTTCAATTTTGATGTCCGGGTGCCTAGTGGTTCCGCTAGGAACCAACCAGTTATTTTTTACCTAGTTCTGGTAAATGTCACCTATCCTCAAAGTCATAGAACAAAAGTTGTCCAGAATCGCAAGTTTTTTATGACATATTTTTTTCAGCTCATTAAAAAAATCAGGCTTTTAATGGTTAAGCAATATTAGCCGAAACTGGCTTTAAAATCTAAAATATATTCAGTTTTAAGACTTTTTTACAACCCCTTTCAAGAAATTTCAAATGTTACTTCTTTTTGAATTTCAGTTGACGATATGCATTTTTTTGTAGACGATAGAAATATTGATGCCAGACTATTTCGGTTTAGTCATTTCAACAAGCACAAACGGTGTACCTTCTGAATTTGATCAAACAGCTGTGAGACAAATGTCAATAACACGTGCCGATTTCCGACGCTTAAATTATTAATTCTGTTTATATTTTTAATAATTTCATAAAAATGGATTCACACGATCTTTTCCACCAACTGACCAGAGGTGTACGTTTTAATAGAAGAAAAAATGTAAACAAGGTAACCAGTACTGAAACAAGATTTAGATCATTTTTGTAAATTTATATTCTTCAGTTGTCCCACATACCTTTACCAAAGACAGAGCCAGTCATAAAAACTGAAAATGAGTCTTTATCAGATGAGCACATGAATGACAACTCCGATGATGAGATGGAAGCCGAAACAGCAATTAACGCAAATACAGAATTGGCTTCCTCGGATGAAGAGTTAGAATTTCAATTTCTTACAGACTCTGGCAGTAGTGTACCCAAGCGGAAAAAGAAGGAGAAACAACTTAAAACTAGCCAAGATAAAGAAAAGATTGTCGTGGAGGAACAAGTAAGTGCTGAGCTAAGACCATTTTTATGCCATATTATGAGCTGACCATTTTCGATTCATTTTAAGGTGGCTGAACTACGAAAATTAAATAAAATACATGTGCTGGGCAAAAATATTCCACCGCCAATAGTTGACTTCGAAGAGTTACACACAAAATACAATGTAACCGAACAATTAGTAAAGAACTTAGCTGCTTGCAATTATCCACAGCCAACACCTATTCAAATGCAGGCAATACCAATTCTGTTAAAGGCAAGTTAGCACTCAGAAAATCCTGTGTTTTTAAATTTAATGTTTTCTTTTTATTATCTTCACATAGGGACGTCCGTTAATGGCTTGTGCACCCACAGGTTCTGGTAAAACCATTGCATTTCTGACACCCATTATTAATGATTTACGTTGTCCTAAAAAAGATGGCTTTCGGGCTATTGTGCTGGCTCCTACACGTGAATTAGCTCAGCAAATTTATCGAGAATGCGTGCGGCTTGCTGAAAAGTCAGCACTTAAAATACATATTATAAGCAAAGTTAACCAAGCTGAACAGAAATTTGGACCAAATAGTGCAAAAAAATTTGATATACTTATTTCGACGCCAAATCGTGTGCGTTTTTTATTGCAGCAGGAGCCACCACTATTAGATTTAAAAAAGTAAACAGAAAGATTTTTCTTTTGTTAATGAGAATGCGTGAATAACACTAATGTACTTATTATATTTTTGATTTATTACAGCGTTGAATGGTTTATCATTGATGAAGCAGATCGTCTTATGGAAGATGGACAAAATAATTTTAAAGATCAGTTAGATGATATACTTGTTGCTTGCACAAATCCCAACAAAAAAGTGGCTTTATTTAGTGCAACTTATACTGTGCCTGTAGCAAAATGGGCACTAAAGTACTTAAAAAATTTAGCACGTGTTACTATTGGTCAGCAAAACACAGCTACAGATTTGGTAAATCAGGAACTGCTATTTGTTGGGTCAGAGCATGGTAAACTGTTGGCGATACGTGATTTGGTGCGAGCTGGTTTAAAGCCACCAGTGCTTATATTTGTGCAGAGTAAGGTATGCTAATGTTTTATATTATTGCTGCTCTGTAGGATAGAACAAAGAAGAATATATGTATCAATAGTATCTTTTTTGATAAAATCACTAGCTGGCCCAACAAACGTTTTGCTGCCCTATCCTGTAGGTAGGGCGTTGATTTTGATGAAGCCCATCTTTTCTGTCTGAACAGAAGATGGGCAATGTACCAAGCAATCAAGCAATGATGGTTGCTATGGGTGCAGATATAAAGCATTTTTTTTTTGTAAGACGAAGATTAATCGCAGATGTGGCTTCGATATATTTAGTGGTTTAGGTTTTAGTTAACCAATGACTGTGAATCCGGGCCTAAGAATATTCATTTCTTTCAAGGATCGTGCAAAGCAACTTTTTGAAGAATTACTTTACGATGGCATTAATGTTGATGTCATACATGCTGATCGTACGCAACAACAACGTGATAACTGCGTGCGCGCATTTCGGGAAGGAAACATTTGGGTTCTTATCTGTACTGAGCTAATGGGACGTGGTATTGATTTTAAGGGTGTCAATCTTGTTATTAACTATGATTTTCCACCATCGACAATATCATATATACATCGTATTGGCCGTACAGGACGAGCGGGGAGACCTGGTAGAGCCATCACATTTTTTACACAAAATGATACGCCGAATTTAAGAAGGTAAGTTTTAACAAATCAAATTTTTCAAATCAATTTTTTAAAGGATGCATTTTATTTCATATTAGTATTGCACAAATAATTAAAAATTCCGGTGGAAAAGTACCAGAGTTTATGCTTAAAATGAAAAAGACACGGAAAACTGAAAAGAAAAAATTGGAAAACTTTGCACCGAAACGTGACGATATCTCAACAAAGTTCAGACCAGAAGCGAAGCGCCAACAAAAGTTAGAAAAAGTGGGAGCTTTTGTGAAGAGGCGTTTGAGTACTGAAGATAAAATAAAAGAAAGTGAGAGTTTAGAAGGAAAATCAGCAAAGGCGAAAAAATTAAAAAAGATTACAAAAATCGCATCAACTAACAAAGATAAAAGTAAAATTAAAAAAAATAAACTGAAGAACAAAAAATTGCAATAAACAAGAATATGTACCTATAAATAAATATTTTGTTTTGTTTTTAGTTCAATACTTGTTTTTTATTGATTTTTTTTTTTATACAAAAACTTTTGTCTGTTAGAATAAATATTTGTTTGAAGACACATTGTGCATGCACTCTGCCACTGTTGTACATATATTATAAAATATCATAATTTGAATAAGGTTTTCTTACATAAACATTAATAGGCACTTCATTTTGTGAACTTAACGACTATAAATATGTATTTACAATAATCTTTTTCTATTTACTAAGCTATGAATATATAATTTTTCTCTTTTTCCATTGGTTTTTTTTTTTTTTTTAAAAGTTAACTTATGACTCACATAGCCAGTCGCACGGTAATTTTGGCATTCTACTTGCTGGCCATGGTAAATAGCCAGCCGTTTTGAATACCCAATAATCATAGGAAACCTTAGTTATTAAAGCTAACAGTAGCAAAACTTCAGTTGCTATCAAATAATATATATAATCAGTCCAGTCGTGTGGAGATTGACATAATTTAATTTCCTGTAAGTCCATAACACGCAGTTGCAAGTTACGGCATAATATTTCATTATAGTCGGGAATGTCACGATTGCGTTCCAATAACCAAAGCTATACAATAAAAATAAAATTATTATGGTTGAACATTCAAATTTATACAACTTACCTTTAAAGATTTAGCTGAGTTACAGTCGCATTGTAATTTATTTCCACCCAAAAATATATTACGCCCAACATCACTGTCTAAGACATTAGTAAGTAGATATTGAGGTAGCTGTTTAAGAAAATAAATTGTAAATAATTAAAATGCAAATGAGTCGTCCATTTCCAAATCATTAACATTGAGCAAATATTTTATTTTTATTATGCTAATTCAAATTCAACACTTACACCACTTAATGCGTTATTTTTTAAAGATAATCGCTGGAAATGGTCCATGAATTCAGTACCTTCCAATTCATACATTGATGAAATCTGATTGTTGTCGGCATACAATACTCGTATACTTTTATATCTTGGATTGCTGTGAAAGTGTTTTCCAATGCTAGTAATCTAATACATAGAACAGACCTCGTTTCTAGAATTAAATTTCAAAATTTGTGTTGGAAAGTACGAAAAACTTACATTATTGTTTGATATATTTAGTGAAAAAGTATTTTCCGGCAACTTTGGTGGTAACTCTACTAAACCCAGATTAGAGCAATCAACTTGATAAAAGTATTTTGCAGATGGTTTTGATTGATCACCCTGTAGTAAAAACCAACAATGAAGAAAGTTAATTAGTACAATGCATTTTATTAAATGAAAATAATTGACATCACATACCACTGTTATCATTTGTTCTGGTGTACACGTGCAATTTCCGTATCCAATTATCACAGGACACTCAGTTTGAATGCGCTTGGCTGTTTGAAGCTGTTTTATCGAAACATAATCTGTAGAGTTAAACCAATTATAAGTGTAGTTGGTTAAACAAAAGGATGACTCAGGATCAACAAATTTAAAAGAATCATGAAAAATTGCGCCAAACAATGTTGCGCAAAGCATGCGTTTATTTCCCCTAAGTAAAAAAAAAAACCAAAAAAACATTAATACAAAAATTCATAATTGGGAGCATTCCAGTGAAAATGGTATTTTTTAGCAGATATTTCAGATTTATTTTTCAAATGTTTTAATGGATCGAATATATTCTAGTGGGATTAAACCTTACTTTCCAAATTGATTTCATACCAAAATCTTGGTATTAGGCTCAGTTTTTTACAGTTAAAGAAAGTGCCAAAGTTTTTTTTTTACTAGGTATATTTTTGATCATATTCATCATTGCTTTTCTATTAAACCATGATGAGTTACGTTACAAATTATATCTGTCGTTAAAGGTCATAGACTAGTGTATTGATAAATTGTATTTGCAAAAAAGTGTTCTTGCAAACATCTGTATTATACCGCAACAAACAAAACAGTTATGGGTGTCCCGTACAAACGCACAAATCGATGTAATTAATTTTCTGTCTACACACATAATAGTTTAATTTTATTAGCATTTTATTTAACGCTAGTTACTTGGGTACTCTTAAAAAGTGCAGTAATTTTCGGATTTTATTTTGCCTAAAGGATAATATTACTATCTTATTATTTGTCCCGTACAAACACAATATTTATTTTATTAAGATTTCTATTAATTTTTTTCTAATATTGTTGAAAAAACTCTTTAAAAATTATCGATATGGGTACGGTCCCCGTTGGTTACTGCTTTGCTATGAACTATAAATCTTAGGGGGCTTTATTATGTATATGCACTTAAGAAATTGTGACTTTTAATTATATGAGATATGAGCAAAACTGCTATAAATAAAATGAAATGGTGTTCATATAGGGTCGTTCAAGTATAACGTAAGCATATTTAGGTGGGGAGTGGTTCAAGATTTGCTTATTGTTGCTTATACAGGAGGAGAGG
Organism: Calliopum simillimum; assembly: GCA_951812925.1. Classification (NCBI taxonomy): domain Eukaryota; kingdom Metazoa; phylum Arthropoda; class Insecta; order Diptera; family Lauxaniidae; genus Calliopum; species Calliopum simillimum. The sequence continues at coordinate 15,933,111 of OX638372.1, read as the reverse complement.
TCGATAAAATTCTTACGTAAGACAAAAAATATTTAAATTAAAGTCTAACTTTAGCCCTTTCAATTGATTTAAAGTGTCAAGGATTTTTTCAATTTCCGTATGACCGCTATTGCTTTAATTATAAAAATAATTTAGTTCCTGAATTCTTTTTCGTATTTGAAAATCTGCTTACGTTTAATCATAAGAGAGGGGTTCGTGTTCACGATTTGTTAATTTTTGCTTATATCATTGAAAATCTGCTTACGTAATACTTAAACAGCATCTATGTAACTTATGAACACATCCCAAAGGCGTGGTTCACAGAGTCGGTGGTAATGTGAAAAGACTTGTAAGTCAAAAAGGTCGAAGTCAAAGAGAAGGTGCCGTAGTCAAAAACGCAAAAGATTTCGCGACACTAGCAGCCACTTTAGTACCCTCTACGAGAATTTTTTTCATTTCTGAATCAGATATAGCTTAAAAAATTAAAAATGTTCATCCATGAGCCTATCCCAGGAAAATCAAAAGTTCATTAAATTTCAGTTAATCGCCATCAAGTAACATCCAAAAAACACGCTTGGGGTAAACATAGTGTTACATTTTCATTTAAAAAATGATTTAAAACTAATTAAATATACATGTATTTCGTACGAGTCCCGTACAAACAAAAATGTCCCCTACAAACAATTTAATTTTTATTTAATAACTCTCGTTTAAATAAATATTTTTTCAAACTTTTATTGTTTTATAATACCTTGACCCTTAGTCTATCCAAAAATATTTTTGCTAATTTTTAAAGCTTATTAATTTCGCTAAAAACTTGCTACAAAGTCAAAAAATGGAAAGTATGGTAGATTTTGGCTGTCCCGTACAAACGAACTTCTTTTCTTATTAATTACTCACTATCTTTAAATATTATTAAGAACAAATAATTGGTTTTAATAGGTCTATATCACACAAAATAAATGTACTAGATGCTTTTTTTGATAACATTCTGGTTTGTCTTTAATTTAACTTTTAAACTCAAAAAATGCGTACGATTTGTCCCGTACCAACTTTGGAATGCTCCATTGACATATTTTTAACGTGCCATGAATTAAGGTATGGCTAAGTTAAATTTTTAGGTGAAAAAATCGTCAAAACTCTATTTTCAAAATAATTTTTTAATTTTTTATATGTAAATACTTCTATTACTGGTACTTATGGCCCTGTTGCCCCGTACCTTTATACTTTATAAATTTAATAGCAAAAAATCTCGAAAGTTTCGTTTATTCATGATAAGGCTCAATATATAATATTTAACAAAACTTACTTCATGTTGACAGTGATATTTGTGTTTTGATTATAATTCGGTAAAGTTGTTAAATTATTTTTTGATATGTCCAGAAACTTTAGATTTGGTACACCGCTTAAGGCACGTGGCGGTATATCGGGCAGATTGTTGTTTGATATGTTAAGGCACTTAATTTGTGAGACGCGTGAGAACGACTTGATGGCACTTTTTATATCGCCATCTGTAATGGCCAGCGAATGTAATGTCTGATAAATTTTATTTGAAAAATCCAGTTCTGCTATCGAGATATTGCGTATATGTAAATTCGTCCAATTTCTAAAATTACTGCATGTTGAGATCATTGACATATGTGTAATATTACAGCAATACCAAGAATTTTCAACCGTTGGATGTTGTCGACACTGGCAACTGTTAATGTCACGATTAAGTGGCTTTTCACCTTCAATGTATTGACACAATTCTGCTTTAGCGTAGAAGCAATTTTTACGATATTCTGGAATTTCCATTTCTACTGGTGCTAGTGTTGTAGTAGTTACTTGTGTGGGGTGTATGGGCACAATTGGCATAACTGGAATATCGATATGTGCTGCTTCCTGTGGGGATGGATTTTCTTCGGCGCGTACAGTTGTAGATTTGTGTAGGATATACAACCAAACAAGCAGCAGGTTACACTAAAAATAAAGAACATTAGATAGAACAATGTACTCGTATAGTGGAAGCATTTAATAATTGCGCACTCTTTCAATATTTGCTTATACTTTGAGTTACTTTTATATAAGGGTTTAGGTTTTAGAAGACAGCGGTAAAGTGTTAAATAAGCATACTTTGAAAGCAACGGCAATGGGCCCTATTGTGTTTGTCAAAAACTTCTGTCGATTAGAAGTCCATTTGATGTTTAATATACACTATTATTTTCTCTTATTAATAATGAAAAAACATTGAGCATATGGCTTCACGAAAAGAGTCTTAGGAAATGCATCTTGATAGTCCAAATTTCGGACCGACGATGACCACACCAAACAACAATTTTTTTCGGTATGCATTGGTAAAGTGGTTTTCAAAATTATAGGACACATTTTTAATTTTACATTTACAACAAATAACGAGCAAACCAATTTAATTATTCTTAAAACTAATGAAGGTAAGTACCCAATTTAGCCCCCTCGATTTTTTCCAACGCTAAAAATTCGTTATTCATCGAATTTATAAGTCGATTAACAAGTTTGGCCAAATTTCAGAGAAAAATGTTCGTAGTCGCATCATTATTGAACCACTTTAAGTTAGAAGAACAAAAATGGCAGAGCTGAAAAAAAAATCCATAATTATGGGCTAATTAAGCGCCCTAAAACCGATTTTTAGGCTCTTAATTTAAAAAAAAAAGATAGCTCCGCTAGAAAACACATAAGGGCATATATTGAACTAAAGTAAGTAGCCAATAATTAAAGGCTATTTAAATGCCCAAACGCCAAATAAAAAGCTTTCCACTAAAATAAAGATTTGCTAGGTTAAGTTTAAGCTAGCAGAGATATTTCGAAAAAAAACCATTTTGAATTAAAGTAAGCAATGAATAATTAAAGGCTATTTAAATGCCCCATCGCCAAAAGAAAAGCTTTTCATTAAAAAAAGGTTAAGATATGACAAAAACCATACATGCAAGAGCAATTGTGAGACCGAATTCAGAATTTCCAAACACTGGGGCTGTGCAATAAGCTTATCAAACCTATTCGAATTATTGCCACACACAAAGAACCAAGATCGATCAGTTCAGCTCAACTCAGTTTGTTGGTTCGATTAGATCGCGAGTTTTGACCTGACCGTTTGATCGATCATCGGGTAGTCTGACTGAGCCAAATATTTTCCTTAGAATCATTCTTTCAAAGCACATGATTTAGTTAACGTCACTCGATTTCAGTGTCCAAAACCCACAACCGTATCTGAGTACGGGTCGCACCACTGTCATTTAGTCATAGGAACCAGTTCAACGATTTATATCAAAATTTATAGATACCTAAACTCGTACATATGCTTAACAGATGGGCCTACAAGTTAAACTGAATTCTATAATTCGTTTATTAGAAACTGAAGTGGTTTGCATTAAGAGCTTCATTCATAGTTGGTTATAATTGATCTTTTTATAATATGTTAACAAGCAAACCTTTTGTTAGCCACAAAAAATTAGCACTTTAAAATGAATATAATTTATCTAAACAATTTTCGTAAGATCCATAAATGGTGTAAATAACATGCCTGTGCTAATTTAATAATTATTTAGCATTTAATAAAAATTGGACACCTGATTAAAAATATTTTACTTCATAAAGAGAAATTAACATACCAAAGTACTTAAATTAGTTTAAATCCTTTCATCATAAAGTCTGAAGAACTGACGAGGAAGGAGGCAAAATTAGGATTAGACATTTTTTCGTAAAACTTCAATCAGGTGGATTAGTTTCAAATATTTCTCAAAAAATGAGCAAGGAAAATAAGAGCAAAATATCGTGTCAACCCTTTAAAAAGTTTTGAAAAGTAGTTAAGCTGTTTTTTAGCACTCTTGAAAAGTTTATAAATTTTAAGCTTAGGTGTTTTATGAAAGTCCACAAGTATTGATTTGGTCCACACTTTTTCAGAGTGTTCGTTTACTAGTCCAGAATTAGGGTTTTAGTCCGAAAAACTTTCGTATAGGTACGTTTTATGCTTAAACACTCTGTTTGATTTTAGAGTGAGCAAGCGTATCGCGACTGTTTCTGCAATTTTTTAATATAGCAGAGAAAACAGTGTGTTACATATTCAGCCCAATTATGAATAGAAAATCCGCGAGAAATTTCTCTTTTCCCATTTCTATTATTCCATATAAAAATTCTCGAGAATTTTTTCTCATTTCCCTTTCCTCCTATTCCAAATAAACTTCGAAAAACTCCCGTTGGAAAAAGTAGGCATCAACTAAGGGAACACGGCGTGTTGACAATCCGCAGGGAAAAAATTCCGAATGAATATTTAGAATTGAACTGATTATGATATCATAAAAATAGATTATTTTTCGAATATATACCCAAAAAAAGTTTTAGGGAGCACGTCTTTTTACGGATAATTGTCCAATTTTTTATGGGTAAAGGGCGCTTCAAACATTAACTACAACAACAAAAAGTGTGTCGGACCTAGTTTCGTAGACATAGCTATAGGAATATCTGGATATATCATTTATAAAAACGACCATAAGAAAGGTATTTTAGCAACCTACGAAAGCTATTGCTCAAAAGTTCTCAACCTATGCTACGGTTTTCGACAATTAACCATTTTTTAAAATTAAGCATCGATATCCCGAAAACGAAGCGAGATAGTGAATAATTTTATTCCATTTTTTCCGCGTAATTTTGGGTCGTTTTATGAGTTTTCACATCAAACTTTTCTTGAAATTTCTTCAATATTCTCGTATTCTTTAGGCCTCGATGCTTCGAAAACGAAGCGAGATATCGGAAGCGTTTCTTCTTCATTTTTCGAGCCGATGTCAAAATCAACAATTGTACGAATTTTGTTTTTTTGACATTCGTGGATCTTGTCTACGTTTTGCTCTGTTAGCCAACTTGTCATTATCTTATTAATTGTACTATGGATTTTGCTTTTACTTTCAATTTAATAGCAAATTTTCTTTAAATGCCCACTGTCGATGAAAAGATGAAAAGACTTTGTACACTGCGAGGGTAAATATGTACATAAAAGAATAATTAAAGCAAATTGAACGAAAATAATATTAAAAACAAATAGGTGCATAAAACAAAAAAAACGAGCAAAATTCTATAAATAAATTTTATTTCTTTCAAGCTGCGTACTAAGCAAATAACCATTTATTTTCTACTTACATTTGGACTGGCCCAAAGCATTTTCGGAAGAAATTACAATTTTGTCCGGAATAAAAATTTTAAAGTAAAAATTATCATTATCACCAACTGATCACAAAAAAATTACTAGCGCACATTTTATTAATTTTCTTTATTCTTCAATTTTGACATTTGCATCTTTTTTCACTTGCTCTTTGTTCTACGTTTTTCATTTAATGAGTTTGAGTTGGAGTATCAATTACGTCCAAATTAATAATTTATTAACTATTGCACAGGTTTACTATCAGCAGTGAATGAGTTTGTTAACTAGCAACAACAACAAGTAAAATAAATAACACCACCAGTTGCTTCTTTGTTTTGTAAAAAAAAACTCCTAACGATAACACCAACAAAAAAAGATAAACACAACCGCAGTCGATGACAGTCGCGAAAACACTGAGCGGACAAAATAGCTTGAGATCAATTCCACTTCTTTTCAAACTGTGCGGCTCCATTTCTTTTTAACCCTTACATACTTGGGAATTACTTGAAATAAATAAGTATATATACAATTTTTGTGTCGTTTCTTATTAGTTGAAAATGGACGGGATAACACGACGTATCCCACGGTATAAATTTTTTGGTTGTCTTTTGGTACAAAATGGCTTTGGCCGATATACACATGGGACATTCTTTGTCAAGTGAACTATCTCACACTTCCATCGCAGTTTTTCACATAAAAAGGATTAACCCGGCTTAAAACTTTCGTTAAACTTTACAATGCCGAGTGACGATTTTTCGTCGCAATTATCGTGTCAAAGATAGGAGCTCAGCAATTGGGTCACTTTTTGATAAATTGGCCAATTTCCATTTTTGGGCTTGAGAAATATGGATTTTTGCATTATTTGAACAATTTTAAAACGATTCTATTCCATGTTAATTTTCGTTAAAATGATTCTTTTATGAAATATCGGCAATATAATCTTTCGGATCCGGTCTAACATCGTTTTTTCACTTTGTAGCGATAATATCTCGCCGGGAAAGTATTTTAACGAAAATTTACAAGCAATAAAATTGTCAAAATTATCCAAAAATCCATGTTTCACAAGTACAAATGCATTTTGGGCAAAGAGCCAAAAATTGACACGGATGCCGGTTTCTCATCAGGGAAGCATTTTAACGAAAATTTACTCCGAATAAAATCGTCATAAAATTGTCCAAAAATCCATGTTTCTCAAGTCCAACATGCAAATTGGCCAATTATCCAAAAAGTGACTCCGATTGTTGAGCCCCTATTTTTGACACGATAATTGCTACAAAAAATCGCCACGCGGCATTTTATATTGATTGAGCAAAAATTTTAAGCCGTTTTTATCTGAAAATTGTGATGGAAGGGTGGGATAGTCCACTTAACAGAGAATGCCCCATATGTTTATTAGGGTGGCCGTTAAATGGCGTTTTGTCAGACTTCAGTTATGGATGTTGGTAAATCGTCTCCAAATGTCTAAAAAATGTTCCGTTATTTTTTCATATTTTTTTGTTGAGGCCAGATTCGCCCTTTGGTAAATTTGACCATTTGTTTGTGGAAATAACGACCAAACGGATAAAGCTATATACATGAAATTTGGCACAGATAACAACAAAGTTATTGAGTTGGCTGTCTAAAATTAAAAATGGGCATGATCAGTTAATCTTTACGCCTACATCTCATACAATGTTTTAAACAGTCTATATGGAAGTAGTCAGTCAACGATCACGTCAATTTTTAATTCCAATCAGATCACGAACCTTAGTATGTACTAATATCGGGTATAATTTATAACAGATAATGGGGGTTATCGTGAATAAATATTTTACTTGAACTGCAATAGAGAATGCAAGGGAATCTTGATTCACGATAACCCCCAATATTATCGGTTTCAAATATCATTTTAGATAGCAATGTATACCAAAGTGCTCAACATAAAACTCTGAAAAGTCAGAGAAAATTGTTTTTGACATGTGGAGGGAGCACAGTTTGATTAACTGAACTTTTCCAAAAACTATAAATTTAAGTATCAAAGCATACATAGCTTGCATATTATATATTTAATAAATTTCCAAACTGATAGATAATCGATAAAATTTGTTTGGCCATTGACTAATAAGGTTATTTCAGAAGTCATTTTGATTTATTGTAGGGGGGCTCCCTAATCTATACAAATCAGTTTAACTATAGATTCCTTTCATTTTGGCCGATTCTCGAGCTTCCTGGTATGCAATCGCAATTTTTTGTGGAAAGGAAAGAATTCACTGGAAAGTAAGTCATGGGCAATAATTTGGGGAGAGAATATTTCGTAAGAACTTATTCTCCAATTTTTCAACAGGGAATTCGAAGCGCGAATAAATAATAATATATGAAAAATAAAAGTATCAATATTTCTGAAATCCATCCAATGGCTTTCCACATATACCGGTTTTTCTACAGGGTGGGTGGAAATCGGTAGAACACTGAAAAATGGAAGATTCCTGGAACTATTCTGAACAACTTTTTCTATTTACATTTTGCGAAATTTGCAAAACTAAGAGAGTTATTTGAGCCGTATTGAAAGTAATACCATAATATTAATTGGCTGCCATTTTGTTAGAAATAAATATAATTGGGCTGTTTTTCCGAAAAGTTTACTTGATAGTGCGCAATTGATGGCATTAAGCTGAAAAAATGATAACCGATTATTATGACGTTGAACTTATAGTTAAACTTTCTAAGCCTAGGTATGAGCCCTTATTAGGAAACGCGGTAAGCATAAAATTTTAAAATACTATAAATTTATGGAATTTTATAAAAATTATTTTATTTCTTTATTTATGTAGTTTTGTTCGATTGAAATACATTTTAATGATTATCATAAAAATAATTAAATGCTGCCCTCTTAAACGTACTCGTATTATAACGAAGTACGAGTTTTTAAGTCTAAATTTAGTTATGCAATAGGTTGCATATTTTTTGTAATTTAACATGTTTTTAATAAATTAATTTATATTTTTTTGTGCATATAGGCCAGATGTAACACGAGCGCAAAGTGCGTTCATTTATATAATGCAAATTATTTACGAGCATATGACTATATTACATGGACATATATTTTATGATAAAAAAAAAACAAATAAGACGAAAAACCAAAATTATTATTCGACATTAAGTTCAATCGACTCCAAATAGAAATGTGAAGAAACATAAAATATATAAAAAAAATCTTGTAAATCTTGCCCGTTTTCTGAATTTTAAAATTTCAGTTCATATGTAGCCGATTTCATAAATAATTTGCATTTATAAATTGGAAAAACTGGCCTGCTACTTAGTCATATAATCGTACTTTATTGTAATACTTAGTTAAATGTATTTTATACAGTTGCATTATAAGCAGGAATTCTTGTCGTTAACAATTGTTGGCCGTTGAGAATAACTATTTATTATTTAAAATTAGACATTTTTGTTTTTTATTTATGTTAATGGAGAGATTCGTTATAAGTTTTGATTTGAATTGCATTTAGTATTTTAGTAAACCTTGCTTATAAATTAATATTTATATATTAAGAGTTATTACTACGAAAATATATTTTGGGTATATATTCATTAAATTATAAAATTCACGTACACAAAAGCTTCAAATTAAATTCGATTTTTGAAAATTTATTTTGTTTTCGATTTTTGTTAATATATTAAGAGATTGTGCAATCACAGCACATAAGTGTGTAGTACAGACATTTAACAACTTTTTCATCTTCATCGATTGATAGTTCAGTTGCATTAGTCTTAGTTGGCACACCATCTAATTGATCCAGTTCCTTTGCGGATGCATGCTTCTTTTTTTTCTTATGTTTACCTTTTTGCAGTATTGTGTCTCCATTGCGTTGTAAATAGAGCTCATCGATCCAATCCAAATTTGTATCGAGTGGTTTTAAGCAGTTGTTATCGGATGGTATACTCTGAATAGAGTTTACATCGACCTACAAAAATTTTAAAATATATTAATTTTGAGCTAAAATAATACCATATTTATTCGATAAAAAAGAGCTGAAACCTCACCTGATGATGGTTATTATTATGATTACGTTGAGCCGTTTTTTGCTTTGATTGTGCATCTTCTTTATTGGAATCAGTTGATTGCGGTGGCGGTAAAGCTGGTGGAGCTACTGTTAACGCAGTGGCGGAGATATATACAGGAACATTATTATGTTTATCTCCGGGAACAGTTGGTAAATCATAGATATCAAAGTTATCAGAAGATGGATCTTTGTCTAAAATGGAATACCGATTCTCCTGTAAAAAGAAGAAAAAAACAATATTTGTGAATTTTTGATATGAAAGAAGTATAAATACACAAAAAAAGTATACACTACATCTAAAATTTCCGCTGTGGTTGTGGTAATCGTGGCATCCGTTGTTGTTTTTGCCGGCATCGTGGATGTAGTTTTGGGCTCTGTTTGAATTGGACTATTAGGCGCTGTTGTGGTGGGACTGCTCGGTGCGGTTGTCGATTGTATCGCCAATGTTGAAGTTGTACTCTGGGTGGGAGTCTGTGGTGCTGTTATGGTAGCTGTAGTCTCTATTGAAGTTGCGTCGTCTTTTGTGTGCTCAGGATTAACTGCTGCAGTAGTGGCAGCACATGATTTTGCAGTACCAACACCAGCACCAATTGTACACGCAACAGGTGTTATACCAATGCTACCTGTTGGGCCGTCCAGCAGCGACGTATCTGTATTACTATAAAGATGACAATAATATTAAGTTTTTTCGTATTTTTTTTTTTGGACAAATGATGACTAATTTACGATTTCTTAAGAAAGCTGTTATGTTTCATGTTTATGGTAAGAAACACAGTTAGACAAAATTTGATTGCTATAAGTTTAACATAAAATTATTAATAAAAGCGAGTGTTTTTTTCTTTTTGAACAATATGCAACTCGAAGTAAATTTATGAATTAGAATATTTATGTAGGAGTTGCTGAAGTTAGATGAAGGTAGGTCTTATACAGGATGTAATCGATAAGGTTACGAAGCTTCAAGGAGGTGATGGAGGAGGCCGAGAATAACAAAAAACTGCTATTGATGGGGGGGTCTTAAATGTACCTCTGAGGAGTTATTGGGTTAAAACTGATTTTTTGACTTGTCTTACAAACAAATTTTCTTGAGTCACCCTAACGTTTTGGAGGAAACTTTTTCATGAGAAACTTTTAGCAAATTGTATGAGCTTTCTAAAAGTGTTTTTAGTTTATAAGGTTTAAAAGGATTTCGCAAATTTCTGGACCATTTAAGCTGATATTTTAAATTTTTTTCCAACTTTTTGACTTTTGCGGCCATTTTAGTTAGAAAAAGTTCCTGATAGTGAGATGAGGGGCTTACCTCATGCTTTTATGGTATTTGAAATTTCCATTAAAAGTATTTTTAAAAATAAAAAATTTCACCAAAAACCAAAACCGACAAAAAATAAAACCATTATAAGAAGTTCATTAAATTCCAATGCGAACTTTGTGCGGTTATCACAGTTCTTAAAAATTTTTTTTTTTTAATGTGATGAAAAGTTCAATAAAATTTACAACCTTAGTTTACTTATTCTATTATTAAATATTCCAATAATAATAAATTTCAAAAAGCATCTTTGCTTTTATTACTTTTACACTTTTCAAAGGTAATTTTGATGATTTCAAACGTGTGACGAACGGTGTAACAATATTTTTAATTTATATGTTATTGTTGTTTCTTTAATGGAAGCGCGTATTTTTAAAATTTTTTATTTTAATGGTGATGATGTCACCTGCGGAAACCTTTTCAAACACGTATAGTATAAATCAAAACACAACTTTTGGAAATTTGCAGATTAACTTTTCGAAAAAAGTTCCATAAAACAAAAAAATTTTCACCTTACATAAGCACGTAAACCTGAGATGTTTTTGCAATAAATTTTTACAAACAAACGCAATGAAGAATATAAAAAATCTGCTAGATTTTGCAGCAGAAAGACAGTGACTCGATTGCGCGGCATATAGAAACGATACTACTAAATGCTCTAGTGCTGTCGGGAGTATAAGCGCTTATTCGAATGCTTAGTGATTGGAGTAAATGTTAATGGCAAATTTTGAGTAAAGCTGAGCTAACCTAACAATTCTCAGCTCTCAATGTATGGGCGTTTAGATTGTCGACATACAGTGTACTGATTTTGCTTTGGCAAGCGCAAAAATTGTTGATTCAAAAATAAATGTAAACAAATCCGACTTATATTGGGAATATGTTGTGAGTGTGGGTACTAATTAACATTGTCCATTGGTAGTTATAACAAATCGCTCATTTATTAAGAAGTTAACTCATATATGAAACGAATTATTACAAACGTATTTAAAAAACAAAATTATATCTGAGCATTGCATAAATATGAGATTTATTGCTTCTTTAATGAACAAAAAAATCAACAAAGTTTGGCTTAAAGTATTATTACACACACATATACAAATATCAAGGGCGTAGTTAGGATTTTTTTTCCGGGGTATCGAAAATGTCCGTTGTTCTTGTGGGTTCCCAAAAATAACGACAGAAAATTTTTTGGAAATAAAGCCAGAAAAATCTCCATACAAAACGTTATTTCCACTTTGTTTTGGATTTAAAGCCAACAACTTTTCTGGCGGTTTTTCCAAATATCGTAGTTTATAAAAAGGCAATAACGCCACAAAATCTATTGGAAATAAAACCAGAAATTTTCTGGCATTAAGCCAAAAATCAAATAGAAAATAACCAATAATTTTGGAAATAATGCCATAAGAAATAACGCCAAAATTTGTTTTTGGAAATAAAGCCAGACAAAATTTTATACAAAATTCTAACCTTATTTCCCTTTTTGCTTTGGAAATAAAGCCCAGTTAATTTTTGTCTATGTTTCCAAAAATTAATGCCAGAAAATTTCTGGCTAAATTTCGAAAAAATTTTCTGGCGTTATTCTTGGGAGCCGTTCTTGTGCACATATCAAACTCGAGAAAAAAACGTTTCTTATACGTCTTTTCGCAATGTAATTGCAAATTTTGAAATGGGGCAGAGCTCCCTGAGTATTCCCCCATAAATGTGCCCCTTATGCATATGTACATATGTAGGAGCAAGTATAAACAATAAATATAAGGGCTACAATTCTTTATAAGGAAGTCATAATAGATAGAGCAAATGCTGAGCAATGAAAAGCCAAGCCAACCATTGACCAACATAAACGAGCACTAAAATGTTTTGTTATGATTGGGATTGAGTTAACGCTCACCATGGAATAAAGATATAAAACGATTTGTACACATTTGTTTAAGCTATTTAAATACAAGTATTTGTCCAGAAATTTTTTATTTGGATTTCGAAAAAAGTCGATTTTTTTGTTAATTTACAAATATCTCAAAAACAAAAAATTCTTCCAAGAAAATAGATGAATCAGATTTTTGTCGTTAGATGACTAAACATCCTCACGGAATAAGAAAACTATTGATTTTGAAGGCTGCAAATTTTGCTGTAACATGGCTTAAGTTTCACCGTTTCATTATATTTTAATATACTTTTGATTCATAGAACATTTGATGGACCCAAAACAATTTTAAGAACTGAAAAGTGCGCTTAAAAATGGAAAAAATTGTTTAGTTTAAAATTTAAACTGTTCAACGTTTTATAAGGATTTTGATCCGCTAAGCCCTCATAAACCAATCAATTTCTGCGTAAAATCTGCAGTTTTGGAGACATTGTGGTGGAATTTTAAGATTTTATTTTATATAATACGTCCATTTTTATGAATTTTTTAGAAGAAGGAATTTAAAGTTTAATTTGATGATAAAAATCATACAAAATCTGTCATATCATATTTTGTCAATTCATTTATCTCGGGAACCAGAAGGTGTACATATTTACGATTTTGACACCTTTGGTAGCTGCCTAGATCCATATGGTTTTAATTACTTTTTAGTTCGAAAGCTTTCTGATGCAAATGGTGAGTCGTATGACAAAAAGTCTCTGAGGTTGGAATTGCCTATCATCCAAGAATTTCGAGATATCCTTGAGCCAAGTGCAGAAAACGTTGTTTAAAGACATGTGGCGCAGTTCCAGAGTATACGCCACGCCAGAAAAAATTTTAATTAAACAGTCGTGTACTAAGACAAAAAAAAGATGTCAAATTACTCGGGAGCACTTACTGAACCAGAAAAGTTTTTAAAATGGGTTTTTCGACTACTTTACGAAAAGCAATATATTTTCAAGAAAAAAAAAAAAAAAAAAAACCACAACAAAATTAGTTATACTCGATATATTTGTCGGTGCTGAATCCGAGTCCGGTGTCAGAGTTGATCAAATGGTTTTTGAGATATTATAAGCTAAAAGTTTAAAAACATGATTTTTGAGGCTATATAGAGGACGCACGAAATTGTTTTGTTTTTTCTTATAAATGCACCGGACTCCCAATTCAGACCCGACAAATACATCAAAAATTAAATTTTTTTGTTTTGGTATCTTCTGCTGCTTTTTTTTTCAAATATACCGTTATCGACTTTTTTCAAAAAGTGGTCGATGAACCTATTTTAAAAACTTTTTTTCTTATTCACGAGTAATTTGACATTTTTTTTTGTCTTCACGACAGTTCGAATTAAATTTTTTCTTTTTCTCTTAGATTACTTACATTTTCCACTATGTTCGATCTTTGCCTATGTGAATGCTCAGAAGGATACAAGGCTTCGCAATCTTTATGAAGTATCAATCATAAAAAGCATTTATTTAAAACCAGCATTTCCCGTTGTTCGTTACTTCACCTTATCTTATATGGGGGCGTGGCAACGCGAAATTTGTCTGTATGCGTCAAGTAGCTTGAGAGATATCAATATTTCATTCTTAGGGAGGCGTGGCATTATCCAATACTAAGACACTGAAAATTTGATTGAATTCGGTCGGTTAGTTCCCGAGTCCATAAGCAACAAATATACAAACTAACAAAACCGCAGTTTTTTTTATAGTAGATGATCAAAATAGAATATATTGGATTGACCTCCTGATACTAAGCATGTGAGTATTAAATCAAAATAAATTATTTGTTTAGGAAATTAGTGAATTTATGAGTCCATCATTATTTGACCTCTTTGTTTCTCTTTATAATATGATTTTCAATCGACACATCATGCATTTTAAGTGGATGAATATAATGTTGATGAAATGGAATTTGATATGCCAATATGTTCAAATGAATGTGGGATTGTGTTGTAGAAAAAGCTATTTACATGTACATACATATGCATAAACATATGTATGATACTGATTATAATGCTGTAATGCAGATGAAGTGCCATCTATCAATAAGCGATGTCAACAACTTACGCCTCAAGTAAATCTCTTTGTGTTCTGGTACCGCCAAGAGACCAAACTTCACTCTTTTTCTGTTTTGGTCCATAAGACATTTGTTTGCTGGTTGAATCATAGCGACCTTTTGAATGACTTTTACGACCTCCTGGTATCCAGAGCATACGCAAACCGGATGATTTGCTCTTATTGCGTGATGCCATCTGTGGTATAAGAATTACTTTACTTTCATAAATACAATAAACAAATACGAGAGCTTTTCATAATGGAACAAAGCCCCTCATTATCATAATAGCGAGTTGAAATCAAAATAAATAAACTAACAAAGTTAGTTCTTTTAACTACAAAAAAAAAAAAAAACAATTGCATAAGATATGTACTTCGTTTGCTTTTTAAAGCAACAATAAATCTCTTTTGAATTTAGGAGGAGTTCACCTCCTTATATACACAAAGCTAAGGGCAAAAAAATAATAAAATAAAATAAAAAGCAAAAACTTGTTGCGTTACTAAGGTGGCAGCAGTGGCGGCGGCATCTACAATACAAAAACCTGCCTTAAATGCAACATGGATGGAACCATGGGAAAGTTTACAATTGTTGGTATGCAATAAAACGACGTTGTTGAAAAGAAAAACGTGACGTCTGCCAAGTCCACGACGAATGACGTTGTCACCAAAAACCTGAATAGGAAGAGGTAACAAGGTATTCAAGCAACTGCAAAGTTTTGCTTGTTGGAATGCAAACAACATAAAAGATATGGTAAATGAAGCTAAATATGGTATAATAAATAATGTTCCTTTTAGAAGAGCGGCGTAGTACGCCTTTTTGCCAACAGTTGAGTTTCCTAATTCAAGCCCTAAGTGAGGAGCAGAGCTACGAGTATTGGAAGTGGAAAGTAAGTATATGGTTGTATGCAAAACAAAATTTTGTTTTTACGAAGAAAACCCTCATAAAATCTAAAATCTCATGCTACTGACTACTTTCTAAAGAAAGTATACAGATCAAACTGAGTGTGTTCTACAGAACAAAAGACAACGCTTAAAACGACATTTGGCGTAACTAGTTTCGGAACATACAAATTTATCTTTTGAAAACAAGAGATATCCATACTAAAAATATGAGACACAGACTATGCACACTAGATTGTATAAAAAAAAAAAATAATTCGGGTTACACCGAGCATTTTGAATAAGAACTCTTAATAAGTAGCCTATAGCTCCGCCATTTGACGTCCGATCATCTAGTATAGTATATCGTTGTAAATGTCTCGATGCACGCTATATTTCATTAATTGCAGCCTTATCAAGTATGACGCAACAAATAAAGTGACTGAATTTCAGTTTTTAGTATTAACTGATTAAAAGTTTTTCTTAAGAACTTTCTATGACTTAAACGTTCATTTTAACGATTGTACCGAAAAAAAACTTCCCACTTTCATTTGCTTACACATTTTGAAACATACATATCTTTCTCGCAAAAAAAATTTAAATCGAACATTTGAAAAAAAAGTACAACATACCAAAACAAAAGTATGTAGTCATTTTCGATGTTATTATTAGAAGTGAATTTGAATCTGGTCTCAGAATTGCTGTTTTGGTTTGTCGTGCTTTTTTTTCAAATGTTCGATTTAAATTTTTTCCTGCGAGAAAAATATATTTCAAAATTGTGCAGTTTCTTTTCGGTACAGTTCTTAGTTCAAAGAATAAAGTTTGTAAACAAAAACTTGAAGAATATAAGCAGTTGAAAATCAGTCACTCGATTCTGAGTCAACTTAAGGTTTATTTTGATTTAGAAAAAGTTTAATTTGATTTGAAAAAATATCAATATGATAAGGTTTCACTTGGAGTGGAAAACCTGTATTATCTGGGATATTATATAACTTATCAAATGGTATATTTTATGCCACTTTCGGAATTAATTAGCAAAAAAATATCACATGAAAGTTTCACATCAATCTTTTTGAACCAGTGTTTGAATCGGTTTGGATGGATTCATAAAACTTAAAACAGCATTTTGAATGATATGTAATAAACGTGCGCATAGTTTCGAATACTTTCATTTCAAAAGCTTTTTGATGAAAACTGTGAGCTGCATGTAAAAAAGTATTAGAATCTTTATTGTGGAGGATCGCGTGCTCTACAAATGATAATACTGTGCTAATGGTAAATTCGAACATTGATTGAAATATTTTTGTGGTACATACTGATTTAATATTTTCCAGTTTTAAAGGTAACCTTTATACCTTCAGTGGGTAGTGGGTTAAAGTTTTCTACAAACATATTTCTCGTAATAATTATCCTGTATAAGTTTTCAGAAAATGTGATATACCTCAGGTGTAAGGATCGCAAAATTTAGTATGTCGATTCAACACAATAATATAATTATTTGTACAAGTAATAGAAAACTTCAAAAAGCGATTAAAAAAAAAAAAAAAAATTCGAAATGATTCAGAAAATCGTGAAGACACGTGTAAATTTATTTTTAGGCATATTTTCAGAATATGTATATTGAATTTTTTCAGTTGTGCAACCAAAAGTTGAATTTTGTCGGACGGTCTTATCTATTTATAAGATGCCATTGAAAGTACCACATTGTTTTATCGAAATATTGAACTTGTAAGTCACATCCACACACAGAGACAATATTTTGATGATATGTAACCATGCGCCATATTTGAGTAATTTTATTGGAGCAATCAAATATTTGTTAGCAGATACCCAAACATTCTTTAGTTGAACTAACCAAACCTTCTCAATCCTATTATACGAATGTTGCGTTTGACCCAATAAACAGCACTTTTACATCCAATTAAAGGGTTAGTTATATTTACTAAATTTTCTTGATTGTTAAAGAATATTTTTGAAAATTTTCAACCAAATACATTTTTTTGGCGGAAATATACTATTTTCTTAGTGTACTTTTTGCGATGCTTTGGTAAGATGTACTCGTGCTTATAAACTTGCAACGCAAGCAAGCATACAATACATCAACATATCGAAATATCGATCTTTAGCTTTTTTGTAGATCTTCTGCTCTGCTGCTGCTTTGGTTTCTTCATTTTAATGGCTTTTGGTTTTTTGATTTAAGGCAAGAAGGAACTCGTTTTACTGCACTTTGGCGAGAAGAACTGTGGTGTATTCGAGAAGACATTACTGATTTCTTAAGTATTGTGTGCTTGAAGTTTTCATTTCTCCTTTTTTGTTTTCTATTTAATTGTTATTGCTGCCAACATTCCATTAGTGTGAAGGGAGTGACAGCATAGACAGATTTATAATATGTATGCAAAACGACCGCAATATTTTGGGCTTGATAAAAAAAAAGAAAAGCTCGACAGGCAGAAATGATTTGCATGTTTTATGATCATATTTTTGACATTGCCATCAATTCGTTGCCGCAATGCTTGATATAGTTTGAGAAGTAAGTGACGGCACAAAGAAATATTTACTATTTGGCAGGTCCGAGCAGCGAAAGTTGGTTTGAAGAGCCTTTCTGATAAATAATGAGAGTTAACGTAATTATTTCGCACTCATATTTTATTCCAGATGATAAACTTTTATAATGTAACTATAAGATTATAGCTTTGAAATTTATTTTTTTTTTTTTGCAACGGCATAATAATAAAATCATACTGAACTTGCCAAAAGTCACAATTAAGTTTTTGTTCCCATTGGATAAAGAATAAAATTCTGAAACGAATAACATTAGCTCTAATTCAATTGCTGCTCTTTCTTTAATCAACCTATTATTTAATCTTTTACTTAATAATGTATGCTCACAACACTGAATACTGTTGCAATTGTAGCTATTAATTCTTATCAACATTCGTTAGCAACATTGATCAATTTGTTATAGATGTCACAGCTTCACTTTAATTTTGATAGCAATTTGAAATTGAGACGTTATGGTAAGGACTGTCCCAGAAAAATTTCATCAATAAAAAAATACCCAATATATTTTTTTTTTTTGTATTAGTGAGTAGTATAACGAATATAAATAACCTTAAAACAATTAATAAATACATATTTATTTTCTATAAAAATATTTTAAATTTTCTTAAGACCCGTCATTAAATTTTGTACAGTTGTTTCGTTGCGGGACCTTCTCCACTTATTTCCGAAATCTTGAAATTTTTTTGCAGCGTTATTACTCCTTCAAAGATCCCATTTTATTAGTCAAATATCTCTCAAAAGGTCAAAGTTCTGAGCAGTTAAGTGGTTTCACCCTTTTTGGAACGAAATGTTCATTTTTGCATTTGTACTAGTCTATAAGTATGTATGTATGTATGTATTCTCCTTTAACTCCTAGGAGGAGCATAGGGCCAATTATGAGAGGTGGCTAAATCAGGCCAGAATATTACAGTACCTTCGTGTCCACGAATAAATGGCAAAAAATGTTTTTCAAGACACTCTTCAATAAAAATTTTCGAATTCATTGTGATCGGTGTTACAACAAAAAAAAAAAAAAAAAAGAGCTTCTCAGACCGCAGGTGCATATGGCGTTCCAAACCATATAGGGGAACTGATGCTATTGTGGTATAGTTTTTCAATGTGGTATGGTCGCATATCTCCGAATTGGGAAGGAACCTGCGAACGTAACTGCCTTTATCCTGTCAGAAAACATGAAAAACCAGGGATGTGTTGCTGTCATGCATCAAACAAAATTTTTCCGATGTCAGTTGAACGAAATGTAAGTTGCGTGTGGTTGATTTTTTTTTCCGGATTTTTTGCAAAAAAATTTTGTTAAGAAAAAGTGGCTTTTTGGTTAAGCTTTATTTATATTCAATAAAGGTAAGTGCTCAGTATTGCGAAATAAGGGTTTAACTGTGTAAATTCACAAAGTTTCCCATTTTATTTTTAGAATTTTTTAATTTCTAAAAATTGGCCAGTGTGGTATAGTCGAGGTTCGTTAATGTGGTATATGAATATTTCTTGTTATTCTTAACATTATTTGATTGATGTTTATTTTTTTTATAAAAACTATGAGTTTGAGAACCAATGTAAATGTTATTATGAACTTATTTCATACCTTTCAAGCTTTATATTTTATTGTATGGTTAAGTATACCACATTACCCTACTTATATGTACCACATTACCAGCCCAATTTACAAGTACTGCTCAGTATATATACCACATTGTGCCACCATATATACCACATTACCTCCCAACTTTTTGAAAACAGCATTTTTGGCTTTTTTTAGATTTTGCTCAATAACTTTTTTTAATGAAATTCCACACATTTTATTGAAATATATTCTGTAGCCAATACTTCAATGATTAGCATACAAAAATTTGGCTGAAATTGATCCAACGGTTCTCTTTCAAATTTCACCTAAACATTAGCTATACCACAATAGCATCAGTTCCCCTAATGCTTGGGACATCTGCCTTAACGTGTGTTTCATCGTCCATTACGCCACAGTCAAATTTAGTCAGGAAACCTTTAACTATATAACTTTCGAACTTGCTTTTAAGCCTCCAGCTACTTTTCATCGGTACGATCTGGTACTTTTTGAAATTTGTAGGTCTTCAGCTTGCGTTTCTTTTTTAGTCTTTGTGTAGTAGATTTCGGGGTACCTGCACTTACAGCAATATCTCGCATTGAAATGTCGGAATTCTGCTTAAAGAATTGCTTCGCCTTTTTGACTGCGTCTAAGCTAGGCTTTCTAATTGAGATAATTTTTCGTACAATAAGTAGACCTTTTCTATAATTCAAAATAACCCTTCGAACAGTGCTTTTTGATGCACCTGTTTTTTGAGCTATAACTAAATATTTTTAATCTAATTTTTTCAACAAAGTGTACAAAATCAGTTTTCGAACTTTTTATTGATTGCTAGACATCTTTCTTGCTTAAAGCGTTATCATCAAGTGTTAAATATTTTTTTAATTGTGATGTTATATAGAAAAAATAGCACTCATATTTCGACCTTCACGATTATCAGGTAAATCATAATCTTAAGAAACAAACGTATCAAATTTATTTGGGACAGTCCTTATTTAATTAAGTATGTTTTTCACGCCACATAAGAAAAATTTAAATTGAATCGTCGTGAACCCAAAAAAAAAGGTGTCAAATTAGTACTAAATGATGCATTTAGTAGAATATAACAAATCAATTTCGTGCGTCCTCTATATAACCCCAAAAATTGTATTTTTGAACTTTTAGGTTAGGATGCGTGATAAAGAATCTGTTTCGTTTCTGTGATATTTGACGAACTACAACCTTTATTTTAATATTTGAAATGTAAGTTTTGCGTCTCAGGATTCGACCACAATAACCAGCTTAAAACAGAGCATTGCATATAGTTTGTGGTCAAATTTTGTTTGTGTAGATTCTTGTGACTTTTAAAATAACTTTGTGCTGGTTATTTTTGGGTTCTACTACACGTTGCGCTCCTCTCATGGTAAAATATTTTTGGCCTACCCAGTAGCTGGAGATTTGGACCCAATTGACCGCTATTAAAATAGTTATTTCTCACATTTTGTAGGATAGAATGCGATCTAAAAATTTCCTTGCCAATTTACCGGAGAAATTTGCTCTCTTAATATAATTTGAGGATTATTTTTTGCAAATCAAGTGATGAATCCGTACTTCGTCCTATTTTGTCTAATTCAGTCGAAGTTAAAGCGAGAGCTGTCTTTTAATCAATGAGAAAATGCAAAGGAAAGCCTATGCTTACTACGTACTCATTAAAAATTTACAAAATACTTGGTTGCTGTTATATTTGCGAATTGAAGATCGTATGCAGAAAGTGTAATTTTTTTTGCATCTTTAACCCATTTTTATGCATGGAAGTAGAGTAACAGTTATGTTTTTCAGTGCATTTAGTTAGGGAATAACCATTCTCACAGTCTACAAAAAACATCGAATAAATTGTATATATTCCGTGTATTATTGTTTTTTGTAACATCGAATAAATTGTAAATATTCCGTGTATTACTGTTTTTTGTATGCAGTGAAGGGTGTGCGAGTAATTCTTGCGGCCACTGTACTATATAACTGCGCAGAGATGATAAAACATAATATGTCAGATTTTTATCGTTATGAGTTTTCTACTTAATCTACGCAGCTATGAGTGAGATATGGAATCTGGTATAATTGTATATCTCTAAGCCTTCTGGCTTTCTCGAGATAACGAGACATGAAAGATTTTTGTCTTAAAGTTAAGTAATTAATTCCGTCTCCTGAACATATCATAAAGAATGACATATCATATTTTGCCATCTTCTTGGGTCGTAATACGCATGCTGATGGAAATATCCTTTTCAATTCGATGTTTAGTAAAGTTATTTAAAATTTTTCAGTAAAAACTTCGTTCTCCTGCACATTTTTTCGATTAGCGTGTAGACTGCTTATTTCTTCAGCTAAAATTGTTTAGCCTAACTGGAATGTTAATGTTTTTCTAATCACCAATTTAATTATCAATTAAACGAATAGTTATTAGCTTCAGTTACATTAATTTAAAGTACAAATGAAAATAAATTTACACTTGAGTTGTTAAATAAATATGACTTAAATAAACACACAAAACCGCGAACTTGTTCGTTTTAATTAAACTCTATTAAATGAATGACGCTGTTTTAAATTAAGGTCACGAACGACGAATTCTCCAAGACAAACCCCAAATACTACGAGTGAACTACGTACGTAAAAGGTTTAAAAAAGATAACCAAGCTAAGTATGTGAATACCTCGATTGCTAAGGTGCTTTTCTTGCTAACGACTGAGACAGTGACGCCTATTTATTTGCTTTAGTTCAGTTAAATTATAAAAATCTTAACGCACAATTCGCTCAGGTAGAGAAAGAAGATACACTTGAATTGTTCCAAGACTACGATAGCTAACAAGGTAAGCAACGTTTCGTCAAACGTGATGTGAGTTAGCGTATCATTTTATCTGATTTAGCTTTGTTATACGCTAATCAGAGACAAATAACACAAACAAAATAAAAAAACAATGTTTTTGATGATCTTAACAAGTGATATTTCAACGTGTTACACAATAAATAAAGATAAAAACTACGAGTACATATATATACTATCAATATGTACATATTATTCGGGAAATAGTTATAATTATGTAAGTTTTGTCAATTTGAGGATATATTGCGAAGATAAATTTTCTATTTTATAATTGTTGCTGTGAATAATTGTGCGTAATGTATCATTACTATACGTTTACGGAGATACATTTTATTACGTCATATACTTAGATATTTTTTGTAATGGAGTGATAAAGCTTTTCTATCCTATGTATGTCGTTGTTTTACTATTTCAAAACAAGTTATCACATGTCCTATACATATTCTTTTCTGGCCTTATACTCCCCTAGGAATTAAAGGATTCAACTATACATCTAGTTACTTGAACTTTGTGAAGCTGAAGGTTATCTTCTAGTTCCAGTAAGAGCAGTCATAATGAAAAGCTAAAACAAGTTAAATACACACATTCAACCTTTCTTCAAAGCAATGTTAGTGACTCTTCACATAAATTATTTTTGATTTATCAAAGGCATAACAGTTCAGCTGTAATTTGATGGATGCAATTACTCTAGTTGATCCTCCGCAGACGTTCAGAGGAATCCGATTTAGTCTTTACTTGGGCGATTTTGTTGGAATTATTTTCCAGAAAGTCTGCGTCTATACAATGAATATCGTTGAGCAAGTCTTGAGTATTGTGCTTTTGCTTTCTGTTTCATTAACGAGATCGTCATACATTTTTTGATTGTCTCTGCTCAGCCGCCACCTGACTTTCTTGTTAAGAAAATTAAAGACTTTTTTGGCGTTGATCTTTTGTTTTTTGATTTATACTACGCTTCCAACGGAGATTTTTGAGGTGATTTACGACTGTTTCGGGATTTAGCTCTTATTCTAGTTGTTAGTCACAATATTTATCATTAAAAAAAAATCTTTTTATGAGGAGATTTATTTTAAATCTTCGTTTGAATCCTCAACAGTGTAACCGATTTTGGCTGTTTTCGACCTAGTGGCACCCTTTAACTTTGCTAATTAATAGTCATTGTCATAAATGTCATTAAAAAAAAAAACCAAATGGAAGATAAATATTAAGAAGAAAGGGAAGGACAGCTTTAATTTTCCCGCTTCTGACATTTCCCGTTAAAAATAAATCTCTTTCGGCCGGTGGAAACGGATTAGATTTAACAACTTCACATCTAATGGTAGAATTAGCTGTTTTCGACCTAGTGGCACCCTTTAACTTTGCTAATTAATAGTCATTGTCATAAATGTCATTAAAAAAAAAAACCAAATGGAAGATAAATATTAAGAAGAAAGGGAAGGACAGCTTTAATTTTCCCGCTTCTGACATTTCCCGTTAAAAATAAATCTCTTTCGGCCGGTGGAAACGGATTAGATTTAACAACTTCACATCTAATGGTAGAATTAGCCAAGAAGTAGCGTTTCGTAATGTGACTTCTGTCAAAATCTATCAAATGGCAGAAGCGTGTAAGCGATTAGTGAAATCGTAAAGTAGAGGTACGCTACGGTGAGACCTGTTGAAATTAGATTTTCAAACGTCGCACTACGTTGTTAGATAAAATAAATTAAATTTGGATGTTATAAATGGAATTTTTTGAACAAATTAATTAAAATAAGTATGACAATGGATGCTTGTTTACAAAAACTGGAATTTTTCAAGTAATTTTTAAGTTGTAAGGTGACATTACGAACGTTGCCTACCGTTTTCACTAATCGATACTACGTTGACAAGCAACCCTGACGTTACGTTAGGAAACGCTACTTCTTGGCTAACGCCAGCATAAATCTCTTTTTTTGTCAATGATAAGGGTGGAAAAAAACTATATCGTTTCTGCGGAAAATGTTGAGAAGAGGACCCTTGGGCATCTACGAATTACTGCTATTGATTCACATTAAAATCAAATAACTTATTGTAGTTTTGCGAATTTCGAAAAATAGCAGAAGAAAAATTTGGGAACAATTTAACTTTATCGACTGTTGTTGTTGTTTTTTTTGTTTTTTTTTGCCCAAATAGGGCTCTAGGAATTAATTACAACAACAGCAACAACAACCTCTGAGCGGATCTACTTTCGGAGATATAGCCATCGGAAGATCGGGATATATCTTTTATAAAAATCGGTATAAGTTGGGAACTCCTGAATGGATTTTAAAAATATTGGTGTCTTATGAAAGGTATTTTACCGGGCTATATAATTGCTATACAAAGTTTTTCAATTTGAGTGATAATTTTCGAGATATGACAATTTTTCAAAAATTAACACGATTTTTTTCGCAAAAAACCGTAATTTTTTTCTAAAAAGTATGTTATTAACCTATAATTTCAATAACTAAATTAGAAAGCCTAATTTATTTCCTTTCATTTGATATGCAACATTTATCTGAAATTGCATCATTAATAAATTTTTATACAAAAAAACAAAAATGGACCAAATCAATTTTCTTCAAATTTGGAACTTTAAACAAAAACAATGCCAGGACAGACAACAACAACAACAACAACAACTTTACTACCACTACAACAATAGTAATTTTACATAAGAGTAGGAGTAATTGGGCGGCCTGCGGCCGCAGCTCAGGATTTAAAACTCCCAAAAATCCAACACTGGCTTCGCGGCGGCCTTCGGCCGCGGATCAGTCTTTCATATATCCAACACATAGTTTGCTAGCCAAATTGCACGCGCAATTTTTAATAAAAATTTAAAATTTTTTTAATATAATAAATAGCTGCTGCGCTTGTACAAGTAGCTGATCCTCTTTGTTGTTGTTGTTGTTGTTGTTGTAGTAGTTGTTTGTTCTGGCATTGTTGTTGTTTAAAGTTCCTAATTTCAAGAAAATTGATTTGGTCTATTTTTGTTATTTCTATAAAAATTTATTAATGATGCAATTTCAAATACATGTTGCATATCAAATGAAAGGAAATAAAATGGGCTTTCTAATTTAGTTTATAAAATTTTAGGTTAATAATACATTTTTTGGGAAAAATGCCGTTTTTTTGGGAAAAAATGGGGTGAATTTTTGAAAAATTGTCATATCTCGAAAACTATCACTCAAATTGAAAAACTTTGTACAGCAATTGTATAGCCCGGTAAAATACCTTTCATATGACACCAATATTTATTTTAAAAATCTATCCAGGGGTTCCCAACTTATACCGATTTTTATAAAAGATATATCCCGATCTTCCGATGGCTATATCTCCAAAAGTAGATCCGCTCAGAGGTTGTTGTTGTTGTTATGATTAATTTTCAAAGCCCTATTTGGGCAAAAAAAAATAAAAAAAAAAAACAACAACAGTCGATAAAGTTAAATTAAGCCAAAATTTTTTCAGAATAAGCCCAGGAATCTTAAATTTTTCGGTGTCCTACTGATTTTTACCCACCTTTTAGGGGAAAATATTTCAAAGCATTTTTTCAGGTGGAGA
Source organism: Calliopum simillimum (assembly GCA_951812925.1). Taxonomy (NCBI): domain Eukaryota; kingdom Metazoa; phylum Arthropoda; class Insecta; order Diptera; family Lauxaniidae; genus Calliopum; species Calliopum simillimum. Next base: position 15,907,272 of record OX638372.1, on the reverse strand, counting down.
CTACTCCACACACAAAAGTGGTTCCGCCGGCCCTGTTTTGCATAATTTCGCAGGCTTCCAAAACTGCGGTCACTCTTTTCCAGCTCTTTTATGACTTTTTTTTATTGGTCACACTGTTCAGAATTGAACATGAAAAACTATCGATAGCAATTCGATGGTAGAAAATCATCGATAGTGCTAGCAGTAGTTCTCCATCTCTAGTATATGCTAATTCGAAAATAATTTTACCGCAACTTAAAAGAAAAAACCAATATGATAAAAACAGTAGATTTCTGACGAAATCAGTGCAATGATTTTTCAACAAACACAGAAATTTCTAAAACACATGTGAGTACCAATGCGATTTGTTGTTTTAATTACCTGTTAGAAATTATTTTGGTACTGGCAAAATTTTTAAAAAGTTGAAACATCAAAATGTTAACGAATGCGTATTGCGGTCGGTTGCGACAATCTGGATGGAGCGGCAGAGGAAAAGAACTCAAAACCAGTTGAGTTGTCTGTTCTGCCGCCGCGCTGTTGCTGTTGGCTTCTTGTGTTTTGGTGACCCCAGCGGTTGGTGGGCTAAGTTTAATATTTTAAGAGGAACTCGTTTGTAATTTGCATACACGAAATGCCAAAGTTGTTAAATTTATTTTTATTTAAATTTGAATTTAAAGTCGAAGCTTTTGCGATTCCAAAAAAAAGAAGAGAAAAACAAAATATAAACGCTCCCCTTTCTTTTTTTTTTACACGTCTTTTAACACGCACATTTACGAAATTAAGAAAAGTTCAGAAGATTTCGCCTGCTACTGGTATTAAGCATGACATATAAATTTTTTAAATTCCATTGAAAAGAACCGCTTCACATAAGTAGGGGGCAACAGACGTGTCTCAAATCTGTTGTTAGATTTCTTTGTGCTCTTTTTGTTATAGTTTTCACGTTTTTCTGTTTACAAAAAGCAAAGCTTTTCTATTTACTTTTTATTAAATAGAGAACGACACACGACCACTGCGCACGAATTATAGTAAAAAACTAAAATTTCCTCGAAAGAAGCCAATGGGAATTTTTTTCATACAATACGTTACGAAGCATGTGCAATGAGAAACGTCAAAAAATTGTTTTTGCAGCGAGTTTAATTGGCCGCCGTCAGTGTTGCCGGACTGATGAAAACTTATAAAATTGTATTCAGGCCTGTTACGTTATCCGAGTGTTTTCAATTACTTTTCATTAAGGAGGCTTTTTGATGAAAATGGTGAGTCACACGATAAAAAGTATTGAAATCTTTTTTTGTGGAGAATTACAGGCAAAAAGACACCACAAAAAAGACTTTGGCTCAATTTTTCTTTATCGACTGTTGTTGTTTTTTTTTATATTTTTTTTTGCCCAAATAGGGCTTTGAAAATTAATCATAACAACAACAACAACCTCTGAGCGGATCTACTTTCGGAGATATAGCCATCGGAAGATCGGGATATATCTTTTATAAAAATCGGTATAAGTTGGGAACCCCTTCCTTTCATTTGATATGCAACATGTATCTGAAATTGCATCATTAATAAATTTTTATAGAAAAAAAACAAAAATAGACCAAATCAATTTTCTTGAAATTAGGAACTTTAAACAACAACAATGCCAGAACAAACAACAACAACAACAAAAACAACAACAACTACTACTACAAAAACTTGGATACTACTACAACAACAAAGAGGATCAGCTACTTGTACAAGCGCAGCAGCTATTTATTATATTAAAAAAATTTTAAATTTTTATTAAAAATTGCGCGTGCAATTTGGCTAGCAAACTATGTGTTGGATATATTATAGACTGATCCGCGGCCGAAGGCCGCCGCGAAGCCGGTGTCGGATTTTTGGGAGTTTTAAATCCTGAGCTGCGGCCGCAGGCCGCCCAATTACCCCTAGTCTTATGTAAAATTACTGTTGTTGTAGTAGTAGTAAAGTTGTTGTTGTTGTTGTCTATTTTGGCATTGTTGTTGTTTAAAGTTCCAAATTTGAAGAAAATTGATTTGGTCCATGTTTATTTTTTTCTATAAAAATTTATTAATGCATATCAAATGAAAGGAAATAAATTAGGCTTCCTAATTTAGTTATTAAAATTATAGGTTAATAACCCATTTTTGGGAAAAATAACTGTTTTTTGCAAAAAAAATCGGGTGAATTTTTGAAAAATTGTCATATCTCGAAAACTATCACTCAAATTGAAAAACTTTGTATACCGATTTTTATTAAAGATATATCCCGACCTTCCGATGGCTATATCTCTGAAAGTAGATCCGCTCAGAGGTTGTTGTTGTTGTAATTAATTCCCAGAGCCCTATTTGGGCAAAAAAAATAAAAAAAAAACAACAACAGTCGATAAAGTAAAATTGTTCCAAGACTTTAATACTTTTTATCGTGTGACTCACTTTTTTCATCAAAAAGCCTCCTAAGTGAAAAGTAATTGAAATCACATAAATTTCGGAACTGCCCTGATTAATTTAAAGAGTTGATATAACTTAAGCTATGTTTTTGACAATTTATATATGCACATTCTGAGGAACGCATGGAAAAGCAGCAACAAATGTGCTTATTTAACACAGATAAATAAATGTGCTTAGGACAATCACAGATAAGCTATGCTTTGAAACATAGTTTTTTTATAATTTCAAATAAATAATTGGGTACCCGTTTCAAGGAAATTTTTGGTATCATGCTAATTTTTGAGAGGAATACCACGTTTCTACCGGAGATTTAGCTGTGCTGAGACTTGCAAATCGCAACGTTAAATCCTACCCGTTTCTACCGGCCGAAAGAGATTAATTTTTGACTTTAATAGCCTGTTTCCACCGAAGATTTCTGAAGTGATTTAGCCGTAATTCACATCATTTATCATATATTATACGTCAACTAAATCTGAAAATAGCCGTAAATCCAAAATAAATCTCCGGTAAAAACAGGCTGTATATCACACACGCAGTAAAATTAAAGTTGTTTTTCCTTTTTCTTCTTAACATTCAATATTTCAAATACTTTAAACCGCTAGCTCTTGGTGTATATATACTGCCGTACAAAGGGTACTCGTGATTATTTTACTTTATAAATGAAGGTAAAAATATCAAACTCATGGCCAGTGGACCGCATGCGGCCCATTCGTTGAAATAAAAATAAATTGCGGATCAATATAATTGCATATGACAGTTCTCAATCTTTGTTCAGAAGAAATTCGGCTGAGCAAATCTTGGGCCTAAAATTAAAAATAACCTAAATCGGATGAAAGTTTAGCATCCATAAGCAAATTTCTTTTCCATTGTAACCCTGGCCACTATTTGAAATGGATGGAGAATCTTCAATGACGGAAAAATATAACTGTTTCATTGCGAGAAAAAACAGTGAGGTAGGTCTGCGGTGAAAAAACTTGTTTTCATCCAGTGCATTGTACTATTCATCTGGAAAGTTTATTGTTATAAATAGTTAATTTTTGCGGCCACGAAAACAAAAATCGTCAATCGTTTATCGAGTTTGACATGCCTGTGCTAGACTATTACTTTATTGAACGAAAATGAATGAGTTAAACGTTATCTATAGTGCGCCTTCTCCATAGTTATCTATTTAATTTTTTGGACTGTGTAAAATGTTACGAAAAACGATATAAAACTAGTAAGGGTGTTACCTTTGGCCTGGCCAAACATTAAGTACCCTACACTGCAGAATTTCAAAAGTTTTGTTTGTACAGGAAGTGCCACGACCTTTTGTCCGAATTCACAGAGCTTTTGCTTAGATCTTTCACTTACTGTCCTCAGTGCCTGAGTGAAATTTGGTTGGATTACCTCAAAAAAAGTTTTTAGTATAACATTTTGAAGCTTTTGCTTATATGAAAGGTGCCACGCCCTCTTTTCCGATTTCATCTGGTATTTTCTCAGAGCTTGCACTTAAAGTTCTTAATGTCTGAGTGAAATTTAGTTCGATTATCTCGAAAAACCTTTTCTCTATAACATTTTGAATCTTTGGCTTATATGGGAGGTGCCACATGTCCGATTTCGTCTAGTTTTTGTTCAGAGCTTGCGCTGACCGTTTTAAGTATTTATGTGTATTATGGTTGCATTGTCTTGGAAAATACTCCAAAAGTTGTATTTTGAATATATTTGTAGTATGGATGGATTTCGCTCATTTTTAATAAATCGAGCTTACTTTGACAACGGAGGCAGTGTACCAAATTTCATCAACTATCTTGCTTAGTTTTCCCGTCAAAAATATTTCCACAGTCAGCCAGCCTGCCAGCCAGTTAAACTGACAGACAGACAGACGGACATAGCTATATCGACTCAGGACATGGCTATATCAGAACAAATTTGAATTTGGAATAATTTTTTTCTGAGGAATGGGTTATTTCAAAAGTTTTTTTGTGATGATATATTATTCCTTGTTCCAAAAAAAGGGTTTACATTTCTTTATCCAAAATGTAAACCACTACCATTTTTTATTTCAGTTAGTTCACAAAAATCCTTTTGTCTTTCAATAAATTATAAACCCTAATCGACTTAAAGGTATAGTTTGCAGTAAATAGGCACTCATTCCAATTTTTTTTATCAACTATAATTTGAAGAGTTTAGTAGAAGAACATGTTAAGTGACATTTTGAAAGAAAAAAAAAAAAAAAAATTAAAGATAATAAAAACATGTTATACCTTAGAATGGTGCCTCAAATTTCAAAGTTTGTGCACCCATTTTATAGCTTTTTAAAATATCTATCGATTAAACTGATAAAAATGGTCATTCAGCCCTTCATTTCCTTTATTTCATATGAATACATTGAACAACAAATCAATTAACATCACTCATACGACATGTTTCCACCGCACAAAAGGAAAACTATAAACGCTGCCATTTTTTTCATTAAATCAATAACAAAACCTACATTAATCGAGGTATTAATGGTTTCTACTTATTGATGCAGATCTCTTAAAAACTGCATCCTAAGGGTTTTATAAATTGAGCCATCAATTTTGGAAGTTATTGCGAACTTCTTGAGTGATCTAAGACCAACATCAGAAAATTCTTCAAGACAGTTCAAAAACATTTGTCCAAGAGTTTTAAATCTAGCTTTGACATGGGCCGAACAGTGACAGAGTAGATGTATCAAGTTTTCACTTAGTGTAGAAACATAATACGAGTATTATTACAATAAGCATATTTAAATTAGAGCTACCCTAATGGCTACAAATACTTGTTTGTGTTTCATTGGCTATACAGAGCTTATTATGCAATTCGAAAAAGCTTTTTCGCGTATGACATGCTCAATGCATATTCTATTGATTTTTTATTTTGTTTATTTACAATCGTCATCCATCTATAGATGAATACGTGTGAATAAAACCCAAACACATACATATTGCAAAGTGCACTTTAAAAGCACAACACAGAAGTCACACTACGATAAGGGGTAGATAGAAGATAAGATTTGATTTATCAACAAACAAGTTTGTATTTCGCCGGTAAATTAAGTTTTTGCAAATACATAAATTATTGCGCTCATTCACAGCTTTGGTTTTGTGGTCTGCTATCAAACTTAATCTCTCAGATTCAATTCAGCGAATCTCACATCTCACACACAGTACAGTTGAGTTGTTTTTATTTCTTTTTGCGGTGAGAATTCTCCCATTTAGTGCTGACGATTCTAAAATTAAATCCAAAAAGAAGTGGAAAAAAGGCATCGTAGACATTCGGATAACCAACGCGGTGCTCTGTGTTGTGGATTTTGCTCTTGAAGTCAGACGTGTGTTATCGTCGAGTTTTTTTTTGTTTTCACCCGTACATTTTGAGCTGCTGCGGTGCGGTTAGCTAAAATTGTGAAGTAAATATTAGATGGATAATCTACATTATTTTTTTTTTGATTCAAATAGAAAAATATTTTTTCATTAAATTGTGTATCAAAACAATAAAAAATGCTTTGGAAAAGTAAAGAAAAAAATAAATGTTTTTATACATAAAAAAATACAATAAAAAATAAAGTAAATATAAAGATTATATAAAAATATAAATTTTCCTTACAATAATAAAAAAAATATTCGAAAAAGTGCAAAATTATTCATTCATATACCTGCGTATTTTGAAAAAATTAAGGAAAAATTCTTCAGATATAAAGAACATTTTTAAAAATGTACATTTTGCTCGTCTACGTTGCGTACATTTCCGCCGCTGTGAATTTATTTTTGGAGCAGCAGCTATGGCATAGAAAGAAAGCATCTGTGTAAATTCTAATTATTTTTTCGTCTTTTTATTTATCTAAATTTATACGTACTAACAGAACAGAGAAAAGTTAAATAAAAAAGAAAAAATAAACTTCGGAAAATCACATAAGAAAAGTTTCAAATGAGAAAAGAAAATGAAAAACAGACGCTGCGTGTGAGTGATTTCAGTTGGGATTTTTCTTTTCAAAAGCCAATTTTTGATACTGAAATTGTTGTGTGTAATGTGCACATACTTGTATCTGTTTAAAGATAAAACGTTTTTATGTGGTAAGAGTTAATATGTACGTTCTAAGTATTCAAGAGACTGATTAATAAATACAGCCCTAAAAAAAAAACAGGCTCACTCCAAGAATTTCAGCTGAGTAAATAAAAAAAAAACAAAACTTATTTAAAAAAGATCAAATCCAAGAACACAAAATTGAAATGGTTATATTATGGTACATATTTAAAGATACATACATATCTATAAATTTTGTCATGAATTGAATTCTAAGAGCCAATTTCACAGTGTTAGCTTAAGCTTTAGCTTAGCTAAACCGTTAGTGTCGCTTAAGCGGCCCTTAAATAATTTTTAATTTCACAGTTGACTAACTCACTTTTGTCATTAGCAAAGAAACAAACCGAAAATACAGGTAAACAAAGTTGACACTTAACAAATTTGAAGTTTAATATTTGTTTACAATTCACAAAATATTTCAATGAACTACAAAAAATATCTAATTGAAATTTGCTACACGCTTATCTAATTCATTTTTGTCCATAAGATAAAGCCCGGTAAAATGTAATGTTTTCTTGGAGTCTTATATTTTAAACATTTCTTATTATACATGCATAATTTATATGATCCATGACATCAGGCCATTACTAATCTTAAATACATACACCAATTAGAGAATTCCAAGCTGTTATTTGGGGTTACAAAATTTTAGTTCCGTTTCGAGTATTGGTTTTGCTATCAGCTGCTACAGAACTTACGGCAGTATACGCACTAGGGTGTCCCTTATTTGGGAAAAGTCAAAATTTTATGTCGCGCTCCCCCAGAATCGATAGACTTTGAGAAAAAAATGAAATCCCCCAAAGGACAGGTTTTTTTAAACGAATTAACCTGTGCCACAAAGACATTCAAATTTATATGAAAATTAACATAGATTTTATATACTTCTTGTTTTAACTTGCTGGGAATCGCGTTGCCTGAGATATTTTTCGCCATCAAATGTGTATCTTATTGTTTTTCGGGTCGCTGAACACGATACAAGTGTCAAAATTAAATTTTGACAACTGTCAACGGCTACAGAGCTGTCAAAACTCACAAAACTTCAAAATTAAAGAGTTTTGACAGCTCTGTAGCCGTTGACAGCTGTCAAAATTAAATTTTGACACTTGTAGCGTGTTCAGCGACCCGAAAAACAATAAGATACACATTTGATGGCGAAAAATATTTCAGGCAACGCGATTCCCAGCAAGTTAAAACAAGAAGTATATAAAATCTATGTTAATTTTCATATAAATTTGATTGTCTTCGTGGCACAGGTTAATTCGTTTAAAAAAAACCTGTCCTTTGGGGGATCTCATTTTTTTCTCAAAGTCTTTCGATTCTGGGGGAGCGCGACATAAAATTTTGACTTTTCCCAAATAAGGGACACCCTAATCCGCACATTTCCGATAACCCAAGTACGTACTCCATGCTCCTGCAGCTTCATCAACATTTGCCTTCTTCCGAGCGCTTATAATTTTTGATGTTTAATGCTAAATAGGTAAAAAAAACCACGCGAATGCTCATAGTATGATTTGAGTTTCTGCAAAACGCCGATTCCATGACAATGTCAATATGCCGAGGAATGTCTAGTTTTCAGCATGTTCATGGCCAGTGTTTCAGACCAATCGTATTTGTAATAAATTGTAGTGAAATTGAAATTTTAATATGCATTTAAATAGTAAGTAATTTAATTAAATTTGAAATTTGCGTATATTTTTGAAATAATTTATTTTATTTTTTGACAATGTCAATTGTGATATAAACGCCGCTTAAACCTCCCTAACTATTGATAGTGTCGATTGACCAGCGCTTAAGCGGCCCTTAAATTAAAATAACTACACTCAACAGATAAACTACGCTTAAGCTCACACTGTGAAATTGGCTCTAAGTTGTTGAAAATATAAGGCTGACTAAAAAGAAAGTTCAAAAAAGTGAGCTTTGTTTAAGTTTAATTAATTGTTTGACTTCGCAGAAGCAGCTTGTAGTACACAGGACTCTTTCAATCCCATCAAATACTAATCAAAACCTTACTTGGCTTCAATTCCGGCTTTGCGACGGATTGGGCAAGCTCACCTCGTTTTGGCCATAATCTTTTTCACGCATTATTATCATACGTTATCCATTTTTCATCACCAGTAACCAATCTGGGCAAAACTGGTTCGAAATTATTCCGCTTCAGAAGAGATTCACTTGCTGAAATTCGGTCAGTAAGGTTTTTTTTTTTTCAATCAGAGCTGTCGTGACTGATTTTGTGTCGGTCTTTCTCTACCTTTTCAAGAATTTCTTCCATGTTTAAAGTGTTCATCTTATGCCTTGTTCTCACTACCATGGTTAACGGGACTGAAATAAGATCAAACTAATAAGCAAAGATCACTGAAAAAAAAAAAAAAAAAAAACAATTTATGGTTGACGTTTAATAAGAGACATTGGCTCGTAGTTGTCTTAATTTATCTAAAACTACGGACCATTATTTGCTTATATACTTATCTTGAATCATAACGAAAAATATGAGATATATTTTTCAGTAATTTGCTTCCGCGTAATTTTTGTGTCGGAAAGACAATAAAAAGTTAAAAATGTATGCTTTTTTGTTAATTTTGCTGTTGTTGTTGATAGGGAAAGTAAGCTAAATATTTAATAACAATTTTAAACACTTTACGACTATACAATAGTCGGTTTAGTTAAAAATTACAAAATTTATTTTTAAAATAAAACTAAAAATTCATAGAACAAACCACTTCATTTTATTGAATTCAATAAAGGAAACATCTTCATCTTTATTCTGGGAAACGTTAACGTTGACGTGGACTAGCATAGGACTCCATTTCCATTAAAATATATTTAAATGCCATTTTATTTAGGCGAAAATTTCGTTGAAAGCTGTAATTTAAAAAAATTCTTTCAATTAAGGAAGCGCATGTATCAAATTCCAATGTTCCAACGCACTGAAATATGTCCCCGAAACTAAGCCGCAATATTTTTCTTTCTATCCTGAGGTCCACGCAATCGTCGTTGTCGCTATCACTATCGAAAAATGCTAATATATCCATTTATATTGTACTTATTTATATTTGCACAAATTTATAAACTTTTCACAATTTTGCACTGTTGTCACTACAATTTTTTTTTTTTTTTTTATTCTTTGTCATCTGTCAAAATCGTAGGGATGTGCTTTTACCAGGGCTTTCAATATTGTTTTGCGTTATTCTCATACCGCCGGAATCAAGAATAGTAATTTTCATATCGGACGATATTTCTTTTCGCGAAAATTTCCTTATCGAACGGAATCAATAATAGCACCCATTATTTTTAATACTTAAGTAAAATTTCCTCTGTAATACCTTTCTAACAAGCCCACTAAATACACTAAAAACACTTGTAGGTTTTTGACTGTTGTTCAGTGTAATCAATCATGTATAATCAATAAAACAACTAAAGGAATCATGCATAGGCACTCAATATAAATTTCAGTACGCCCATTCCCCCTTATCAAACAGTTTTTCTGAAAGTTTTTTGCAATATTGAAGGTTCTTGAAGATGTTTACTGTTTCGTATACATATCTTTGGAAGTTTGACAAAACAACCTTAGTTTAAATTGGCAACTTTTCAGAAAATCACACGAATGGCGGTAAATTCAAATCTTGCGTGATTTATGGAACACCCTTATATTTCTGGAACTCAAAATCATAGAGACATAAGGATTACATCAAAAGAAGCGTTTTTAAATTTTATATTTATGACTAAAATCCTGGAAAATGTCTTATCCTGAGTTAGGTTCTTTTGCCAAAAGACAACAGTTATGATTCTCACCTAATGGCTAATATTTGTTCTGCAGATGTGGATGAAAACACTCGGGTGTTCGGATTACGAATTCATTTTTTTTTTAATCCTAGTCATGTCATAGCGAGAAATCCGGTACCCTAACCTTCAATTGTCGAGTAAAATTGGAAATTGAACCAAAATATACTCAGATAAAAATATCTAAATGCGATAGAGGAATAGATTATTAAAAGTTATAACTAAAGCTACGGCCTTTTATTTTTGTAAAACAAATCTTTACAACTATGTGCCATTGATCCTTTGCATAGTGTACGTATATATATTAAAAAAAAAAAAAAAACATAGAATAAGTTATTGCCAATTTTTTAACCAAAAGTTGTGCCAAAATTCTTGTCGACAATATTTTTTTTTTTTTTAATTGTTTTTAAGAAGTACACGACTGTGGTATGCAAATAATGTGTCAATTAATTTTAGCGGTTTTTTATGTGAATATGTTGTTTTTCGTTACATAAGTATGTATGTACGAGTATATATAATTTAATTGTAATTCAAAATACTTTTATTTTACTTTTGTCTATTTACAGTCAGTTGTTCGTTCATTTTAAGTAACAAAAAGCAATAAATTGTCGCCATGGATCCTGAAGCTTTTCTGGATATGGCCAATCAGGTCATAAAACTGAAGATGTTTCCTTACTTCGATATAGCACATAGTTTATTAGCCGCACTTGCTGTTAGAGAAGATTTAGGCACTAATGCACAATCATTTTCTAGAAAGCATCCGTTAGCATGTTGGCTATCAACTATGTTGGTCATATTTTCCGGTGCTATGGTAGCTAATGGTTTATTAGGCGAACCGATCTTATCACCATTAAAAAATACACCACAACTTTTGCTTGGAACTGCAGTATGGTGAGTATTTGTATAAAACATATGCACTTACATATATGAATGATTTGAAAATTTAGATTTTTTCAGAAAGTTTTAAGGAAGGAACTTTTCTTTTTCTCGAAAGTTTCTTGCTTCAGTCTTTCTGTATTTTTCAAATATTTTTAATTTCTTTATATTTTCTTATTAAAGGTACATTGTGTTCTACACTCCATTCGATATTGGCTATAAAGTTGGAAAATTCCTGCCTATAAAATTAGTCGCAAGCGCTATGAAAGAAATTTATCGTGCAAAAAAAGTTTATGATGGTGTCTCACATGCGGCTAAATTGTATCCAAATGCATTGATTATAATGATTATTATTGGTACACTTAAGGGCAATGGTGCTGGTTTTACAAAGTTGTTGGAGCGTTTGATTCGTGGTGCATGGACACCGACCGCAATGGAATTCATGCAACCATCATTGTATGTATTACAATAACATTGTTGATTATTAAATTATTTTTTAATGTTCAATCGTTTTTAGCTACACTAAGGCATCATTGGTGGCATCTATAATTTTTGTACTGGATAAGAAAACTGACTGGATTTCAGCACCACATGCTCTTGTATACTTTGGTATTGTTATTTTCCTTGTTTACTTTAAGCTGTCATCAATCCTTCTGGGTATTCATGATCCATTCTTGCCATTTGAAAATCTTTGCTGTGCCATTTTCTTTGGTGGCATTTGGGATAGTTTGGCTAAAATTTTGGGACGTGGTCAGGCAAAAGAGGGGGAAAGTAAAGATGTTAAGAAGACTAATTGAAAATGTTATAACTTCGATATAATTGAGACCAAAGAAAAGACCAATTCAGTAAAAAAAATTCAATAAATAAGAAAAGAAAAAAAAGTAAAATGAGCAGTTTTTAAAAACAAAATGCAACACAGAGACCTTTTCGAAAGTTTTTTTTTTTTAAATTATTACAATATTAGTTATTATACTTTAGGTAAAATCATTTTTAAGACTAAAAATTTTGCGTCTTGTCCTAATATTAAGTTTTATTTAATTATTTCATTATAACATCTAGTCAAGTTTTGATTTATTTTAATTTTAGTTTTTTTTTTTTTTAAAGAGATTGAAGAATGTCACTCTTTTTATTGGATGAATAGTGGGTGTGTTTGTCCAATACCAATTGTGACATATTCAAAGGCCGAGATTTTTGAATTGTACGATTATTGGTAGTTGTAAAATAAAGAATTTATAAAAATTTACTTATAAGGCAAATATTTCTTTTTATAAGTAAAACAATGAGATAAGAAACTGCAAATTTATATATAAAAAATAAATTGAGATATAAAACGATGTTTTAATTGTAGCAATATATTGCCACTTAATATTGTAAACGTAAAATCAAAATTTTTTAATAATGATATTTTAGCAGTGTTCATCACTTAAACACCAGCAGCAATGTTAATAAAGAATTTAAATTATTTTATAAATAAATGTCGATAAACTTTGGGATACAATAAGGTGCTTTTTATTTGGTATTAGATAGCTTATAAATGGTTATATACATTGAAAAAATTAATTTAAAGAATAAACTCTCAGCGAAAACTCTACATAATCTGCTTCACAGGATCTTATATTAGGATCAAAATTATAAAGCCATCATCACAGTGCTCTCAGTGTATCCAAAGTCCGGAAAAATCAATGCGCCCAATAAGAAAATATGAAGCTGAACCTATTCACGCATGATATGTATAACTTTAATTACACTCTGAGTTCCATCTTATAGATAAATAAATCCAAAGTTTTTAAAGTGTTTAGAACTTAGACTACTTATTGTAGAGAAACTACAGAAACCTGAATTTATCTTCCGTTTGCTTTGTTTTTAATAATTTCTAATGCTAAGTGTCAACGTTGAGCGGTCCCACTAAGCCTAAAATGCTCAAAATTGGTAACCCTACTGAGATTTATACATATGGCATCTCCAAATTCAAAAAATTTCTGGGAAATTAGGAAATTTCCTTTTCCTTTTACAAATGCAAAATGTAAATAAATAAAATATTTTTAATAAAAAGCAAATTAAAGCAAAAATCAGAAATGTGTTCGTCTCAATTGTTTTGATAAAAAATTTAAATAACGAAATATATAAAAATATATTTGAAAAGAGTGAAAATAGTGTCGTGATTTGGTAAACGCCAAAAAAGTGTCATTGAAATGATAGATGACTCATCCAAGTAAAAGATGTGAACGTGGTTCTGTTATTATCAAGATTTTCTGATTTTAGGCCGGTTAACCAGGCAAGTGGGACTAGGGTATAAGAAGTACAAACAGTGATCTTTTCTAATTAGCTTATTATTAGCTGTGTTTTTTGTGGACACTTTATGTGGGCTTGACTAAAGCACATATATTTGTACGAATTAAGTAAAGCACATTTGTTGTTGATTTCCCATACGTTTGTCAGTATGTCTTCGCACAAACGCAGATAAAGTTTCCACAAAAACACAGCTATTTTTTAAGTCTGCCTGACCAAGGTTTTAACTATAATCGAATGCATTGTACTACAGTTCTGCTTTTGAAAAAATTTTTTGTTAACAACCCTGGTTTTGTTCGTATTTAACAAATTTTGACGTTTTCTTTTTGCAGCGAGAAATATAAAAGAAGTGTCAGAATTGCAATTTTATAAGTTTTTGTTTACTAAAAAATATAAATAACAATAAATAAATAGCTTTTTAGTAAAAATACTCCTTTTTGATAAAAAAGCCAACTTTCAGATGAACACACAAATGAATATGGAAATTGAATATGAAGATGGTGGCTGGCAGCAAGGACGGCAAAAAGTACCAGGCGAAGATGAGGTAAATTCGGAACGAAAAAATTTTACTTTTACTAAAAAAAACTTAAATTGTTTTAGGAAATGCCCGAAGATAATCCACAGGAGACCATACAAGAATGTTTAGAGAAATTTCTCACGCCGGATTATATAATGGAGCCGGGTATTTTTACACAATTGAAACGTTATTTTCAATCTGGTGGCTCTCCCGAAGAGGTGATTACAATGCTTTCGGAAAATTATAAAGCTGTAGCACAAATGGCAAACTTACTTGCTGAATGGCTTATACTAGCCGGAGTAAAAGTAACCGATGTACAAGCAATGGTTGAGAATCATTTAAAAGATATGATATTGAAAACGTTCGATCCCAAGAAGGCTGATACCATTTTCACCGAAGAGGGTGAGACACCTGATTGGTTGACAGAAATGATTGATCATCATACATGGCGTTCATTAATATATCGCCTGGCAGAGGAATATCCTGATTGTTTGATGTTAAATTTTACTATAAAATTAATTTCGGATGCAGGATTTCAAAGTGAAATCACTTCAATATCGACAGCTGCACAGCAAATTGAAGTATTCTCGCGTGTATTAAAGACATCCATAACAAAATTCCTTAATAATCCAGAAGATATACAAGGCTCTATACAGGAGTGCGCACGTATGGTCTGTCATGGTCAGCATACTTATGTTTATTCGCAAGTGTTGGTTCAGGTTCTCAGTCAAGAACCAAAAGGTGGTTTCAACATGAAGCGATTGGCGCAGGAAATAACAAAATATGCGCTGCTAAAGTAAGTTTGCTTTGATAAGGGGTCTGCGCAAGACTTCTTGTTGGAGTTTTAAGATTTTTCGTTTCAAGATGCGTTATGTCTTGTTTAGTGTCGCGCCCAAATGTCTTGACTGTACTTGGATATGAAGGAAGAAAAAACAAATACTGCAAAGATCTGTCTTGTTTGATGTGCTTCAGTTCAGTTCAGTGCATATACTGTAGCTGTAGTATATACTACAAAATGCTACTTTAGCGGCAAAAGTAGTTTTCGCAGTTCTTTGTTTGCGCTCTCTGTCCCGAAAATTTGTGAAAGCTACTACAGTAATGGTTTACCAATGCGTTGCAACATGATAGTCATAAATTTTACTGTAGTACTTCTACTCGTATGTACTGGACTGAAGTATATGATTTTCTGAAATACAGTACACTGACATATTTGTTAGAATCAGAATATTGTTTGACACTGATAAAACAAGACAGTGTACTTCAGTGTCAAAATCAAATCAGTGTACAGTGAAGATTTGAATCTTGAATTTCTTGTTTCAAATACTTTAGTTGAGTGTAAAATGTGCAAGTAAAAAAAAGAACACTATAATTCAAGATGTCTTGTGCAGATCCCTAGCTTTGATTTGCTTTTCGTCTGTGGCAGGAAGAAAAAACTGCTTAAGTCGATTTTTGATTAGAAAGTAAAGCTGTTTAAATTTTGTTTTTTATGTATAGAATTTATGTTGCTTTGCTTTTTTATCGAATATCGACTTAAGCAGTTTTTCCTTCCTGCCACAGATTTGTTGAATTCAAAAGTCTTTTAAGCACATGGCTAGCTAATTGAAAGCAATTGATTTTTGTTTTTATTACAATATATGTATATTCGAATGCATTTTAATCGTACCAATTAAAGTAATGAATATTTTCAATCTAAACAGCAATCAAAATGTCACTCCAATCACTATGGCACTCAACGGTTCGGCTGCATATCCGCAAGCCTGTCAAGCGCTATCTTCAATGCTATCACGCAATACGCTTAATCCTGCTGATATTACCGTACTATTTCGCAACTATTCCGCTGCAGACCCACCACCAATAGATCTAATAAGAAATCCACAATTCTTAGAACTGCTAGTGGATTCACTATTTAAGGCTGGCGTAAAAATCAATCCTGAACATAAATCCAAGTATATACACCTACTAGCATATGCTGCCTCTGTAGTTGATACGCCATCGAAAAAACGTCCAATGACAGAACGTGTGCTGAACAAGGATGAATTGAAGAGTACCATACAAGCTATTGAAAAGGTCCATGCTATCTGCAATGTGAATAAAGGATCTACAGAATTAATAGCTGAATTGCAGACACTATATAATTGCATTAAGTATTATATTTAATTTAAACATTAAATTGAAATGAAATTGTTTTTGTTTCTCTTTTAGATACCCCGTTGTCGGTGTCGGCGTCATACGCTGGATTGAAAACACTGTTACAGAGCCTTCATATTTTAAACTTTCCACCGATAGTTGTCCCACGCATTTGGCAATACTGGATGAAGTTGCCGCCGTACATCCAACATTGCATCAACAGATTTTACGTTTGCTTATACGTCTTTTTGAATCCAAGCAAGATGAACTGGAAATTTTAGTGCAATTGGAAATGAAAAAAATGCTTTTAGATCGTATGGTTAATTTATTGACACGTGGTTGTGTTGTTCCCGTTGTTAAGTATATTAAACAATGCTGTGCCAAAGGTGATACAGATATATCATTGATACGCTATTTTGTTACCGAAGTGCTGGAGACCATAACACATCCATATTCGCCAGAATTTGTGCAATTATTTTTACCTATGGTGGAAAATGAGGAAATAACTGGTACAATGCGCGGTGAGGGAGATAATGATCCAGTATCTGAATTTATTGGTAATAAAACAAATTTATAAACAATTTAAAAATAACAAATAAATAATTTATATACTTTTTTTCCAGTTCATTGTAAGGCGCACTATACGACTGTTTAATAGGCTACGATAAAAAAGTAAATTAACTGATTTTACTCTTCTACTATTAGTTTATGCAGATGTATCAAAATTTGGAAATTAAATAAAAAGATAATAAAATGATACTTAACTTTATTTCTTTCACACATGAAGGAACGATCGTATTCAAAATTTAAAACTTAAGCATAAAAGTTATCGTCAATAAACATTTGTGTCCTACCCATACAACTTTAAAAGTTATGATAACTTTTACCAACAAAAATGATTCAGAATTGTGAAATCGCATTTCCCCATACTATATCCACATATACGTATAAAAATTTATGTATTATTTGAATTATCTTGAACTATTTATATCTTTGCTGCTCCTTTTTTATATTTTTATAATCTAAACTTTTATCAAAATCTAAATATATTATGCATATTGTAGTAAGTTTTGAAACTCACCATTGCTTACACAAATTTTATTGCTAACGATAATAAGTTCAAGTTTTTATTGTATTGACTTAACTTATCTCACGATTGTATGAGCACTTATTTCATTTATTTGAAGTACTACGTTGCAAGTTTATGTATTACAATATTTAAATATTTTAAATTTTGAATTAATGGTTTTATTAAGAAAGCAATTGCCGCCCTAAAAATTGAATTATTACGTATAAATATTTAGTTAATGAATTGTGCTCTTAAACAATCTTAATTTGCTTAAACTTTTCTTATTATATAGTTTCATGAATATGTTGAAAATTAGTTCTCTAACTTTATCAGGATTTTATAATGTTTGAAATTTGCTAAAATTATGAGAATTCAAAAGTCAGGCAAAATATTCAAAGGCGTATAACCCTGCAATGGTGCAAGTTGATATTTTTTCGACCTTATAATAATGTATTTTTGGTTTTTAATTACTCAATTTTTTAATTTTCGTCTTCAGGGAAAAATTAAAACTGAACTAATAATACCTGCTTCTAGTGAGTGACGTTTTTTAATAACACAGCACAACAAAGATTTTATTGTAGGGCAGCTGAAGGTAATTTCTGTAGGAACTTTTTGCGTAGAATTTGTCTATCAGTCCTAAATTTTGAGCTATTTGACGTTAAAAACACGAACACGAACATTTTTAAGGTTCGATGCAGACTGCACAAATCTTTCTTTATTTTTTGCCTAACACATCACGTAATGGTACTCTTTCTCTTTAAAATGAGTACTTGAAGTGTCGTACGATGCTTCCTTCAAAAGTTATCGTTGATATAAGATGACATCACGAAATCCATAGACTGTTTCGGGTTAGTAGTTAAATAGGATTTCATGACATCATCAAAACTTTTGAAGGAAGCATCGTACAACACTTTTCAAGAGCTTATTTTTAATAGAAAGAAGATGAATTAGGTAAAAAAAAATAAAAAAAGATTTGTGCAGTCTGCATCGAACCTCAAAAATGTTCATGTTTGTCTTTTTAGCGTCAAATTCTCAAAGTATAGAGCTGATGGGCCAATTCTGACCTTAGGCTCGGATTCTTCGCGGAAATTTTCTTCGGAATTGACAAAAAACTACCATGCAACAATCACAAACCCATTATTTGTTGTGCATTGTAATAGATTTTTCACAATTGTGCAAAAAAATTATCATGGTAGGATACATGATAGAATAAAGCACAGAAGTTATTCATCCATCTTAAATTATGCCACCCCCAGTACGGTTCTCGATTCGTTGGCACTTAAAAAAGTGCTCAATAGCCGTCCTTCAGCTATTTATGTATCTTAGTGAAAAATCACTATCGTGGGAAGAAAGGCTTAGATCGAGTTTTTCCATCTTCCTGATGAGCTACCTATACCAGGCAAATTAAATGTGATGCTTGCACTAAGGTAAAGGTTCATAAAAGCTATACCAATCGCTAGAGAATTTTCCCCTGAACAACATATCAAAAAGGGGTCCTCGCAATTTTTCCGGGAAATTATGTAAATTGGGGTTTTCCACGTGAAGCGGCAGTTAAAAAATTTGATTTTTCCGATTTTAGTAATATTTGATTATGTTATACCTATATGTGTCCTCGACCCAGATACAAAATATTTTTACAGTATAAAGTTTGGGTAAGGCTAGAGGCCTTTAAAAATTTTGCTTCGAAGTAACGCTTACCTACCGTTTAGTCAAATATTTAAACTCCTATAGCACGATAACCAGACTTTATACTGTAAAAATGTTTTGTACCTGTATCGAGGACACATGTAATCAAATATTACTAAAATCGGAAACATCAAAATCACCTGGTGCTTCAAGTGAAAAACCCCAATTTACATAATTTCCCGGAAAAATTGCGAGGACCCCATTTTGATATGTCGTTCAGGGGAAAATTCGCAATCGATTGGTATAGCTTTTATGAAACTTGGATTTAGTGCAAACATCACATATGTATATAGCTATTTTCTAATTTGATTGGTTTAATCGTTTCCGTATGAGGGCATTGCAGATCAGTGCCTATTATGCAGAGGTAGTCCCAATGATACTTGAGGAGTGATTTTTCAAAAGGGCGTAAAACCACTTCCAACCTCGAACAAACCTAAAGATGCCATCGCCATTACCATGCTAAAATGCATCCTCTAGTCCAAAATTCATCACAAAAAATGCATTTTTCAAAGATAAAATCGTGATCAAAAGTCGCATTTCAGAACAAAAGGGCTTATTTCCATATAATTTCATAGAAATTTTTAGAGTTTGATACAAAAAGAGGTATTTTGAATAGTGGCCAAAAAAATTTTTAATATTTTTTATATACCCCAGGCTTTATAGTTTCTTACATACAATGCCTATAGACATCAAAATAAACTTCCAAATGGTGAAATAAGAGTGATTTTGAAACAAAAGGGCTTATTTCCAAATGTTTTTTACTTTTTGCAATTACTGCAAATAGGTTACAACAAAAATGTTAAGGGGATTAGAATCTTTGGTCAATTCACTATAATACAGGAGACATTAAAAAAAAATATGTTATTGTAAACAGCTCATCTATTCAACTATCCTACTAACGTCACTGCGATTGATCTTGAGTCTAGCTCAGTGGAGGTAGCAAACTTTCTGGGCCTCTCGGACTAGGCTCGATCAATATAAAATTGTTTATCATCCCCCAAACTAGTAGATGAAAGAAATAATTGTATCTCTAATTAACAGACTTGGGTTCAAATTGCTACAACAACAACCTTTTGGAACTGGAACCGAAGCTCCGTTGCATCCCTTCAAATCATTTCCGGCATTTCCGCTCAGAATGCGTAATAGTACGGAAATGCGTAATTTTCCATGCTTTGAACGAGGACCTTTAGAATTAGCAAATAACAAATGGATTATCAACAAAATATACCTATCAGTCAAATTAGAGAGAAAATATCTTTAAAAATTTCCATGCCCAGTAATAATTTTAATGTCTACGCCCTTATGGTTTAATGCATAATTTACCGCTGCAGAAATTTTTTTGTTTGCTCACGGTTTGCTCAATGAATATGTGAAAACACCAATAATAAAAGATCAACATCATAATTATACTTGCAGTTATCGGCAGAGAGCGCCACGCTCTGGTTTCAATAACGCGCGAATCAACTGTTGATATGTCGCGCGGCGTGGCGCGCTCACTCTCATCTACTCGTAATAACGGCTGATAACGAATTCTTATCGAAATTTACAACAAGATTTTGCAAAGGTTTGATGCGTTCGTAGGTGGGTGAGTGGGTTGCAGGATTGGTGAAACATGTTAGCATGTAGGTACAACAACAAAATTGATATCTATAAAGATATCAACAACATCGGGCAGGCCAGGTAACCGAAGCTGTTTGAAACTTGCCTTGCGAGCTGTCATTGATTTCGCGGCGCGTTCTTCATCAATGGAACAACGGAACGAAATAACGCAAGTGTTTCGACAAAGTTTTCACAATAAACAACGAGTGACAAAATTTTCTTTTGTCAAGTGCGAATTTAACTGGTGTGATATTTTTGTATTTGTAGTTGTTAACCGATCGGGGGATTAACGATGGCGGTTTTTTGTTGGTGTCCGCGTGTCAATGGCTGCCCCTGACAATCACACTATCACCGTCAAACAAACGAACTAACTAACGGTTTCAAGTTCGACAACTTCGACAGTTTATCGATAGAATGCGATTTCGTTAGAGCGAATTTTCTGTGTACGACTTGCAACGGCGGTAGGCAAGAGTTGAAGACGTCTTTTTCTAATGCGCGGTTTCTTCTGTGGCGTTCTATTGTCTGCGCTCTCAGTAGAAGGTGTTGTTGTTTTTAAGTTTTAAAGAAAAAATTTGTCTTGGATTAATGTAAATGTTAGTTTTTTATTATTTTATTAATTGGATATGTGAGAAAAAAGTGCGTTTTATTGTTGTGAATTAAAAAAAATAAAAGAAAAAAAAAAAAAAATAAAAATTAATAAAACAATTTAAGTGAAATAAGTATCAATAAAAATTTAGCATTTATTAACTCAATAAAATTGCTTTTAATCTTTATAACTGCGTGTATTTGATCAAATTTAATACTTATTTCATCATCTTGGCTATATGAAAACATGGTAAGTTTTCAAAATAATATACCTACTGCGTAGAGTAAAATATATCGAGCCTTAACCGTCAAAAGGACTTAACCGACAAAAAGTAGATTTTACAGAAGAGCAAAAGTCAAAATTACTTTGCTGTAACTCCGTAATGGTACTTTTCACTGTTATTAAATTTGAAGGGAAGATGCAAATGGACACAAATTATCGATTTCTCTTAAAAAACGATAATCCAAAATCGTTTCGGTTAAGCCTTTTTGGCGGTTAGAGCTAGTTTTGTTTACCCTAAATAAATTGTACCAGGAGATCGATTCCAGATGTTTGATCATCTTAAGTCGATATACATAAATACGTATGTATCTTATTTACAGATTCTTTGACCTCGAAATTGTAGCCTAAGATACTCGTTATATACATATATAACTAAATAGGTTGAAAAACTTGTATAGCATCGGATAGTATATAAAAAAATATATATCCGAAGGCAATAAAACTGTGCTAGTCATTTATTCAGATATTGACGGTTCTTGGTAGTTATAAGCACAATTCAAGTAAGCTGAGTACAGTAATCATAACTATTTTTAGGGTATAGTTCTGGTTTGCGAGATATTAAGGCGTAAAAACTTGTTGCATGCATATGTTACACTTCACACAAAGAACGTATCTTATGTAAAATACGTTGCTTTTTCTAAAAGTGGCATTATATTCCAAATAGCGAAAAAACGAACAATTTATATTAGATGTATTCACAGTCTTGTTGCGTCGTAGCAAATGCAAAATTTTTTAAAATTACAAAAACAAATTCTATTGATTTTTTAAAAAACTTTGCAACATGATCGTGAATACGGCTATTATATAGCCATTTCAAAATTATTTCTTATTTAATTGCTTTCAACATGTCGTGTGAGTAACGTTAAATTAAAATGGAAGAAGTAGTTTTCTTATTAAATTTTTTTTGCATTTTATGTGGGAGTGAACATTAATAATCACTTTGGGTCTTGATATGCAAAATTCTTATCCCGAATAGTACGTACTTACTACTCAGGACTCAACAATATCAGAAAAAAGTACGTTTTGGAATTAGTTACTGCACCTTAACCACCAAGCAATTGTTAAAAAATAAAAGCCGATGAAAGCCTACACAGCAAAAACTTTGAGGATAAAGTATAAACTTATTTATAGGGTAAGGGAGGGAAATATGAACCACCCATCTTTCTTTTTTAAATAAAACCCAAAATACATAAAACAAAACAATTAATTTTATGTCATTCAGTAAAGGAAACAATTTACCTTTATTCTGATTCACTTTTAGATAAATATCTCATCAGGATAAAGAGAATAAGTTAAAAAACTGAAAATACTCAAAATGAAGATAAAAAAAGTGTAGTGTAATATGGACCATATAGTACATTTAGTACAGAAGTTGCATATAAAAATGTCACTTCCACATTCGGCACATTTTTCATGACTCCAAGAACGTTAGATTACACATGCAACCCAAAATTCGCCACGTCGATCTTCTGAGTAAAGGGTATTACATTATATGCATTTTTTATCATTTTTTTCCTTTGTAGTTAACGAATTACATATAATGACCATCAGAGTCGTTATGAAAACTGCAACTAGATTCCCCATCTGAAAAAGATGATAAATACATTTGTTTTTGAGGCTTTTTCTTTGGTGGTCCATATTACCCACAGCACGTGTTGGTGAAATAAATGGTTTTTTATCAAAAACTCTTTTGGTTAATGAACTTATGTGTGCTAATAAATTATAAATGGTATTCACTGACTTTATATAATTAACCATTTATTTAAAAACGCGATGTCTTTAAAGTGAAATAATGAAATATACTCACTACAAAAAAATTATCACTGATCTCTTTTTTAGAAAAATCAACTTTACAGAAACATGCGACTTCACCGAACGCTAAAATCGCGCTATTATAAGCCCACTTCGGGTTTTCGTTCAATGCGACAGCAGCGCTTTCAGTGTTGGCGGCCGTTAACAAAAACGATTTGCTTGTGCCGTACACACACGGTTTACGTTCTACGTAAACATAATTTATAAAATTTTTTTTATGAAGTTATTCTAAGCCAAAAACGTTTAAATTCTATAAATTTCATACCAAAATTGTATAATTCTAATATCAAATTCTGTTTGAACAACGTTTGCTTAATATACAAATTTTGCACCTCTTCATCGAGTTTGTAATTGTTAGTAAAAATAAAATGTTTCTATCTGTCACACGGACGGTCGTAGGTTCGAATCCTCCTGCGGTCGTTTGTTTTTTTTTTTTAATTGAAATTGTTATACTTCATTTGTATAAATTTTATTCGAACAAGCATAAACGGTTTGTATACCAATTTGTAGCATAGGTTTTATACCAAGTCATAGTCATAGTCCTACATCCAATTTTTGTGATTTTGAGGTTTTTGAAGTTACGGCATCCTTGTGGGCTTCTTTACCAATTGGAAAATAATACCACTAAAACAAAAAAATTTTTGAGTATTAAATAAAATCATATGTCCAATTCTGTGATTTTTTTGTTTTGGTTGAACTATGAGATTAGCAAAAACTCTATAGAAACCACTTTTTTACCACTTTTCTCGAAATGTGCGCTATTAAAGCTTTTATAATCATGAAAAAATTGGATGGCGTGGAAAAGTCCGAGGTGGTCGTTTGTAACAAAATAACCTCAGATTTGAGCGCCGTGAAATTTTTGCACAAAGATAGCAGCCAATTCTGAATAACCACTCTTTGAAATTCTCTTTTAGCATTTCTCAAAAATTAAGAAATGAAGATAGGACTATAGCGATCTAAGATATCGATTTGTAAGAACTCGAAAAATGTTTTCATTACTTTTGAAAGTGACTTACATTCAACTTTTACTATAGATATAAACTTTATATATTTATTTTGTCTGTTATGAAGTCAAAAATTGCTTAAGCTAATCGAACGTATCGACTGCAATTAGTCATATAAATTCTATTTATTTTCAAAATGAGGCGCTGACGTTAATAATGAAGCAAAGGACTTAAGCACCGCACTATAGAATCGTATGTTTTTATGCATGAGTAATGCTAGAGTTGATTGATATTGTTTACTTATATATCACAAGTTTACCCATTCGCAAAGATAGCGATACATATATTTTAAGGGAGAGGCCGCCTGCCAGTTTATTAAAAAATAAAAAAATAAATAACACCCTTTGATAACGCCGTTGGACTTTTTTTTAAAACACATTATTGGCCGAACTAATCGCGTAATATGTGGATAGGTAGTCATATGAATTAAATAAGTTATATTTCATAGCTTATCGAAAATGTTACTCCTTTCAATAAAGCAACAAACTATTGGTTATTGTTTACCCATTTTTTCAATTTTCTTTTGTTCCACCCACTATGGAAACACTGTTGCCTTAACATATGAAACCGTCGAGGTTTTCATTACCAGGCTTAAAAGCAATGTCGTTTCTGGATGTTCTCAGTTTCATATTTTTTGTATTAACTCGTTTTTTTCTAAACTGCAAAGGGAGTAATGTTAAATTAACTTCATAAAAACGTGCCTCGATTTGCCTGCTTTTAGGACGTCTACAACAGGTAATCTTATCGTTGTTCTTGGAATGTCCTTGATAAAAAGTTCACTGTTTGGTAGATCAATTTTGCAAATAAACCAATGTTTTTACTGTTAAAATTAGAGATAAGTTGTTATCTTAGAAATGTGGATTTTTTTTATTTATTTATTATAAGAGGGCTAAAGGTGCTTTGTAATTTTTTCTTTTGAAATAAATCAAATAAATTTAATAATTTATAGCTCTCTTTAAGGCTGCCAAACCACTGCAGTGTCCTTGAAGTGGAGGTTAACATAATACTTAAAGCGTTGTAATACCTCTGGAAATATTTGTATTTTCTCTATTACATCGCTCAATCTAATTTAATCCAAAATGCAATAAACCAAAAGATCTTTTCCTTTATAAATAGACGGAGATCTTGGAAAGGATCACGTTCAATCATTATGGAAGACCTTATAAAGACCTTATAAATATATGACACTTCTACTTTCAGAGCTATAAGGCTTTAAATTGTCTTTCTTTCAGAACCTGAATTAATTTTTGTAGATAAATTAATTGAATCTGTCATTTTTAAAAAGTTATGTTTGCTTTTTTGCATTGGCATTGGTTGGTCTATCTTTTTCCGAGTACGCAGATTACTGTATAATAGCAATATTAGTTAGACCACACCACTTAAATTGTATTAAAATAAGATTTATCAAACTTATGAGTGTTTTTCTTTAATTTAAAACAAGTGTAAATTCTGGCACTCATCCCGTTTTCAATATGACATATTCAATTGTTTATTAAATCAAGGGTGGTTGTTTGACATTGAGGAAAGTCCAAAGACCAAGGACCAAGGACCAAAAAACCAAAGACCATAAACCATAGGCCATAGACCATAGACCAAAGACCAAAGTCCAAAGACCAAAGACCAAAGGCCAAAGACCAAAGACCAAAGACCAAAGACCAAAGACCAACAAACAAAATTAATTATATCTATGGAAATGCATAAGTTAGAAAAAATGCTATGTGCACAAAGTCGAAGGCAATACCTAGTACTAATGCTACACCATTTGCTCCGTTTCATATTTTCTACGAAAGCTTTTATGTCATATTAACCAAACGTACATCTTTCATACGTCAAAACTTTCAAAGCAACCAAAACGTTATCTTTTCTTTTTTTTTTTATCACAAGATAAGTAGATTTGATAAGGGCACAAACGCTATAGCGTCAGTGACATCGGTACCAAACCAATAACAACAAACTCAAATGACAGTGAGAGCTTTTTACAATTTTGCACCGTTTTCGTATCGTTGCAGAATTGGCGGTGGTTGGTTAACTCTTATATGAGGAGCTTTTAAACCCTTCAACGATACGCATTGATCAGTGATAATTAACGGCTAAGAAGTGTTGGTGTCTTTTTTACTATTTTCTTTTTTTTGATAAGGTTTTAATTTTTAAACTTAATGAAAATAAAAATTCAGAAGTTCAAAATAAAATAAAAACTCAATTAAATCCACTTTTCATTAATTTAACGTTGATAACGAAGTTTGTTGATTGGTGTAGCTAAAATTCTTGGCTAAGTTTTTTGGTTAATTCTTCGAATCATATCAGTCGCATGTGCGGTGAACTGCTTAGTGGATTAATGTACAAGTGAATGAAGGAAAAAGTTGTCAGTACAAGGGTTTAATAAGTCATAATAAAAGTGAATGAAACTATAGGCCATAATAATGCTTAAATAGTTTAAGGGAAAAATTTAAATTGTATTATATAAAAACATTATTAAAAAACAAAACAAAATAGAATAAAGCTTATAATTCAAGGCGCGCAATATGGATCAGTTTTTAAATCAAATTTTTGGTAGAAGGGTGAGTATTAAAACATTATATTAGAAGTGTATTAAATTGAAAGTATAATTTTTCCAGTATTAACTAAGGAAAAAAGTACAAATATTTTTGGAATTTATGAGTAATTTGTTATATTTGGTTAAGGTATCACTTTAACGATTCCAACTAATGATAATTCTTATCACTGTTTTCATGAAATAATACAAATACAAATGGCTAAGTAATATAAGCTCTATTTGAAAAGCTTTTCGCGCACTATTAAGCGTTTATCTTTACAAGCCAATATATCGACGCCAACTTTATCGGTCTGTTCACAATTGTCAATAATGTTAATAACAATTTCTTATACAATATATTAATTTACTGATTTTATGTTGTTATCTAACAAATTTTGTTGAGATATCGACATTTTTACGTATTTCCGCCATGCTTCTGTTTTGCATGATGTCATAGAATTGGAATACTGATATTACTGATACTAAGCTTTATACTTACTTAACTCCAGCCACAAAGAATTTTATTTAAATATATAATAAACAGTTGAACTTTTGAAAATTCAGAATACAGTAAAAGTTTTAACTTGGTTGGATTCACCAATCAAATGAAAAAAGAGTGTTACATCATAAAAAGGCGTCGTACCTCCATAGATGTAAAAAGTTAAGAATGTCATGTCTGCTTTCCAATGGAATAAATAATAATAATCAGAACTTCAAGGAAAGCCTAAGCCCAAAATGTCTTGGCCTTGGCAACTTTTCGAATTAAAGACCAAGACTTTGATATAATTTCAAGACCAAGACTGCTATGATCTTGGTCTTTTAAGCATAAAATCATATCTCCCGATTAAATTTGGCATCTTAAAACCCAACTGCTTTGGGAAAAAAAGATTTGGAAATTTTGAATACTCAACAATCTTTAGAAAATTTTTCCAAGACCAAGATCGAGACCACGGGTTAATGTCCAAGACGAAGGTTAAGACACAATATCAATATCAAAAGCAAGACCAATACTCAGTGTACAAGACTAATATGAAGACGACTATTTTCTTGTTCTTGGTTTGCTCATCACTACGTCCAACGCGTTTCTATTTACTCCCATTTGTGTACATTGAACGCGTTTGCTATAAGTATTTGATTGGATTAAATAAGTTGGGTAAGTTGAGATAACGTGAAGTCTACGACTTTTTTATACCCTACACCCAGGGTATATTCACTTTGTCCTTCCGTTTGTAGCGCGGAGCGGGAGCGTCACCTCCTGAGTCGATATAGCCATTTACGTCTGTCTGGCTGGCTGGATATCTGTCTGTGCGTGGAAATATTTTTCATGCAAAAACTAACCAAGTTAATTCGATGAAATTGAGCACAGTTGCTTCGTCGTAAAAGTTAGCTCGTGGGATTGAAAATGAGGGAAATCGGTCTACGAACACGCCTACCGCTCATACAAAAAATATGTTCAAAATGTAGCTTTATGAGTATTTTTCACGACACTGCAACCAAAATACTCATAAATTTTAGGGACGATAAGCTGAAGCTGTGAGCAAAAACTAGGCGAACTCAGACAAGAGGGCGTGGCAACTTCCATATAAGGAAAAGTTTAAAAGTGCTATAATGAAAGCGTTTTTTTTTTTTTTAAATGGAACCAAATTTCACTCAGACACTAAGAACAGTAAGTGCAAGATCTGAACAAATGCTATAAGAGTTCGGAGAACTGGTCGTGGCATCTCCCGTGCAGGCAAAATGTTCATAATATACGTTCTGCAATGTTGGCCAAGCCAAAGGTAACACCCTTACTAGTTTTTGTTAATTTTTGCTTTGAAAATTTGTCAAAATTTTGTCGAACAAACACAGCGTAATCAAACGTATTACCATGGAAATCCCAGACAACTCGTATGTATTTGGTTTTGGACCCATTTTTCGAAAAAAACTTTACTACACCTATCGATGGGGATTGGTCGAAAATAGATGTTAAGCATGACCAGAGTTGTCTTCAAGCTCTCTAAGTCACCGCTTTGGGTCTATTTTTATAAAAAAAATTATACTGCATCAATCGATGGCGAAAGGACGAAACCGTTTTTTCAAAATAAATAGAGGTGTCTCCGGGCCCTTTACAAGCCTATCATCAATCAAAATAATTTTCATAAAAATGCCTAATGACGGTTTACGGCATCTTATTTCAGGTATTTCATAGTTTCGAAATCGGTTCCGAATAAAATGAGGTCGAATAGTCATAATTTTTCCGAAGAAAAACACAACAAACCAATAGCAAAATAGTAATTTTCGATGTATTTGTTGGTGCTGAATTCGAATCTAGTCTTAGAATTGCTCATTAACGTATGGTTTTTAAGATATTCTAAGCCAAAAGATCAAGATTACGAATTTTGAGACTATATAGAAGACGCACGAATGTGTTTGCCTTTTTTTACTAAATGCATTGCTTGGTACTATGCTTTGCCTTCAAAATAAGCTATGAACTGGTCTTTTATTCTTCTTTCTTAAAAAGTTATGGTCACTTTAAAATGTAGGTAAATTTAAAACCGTACACAGGGAAAACAACATTGTCAAAAGTAGCAGAAAGTGGTTATTTTAACAACGTTGCGATCTAAGTTTTGAGCATCGCTTGGCAACCAGCGTTGCTAAATAAGTTTCAACCACGTTCGTGAGTGATTTAGCAACGTACCATACAAAAGTGATCTTGGAGCGTTGTTAAATCCAAATCAGCAACGAAACGTAGTTAAAACACTCACGAACGTGGTAGAAACTCATTTAGCAACGCAAGTTATGCTTTTTTCTTCGCTCTGTGTATGTATGTGGGTTCTCCTATGATTTATCACTCTATGGTCTCATTTTCAAAATATCAAATTTTTAAAAAAATTATATAAAATCAAGTCGTAGCTTATTTTGAAAACGAAGAATAGAACTAGGTTGGGCGTTCCCCAAGCATTTGCACGCAACATACTCAAAAATCTTAGTTTTTCAACACAAACAAAAAAAAATTAATTTTCGTGTACAGCGACCTCAAGTTAGATTAGAAAATTTGGTTTGCAAAATGTTACATTTTGGCAATTGTCTAGTCACTAGACTCTAGAGTAACAGCCGATTAACATTTGTTATGTACTAAGAATTGCAGTCAACTTAAGCTTTCATTTGAATTTAAGGATTAAAGTTTGTAAGCAAAAATTTTAATTGAAAATCAGTCAATTACTTGTTTCGAGATACAGAATAAGACTATTACTTAGTTACTTAAAGCACACCGTCATAACCTTAGCCATCATATTATCAGTGATAAAAAACAAAAAAGCTTTCAAACAAAAGTGCGCGAATTTTAAGCCAAGCATGGCAAAAATATAAGCTGATGTAATTTTGCACATTAAAAGCTTCATACAGGCATGGCCAACTGAAGACACATGTTGTGCATAGCATATGCTCTCTCATTTTATTTCAAGAAAAAGATTATGTGAGCACACCACAGCACAACTGAAAAATTAGATAAAAATCATTGACATTGAATTAAAATAGCAATGATGGATAGATAACAAATTACCATTGCGTGCTACAAATCAGATTAAAATGAATTTCAGCTGCAAATACTCAGGTAACAAATTACCAAAACCAATTTTTTTTTTTATAATAACTATCACAAGCGTTTAAAGCAAAAAAGTGAAGAAAAAAGCATAAAAATTGAAGTAAAAAAAAAGAAAAAAAAAAAAAATTTAATACATAAACAAACTTGAGCGAAGCTTCAAAGTTAAGCCGGCAATAAACAAAACTCAGCGAAACGCGTCTAATGAGCACAGCCAGCCTGAGTAACTGCGTGGTTCAGTTTAGATACGGCCTTACAAGAGCGCACAACTCGCGGCGATGGAATGTGCGCTTTAGAATTAAAATTAAAATATAAAAAAACTTATAAGTTATTGATGTGATATCCCGTATTGTAAATAGTATTAGTTCCGCTTTTTAAAAAAAATTAATTAAAAATTATTTAATATAATATTTAACCGTTAAGTGAAATTAATTAAAAATGTAATACATCTTGTTATTATTGGTAAAAATGCTTTAGTGGAAATTCCAGTGCACTTTTTCTTTATTACACGTACATAGCTTTAAACTGATTGTGAGCTCAGCATTTTTATCTTAACAAGTTACTTCTTTAAGCGCATTAAGGTGTTACGAAAAATTACAGTTGACAGTTTTACGAGTTTTCGAGGCTTTTACGCGTTTTAAGGAATACCCTAACTTTAAAAGTAATGTCACAATAATTAGGTTTAAAAGAATTTCGCAAAGTTCTGGACCTTTAAACTTGATATTTTAATTTTTTTTACCTATTTTTTTGACTTTGAGGACCATTTTAGTATGAAAGAGGTATTATGAATATAATAAATTATAATTTGAGGTCTTAAAAAAATAATTTTCAAGAACAATCCGAAGGCTCTAATAGATAAAGGGCAGCGCGCGCATCACATGCAGCGCATGCGAGTTACGCGTGTGTTGTTACATAAAAGTATTTTTTTCTGATCTCAAATCAAAAAATAGGTGTAGCAAATGTACAATCAAATTAAGGGATATTTAACGAGGATTCCAAGCAAATTTTAAAAAATTATTTTAACAGGAAAAAAAAATTGAGAATATCAAATTTAAAGGTCCAGAACTTTGCGAAATTCTTTTAAACCCTATAAACCAAATAAACTCTTAGAAAGCTCATACAATTAACGAAAACTTTTACACAATAAAAGTTTTCTCTAAAACGTTAGGGTGACCCAAAATAATTATTTTTGCAAAAAAGTAAAAAAATCAGTTTTAACACTATCACTCCGCAGAGGTACATTTTTGACTCCCTTCCCAGGTGCAATTTTTTGTAAGTCTAGGCCTTTTTATCACTTCTCAAAAGCTTTGTAACCTAATCGATTACACTATATATAAATGAGTGTCAACTCAGGACCGATATAAGTTTTTGAACCACATCGATATCATGCTCTACGTACTTTGGTATCTTTAATCGGTCATAACTTGAGGCTAAAAACACGAACACGTGGTCACATTCTAATTCAACGCCTATAAATAAAGGCTGGATATAATTACTCATAGAAAATAGGCTCATTTGGAATATGTAACTCAAGCACTCTTTTGACTTGGTTCGGTTGAAGCAGCATATGAAATAGATGGAGTCTTCAGAAGAGTCGATCATATCCTTTTCCATATCCTTTTCATCATCCAACATTGTGATAGTTTCTTCATCGTCACTTTCGTCACATGAGAGGAGCTGTTCGATATCAGTAGTGATGAGCAAAATTAGTCTTGGTCTTGGTAGTTTTGCGAGACCAAGACCAAGACGCTTTTTAGTCTTGCGAATTTATAGTTAATAGGTGTGTCACGCCCCTTTCAAGCATAAAATCATATCTCAATTCGAAATTTGGCATCTTAAACACCCAACTGCTTTGTAAAAATAAGGTTTGAAAATTTTGAACACTGAACAATCTTTAGAAATTTTTTGAAGACTAAAACCGAAACTAAGCCCAAGACTCAATATCTAAACCAAGACCAAGACTCTCTGTCTAAAACGAACGATCGCGAGCAATTCATTGCCGAAAAATTATCACCACTAATATCAAAACTCACTTTCACAAACGATAAAAAAAGACGTGCTCAAAAGTAGAGACCATTTTTTTGACATTTCTACAATCTAGGCGCGGGAAAGGGTGGGAGAGGGAGGTGGCAAGACTGCTTAGTAGTTCTTCGCTTGAGGACGCAGTGTAAAAACTTTCAATGATGGGAGCTTATATGTAATTGAAAAAGAAAAAAACAAGCCACCGCTTTTTTAAAAATCTTCGTTTTACCCTCTTCTTGGAGGCTCAAACCCGACATATCCATAACTCGAGAGCCATTTACCTGTTTTTTATGATTTTTTTTAATGGGTAGATACATTACTCAGTGAGTTTTTGCAATATTTATTTTTACAAATTCCCTCAGCTTTGTACACGATATTAAAATTCTAAATAACTTGGAAACCATTAGTCCGACTTTTTAATATTTCCTTGGCTTTGTCTGAGAAATCTGAACAAAGCGAGAACCATTAGTCCGATTTAAATGATTTTTTTTGAATGGGTAACTATGTTGCTCGGTGAGGTTTTGTGCCTTTAATTTTTGCAAAATTCTCTCGGCTTCGTTCGGGATATTAAAAAATCTAAATAACTCGGTAACCAATAATCTGATTTGAGTGATTTCGTTTTGTTTATTTTCGTAACACCTTAATGTGCATTAAAATATATGAAGCATTTTACTACTCAGTGGTTGTTTACAGTAATTTTAACAGTTTTTTGTTGTTGTATTGAATAGATATGTGTATTGCCAACAGAATGTGTTAATAGCTGGCGATTTGTATTGAACCAAAAGGCGTTAATTAAAAACTCATAAATGCCTTAGCAGCAGTTAAGTTAAACTGAATAGCAAGAAAAGAATACAATAAAAAAATTATCTGACTGATATCCTAACATCACGTTACGCTATAGCGCATCTGGAACGATATCGGTAGCTGTGCAAGTTTCTACAGATATAGGTACTACGAGTATCTATGAAGTACCTAAAGTTGGTTTTTTCTCAACTGTTTGTGGCATGAATTTTGGTGGTGGTGCAAATTGTGCGAGTAAATATTTTTAACGCGAAATTCACTTATAAAACTTAATAACAATAAAATCAATTTGCATGATCAGCCCAGTCATAAAGTAACAAAGCATCATCTAATGGGTACTACTTGCAGACGTCGCTCGTTACGGGGTAACCGTAATGGCCGTAGTGTTGTGTTTTCAGTTCATATCTGTGTCGTTAACTAAGTGGTCGTTGCTAAACTTATGGGCCGAGAGTTTTCCGCTTTACCGCGCTGCTGCAAAAAACAGCTGTGATTTTTTCCAAATTACATTAACCAAACCAAATAAATTGTAATTTGTAAGATAAATAAATAGAAAAAAAGAAAAAAGATAAACGCTTAATTATCGAATAACAAATGCGCCGCATAACGCGCCTGCGTAATAAAGTGAAATTTTTTGCGGAAATAAAAATTTTATTCAAATTTTGAAAAAAAATAAAAAAAAAAATATCCAACAAAAATCTCCCCTTAGAGTTTGTTAAGCAGAAGAAGTTGCAACAAAAAATAGTGAAAATAAATGGTGTCAGTCTTCTGTTAAATTTTGCTTACATTAATAAGCAAATTAGTGCTACTGATTTTGTTTTGTTTGAAAAATGAATTTTATTGGCCGTCATGATCATTTGGGCGGGTATCGACGTGTCAATGTTGCCGGTTATGGTGTACCATTATGGGGCAAGGAGCAACTGGATGAAACAAATGAATACAACAAGGAAAGCTACTCATGGAAGTGGCAAAAGGTGCGTTTTTTATTTATTTTTGTGATCAAACAAAAATTAAATTCAATTAAAATAGAAAATTTTGCATAACAGAATTCAATGCAAAATACAAAGTTTTAAATAGCTATAGGCAATAGTAATGCCATAATGTGTACGCCAATCAATTTAAAGCCATATGTTTTGCAATTCAATTCAAAATGCAATCAAACGATTAATTCAGGAGTTGGTCAGTTGATCGGTATCATTTTTTTAACTTAACTTTCATAAATTTCACACCTTTAAGTAAACTTTCCATGAAAACAATGCCCTACTTTTTTTTCATTTTAACAAAATGGCAACGAGTTCACTTTATGATAATACTTTTGCTTCACGTTGCATAAAGCGTATGCGTCCTTTGAAGTAAAAGCATCTCAATCTCCATGCAAAGGACCAAATTATATTTGTAGTAGAAAACCAATAAGCGCTTTTCAATAAAGTACTTCTAAAGTACTTGTTCCTTTAGAAATTTAGATGCGCTTTCACAATGATTTTTCGTAAGGCTGTAGTAAGATTATCGTTTATCAAATTCAGCTTGGAGAGACATGTACGAGGGGCCTAACAAAAGTTCGCTTAGTAGAATTGAAAAAACTGGATAAAAAATTTTTAAAATTTATAACTTTATTCTTCATCTATTTGCATTTTTTCAACGTATTCGCCATTTATTTTGAAGTCGATAAGTCCATCTTGAAAAACAGTCTTCAAAATCGGCTTTTTGCAGTTTTACAATTTCATCATTAACCGCATTTATTATCTCCACATTGCTGTTGAAGACTCTTCCTCTCAATTTTTTTTTTATTTTTGGAAACAACCAGAAGTCACAAGGCGCTAGACCGTATGTTTTTTTCTTATTTGATTAGTATTTTTAAAAAGGGAAGAAGAAAAAGAGAACAAATTTTCAAAAACACAAAAATTTCTTAAATATACAATTTTTACAGACATCCCTGCAGTACCACGGACTATTCTGAAACTAGTTTCCAAACAACTCCATGGGAGAAACCGACTAGTTCAAATTCCGGTCCCATCACATATAAAGTTCTATTTACATTTTACATTGTTTGTCGTAGCCTATTGTTCCCTTATGCATTACAATCGGACCAGAAAAAGGCCAACTGTCTCCTCATGCATTACACTCGGACCAGAAAAAGGCCAATTTTTTTTATTTTATTTATAAATTTCAAAGAATTTAATTTACAAATACAAATTTTACACAAAAATGTCAAAAGGTTTCATAGCCGAATGTGCCAAAGAGTTTTTTATATATTTCTGAGCAATGAGTTCCGGGTTCGAATCTCAGTATGGATGAAAATGTACTTCGGCTATGTTGGACATATGTTTGATTTTCTGCTCCAAAGACTCTTCATACAAATTGTGTACAAATTAATAGATATTTAAAAATTGGAATTGAAAATCACCAAGTGAAGGATTTGAACCCGGGCCTCCCTACGCAGCGCAAGTCATTAGACCGATACACTATCGTTTGCTTTTCTTCACAATTGACGAACTGCCAAACAGTTCGTAGTCAGTAACGTTTTTACAATCGATGCACAATTGGACCACTTTTATTACTAATGACGGATTATGCATTACATTTGGACCATTTCTGATACAATTGACCGTCTTTGCATTAGATTTGGACCATTTTGATACAATTGGTAATTTAAGTGAATTTATTCTATTTTTAGGTGTAGTCCATTATGGACTACTAATTACAAAAAAACTAGACCAAAGATTGAACTATTGAGGTAATTGATACCGTCGGTCCTACAGGGATGTTACATAAGTCTGTATATTATGTGTCTGTATGATCGGGATTAGTTTCTATCCCAGAAAATTTTTTTTTTATTGTTAGATTATTTTTTTTACTTTTCATTAAATAAAGAAGTTAAATCTGAAAAACTGCTAGAAGTGCAAATCTGTGATAAAAGAAGAAAACCCAAAGAATAAAAAAAAAAAACAAATAAATAAAATTGAAATAAATGTTGTGGTAGTTCTTCTTGCTGATGCAGCAAAGTCTTCAAAAGCTGAGGCCAAATAAAAAAATTAACAGAAATTACTAGCGAGTTGATAAAGCATAAAAAAGAGAATATAAAAACAGAATCGTAAATTACTGAAATTGCTGGAAAA
This sequence comes from Calliopum simillimum, assembly GCA_951812925.1. Classification (NCBI taxonomy): domain Eukaryota; kingdom Metazoa; phylum Arthropoda; class Insecta; order Diptera; family Lauxaniidae; genus Calliopum; species Calliopum simillimum. The sequence continues at coordinate 15,871,096 of OX638372.1, read as the reverse complement.
AAAGTAAAAGAAATTTAAATGCTAGAGACTTAAGTCTGCAGGTAGATTTAACAACATACAAATCTTGCTGAGGAAAACCATCTGCAGAAATTCAAAGAATACTTAATACATTAAGGAAGCTGGAGAGACTAAAGTTTATGCCCTGAAGTTAACCACTATCTAGGGCAGACTTTCTAACTATCTGTAAAAATCAAGAAAAGATCATGGCACTTAAGCCATTGGATGCTTGATTTGATTTTTCTTCATGTTTCTTCCCTTTAGCTAGTGATGAGCAAACCAAGACCAAGACCATAGCAGTCTTGGTCTTGGTCTTGTTCTTGCACATTGAGTCTTGGTCTTGGTCTTGGTCTTGGTTTTGATATTGAGTCTTGGTCTTGATCTTGCTAATTAAGTCTTAGTCTCGGTCTTGGTCTTGGTCTTGAAAAAATTTTCAGAGATATTGAGTTTTCAAAACCATATTTTTCCAAAGCAGTTGGGTTTTTAAGATGCCAAAATTCAAATCGAGAGATGATTTTATCTTCAAAACGGGCGTGAAACAACTTTTAACTATAAATTAGAAAGACTGAAAAGCAGTCTTGGTCTTGATAATTATCGTGAGCAAGACCAAGACCAAGACCATTGCAGTCTTGGTCTTGGTCTTGCAAAAATACCAGCATCTTGGTCTTGGTCTTGGTCTCGCAAAATTAGCAAGACCAAGAACAAGACGCAAGACCAAGACTAATTTTGCTCATCACTTCCTTTAGCTAAGGAAACTGGCCTAAAACTATCGAAGGTAGGAAGTTCGATGATGTGAATTTTATGTTTTCTACAAAATATACCAAGGTCTCCATTATGCGGATTGAATTGGAGTCCGCACTTCTGAATTCATTCCAAAAGAATTTGTTGGAACTGTTAACTTTAAAAACATTACAACAATTTATTGTGGCTGCTAAATTCAAACTTTTGATATTAGCTTTTATTAGTAAAACTCCATAAAAATAAATTTAATTAGCAAGTTCATAAGAATTATTTATAATTAATAAAAACATACCGTTCTTAATTTTTAACAGCTGCCTTTTAGGTAGCCATAAATACCAAAATAATTAAATAAAAACAAACAAAATTTACAACTTTTTTAAAACGAGAAATTTGACAGTGATTTTTGATAAACTTGTCAACGTATGTATGTTGTTGTGCATTTTTTTAAGGCAATTACAAATTACTTAAGAAAAAAAAAAAAAAAAAAAATAACAAATAAAAAACAGAAATTTGTTAAATTAACAATTAATGTTAACTTAAAAATCATTTTCTAATATTTTTAAAGCAAAATAAATTATTTTTTATGAAGAAAACTAGGATTTTATTTCTGCCGCAATTAGGTGCATAGTTTTGTACGCGTTAACGTTATTCCGTGATCACGTAGTCATTCCGACTATCACGTAATTTGGAAAATAAAGGAGTTTAAATTTTCAGAAATAAACTTTTGAAAGTTTGCAAATAAACTAAATTTTTTTTTTTTGTCACGTAATAAGTAAACTTTTCTGAATGAAGTGATGTAATAAAGGCATATAATTTTGTCTTTCAAAACTATGAATAATTGTGTACAATATGAACACTTCTCTAACAAATTTCAGAGATGCTATGAATTTTTTACTGCCAGAACAACGTACATAAATTTGTACAAGTGAACCTATTTACGTGACCATTTTTATTTAGTTGACTCCTTAATTTGTAATGTGTACTTACTAATGTTCCTTAAAGAAAAGAAAAACATTATGTTTCAGAACTAAAGATAAATAAATTTTAAAATATAGGTAGGTACATATAAAATGAAGAAACTTGATATTTTAGATGGTTATTTGAACAAAATAAATCAAATTGTAAGTTAGTACGGAGTTGGGTTCAACGCAAAATTTTAGGAACAAATGCAGTGTTTCTAAATGTACATATAAAGAATTGTCATAATATAAGGATTATGATGCTCAAATTTAGCACTAAATTTGGATAAATCAATTCTTATGAAAAATCATATATCCGATCTTGGCTACTGACATGAATAGTTCTATCGTATGTTCTTCTTGTGCCCCCTATCTCCTGGAGCACAAAATTGTGTCATAGTGAATTGCAAGTTCTTTTTATTCTCTTTCCCAGACTCGCGCATTTTTTGTTCCAGTAATCGTTTCCACGATGTTTTCGAACCACCCCGTCTTCCTCTACTATGTTTGTTGCAAATTTCCGCTGGTGGCTTGCACAGTCTATGTATAATGCATTTACATTTTCGATATCTGATCTTGTTGGTAATTGTTTAGCAGGTTGATTTTGGAGATGATCCTTGACCACCAAATTTTAAGTATTTTTTCGAAAATAGCTTCATATCCGTACAGAAGGACTGGAAGTACATTCGACGCAAAAATTTTGAGTAACCTTTTCGTTGACAGGAATGAAGATTACCGAGGTTGAGAAAATCTGCCACATGCTGGATAAGAAAAATTTCCCCTATTGTCAATACTAAGTATGCGTTCACACTAACAGTATACCCACACCGTAATATTTATCACATTTGAGTGTAAAAATATGCAAAATATCACATATCAAAATAGATAATGATTTTCAATGTTTTTTAGCACAAAACTTGTAAAATACGCAAGTACATATTTAAGTAGCAACAATCTTTTGTCATGCAAAATTATCGAACAATACCAGGCGCAAGAATATTAAGGTTGCTAAAAATTCAGAAAACAAAAAAAGCACATGTGCCTTAAGTAAATATTTTTGCAGTGATATTTATTAAAAACTCATTAGGTCTTACAAATGTAGTGCAAAGTAGTAAGATGAATTGTATATATGTATGTGTTTAAACAATAATTGTTATTTTTATACACATACTTACATACATAGATTTGATTTATTTACTTACGGTGCAAAATGGAAATTTCTTTATTTATTTAAGTTTCTACAAAATTGATTTCATAGATTTTTGTTTTGTTTTTTCTTTTTTTAATATGGTATTTATTTTAATTGGTTCAAAAGCACCTGAAAAACAATTTATTTTTTATAGACTACTCACATAAAATAAATAATTGACCCCAATTAAAAAAAAAAAGAAAAAATGTTTAATAGATTCTAATATGATGGTGTCGCATCTTGATTTATTAACATCAATCATTCAAAAGGCGAATGAGCACTGAAATTCTAATTTAATTTGTCTAGATTCTAGAAGTAAAACTTTACTTATTTTTTAGTAGAAAATTTTGCATACAATACAAACGATGTTAATATGTACAAATCTCCGTTTTCTCAAGGTACACCAATTGCATTTTTATGATATATCGCATAATTACAAAGTACCTGGACACCGATCTCTGATCTGATAGTTTTAATCGATAGCTATCTTTTGTGATGGAGTTCGTATCTTTTCGCCTCCAATTTTTATGCTTTCGAAATGTTAAATTTACCGATGAGAATAAGAAAAAACTCAGAAAGCATCGAATGGTATCGGAAGCAATAGAATAATATCCAAACTGATGGTTTTTGGTGAATTAGAAAAACGTAGCAAAACCGAAACAAGAATGCCTAACGAAGCATCACAGTGATACGAAATTTCAATAAAATCTAAGAGTTCGTTCTAGATAAGTAATTTGCGATCCCTTGCGATGACTTTGATCTCTTGCCACGACTTTTCCAATTTTTGCATTTCCGTTTCCAGCGTTCTTTTGCAGTTGGTTTTCGGCCTACCGCGTCGTCTACTGCCAAAAATGCAGACTTTCGTTTTGGTAGATATATATATTTTGCTGAGTTGAGCAAACGCGCCTTTTGCTTTTGCTATTCTTGAGTTGATATCCTCTTTTGCTCCACCATCCATGAAGATAATGCTGCCTAAATACGTGAAGCTGTCGACGTTGTCGATGTCATCACTGCCAGCTCTAAGCGTGATGTCATTTCTGTTTACGTTCAGCTTCATGCTTTTAGTCTTGGATGCGTTGATTTTTAGGCCGGTCTTCTACGATTCCAAAACAAAGTCTTCAATCTTATTTTGCATATCTGAGTGTTTAGACGATAGAAGGCAAATATCGTCAGCGTAGTCGAAATCATCTAGATGTTCGGTAAGGTTCCGTTGGATACCCCTTTTGGCCTTATTAAGAGCTAAAGATATCGTCAAGAACGATTTGGAAGAGAGATGGTGATAGTAAACACCCCTGCCGTACGCCTGAATTAGTGGTGAATGTCGGTGAAAACAATCCGTTGTGTAACACGCTGCATTTAAAGCCTTCATATTGTGCACGTATTAAGTGTATGGCCTTTGCGGCAATAACTCTACGCCAAAGTGAAACCCAAATGTTTTCTCGGGAGACACTGTCGAAGGCAGTGCTCTTGTCTACGAAGACAAGTTAAAACGCAGCACGCCACACGCATGATTTTTCGACAATTATTCTGAGGGTGTTGATTTGATCCAGGCATGATCGGTTTGGCCGGAATCCTGCTTGTTGCCTTCGGATGGCCGAATCAAGTTTTTCGCTTACTCTGTTTAGAAGTACTTTTGTCAGTACTTTCGATGATACTGAGAGCAGAGTTATTCCTTTATAATTTCGGCACTCGCATGCTATGAAGCCAATCTTCTGGCAAACGCTCTTCGCTCCAGATTCTGGAAATCAGTGGATGAAGAATCTAAACTGATGTAATGAGGCATACTTTTAACAGCTCGGTTGTTTTTTGATCTATGCCGGCGGTCTTGTTGTTTTTCATGCTTTATATAGCTTTCACTATTTCGTCGATTGTTGAGATTTCCGTTTTTGTCTTTAATAGGGCGATTCTGTTGGTGTTTTCTGCCAGATAGTCTGCGGGTGATATCGTAAAGCTGCCTGAGACCTTCTGCACGAACGCCTGACTTGTTTAATGAGACAGTTAAAGACCTTTTCGGCGTCGTTCGTTTGCGCTCTAGTTTTAGCGTCAACTCTCAGTTTTTTCGCGCTTCTTCTTCTTTCAACAAGACACCACGTTTCCTCACTCATCCAGTGTTTCTTATTCGAGGGTCGGAACCCAATATTTTTTCAATGTAGTTTAAGAAAGCAGCCTTAGTGGTACTTCAAGATATTTTAATGCTTCCATCACAATCGATCGGAGCTAATTTAAGTTCTTCAACGAAAGACCTGCGGATCTCGTCATTTTTTAACTTTAGCAATTCGAATTTTTTGCCACCGCTTGTTTACTGGGACATTTAATAGCGGGAAGTTTTAGTCAAATGACCGCGACGGGAAGATGGTGATCGGAGCCTATGTCAGCGGCCCTCTTTACTCGTACGTTCAGAAGACTCCCTCTCCATTTTCTGCTAATGCAAAAGTGCTTGATTTGGTTTTCAGTGATGTTGTCTGGAGACACCCAAGTAGCTTTATGGCATGTTTTGTGTGGGAGAAGCTTATCACCAACAGTATGGTTGCTTAAAATTGTTCACATAAAAACTAAAAAAAAAAAGAAAAACGTACCATAACAAAAATTATTATAATTAGCAAAATTAAAAGCCACAACCCAAATTAAGCTTAGCTAAGAGAACTTAATGGGAGCGTGAAAATTTAAGAAAACAATATACAAATTATATAAATTTGTACATGCACGTACACGCATGCGACAATTTTCTTATTTTGGAATTAAACAATTATTTGCTTAAATTAAATTTGTCTCGAAATTACTAGCAAAATTTGGCATTTTAATTTAAGCCACAGACAATATTCGGAAAGTTAGTCAAGCAAGTTATTTCTAAATCGAAATAGGTAGAAATTCATAATTATTTTGTTTTCATTTAGATAATACTTAGCTATAGTTAAAAGTAATTTATGACACAAAAATGTTATCTAACCATTTGACAGAAATGCGTTCTTATATGATGTATCACCTAATAACGTTTCTTTAAATTTTAAACCTTTCATTAATAAAAATATAAAAATTATTACAATGCAATAAATTTAGGTAAACAATATATTTGGTCTACTAAGTTCTAATTCATTTTATTTGTATTATAATATTGTAATTGTGTTTCTATATGTTTCATTACAGGGTTCACGCGTTAGCACCATCAACGATTGGTTACAAATCAAAATCGGTGGCGATGAAGAGGTCAAAAAGAAAAAGGGACGCAAACAACAAAATCGCATTAAATCTACAAAATACACGTTAATCACATTTTTGCCACAAAATTTATTGGAGCAATTTCGACGTATTGCGAATTTTTATTTTTTAGTTATGACCATCATATCACTTTTAATTGGTGAGTTATAGTGAAACACAGTATTTGCATTAGAAATATTGAATATCGACCATGTGGGTTCATGTGCTAATTATGTGATTTGCGCAAATGTTTTAAAATTATTCATTGTGAAGTTTCATATACATATTATAGAAATTAACATACGAGTAGTATCCAAAATTCTCATAAAACCTATTAATTAGGGAGCTGGTGGCAGAAAACTTTAACTTTTTTTATAGTTATGCAGATGTTCATGGTTGTAAAGATTGTAGTAAATTAACTGATTTAAGTCACTTTTGCCTCTCATTTTAAACTGGGTTTTAAAATGGCAGATCATCAATTATGTTAAAAAAAAATTTCGTCTATATAGATGATCATTATGTCTGTCTATATTTATCGAATTGTGTAAAAGTGAAAAAAGTCTATTCAAGTGGCAGACGTTTTTCAAGCTGTGTTTAGGAGTTTTTAATGGTAAAAAAAATGTTTTCATTGTTAGACAGACTATGTTTATTATGAAAATATTTTCATAAAATGTAAGTAAAGTTTCATCTGCCACTCCAATAATGTTGCTTATAATAACTGGCGTATTGTTAATTTGTAAAAAAATAAATAACGTAATTTCAACGTGTCTGCCTTTAAGCTTAAGTTTTCTTGAACGTGCAAAGCATATAAATAAAAAAGGCAGACGTTTTTCTTAAATATTTTTTGATGGCAGACTTCTTTTAACATATGAACAAAGGAAATTGATAAGATTATAGTAATAGGTTAGGTTAATTAACTTAGGCCTGGGAATAGGGCCCATTCTGTACCCGACACTAAAAGTTTTAGTAGAGTTTAAGAGAATCACTTGGATGTACATTAGATAGTATCACAAAAAAAAAAAAAAGTTCGCTGCAAGTCCCCCATTTTGAAAGCTTATCGGTTTTGCTCTTTAAGGAAAAAAAAAATTTTTTTTTGACCTCTAAATAATACGCTATTTGATTTTTTCCTTTTGCTCCGCCATTTGACGTCCGATCATCAAATATGGTATTTCGTTGTAAATGTCTCGATGTGGGCTATATTTCATTGATGAAATTAATTTAACTCAAATGTTTTTTTCGACTAGCTGTAGTCATTATCTCAGTTTCTACCACCCTAAGGTGCTAAAGGCACTTCATAACATTGAAACCTATAAAAAATCATAAAATTCAGCACTACATAGTTTCCTCAAATTGTTGAAATTGAAGAAGTTATAACGAATCTAAAACCTCAGTACGAAATACGAAAAACAGGAAGTTTCAAAAACGAAAATCGCCTCCTAAAACCATGCAATATTAATTTTTTTTGAGATAATGAGTACAACTAGAAACATGAAATGAATACCTGATCCGGTACCTGTATCTAATTTCAACTCATCCTAGTATATTTCAAAGTACTCTTTTAAAGGAATCCAACAATCCCTTTCGAGTTTTACCATCTAGAAGTTGGTAGGGAAAAGAAAGTGTGGTAGGAGGCAGTTGATACCACCATTTATATCACAATCCATAAATTGGAGTTGAATACTATTATGACCAAAACGTTTTGATTTCCAGAAACCCAATTCTTTAAGTCTAATAACACTTTTCGAGGCCATATTTCTGGCAAAAAAATCAAGTGGTTCGAAAGCTCGAATTGCTCTTTCACAAGCTACTCTTTGAATTTTGGCTAGGATATCCAAATAACTTTGTTCATGTAAAAAGTTCCACCACAGGAAAATTCCGTAGTTTAAAATCGATGATGATAGCCCTACACATCCAAAAAACTATTTTCAGTTAAAAGCCCCATCCCTTACCAAACAAGTGTTTACTTGAATAAAATACAATGTTTGCTTTTCTAATTCTATTTTCGACATTCAACTTCCATTCAAGTTTACGGTCAAGAATACTACCCACGAAAGTGATGCTTTTCTTTATAGGAAGACTAACGAATAAAGAAATAAATTCGCATATGATACTTATTTCATTAATAGTTACTTTTACAAGAATAATATTTATCGATAACTTAGAGCGCTATAGTCCTACCTCCACTTTTGCGATTTTGAGATTTTTGCAGTTATGGTGTCTTAGTGGGTTTCTTTATCGAGTGAAAAACTGTGGGATGTCAAAATACCACTAAAACACCAAAATATTTGAAAATTAAGAAAAATCCTCTCTCCACTGAATATTCAAATAAGTCACATTTTTAAAAAAAATTCTTCGTTTTTTCGCGTTTTCTTCGCGTTTCAAGACTTTTTGCGACATTTTAGTGAACAAATTTGGTTCCATCCAAGGGTCCACTCTTGTTTCTAGGAACCAAAAATTAAAAAAAAAAAAATAAAAAAAATTCGTTTTTTTCGTGTTTTCTACGCCTTTCGTGACTTTTTACGACATTTTAGTTGAAAAAATTCAAAAACTGTACTAAATGTGTCGTTTATTTTAATAGAAGTGGAATTTTAAATAAGGCAAAAGTGATGACATACTATAAATTAGCTGTGATTTCGTTAAAAATCAATAAAATTGGTTAAAAACATTAAATTATGTTGAAATATACTATAGTTAAAATTATTGCATGTATCGTTATATCAAAATAGCAGCCAATTCTAAATAACCACTGATTGAAATATTCTTTTTGCATTTCCCAACAATTGGAGGAGATAGGACTATAGCGCTCTAAGGTATCGATATATTTAAGTTTAAAAAATTTCATACAAAACAGATGCAAACTGTTTTCTTCTACGACTTATCCTTTAAGTGCCACGTGTGCTTTCCATTTATATGTTTAGCTCTATGATACTGGTAAATAAATTTACGATTTTGATTTTTTTATTTCAACTAGACCGTGCTACACGTTTTCACATTAATTAAAAACATTTTCGCAAACTACACGTGTTCTCTCGTGAACTTGTACTTCTTGCCCCCTAAATCTACACATAATATTCACATTGTTCACACATTCGAAGAGCACAACTTATAGATGACATCTATGCATATCAATGGCCTAGCTATTTTTAGAATTAGTGCCACCCAATCATAAAGATCAAAATCAATTACAGACGCGTAACAAAGAACCACACAAATTACCATTTTGACATTTGAAACGTGCGATCATTGATCGTGTATTCAGCAAAAAAATAAAACAAACAAAAATTTCCAAAAAAAACTCACAAAAAAATTTGTAACAAGAATTCTAACAAAAATAGCGTCAATAAATGGTTAATTGATTTTATGATATATACATATATACACACAGATATTGTATGTATAAAATACAAATATACATATATTCTATACAAACGATCCTAACCGATCGACCGAATCCGTAAAACATAAAAAAATGAAAATTGCGCAATCAACATGTCGAAGTCGATGTCGCTGTGATGTGATGATTGTGGTGGTGATGATGACGTTCATTTGAATCAAAACGTTCATAATTGATTTACTATACATATGTATGTACTTTTCACTAGACAGAAGTATTAAGAAAGTAGTAAGAAATTTTACAGACCGAGAAAAAACAGAGGCACTCGATATTAAAAAGCACAATTTTAATTGATAAAAGTCGAATAACTGCGAAATGGAGCAAACGGTGCGCTAGAAGTTTAATTTTAATAAATATCTGAAATAATTTTTGTTGATTTTAGTATGCGGAAATACATTTATTATATATATATCGATACATCCAACGTAAAAGTTTGTAACTCAAGTTACCGACTTTTTACGGGACAACGATTTTCGAAATTTGCGCAAATTTGTGAAATGTGTCAAATTTTGGTACCTCTGGCTTGAAATTTGAAGGGCTGGGAGCAATTTTTGAAGTTACAACCTAAGTATATTTTACTGAGGTCTTCATGCAAAAACTTGGCAACTTAAGTTGATAACTTATACACGGGACAAAATTGACAAATTGCGTTGGTAACTTAACTTACAAAGTTATTAGTTCATTTTTCTTTAAAAATCAGTGGTTGAAGGTCCTACATACCAACGTAATGTCCGTAAAATTTTTTTAATGCTAGTTGGAAACTTAAGTTACCAACTTTCCTCATGGAACTGAAAGAGAACACTAGTTGGTATTGGTAATTAGAGTTACAACTGATAAGTTGTAATTGTTAATATCTCTGTAAATCAATTTGGAAAAGTGACAACGATTTAATGGTCGAAAAACGTTTATTTTGTCTACAAATTTCAAAAGTATTTATTAAATTTTTGTTTTTGGTTTTCTTGTTTTAACGAAAACAATAGTGATCATAACTAAAAACTACGATTTTCGAGTTACCAACTTTTACGTGGGACGTATCGATATATATATTTCTTTTATTAATATATTTTAGACATCCGCAATAGATATGTTTTCGATTTTTAGCACTCGAAAAGGTTTCGTAGATATCTAATCGTTGTTATTAAAATCTTTTCAGTAATTTGTTGTTAAGAAAATCACTTATAAATTTCTTCCCAAGTTTAACACTTTCATTACGCACTGCAATCAGAACAATGCTGTGCTTTGTTGGACCGCAATCAAACCAACTATCAACAGTTTCACCATGCGATGCGCCCTGCTTGATGTTTCTTATCGTTGCTTTCAATTACAAGAGAAATTCGCCTTCTCGTTGCTTTCGGTTGTAGCTTATGGCCATAACATTATCAGTTATTCTTGTTATTTCTTTCCATCACAATCACAGGGTGCACCAAGCTCTTATCTCCTTAAATTTTGAAAGCATCAACTGAAATTATTTCTTGGATGTATTGGAGGCATTGGTGCCTAACATCGGGTTAATAACTTCTCCCTTGAGTCTGTGTTGAGATTGCTTATGAAGTCTATCTGTTCCTAATAGGAATGGATGATGTCCTCAGCAGAGCGGTTGGCTCTACTAATTGCACCATTTAATGGAGCTTCAGCGAGCATCTGAAAGATCTCGTGTACCTATACAATGGATGTGTGATTGATCGTCCTTAAGGATTTCGACATGCTGACAAAACTTGCCTATGTTAGTTCTATACGGAAAGTTTGAAGGAATTTTAAAAACGATATCAGCATCATTTCTTTTTCGTTCCGAGGAAAACCAGTGGATCGCTTTTGGTTCTACTGAAGGCCCATTTTGGCAAAAAAAGAATGTTTTATGCTCATAAGGATTATATTCTTGCAAAAACTTTAAAAAAATTTAAATCAGACCCTTTAACGAATATATTATTTAGCGCACCGTATAAGCATGATCAATTCACAAACATTAATTTCAATAGATTTTGTGTGACTTCCAACAAGAAGGTGATGGTCAAGGTTTTTCCCCACATCGTTAAAATACGCGCAAGCAAAGCGAATTGTGCAAATAGGCGGCTTCATCTTCTACTCTCCGCGATCTTTATACTTAGTTTGGAAAATCTTCATAGTGCGAAAACTTCCTGGCTGAACTGCTGAACTGAACTATTTAATAACTCATAGCTAAAAAGTATAATTCAATTACGAATATGGCGTGAGTAGCAAAAAAAAACCAAAGAATTATTTTAAAATACATAAATAAAAAAACCAAACATATATACGAGTTTATAGTATGTGTAGATATATAAATCCCAATATTGAGTGAAGCAGTTACAACACACAAGATATATGTGTCAATTGGCTGAATGTAAACATTGGATTTTTGATTGAATTAATAGAATTGAATGCCCTCTTATTTATAGAAGAATGGATTTTTAATTTGATATACGAACTCCTTGAAGTCATATCATTTGTTGGCGTAATGTATTCTGTGAAGCATACACTGTAAAAAGTGCATATTTACTAAAAATTAATATATTTCTATTTTAGATTAATATATATTTGGTTGGATCAAAAAAATTATGATAAGAATATACCTGTTGGATTTTACTTTATACTCGTTCAAGATTATTATATGATAACATATTTAATTAAAACTGTTTTTGAAGGGAAGCGCATAAAAGGTGTCCAAAAAAAAAAAAAAAAACATGAATTTCAGACCATGGATCACAGGCTGTTGAAGTACGCACGGGCAGACAATTTTCCCAATTCATTGAAAAAATGAGACCTTACTAATTATGTCAAATAAAAATGGATAGGTTATATTTTCTGCCAATCGTTATAAGTCGGGTCTTAAAGTATTTCTGAACTTTACAAAGTGTTTGCATTGCATGACTGATGAAAAGCAATTGTTAAATCTTAAAAAAAGTAAATTAAAACAAAGACATATCATATCACATCATATAAATTGAAATTATTTTATGATTTTGGTTGCATCACAATCTCGGGAACAAACTCTTAAAAAGTAACAACGATAATTTCGTAATATTTAATATAATAAAGTAATTTTCTCTGTGTGCGCATATTTCAAAATCGACAAAAGTAAATAATATTTTGTATTTCATTGGACTATTCCTGCATAATAAATTTTTACTGTGTACTATTACAAAATCTCTCATAAAAGCAATTTGTTTAGATTATCTTAAGTGAGACTATTGGGTTTCTGTTGTTTTTGTTTATAAATATTAACTGTATAATTATCAACAAATTGCACTGCATATAAGTACATAGTAAGTAAGTAGTACTGTTCGGCCAGAGTAAGTGTCACATCAAATTGAAATTCATTTGAAGTATGAAATGAAAATAAAAATAAACAAATAAAGAACGTAAACAAATTATGAATCTAATCTGCCTATAAAAATACGATAAAACTTTATAAATGTTAATAATTTTGTTCAACTTTACATGGCTACAAAATATTTTTTATACGCTCATACCTCAAAGAGCATTACCATAATCGATCAATCAAAAAGAAATTATAGAAAAGTTAATACCCACTTTTGCCCAAAAACAGCGTCAGTCACATTCAAATAATTCATTGTGGTAGTATTTACATTGTTTGTGTTAAATATGTTTGATATATTAATAAAGGAGCGATTCTAAAAGAGTGGCTGTGACTTTCCTTATAGGTATTTCGGCTAAAGTCAACCGTTGCTCCCAGAACAAAATTTGGTTTAAACTAATTTTTTCTTGTTAGTGTTATAATTCTTACAAGGAATGTGTAATCAAAAAGTGTCGCTCAAACCTAGTTTTGGAGATATGGCCATCGAAATAGCGGGATATAGCTTTTATAAAAACCAATATAAGTTCTGAATCCCTTGATGGATTTTAAAAATATTGATGTCATATGAAAGATATTTTAACTGGCTACAAATTTATGTTGCAAAAGTTTTAAATCCAAGTTATGGTTTTCAAGATATGGTGATTTTGTGATAATTTTGACCAGTTTTTTTTTAAAGCTATTATAAATTAAAAAAAATACCTTATTAACCTATTGCTATATTAACAAAATATGGTAGCCTTATCTATTTTCCTTCATTAAATATTCCATTTGTAGCTGAGTTTGCATCATTGGGGCATTTTTTATAGAAAAAGAAAAAATTTAACTAAAGAAATTTTCATGAAATTTAGCAAATATTACAACAACAACCCCACCACTTACAAAAACAGCGCTAACAAAAACAACAACAGCACCACCACTAAAAACAACAACGTCTCAGAGGGACCATCCTATTGGGAGGCCAGGAATCGCAACCTTGGAGACAATAGAGAAAAATTGTTATTAAAAATTTCGCGCAATTGCGGCGCTTTTTTTGGACACATTTTTGGAAATTATTCAGTCTGGTAATATAACTGATTGAAAAAATAAGGTCTTAACCCTCTAACGGTGAACCACTCAATTTCCTTTAAAGATCCAGCAACTGGCGCCCACACAAATACGATTGAGGGTCTGTGGCACCATGTCAAAAACGATTTATATGTATTTAAAGAAGAAACGATTTTACGAAGGATATATTGCAAAATTCATGTTCCTTAAAAAGCGAAAAGCAGAGGGGGTTGAGCCAATGGAGGAATTTTTTAAATATGATGGAGAATTGCATAAAGCCTTTTCCTACGAAGCAGAGAACGATGATGATGATCATGTTGTAGATGAAGACATCTTATAAACTTAAAATAAAAATTTAAATTCCACCAATTTTTTATTTTTTTTTTGAAAAACTTTACAAATATAGGATATCAGGTACAAATGGCATAGCTAATAAAAGAAAATAGATTGGCCTTTCATATTTTGTTACTAAAGTTATGGATTGATGAGACGTTTTTTGGAAAAAATAGTGTTTTAAAAAAAAAACTGGTAAAAATTATCTTAAAATCGCCATATATCGAAACCAAAAACACCAAAATTTTTAAAATCCATCAAGGGACTCAGAACTTATACCTGTTTTCATAAAAGCTATATCCCGATCTTCCGATTGCTATGCCTCCGAAACCAGGTCTGAGCGACACTTTTTGTTTTTGTTGTTGTTGTTGATATTAATTCTCAAAGCCTTATTTTGGCAACAAAAAATTTTGCTTTGGGAGTAACGCTTGACTTGTTCCGGTCATTTAACTAAACTGAGAGAAGCGCTTTTTTTTGTGACCTACTCATCCGAATTTTCTCAAATAGCATTACTTTGGACTCAAGTGAGCCACTTAAGAATGTAAATGTAAAAAAGACATTAAAAAAAAATATTTTTTGTAGAAACTAAGTAGTAAAGATTTTGTAACATTTTTTTTTCTAAAATATTAAGCATAATCCAGGAAATGAAACGGTGGTTTTTTTTGGACCAGAATTTTTCATTTATTATTGAATATCCCTTAAAAAAAATCCTAAGCAACTTTTCCGGCTCTAAGAAAATTATGAAAAACGCAGTGTAAGTCTTTTTTGACTTTTTTTTAGGTCCAATTCCTGAAAAAATTATAAAATGCCTTAGAGACTTCTGAAAAAAATCACACGTATTCTTTGAATAATTCTAAGCATTTTATGCTATGTATACTTTTTTCATAAGATGCCTTGTTTTTCTCCACTACTGAAAAATGGCTTACGCGGCATCACTATGTATATTGTTAATAACTTTTGAGCCAATATCGATTACCCCAATTTTTTTCTGAGATATAGTTTCTAAATTTAGTAAAAATTAGTAAAAATTTTGGTCCAAAAAAAACTAGTAAGGGTGTTGTTTTTGGCCTGGCCAAACATTAAATACCCTACACTGTATTATTTTGAAAATTTTGCTTGTACGGGAGTTGGCACGACCACTTCTCTGAATTCTCATAGCTTTTGCTCAGATCTTGCACTTACTATTCTCAGTGTCTGAGGATTTTGGTTGCATAATCTCAAAAAATGCTTTCAGCGTTTTGGATCTTTTACTTATATTCATATTCGCAGAAACAATATGTCAAAGTTTTTGACTTCCGTCCTTTAAACATTTGCCGATTCATTTAATAATACAAGTCACAAATAAATTACTTAAAAAGATTTTTTACGCTTGATCAAAATATATTGAACAATTTCAATGTTACACAGACGGTCATGATCAAAACAATCATGCAAATCTCGATTTTTCTCTTTCTATTTTTGCTTTGTTACTAAATTTCATATGTTTTGCAGCAGACCATTAATACTATTGTGAAGTTCGTAAAAGAATGCCCCATATTATAAAAAAACATCCTCATTCATATGTCTGAGCTTCATTACCTAGGGCTAAAGCTTACAAAAGTATTAAGCTTCATTGTGTAAATGATGCTAAAGAATGTTCACAAAATATTCACTTATGTTTTTGCTTGTATGATATGTGCGATATGTTACATTCATGTTCTGAAAATCTGGTATAGTACTTAAAGTTTTATTTTGTTTTCTTAAGGTTTTGCAACTAATGATTTGAAGATTTTTTGGTGAATTAAAACGTTTTTGTGTTTTTTGTTTTTTTTATGTATCAATGAGCTTTTATTTATGGTTGTAAAAAAATAAGTTCGTTGCTTAAGTCATTTTTAAAAAATTAAATCCTTTTTTGCTACAACTTTCTTGAAATTTATAGTTCTCCATTTTGTTCAATTAATGGTTATCATGCCATTTATGAAATCAGTAGATTTTTTAGCATAATCTTTGATCAATGACCCAACAATTAATCAAACCTTACGCATAATTTTTGGGAAAGTTACGCATAACACGTTTATCGACAACACATTTTCAAACCAAAAAATACAAATCGATATATTTATGTGTGTCAAAATTAGCACTGAACTTTTTACATTTTTGCTTATCTATTTCAGACAGTCCAGTCTCACCGCTGACATCATTACTGCCGCTAGTATTTGTAATAGCCGTTACCGCCGCAAAGCAAGGCTATGAAGATTTTTTGCGCTACAGAACAGATAACATCGTCAACTGCTCACCAGGTGAGTTTGTGAAGTAATCACTACGTAATTCAAATTTAATGACAAAAAAAAAAAAAAAAAAAACGTAAAAACATTCATTGTTTATAAACAATTTAGTTAATTAACAACTAGCCATGATGCTTCTTCCCACATAATCTTTTGTTTCTTTCTTCTTCTCCGACGCAGTTACTATCATACGTAATGGCGAACAGCTGAACATTCAATCACAAGATGTTGCGCCGGGTGATCTCGTTTTAGTGGAACGTGATTGTGATGTACCATGCGATTTGGTGCTATTACGTTCCTCAGATCCACATGGTAAATGTTTTATAACAACGGCAAATTTAGATGGTGAATCAAATTTGAAGACGCTACTGGTGCCGCGAGAACTACCGGTGGTGGAATTGAATAAAATGCACAAATTGGGCGTTATCGAGTGTGAGAGTCCAAAGACTGATTTGTATAGTTTCAATGGTAAAATAGAATTAGCCGGTGGGGAGAGTCGTGTATTACCGCTGACAGCGGAAAATGTGCTTTTGCGCGGATCACGCGTCAAGAATACGGAGTGCGTTATTGGTTGTGCCGTCTATACGGGCATGATCACCAAATTGCAGCTGAACAGTCGTTTGACGCGCAATAAATCAGCATCCAGTGAGATCTATATTAATCGTTTTTTGATCTTTATTTTATCGGGAATGATTGTGATTGTGACGGTGTTGTACTTTCTGAAACGGTAAGTCAAGCATGTACTTAGTTAAGTATTTTATATTTTTGGTTTTGCCAAACGTTTTTTCACAAATATTGATGGGTAATGAATATTAAAATGACGCTAGTTTTGAGCTGAATGTATGTGTGTTCCCGCTTTCTGATTCAAGATATTTCTATATCTCTGCTATATATTTACGCAATAACTGATTTCTCGTGTAGCATTGTTCTAGAAATAGTCAAGAACGGTTCAGATAAAAGTTCATTATTGAAATATGTTCTCCAAAAGATGTACCATTCAATGTCCCGGTGCTCAAACCCATGTTAAAATTCGATATTTTTACTATTCTATTTATAATAGATATTTCACCAGATTTAAAGATATATGTCTATAGTACACACTAAAAAGTGATAGTTTACTTTTCTTGCTTTTGATTCCTTTTAGCATTGTTTTTAAACTTTTTTGGTATTAAATCCTGAATTTTTCCCAAAAAAGTTTGAAATTTATACCAAGAAAGTATGAAATTTATTCCAAAATAGTTTAAAAATAATACTTTTTTTGGCGTTGTTCTATATAAATACTTTTTGGTTTTAAAAATAAACTAAAATTTTTACTGTGTATGTATACTTAAACTATACATGTTTCATACAACAAATTTTATCTTTTTCTCTGATGATCATCGTTGATTTCTTTATACTTTCAGCTATGATGAATTATTTGTCATACCAAATCTATCCTACTTAGGACCACCTGCGGATGGTTATAGCATCAAACAGTTTCTACAGGATTATCTTTCATTTTTGATACTCTTCAATTATTTAATACCGATTTCACTATATGTGACCGTCGAAATGCATCGTGTCATTGGTGGTTTCTTTATGGAATGGGATACACAACTCTATGATGAGCCCACCGATCAACATTGCATTGTGAATACTTCAAATTTAAATGAAGAACTGGGGCAAATTAATATACTCTTTTCCGACAAGACGGGCACTCTGACCAAAAATGAAATGATCTTTCAGCAGTGCTCGATTAACGGACGGAAGTTTATCTATCGCAAGACACGCTTGCAGGAAATAGGTAGCGGTGCCATGTTTGATATTAATAAATTTAATGTAAGTAACAATGTTGTTTGACGTATCTAAGTCAATACAGGAACGATTAAATTTTTCTTTTTTCTATCCAGAACGAACAAAAGAATTTCTTTTTGGGCTTGGCCATTTGTCATACAGTGCAGGTCGCTGGTGATATGAATGGTAATGGCTCCTCAACAGATGATTTAAAAGCCAAAGATGACGAAGAATTGGGTAAAACACTTCATTCGATCTCAGATATTGCCGAAGAGAGTCATAATTCCAGTCAACAAAGTGATGTTAACGTAGATAATGCGAATGCTTTGGAAACATCTTTGTCTACAAATCCAAATGGTACGGTGCTAAATACAACAACGACATCTGATGTTAATCCATTGCTAGAGGGAGGAGACGGTGAAAAAGTGGAACGTCGCAAGCGACCGCTTATAGTGAAACGCAGTCCAAATTTTGCAAGAGCTGCCCAACGTGTGCATCCAATGTCGTTGCCATCACCACCCATTAACCATACGGCAAATGGTAATGCTATGGAAATGATAAATGGCGATGATACAGGCGATTATCGACCAGTGACATTTCCAAGTTCATTACAAAATTTACCAAGTGGACGTCCAATATCGTTGCAATTTAAACGTTCTACATCAGCGATGGATATGCAAGATTTAAAGGGTGGTGTTGGGGATGTACCACAAACGCCAGGTCACAAAAGGTCACAGTCGTATGGGACGCCAACTACTTATATGTCAAATGCTGGTATGGATGAGAAGTTGCTACTTCTGTATATGTTGATTCTTTATATTTTCTTTTTTGCTCTATAGCTAGCTATATTAGTGGCGGAGCTGTGATGTTTCGCACACCCAGCACAACATCACGTGAGTCTTATGCGGCACCAACTTTTCAACGGCAACCTACGATTCTTATACGCGCTGAATCACAGCGTCGTAAAAATGAGATCGAACAAGTAGTTCTGTAAGTAAAATTTTGCTGAGTTTTGAATGGGTTTTATTGTTTAATCGGAAATGATTTCAGATTCAATTTGTGTTTGATTTGAATTTGTTTAGAGTTTCGAATTGAATTTGATTTGAGTTTCAATTTGAATTTGAATTGATTTTTTGAATTTGATTTCGAATTGAATATGATTTAAGAATAAATTGGAGTTTGACTTGAATTTGATTAGAGTTTCGAATTGGATTTGATTTGAAAATCAATTTGATTTTAAATTGATTTCGATTTGGATTTGATCAGAGTTTCGAATTGCATTTGATTTGAGACTCAATTTGAGCTCGAATTGGTTTTGACTAGAATTTGATTAAACTTAATCCAGCATTGTTAATTTATTTTGACATTTCTCATTTTTAGAACACTCGACTATCAAGCATCTAGCCCCGATGAAAAAGCACTTGTTGAGGCCTGCGCTCATCTGGGTCTTGTCTATCTGGGTGACGACGATGAAAAGCTTAAACTGCGCGTTGTACCTCCACATATGGATTATGCGCGTCCCTTTAGTGTGGGCAAAACAAATGATATGCAATTCGAACGTCTTCACATATTCGAGTTCACTTCAGATCGCAAGCGCATGAGTGTCATTGTAAAGGATGAAAATTCCACGAAATGGATCTATACCAAAGGTGCTGAAAGTTACGTATTTCCATTGTGTGCCAACAGTTCAGGAACTTTAGTAGCGAAAACCGATGCACACATATCAGATTTTGCAAAGCAAGGCCTACGCACACTGGCTGTGGCGAGGCGGCGTATCACAGAGTCCGAATACCAAGAGCTTTTGGTCGGTTTAAATTTGGCAAACTCTTCATTGGAGAGCCGAAAGCAGCTCAGCGAGCAATGCTATGCAAAAATGGAGCAAAGTAAGTAGCATACACTTTCATTGTTTCCTAAGCTTAAGTATTTATTTTTTTTCATTACACAGACTTGGATTTGCTTGGTGCCACTGCTGTCGAAGATGCGCTTCAAGACGATGTTGCCGATACATTGATCTCGCTGCAAAAGGCTGGCATTAAAATATGGGTACTCACCGGTGATAAAGTGGAGACGGCGCTAAATATTGCACTTTCCTGCGGACACATTCCACCAAATGCTCTCAAGTATTTCATCATTGATTGCACACGCAAGGAAGATATGCTGATCCATTTGAATGCACTCGATCGTGAGGTTATTTTTGGCTTGGGTCAAGAGTGTGCACTACTAATCGATGGCAAAAGTCTAAATATTGCATTGACTGAATGCGCCAATGAATTTCGCGATGTGTCCATAAAGTGCACAGCTGTGTTATGCTGTCGCTTAAGTCCCCTCCAGAAGAGTGAAGTTGTTTCACTGATTAAGACTGCACCACAAAATTTTAATACTGCTGCCATTGGTGATGGCGCAAATGATGTATCCATGATACAGGAAGCGCATGTTGGTGTTGGCATCATGGGGAAAGAAGGACGGCAGGCAGCACGTTGTGCTGATTTTGCTTTTGCAAAATTTTGTATGTTAAAACGTTTGATACTCGTCCACGGACACTATCATACAACGAGGCTATCGCTGCTAGTGCTGTATTTCTTCTATAAGAATATGTACTTTATGGGCATTATGTTCCTATTCCAGTTTTATACATTGTTCTCATCATCATCCGTTTATGATTCAATGTTTTTGACCCTGTACAATGTCATCTATACATCGCTGCCAGTTTTCTTTATATCATTAACAGAGAAGACATATACGGAGGAGACTCTATCAAGGTAAGAATGTAAACATTTTTAAATTGTGGTGGTACGGTGGATGTCTAGACATTTTTAGGAGCAAATAGGTTTTTTTGAAAATTCTTCCACTTGATTTACTTAAGCTCTAGTTCTTCTGGCTATTGCCAGATTGATTTTTCTATCGCTGAGTTAGCATGGCTTCGGTAGAGATGGTTCTATTTGATTAAAATGGTAAGTAGTATGATAAAAGGTATTTGATTCTAGAACAGGCCTATAAGTTAGGATTTTTGTTGGGTTCTGAATATGTTCTTCATTGCTTCTAAAGTAAGCAAATGTTTTGCATTATGTTTCAAAAAGTCACGTTTATTCGTTCTGTATGTTTTTCTCTCAGATGACAAGAAATAATCACTGTCAGATAATTTCAAAAGAACTATCTCGATGGTGCTATAAGCTATCTTTTCCACAAAATTTAAATTTCATCGACTATACTGCTTCCTTCATGGTATATGCTTAACGTATACATCTCTTTTTGACCGAAAAGCAGGACAAGTTCTCCTAAAACTACCATTTGACAGGAATTTATATTGAAAAACTGGTTTTTGGACAAAGAATTCTTCAGTTTTCCTAAGCGAATTTCGATTCTAAGCATTTTGAAGACGAAAAATCAGATTTTTCAAATAAAAGAAGGTAGATTCAATGCAAAGTCGATAAATTTTATAAAAGAAAATAGTCCAAATGTAATGCATAATCCGTCATTAGTACCAAAAGTGGCCCAATGGTGTATCGATTGTATCAGTGAAATTATAACGTTACTTACTACGTACTGTTTGGCAGTTCGTCGATTGTGAAGAAGAGCAAACGCTAGTATATCGGTTTAGTGACTTGCGCTGCGTGGAGAGGCGGGAGTTCAAATCCTCCACTCAGTGATTTTCAATTCCATGAAACCTTTTGACATTTTTGTGTAAAATTTGAATTTCAAAATAAATTTGTTGAAATTTATAAATAAAATAAAAAAAAGATGTCCTTTTTCTGGTCCGAATGTAACACATAAGGAGACAATTGACCTTTTTCTGGTCCGATTGTAATGCATAAGGAGACAATTGGTTACTCCCAATGACAAGCAATGTGAAACGTAAATAGAACTTTATATAAGACGCGATCAGAATTTGGACTAGTCGGTTTCTCCCATGGCGTAGTTTGCAAACTAGTTTTGGAATAGTATGTGGTCCTGAAGGGTTTATTTAAGTTAATTACACAGTGTCTCATATTGAGGTTTAAAAATTCTGAAAGAGATGTCGATAACTTTTTCTTGACTAACTTAGAGTCGCTGAATCCGAAACTGACAACAGTTTTTTACTATCAAGTCTGTAAACCGAGTTATCTTTGCTAATACGCTTGTTGCATACATTCAGGAAGTACTGTAATTTGTCGACGGCATCGAATAGCGATAATCTTCTTCTTTAAACCAAAACTTTATGTTTCCAATTGAGTCATTACTTTTCGAAAAATTATCCATTGAAGTAAAGGTATAGAAATTCGATATAGACCTTTACAGGGATTTGCGATAACTTTACTTCAACGGATGATATCTCTGAAAGTAGTAATCCAAATGAAAAAGTAAAAGGTAATCGATGACAAAAGTTAAATACACTTTTTCCTGGATATGCGCCATATGTCTTAAAATATTATTGTCTGCACTTTAAAGGAAGAATAACTCCAATTACAGACCTGATAGAGAAAAATGGTTTCTAGATTCGGAATCAGCAATCCTAAATTAGTCAAAAAAAGTTATTCTCATTCAAAATTTTGTGTTGCATAGTGTTATTTTAATGAACTTGTGTTTTATGCTTTTAATTACAGAGAACCTGAACTTTATAAAAAGAACATCAACAATAAACAACTACAATGGCGTTTCTTTCTTGGTTGGACATTGTACGCGGTATATCACTCATTGATTAGTTTCTATTTCGCCTATCTTGTCTTCTCTACAAATAATGTAGTTTTGAATGGTGGTCAGACCGCAGAATTCTCCTGTTTCGGAACATTGCTCATACAAATGGTTGTAATTGTTTCAAATTTGAAACTTTGGTTAGAATCGAAATATCTAAGCTATTGGTATATTGTGACAATTGTTGGCTCGATATTAGTGTTCATGATCACAACAGTTATATACAACGTCTTGAACTTGTAAGTATTTGTTTTGTAAACTTTATATTGCAAGTTTATATTGCTACATATTAGATTTTAATACTTTATTTTTTCTTTAGAAATTATGATACCGATATCTATTGGTCCTACAATAAACTACTGAGCTCCTTACCAGTATGGCTCTTTGTCATTCTAACTACTGTTGCCTGTCTTTTGCCTGATTTTACATTTAGAATGGCAAGTAAGGGTCTCAACATGCCGAAACGAAGATTCTTTCCTGGCAAGGGACGTCTTGAAATGCTACAGAAGCGAAATAAAGTACAATCGACTCATTTGTAATGGAAAATTCATTTTGATTCATTTAGATTGTGTGTTGATGTTGTTTGTAAAGTACTGGTTTTAGTTAAGCGTATTCGTTTTTATTTATTTTTTATATTATTTTTAATATAAGCTGTAATTTTAACAATTAAAGATATTGACGCATCTACATATGTACGTAAAAATATTTAGCTCGAGACAATACAAAATAAGAGTTAAGGCATTATAATCTAGAGATTTTTGAAAAAATTTGATACGAAAAATGATAAAATAAATCACAACGAATTGATTTCTCTATTAAATGCTATAAAAGTTGTCTTTAGTAATGCATACCAACTTAGCCAACATCTATAAACATGTGCCTTCATTATCTTTAATATAAACCAACTGTGCCAAAAATTGAACTAGTGTGTAACTAAATATATATGTAATATATAAGGAACAAAATGTGTTAACTAAAATCAAACATTCTATTTATATTTTAAATTTAAGAGCCATGACAATTAATCCTATGTTTCCAAATAAAAGTATTATTTTTTCTGCATAATTTTTTTTTTTTTGTATCAAATGAAAAGGTATACCTCAGAGTTTACAAACGTAAATTTAATATAAAATTTTACCAAAGTATTTTGTAAATTTTCCAAAAATAAAAATAAGTTGAAGGACTGTGACTTCAACCGAAAAAACAAAAATGTAATTTATATTAATTTTATTAAAATATTAAAAATATATTAATTTATTCTTTTTTTTTGATAATTGCACTGTTTGATTGACTTATGTTGTATGTTCACACGACGATTCCGGAAAAATTTTGGCGTCTATAAATTATAAATTTTTTTAGGGGTATAGATAACCATCCCATCTATCCTCATTTTGGCAGGATCGTCCTACTTTTTAAGCCAAACATTTCAAAAACCTTCAAACCTCCAGTTTCGCTCTTAATTCCTTCTTTCAGCCACTAATCATCCTCCTTTCCTATTGAAAATCCTCCTAATTTGGAACATTCGCAATTTTTCTATCGCTTCGCTATGTCAATACAGCCAAACACTTGGATTCCATGCAAGCAGAAACCAATCGATTCATATTTCCCATCGGAGTTCGACTCCAAAATGGCTGCAATTGAGGGTGCGTAGGCGTACCACAACATTGATGCAAATCAAAGCTTCCAGTCGTCAGACTGTGCGGCAAAAATTTGTCCGCACCTATTTCAATTTCGAAAAATTTTCGTGATTCGAAATGAAATGTCAAAGCATCGTGAAGGACGTGCTTGCGCCGAAAGTTAGTCAAATGCCAGAAGATGACCTGGAAAATTGCCGATATGTGACAATTTACACCGACGCATCCAATCATGGAAACATTAAGCTGTTTCCTGTTCTCGTTAGATTTTTCGTTACAACAATCGGAGTGTTCATAAAAATGTTAGATATTATCAACGAACGTTGTGAACATCGGAAATTATCAACTCGCTTATATCAGTTGAAGCTAATAAAGATAGTTTGAAAAATAAAGTCGTGGCGTAGCATATTTAAAATTGCTGGGCTATGCCAAAACAAGATTCCTCGCTCGAGGTCCAGCCATTAAGCGGTTGCTGCACATTCTTAATGCCTTGAAGGAACTTTTCACCCAGTTGGCAAAAGGAGAAAAGTTGCTGAAATCATTTTTCAATAATCCAATGTCAAAATTTTGGCTACTGTTTGTAAATGAGCAGGTAAACAATATTATATGATCCTCGTATTCTGAAATGCACTTCAATCAATTCGTTTACAATTTTATTGTTATTGACTAGGCGGAGTTGTTCGGAGAATATGTGCTAAAAATTGAAAGTGACGTGGTCACGGCTGTGGAAGTCGTTCAACGTATCGATGGACTGAAGTACACTTTGAAAAGATGACGTGAAGATGACTATTTATCGCCATTGGCAGCAAGAAAAAAAAAATATGTTGGTCAGTGCTGGATACGATTTCAATATTATTAAAGGAAAATGCGCTGAATATTTTGGTAATTTAACTTGTTTATGTACTATTAATATATTAATGATTTCGTTTTTATATCCAGATGATGCTTGTGAATAAATCGATAAGTGGACCCGCTCCAATGATGGAACTAAATTCGTATTCGTGGGCAATGTTACGCACAGTTCCAGTGTGGAAAGGTATCGATGTGGCCATTCGTCATTTGGACGAGCAATAATTGTACGATGCAACTGCCAATTCGACGCATTTACACAAGAAGTTTGGTTTCATCAAAAATATTGCACGCAAAGTAAAATTCAACAGTGGAATAATGACAAGATTCCCTGAGTGAAGCGTTGGGTCGAAGTATTCACCCATTTGTGGGTCGAAGTATTCACCCATTTGAAAAGCCAAAATTGTGACTACGAGGAATCGGGTAGAATAATTGAATACATTTTATGCCTGCTCGGCTCAACAGCTTCCGCTAAAAGAATTTTTGCTACAATGAATAAGATGCGGTCGACAGAGAAATCGCAGCTACAAATCAGCACTCTAAGTGCCATTCTGACCACTAAAATGAACTGGAATATGTTGTGCTTGGAATTCTATTCGTTTATCAAATCGCAGCCGGATATGCTTCGTCAAATAACATCGACAGCAAAATACACTCGCAAAATATCCAGCGGCAATCTAACTGTTGACGAAGATGAAGGACAAATGGAATTAGAATAAATAATAAAATATTAAATCTAAAGACAATGTATTTCATTAATTTAATCTAGTTAATTTAAATCTATTTAGAATAATAAAATGAAAAAATTCATTTACAAACATTTCTCGTTCAATATATTGATGCTCGTTTTACCCTCGCACGCAAGTGCCAATCGAAGTAAAAGCCGGGCAAAAATCGTGAAATCGACTTGCGATTTCGATTATTTTTTCAGCCTAGTTTTGCAAAGAGAACACCAGCGCATGATTTGGCGTTTGAAATATTACGTAATATCGAGTTGCCTCTCTTGTACCTTAACGCAAAGTCGTTGTTCCTAGCACAGATTATTTTTCTTCTTTGCAAGAGTATTATTGTACACGGTGCTCTTGAACAGTCGATAGTTTTTTTGAATATGTGGAGAAAATCTGTGAATGGGATTTCATTTGTATTAGTTTAGTGGTCTGAAAAATGGAAACCCCGAAATCGTAGCTGATCATCCCCGCGAAATATCGCAAAAATACATATCCCATATAAAATAAAAAAAATTCAGAAAAAAAACGCAACAAACAAATATAAAAATAGTTATTTTTAATGTATTTTGCAATGCTGAATCCGAATCCGGCCTTAGAATTGCTGTATCTTATACGGTTTTTGAGATATCTAAGCCTAAACAAGGAAAAAAAGCCGACGCTATGTTTTATTGTTGTGTTTTGGAGCTATATAACAAGACGTATATCCGTAAATTCTGATGCAGAAATGGAAAACTTTAATCAATCTTCTAAACCTAATTCAAATAATGTCGATATCTTTATTTTTCTCGGAGATATCCTAACCTAAAAAGTTAAAAAAATGCTAAAAACGTGTTTTGTCATTATTTCAGTCTACGATATTTCAGAGAAAACTTAAGCTATTGACATAATTTAAATGCGGTTTTAAAGAAAAAGATTGCAGCTTTCAGATAATGTATCGAATTTTGTGTATGAATGTTCTATATTCTAGTTATAGAGCTTCAAAATATAGCAAAAACGGTATTTTTTCCTTGTTAAGGCTAAGATATCTCAAAAACCGTATGAGATATAGCAATTTTAAGGCCGGATTCAGATTCAGCATTGCAAAATACATTAAATATAACTATTTTTATACTTGTTTGTTGCGTTTTTTTCCGATTTTTTTTTTTTTTTTATATGGGATATGTTTTTTTGCGATATTTCGCGGGGGTGATCAGCTACGATTTCGGGGTTTGCATTTTCCAGACCACTAAACTAATACAAATGAAATCCCATTCACAGATTTTCTCCACATAGCCAAAAAACCTATCTACTGTTCAAGATCACCGTGTGTATGCGTTGTTATTGGTTTCCGAAACAAAACTAGTAAAGGTGTAAAATTTGGCCAGGCCAAACATTAAATACCCTACACTACAGTATTTTAAAATTTTGCTCATATAGGAGGTGCTACGATATTTTGTCCGAGTTCACCCAGTTTTTGTCCAGCGCTTGTTTTTATAGTTTTTAGTGTCTGAGTGAAAAACGTTTTCAGTACAGTGTTTTGAAGCTTTTGCTTACAGGTGCCACGCCCTCTTGTCCGAGTTCGTCTAGTTTTAGCTTAGAGCGTGCATTTATAGTCTTTAGTATTTGAGTGAAGTTTGGTTGGATTATCTCAAAAAACTCTTTCAGTATAGCATTTTGAAACTTCTGCTTATATGGGAGGTGCCACGCCCCCTTGTTCGATTGCACCCAATTTTTGTCGAGAGCTTTCATTTATGATACTTAGTGTCTGAGTCGAATTTGGTTCGAATATCTCAAAAAACGCTTTCAGTATAGCGTTTTGAAGCTTTTGCTTATATGGGAGGTGCTACGCCCTCTTGTCTGAATTTGCAAAATTTTTTTTCAGAGCTTGCGCTTACAATTTTTAGTATTTATGCGTATTTTGGTTGCATTGTCGTGAAAAATACTCCCAAAATTGCATTTTGAATATATTTTTTGTATAGGCGGTAGGCGTGTCCGTTAACCGATTTCGCTCATTTTCAATCCTCCGAGCTATCTTTGACGACGGAGGCAGTATACCAAATTTCATTGAATTATCTTACTCAGTTTTCCCAAAAAGTGTATTTCAACACACAGCCAGCCAGCCACCCAGCCACCCAGCCACCCAGCCAGCCAGTCACCCAGCCAGCCAGCCAGACAGACGGACATGGCTATATCGACTCAGGAGGTGACGCTGATCAAGAATATATATACTTTTCTATATCTGCTACGCCTCCTTCTCTGCGTTACAAACGGAAGGACAAAGTGAAATACCCTGGGTGTAGGGTATAAAAATGTTAAAAACGTCATTGGATAGTAAGGAGGACACCTCCCAGGTACGAAAATAATGATAATCGATACTTAATTAGAAAATATTAGTGGTTTTTTGAATACATGATGTAAGGTTAGCTGCGAGAGACCCTTCCACAAGCCACGAAAAAAATCGCAAATTTTTTTTTTTGCATTTTCTTGAAGACTAGGCATGAAACAAAACCATGTACCAAATTTCAGCGAAATCGGAAGGGGTGTAGCAGATCTTGTAACGCTAGGCATGGAATGGCTGTATTGCATATTGAATTTTTAATATATATGGGAGGTGCCACGCCCCCTTGTCCGATTGTACCCAATTTTTGTCGAGAGCTTTCATTTATGATACTTAGTGTCTGAGTCGAATTTGGTTCGAATATCTCAAAAAACGCTTTTAGTATAGCATTTTGAAACTTTTGCTTATATGGGAGGTGCTACGCCCCCTTGCCCGATTTTACCCATTTTTAGTTGAGAGCTTGCTTTTATCCTCTTTAGTGTTTCAGTGAAATTCGGTTGGACTATCTCAAAAAACGCTTTCAGTAAAGCATTTTTAAACTTTTGCTTATATGGGAGGTGCCACGCCCCCTTGTCCGAACTCAACTTATTTTTGCTCAAAAGTTGCACTCACTATCCCTTGTGCCTAAAAACTGATTTTCAAAAGTTTACGTGCAGAATACTATTTTTGGCCAGCTTTTACTTCAATTGGCACCTGTGTGCCTCGGTTTGAAAAAAAACCCTCCTTTTTGGTAAATTAGGAAGGAAAATCTTCCTTTTTTGGAAAATTGAGATTTGATGGTTATAAATATATACGCAAAAAATAGGCACGTAGTCAGTTTTGTTAGTCTTTAAATTCGTTATCGCTGATGATGAACTAAAAGTCAAAATACATTTACAATAAATTATAAAAATAAAACTTTTTGATTTATTTTTAATTAAATAGCGAAGTCGGTTAAGACGGTTTGAATTTTTAAAATTTTTTTTCTAGAATTGCATAAATTTCTATTGTATTTTTGACTGCTGATTCTGAATCTATCAGCAGAATTGGTCTATCATGTCAGCATTTTGAGGCATCTGGCTGGATCTGGATCTCTACTCCGAAAGGCTTCAAATGTGATATGTAGAAGTTTCTTGTATACCATTACATCTCTACAGTTGGTCCGGAAATTTTCTAAAACTTTTAGAAAGAACGACCCCCTAAATGTACATATAAACATATATGTAATCTGCATTAGCTCCATGAAACATTTCGCATTTTTTAGAACTAAAAACGGGAAAATAAAACTAATTTTAAATTGGTTTAATTTTAATGCAATTGATTTATTATTCGAAACTTTATTTTTTAACATATGATAAATACGCGCATTGGAACCAAATGCTTAAATGCTTAATTTCAAATTGAGCAAAACTTTTATGTAGGACATTAAAAGTTGTAATAGATTCAAAAATATTTTACACTTCATAAATATTTACTCGTATATATTAATAAATATATGAATTTAAAATTGCGGTAATAATTTTTTTTTTTATTTTATATATTATTTTTTGTGAAATATATTGTAACACTACGAATTAAAAATAGCTTTAAAGTGTTATTATATAACAATAAGTTCAGTAATAATTTGAGTATCTCAATAAGATCAATAAGATTAATAATTTTAAAAATTGTAAAGACTATAGGTTTTTTTGATTGTTCATTAATACATTGTTTTCTGGTTGCAAGATAGTAATTAATTAAAAAAATGTTTCTCTATTTTAAGGAATAAATATATTTCAGGTGATTTTGTTATTAATGATCCAAACTTTTGCGAAAAACAAAACAAAAATTTAATTTGGATATTTTTCTTTGTTTGGATTGCTGAGTTTATATAACTACATAACAAATTATAATCTCCTTTTTCCGAAAAAATAAAATTACATAAAATTATTTTGTAAAAAAATCAAGCAAAAGTTTATAACAGTTTGGACATTTATACAAAATCACCCATATATGTATTTACATATTATATTTTGTCATTTCACTTAACTCCTACACCAACGTTTTTGCACTTTCGTTACAATTCCTGACACAACATTTGATTGTTTTTTTGATTTTCAATTACAGTACTGGGCCCTGAATTATTTTCAATACATATATTACTCATTTTCTTCTATGCTATCTAAACTATTTCTAATACGTTACAATTTTTCGCGAGAGATCAAAACTTTCTTGCTTTCTTTCTTGAAAAACAATATCGATCCTTTGAAAATAATGATCATCTCCACAAATATACTAGCGATATGGTTTGAACTCTACTGTCAAAATCAGGTACACCCTCCCACTTACATAGTACTACTATATATAGATATATATCTTTGTATATGTGTAACAATAAGTTATGCCGTATGACAACCCATTGCTTTATGTTCCCATCATTTTCTTGACGGAATAACCAGGTACAGAATAGAAAAATAATAACAAAAATAGTGCGATGGCAAATATTATGAGCGCCTTGAGTATGGCCCATTTGTAATTATGCCAAACAATATAGCGTATGGATTTCAGTGGATTTAGGAACCACATAAATGAAGCATCTGGTCGGCTGTTTTGGAGAAGAAAAATTAGTTTTAGATAAAAGCAACAGAAAGAAAATATACCACACATACTTTGGTTTTTCCAATGGATCTGGTTCATTGCGACCAAAACCAGCTGGATTCTGTTCAGCCTCTTCTTTTGTCAATAAATGCAATTCAGCTTCAACTTTACCGGTCAGTTCCATTTCTTCATTTTGTTTTTTTATGAAAAAAGGCCACCAGCCACGTACACGTTTTTGCTTAAAAATATTGACTGTTGGTACATCTGAATCGGTTTTCAGCATATCCAATGTGCAAAGTTTTGATGATTTAGCACCACGTGGAAAACGATTTAGATTAAAGGATATGGCGCCTGTCGGATAAAGATTTGAAGATAGCAAAAAATGTTAGTTGATTTAATTACAAGAGATTTTTCACTCCAAGTTAAGCTTATTCCACATCGTAGTGATCTTTTTTTCGAAACAAATTAAACTAATTCCAGCAATGAACCGTTTTTTCAATCAAATTAAACATTTCCAAATCACAATAAAATTTGCAAAATATACACTTAAAATGTACCTACGGCTATCATTATGAGACCTGGTATATGAATGACTATTGTGTCTACCAAACACTTTCCAAAATGTGGAGGTGGTTGGCTAAGCGATTTGAAAAAAGATTTATTCGATTTGGAAAAGGTTTAATTTGATTTGAAAAAAGTTCAATACGTTGTGTAAAACCTTCAAATTTGTAGTGTAAACTTGTAACTACTTACCTAGAAAATCATCTGCCGAAAAATGATCAGCATCCCAGACCTGTAACTCTAGACGTGCTGGTATTTTAACTTCTGTTTCATCCCAACTGAATAGTGATTCACGTCTTGAGAGCACAATACGTTCTTCGGCGGCCAAATATTCGAAGGGAAAAATAAAACGCCAATTAAAATTGCCTTCACCAGTAAGCGAGCGATAGTGTATATCCGTTGATTGTATATCCTGTGGACCCTTGAGCCAACTGTCGATGATAATAAATTGAACTTTATGCAATTTTATGCATAAAAAATAAACTTTACATACCCTTTCACATAAATATCGGACATTTTTTCGCCCGTAAAGAATGCATCATCCTCAAGCACAACATCGTCGGTATTCCAGATAACAACACGCAACTCATATGCTTTGGGTTTTCTTGGCGAAATATCAACTGATGGTCCAGGCAGTGGCATATCCATAGGAAACATATCAACCCACATTTCAATTTTACCCTTTTCGATGCCGGGCTTATCGGGATTATAAAGTGAACGTGATTCAATGTGTTCAGGTACAATCTACGGGAGATTAAAATATTAAGGAAATGTGATTTTTATCTTTGTGTTATGGGCGGCGACTTCCTCAACGGTAATATTACCCAGTTTTTTGATTTAGGATTGATTAATGTACAGAAAACGTGGTACATCGAGAGACCCAAAGCATCCCTTTTTATTAAGTTTGCCTACTCTCTTATCGAGAATAACATGTTTTTTAGCTTCATAAGAGAAGGTTGTTTGGTCCAGTTTTGGTCTTTTTATATTTACAAGAAGTATATTTTGTTGATCAACTGGAACTGTTGTGGATCACAACATATTTTAGGAAAAATTATGGTTATCTAGCATTTCCCGGTGTGCGTTGCTGCACCTTCTCTTGTACCAAAGGGCGTGGCATCTCTAATTAAATTATATGTGAGTATGTGGGTTAAATAGTTTCAGAAATTTTTGGTTCCGACAACCTAGGGAAGACCCTTGGGTTGAAAAAATTTTGTTCTCACTAAAACAAATTTTTTGGTTCCAGCATCCTAGGGTGGACCCTTGGGTGAACAAAAAAACCGAAAAAACTAATGATGCAGAAACAGTCTTTAAGGAACATACAGACGGACATTAATTTTTATATATATAGATTCCATGACTTATCACTAATTGGTCAGTTAAAGCCCAGGTTTCTGGTATTTTTTTTGGTAATATGTTTGTGTCAAAAACGTCGAGTATGGTTTTTGATTAAGAGTTATTGGTGTGGACAAAACAACAATTGTCGGCCGAAATGGTTGAAAATGAACCTTAATATTTTCTATTCCAACTCTATGACCATATTTTGTAACTTATTAGAACACCCTTTTTTCCTTGCTCTAAACCCATCTTACAAACCTTGCAGCCAATTTGCGGTATCTCATTCCATCTATGCAGCACACCCAGTGCCAAATGTTCATCACGATTCTTGCAGGTGGTTGGGCCATTCCAAGCGATAACTTCCTCATCCGAAAAGGTCATGCAATATTTACCAATTGAAACACGATCCTGAAAATAATGTGGTGTGTCCAATTTATTCTCTTTGCAGAGCTTAGAAAGTATTTGCGTTGGTTTCATAGGATCACGCCATCGATTATAACCATAACTTGATATAAAAAGAAGAATAAAAACCTTTAAATTTCGTACTTTAACAAATCCAAATAATCATTCAAACCCACTCTTCATAACGCATAGCCAGCCCACATGTTGCACGATGTTTACTGTAAAAACGATTTTCCAAATCGATACGCGTCTCACCGATCAAATCATCAGAGCCTACCAGATCCCAATCGAATATTTGCACCGTTAGCATTGAATCTTGCGGAAATGTGGCTTCTATCTCGAAACATTTACCAAATATTGGATTCAATTGTTTGCTCACATAATTCTCCTTATCCGCAATGCGCTTGCTACCAAGATGCAATACCACATATGGATCTGCTTTGCCATTCAAGTCCATTGGATGCAAATCTGTGCCTTTAATTATATACACGCGTACCAGCACATGTATGGGCTCATTGGCGGGTATACTGGGTATTGGCAACAGTTCGGCACCCTTTGCTTGTGGTAATTTGTACACTTTAATGGCGCCCTTGAAAAAGCCCACTGTGCGATTATCATCTTCTGCTGAATCACCGGTTTTCTTACCACGATACAGTGGAAACGAATGCAACCATTCACGAAAATTGTTGTAATCGGGTTGAGATTCCAACTCATTCGGATAGATCTGGAAATATTGCGGAAGGTAGAAATCTATCGGTTGTCGTTTATTATGCGTAAATTTGGCAGAATTTACCTGACATAGTGCGGTAGCATTCACTTGCGACTTATAGCCGCCATATTGCTGATGATTTGGACTGTATAAATGTTGAGTTTGATCTTGTTTACGTCCAGCACTCATTGCTTTAGGACTCAGTTTCTGTACAATACGCGCACCTTTTATGCCGAATTTTTGATTGTTCTGTATTGGTGTTGGCGCAGCGGGAAGCGCTAAGAATCGTTCAGTATTTGCCAGTTTATTGACATCAATTAAATGCTCATATGACCAAAAGTATTTTGTCCACCAATCACGACTTAGTTCATCGTCAGAATCTTGATCTTTGCTGATCTCTTGATCTGTGTGCTGACCACTTGAATGTTGTGATTTCCTTTTGGGTGCTTGTTTTTTGACCCTAAAGGAAAGAAATTGAATTATAATATGAAAGAAAAGAGTCAAAGTTAGGCTTATGGATCAGTAAATTATGTAAAGGTTTTTCTTCTTGTGGTAAATGAAAATTAAAAAGCCGAGTTATATTCTGTTCAAGTTTTCGTAGTGTTGGAGACAATATAAAAAAGAAAAGACAATGGCATTTAGTCTGTCCCCATACAAACGTATGGGAAATAAAATGCATTTAAGCCTATCAAATAGAAAAAATAACTTATAATGACTGGAAAATTTAATAATTTAAGTTATATTTCAACTGTATGCAACACCAAACCATTTAACATTTTCTCCATGATTCTAATAACCTTTGTACAGAAATGCTGTGTAATAAATCGATCTAGTAATGACACGAACCCTTTGCTTTTATTTTGCTATAATTTTTCCATAAAAAGCTAGTGAAATACTCATTGCATACCTTCAGGATTACTTCATTGAAGGCTTACTACAGAGTAGTCCATACAAATATTTCCGTCTGATTACACAAGCACACAAAATGAAAAATGTAGGTTATGAACTTTTGACTAGATTTATGTGTGTACCCTTACGTTATTTTCGAGAAATCCTTGCTTGAAGTTGCAGAAAGCGTTGTCTTCAGGCTGATGGTGCTGTTCTGGGAGATAGTGTAATTCCATTTTTTTGTTGGTATCGTATAGCCATCTTCCTTATTGGATCCTCACTTTCAATGTGTAATCAGAAGGAATAATTTGTATGGACTCCTCTGTATAAAGTAATCCTAAAGATATGCTATGAGATTTTAGCTAGCTGCTTATGCAAAAATGGTATGTTATTGCAAAATAAGAGCAAAAGGTTCGTGTCATTAATAGATCAAATTATTAGACAGCATCTCTGTATGAAACAAAGGCTACTAGAATCATAGAGAAAATGCTAAATGGTTTTGTGTTGCATAGTCTAATAAAGTAAATATTACAAAAAAGGCGTCGAACTCTTAAAAAGTGATGAGGACATTTTAAAGGCTTAAATTTCTTACAATGTTTTTGACTTTTCAAATGTGTTCAGTCCTTTTAAAAATACTAGTACGTATGTTCATAATTTGTATATCAGATATAATACGAATTATGTACATATATAAAATATTTCATATTGAGGGGATTCCTTAAAACGTGTAAAAGCCTCGAAAACCTCGTAAGCCCGTAAAAGTTGTCAAAATCAATACGAAATTTGACAGTTTTACGAGGTACACGTTTTCAGGAATCGCCTTATTGAATAATATTTAGACGTACATTTTTGTAACACAAGCAGCTCCATAGATTGTAAACTGATCACATGATGATTTACGACCGCTTTGATAGTCTTTATATCCAACTTGTCCATTCGCTGTTATTATCGGTGATCCGCCCATATTTCCCAGACCATTCAGCAAAGTGTTGGTGGTGCCATCATCTGTTATAGGTGCCGAAAGAATTATCTGGCCACCAATCGTTTTATATTTTGTAATATCCAATTTAGGCAGGGGCTTATGAATATAACGATGTATTGATGTAATCTGATGTGTGCCAACCAGAGTGTAACGTCCGAAAGAACGACAATCAACGCAACGTATTGTAATCGGTGGTGCATACATTTCCTCCAAAGGCAGCTCTAATTCGATGGATTTTAACATATTTGGAAAATTCGGATTTTTCTTGGCATTCTGTATGATGTTGGAACTTAAAATTTTACCAGAACATTCAACATCAATGCGTGGCTTATCGACCGACATCAAGTGTATACGCTTAAGGTCGCGTAAACCCCAAAAGAGCACTTCCAGCTTAAATTTAGCCAAATGTGGACGTACTTCTTTTGGTACAGGAAAAATAGCACCTGACGTTGGTGGTGTATTGCGATCTTTTTTCACCTCAACTTGCATTGGTTTTGGTTCTGTTAGCCTTGGCATATCTGTTGAGCCAATTTCGAGCATTTCAAATGCAGCTAGCAGTTCACCAGCATTATCCGGTCCACGCACGATATCAAACCATTCCAAGGCTGGTGTTATATAGGCATTCTCACGAAGCTTAACACGTGGCTTGGCAATGGCACGTCCTATAAATTCCGATTTGCCAACTTTATCTTGATCATAAATTTCAATAATTATCGTCGGTGGATCCTTCTTGATGTCATCTTTTGTGCCATAAACTAGAATTTCATCGAAAACCAATAATTCATCCCAGGTAGGGCTAAGCGTTTCTTCGATAACTTGTGTGGTCTTGGCGAATTCCGTTATATAGACAGTGGCATAAGGATCGCTGAGACCAGAAGCATCGGATGCTATCAGCGAGCGTGCTTGATAAATGTGCGCACGTAATTGGAAGGTCTGTAAGAGATTATGAGATGAGAATAAGACGAAGGTATTCAGAGAATTTACAGGATGTATACAAAGTTCTTACGTATTTCTCTAAATAATGTATATTATTAGGCGCCATAGCACCGGGTCGCTCAGCATTGCGTATTTCATGTGATAAATCGTAACCAATGGGAAGACCTTCGAAGAAATGTTCCTTATGACCGACTATGCCCATCCAAAGATATATTGAAAGCTTAGCTTGTATACCCCAGCTGGCTGGACCAGCATTTTGCCTGCCAGGTAGCTGTAAAATCAGTAAAAAATTCGTTCTTAAATAAACCAAAAACATATGCTAAGTCTTAAAAGTCTTACGCCCAGAAAGATGGTTTGTATTTTTCCACAATGCACACCTGATTCCTCCTCCGTCGTAGAGTATATAAGCTCTCTGGCGGTTAAACGATGATAGGCGTAACGCTTGCCATTCGCTATTAACCATAGGAATATATCGGGCAATGAGTGTTGCGGCTGTAAAGAAGAAGAAGACAGAAGTTTGTATTAAAAAGCGTACAATTTCAGCATTGTGCCTGCTTACATCATCGATTAGAAACTTGACTTTTTGCAGATACGTCTGTGCTGTCTTGTAACGCTCCTTCAATGAGCTGCGCGTAACTAGAGCCCTCAGATTGCGCGAAAGATTACTAAGATTTTCCTGTAAGATATAATGCTTTAAAGTGGGTTATTTGCAATAAGAAAAATACCAATTTTTAATTACAATTTCCCGTTGGCACAATTTCATGCGTTCTTTGTCCAATTTGGTTTTGCCACTGCCCGCTCCAAGCAAATTTGCCTTTGTTATCGTTAGATAGCGTACACATGATGTGGAAAATTCTTCTAGCGTTGTTCGCAGACGCACCTCTGCTTTGGGATCTTCTTCTTCGATTAGCTTTTGCGTTTCAGCGAGACCGTCTTCCTGTAAGTGAATTATTTTATAAAAGTTATTTGGGGTTGTTCAAAAATCATGACGAAAAATATGACTTCAAAAGTTATTTTTGTTTCAAATCAAAGAAAATTTGGTATATCGCTGGAGAAAACTCTTATATTTAGGAAAAATTCTATGAGAAACAAGTGTCTATTCTTGTGGTAAGCAGAAAACTTTAATTTGTCCAAGGAGTATCCAACATTTTGTCACGAATTCTTCCCATTGTTATGATATGTATAAGAATAATTTTTTTATATAAGTATATCCGTTAGGGTTTCAAAAAACAACTCCTCTTACCAGTTTCTCCGTAAGCTTTGATAACATATTACTATTGTACATTCTGCGACGCAAGTCAGTTAGAGTACATCTCACATCCATACAAGGCTTATAATCCCAATAAGGCAAATAATAATGCGACTTATCATGACTTATCGGCTTACAGGCATTTGTCGTGCTGCTAAACGAAGTAGTGTCCACTGTCTCGAGCACACAGCCCTCCTCACCATCTTCTGTGGCTGTTGAGAAACTTTCATTATGTCCATCCAATGAATTACCCGCATTACCCATGCTCAGTTCAAAGAAAACCGTCTTATCGCTAATCTTCTTCTCAATCATAGAAGCTTCAATGATTGTGCCAAACAGAAAGAATTCTTCATTACGTGAATATGATGACTCTGAGAATGGGTACGTAGGTTCTAGTTCGACATTTTTCTCGGTGGTCATTTCGATGTTATCCGTAATTTCAGTACGTATGGCAATTAAGAGACGAGCACGATAACTGACACCCTCACCAAGGCCTGTATTGAGATTGGAGTGTTGATCGAGTAGCGTATAGTCACGTGTCGAACCGTACAGGTGAATAAAAGATGGTCCAAATGTAGGCAGAAAACCCTTTTCACCATCATTTGATACTTGCTTAAGGTCTATATAGTGTGTGCCAATAATGGAGGGTTTCATAGGATCTGCGTCGCGCAATTGAATCTGAAAGTAATGGAATAAAGACAGCTTATTTAAAACTTGATAAATCGTGCACAAACCTTGATGCGTTGACACAACGGTGGAAACATTTCGGTAAACACCAATTGTTCATTCCAAACTGGTGCATAGGCATTTTTCTTGACGGTGGTTTTACCCTAAAATTTAATTTGTTTGTCATTCAAGTGTAAAAATAAGTTATTTAGATAGTAAACACACCGATAGTCCTGCAAAGGAGACTTGCACATATGGACTGACTAAGTCTTTAGATTCACCTGTCAGTGCCTTCTTTACATTCGCCATAAGAGATGAGTTCATGCGCGGCAAACCGTCTGCACGATATATTTTAACAATAAATTTAGCACGCTGTCGCTCTATTGGTACGCCATCTGGTAGCAACAGATTGCTAGAAAATATGATGATTGATACTTATAACTATACATTGATATTTAATTTTTATAGAAAAACTTACGCTTCGATGTCATCTGGATCCTTTTCGGATTTTTGAGGCACCTTAACTGTATCACCTTTGCCAATAATGCCAATATCACATTTTAGATACCCTTTGGGTCCACTATAAAAATCATCTGGATCGGAGAGAAGCGCCCATTTGTGATAAAATTGATGATCTGTTCGAAATATGGAGAACAATTATTAAATGTTGGGTTTCATAATTTAAAAATCGGACTTAAAGCAATCAAAAAACTCATGCTGAAGAATAAAATTATGTAGAAATCTCTATAGTTTGAAGATTTAAGATAGTATGCACAATACAACCAGAAAATTTATTTAGATGATGTTTATGATATTTACAAGATTTTTACTAACAATAAGTGGAACTTAGGTATATATGTTCCTATTTCCACACCAAAACTATTTTTTTTTAATGTCAGAAAGGCCTCTATTGGAAAGACATTGAAAAGGGAATGAGAAAACTTTGTCACCATTCTACTCGTTATCTAAAACCCTGTCTTCTGACCCTCTTTATTTCTTATAAGCTATGGTGTCTACTTCAGGGCGATATATTCTGAGCTTTCGCTGGCTTAAGGTTAACAAAAGCGACCTACTACTGGTATATAAATACACCAACCCGAGGTGATACAAATTATAGTAATTTTGGTAAAGAAAAACATGATAAGCGCTACTCTTTTTCTTCAAAATGAATACTTAAGAAGTTTCTTACGATGTTTCTTTTAAAAGTTAGATCCGATTTAAGATGAAATCATGAAATCTTATATAACGACTAACCCGAAACAGTCTATGGATTTTGTAATGTCATCTTAAATCGACCATAACTTTTGAAGAAAGCATCATACAACACCTTTAAGGAACTCCTTTTGAAAATGTTTGTGTTCGTGGTTTCAACCACAAATATCTCAAAATCTAGAGCTGATCTGAGCCAAATCTGACCTCGGATTTGGATTCTACGCAGAAAGTTTCTTCCCTGCAACAAAATCATTGCTGTGCTGTGTTATAGCTGCGAATTTTTACTATCGCACATCGATTCATATCTAAAAGCCACCAAGCTTTTATTTACTTGTGAAATGTCATATTACCGAAAGTTTTACATTGACAGTTAAAAAATGGCGCAAAAATTTGAAAAGACCTCTTGCCGAAGAATCCGTTATTTATATATTGTAGTAACATTCCATTAATGGTGAGTAAACTTGCCCATTTCACGAAATTTTTTCGATTTCAAATAGATCTAATCTTCCCCGGAAATGAGTAGCTCCTACGAGGCTAAAGGAAATAAAACTGTATTTCCAAAATGAGATATACTTTATGTTCAGAAAGGTTTTTTCTGAACAATGTTCTATTTAGGGCTCTTTTTAAGATAGTATTACTTCTTTTATCCAAATACCATAAGCTTAAGAAGTAAATGAACTTTAAAAAGATAGGTATTTCATTTGTATGAAAATTTTCCATAGTCTTGGAATCTACTTTCAGGGTCGTTTTTGAAAATTTTATAGCACGAATCGCAAATTATAAGAGGTGTCATCGACCAATTTTAGGAGTTTTGGGCTAATTTAAAAAAAAAAAACAACATTTTGCTGTCGGTAACGAACGGCCGAAGAAAAATTTTGGGACTTCAGACGTGGAAAAAAAAAGTTTTTTTCGGTTTTTCAATTAATGATATTTTCGATGAAAAGAAGTTATAGTTCAAATGAAGGAAAAATACTGGTGATCTTAACTTCTGTATCATATTTTTGTAGCTTCAAAAATAGCAAAAAGTCTATGATTTGATATAATAACATACAATGACTCATGAAATTGATCACGCTTTGGCTATGAATGCCAATAATGGTGTGGGTATGTATGACCACTAGAGGTATTGGTAGAGTTACCAAAATCGAAGGTCAAATAACGGCAGAGTCTTACAGTGAAATTTCACCAACTCATTTGCTTGGTACTTTACAAGTCTTGAAGTAAATGCTTCGACTATTGTCTTTAAGCAGGACAATAATCCAAAACACACTGCAAAGAAGACCCAAAAACGGCTTTCAGATAATGAAATTACATTAATAAAATAGCCCTCGTAATCTCCAGACCTCAAGCCTATTGTGCACCTATGAGGCATATTGAGAAAATCGATGGAAGTTGGAACTGGTGCTCTTAATGAATTTTGGCCTAAGTCTCAAAATGCTTGGGATGCTATAGATTCAGAAATTTGTGAAACTCTTCTAGATAGTATGCCCAGAAGAATAAAAGCAGTTATTGATGCGCTAGGAGGCTATAAAAAATATTAACAATAGTTTTCAAGGTTCAGAATGTCAAGTCACAAAATTGATCACGTTGAATATTTTTGATTTTGTTTTATTATTTTTTGATTGAGATAGAGTTTTCATGGAATTTGTGCCTTGTTTATTTTCCTTTACTTTT
Source organism: Calliopum simillimum (assembly GCA_951812925.1). Lineage (NCBI taxonomy): Eukaryota > Metazoa > Arthropoda > Insecta > Diptera > Lauxaniidae > Calliopum > Calliopum simillimum. The sequence goes on along the minus strand of OX638372.1, from coordinate 15,829,510 downwards.
TGCAGTTTTACCCAAATTAAGACAAAATAAAAGTGCAAAACAATTCCAGACTTTTAATTAGTTGTTTGCATTCATAGCCAAAGCGTGGTCAATTTCGTGAGTCACTGTAGATCAACTCTTCGAATGAATTCACATTCAACTTAAAAATTACGTGTAAACTGACTGTTTGTTTCGATTTTCATAGATTCCGACTAAGGACAAGTCAGCGAATAAAATCAGTGACAAAACTTCGAGGTTATTCCTAACTTCCTGGGAGGTGTGAAAAGCTTTTCAAGTGAGATATCATAAGAGATAGTGCACTTTTCTTTATAAAAGGTGGTATGTGTGAGGAATTATTTCAACATCCCGATAACTAATGATGTGTAAATTGCTGTGCGAATGTAAGTAATAATGTAAGCAGTAAGTATGTATGTGCTTATGTGACTGTTTACCTTTGTGATTCCATGCTGTGGCAATATCCAATTTAAAATTACCAATCAATCTATTTGGGCGCAAAACACTACGACTTTGTAGCACCTTTTTTGGTGTTTTTGTTTTTGTTGTTGTTGTTTTTGTTTGTTTGTTTATTTTATGAAAGTAGTTTTAGGGATTTTGTTTTAGAATTTCGTATACATGTGTATGTTTGTGTGTATATTGGAAGTGTGTAAATGATATTTGTTTGTGTGTGTGGATTTGTAAAAAGTTTGAAAGTTGATATTTTTTGTTTGATGAAATGGATTGTTTTTTTATTTCCAAAAAGTTACACAAAAGTAGAGAGTTTATAGAACAACATGAAATAGAAAGAGAAAGAAGAAAGAGGGAAAGAGAAAAAGAAAAGTAATATAATTGATAAACAAGTAAGAAATTTCATATTGAAGTTTTGTTTTGTTTTTTAAGGAGCAAGACTATCCGTAAATTTGCTCTTTCTCTTTAATGCTGGAAGTTCATGGCTCAATAAAGATGTTTATTTATAACAACTAGGTCATTGAAAAAAAAAAAAAAAAAAATCAAAGAATCATCGGAAAATCCGTTAACAGTGGCCAAAGTCATCGCAGAGGATCGAATTCAATGGAGACTATTCATTTCGGTCCTAAGCACCTCGAAGAAGTTATAGACGATTACATATGTATGCAATCGATAACACTGCGCTAGAAAGTCGAAAATTCAGACATCGGTTCACGCTAACTCTTCGGTAACTCATTTGTAGTTTGCGCGAACCAGCTGATACAAGTTTTCCACTCCAAGTTACATCATGGAAAGGGCTCTAGCTGAGTTATTCTCATGGGCCACAAAATTAACTTAAACTTTCCTCGATTGAAAGGACATTCTCTACCACTTACTTACTTTCTATATCGACGTTGGAGTCTTTACAGGTCCGAAGCTAAATCGAAAATCTAACATAGAACAAAGATGCAAAATAGCTTGAATAGCCTTTTATGCATGCAAAAAAAACCTTCAGCAAGAAATGTGGAACTTCAAACAAGAATAGTACTGTGGATGTATAAAGTAGCTCTCATCGTCCGTTTGCATCTGCTCCCTCCAACCTCATTCATTAATGACACTGCCTGATGCGTTGCGATTGGGCTCAGAGAAATCGGTTGCTGGATGCCAAAGAATTATGATCACAATCTCATCCTCGATACCCTGGCAGTCGAACTTTTCAGCTCCCCCACAGATCACATCTCTTCCATACTAAATTTTGAGACAAAAACTTTGGTGCGTGGTTTCCCGAAAGAACTTAATCAGATACACTAATAGCTCGAAGATTTTAAAAATTACCTTAATTTATCTAAATCTTTTCGCTTACCTAATTCAGGTAGCGTCTTTCGACCCGAAGTTTATGCCTTTCCCTTAGTCTGTATGCTAGCAGAGAGTACTTATCTCATCTCATCTTTGACAGTCAAGCCGCTATTAAGGCGCTGAACTCAATAAAGGTAAAATCAAAACTTAGAGTTGAGAAATGCAGAAGAATTTTGATCAAACTAGGACATCAATCCGAACTTACTTTCGTTTGGATTATAGATTACAGGAACATTAAGGATAACGAAAAGGCTACCCTTGTGCCGCGTCTAGATTCTAATGGATTAATATGGATAAAAAAAGTGTCCATTTGAATCTATTTGGATCCACACAATCCAGGCCACGAAACCTCTGGAGCTATCCAATTCAATCCATTTGAATCTAATGGATTGAAATAGATTTGAAAAATAAAAAATCAACTTATTATTCAAGAAATGTTTTACTTTAAAATGGCATTTACTTGATGTTTATAAAGTGCAGTATCAATAAAGGTTTACATATAGTAAACCTAAATAACTGCAGTTGAATTAAAATGGATTGGACTGGATTGACATTGATCGCGCTTTTTTTCTAAGTGCATACATCTTGGATTGAAAAGGACTCAAATGAATTGGAGTTGGACTTTAATTCCAGTGAGAAATACCACTATCCCATGAGCCCACGCTTTGTTTATGCTCAAATATTATCTCCTTGATGATCACAAATCGGCAAAGTCCAGTTATGCATCTTGGAGTATCTTGTTGGGTTAAAAATGAATTTGACTTGATTGACGTCGATCGCGTTTTTTTTCCAAGTGCTACTTGGATTGAAAAGGACTCAAATGGATTGTAGTTTTACTTTAATTCCTTGCGGGGTGCGATTGGATTTTGCAATATTTTACGTTGCATTCATCGCGTACATCTGGTACACAATTCTGGATCAAAATCTGGATCCAGAAAGATTGATAGACGGCGTCTATTTGAAACCATTCCAGTATTTCGTAACAATCTATATTCCTTGGATTGGTCCAATTTTTAGTCCAAATCTATCCGAGAAATCTGGTATATAATTTTGGATCAAAATCTGGATAAAGAAAGTTTGATAGACGACGTCTATTTGAAACTAAGTATTCCAATCTTTCGCAACAATATATATTCTCTAGATTTAAATAGATTGATCCAATTTTTAATACAAATCCATCCGAGAATTGTTAAAATTTAATCCTTTTCAAACCAGACGCAGCACAAGGGTAATGAACTAGCTCATCTCTAAGCGAGATCTATTCAGAGTGCGAATATACATATGTAGGTCTAGTAAAGAGAAGGACTTTCTCGCATTTACTCACCAAATTGAATGCCAGATAGAACACCTAAGAAACTTGTAGGATTTCTAAAGCAATCTAGACTTTATTTAACAACTCGCAAACATCAGATCTTGATATTCGAAGAATCGCTGAGGTTTGCATTGGGTATTGGGCTATCGGAAAGCATGCCATGAAACTGAATATCCTTATTTTAGAGTTTCATAGATGCTGACGAGAAGGAATCTCTCGAATCTGAGCGAATTTGCCCATATTGATATTGGCTCGCTGCCACCTACCACAATAGAACACATTGGATATAATTATCCTTTTCAGCTAATTCAGTCCCTGAAAACTCCCCTACCAGCTAATCCGATCACTTCTGTGGTATTAAAACGGACTTAGCTGTTCTACTTAGGTTACTAGCATCGATTGCTAAGGTTAATTTGATTTGGAAAAAGTTTAATTTGTTTTAAAAAAAGATCAATATATGATAATAAAAAGGTTAAATTTGGAGTCGAAAATCTGTAATAAATGTTTGCCCAAGGTTCACACAGCTTTATTTAGAGTGTGTTCCATTGAATTCATCCGTACAGAATTTTCAAACGCAATTTTATTTCCCAATGGAAAACTAGTATATTACTTAAATAATTTTTTTAATAATTCATTTCTGCAAAGTAAACATAAGTCTGATAGAAAAGAGTTCTGTGTATATTAAAAATAACAACATGACTGATATAAAAGGCGAATATGAGGCATCACATCAAACAAATTCGTATAAAGCATTTAAATATTTAATAGATAACTCATAAATAAATATAAAAAAAACTTTTAAGGTACAAAATATTAAATACCAGGCGCATCATAGACCGTTGATAGATCAATTTTGAATGAACCAACAAGTGTGCCAGAGCGTAAGAATTTCCTGGATTGTATCACCTAAAAAATGTTGAAGGGGGGAATGAACAACGCAACAGATTGATTGTTGACATTAAAAAAGCAAAAGTCACACAAAAACAAATAAACGAAAAAATATATTACAAATATTATAAAACTCATAGATACAGTAGCACACACACACGCACAGGTTATACATACAACATACATACAATGTAATGTCGTTAGTATTTTCAAAATGGGCGCATAATGGGGGGGCGCAATTTTTCTGTTTATTTGTTTACGTGAACATTTTTTGACATCTACAGCAAACGGAAAAAGACACGTGGTGTCATGTTCCACTCATTTTCTTTTGAGGCAGAGACAACAGAGACAACACGTATTAAAACATCAAATCAAATTAGGAAACTTCACGTACAACGTTATTTGTCTATAAGAGTTGAAGCAAAATTTCGAAGAAGGTACATGGTATTCAGGTTTGAAAAGGTTCTTGAAAGTTATTGAACTTTTTGCGAGCGCACTATTCTGCGTATTTTTGCGAACAAAATAAATAACACAACTTGATTGTGCTTCAGCAAAAGGAACGTAATAAATTTAAATTAAGCTGTTGTTTTGAATGGAGTTTGTTCTGAAAAGTTTAGGGCCTGACAAAATTTTTAAAATAAAAAAATTTAAACTGAATTCTTATATGTAGTTAAACTTTCAAATTCATATTGATATTACGATATACTGATATGCCTTTGTGGACATTTTGGGTCATTTTTACATACAATTTTGAAAATGAAATGACATTTCATGTATTATGCGAAAATGGGTATATTCATATATTGATAAATAAGAAAAAAAAGCTCTTAGACCAGTCAAATTAGATACTGGCTGCACAGAGATAGCAACATACAGGCCTGTTCCGTAATCCGTGTGGTTTCAATTAATTTTCATTGAGGAGGCTTGTTCATGAAAATGGTGAGTCCAACGATATAAAGTATTAGAATCTTTTTTGTGGATAATTACAGGTTCTACAAATAATATTGATTTGCGTCACCGAAAAAGTAACCGTTTAGGAAATATTCTTAAAAAACTGTAAAAAGTCCAAAAATTCGACTTTGTCAAATATTTCTGAAACGGTTACTTTTTCGTTAATATAAATCAATATTATTTGTAGAACCTGTAATTCTCTACAAAAAAGATTTTTATACTTTCTATTATCTGATCCACCAATTTCATCAAAAATCCTCCGAAATGAAAATTGATTTATAATTGAAACCACGTGGATTACAGAACAGGCCTGATTGTCACAAATGACAGAAATGTGGTTATTTTAACAACGCTAATTGAGTTTCAACTACGTTCGTGAGTAATTTAACAACGCGCGTTGCTGAATCAACTACAAAAACATATATGTATTTTTTTATTGTTTTTTTTATTCTAATTTTTTTCTGTCAACAATAATGAAACTGATATTATTTTCTTTTTTAATTTTATTTTGAGGGATTCGAAAATGGAACCTGTCGTTTGATAGATGCGGACGTTAACGAACTCAGCCACTGCTATTGTTTACGCGGGGAAACGCATAAGCTTTAACTCCAAAATTGCAATGTGATTCTTTGTCGAACGGCAACACTGTCCACCCGCATGATCTGTAAGTACTCGTTACAGTCTGCTGTCTAAACTTTGAATAAGTATGTATTTACTTTTTTTAACCCTAACGAGTGTTGCCGTCTCGCTTACTCTTATGCAGAATAAACGGCTGACAATTGCTGAATCCAAATTCTCAATTTGATACTTTAGAAAGTCTAAAGTTCAAGTTGAAAATATGATCACTCGTTGATAATATCATACACCGCAAACTACGGCAGAAATTTCTATAAGTTAAATTTTGATAAATATCCATTTTTATTCCTATTAAGTTATTTTTTAAATAAATGTTAAAATTTAAGTAAAGTAAAAAGTCTCGAGTTTTTCATTATTCTTTCGGAAAATTTGCTCGTGCTGTTGCAAGTAGTACGCTTTTCGTAGACATCATTTTCGCCTGTAGCAACGACTTCTGGTCATTTTCATCAACTCATGTTCATCTTCGGCGACTCATGGTCACATCCAGGGACTGCTGATCTTCTCCATAACAACAACGTAACCTCCATCACCATCGAGTGTATGCCCAGTGGGGTTAGAGCTTCACTACGGTCATTGCAGGTGCAGCAGCCAAAGCGGTCTCTTCAAAGGTATTCCCTATCAATTTGTGTTATATCTTTATATAGCGAAAGCTATAAATTGTGGTCCCCGACCAAACAGCCATAATTATTGTGAGGTTGACTGAAAGTCTATTTGTTTTAAATTAGCATCTACCACGTTCGTGAGTGTTTTGACTACGTTTCGTAGCTGGTTTGGAATTGACTACATTTCATGGTGTTCTGACACCGTTACGTTGCTGATTTGGATTTAACAACGCTTGGCAACCAGTGTTGCTAAATAAGTTGCAACCAGGTTCGTCAGTGTTTTAGCAACGCACCATACAAATATGATCTTGAAGCGTAGTTAAATCCAAATCAGCAACGAATCGCAGTTATAACACTCACGAACGTGGTAGAAACTCATTTAGCAACGCAAGTTATGCTTTTTTTCTTCGCTCTGTGTGGAGTTTAATATTCAATTAAAATTTTATTTTCGGAAGAGAGACATGACAGGAGACGGCGAATAACGCACTTTAAAGTTTAATTTTTATATGAAAAATCTACAAAACTAAAATTAGCCTTAGCCTTAATTTGGAGATTGATATCCAAAATTTTCATAGAATTCGTAGATGATGAAGGTTGACTCTTTGGTTGTTTTGATATGGTTTATCACATTTACAAATTTTCAAATGAAAAAATAAAGTTTTAATATATTAAAGCAAATTAAAAAAAAAATTTCCAAAGAAAAAAGCAAACATGCAATCAATAATATCCTCATAAGCATTTCAACAAAATTACTTATAAGCCACTTAGCTGTGGGGTTAATGTCAACAATACGCCGTTAGCCTAATTAATTATGTTAAGAATAACGCCCCGAAGGAGGCTTTGTATTTCCCTAGGAGTTGTTGCTGTTGCGTTTGCTATTATGGTTGTCGTAACAATGTAAACGAATGTACTTACCGAGAGAGTAATAATTTTATCGAAAAGCATTACAGGTGGCATATGAAAGTCAAATACAAAGTACTAGAAGTAAATGGTAGAAAAAGAAAAAGAGTCACAAGGAATAATTATTTTTTGGGTAAAGGAAAACATTTTAATCAAAAAAATTAAATTTTAATAATGAGTGCCTAAAATTATGCTAAAAAAATTATTTAAGATGACACGTCTTCTGAATAGGTTATAGGGAATTGCTCTGGAATAACATATACAAAAGTATATTTGAACATATATTTTGTAAGAAAAAAAAAGCAATTTTCAATTTTTTTGTAGATAAAGATCGCTTTGTTAATGGCAAAAACAATCAATTGCAAAATTTTTTAAAGCATAATTTTAGACATTTCTTAATTTAATATTAAATTACCTCATTAAAGTATGGACAATTAGTGCTCTCCTTAACACTAGTGTATTTCTTTTGATCTCCAACTTGTATACAAACAACCGGATCCATATTTAGGCCAGGAAGCTGACGTGCCTCAATAATTGTGATACAAACTTGAAAATCCTGCGACTTGAGATGATCTGCAGTGCGCGTCATTGCTTTGATCCTGAAACAAAAAATTAAAACACAAGTGAAATTTTGCAAGCGACGTATGTTTGAATAAAGAAATACTTTTCATAATATATATAACATATATATTTATGTGTATATTCCCTTTAGGACCACGGACTATTCCAAAACTAGTTTGTGAACTACATCATGGGAGGTGACTGACTAGCCCAAATTCTGGTCCAAAATCTTTTTGACTTCAATATAAATTTCAAATAATAACTTCAGAAAGTTCTGCAACCGATGTGGTAAATAGTTTGTTATATATTGCTGAGCATTATGTTCCAGGTCCGAATCCCAGTGCGGGTGAAATCTTTTTTATTATTTTTTTTTTATTTTGTACCTCGGCTATGTTGGCACGTAAGCATTTGACCGGGTCGAAATTTAGATTCATCCGAAACTGACTCAAAAGTTAGAGGGACTCTTAAAAACGGTATCTACATAATTTTTTTTTCATTCTGAAAAAAACCAATGGACCTCTTATGATTCTACTGAAGGCCTATTTTGACTAAAAAACATGCTTTTTGGTCATAACTTTCTTTTCATTAGAAAATGGATACCCAAGAGTACTTTAGAAGTAAATATTATGTTCCTACAAAAATTTTACATTAAAATTTTTGTTTTCTTTGGGGTATAGATAATATTCGGTTCCTAAAATCGATTTTTTTACGTTTTTCAATAACGAGGTCGGTAAAACGATTTTTTACTCAGAAGCAAAGCGTCAAACGAAAAAAGTGTATATGGCAAAAAATGCTTAAAATTTTCCAAAGTATTTTTTAAAAAATTTTTTTAAACATTTTATAATTTTTCAAACTTGGTCAAAAAAATAAAAAAATTAAAAAAAAAATCAAAAAATTCTGAAAAAATACACACCAATTCTAGGAAGGATTCTAAGTGTTTTACATCATATGAAATTTTTTCGTAGATGCCTTGGTTTTAAATAAACCCTGCATTTTGCTGACAAACGTGAGCATAACAGCTGCCTTATACACTTTTTTCGTTATATGCCTTGCTTTTGAGTAAAATATCATTTTACCGGTCGTGTAATTGAAAAATTAAAAAAATCGATTTTGGGACGCGAATATTATCTACACCTCCGAAAAAAATTTATAATTTTTAAAAGCCAAAATTTATGTAAGAATATAGTTCTGAAGCACCCTTGGGTATCTATTTTGTAATGAAAAGAAAGTTATGACCAAAAAATCATGTTTTTTTTAACCAAAATGGGCCTTCAGTAGAATTAAAAGTGCTCCATTGGTTTCCTGGAATGAGAAAATTATGTAAATATCGTTTTTAAGAGTCCCTCTAACTTTTGAGTCGGTTTCGGGATGATGTTGTTTTGCTTCATACAAAATCGACCCGGTCTAACGTACATGGGAAAAATCGATAATAAATGTATTCAGCTTGCTAATTCTAGATGATCAAATCTTCAAACTTGCAATCATATTAGATCTATTTGGCCATCATATAGTATAAATCGTACTAAGTTTTTACTAGCAATGGAGAAACATAATATACGGATCTTAATCGGTGCTATTACTGGACATTGTGCCATGGGAATCCATGCATCTCGTTTAGGTTTTTCAAAGATTGGCGACCTTTGTAGAAGTTGTAAAGACCCTGATATGGAAGAAACAGTCTTTCATTTCTTTTGTGAATATCCAGCGCTTGCGCTTAGACGTAGAAAGAATTTTGGTCATTTCAATTTGGAATCGCTTGACTCACTGTCTGAGGTTTGTCTTAAATCCATATGGAAGTAAATATGTACATCCAAGTGGTTCTCTTAGACTTTCTCTGCTAAAGCTCTTAGTATCGGGTATACAATGGGCCCTTTCTCGAGGCCTAAGTTAATGATGACAACATGTTCATCTCTAACCTAACCTAACCTAACGTACATGTTTCGTTTTCCGCTCTGAAGACTCTTCAGACAAATTGTGTTTGATTAATAGAAACTGAAAAATTGGAATTGAAAATTACCAAGCAGAGGTTTTGAACCCAGGTTTCTGCACGCAGTGCAAGTCGTTAGATCGACACACTATCGATTGCTCATCATAACAGTGAACGAAGGGGCGAACAATACGAAGTCAGTAACGTTAAAATTTCTCTAACACAGTCGATACATAATTGTACTACTTTTGGTGTTAACCTCGGATTATGCATTACATTTGGACCATTTTAGATATAAATGACTGACTTCGCATTACATTTGAACCATTTTTGCTTTAATTGATAATTTTAGTGAATTTATTCTACTAACAAGTAGGTACTATTCATATATTGCTTACATTTTGCCTTGATCGAATAGTTGCAACTCCTCAACATCACTTGATTGATTCGATTGACCACTATCACAGGGTGCTAAGTGACCCGAGTTATAATGTACATTGCGTTGTTGTTGTTGTTGCGTCTCATCTAATTCACCTTCTGTTGCAGAATTATTTGCCGCTGCCGTATCAGAATCCAATATTAGTGGTGATCTGCAATAAAAAAATAAATTGTATAGATATCTTGGGTCTAAAAATGATTTGGTCCTTTAATTTTTGAAGTTCATTATTGTTGATCTTTAATTTAAGCTTGCGATAACTCGATAACGGTGAGTCACACTTTAAAAAGTATCAGGAACTCTTTTATGGAGAATGACAAGCTATAAAAATAATTTTTCTTATATGCAAAAAAAAAAAAACTTATCGTTTAGGAGTTATTTAATAAACCGTTTATTGTCACCCATATTGTTTTTTTGTTGCATATTTCCTAAACGGTAATTTTTTTACATAAAATTTAAATTATTTGCAGAGCATGTGATTTTACGTGAAAGAAACTTCTGCATTTTTTATCATCTGATTCATGAGTAATCGCAATTTGAATATTAATATAAACATATATAAACGTCAATAGAAACACGTCAATTATAGTCGTATAAGCCTCTCATTCAAGCAAATAAAGCTAATTGAGCTTAAGTTTATATACGTACATATGTTAATAACAAATATTACACGTAATACTAAGCCCCAAATCCATTGTATAAATCTTTTGCAAAATAACAAATTGTGTAGGAGAGTAACACTTAACTAGCACATATGTTTGTATGTATGTATTTGTTGTATTTGCAAGTATGTGCTTTCGTAGATATTTAATACATTTCTTAATTAATGTAATACCTCGAAATTTACAAAGCAACGAGAGCTATAAAATACTGAAAATGTTTTATCTAAATTTATACGGGCGTGGGATAAAGTACACGCTGTAGCCTCAAAAGAATGGGTGAAACAAGGAGCGCATAGTTCATGTGTCATGACACCCCAAAATTGGTATTTTTGGCTAATCTTTTTAAAATCCGAAAATATTGTCTTTACAGATTAAAGTTCCCCGAAGCAACATGGCATGAAGAAAACAAATATACTATAATTGTCTACTGTGTGTTATAGCAATTACTTTAGATAATAGGAAATTGAAATTTTCTAAAATTACATAGTACCGAAAATAGATAAACTTCGCATAGAAGAAACCAATAACAATTCAAAAATATCTAATAGTATCGACAATAATATAAGATAAAGAAGCATCGAATATAATTCAATATTGATATCGAAGAAGTCGAAAGATATCGTCGAACAATAACTAAAAACAAAGAAAAAGTCGGAGAGTATTCAGAAGAATTGATAATATTGAAAAAAATCAAGAATAATACCAAAAGATTGCAAAAATTCTCAAATGTCAAACAAAGCATTGGGTAGTATTCAAAAACATCTAAATTTTCGACAAAAGTTAAAAGCAATCCATCACTAAAGTTAGTATAACAAGGATATAGTCTTAGTCTCATTATCTCAGTTTCTACCACATTAAGGTGCCAATAAAAAATCATAAAATTCATCTCTACAAAGTTTCCTCAAATTGTTGAAATTGAAAAAGTTACAAAATATGAAAAACAGAATGTTTCAAAAAAGAAAATCGCCCCCTAAAACTATGCAAGATTTTTTTTTATTTATTTGCATACTGTTTGAAATGTCAAATGTTGAAAAAAGAATATTGCATAGTTTTAGGGGGCGATTTTCGTTTTTGAAACATCCTGTTTTTCATATTATGTACTGTGGTTTTAGATTCACTATAACTTCTTCAATTTCAACAATATGAGGAAACTTTGCAGAGATGAATTTTATAATTTTGTATGAGCTTCAATTTAACGAAGTGCTCTTGGCATCTTAGTGTGGTAGAAACTGAGATAATGAGTACAACTAGTCGAAAAAAAACATTTGAGATATGAATGAAGTATAGCCCACATTGAGAGATTTACAACGATATGCTATACTCAATGATCGGATGTCAAATTGGCGAAGCAATAGGAAGAAATCATTTGGCTACTTATTTAGAGGTCGAAAAAAAACCGTTTCTTCCTTAAAAATCAAAACCGATAAGCTTTCAAATTGGGGGGTTTACAGCAAACTTTTTTTTTTTTTTTTTTGTGATTATTGTACACTGTACAACTAACAGTTTTTGGTTAATTTTATATGGTTCTCCTGATGCGATCTGATAAAACCATACTAAATTTGCCAGAGGTTAAAATTCACATTTTTGGTCATATTAATGATTAATGACGAAGTTTTGAAGGCAATGACACCAAAATGGCGTAAATATATTGATAAGGTTATAGCATTTTAGTCATGAAGTTCCTATTGAGGGCCTGCACAAGACATCTTGAGATATAGTGTACTTTTTTGACTCGCAAATTTTACACTGAACTGAAGTATTTGGTAAATAAAAAGCGGGTACAAGACATAACGTATCTTGAAACGAAATGTGTTATAACTCCAACAAGACGTCTTGTGCAGACCTCTAGTTCGTATAAAAAAGGTTCTAAGTTTGGAAATGTTCGGATTATAGTTCGTTAGAACTTTTAACTCAAAACACATTAAAGGTAAACTTAATACATGTGAGTTAAGTCATATTTGCGCTGTATTGAAATTTTACTTTGGCAAGTATGGTTTTGTCAGACCACATTATGTAATTCATTACATCCAAAACATCGAATGAGTTTGAAAAATATCGAAAAGTATCGAATGGTAATGAAAAGGTCTATTATAAAATATCGAAAAAGATAAAATCGTATTGTATCTAAAAATATACGATAGTAGTACACAGGAAGAGAAAAAAAAAATTAATGCATTGATTTTTATACTGGAATTTTCTGCAAAAATTGTTATTGCGGTTTTTTTTATAGCAACTGTGCAATGTTTTTTTCTTAACATGTTAAAAGCTTACAATATTTTTTTACCTGCACCCACTTCATGTTTTTTATAAATATTTCATGCTTCATTACGATATTGTTAAAATGTCCTTAAGTCATTTGTGGCCATGGAAAATATAAAAAGCGAGTAGCAAAACTTTAATCATTGTTATGGGAAGAATAAAAGACCTAAGAGACGTTGCGCATTTTTTTGAAAAAAAAAAAAAAAAAATATATAGGGTGCCGCAAAAAAGAAAAGAAAGTTTTCCAAATCCTAAAATATCAAAACATTTTGTACTTTGTTACAAGAATTTATTTTCAGAAATGATTTAAAAATTGTTTTTCTTCTGGACTATCACTGAAGAAGTCAATTTCAAAATCATGCCGGCGCACAGTGTGAGATTTTGCCAATCTAGGACGTCAAAATTCAATTTTAGCCGTAGTTTCAAAGATATCGAGTTGAAATTTTGTATTTAAACTTTAATTTTTTATGCGAGAGTTTGGTTCAGAGATGAAAAAAATTGGACAAAATCTACTTGCACCACCTATACAAATGTGACTTTTTTTTGTAAAAAAAAATTCAAAAAAAATTGGTTGTAATGAAGATATCAACTTGAAAAATTGTATTTACCATTTCAGTGGTAAATGAATACTACTGTCAAAAAATGGGAGTGATTAAAAGAGATAACATTATTTTTTTTTTTATGATTTCAGTGCAATTGTTCATTATAACACTTCAGTCATTGTAAACAAAGTAGCTTTTGGGCAAAAAATAGGCAAGATTTTATTTTTTAAGTCTAATCTATGAGTATGTATGCTCATCCTGTATGCGTTGTCATAGCCTAACTACGCCCAACTTGTAAGTTATAGTCTATGAAAGATTCAAGATTTTTGAAATTTGTCTTACCTTTTACCTGATTATAAAATAATTTGGTTAAAATACTTAAGTACAAATGTAAGGGTTGTGTATTGCAAAACTTTTTAGTGAAAGTATTGACCTTTAATGCAAAAAACTCTTTGCTAAAAACCAAATGCGCACAACTTCAATTTGATCGCTCAAAGTTTTGTTTTCGATGCAAGCTTTAAAATTTGTTTTTGCATGCTGTTCAATAGTACGTGTGTGATAGCTGTTATCATGCCAATGACATTTTTTTTATTCTCTTTCTTGCTTATTTTCGTAACAATTGGGGTCTTTTCTAGCAAATTACAAAATATGGTCGATTTTCAAGCACATTGTTTTTTTCATTTTGACGTCGTAGATTGGCAAAATCTCACACTGTGTCAAAGTTCACGAAAATCAATTTTTCGTCATGTAACTCATTCAACAGAAATATGATATAAAATTAAAATTAATTAATGATAATAAATGCCTAGTAAATCTAAGAGGCAACACAAAACATCAGAGAATTCCCAAAAAAAAAAAAAACAGACAGGCACATTTTTTAATGGTGAGGAAATGCTTGAGTAGAACAAACTGGTGCCGTGACATAATCCCCACGGACATAATCCCCATTCACGATATGGGGATTATGTCCGCAAGTAATTCGGACATAATCCCCAGGAAAAAACGGACATAGTCCCCATAACGGCCGCGAATCAGTCTTTAATATATCCAACACCTAGTTTGCTAGCCACAGTAATTTTTCATAAGAGTAGGGGTAAGTGGGCGGCCTGCGGCCGCAGCTCAGGATTTAAAACTCCCAAAAATCCAACACCGGCTTCGCGGCGGCCTTCGGCCGCGGATCAGTCCATAACATCCAACACTATATAAATTTTTTAAATGGATTATTGCAAAAATTTTGTTCAATCTTAATTAAATTTTTCGGACATAACCCCCATTGGGATTATGTCCGAAAAATTTGCGGACATAACCCCCATGGCCAAAATGGGGATTATGACCGAAAAATTTTCGGACATAATCCCCATTTACGAAATGGGGATTATGTCCGTTGGGATTATGTCCGGTAACCGAACAAACTCCTTTGGGAGAAACAAAAGTCAACAGTGGTAATGGTATGATTATGACTTATGATTTTTATTTCTGTATAAATGCATACATACGTATGTAAGTTTATTTCATTTAACAAAAGCAAAAGGACGAAAATAATGTTGTTTTATTCATTTATATCGTTAAAGGATACAATAATTAGATTTGAGCTTTCGTTGCCGTCAGTTAAAGCTAAAAATGATTGAAATAAATCCATATTTTATGAAATATTTATTTATGATTTAAGGTACGCAATAACTGTCATAACGAGAAATTAAAGCGTCTTCTTAGTAAATTAATTTCAAGCTTATTTTCATACTTCTTGGAAACATTTTTTTTTAATGTCTGAAATTAATTGAACATTCCAGTCAGTGCACACCAACTTTCAAAAGAAAAAACGACATAAAATGACTATTCGCCAGATATAAAAAGCCTTTAAGACAAAACATGGGATACAACATATCTATCCATCTCCGAAAAGATGTCTTAAAGTATATTTTCACTAGAAATTAACAATTGGTCATTAAATAATCAAACGACGATAATTTAAAGCTGTAACTTTTACATTTTCTTTATCTACAAAAAAAAAGTCCTTTATTATGCTGTTCATTCATTGAACACTTTATGAGCATAACATTAACTGCTTCTGGCACACATCATAAAATTTGCAACGCACTTTAACGAGTGTAGAGTGCACAAAAAAAAAAAGCACAAATTGGTAATGATGATAATGTTGATTACCACGCTGTCATCATGCAGACGTGCAGCAGACAACATCACTTTTTGTGCCAACACATGGTTAACGATGCAGACGACGCCAACGCACACCACTTGTTGGGCGGCTTAAATGGGGTCAAAGTCACTGGCGGCAGCAGCAGCATCCTTCTTGCAACCCATCTATTTGGTTTGTCTCTTCCAACCTACCAGCTTGCCTTGCAATAATTAAGTTATCGTAAAGGTTAAATGGGCGGTCGTCTACATTATCGTGTGGTATGTAGGTACTTTGGTGATTTTGTTTGCTTTACATTAAACAGGTTGCGAATGAACATATGAGATATTCTTTTACAAACTCTACGGATTTTGAGTGATAAAAATGTTTCATTTTTTGACATCTTGCAGACCCCAATAACGTGTTCTATTAATGATTTACTTAGTTTCGAAAATTTTCGAATTTTAATTTTGAATTCACTGGAACTCATCATATTCGAAATTCGTTATCTCCAATTCTACTTATCGGATAAACTGTTCAATTTCTAATATGGATTTTGAGCCTCTAAATTCAAATCTGCAGTTTATTTCTGCATAAGCTTTTAAGTTTTGATGATATTGTGCATAAACAATTTAACAATTAAAATTTGAAAAAAAAATATTTCATATTTGGGACCATTTTACGGGTTTTAAAATGGTTTCGGAACCAACCAATGGCCTCTGAAAAAATTTTACATGGAGCTTATTTACAAGAAATAGAAACTTTTCTGAATTTGGAATACATTTCTAAGCAACTTTAACTTGTTTCTATACCTACAACTTTTAATCAGCATAATATTCACGAGAGAGAATTTCCAGAGAAGTTCATGATAAGCCACATTATCATTTGGGGTATTATACGTGTAACGGGCATGTTTTCAGTTTACGGTGGAATTCGGGGCTTAGTCATGTTCTGAACTTTTTACAAGTGATTTGAAGTCGAATGCCAAATTATAAATACCAAAATAAAGCGGTCTTACCGAACATCTACCTTGTAAAAATTGATAATTGACAAACTTTAAACTTTGATATCTGCAAACTTGAGTTTTCCATTTTACGATTTCAAAATGCCACAACTTAGTCAATTTTTGGAATTTTCCAGTGCTGGATAGGAAATGCAAAAAAAAAAAAAACGATTTTTTAAGGTACCTGTTCCACTGGACGGTCTTATATTATGATTTAGCTTCCAAGCGACTTCCACGCACACTATGAAAATTGGCAAGAATTATCTATTCACTATTAGCTATTTTTGGATTTTAAAAAAATTTCGTTTTTCGGAGAAAGGTGGACCTTAATTTTTGAAAATTGATTCTAGCAAAGTTAAACCCTTTTAACATTTTTAACTTTTTTCCATAAAATAGCTCATAGTGAATAGGTAATTCTTGCTATATTTCATAGTGGGCGTGGAAGTCGTTTAGGAGCTAGACCAGTTACAATCATTTCGTCAGTGAGGTTTGAGGTATTTGAGGTCGGAAAAACGATTTTTTACACAGAAGCGAGGCATCTAACGAAAAAAGTGTATACGGCAAAAAATACTTAGGATTGTCCAAAAAATACGTGTGAATTTTTTTAGGAATTTTTTGAGATATTTTGTAATTTTTCAAAACTTGATCAAAAAAATAAAAAATTAAAAAAAAAAATTCCAAAAATTCTGAAAAAATTCACAAGTATTCTTTGGATAGTTCTAAGCATTATTTGCCTCAAACACTTTTTTCGTTAGATGCCTTGTTTTTGAGTAAAAATCGTTTATTTGACCGCGTAATTGAAAAAAGTAAAAAAATCGATTTTGGGATGCCCAAAAAAGTTTATAATTTTTCAACGCCAAAATTTTTATAAGAATAATGTCTTTATTTCTAAAGCACCCTTGGGTATCCATTTTGTAATGAAAAAAGTAATGACAAAAACGCAATTTTTTTTTTCGCCAAAATAGGCCTTCAGTAGAATCTAAAGTGTTCCATTGGTTTTTCTCGTCCACCTAACTTTTGAGTCGGTTTCGGGATGATTTTATTTTGCTTCATACAAAATCGACCCGGTTTACTGTACAGTGTACACTAGATAGTATCGATCCCTATACAAAAAAAAAAAGTTCGCTGTAAGGCCCCCATTTTGAAATCTTATCGGTTTTGATTTTTAAGGAAAAAAAATGTTTTTTTCCTACCTCTCAATAATACGCTATTTGAATTTTTTCCTATTGCTCCGCTATTTGATGTCCGATCATCAAGAATTGTATATCGTTGTAAATGTCTTGATGTGGGCTATATTTTATTTATAAAAATAATTTATCTCAAATTTTTGTTTCTACTAGTTGTACTCACTATCTCAGTTTCTACCACCATAAGGTGCCAAGCATACTTCATAGAATTGAAGCCCATAAAAAATCATATGATTCATCTCGAAACCTCAGTACAAAATATGAAAAACAGTATGTTTCAAAAACGAAAATCGTTCCTAAGACTATGCAAGATTCTTTTTTATTTATTTGCATACTGTTTGAAATGTCAAAAGTTAAAAAAGAATATTGTTTAGTTTTAGGGGGTGATTTTCGTTTTTGAAACATCCTGTATTTCATATTTTGTACTGAGATTTTAGATCAAATAGCGTATTATTTAGAGGTCGAAAAAAAAATTTTTTGATTCCTTAAAAATCAAATTCGATAAGCTTTCAAAATGGAGGGCTTATAGCGAACTTTTTTTTTGTGATACTATCTAGTGTACACGCATAATTTTCTTAATGTCTATTTTCAGAATAAATTGGAAACCATTATCGATAAGCCCGAATGTGAGGACGTACGGTTTGTAAGAGAATATCTCATTTGCATGCTTGTTTAAGCAGAATAAGATTTGGTTTTTTTTGCCCGTAAGCGTTGTATTTAATTGGGCACTTGGCTGATGTTGAAGCCAACAATGTTGGCACTGATAGACCAAGAGCTACATTAATAGACTTAAATATTCAAAATCTGAGAAACCTGAGACATCAAAACCATAACAAATAACCTGATGATGACTGGAGATTTTTTCCTTCGTCCCCATCGTAAAAAATTTTTCGCCATTTGCACAAAGACTAAGATTATAAGTTCTTTACGAAAGATACTGAACGTCCAAGAAAATCTTTGCTGTCAACTAAACCAAATATTAAGAAATATGTATACTAGGGGGTTTTGATTTTAGATCCATAGTTTCTTGGGGAAGTTTTCTTAGAATTCTTCGTAGATTTTGTTCTTACTTTATGTATTCTCCTTTAACTCCTAGGAGGAGCATAGGGCCAATATGAAATCTCTCCATTTGTCACGATCCCTTGCGATGACTTTAATCTCTTGCCAAGACTTTCCCGATTCTTGGATTTCCTTTTCCAGCGACCTCCTCCAGTTGGTATAATTTTGAGAAACCATATTGGTTCCAGTTATAGGAGATGTGCATGCTGCCGAGACAGGTGGATTAACCACACTCTGGTGGGTACCACTTGGAGAGTTATTTTCCATCGTTTTTCGATCCATGCTTCGTTAGTATAATCTTCTCGGCAACGCCCCACGCAGTAAGTTATAAGCTTAAAGCTGGATCTGGTAAGCGCTGCAAATATAGTGGCCAAATTCACTTTTAATTTCAGCCGCCCAATCTGGGAGCCGCCCACTCTGGGTCAGACGCTTCAGGATTTTGACAAGATGCTTATTTTAAGGCGGCATCGACTCGCCTTGTCAGTGCCATTTACGGGCATTGTGGGTTTTCTTTCAAGGCGCAACGCTGTCCAACGCTACGCCCTTCCACATCCTGGCTGGTCACCCGCTTTTAGTCGCCTCTTACGACAGGCATGCTTACCTCGGACATATTCTGACCCCTTACCCGCAGGGGTTTTTACTTTATGCCTTTTGACAAAAACAATCGACGCACCCTTACATATGTTATACTGTGAAAACAATTCTTCAAATATGTGTGTGTCTTGAAAAAGTTAATTTATGTTAAAGTTGATGCAAACCATAAAAACTGTGTGTGTATGCATTATACAATAAAAACATAACCATTAAAGCATAGTCAACGAGCCAAACCTTTTTGCATAAATTTTCAGTGAAAACCACGGTTTCCATGTAGTTTTACGAGTAAAGGGTTAAAAAAAAACATTTTCATACGCTTGTTGGCTTGATTGCTTAACTTTGAGTTATGCTTAATTTGTGCTGCCACTCAAGGATAACGCCGTTTTGCTACTTTTTCATTCGCAACCTTCTCATCTCACTCTCACATTAGCAAAAAGATATTAAATGGCGTTGCGGTCAAGGATTTTAACACGTTATTTAGAAATTCTTTCTTTTTTTATATATACGATTATGTAGGAGTACTTTGTGCTCACCTGCCTTCATCCTCGGTACTGCTGTCACGTGATTGTGACGTTTGTCGACTTCGTCCTAAGCGCATTATGTTACGTACAGCACGCATTGTCATCTTTTTCTCTTTGGGTAGCGGACTACCACCAGTAGCTGCTGTTGTTGCAGCGATACCAACACCACCACCGGCTCCACTTGTTGGTGATTTACCAATTTTATCGAATTTTAATTCACCACGTTGGCGGCTAAGGCCCGCTGATACACTGGTCGATTGGGCTGCTGACATAACGCGACGCAAGAGATGCCGTTTCTTTTGAGAGCTGCTACCGCCACCAAATGCACCCGTTTCACTACCGCTTGAGTTAGTGGCACCACCACTAGCACCACCACCAGCGGCAACATTACCACTGGGATCTGAAAGAGATGGTGAAATAAATGATAAAGATATTAAGTATGATTCTTGGTTAAAATTGGTTTCATGCCGGCAAATATGCTAATATATGCATCTGATATGAATATACATATGATAGCAATTAAGTCGAGACAAGAATTTTATGCTAAGTACTTAGCATATGTTCATATTAAAGTTTGAAAATAAGTTATGAAGTTACTGTGAGCTGTGAATTGTTATAAAACAACAAAGTATACTTTCAGGCATGCGAAATTAATTTTGAATACCAAAATTTTCGAATGTTGTTGATATTAGTCAGGGTTTGGCGTCATATATGAACTAGATTATTTTGGCATGACCCGATCTAATGCCCCAGACAGACGGCAAACTTAATGCACATTAGATAGTATCGACCCCCATAAAAAAAAAGTTCGAATGACCGCCCCCAGTTTGAAAGCTAATATTGAAAGAATTTTAAGGAAAGAAACAGTTTTTTTTTTCGGACTCTAAATTCGATGCAGTTTTGTTTTTTTTTTCTTATATCTCCGCCATTTGAAAATATTGTTTTTTTAACATTTGACATTTCAACAGCATGCAAATAAAAAAAAAAAAAAAAAAAAAATTATGCATAGTCTTAGGGATGATATTAGTTTTTGAAACATCCTGTTTTTAATTTTTTGTGCTGAGCTCTTAGATTCGCTATAACTTGTTCAATTTCAACAATTTCAGGAAACTTCGCAGAGATAAATTTAATGATTTTTTTGTAGGCTTCAATTCTATAAGGTTTCCTTGGCACCTTAGCGTAGTAGAAACTGAAATAATGAGTTCAACTAGTCGAAAAAAAATCTGAGGTAAATGACTTCTATTCTATATAATGTAGCACATGTTGAGACATTTACAACGGAAAGAAAATTTCCCAATTCAGGGTTCAAAAAATTCTAAAACATCAAAAACAAGATTAATAGTGAGTTAAGCATCAGAAAAGCTTATTAGAATTTCTATGAAATGTGCATTTAAAAAATGCCTAAAATCATCAATCAAAAATTTTTTCAAAAATTTAAAAAAAAGTATTTTTAATTTGAACAAATTTTGGTGAAAAAAAATGGTACTAAGACTAAATCCTCCTGGATTATTGTTCTTGCACACCGGAACTACCATGTTGCCGAATTTGAGCGAAATCGGAGACAAAAAAACTTTTATCTAGTACACTTGGCGTGTTTTGCTTTATATAGGGCAGGATTCGGGTGTGGGCACCCCCCCCCCCCGTAACTTTTGACAGAAAACAAATGCGGCTGTTCTGATAAATGTTAAGCGAGTGTTATGACAGCACGAAGTTTTTGTGAATTTGCCGGAGCAAACAGACGCATTTGCTTGATGCTGAGAAGAAAATAATTTTTTAATAAGTGAAAGTCAACACAAAAGTTTTTTTCAATAATTTTCCAAGTGCGATAAATCGAAGTGAATCAATCGAAAAGTTGAATGCAATCTATATTTAGGCAGTTAATTTATTATATGTATTTTGTGATTCAAAACCGAATGGAACCAAAATGTTCATACAACACAATTTGCTCAATGCTTTTCAAAGTGGCTATCAAAGTTGAGTTTGGGTCTCGAATTGGTCCGGGTGTGGGCACCTCTCTTTTTTTATATAAAGCGTGTGTTTTACTGAAATATCGTCGTGGATGCTAACGTTACTAATCTAAATGGTATTGTTATGCCATTTTACGCTTTTTTAGTGGAAAGGAAAGAACCAATAGGCCCTTTAAAGATATCGTGGAAAAAAAGTTTTTTTCATTAAGTGTGAGTGTTAAGGTGGCATAACACTATGCAAAAAATCTCGGTATAGAGTTTCCAGACAAGTAAAC
Organism: Calliopum simillimum; assembly: GCA_951812925.1. Taxonomy (NCBI): domain Eukaryota; kingdom Metazoa; phylum Arthropoda; class Insecta; order Diptera; family Lauxaniidae; genus Calliopum; species Calliopum simillimum. The sequence continues at coordinate 15,807,318 of OX638372.1, read as the reverse complement.
CGAGGAGCAGATGGCGGGCATGGATTAGTACAAAAAATTCATGCTTGGCAAAAGAGCAATGTCAAAAGGGCTAGAAATTACGTCACCTTGCTAGCTTAATCTGCAAAACAATTGATCCGTCATTAGCCGAAGACAATCAAGTCTGGTTTCGGAGCAACAGGCACGATGCCGTTCGATCCAGACGTTTTCAGTGACGCTAATTTTGTTAAAAGGCTTTATTTGTTAAATTTTTGTGTGTCAATGTTTGTTTCCGAAATAAGTTAATTTTGCTTTATTCTCCATTTGATTGCTTTAAATTTCATATTTTCCCATTTTTAGTCGATTTTCTAAGGGTGCCCACAACCGGACCAAAAAATTTTTTTTTTGCCAAAAATGATCACTTCACTATTTTTTTTATATAATTTTTTCAACTCACGAAATCAATTTACTTTCTTCACTAATAGTTAGCTAAGGTCTTTAGCTTTCAATTGACACTTATATGTCTGCATAATATACATTTGGTCAAAAGTTATGAGTCGAAAACAAAACGGTGCCCACATCCGGTACCCTTCGCCTATATATTTTTTTTCGGATTAAGATAACTCACGAAATGTTCCAATAGTCAACACGTATCGTTTTCGATTCGAGTATTAAATGCCAAAAATAAAAAATAAAAACTGCTGCCTACTTTTAGGCACATTCGCGAATTTCGTCAATATAACCACTAATACAGTAGATTTTGTAGTTAACTCATTGGGTAGCTCAATATAAAATTTTTTTCTTTGGTTTTTTTTTAATTTTTAAAAAAATTCTTGTGTTCAAATAAAATATTTTTATAATTCTTTTAGCTGCACAAATTAAAACGTTTTCAAATATACTGCATAGCCAAAAAAGTATGCTTTTAATTTTTTAACCTCCACATGCAGAGTTTCAATATCACACATTAAATTTACTTTAGCCAGTAAGAAAAACATTATTTAAATTCTTTCTACGCCTGAAAGTATGCTGAAGATACTTCTCAGTATTTCATATTAAAAGTCTGCACAACAGTTTCACTTGAATTTCACATAAACGAAAAAAAAAACCAAAAATGCTTCATTTGCTTTTGTACATTTAAATACATTTTTCATTGCTTTTGCAAGAAAATTCCTGGTTACACTTGAATTTTTAAAATACCGTTGCCTTAAAGTATGCAACAAAATAAAAAACAAGCACTATTCACAATTAATTTAATACAACAAACTGAATTTAATATTTTTTTATATGTTTTTTTGTTATTTAATTTCACCTCGATTCAGACTGCGCTCCAGGTTCGCGATGTTCTGTTCGATGTCAAGCAGCATCTGTTGATCATCGTCCAAACTTTCGCTGCTGCAGCTATGTTGTATGGGGCGCACCAAATTTGTCGGCTCAAAATTACCAGCAGCATCATCCGGAGATGTGTATCTCGCTTCGAACATAACGAAAGCCTGTAAAATACATAGACAAGGACACAAAAAGAAAAAAGATTTTGTAAGAGAGCAGCGTATGACAGAAAGAGCAAGAGAGAGAGAGAGAAAGAGAAAAAATTAACATTTACACGAGAGCAGCAACAAAATAGTCAACATGTTATGAGGGTTATTTCATAAGCTCCCAACTCCCCACATACAACGACGAGTATGTTAGCTTATGCTATTCGTGCGTACGTATCCAAATCCAAACAAATGAACGATACATTCGTACATTCGAGAGCACTACATCGAGAGTTATTCGCACTATGTACGCTATAGGCGGTATTCGTGCGCATTTTAATCTCAATGTTAACTTTAACTATGTGTATTTTCCTGAAAAGGTCAGGAGCATTGCCATCATGGCCATGTAAGAACATTAGCAACAGGTGAAACATTTTTATGTTTTTGCTGTTGCATATTTTTAGTCTTTTAAGGGTTTATCTAATGACCAGCTTTCTGTTGTTTATTTTTTTATTCTCTTTAATGTCAGCAATTTGTAAGCGGGCTTTGTTAGGTTTTTATAGCACCACTGTACGTTACTTTCCTCTGGTAGGCAGAATATAAAGGACATACTCATAACGTAGCATAAATGCGTAAAGGTGGTGCTTTTATGGGGTATTATGGGTGGGTTGGAAAAGGAATAAATAACTTTACTCTTTTTTGCTGCCGTGTCGCGCTGTTTATGTGTAATTAAATGAATTAAGTTTAATTAGCCATAAATTTTGTAAAAGCACTCTTTCTGAAACAACAAGTGCACACAAAAGTGATAATTTAATTGTTTAGTTATTCCTAAAATGCAATTTTTTAGTGATGCATTTTTAGAATTTTTTTTTTTGAATGTTGAGAGATTGGTGTGCCACAGGAGGCAAAAGTAATGGCATAATGTGAATATGTCATAATTTTTTTAAAAAGCGTCAACCAAATTAGACCAGTCAAATTAGATACTGGCTTGCACTAATTCTAAACTTCATAAAGCGTATACCAATCGATAGAGAATTTTGCAAAAAATTTTGATGTACCCGATTTTAGTAAAATTTGATTATGTTATACCTGTATATATATGTCCTCGAACAGATACAAAATATTTTTAAAATATAAAGTCTGGTTTACGAGCTCTTTGTCTGTCTATCTGTCCGTTGAAATCATTTTGATATTTTTTGGCAGCAAGATAATTCGATGAAATTTAGTAAACTGCCTCCGTCGCTAAAGTTAGCTTGACTTATTGAAAACGAGCGAAATTGGTCAACTGACATGCCTACCGCGCATACAAAAAATATATTCAAATTGCAACTGTAGAAGTTTATAAGCGCAAGCTCTGAGCAAAAACTAGGTGAATTGGGACACGAGGGCATGGCACTTCCCATATAGATAAAAGGTTTAAAATACTGTGCTGAAAACGTTTTTTGAGATAATCAAACAAAATTTTACCCAGCCATTAACAACAGTGAATGCCAGCTCTGAGCAAAAGTTAGGCAACCACAAGTCTTATTCTACAGACTTTTTCCATAATTTTATACTGTTTACTTAACCCTTTAACGACTAAAGGGGCAAGCAAATTTGCCAGCTTCCCATTTGCTTTGATGAAAGTTTTGTTTACCATCATTATTTCGATTTTGTCCAATTTTTACGCGAGTTTGGATTTGGTCGAAAAAGGGTTAGTAACCGTAGAAAAAGTTATAGCGTTTAGAAAGTGAGAGTGTTTTTATACCCTACACCCAGGGTATATTCACTTTGTCCTTCCGTTTGTAACGCAGAGAAGGAGGCGTGGCAGGTATGGAAAAGTATATATATTCTTGATCAGCCTCACCTCCTGAGTCGATATAGCCATGTCCGTCTGTCTGGCTGGCTGGCTGACTGGGTGTGTGTGGAAATACGTATTATGGGAAAACTAAGCAAGATAATTCAATGAAATTTGGTGCACAGCCTCCGTCGTAAAAGTAAACTCGGGGGATTGAAAAAGAGTAAAATCGGTCAACGGACACGCCTACCGCCCATACAAAAAATATATTCAAAATGCAATAATAAGAGCATTATTTGCAATAACAGAAGCAAAATACACATAAATACTAGAGAAAGTAAGTATAAGGTCTGAGCAACAACTAGGCAAATTCGAACTAGAGGGCGTGGCACCTCCCATGTAAGCAAAAGTTTCAAAATGTTATACGGAAAGCGTTTTTTGAGATAAGCCAACCAAATTATACTCAAACACTCGGATCTATAAATGCATGCTATACGCAAGAACTAGGTAAACTCGGACAAGAGGGCGTGGCACCTCCCATATAAGCAAATAATTCAAAATTTTATAATGAAAGTGTTTTTTGAGATAATCCAACCAAATTTCACTCAAACACGAAGAACATTAATTGTAAACTCTGAGCTTAAAGTAGGCGAAGTAGGATTAGAGGGCGTGGCACCTCCCATGTAAACAAAAGTTTCAAAATGTTATACGGAAAGATTTTTTTAAGAAAACCTAACCGAATTTTACTCAAACACTCAGAACAGTAAATGCAAGCTCTACGCAAAATCAAGGTAAGCTTGGAAAAGAGGGCGTGGCACTTCCCATATACGCAATTTGTTCTAATAATCTCCTAATAATATACTTGAAATGCAGTGTAGGGTATTTAGTTTTTGGCCAGGCCAAAGATACCACCCTTACAAGTTTGTAGTTCACACACTAAATTCTATATGCAAGGGAACTTCGGATATTGTGGTACTATTAGTTTATTGGAATTTTTAATCAAATCATTGGATCAATTTCAGCCAAATATTTTTATGCTGAACAGGGAAGTATTGGCTATAGAATATATTTCAATCAAACATGTGCAATTCCATTAAAAAAAGTTATAGAGAAAAATCTGAAAAAGAGCTGTGTTTGAAAAGTTGGCGGGCAATGTGGTGTGTATGGTATACTATAAAATATGCTGATCAGTGAAGTATTGGCTGCAGATTGTTTGTCCATAAAATGTGTACAATCGTAAAAGAAGAAAATATAGATCATAATCTGACATATGTCAGATATATGTCAAAAAACTTGTTTTTGTTTTGGGCGGGCAATGTGGTATATAGATTTGATTAAAAAATAAACAGCAGTAAAATAAAGTTAAGAATAACAAAAATAAATTCCCGCCTTCAACTGTACCACATTGGCCGATTTTCAGAATTTACAAAATTTGAAAAATAATATGGAAATTTTTGTAATTTTTGTGAATTTACACAGTTAAAAGCTTATTTCGTAATTTTAGGCACTTACCTTAAGCGAATGTTAAACTTGCACAGAAAACAACTTTTTCTTAAGTAAAATATTCTACGGAAAATTTGAAAAAAAAGTCGACCCACAATATCCAAAGTTCCCTTAATTAGTAGACTCAAACAAAAAGAAAAAAAAAAATAATAATTCCACGAATCCAAAAATCTCAAAGATGATGTTTTGATATTTTCCGTAGAATATTTTTGTAGAATACTTTAAGACACTATACCCAGTTTTTGGGAAAAGCAGTAAAAAAAAGGCAGTGGGTAAGTTCCTTGTATCTACTAATTCAAAATCCCGATTCTAAAATTTTTTAAATTTAACCATTTTCTTTGTAAAAAACAGAAGAATTCGAAATTTTTCGTTTTTTTATTTTGGTTTCAACATTTTTACACAGTGTTCTTAAAGGGCTGGATTATAACTAAATTCAACTCCAATCTCAGAATTACTCTATCGTATATAGTTTTTAAGATATTCTAACCTAAAAACCAAAAAGAATAGTTTTTTGTCAGTTTTTGAAGCTATATAACTATTTAACATATCGTTTATGCGTTAAATCTAGTAAAGCACTTGAAAGTCCTAGTCTTGGTCTTTAAAACCTATCTTAAATTGGTTTTTGGATTAGAATATCTCAAGAACTATACACGATGAGATTGGATTCGAATTCAGCATCGTGAAGCACATCGATTTTCGTTTCTTGCATAGTAGTTAAAATAAAAATTTTTGTTGTGTTTTATGTATATGGAAAACTAGAAAAGGGGCTTTCTCGAAAGATTTTGTGGACAATGGGAAAATGTTCACAAAAGCCTATAGAATCACCCCATTGATAATGAGATAATCTTTCCCTTTAAGAACAATGTGTTTAGCATAAGCAATTTTTTTTTATTTTTTTAACAAGCTATTTCGATGCCAAATTAAATTTTCTACAAAATGTTTTCTAAAAAAATATCGAAATTTCGCTTTGTTCGCTAGATATATTAAAAAAACTGTAAAGAGTGCATTTCCCCTTCCCCTTTCCGATTTTCACCCACTAATTTAATAGCACTCCGTGGTTTTGGCATGTTTTTTGGGACCTCATCAATAATAGTCTAGTAGTAGTAATATTATTTTCTTTAAGTTAATTAAAAAAATATTTCTTGTGCATTCCTCATAATTATATTAAATTACTTAAGAATAATGACGCAAGTACTCTGACATTTCTTTGAATTGCTATAACAGATTGGTAAGTACTTCTTCAGCCATTCTTCTTGTTGTAAGTCATTCTTTTGCTCATTAAAACGTTGACACCTTTAGTAATTTAATATCGTACTTTAATGACATAAATTGTAGAATAAAAGGATATCTGTTTTAACCACCGGCATTCGGTTCAAATTTTATCACAATCCATCCACTTCAATGTATGTGTAAGCTTTTGCTCTCTCTTAAATGAAACCACTGACTTTCTCTCGGGCAATAACTCTTAAATTTCTTATCAGGCAAAAGTAAACAACATGTGCGCGATTATCAATTCTCTCGGAAAGCAACAGTGCATAATCCCGTCACGAAGGCAAACAACAAAATAGTAAACGAAGCGTAGTCAAAACAAACCATAAAATTATTGCTTTGGTATGTTAACAGAAAAAAAAAAAAAAAAACAGAGGAAAAAAGCCACAAGCAAAAATCCTGTTGCTCACATGACAGCGGAACAGCGGAAGCCATCGTCGCCGACATGACAGACAAAGTGCTTTCTGACATGACTGTAACTGTAAGTGGAATTGGGTTGGGTAGTAAGCTGGCTCATCCATCTTTTTGGTAGGGTGTCCCATATTTCAGATATTTTCTTATTTCAAATGAGAGTCTTAACGTAAAGGTTATTATGAGTATCGGAATGTAAGTATAAACATTTAATAATGTAGTGCTTCTAGCAAATAAAATCAATGCAATACATATTGTAACGGACCTTCCTTATACCTGGGACTAAACTCGCCGGTGTCCAAGGTTTTCGCAAATTGGAACACAGCAGTTTCAGTTTTACTTCGTTCTTTATTGATTTTCCTCGTGATGCGTTACAAAATATTTATTTTAAGTCCCTAACTAATTCTTAGTCTCTAGCTAATTCTTTATCCCTATATACACCTCTCTGTCCCTAAGACAAATACTAGCCCTAACTTTCATTTATAGTCGAACTACTCCATTTGACAAGGTTCTCACAGGCTCGAGAAGACCATGTAGGTCACGTATTTCTGTGAAGCTTGATCCAAAGACTCTACTGCATGACTTCACTGTTTTAAATTTAAACTATTCCGTTTGACAACGTCCTCACAGTATTGGGAAGACTTTTTAGAGTCACGTATTCCTGTAAAGCTTGGTCCAACGGTTCTACTGTCTATGCTTCCTGCCTTAGTTTTAAACTACTCCGTTTGACAAGATCCTCACAGGCTCGGGAAGACTTTTAAGGCCCATGTATTTCTGTGAAGCTTGATCCAAAGGCTCTACTGCCTGACTTCACTGTCTTAGACTTAAACTACTCCGTTTGACAACGTCCACACAGTATTGGGAAGACTTTTTAGAGTCACGTATTCCGGTGAAGCTTGGTCCAACGGTTCTACTACCTGACTTCACTGTCTTAAATTTAAACTATTCTGTTTGACAAGGTCCTCACAGGATCGGAAAGACTTTTTAGGGTCACGTATTCCTGTAAAGCTTGGTTCAACTATTCTACTGTCTATGCTTCCTGCCTTAGTTTTAAACTACTCCGTTTGACAAGGTCCTCACAGTATCGAGAAGATTTTTAAGGGTCACGTATTCCGTTAATGCTTGACTTCATTGTCTTAAATTTAAACTATTCCGTTTGACAAGGTCCTCACAGGAACGGAAAGACTTTTAGGGTCACATATTCTGGTGAAGCTGGGTCCAACGGTTCTATTGCCTGACTTCACTGTCTTAAATTTGAACTACTTCATTTGACAAGGTCCTCACATGATTGGGAAGATTTTTTAGGGTCATGTATTCCAGTGAAGCTTACTCCAACGGTTCTACAACCTACTCTCGCTATCTTAGCACCACTATGAATGTTATTTCTGGAATGATGTCCTGGAGGACGTGTGCACTGGTATATCGCTCTGCTGTTGATAAATAACTTTTACTGATCCTTGTTGTTGTAATTGTTTCTGTAGCTCTTAGATCACTGAATTTGAGTATATATTTGAACTGCTACATGCCGATCCTGCAGCACTTTGTAGCTCCACTAATCCTTCAGCACTTAGATGATTTAATTTTCTTTAGCACTTGATAGTTTCACTGATCCTTGTTTATTCTGTAGCACTTTATATGTTTGTAGATCCTTGTTGATTCTCTGATGATTAGTATTTTTACGCACTTGCAATTCCGCAAGGGGAAATTTTGGGCCTTCAACATATAGTCCATTCAAATAAGGATTCAAACTTTTGTTTTGACATACCGAAGAGTTGGTAATCACGTTTCGGCGCAGATTGGTATGGCTTCAACATGCTTTGGAAAAAAAATTTATAATGAAATTTTGCATGGTAAATTGGTTAATGCTAGTTACAAAAAAGTCAAAAAATTGGCCTACCTCTCATAGAAAATTAACGTTCTTTTGTTGAAAAAAAGAAGGACTGCTCCTATGACAACGAATTTTCGCATGCTTGGTTAAATATAACTAGTTACGAAATATTCAAAAAATGGGCGTAATACGCCAACGGACACGCCTACCGCCCATAGAAAATGAACTAAAATACCTTATGCCTAAATGTACGCAACACATTTTTTCATATATTGCAAATTCGTATTAAAAATCTCATGGTCTTTTTCAGAAAATTTATGAATTCAATGATACGCATGAAATATGTCGAATTTTTTTTTGACTTTAATTGAAAGACCAGATTCATTCCATGATCACTACTCTGCAAATTTCATCGAAATCGGTCGAGTGGTTTTCGAGTCTATGAACAGACAGACAATTAAATAAACTTTAATTTTTATATATTAGTTGATATATTTTAAATTGCAGACACCCTAAACATCGTATTCTAGTCAATAGTCAACCTTTTTTCAATTACTACGTAAAATATCAGCCCAAAATTTGTGAAGCAAGGAGCGTGCAAGTAAAAAGTAGAAAATACCAACAAAAAATGTATTGAGACATTGGCAGTCACCCCATGCTGGAAGGTGGAGGGCCAACAAGTAGGCACAAGCACGTTACTTTGACATGTCTGTAAGGAACGTTTTACATTATTTTTTACACGATACTGGCAGCTTGTGGTAGAAGAAACATTAACCCTCGATGGCTTAATTAATGGACCAAGTTTTATTGTTTTTGTTTAGAAATTTTAACGTCTGCACGCTGGCTCTCAAAATTTAGTTCTTGTGATTTTCATTTTATTTTAAAAATTAAAATTTTCCTTTTTTACAGCATTTTTATCTCAACATGATTTTATATGCCTGAGTGGCCGCTATATTGAGTATTTGGTGGTTTCTTTATACAACTCCACTGACTGTGAGGAGGTACATTAGTATTCCATCAGAATTCGATGTTGCTGCTAATTTGTTTGTCTCGTTTAGGTGTTTTCTTTTTGTTTTGTTTCTTTTTTTTTTTTTTTTTTGAGCATGAAGTAACAACAATAAACAAAGCAAGGATACACGTTCAAGTTCAAAATTCTGTAACAAGTACATTTTTTGCTGTTCTTTGGGCGCGCAATTACCAACGGCAGATGCTGGCAACAGCGCTGACACGTTTTGTATTTGGTAAATTGACAAAAAAAAAAAAAACAAAAAAAAATTTATAAAAAGAGCAGTGAAAGTTTTCACCCTTGCCAAAAAATAATACGTTTGATTGATGATTTATTTGAAGGTTACATTTGCGGGAATTTATGTAATATGAGGAATTCTGACTGTGGAGTACAGTAAATTTTTCAACATTTCTTGTCCCCTTCTGGAAATTGGCATACAAATACATTCGAGTAAATACAGTTCAGTGAGATCTTTGGATTCATCTGTGAGAACTGACTTTATTCCGCAGATCTATATAGTCCGACATGCAAGCCAATCATACGTGACTTAGTGATAAGGCAGCGAAAATAGAATATTTTCCGCAAGTCTTACATACCAGACATACCATTCTGCTGTAACAAGATTTGTCTTCACCTTCTCAGATTACGCTGAAATTTAGTCCGGAGTTTTATTTCAGGCAAAAACAAAGATTTTGCTTAACATTGTAAGCAAAATCTTTCGTGATTTTTTTGTGGGATGGAAAAAATATAATGATTAATACTGCTTCATGACATTGTCCATATAAATATTAGACATGTCTTAACCGATTTTCATGTTGAGACCAATTTTGAAAAGTTATTGAATTTGGCAATAGCATCAGGTTTGTTTTTTGGAATTGGCGAAAAATAATATTTTTAGTACTAAAATTACAAAAAATGTTTCATGACCTACTTTTTTGACATTCCAAAATATTTGCCTTGGAAAGAACACTAAATTATATTTCTTATGAACATTTTGAAACATGAAATCGACCCCAAATGAATTAAAAATGTCGTTTTACTTGAATATTTCTTAGCAGATTTTCATATTCTGACCTATTTTGGAAAGGAAATAAGTTTTTAGCTTTTTGGCAAAAAGGTCTAATTTAACCACTTTTCTGGTACTAAGAATAATAAAAACGTTACATGACCTAATTCCATCTTCTGTAATATTTCTTGTGCAAAGAAGACAATACTAAAAGATGTAAATTTTTTAAAAAATTCCAAAAATTATAACTCTTAAACCGTTTAAGATACTATCTTTGTATTGGATTTGTCTGAAAGATATTATATTTTCTTTTTTTTCTCAAAAACATTTAACAAGACCTAAATGATATGCCAGGGAACGTTTTTATACCCTACACCCAGGGTATATTCACTTTGTTCTTCCGTTTGTAACGCAGAGAAGGAGGCGTGGCAGATATAGAAAAGTATATATATTCTTGATAAGCGTCACCTCCTGAGTCGATATAGCCATGTCCGTCTGTCTGTCTGCCTGTCTGTCTGGCTGGCTGGCTGGGTGGCTGGCTGGCTGGGTGGCTGGCTGGCTGGCTGTGTGTAGAAATATATTTTTTGGGAAAACTAAGCAAGATAACTCAATGAAATTCGGTGCACAGCCTCCGTCCTCAAAGTTAGCTCGGGGGATTGAAAATGAGCGAAATCAGTCAACGGATACGCCTACCGCCCAAACAAAAAATATATTCAAAATGCAACTTAGTATTTTTCTCGATAATGCAACCAAAATATCCATAAATACTACGAATTGTAAGCGCAAGCTCTGAGCAAAAACTGGGCGAATTCGGACAAGAGGGCGTGGCACCTCTCATATAAGCAAACGCTTCAAAACGCTATACTGAAACCGTTTTTTGAGATAATCGAACTAAATTTTACTCAAATACTAAGAACTATAAATTCAAACTCTGAGAAAAAACTTGGTGAATTCGAACAAGAGGGCGTGGCACCTCCCATAAGAGCAAAATTTTCAAAATACTACTGTGTAGGGTATCTAATGTTTGGTCAGGCCAAAGGTAACACCCTTACTAGTTATTACTCTAATTACTAAATAAGTAGTTAAATTACTACGTGTAGCCACATAGCAGAAAACTTACTTTGTGCTAATAGCCTGATTCACAAGCTTTCCAAATTAGATCTGAACATGATAATCGACTAAAAAATGTTCTAGTTAAGGGCAATTTTGTGAAGCTGTTTCGGTCGATTTCATAACTCCTAAATCATAAAATATACCATTTTAATTATGAATTTAAATGAAAGGTAATTTTGATTTCATTCTATGTTTGGAAAATTCAAAAAGATGAAATTTTAAAATTTTTTAATTTTAGTTCTAAAAAATTTAATTAAATTTAGTTATTTTATTTTCAACTAAATTTAGTACTAAACAGTATTGTACTTTTAGTACATTTATTTAGTATTAAATTTATTGCTTTAATTTAGTACTTTCATTTAGTACTAAATTTAGTACTTTTATTTAGTACTTAATTGAGTACTTTTATTTAGTACTACTTTTATTTAGAACTTTTATTTAGTACTAAATTTATTACTTTTTCAAATACAAAAAAACCTAAATTGTGCTTATATGGTATCATCATCAATATTGGTCCAAGTTATGGACAATTATGTATATGAAAGAGAGTTTGTCCAAATTCTACAAATGTGAAATCCGAGGCAATGAGATCAATTCTTTTTACGAATTAAAAAATGCACCTTGCCGAGTGAGATTTATGTGAATGACCAACACCTGATGAAAACAAATATTTTTTAGATCTCCAGTGTGACTCTACTTGAGTTTCAATGTCATTATTTTATGGGATGCTCTCGTAATTCTCATATTTTTTTTTACGTTATTGCATTACTTTCACTTTGGCACTGGCTCCAACATGCTCTGCCATGCTGCACCATATTAATTTATGGCTCACTCTTCTACTTTGGATTAACCAAGCCATATACCAGAGTTTGTATTATGAATTTGTAAAGAAATCCTTAGAGAACACAAGTTGAAAGTAATTTAAACAATATAATCGACCCAATGACAACAACCTGACGTTAAAGCGTGCGGCAACAAATGATGAGGCAAGGAAGGACCAACATTTTATAGTGAAGTCACGACGCGTACAAACTGCTGTTGGATGCTGCTTCCAGAGAAAAAAGTGACTTACTGTCAGAACAGAGCCAGGTTTAACGTCACTATAAAACTTTACAGACAAAAGCAGTGAAGCGTAGAATTCTCATGAGAGTATGAAGGAATATTAAATTTCATGTCCTTATGAAATGATGCATAAAATACAACAGAGAAAGTTAAAGAAAATTTAAAACAAAAGTGTTGACTTTAAAAGGTGCAAAGAAAATTATTGTTGTTACAATAAGAGAAAAGAAAAACAGGAAATAGCATGAATACAAAGGAAGCAAAAAAAAAAGAAAACAAAAAGAAAAGGGGAAATTAATTTCAATTAGCAAATATTTACTTCATTCTGAGTAGCTACCTTTGTATGTTAGTTCTTTACTTCAAAAGTATGCCACAAATTTCTTTGGATTAGATACACAAAGGAAAATTTCACGCGTTTATTTTGGGGAAAATGTAATTAGCAATGAGATGTAAGCTGCAATGTTCGCTTATCATAATAAAGTGAGGAAAATAAAGAAATTCTCGGATATTTATGTAAATAAATTGTATAACGTGATGAAGGAACTCTTAATTAGTTTTGGTCAATAAACCAAATAAAATAATTTTCAAGCTCATTACAGCATAATTTAGGGATTTGTTTTCTGGTGAAAAAATTTTTTTTTCCGCAAGCTTAGTAAATGAGGATATTAGATAAGTTAAGCGGCACGAGATATTTATATACATATGTAGATGCATAGTCCAGTCAAATAATGTTTAAAATTTTTGAATTAAATTTAGATAGCTTCATTTTTGCACACGCCTTTGTTTTGGTGTTCTCAAGAGTTGAGTAACTTTTGCCGATGTGTCCAAGATATTCAAGGTCAAAGGTCACGAAAATCAGTTAACTTTAAATAACTTACAGCGACTACCCAATTAACTTACTAGCGACTTCAATTAAGAAAAAGCGCATTGGCACTTTCATTAGTACTATACAAGCAAAAAAACAGTCAATAAACTAACTTCATTACTAGCGACTAGGTTTTAGAGCTGGGAACGGGCCGTATTTTTTTTTTTTCGTGGCCCGTGGGACTTTACTCTTCAGCTGCGGGATCGGGCGTTGAAATCGAGTTTCGTGCGGGCATCGTGAGCTCCCGGGCCTAACCCCAGATGCCCGAATATTAGAGACTCGTAAATCATGGGAAGATTGGAAGGATAAACTTGGAAAAAATTTTGTTCTTACCTAAAAATATGTAAAATTTTGTATAAATATGAGGCTGAGATAGACAATGGAGTAAGTCAAGTCAAACAAATCATCTTACTAGATTAGAATATTTGTTTTTTCCTCGAATGAAAATCATAATATGGTTGAATCGAGCCGGGCTCGGGCCTCGACAAAAAATATTCGTGCGGGGCCGGGATTTTTTTCAAGTGCTTGTTTCGTGTTCGTGCCGGGTAAGGCCTTATTTTTGAGGCCCGTACCCAGCTTTACTAGGTTAACAGAAAAATGATTTTCGACAGTTTTGTAGCCCGAAAAACTTGCTACAAAGAAGTTTCTATAAATTTTTCTCGCACGACTTATGGTTTAGGAGTCATACCAATTTAAAGAATTGTAAAAAAATGGCCTATAAATCCTACGTACTGAAGCCGGTGGATTCTGGCCATATATCTCCCACTCCATGCATTCTGCCACTGAGGAAGTCATTCAACTTCGAAACTGTGAAAAGGGGACGAAAGAGTGGCGCTTTTACAGACGTAAGAAAAGAGAGTTGGGAAAGCGCTAGCGTGAGGAGTTTAAGGTTCACCAGGTCAAGAAAGATGCATAAAAATTCTATCAACAATTTAAGCATCTGACTCAAAGTTTCAAGCCCAGAGCATCAACTTGTAAAGATCAAAACGGAAATTACAGATTCACATGACATTATTGAAATTAAGGTGACAACATTGCTCTAACCAATTTCGACTATGGGGAATGTAATACGATACCACCAATCGACGATGATGTAGTAGAAGTTCCACCACCGTTAAAACCAACAATGATATGTAAAGCGGGTAATAATAATTACTAATAAGTGCTACTATGGTCCATGGTTGAATTACCCTGGTTGCAGCGATAACAAATGCTGCTTCTTCTAAAACTGCATAGCTAAATTGAGTTCTCTATTTTCTATCTGTCTCTGTCTTTCTTTTTCTATCTCCGCAAAATATTTTTATTAACGCTCCAGCTGTGTGTACAGAAGTTAATTTTAGAGGAATTAATACCAAATCGCGTAATATAAGGCTGTGACAATCGACATTTTATGAGGATCTTAAGTTCGATTGAAGTTTTGGAAGTTGCCATAATCACTTAGAGTTCAGCTTAAATCCACTATATGACAATGCAATATATCAATAAACAAGTAAAAGTCCTTGCATATAAACAGAACTTTTGCGTAAAGTTTTAAAAAGTCACTTAAATCGATGTTAAGTTTTTTAAAGCGCAAATACATCAGTATTCTCTTTATGTAGATTATATGCAAAATTTTTTATTTTTTTTTCCAAACTTTCAATAATTTTTTTTTTCAACTTTTTATTGAAATTAAATATTGTTGTCTAGCTCCATGACTGTAAATTTTTTACTTTCATTTTTCATTTTTTTTTTTTTTTAATCTTATAAAACTTTTAATGTTGTGATATTTTCTTGCAAAAACTTCGTATGCAGTCCAATACCTACGCTGAAGAAGTTTTTTATTTTTTTTCTCGCCGAGACGCACACAAGGGAAAAAATTCAATTTAGCCCATGAAAGCGTGAAGTAGCAAACTTTTGTTATTAGGAACTTAAAAATACACAGTCCTACGTTTTCACACCTAGGTATTTTGTTGTTACATTGGATTTTTTTCCTTATTCCTCTTAACTGCTTTTTCTTTATATTTTATTGCAAATACACATTTATTTTTGTGTTTCCTTGGTTTTTTTATACCTTAAATTTAAGCATAAAACAATAAAGAAATTCAATTTTCTCTCTTAGTAAAGTAATTCACTAAGGTTGCGCTGTAATTCGCAGCAATTCGTTACATTACCTTGGTATACCCTTGGTATTCGCACACACTCATACACACACACACACACATACCCGTGTGAGTATAGAAATCCCCAAATTCACTTGTTGAGCTTACACTGAGAGAAAGAAGTTGGCAAAATGGGAGATTTATCTTATGAGTACATAATGTGAACATGTTTCGAATTAAAACCACATTTTAGGAAAAACCTAATGGAGGAAGAACCCTAAGTAAGCGTACTAAAAATTTTTAATTTTGTAAATTATACTCTTATACCCTTACTCTCTGAATAACAATACCCATGAAAAATTGTTTTTGTTGTTTTTTTGTCATATATACAAGAATCAAACTCAAAGTTGGTGCAAAGTGGTTCATCAGTAGTTGTTGTTGTTTTATGCTAAGTTTTTTTCACTGATGCTTGTAATCCCATGACGGAGTTGTGAGTAGGATCGGTCTCTCCTCGAATGAACTTTTGAGTTTTGGATGCATCTTCATAGCCTATTGATTATGTCCTAAACAACATAGGAATACGGAACTAAGATGTTCACAGGTTTTATTGCGGAAATTGGTCAATGTGTGAAAATCAGAGACGATATACTTCAGAGGAAAATTTTTGTACAAAATTAAATTTCCTATCGATGTAATGAGGGTATTCCTTCAAACGTGCCAATGTCTCGAAAACCTTGTAAACTTGTAATAGTTGTCAATATCCATAAGAATTCTGACAGCTTTACGAGTTTACGAGGTTTTCGAGGCATTTACACGTTTTAGGGAATACCCTTAGTGCATTTAAAAAATTAAAAAGAAATTGCTTGTACTAAATGTTGAAACCAAAAATTTCGAATCCTTGTGATTTCTTTGTTTTTCTGTTGCATTTAACTCTTTGTGGATCAGAGATAGGTAAAGATAAAACCCAACATAAAAACTAGTAAGGGTGTTGCCTTTGGCCTGGCTAAACATCAAATACCCTACGCTCTTTTTTTTGAATATTTTGCTTGTGCGAGAGATGCCACGAGCAGTTCTCAGAATTCTCATAGCTTTTGTTCAGATATTGCACTTTCTGTTCTTAGTGTCTGTTTCCATTTTCTCGAAAAACGCTTTCATTATAGCACTTTTAAACTTTTTTTTTATATGAGAGTTGCCACGCCCTCTAGTCTGAGTTTGCGTAGTTTATGATCATAACTTCTAGTTACTGTCCTTAGTGTCTGAGTGAAATTTTGTTGGATTATCTTGAAAAACGCTTTCAGTATAACATTTTGAAACTTTTGCCTCATGTTCGAGTTTATTTAGTTTTTACTCAGAGCTTACAGTGTGCGAGTGAAATTTGGTTCGATTATCTCAAAAAACACTTTCAATTTAGCATTTTGAAACTTATGCTTATGTGGGTGGTGCCACGCCCTTTTGTCCGAGTTCGCCTAGTTTTTGCTCAAAGCTTGAGCTTACCGTCCCTATTATTTATATACATTTTTATTGCATTATCGTTCAAAATACTCATAAAGTTATATTTTAAACATAATTTCTGAATGGGCGGTAGGGATGTCAATTGACCGATTTCGCTCATTTTCAATCCCACAAGTTTACTTTTACGACGAAGCAACTGTGTTAAATTTCATGGAATTAATTTTGCTAATTTTTGCATGAAAAATATTTCCACGCACAGCCAGCCAGACGGACATGGCTAAATCGACCCAGGAGGTGACACTGATCAAGAATATATATGAAGCACTCCATGCCAAGTGTACCAGGTTAAAATTTTTTTTTCGCCGATTTCGCTCAAATTTGGCAATATGGTAGATCCAAGAACAACAATCCGGGAGGATTTGGTCCTAGTACCATTTGCTGTTAAAATACAGGGGGTTGAAGTTGGCGTTTTTAGTCATTTTCATGAAAAGGGTGTTTTTTCAAAAATTTATAGCTTACACTAAAGTTTGAAAATTGTAAATTTGAAAAAATTTAAGCCTGGTACACTTGGCATGGAGTGCTTCATATACTTTTCCATGCTTGCCACGTTTTACGAAAGGAGTTTATATGGCAATTAATTCTTAGAATCGTCCAAAAAATACGTGTGAGTTTTTTCAGAACTTTTTGGGACATTTTATATTTTTTCAAAAACTGGTAAAAAAAAAAAAAAATTCTGAAAAGATTCACACGAATTTATAGGACGATTTTAGGCATTTTTTGCCTTTTACATTTTTTACGTGTGGCAGCTGGATTTTGAGTAAAAAACATTTAAAAAAATAATCTTTGTAAAACTTGCTTTTAATTTTTATTTTCTAACGAAAAAGTATTTAAGCTTTTATTTTATAAACTTTTTCATTTCAAAAGTTACCAGAGTCCAATTGAGTACAATATTTTCTTTCAGTGCATATTCGATTATGTTTTATTTGTGCTGTGATTTTTGTATTGTTGTTCTTTGTAAAGATTTTTTCCCATTCTATTATTAAACAATAAGCTAACGAACAGCTGGATGATTTCCGAACACATAAGAGATCTCGAGTATTTGGCAGGATTGCGGTGAAATATAAACAAAGCTTTCGTGTAAGTATTAAAAGAAAACTATACACAAACAAATTGCATGTACGTGTATCTACCCAGCAAACATTTTCAATCGCGGAAGAATCGTATTCGATTCGCCTAGACGATTAAATCAATCGTCCGCGACAGTCGCATTCGACTCTTCCGCGAATGTTCAGGCGTGAGAAATTGTCCGGCCGAATACGATTGTTTTAGAAGAATCCTCTAAGAACTCCTCGAAATGAATCCGCAAACGATCCCCAGGAAGAGTCATCTGGCGACTCCCCAAGATGAATCTGCAAATGATCCCCAGGAAGGGTCAACAGACGACTCCGCAACATGTTTTTTAAAGCGAAAAAAACTTGAAAAAACTTGAAAAAAAAAAAAAATAAAATATGAAATGGCGACATAAAAATAATTTCATAAGAAATTGCTAATTTTTGTACAATAAACTGTTCAAATTTATGTGCCGTTAAAAATATACCGTGTAGTTTGACTTTTTGCTTCGTGAAAAATACCGGGCCTCAGAAATATTGCCTTTTAGAAAAAAAAATTATAAATTTTTTCGAAATTTCTCAGGAGATGACGTCATGTAGTAGTCGACCATCTTGTATCGTGTAAAACTCGTCTAAAGGAGTTGTTGGTTATTCGTAAAGAAGTTCGATTTCAAACCATCATCCAGAAGAGACTAATGCCGTAATTCTCTATCTCGAAAAATGTGAGTGACTGAAATTCGTTTTCAGTCATTTTCGTTTAAAAAATATTTTCTGTAAATCGAATTGAGTTTTTCGTCAACACTCATTTGGTTTGTGGCTTTGTTTTCGAATAAGCAAAGACAATACATTTTTGAGCAATGCCAACTCTTTTTTTTATGATATTTCGAACTTTTTATTGAATACTTTTAATTAAAAAAAGAAAATATTTTTCAAATGGCAGTTCTGTTTGGATATTGGTTTTGAAATTTGGTTTGAAAACAATAAAAAAAAAACGGCAAACGGTTGAGCGAAGTGAAGATTTTTTATTTATACATGTTGTACCCAATTTTAGTTTGTCTAATTAAATCATTTAAATAAATATAAAAAATATTCGATTGCAATATAAGTTAGTTTTATTAAGGTACAAGTGCAGAAAACATGTACTATACAAAAGTTTCTGCTATCCTTCGCCTTGAAGTTGTAGCTATGGTTGAAGTGTTTTAATTTGGTGGTCTCTCAATTTCACTAACAATTTCATTGCTTTCGAGTTCTTCTAAAGGCGGCATCTCATTTTTGTAATGTTTACAAGCGTTATGTTAAGCACAACAAACATTTATAATTTTAGTTACTACCATAGGAGAGTAATGCAGTCCTCTCTCGGTAAAAATGCATCGAAACCTATTTTTGATGACTCCAAAATAGCGTTCAATTACATTGCGTGCTTTACCAAATTGCTCGTTATATTTTTCCTCAAAAGGTCACTGTGGATGACACAATGGTGACAATTGGTTAGAAGAATCTCCTGAAAATTAATAATTACTAAGCAAGTACGTTAGAGCAGTTCAAAATTGACCAAAATTTCAAAAATATAGGTCATAAGGTGGAGTTTGGTACATATTAAAGTGAAAAATTACAATTGTTATCTATGCATTTTGTATGCTTTTATTTTAAATATAGTTTCTCACAGAGATTACACAGCCATATGATATTTTTTAAGTACCCAAAACTATTTATCTTCTGCACTTTAATTAAGGATCGTAAAAATTGTCAAAAATCTCGAGTCGGCTAATGGGTTGCATCTGAATGGCGTATGACTAAAAATGGATAAAAAATAGAGTTTTTGATAAAAACCACTTTTTTTATGCTAAATGATTTTAAAGAAAATATATTTTACACATTGCATATTAAAGATAGAATATGGATGTATTTTAATGAGCTAATCAATCTTTTGGAAAAATAAACTTTTAAAAAAGAGGTTACATCTAATATTTAAGATAATGATTTTTTTTAACACCTTTTACGATTATTTTGCGTATATTTTACTATTTACATATGCCCTTAAAAAAAACTTACCTAGAAGACGTGCAGTTATTTTTCCTCTTTCAAATTTGGGTTTAGGTAAGTATCAGAAATAAATGCATCGTGGTTTGAGCCGGGATTTCTTTCGCCGACATATTTGATAACCAAAATATGGTCATAAGTATAGAAAAAATATGATACTTTTGGAATTGAAAAGAAAACCACAACCATATTAATATTGAGCAGAAGTACTTTTCAAATAATTCCAAACACTCTGCAACAATTTTTGAAGCAAATGCTTGGAATAGACAGCATTTGAAACAAAACCTTGATAGCTTCCTGATGCAAGGAACGTCAAAAAGCAAGCTAGTTTAATTACATTTGGTATTCCTATTTTCTGTGTCCGGTCTTCATTTCGATGAACTGAAATATATTTTAAGATTTCTTTACTTACGAGAAAACTCTTTACAATGCTGCAATAAACAAATTTGCAACGCTTAACTTTATTTTTCCTCATGATGAAGGTTGTGGCATTTATCTACGTACTTACGCTCTTAAATTTCTTCTATTTATCCAAAGAGAACGATAATTTTCATAACTCCTTCGTCGGAAAATCGGAAAAATAACAAAGTCCATCATCACAACCAATAAATTCAGAAAAAAACTTGCACTCGATTTTTAAACGACAGAAAATTTCAAGTGACGAACTTGACTGTAAATTCGTCTGTTTTCGTTTTACAGAAAGACAATTTTTTCAATATAAAAAATAAAAATTAAATATCACAACCATTTCGAATATAAAACACTCATTCGCTCAATTTCGAATATAAAATATTCAATCGCTCTCACTTTGTTGTCGTTTTTCGTTTTAGTGAATACAAAATATTGAGCTATTTGATTTGAAGTCACTTTTCAGTCGAAAAGTGAGTGTTTTCGAGATAGAGAATTAGGGCATTAGTCGAATCTTTTTTAATTCGTTTTGAGCTTTTTTTTATGAATTTATTTTTTTGCACCAATCGATGGGGAAAGGTCGAAAATAGACATGGACATGTCCAGGGGTGTCTCCGACCCCTCTAAGTGACCGATTTGGGCCCATTTTGGTGAAAAATTTTACTGCACCAATCGATAGGGAAAGGTCGAAAATACATTCTGGACATGTCCAGGGGTGAAAATTTTTTATTGCACCAATCGATAGGGAAAGGTCGAAAACAGATTTCGGATATGATCAGAGATGTCTTCGACCACTCTAAGTGACCATTTTGGACCCATTTTTTAAAATAAAATTATTGCGCAAAACTCGCCTGGAAGAGTTGTATATTCATTGCGAAGATGTTTGATTCGCAATGATCTTCTAGAAGAGTGTAAGGAGGAATCTTCTGTTACTCGCGCTGAAGTTTTGTCGCGTAAAACTCGCCTGGAAGAGTTGTATATTCATCGCAAAGGTGTTTGATTCGCAATGATCTTCCATAAGAGTGTAAGGAAGATTCTTCTGTTACTCGCGCTGAAGATTTGTCGCGAAAAACTCTCCCGGAAGGGTTGTATATTCATCTCGAAGATGTTTGATTCGCAATAATCTTCCAGAAGAGTGTAAGGAGGAATCTTCTTTTACTCGCGGAAAATTTTTATCGCGGAAAGCTCGCGTAGTAGAGCTTTAAAATCTTCGCCAAAAATATGGAAGATTGTCCGCGATTGAAAATGTTTGCTGGGTATGTGGTTATTAAGTGAGCGTAGAGTGTGTTAATTCAAGGTAAGTAAAGCTTAAGTTTTTAAGCAGATTTTCTATTTGTTGAGGACAATACTAAGAGATTTTTGTTTCCAAAAACAATATTTGAAATTTCTTTTCTGTTATTCGTGAAAGGTTCAATTAAATTATTATTTTGTTAAATATATTTTACAGAACTTCATATAAGTTACATTTTCATTAAGTGCCCCATTTTTGAACATTTTCCAAGTTATAGTTTTGAAAATCTCTGCCTCAAGAAAAAAATAAACTAATACTTTACCCCAGATGGGACTCGAACCCACAATCCCCGGCTTAGGAGGCCGATGCCGTATCCATTGGGCCACTGGGGCGGTTATCTTAACAGTACACAATTGAAAATATGAGGTATACATTTTAATTAGGAGAAAACACTTGAATAAATAATTACCAAAATAGTTGCACCAATTTAAAAACTTAAATTTTCATAAATATTTTTGAACAGCTGCATTCGCTATTTGGATATCTATTGTGTTTGCATTAAATAATACGTACATATATCTACAACAACTATCTACACACGTTTCTATAAATACCTAATATTCCAATGTTTTGTTAACAATATCAAATCGAAATTTGGCCAAAAGCGTTATTGTTGTTTTGTTTTTGTGAAGTTTTTGTTTGTTTTTATTCTCAATTTTTGTTTTGCTGTGGATTTTCTTTAATCAAAAAATCACTTGCATATTGGTTTGAGAATGTTTAATGAGTTAAACCATATCAAATTTACCATTTGAGTTAATTAATAATTTTTAAAATGTTGATTTTGGCTGGGTACTCAAAATCCATTAAAAAATATATGTATCATGAAAGCACATCAAACTTCAGTCTTCAGTTGACCATGGCTGAAATATAATCTCTAAGGTTCTATAACACTGTGGAACAATTTCGAACTTTTTGTAAAACACATTAGAATATCCAAAAAATTCTAAAAGTAGACGTTAAAAAAAATACCCGTTTCTCGTGGTTTTTCTCCAGCACGTCACATTTTTTTTAATCGATTTTTGAAATTTTTTTATCCACTGTGTATGATAAAACCAAAAATACCGCATTTTTGTGTTAAATCGATGAATTTAACTATATGATCCTTACATCTGAGGTGTATCATGTGCTCAGGAAACTCATGCAAGATATTACGGGGAATATTTTTGTATAAAATTTTAACACTGTTTGACCCCCACTTGTGAGTCATTTTTGCCCTTTTCTAAAAACAGTACAAAAATGACACCCAAAACAGGAAATTATTGAATCAGTATGTACTACAGAAATATTTGCTATAAAATTTCACTACAAGTTTTGAACACGTAAAGGTCGAAATTTAAGCCCGAAACCAAAAAAATCGTTAAAATCAATTGGGACTTTTCACATTGCATATTAATTAAATCCCTGATGCGCTTACCTTAAGTTTTAAGAATTTTTCGTCTTTGGCAACTCTTAGTGAAATTTTTTGTAGGAAATTTTTGCAAAATTTTTTAATCCATTGTGGCTCAGTTTTAAAAAAAGGGGTCAAAAAGACCCATAAAAACAGGATATAATAGGTTAATGTATTCTAAGAAAATGATCCTTGTGTGATTTCGTTATGATCTTGTGAGAACGAGTTTTGTGCAAAATGTAGTTTTAGAGTTTTACAGTGGGGTGAAATTTGGAAAATATTTATTGTTAGAACTGCTTACTGATTTTAACGATTTTTTTGCTTTCGAGATAAAATTTTGCTTTTTCAGTGTTCAGCAACTAGTAGTGAAATATTATAGCAAATATTTCTGTAGTACATACTGACTCAATATTCCCCTGTTTTGGGTGTCATTTTTGTACCTTTTTAAGAAAAGGGAAAAAATGACCCACATGTGGAGGTTGTGCAGGGTTAAAATTTTCTACAAAAATATTTCCCGCAATATCCTGTATAAGTTTGCTGAATACATGATACACCTCAAATGTAAGGATCATATAGTTAAATTCATCGATTTAACACAAGAATGAGGTATTTTTGTTTTTTCATATACAGTGGATAAAAAAATTTCAAAAATCGATTAAAAAAAAATGTGAATTTTTTGGATTTTCTCATGTGTTTTTTTTTTGTGTCGAACGGTGTAATATATGTCAAATTATTGATTTTTGTAGTTTTTGATTAGCAGATTCAAACATTTCCAATATTTTTCAACACTTAGGACTTGCTTTGTTAAGGATTTAAAACCCAGTGAAAGAGAGAAGGAAAAAGGTGAGGAGAATAGTAAGAAACTTAGTTGGGGAGGAAAAAGTTAAAGCTGACTTAATCCATATCAGCCCGGTACCCGATCCCGTAGACACTTTGGGCCTAATCAAGAAAAATCCGTTGGAAATTTTTTGGATATATCAAACGGCCCTCGAGTAATGGTTTGGGTAGTTTCTATCCCTTGGGTCAATACATATACTCAATTTGGAACAAAATTGGTTTTTATAAAATTTATGGGGTTTGTTTGAAAAAATTTTAAGTGTTGTTCTATGATAAATGGAACCCACTTACCACTTAGTTTAATTAGCGCACATTTATACCAAGTTGGGTCATTAGTATAAAAAGTCCTCATTTTCAAAGATAAAATTTTGGTTTTAGGAAAAAGAAACTGTACTAAACCGGCATATTGTTTCAAACATTATTTATGGATCCCATTTAGTTTCATTTGAATCCACTCATGTTTCAGTTGTCCATGGTCTGGTGACCAAGTGGCCATATTGGGTTTTCAGCATTAGAAGTTTTTCAAGAAAAAGAAACTACACTAAATTGATATTTTGTTTGAAAAACTATTTTACGTCGTTCAGATCCAATTTGGTTTTGGAATACATTCTTGTTTCAGTGGTCTATTACCAGATGACCAAGTGACCATATTGGGTTCTCACTAGCAAAATTCCTTATTTTCAAGGATAAAATTCAGGAATTAGGAAAAAAATATACTAAACTGATACATTTTTTCGAACATAGTTTTATGTTCTTTCGACCCCATTTGGTTTCATTTTAATCCATTAATGCTTCAGTGGTGCATGGCTAGGTAACCAAGCAGCCATATTGGGTTCTTAGCATGAAAATTCCTTATTTTCAAGCATAAAATCCTGGTATTAAAGAAAAGAAACTACTCTAAAGTGATGCATTACTTCAAAATCTGTTCATTGTTTTACGCATCCCATTTAGTTTCATCAAATTCCATGCATGTTCCTATAATCCATGAATATGTGACGAAATGGCCATATTGCGCACTTCAAGGCTAAATCCCCAAAACACCGTAACTTTTCACTTTGAAACGAGAATATCTCAAAATATGAAAAGAATTTCGGCTTTGTTTTGTTTTAAGTAGTTATTTTAAATTTTTTGGGCGATATTTCATTTCAATAATTGGACGTTATTTCGTTTTTGCGGGTGTTATTTTTTTTTTTTAATGAAATAACGCCCAAATTTCGGTTTAAAATTTTACATGCACCATGATGATGATTTGAATAATTCTATTTTTCACTAAGGTACGAGCAGTGGCGGATCCAGCACTAGCTGTGTTTTTTTTGACGCGTACATACAATTGTGGTGATTTTCAAATTGCGATATCTTATGAACGGTGAGTCGTACGATAAAAAGTCCAAGAGTCTTTTTCAGGGAGAACCCCATGCTCTACAAATAATTTTAATAGTCTAAGATCCGGCAGTAAAAAAATGTATCGATCGAGTTTTTAGTTAAAATCTAGTTTTTACATATATTTAGGAATGGGGAAATATATTTTTGCTGGGTTGCCTCTCGAAATGTGGCCGCAAGTATTATCAAATTGCTTTAACTTATGAACCGCGAGTCTCACGGGGAAAAGTATCAAAATCTTTTTTATAAAGAGTCATATGCTCTACATGTAATTTTCATTATATGTTAAAAAAAATTTACCGTTTAAGAATTATTTATTAAAAACCGATTTTCTTTATGCAATAAACAATAAACGTAAAAAAAATCGGTTTTTAATAAATAACTCCTAAACGGTAAATTTTTTTTTTACATATAATAAAAATTACTTGTAGAGCATATGACTCTCCATAAAAAAGATCTGGGAACTTTTTCTCGTGCGACTCACGGTTCATAAGTTATCGCAATTTGATAATACTTGCGGCCACAATTCGAGAGGCAACCCGCCAAAAATATGTTCCCCCATTCTTAAATATATGTAAAAAATAGATTTTAACTAAAAACTCGATCGATACGTTTTTTTACTGCCGGATCTCGTACTATAATCTATTGTAAAAAAAAAATAATTATTTAGAAGTTATTTAAAAAAAAGTGATTTTTTGCCGTTTATCGGCGCTTAACCAGTTTTTATAGAATAACTCTAAAAGATAAATTTTTTTGAATATAAAATGAAAAGTTTTTGTAGAGAACGTGATTCTCCACAAAAAAGTTCCTTAGAGTTTTTATTTTGCGACTCACTGTTCATGAGTTATCGCAATTTAAAAATATCCATAATTTTATATACGCGTCAAAAGAAACACGGCTATTGTCAAGACTACAATTCCAGATAATAACAGAATGTTTTTAAAATCTTTACATATAATTTAAAAAAAATGTAGTCACTTGGTTTGATAGGGGGGGGGGGGAGTGCGCCCCCCTTGGATCCGCCACTTGGTACGAGTAAATCAAAAGGTCGCATGTGGAACGTTGCTTTCTAAAACCATATTGATGGTAACTAAGTAAACAATTTTTTTTTTAAATCACCCATGAGATGGAAGTTCACTAAACTTTTCATGACCTTTGAGAATACTGAAGGTATAGCTAAAGATTAATAGTTTGTGGGACTAGTTTTATTCCCTTTTTTCGAGATCAGCTGCAGGTGAGCGACTTTCCAACTCTCCGGAAATATGCCTTGACAATAAGAGGAACACATTTTTAAGACTAGAGGAGAAATCCCATAAGACTCTGAGGATTTGTTGCTTTTGAGATCTTTAAGTACTTTAGCAACCGAATGGGTTTCAAAATATAAAGGCTGCAAAAAATGTTGAACAGTACTTAGGTTGGGTGGAGTGAGAGAACTGTCTGGTAGTGAAGAGTTAGCTGCAAATAATTCTGCTAACAGATTGGCTTTTTCGCTTGAGTCAGTCATTCTCCTAGCATTGATTACCGAAGAACATTTTGTCTTTTGGACACTGCAATATTTGTTTCCTAACCGATTGGTGGAGTAAGAATTTGGAGAGTCTTAAATTGTGTTCCATAAAGTGAGCCATACACACAACTGTCGTCAATCAAAAAGTAGTTTCAGGAAAATGCGTAATAAAACGGTTCGCGGCATCTTATTCCAGTTATTTCATAGTTTTGAAATTTGTTCCGAATGAAATTCCAGCTGATCGTTTTTTAAATCATGGTCGAAGAACGGTGCATTTGATAAAAGAAAAGCAAAAACTTCAACCAAAATAAGTTATTTTAAATAAATTTGTCAGTGACGTATCCGAATCCAGTCTCAAAATTGCTATATCACGTATGCTTTTTGAGATCTTCTTACCTAAAAGTTCGTCAAAAATCGTATTTTTTATTGCATTTCAAAATCCTGGGATCAATAAAAGCCCGAAAATTGTTATACCAACTATTAGGTATTTTTCTAACTACTACTTGTAGTGAACTAAAGTAGTTCGTTCATTTCAAATGAAATGTATCTTTGTTCTAATGATTATTTAAAATTTTAAGAGAATGATTTATAATACAATAAAATATTAAAAAAACAATTGCAGTGTAAAAATTCAAGAAAAATATTTTTACTTGAACGATTTGCAACGGAATGAATCCCATCTAATGCGTTTAAGCGTATCACAAATGCTGTCGCAATGTCAACATTTACATTCATTTCATTTCCCTTTTAGCCAACAACATAGACGTATCTAGCTGCCCGGCCAGCTACTATAAAATGCGTAATAGTATTTTTGTTTTTATCTTTTGTTTCTAATTCTCACAACGCTCGTTCTCGTATCTGTATCTACTCCCAATCAGAATTTTTGTTCTTGTTTTGTTACAAATTTCTAGCACGTAAAACGACTACCAACACGAAGCGTTCGAGTGTAAATGGGGTGGTGTGGTGTATTGTGGTACGTTCTTAACTGAAGAGAGAGAGAAGAAAAATGTGTTTTTCCCACGTACCACATTCTACATGTTCTGTTGGGTTGTGTATTCTGTTCTGACTCGTTTGCTTGGCGTACTGTCGGGTTTGCTGTATCTTTCGGATGCGTACGCATGAATACAAGTAGAATTTTGTGCATCGCGTGTTAACCGCCCCAGTGGCCTAATGGATACGGCATCGGCCTCCTAAGCCGGGGATTGTGGGTTCGAGTCCCATCTGGGGTAAAATTGTAAATTTTTTTTAGAAATTTATTTTTTTTTTTGTTTAATATTTTACTTTTTTTATAAATTTTTTGCTGCGGTTTTACTACATACCTCGATTGGTCTGCTCGTTGATAAATCAAGCATTTGGTCCTCTATTCGTATGTATCCTGTTTGAATAAGTCCTGCAAATTAAGAAGTATATTTTTTAGTTGCTTTTATATTATATTTATTTAAGATATACTGTATATATTTTATTATTTTATCTTTTCATATTTTTATTCTTTTTGGAATTTTTTGTTGCTTTCCGTATAAATTTTCTTTTTACATTTTCCACATTTTATAAGAAAAATATTTAACTCCCATAACTTTAATATTACGTTATATTAAAATGTATTCTACTGCGCTTGTTTGCACAATTTTGTAATTAATGCAAAAAATTTCTCTCTGTAAAATTTATGGTAATTCCTTTTACAATTTTTATACAAAATTATTTATTATTTTCAACAGAGAACATGAATTTTATTCCGTTGAAATAAATAAAATATTTCTTCAATATATGGTATGTTGCTCGTAACAATTATAAGTTTTGCAATTTGATTTCAGAAAACGTAAAATTTCTATGAAAGCTATGAAAGATTAGAAGGACTCTTAAAAACGATATTTGTATAATTTTTTGTTTTCGTTCCGGGAAAATCTCGTAGAGCACTTTTTATTATACTGTAGGCCCATTTTGACTAAAAAACTTGTGTTTTACTTATACAATGTATAATATACATAGCTATTTTTTTTCTCACAAAGGGGATATTCAAATTCGCTTGCAAAATAGAGATTATATTCTATATATATATAATTTTTAAGGCTGTGCAACGAGCGCAGCTCGCTCGAACCAACTCGCAGTTCGAACAATTTCAACAGAAATTTCTGTTCGATTAGTACACCGAGCAAGTCGAGCGTTCGAACAGTATGTATCGTTCGAGCGCTCAATTCCAATTTGTTGCATACAACCACGGCTGGATTAACAGATTAACCAAGAGGGGCCGCTACAAGAAATATTTTTTTTTGTTAAGGAATGCAACGAAAAATACTTTGAGAAACGTTCTTTTAAAAAACCTAACATATATTTTAAGGTTGCCACCTGATTATTTTCTGAAATTTAGTTAAAACTATACTTTTTTTAGCTAAATTCAAGTTTTTAGTTTAGGAAACGCTCAGATAAACGTTTTAAAAATTACACAAAAACTTAAGGGTTGCCGCATGTTTTTTTTTTTTTTTGTAAATTTTGTTAAAATCATACTTTTGCCACTAAATTGAAATTCTTGGTGTCAGGTACGTTCAGATAACTACAGGTAATACAGATTGTAAATATAGCAAAAAAACGCAGCCCAAAATTTTTGGACCCAGGATGTCAATTTATAGAGAGAAAATGATGATCTTAGCAATTTGTTGAAAGAAAATTTGATTTTATTGAAAAAACTAGGTGGCAACCCTAAAAAAATTACTATGGGTTTTTGCGTCGAAAATATAACTTTGCAATAAAGAAACTAAACAAAGAAACGCAATTTTGCGAAAAAACGTCTGGCAACCCTAATATGGCAACCCTAAATTTTTTCTGGTTTTCAAAATTCAAAAAATTCAAAAAATACAATTCAAAAAAATTTTATCTGATCGTTTCTGAAATCAAGAATTTCAATTTAGTCACAAAAAGTGTAGTTTTAATAAATTTTCAGAAAATAACCAGGTGGCAACCCTAAAAATATTTGTTGGATTTTTTAAAAGAATGTTTCCATAAATGTATGAAATCGTTTTCCTATCCCTTTTCCATAGACAAAAGGAAACGGGTCAGTGAGGATGATAAAATATACAACAGAAACATCGTATACGAAAAAATGACTTAAGCACTGTACCTAACCAAGGGCAACAATAAGCTTAAATGCGGACCTGCACACAACTTGTATGATACAAGCAAGCAATGTGTTGGCTGTAAGGCTGCATACACAGAAGCCCATGCAACAACATGCACAAGAGCAAAAACGGCCTACTGTAATCGCAGCCTAAGGTTGTGCACCGAAGACTTGTCGCGCGATGCAACCCGAAGCACGACCGATTTCAAAGGAAATTACTGTGTGTTGTAGCTGAAGGTTTGAAGCGATCAAGTGGTTTGGTTGATTTTTCCGTACCCAGTGAGCATACATGTAGAATTTTATGCGTGTAAAAACTGAAATGTTTTTTGTTTCATTTAATTCAACAAACTTTTTTTTATTAATAAACACAACAAGTGATTTAATTTAAACAAACAAAACATAAAATAAAAAATTAATAAATAAATAAACTAAAAAACACAGAAAAAATATATTATATGCAATTTTCGTGCAAGAACGCTATTTCTTCTACATGCTCTGTCAACAAGTTAGCTCGATCAGCCTTAACGATATTGCCACACGTTGAAAAGAGGCGTTCGCTCGTAGTTTGCGTTGCAGGAATATTTAAAAATGATTTTGCCAGACGGCACAACTGAATATATGAATTGAGTTGCTGTTCGACAACACGAAGCAGTTGGCAAATATGTTGCAAGCTACGAACGTTCGAACAAACGAGTTGTTCGATCGATCGATCCTGCTTGTTTTAGGTTCGACACGCTGACGGAATACTCGAGTTGGTTCGAACAGCTCTTTGCACACCCTTAATAATTTTTGACATTAAAAATTATGTATTTCTTTTTTAGTATAGATAACATTTGGTTCCAAAAATCGATTTATTACGTTTTTCAACTACGCGGTGGGAAACATGCTTTTTTATTCAAAAGCGTGGCATCTTATGACAGAAGTTTTTGATAAGGCAAAAAATGCTTAAAATCGTCCAAAATCAATCAAAAGCGCTCGATTGGCATCTTATGAAAAAAGTTTGTATGGTAAAAAAAGCTTAGAATCGTCTAAAGAATACAGAGTGTATTGCATAAGGTTACGAAGCTTCTGGGAGGTGATAGAGGAGGCTTAGACTAACAAAAAATTACACCAAGAGGGGGGTCTAAAATGTACCCTTATGGAGTTATGGGGTTAAAACTGATTTTGTGACTTGCTTCAGGAAAACAATTTTCTTGGATCACCCTAACGTTTTAGAGAAACATTTCTATGGCGAAGTTTAAGCTAATTCTAAAAGCTTTTAGAAAATGTATATGGTTTATGAAGTTTAAAAGGATTTCGCAAAGTTCTGGAGCATTAAAGTTGATATTTTATTTTCTTCTTCCCATTTTTTGATATTGGCAGCCATTTTATTATGAAAAAGGTCCTATTAACATATCCTTTTATAATTTTTTTTTGAAATCCTCGTTGAATGTTTAATTTAATGGTGCATTTATCATACCAATTTTTTTTGATTGATGTCGGAAAAAAATACTTGATAGCATTAAGTACATTCATTATAGACCAAAATTAAAAGAAACGGATGCGGAAGCACTGACACTGCTTTCACACCCTGAAACCGACAATGATGACAGCAATGAAAGCAGCGATGATTTTGTCGATTAAGATGAAAGAAAATACTGTTTAATTTTTCTCTTTTTCTGTGATTGAAATTCTATGATGATAGCTTTCTTAATTATAAAAATTGTGTTTAATACCATAAAAAAAGCCAATTAATAAATATGGGTTTTTATGCCAAAGGCTTTTCCCTTCACAAAAAGGTTTTCGTGTTCTTTATTTCTTTCAAAAGTAGAAGGAGGGAAGGCATACGAAACACATACCAAAAGAATTTTACATATCAAATTATTATTCATCTAGTTGATGTTTTCTTATCTTATTAGTATACTATCATATTATGTGCGTGCCTCTATTTTGGATCCGCGATTTTGTTTACAAAAAATATGATATCGAACTCAAAATCAGCAACCTCAAAAAGACTCCAGCCACAATTTTTCGTGCTATAATCAATTTTAAGAAAACTGTCCGCCATTTTGTTTCCGTCATTTTGATTTTTAAAAAATCGTTTCCAGATTTACAGTCAGCAACCACAAAACACAAAAGCTGATATTTAAAAAAAAAAGCTAGCCAGAAAAGAGTTACGACCAGCTAGAATGGCATTCTAAACCACTGAGCGCCGTGCGCGAATTATATGTTTTGTCGTACCGATTACGCCAATTATATGTCTTGTTCTATCGACGAAGCCAATTATATGTTTTGTGGATAGTGCAAAAACTAAAATGCTAATTAAGAAAAAAAGCCTGAATAATATTCAAGCTATTCGAATTGACTTTTGTCCCTGAAATGCACATAACTGCAATGAAATTCAAGTGGCATACAAGGTCAATGCAAATTTTTAACATCCATACGAGCAATATACGATTTCTGTTCACTATGGCAACACTGTTGTTTTAGTTAGAACCCATCAGAAAAATTGGGTCAAGTTCAAAGAATATGGTGGTACTGAAATGCAGCAACATGTTTTTTTTTTTTTGAGTTGTGGTAAAGTTTTATTTTTGTTTATTATTTTAAATTCAGTGAAAAATAAAATGAAAAAAAAAATTCTCTGCATTTCATGATAACGACTTTGAAAATAATTCCAGCGGGTATTAACCACTGGTGAACTTTAAATTTGCCAGCAGGGAGTTACATTAAAATCCACTTTATATTGAAAAGGATTAACATTTTAAAATGAAAATATTTATTTTATGGTTTTTTGTATTGCATTGTATTTTCCCGTCATATTAAAAGCCACTTTGGCATGGTCAGAGTAAAACTGTACAAATCACAGCCTGATATGTATTACGTGATTTGGAAACTAGTCTCTTCAAAAGTGAGTATTGTGAGTCAACTTTTAGTAGAATATGGGATCAACGATTTTCTTTTCGAGAAGACGGCTTTTCAAATTTTGGCTGATGATTCAAAGAATACAATGGAAAACAATGAAAAAATTCATCATATCATTTGTTGAAGATTTCTGTTATTTAACAATATATTTTTCGTAGAATCCTAACGTTTTCTGACGGAAATTATTCGCAAATTTTCTAATATCTACATTAGAGTGGCCCAAAATTTTGCAATTCCAAACAAATTTTTGTTTTCTACACAATTTTGAACCAGTCTAATGTGCATACAGATCTGTTAATTTTAATGACGCCACCTGCACTTGTGGTTTCAACTTCATCTCTTGTTCGTCGTAGTGTTGCAACCTTAACGCGCGCAAAGCACCAACGTATAATGCATGTCAAGGATATTAATGTTATGTCTCGATTCATAAATGTCAAAACCGTCAGATGGCAGTTTGAAAATTTCTGATTAGAAGCGAGGAAGTGTGATTGCGCGCCAACGACCGACACGCTGACACCAGTCCATTGTACCTTTGGCGGGCTTATGATGAAAACGCATGAAATGCATTAGTTGAATATTTTGTTGCACGCAGAATTTCTTACTGGCTCAAATTAAATTCTCTGATTGAGTGCTACACATTTGATATTTCTAATTTGATATACAGTAGTGCTCGGCACAATAATATTCACGTTTAATTGTGGTTCGCATTATTGAGTTACTCTCTTATTGAATCTTATATTTAATGCCAATAAAAAAAAAAGATTGAAGTTTTTTCAACCGATTTATCGATACCTTTGAAAAAAAAAAAAAATAATTTTCACTACAACCAGAAATGTTTTTAAAAATAAAATTTATTTATTTTCAAATATGAGTGGTTCGAAGTGATCATTTTAATAGTGGTCCAAGCTCATTTAAGGGCAATTAATGTCATACACATTATTTGCATAATAATCGGTTATTTGACAAAAATTATTTGTTCAACTTAATATCATCAATTCTACACCATCAATTAAACATTCTGTAAAAGAAATGCCCAATTTCATTGATTTCTAACAAAATACCAGCCAATTCATATAATGACATTACTTTTGCTCTGAAATGGACTTGCACCACTTTTAAAATGAACGACACACATGTTAACACGCCCCTAGGGATCTACATTTCAAAGGGCACTGGATATTGATTCAAAAGCTATTAAAAATATAGAAAAACTAGCTTTCCCTGCACGCTTCGCAAGGCTTGTTTTTGTTTCTTTATTTGCTACAACATTTCCGAAGAAACAATATTTTTTAAGCATCTTAGTAATTGAAATTACAATATCATGTGTTAAAATATCTTCATAAATGTTTTACCTTCTGCATACCGAGATATTCTTCGTTTTGACTATGAAGCCTTGGGGTGATATTTGGGAACCTTTGGGTGTCCCAGAAAACTATCAATTAATGCTTGCTAATAGTTCTCCATAAATCTTTTACCTTAAGTATACCGAGATGTTCTTCGTTTTGACGGTGAAACCTTCGGGTGTCCCAGGAAACTATCAATTAATGCTTGCTGACAGTCCGCCATAAATGTTTAACCTTTAGTATACCGAGATATTCTTCGTTTGACTATGGGTGATCTGCGGAAACCTTCGAGTGTCCCAGGAAACTATCAATTAATGCTTGCTGATAGTTCGCCATAGACGTTTTACTTTTAGTATGCCGAGATATTCTTCGTTTTGCTTATGAAGCCTTCGGGTGTTTCAGTAAATCAATCAGTCAAAGCTTGTCGATAGTCTGCCATAGACGTTTTCCTTCTGGTATACGTAGACTATAAAACCGTCAGTTGATCTTTGGGGACCTTCGCGTGTCCCAGAAAACTATCTGTCATAGATTTTTTGCCTCTAGTATACCTTAATATTCTTCATTTTGTCTATGAAGCCTTTGAGTGACCTTCGGAAACCTTCGTCTATAGCATGAAAACCTTCCCATACTTGAGATGTCATCGAAATTTTGTGTAATCACAATCAAAGCAAAGTGCAGAGTTCAAAGCACCAAGTAAAGAATGTTCTCATTAGTCGAGAATTAATTGATTCCCCATACAAACTTCCTTCCTCTTTTTCTCCCCCCCTTTAAGAGATGATTTCTGGGATAGAAACTATCTTAAGGTCAGAGTTACTTTCGTTACAATATGTAGTGTTATAGTATTAGTATGGACTTTGACTTCAACTCATATTATGGACTGTACTAAAAAATTAAACTTAAGAATGTATTTTCCAGACCCGATTCAAATAAATACATATATTTTTATTCTGATACACTTTTTGGTGGTGAAATTTTTCGATGATTCGCTTTTTGTGAGAATGTAAAATATTTTTTATAGCATCACAAACTTCAAACCCATCACTCATCTGTGGACAGTCTTTACGTTGATAAATGAGTAACATTCGTTGCTTCGTAAGAAAACTATGCCATTTCTTGCAGCAACTACATTTTTCGTTTTGTAAGTACTATTTTTTTCAGTTTGTATGAAGGTTGTAGGTAGTAGGTTGATTTGAAACACGTTATTTATGAAGAAAATCTCATAAGAGAAATTCACGTTTTATTTCGATTTTATAGCATTTACAAATTCATATGAATTTTCAGAACCATCCTATCAAGGACATTTTTCGATAACCAACTCTTAGTAACAAAAACGTTTTTTGCACATTATCCATAAATCTTTACTCCTTCAAACTAAGTAAATCAAAATTTTTACTTGAAATTGTTTAATTTTTTTTAGGTGGAGTATAAGAAGACATAATCAAGAAAACATAATTGGTACACTTTTGGAGAAGAACTTTTTTGGGTATAATTATTTTCTAAAAACTCAGATATAAAAATTGCACAATTAAGACTGATCACGTGAAATTTCAAGCCATTTTTTCCAGGATCGTAAATTTTTCGAATAATAAAATTTCCGGATGATTAAAAATTTAAATTTTTATGAAATTTTAAAGATTTTGTTGTTTTCAAATATTTTTTCGTGGTCTAAACTGCTTTTATTAATTTTTTTTTCTTTACAAATATAATTCTTGCTATGACTTACCTTGCATTAATATCACATATTGTCCGATGCACTTACTGCTACTCTGAATAGTACCGCTAGAACCACCAACACGACCACCCGATGCATGACTCAGTCCTGTTTTTATTAAAGTTTTTGTTGTTTGTAAACGTAGCTCAAAAGTAAGCGCTTCTTCATCACTGGCTGAACGTGCGAGTGGCCAAATAAATGACTGAAAGGGAAATATTTAAAGTTAATTGACTTTTTTCCAAATAAGAGACTACACAACACTTTAAATTAAACTGTGTGAAGTTTCACACAAACTGTGTTAAAAAGGAATCACATAGTGGTTTGGAAAAAGTTTAACTCAGCTACATATATTTATGAGTGTTTCTTTGCGTTATCGACCAAGATTCGACTTGACATCTCCGATTTCTATGAAAATTGGTGAAAAGTTAGTATTTGACACACATATTACTGTGGTAAAATGACTTTCCGAAATTCCGAAAATTTTCAAGATGGCGGCCATAGGAAGTTCGATCCAGCCTTTAAATACTCCTATATTTGAAAATTTATAGCTCCTCGGCTTTTTAACCGATTTTAATGAAATTTTCAGGGTTTTTGTAGAAAATTATGAGCTTTTGAAACAAAAAATATTTACACTGAAAAAATAATTTATTTTTGGTCGAAAAATATCTTTTTTCTTTTTCAAAACCTATTTGGGGCTTGGAGCACCCTTTCTATTTTTTTTTTTTTAATATTCTTATTTAAAAGCAAATTTTATTGAAATTATTTTTCAACCCTCAAAATTGTGGTATGTTTTACGGTTATCAAGTTATGAGTTTTTGAATTTATATAATGTTGTGTTTATCACGAGTCCTTGGTGCGGGTGCGCTACCATACAGGGCTGCCACCGTCCGGATGATATTTTATCTTCAGTGAACTTTAGTGAAATTTTTCATAAAAATTTTTTGTGGAATATTTTAACCCATTATAACCAAGTTTTTGGATAAAGGGGTCAAAAAGACCCATGAAAACGGGATATAATGGGTTAAGATGTTCTAAAAATTGCTCCTTTCTTGATTTCATGTCAACTTTCTGGAGCACATTAACCCATTGTATCGCGTTTCTATGTGTTTTATTGACCCTTTTATGTGCGTGCGCTAATACAGGGCTACCACCGTCCGGACGATTTTTTTCTTTAGTGAACCTTAGTAAAATTTTCCATACAATTTTTTTTGGAATATTTTAACTCATTATAACCAAGTTTTTGGATAAAAGGGTCAAAAAGACTCTTAAAAACCGGATATAATGGGTTAATATGTTGTGAAAGGTTAACATGAAATCAAGCAAGCAACAATTTTATACAACATCTTAACCCATTAAATCCCGTTTTTACAGGTCTTTTTGACCCCTTTATCCAAAAACTTGGTTATAATAGGTTAAAATATTCCACAAAAATTTTATGAAAAATTTCGATAGGGTTCATTGAAGAAAAAATACCATCCGGATGGTGGCAGCCCTGTATGGTAGCGCACCCGCACCAACGACTCATGATAAATACAACATTATGCAACTTCAAAAACTCATAACTTAATAACCGTAAGACATACCACAGTTTTGAGTGCTAAAAAATAATTGTAATAAAATTTACTTTTAAATAAAAATATTTAAAAAAAAAATAAAAAGCCTCCAAGCCTCAAATTGGCTTTGAAGAAGAAAAAAAGATTTTTTTCGACCAAAAATAAATTTTATTTCAGTGTAATTTTTTTTTTTTTAAAAGCTCATACCTTTCTACAGAAATCCTGAAAATTTCATAAAATCGGTTAAAAGCCGAGGAGCTATAAAATTTCAAATATGGAAGTATCCAAAGGCTGGATCGCACTTCCTATGGCCGCCATCTTGAAAATTTTCGGAATTTCGGAAAATCATTTTACCACAGTAATATGTGTGTCAAATACTAACTTTTCACCAATTTTCATAGAAATCGGAGATGTCAAGTCAAATCTTGGTCGATAACGCAAAGAAACACTCTTATGTCAAATTCCACCACTAAAGTTTATTCATACAGTCTTTCATTTCAGAGTAAAATTTTACTCAGTTTCTGTGTGAACGTTTTCACACAGTACTAAGTGGCACCGTTTTTACGCAATTTTTGTTAAATTTCACACAGTTTAATTTAAATCGAAGGCTCTTTTAAAGACCTTTATGTATTAAATGTATTGTTGGTGCTTGAAAACATAATGCTAAGATGATGCATGCAAAATTACAAAAAATTCTATTTTGGAAGACGTAACAATAAAAACAGGAATGAATAGTTACGCAGCTAAGGATTTCCTAGAAATTTTAATGGGATTTCTGAATATTTCAAAATGAATATCTGAAGGCTACGCATGATAGCTACTTATTTCAAGTGCATGAAGATTTTTAATTTCCTATGTAGTTACAAAAGGAAAACACATTCAAGGAAAAGACAAATAGTAGAAGACGACAAGAATGAGGGCTTTTTAAACTGTATATTCCTTTTGTTGCTACACTTCTATGCGCCCTACGCTGTGTATTCACTAAAAGATAACATGTAATAATAATTTTGTAGTAACATTGTTATACATCCCAGAGACATACTCCAATAGAATGGCTATATGGTCCTTAGGCACACTCCAACTCACTCACTCACTTATGTACTCGTATGTGCACATTTTTTAAACAGCACACACATAGAATAAAACCTTTTTGTATGATTTTATTTTATAGTAAACCATAATAGTAATCATAATCTGGCTTTAAATTGCTTTTGCTGTTTCT
The DNA here is from genome assembly GCA_951812925.1 of Calliopum simillimum. NCBI lineage: Eukaryota > Metazoa > Arthropoda > Insecta > Diptera > Lauxaniidae > Calliopum > Calliopum simillimum. The sequence continues at coordinate 15,768,726 of OX638372.1, read as the reverse complement.
TTAACAAAATTGGTGATATAAAATACGTTTCTCACAAATTGGTTTAGCTATATGGTTTGTTTTGTAACTAAATCCAGTAAATACTTATTTTCATTTTAACAAGCTTTTATTTTGCTTTAATACTTTTATACATATGTACATACTTTGCTATAAATTTTATTGGATGGATTCGAACTATAGGGCATGACCACTCTCATACTAGCAAAAACTTCAAAACTTTATATTCTTTCATATAGCAACGTGTTATCCTGAAACTTTTTAAAATAGCTCAATTAATCTAGTAAATCAATCTTATGTAAGTAGTTTCACATAGTGGTATTAAAAGCAATGAAATGGCATTCGGGCTAGACAGGGCCTCTGAGAGCAAGAATTTGCCCATCAAGTCAGGATTATTTTAAGATATTTGTTACTTTTTGGATTAAATACAGGATGCAACATTTGTTTTTAATTTTTTTTTAAACAACTTATCATTCATATAGCAATTTCAAAAATTGCCGAAAAATATTTCTTTTAAAAGTTTATTTTGTGCAGCCTGTGTCTTATATCAAAAAAAGCGGTTTTGTATCTTAAAACCCTGATGTGATGGGGCAACTCTGAGCTCAGATTTCTATTCTACGCAAAAAAATCCTTCAGAAATGACCCTCAGCTGCCCTCCAATAATCTCAGCCCCATTATTTCCCGATCTGTGTTAGTACATGGTTCCGTTTTAATTTTGAGGGGGTGGAAAATATGACAAAATCGGCAAATATCGATAACTACGGTTTCAAAAAAATTTTCCATAATTTCCATGTTTCTTAAACGATTTTCATGTTCAGACCTATAAACGTTGAGTAAGTTTTCTGCTACTTGGCAAAAAGTACTATTTTTAGTACTCTTTTAGTAGGGGAAGGGTACCGCCAGCGGGCAGGGTCTGGGTGTGGGCACCCCCCCTAACTTTTGACAGAAAACAAATGCGGCTGTTCTGACAAATGTTAGGCGCGTATAATGACAGCATTTCTCCTTGCTTTTAAAAGTGGCTATCAAAGCCGAGTATGGGCCCCGAATAGGTCCGGGTGTGGGCACCCCTCTTTTTTTATTTAAAGCGTGTGTTTTACTAAAATATCGTCGTGGATGCCAACTTTACTAATCTTAATGGTATTCTTATGCCATTTTACGTTTTTTTAGTGGAAAGGAAAGAACCAATAGGCTCTTGAAAGATATCGTAGAAAAAAAGTTATTTTAATTAAGTGTGAGTGTTGAGGTGGCGTAACACTTTGCAAAAAATCTCAGTATTGAGTTTCCAGCCAAGTAAACCGAGGAGCAGATGGCGGACATGGATTGGTACAAAAAATATCATGCTTGGCAAAAGAGCAATGTCAACAAGGGCTAGAGATTACGTCACCTAGCTAGCTTAATTTGCAAAAAAATTTATCAGTTATCAGCCGAAGATAATCAAGTCTGGTTTCGGGGCAACATTGCTATTCGATCCAGACGTTTTCAGTGACGCTGATTTTATTTAAGCCGTTGAGCAGAATTTGTTAAATTTTTGTGAGTCAATGTCTCCGAAATAAGTTAATTTTGCTTTCTTCTGCATTTGATTGCTTTTAATTTCATATTTTCCATTTTTAGCCGATTTTCTAAGGGTGCCCACAACCGGACCTAAAATTTGTTTTTTGTCAAAAATGATCCCTTCACTATTTTTTTGATATAATTTTTCCAACTGACGAAATCAACTAACTTTCTTCACCAATATTTAGCTAAGGTCTTTAGCTTTCAATTGACACTTATATGTCAGCATAATATACATTTGGTCAAAAGTTATCAGTCGAAAACAAAACGGTGCCCACACCCGGTACCCTTCCCCTACAAGATTGCAAAAAATGTTTAGTGGCATAGTTTTTTTGATCATCCAAAATATTTTTCTTGAAAAGTAAACCAAATTACCTTTCAGTGAAGCTTGAAGGCCTATAACTTTCATAGGAAACTCGTAGACCAAAACAAAAAGCACAAATAAGCTTATTTGTTGTATTGGGAAACGGTACGTAAATAAAATTTTTTGCAATTCTACAATAAATTCCAAAAATTGAATTAAACTCCGCTAGATTGGCCTTTCTCCCACTGTGGAATGGTTTATTAATTTAATTTCATATCAAAAAGTGAAAGGGCAATGAAAACGATGGTTACAATAAATGAATTTCATTTAGAATCATTTCGCTATTCTCCAGATTTGGCACCTTGCAGATTTTTCCGAATCGAATTGAACCAAAAAAGTTGTTTTTTCTCTATTAGACCAAGAACTTATCAGCCGATGTGTTATTTAATGATTTATGGCAGCGTACTTTCTAAACCAGTCGTTAGAGTTTTAATTTTAATTAAACTTTTGATACATAAGGGCATTAAATTATAACAAATCTACAAATTGCAATAAAAATTCCATTGCACAAATTGCCAGTTTTAAGATGAGGAATATGAGGAGGAGGAGGAGGAGTAGAAAAACTTTAAGCCTGCAACACTTTGCTATCGCAAAAGGAAAACTCGGGAAAATTGTATGCGGAACTTTGCAAGTTTGCTCGTTTGCCGCCGTTGCCTCAGTGTTGTTTGTTGTTTGCAAAAGTTTAAGCGCATATTTGCGGAAAATTCTGAACCTTGGCAAATATTTACAAAGGGTTATTGGTATGGTGTAAAGTTTTATTTTAAAAAAAGATTTTCTCAAGTTTAATTATGTCATGTGAAGAGAAAAATATCAACATAAAAAGATAGCGCTTACACTCACAATATTGCTGTGTGAAATTTTACACAAACTGTGTAAAAAGAAAAATTGAAAAATTTTTTCAGCAATGTGTAAAACTACTCATTCACATCGATGACTCACACATTCCAGAGTAAACTTTTCTTAGTTTTTGCATGAAATTTTTACATATTTCTTTCATATTTCAAACAGTTTTATATAGAGTGTACTAATGAATAAACCAAAAAAAGAAAGAAAAATGTAAAAAATACTTAATAAGAACGAAAAAGGAACTTTAGCAAGTTTTCTTAAGCTTACCTGATTAACATCGATGACATTGGACCCTGTGCTTAATTCGGATGTTATATGCGAAACGCCTGTAATGATAGAAAAGGAAAAAATAAATGGTAAAAATTCTTAGTAACTTTTTAAAATCTAATAAATTCAATAATGATATTGATATTTCCCACACTTGCAAGAAGCAATCAAATTTTTTTCTACATTTTATTAAATTCATTGGAAAACCAGCAATATTTTATTGCTTTCAAAACTTAATACCTTTCATTGTATCACAAATACAGTTCAGATTTATCGCATAACAGCGTGACCATTAAATTGTCTCCCATTTGTACACTGATTGCAGATACAAATCGTATGTGTTTAGGCAAACTCACACAACCCAGTAGCCAAAAGTGGGAGTATGAAGAGTGCTCTGTCACACAGAGCAAAAATGATTGATTATTTGGGTGAGTAAACTGAAAGTGACATCAATAAAGAGCTTAACAGTTTTCAGTCGAAGGCGAAAGTCATTCTTAATAAAAATTATATTGAAATACTTTAAAAATTAAATTCTTAAGAAAACGGTACCAATGGCAACACAAAATGTTGTAAAACTCTTGATTTTTTTTATGAAATAATAGCAGGGTTCTGAGAAATGGCAACTATTATTGTAGTATATTACTTTACATTCAAGATGTATAAAAATACAACACAGTATATCCTCAAAGGAAAGAGCTGTTACGCATTGAAATTCAAGGAATGCACGGAGAAAAATCACTGTCATAATTTTTACACCACTCGGGTATTAAAAAAATTAAAGTAATTAACACTAAATTTCAAACATAAATAAACTTACGTATGAGCTATTTTATGGTTCCGTAAAGTAATACTTATAGTTAATATATAGTGAAATAATGAAATAATATTAACTATTTTTACTTTATAATTCTAGTAAAAATTATTTTATATACAAACATTGTTTAGTTGGCTCTAGGTCACTATAACTATTTTACATTATAATTCTAGTAAAAATTATTTCATATATATACGTTGCTTAACTGGCTCTAGGTCACTATAACTATTTTTACTTTATAATGCTAGTAAAAATTATTTCATATATAAACGTTGTTTAGCTGACTCAAGGTCACTATAGCTATTTTTACTTCATAATTCTAGTAAAAATTTTTTCATTTATAAACGTTGTTTAGCTGGCTCTACGTCACTATAACTATTTTTACTTTATAATTCTAGTAAAAAATATTTCATATACAAACGTTGTTTAGCTGGCTCTAGGTCACTATAACTTTTTTTTACTTTATAATTCTAGTAAAAATTATTTCATATATAAACGTTGTTTAGCTAGTTCTAGGTCATGACCTACAAAGGTCGCTAAAATAATATTATTAAAAACGATTTAATTTTTTCCACTAACTCGCTCACGGAGAAAAATAAGTGTCATAATTTTTACTCCACTCGAGTAGTAAAAAATTTAAAGTACAATAACACTGGTCTACACGATTTTCGACTAAAGCAACCAAATAGTGTCCCTAGAGTTATTTGGTGCGCTGAATTTGAATCTGCAATCAGTTTTCCTCAATAACACATAACACATTTTTTTTTTTTTCAAGAAAAATCATTAATTTATTTGAAAATGTTAAAAAATTCAAAAGTGAATGGCAGTTTTTGAACATCGTTTGTATTTTGTTGGGTCCGTTTCACCTATAAGAGTCCCGCAATAGTCTCCCAGCATGCTTTTGTCCCAAAAAATACGTAATGAGTTTTTTGTAAATTTTATTTTTTTTTTATTAATGAGTAGTATAACAAACATAAATAACCTTATATAAAGAGAACTAGACCTGATGGAGCATTTCTGGTGCCAGATTTGAATTCAGCACACCCAAATTACTTAAGAAACATCTTCCTCTACTCCAGTCAAAATTTTTTCCGAAATTTGTAGACCAGTGTAATTAACACTAAATTTCAAACATAAATTACCTTACCTTTATAACCATTTTTACTTTATAGCTCTAGTAAAAATATTTATGCTTGATAAGCAAATTTTATACCTCTTCATCATATAGGTCAGTGGTGTAGAGGTCTAACAAGTTTGCAATTGAAAGTAAAAATAATATTTTTCAATTTATAACACGGGCGGACCCCGGTTCGAATCCCAGTGCGTTCAATTAGTTTTTTTTTTTTTTAACTTTTCAGTAAGGTAAATAATAGGGTAAGGGAGGGAAATATGGACTACGTGGGTAATATGGACCACACAGTTATTTTCCACTGCGTACATAGGATTAACCGTTTTTCATGTTCAAACTTAACGCTAATACCTAAAGCTTATAATAGTGCAATTTTAGCGTTCGGTAAAGTCGCATGTTTCTGTAAAGTTGTTTTTTCTAAAAAAAAGATAAGTGATAATTTTTTTCTAGTGAGTACATTTCATTACTTCACTTTAAAGACATCGCGTTTTTAAATAAATGGTTAATTATATAAAGTCAGTGAATGTATGTATGTATGTATTCTCCTTTAACTCCTAGGAGGAGCATAGGGCCAATATGAAATCCCTCCATTTTTCACGATCCCTTGCGATGACTTTGATCTCTTGCCACGATTTTCCCGATTCTTGGATTTCCTTTTCCAACGACCTTTTCCAGTTGGTTTTGGGTCTACCACGTCCTCTACTGCCTTGTGGATTCCACTCAAGGGCCTGACGGCAAACTTCGCTGTGTGGTTTCCGGAGAGTGTGACCAATCCATCCCCATTTGCGCAGCTTGATCTCGTTTGCTATAGCCTTCTGTTTGCATTTTTGATGTAGCTCGGCATTTGATATAGTGCGAGGCCACCAAACCTTTAGTATTCGCCTTAAGCATTTGTTGACGAATACTTGCAGCTTGTTCGTTAGTTGTTCAGTAACAAGCCACGTTTCGCACCCATATAACAAAACCGATTTCACATTCGAATCAAAAATGCGCACTCTCGTTTTGGTGGATATAACGGCTGAAGACCATATTTTGTTCAGTTGAGCAAACGCGCCTTTTGCTTTTGCTATTCTTGAGTTGATATCCTCTTTTGCTCCATCCACCAAGTCAGTGAATACTATTTATTATTTATGAGCACAAATAAGTTCATTAACCGCAAGACTTTTTGATAAAAAACCACTTATTTCACCAACATGTGCTGTGGGTAATATGGACCACCAAAGAAAAAAGCCTCAAAAACAAATATATTTATCATCTTTTTCAGATGGGGAATCTAGCTGCAGATTTCATGACGATTCTGATGGTCATTATTTGTAATTCGATAACTACAAAGGAAAAAAAGATGAAAAATGCATTTAATGTAATACCCTTTACTCAGAAAATCGCCGTGGCGAATTTTGGGTTGAATGTGTAATCTTACGTTTTTGGAGTCATGAAAAATGTGCCGGATGTGGAAGTGACATTTTTATATGCAACTTCTGTACCAAATAAACATGTGGGGCAATATGAACCATATAGTCCATATAACACTACACTTTTTTTTATCTTCATTTTGATTATTTTCAGTTTTTTAATTTTTTTTCTTTATCCTGATGAGATATTTATCTAAAAGTGTATCAGAATAACGGTAAATTGTTTCCTTTAACGAATGGCATTAAATTAATTGTTTTATTTTATGTTTTTTGAGTTTTATTTAAAAAAGAAAGATTGGTGGTCCGTATTTCCCTCCCTTACCCTATTACTTAAATTATTTTAAAAAAAATTACTGTAAGGTTATTTGAAAATTCTGAATTTACTAAAACAGTAAGGTAAAATTTATTTTATTGGGAAGTTGTCTTGAAATTATAGTAAAATTTCCTGAAAGTTAAGATGTACGAACTATTTTTTTATCTCCATGTGAGACGACCTATACTTAGCAAATCTTCTGCATGACAAGTCTTGAACAATTCCCTACTGGAATAGTATGCACGTACACATTGATACTGTTTACCACATTCAAATTTATACATATGTATATAATAGTACAGTTTGAACATACTCGTACGAGTATACTACCTTATGCAGTATTTATTTTATTCTATTTGCCTTTTGGGTACGTGCCAGTTAAAAGTTATCAAAATTTTACAAATGTGTTTGAAATATGTAGGTGTTGACCATTTTCATCGGATATTGATTGTTTGTGTTATGGTATAAATTACGGTTTACGCTTGAACTATTTTTAACCAGTTTCATTTATTTATTTTAACTAGAATGTTATAAAACACAAACATTTCAGCATTACAATATACATATTTGTATATGAATATAAAATATCGCAAAATATATGTAAGTAAATCATTCTTTCGTAAAATAACTTAAATTTTAATTTTTGCAACAAAAATACTTCACTTTTTTGGGAGTAAAAAAAAACCAAAAAATTGGAAAATTTTTCGGCTCTGTCAACAAATTTTTCTCAATTTTTGAAAAAAGTCCAACTATTGTTAAATTATTCTTTAACTTAAAACTTAAGAAAAAATACGTTCTACAAAAGTTTGCTTCAAGTATCTCCATCATTTATCTTAAGTGTTCTAAAATTTTTGGTTATCATCATCAAGCACTGTTTGTGCAAAAATCATCATTACAAAAAAAAAAAAAAAAAAAAAAAAACAACTGAAACAATACAGATAACTAAAAAAAATTAAAAGTGAAGTTCTCAAAATTATATTGGGGGTTGTTATCGTGAATAAATATTCCCGGGGAATTTTCACAGATTGCCGTGCATTCCCTATTGTAGTTTAAGAAAATTCCCCGGGAATCTTGATTCACGATAACCCGCATATTTTTCGCCTGCATAACCAGTTTCCATCAGCTGTGAAATGTTGAAATGAAAAGAAAATGGGTGGCGCTTTCATTTTAAATTTAGAAAATGTCTTTTACGTCTACGAATAATGACAACTATAAGGACATTTAAAGTAGTTTCTGAAACGCTACTTCACTGCCACTTTAACCACCCACTCATTGCAAATGTGTCCTAAACATTCCATCATGTTCCAATCCATGATGTACGCCATCAACATTAGGAGAGGAAATTCGCTCGAAACAGTTTTTCCTCATCAGTGGTTGTGGCAACAATTTCAACTTTGCTGAACTTTACGTCAAAAAAAAAAAGAATCATAAAAGAATACGTGAAAAGTGCAAAAGAATTTTGCCAGAGGGCAGCACTACGAAACACTTCGCATAGAAAGAAAGAGACACATGTACTATAAGCAAAAGCAAATGTACACACCGAGCTTCAAGCATCGATAGGTATAAAAAAAGTGTCGACAAAAACCAAAGACAGGGATTTGTTCGTACGAGCCCACAGTTTCAGAATCCGTTGGAATTAAAATCCTAGCTGCTCATTTTTTTGAGTTATCGCAAAATGAGTTTTTGTGCTTTTTTTAACGAATATAAGCGTATTTAGTAGGGTGGGTCGATTTGAAAACTGATCTCGGCTACCCCCTATGTGAAAGTTCATTCAATTCTATTAATATGTGCCCAAGGAACTATACCTCTGCGCTCAATTTTAGTTCGGCGCATTTTTGATCGAAAATTTTGCCTTTTATTAAAATTTTTTTTATTTTCATACTAAATTTTAAAAATTTTTATAAAGACAAAAGTAATGTCATCATATGATTTGGCTGGTATTCTGTCAGTAATCAATTAAATTGGGTTCTGTAGACATAAAAAGTTCACTTGATGGTGTGGAATTGATGCTATACATTTAAAAAAGTGATATGGGTCAAATAGCCGATTATTATGATCGACTTTCAAAATAAACGATTCATATTTTTGGATAAATTTTTTTGAACAAAACACCAACCTAGGCTGAAAGGTCATTCAATTCTATGAATAATTGCCCAAGGAACCATACCTCTTCGTTCAACTTTAGTGCGGCGCATTTTTGATTGAAAATTTTACCTTGCGTTTAATATTTATTTTTATGCTTAATTTTCAAAATTCCTATAGAGACAAAAGTATTATCATATGTTTTAGCTGGTATTCTATCAGTAATCAATAAAATTGGGTTCTGTTTTTACAAAAAGTTTACTTGATAGCGTGGAATTGATTATATTTATTCTAAAAAATAATATCGGTCACATAACCGATTTATTATAAACAATTCATATTTTTACATGGATTTTTTCAATCGAAACACCAACCCAAGTGTTTCTGGATGCTAGGATGCCGAATCTGACATTCTTTTTTTTTCCAGGGCAACATCTAGTGGCAGTTTTAGGAAATAAATTAGCCGCTTTTTTTAATTTTACAGAACAATATACCAAAAATCTATGTAAAAATATGAATCGTTTATAATAAATATATATAATTTGACCGATATAATTTTTTGGAATAATTATAATCAATTTCATGCTATCAAGTAAAGTGCATAAAGCATAAAAATAAATATTGAACACAAGGTAAAATTTTCAATCGAAAATGCGCCGAACTAAAGTTGAACGTAGAGGTATGGTTCCTTGAGCAAATATTCATAGAATTGAATGAACTTTCAGCCTAGGTTGGTGTTTTGTTTGAAAAATTTCATCCAAAAATATGAATCGTTTATTTTGAAAGTCGGTCATAATAATCGGCTATTTGACCCATATCACTTTTTTAAATATATAGCATCAATTCCACACCATCAAGCAAACTTTTTATGTGTACAGAACTCAATTTAATTGATTACTGACAGAATACCAGCCAAATCATATAATGACATTACTTTTGTCTTTATAAAAATTTTTAAAATTTAGTATGAAAATAAAAAAATATTAATAAAAGGTAAAATTTTCGATCAAAAATGCACTGAACTAAAATTGAACGCAGAGGTATAGTTCCTTGGGCACATATTCATAGAATCAAATGAACTTTCACATAGGGGGGTAGCCGAGATCAGTTTTCAAATCGACCCACCCTACTAAATACGCTTATATTCGTTAAAAAAATCACAAAAACTCATTTTGCGATAACTCAAAAAAATGAGCAGCTAGGATTTTAATTCCAACGGATTCTGAAACTGTGGGCTCGTACGAACAAATCCCTGTCTTTGGTTTTTGTCGACACTTTTTTTATACCTATCGATGCTTGAAGCTCGGTGTGTGTAATAGGAAAATGTTGAGGAAATACTTTGATGAGTAGGAAATAATCCAAAACGCATCTGCTTCGTTTTCCAGCGCTGGATTTATTTTCACATATGAACGAGCAAAGGCTTATTACATATCGCACAGTAGGAAATAATCGCAAAAATCACAAGTTTTTATCGACAAAGTAGTTACATACATTAGTGTAGTTATTGCTGTTACGGCTCAAGCTTTTTTATTTTAAAATAGTTGGGTTTTACAGCTTTATGTTCACCCCATAGGAAATTCACATTAACAACGCCACTGCAATACAAATAAATAGTTACATTCCAACAACACTTTTCATAGCAATTCCAGTGAATCCTTTGTCATTCAAAATAATCCAGCGGGAAAAAACAGTTGCAAATGATGTATTGGAAATTATTTCTTTATCAGAGAACTCCTTGTAGTTACAAATCTCTTTGGAAGGTAATAGAGGAGGCTTAGACTAACAAAACTGTATATGGGAGGGTCTAATATATGAAGTTTTGTGGTTCAAATTGATTTTCAGACTTGTTTCTACCGTTTATGAGAAAATTTAATTAATTGTATGAGCTTCCTGAGAATGAATTTGGCTTATAGGGTTTGAAAGCAATTTGCACAGTTCTGGCCCCTTTAAAGTAGATATTTTAAATTTTTTGAGGCCAGCAAAAATACTTTTATGTAACATCACATGCGTTGCACTGCATATGATGCGTAGATTTTAACTCATTTTAAGTGCTTTTTGGCCATAAATCAGTTTTTCGATACTTATATAATTTTGTCCATTGTATGGGGGCTAGTGATGAGCAAAATTAGTCTTGGTGCTGAGTCTTGGTCTTGGAATTTTTCGAGACCAAGATCAACCCAAGACGCTGATATCTTTTCAAGTCTTGGTAATTTATAGTTAATAAGTGTTTTACGCCCCTTTTGAGGATAAAATCATCACTCAATTTGAAATTTGTTACCTTAAAAACCCAACCGCTTTGGAAAAATAAGGTTTCGAAATTTTGAATGCTCAATGAGGGGATTCCTGAAAACGTGTAAAATCCTCGAAAACCTCGTAAACTCGTAAAAGTTGTCAAAATCTATACAAAATTTGACAGTTTTACGAGTTTACGAGCTTTTCGAGGCTTTTACACGTTTTCAGGAATCGCCTTAATAATCTTTAGAATTTTTTCAAATCCAAAACCAAGACCAAGACCCAATCAAGCTCATGGCGTAGCTGCTATAGGACACTTACTTTCCGAGTTATGATCTTTGTAGAAAAGGTACTTCAGTCCCTGTTAGTGATGAGCTTTGGAGGTATTTTCCAAATTCTGTGGATGCAGTTCGATTCAGCGTCGAAAAGTTAATAAGACTGCATATAAGAAGTATCGTGTACAGACAACTTTTATTTTTGACTGCCTGTGATGTCGATCGCTGTTTTTTAAAAAAAAAGAAAAAAAGAATGGATTCATTTATCAGGTACCAGCACGCCTTCTTTTTTAAATTTAGTTAACTGAAAGCGGTTTCAACGCATTTGATAAAAAGCTGTGAGCAATTATACCTAATTTGGAAATTTTGTACTTTTTTATTTACAATCTGTTCGAAAAACAATAGGCGAATTTCGAAAAATGGCAAAGAAAAAAGTTGTTCAGAATAGTCCCAGGAATCTTACAATTTTCGGTGCTCTTCTGATGTGTACCCTCCCTATATATTTGTAACGTCTGGGAGATACGACATTTTAACTATTTTGCTTGCATGGGAGGTGCCACGCCCATTAGCGATATATCGCCCTCATTAAAATTATTATACCCTACACCCAGGGTATATTCACTTTGTCCTTCCGTTTGTAACGCAGAGAAGGAGGCGTGGCAGGTATAGAAAAGTATATATATTCTTGATCAGCGTCACCTCCTGAGTCGATATAGCCATGTCCGTCTGTCTGGCTGGCTGGCTGGGTGGCTGGCTGGCTGGCTGGCTGGGTGGCTGGCTGTGTGTTGAAATACACTTTTTGGGAAAACTGAGCAAGATAATTCAATGAAATTTGGTACACTGCCTCCGTCGTCAAAGTTAGCTCGGGGGATTGAAAATGAGCAAAATCGGTCAACGGACACGCCTACCGCCCATACAAAAATAATGTTCAAAATGCAATTTTAGGAGTATTTTTCACGACAATGCAACCACAATACATATAAGTACTACGAATTGTAAGCGCAAGCTCTAATAAAAATTTGAGCGAATTCGGACAAGAGGGCGTGGCACCTCCCATATAAGCAAAAGCTTCAAAACGCTATACTGAAAGAGTTTTTTGAGATAATCCAACTAAATTTCACTCTGACAATAAAAACTATAAATGCAAGCTCTGAACAAAAACTGGGTGTACTCGGACAGGAGGGCGTGGCACCTCCCATATAAGCAAACTTTTCAAAATACTGCAGTGTAGGGTATTTATTTTTTGGCCAGGCCAAAATTTACACCCTTACTAGTTTTATTGTTGCTCTTATAAAATCATATTAATGATTTGTAGGTGGTGCCACGCCTTTTTACACTTCTACTTAAATTATTAACATATTTCATATTGATTCTTATCTCTAGGATAATTAACTTCCAATTTTTAACAAGATTTATGAAACCATTTTCGAGAAAATATGGGCTTTATTTAATTTTTCACAGAGCCGCTTATTTTATGTATGAAAATTGTACAAGCAATAACTGCTCTTTGCTTTGAAATTTTCCTAGTGGGTCAACAGCAACTGTTTTGCGTGTGTGTGAGCGTTTTTTGCGCCCAAAGCCATTGCTAACGTGTGCATGCCTTTGATATTAACGCGCGCCTCTTTGTATTCGGATGTGTTGGAATTTTTGTATAAAAACAATGAAATTCTTGACAGTTCAGTTTGTATGACTCCTTTACCTGCTACCATTTTCGTTTTCCTCTCTCCCATTCCGCCCAACTCGTAAATAAGTCATAAAATCACATGTCAGCCTGGTAGAAAAGAAAAAGTAGGTGTGCCATAAAAAGTTACTGTATGACATAAAGTTTTATTCACCCATTTGAGATGACAGCGCGCTTGAGCATAAGCCCAACCAAGGGAATGTTCATAAAATATCTCTTATGACTTTATGAGATAGCTTATGGTGCAACATGAACTTTTTATGATTGAAAAATAATATTTATATTTACATTAATTATAGTAAACTGTGCCATCCCATATTAGATTTCATTCCTTATTTTTTTTTTTTTAATTTATTAGGTATTAAAAGGAGCATTTTTAACAATATCCTTTTTGGATTTGATTTTGATTTAATTGCATACCATTCCACTGCTTTTTTAAACAGGGTTGCACGCGTCTATCAAATAAATCAAAACAGAATAATGATTATTTTAAGAGTAAGACCTTTTACCATATCCAAAACCAATGTTTTGCATGTTGTGTATCAATATATATCTTATTTTACTTAGCTTACCTCTGAACTCCACACGTCCTATTAGATTGGACCTGGACTTTGGCAGTCGAAATTGTATTATTTTTACTGTCAGCGACATTTTATTGTTTTGGATTTATATCAGCTGTGATTTTATGAAAATCGTTAATTCGTTGGGTGGTATGCACATATTTTTGCTTAATATCATTTTTTGTGAATCTGAAAATAAATGAAAAATATAAATTTTTTATTTTTACACTTAGTTTTTAAAAGAAATAGTTCGGGTTCCATTTTTGTTCTTAAATTGTTATTCCCATTTTGTTTAGCCATTGCAAAATGAGACTTTTTTGCGGTAGTGGAATTTTCTAAGTAGAACAAAGGCCTTCGCCATATTCGATCTAGTTTTGATTATTTAAAAAAAAAAATCGGTTTTTTTACTGAAGGTCGTTTTTAAGTCTGCAGAATAGGAAGTAATATTTTTTTCTTCTACCTTTCGAATTATAGTCGAATAACCGAGCCAGATGCAAATAAAATCTCAATTATAGAGCCAATCAAGTACCAAACTTTTATAAATTTCCTTACCAAGCAAGAAAAATCAGTTCAAACCATACTGGAAGAGATTTCATCCGTTTACGGGGACTATTGTCCGAGTAAAAATATGGTTAACAGATGGCATAACCTTTATTAGAAAGGCAGAGACTCACTTGAAGAATGGCAGATCGAGGTGACCGCTCCGGAAATCATTCAAAAAGTTCAGAAGTTAATATTGGAAGATGCCAGCCTTAAGAATACACAGTTTGCAGAATTGGTTAGAGTATAAGATGCAATCATTATTGAAATTCTTCACGATAAAATACACACGAAGCTTCAAAAAACTTAACAGCGATGGAGTTTTGGCTTAAATTGTTACTAGGAACGAAACTTAGGTCCAAAAAGGCATCTATGCAGGGGCACAAAAAAGGCACATCACCATCTAAAAATTTAAAGGTTTCACAGTCATCTGGGATAATCATGGTGACTGTCTTTTGGGACTCATAACGTATCCTGTTGATCGATTACAAAGATAACAACGTCTTTATATTTTATGGACTAATTTTAAATAGTCTAATTTAACAACATGTTCTACGTCAAGGGCGATATGGCCACTTTATGACGCAAATAGAACACGAAAAATTATCTCATTAGACAGGCAAGCCCTCAGAACCTTAATTGGTGTCATTACAAGGCACTAATTTGTAGGTAGGCACGCGTCAAGGTAGGAGCTTAGACGTAGGTGATCTTTGTAGAAGCTGTAAAAATCCTGATGTCGAAGAGTTCATTTTTCATTTCCTTTGTGAATGCCCAGCCTTGGCTAACCGACGTTACAAGGTGTTCGAAAGTCATTTTTTTCGACTCTCTTGCAGATATCGCTCAGAAGACTCCCAAATCCATTTTGGAGTTTATAAAAATTTCTAAATGGTTCATATAGGTTGACAACGAAGTTATATATCGGGTATACAACGGGCCCAATCGCGGCCTAAGTTATGATAGCAACTGCTATTTCCCGCGCTAACCTAACCTAACCTAACCTAACCTAACCTAACCTAACCTAACCTAACCTAACCTAACCTAACCTAACCTAACCTAACCTAACTTAACCTAACCTAACCTAACCTAACCTAGCCTAGCCTAACCTAACCTAACCTAACCTAACTTAACCTAACCTAACCTAATCTAACCTAACCTAACCAAACCTAACCTAACCTAACCTAACCTAACCTAACCTAACCTAACCTAACCTAACTTAACCTAACCTAACCTAACCTAACCTAACCTAACCTAACCTAACCTAACCTAACCTAACCTAATCTAACCTATAACCTGAGAATACTACGCTTCAATCTAAGAGCGGTTCAACGAAGCCTCCACAGAAATAAGAAGGGGAAAATTGACCAAATGTATTCTTCTTCTGCAGGAGAACGCGCATGTTCATAAGAGCCATGTGGCAATAGTCGCCCTACAGAAGGTGGGCTTCGAAATTTTGGCTCACCCACGTTACAGTCCTGATCCGACGATTATTACCTATTTCCAAACTTGAAAAAATAACTGCGGGAAAAAATTGTAAAGTAATGAATAAGTGGGTGAGGCACTTATCTGAATACGCCCACTTTTTGAGCCCAGTTTATGGTATTTATGTTCCGCACCTACCGACCAAATTTTATTAAAATGGCTTATATAAGAAGCTTGCGAGAAATCGGTCGAAAAATATGACCAGATATTTTAAGTCTAGCATGGGAGAACGAGTAATTTCGTACATCAGATGTACCGAAGGCGCACTTAGAAAGGAATGATTTCAGTCTATTTTTAGAAAAATATTTCCACACAAAACAAAATGGAAAAAAAAAAAAAAAAATTCGGACACCGTAGTTTGAATCGAGAAATTATTTTTGACAGTTTCCCTTTACTGATTCTATTCAGTCGTTTTTTTACAAAAAATTAATCCAATAGATATCGAGGAGCATCCTGAATTTTCTAAAAAATTATGCAGAATATAATCTCTCATAGCTCCCCGATCGATATTAATTTTTCAGATTTTTTTCTTCTTTATCTAAGCGTCAATCTCAATCAATATCCTCTACGTCTAAAGTCGAACATAAAAAAGGTCGAGATCTGTCAGTGCCAAAATCTGTCATCATGTAAGGCGGTGAAAGTCTTTTATATTCGAAGTTGAATCCAGTTACATTTTAAGTCATCGCAGACTAAGCCGATCAGTGGGTACAAGGAATACACAATAAAGTCAAGAAAACGGTTTCAAAAATGAAAAATAACAAATTTCTTTAAAGCAGAAAAAGTGATTCATTCCAAAATATTTCTGGCATCATTGAAAACTGTACAGATGGAACAGATTTTAAACAATTTCCGTATTTACTTTAAAATCCATGATTTTGTAACATTTCGCCCTAAAAGTATGCAATTTTTTTTCAAATGTTTCTGGAAATCGAACGAAAACTGTGTAAATGCCGTTCCGTTATATAGAGTGACAACACTGCGGAGCGGCCTGAACATTTGTGTGCCACTAATGTGTGTTAATGCCAAGAATCAAATAAAAGTCATATTAATAGATTCTTCACAATGAATTATTGCACCATCTCAATGACCCACTGAACTTAACACCTGAATGATGATGATTCCATTCATTATTCCATTGTCCAAGTACGAATATTGTTTTCGCACTCACTGACAGTCCATGCATAAATGAAATCAAAGTCATTTTGAAACTTCCATTCAAATTCAAATCAAAACCCTACACTCACAATGATATGCCATTACGTTTTCAATCACCACTGCAATCCACATGAATAAAAGATGAAAACACACAGAACACAGGACTCTGGACGAACTTGAAAACAAATACATACGTAGGTAAAAGGAGAAAAGTGTGGTGAAATAAAATCACGAGAATGAAAATGTGCAAATTGCAAACAGCATATAAAATGTGAGGCAAAACACATCACTTCGATACGGATAATGGGACGATGGTGTGATAGAGATAAAGCAAATCACAAATGCAATATACCACATGTACGTATGCAACCTTGTAAGGATGAAATTCATAGAGAATGCTATGGGATTCATCCAAAATTAGCTTTTTTTTGCAGCTGAGTCCAAATTGTGAATTGCATACCTCACACAACATAAACTGCGGCACATTCTACTGCTTTAGTATCGTGTAGGCTTATTCTATAATATAAACCTGCACTTTAGGGTGGATGTGATTTTTTAAATTAATCAGCTCAAATAGCTTTTAAACTAAAATAACACGATTGTGCATTCTAATGAGTTAAAATATTTGGCAAGGATTCTAAAACTCTTGTTAATTTAAAACAAGTGCCACTCTTACAATGACATATGTGCGTGTATTTTGTAATGTACATACTCATGTCTGTGTAATTCAACCAAGTGTAGCTTTAAATAGAAGGGTTTCCTTTTGAAATGAAACATTTTGTTGGATTTGTGCCTGGATTTCATTTGTGTGCATAACATATGACCCTTATAGGAAATTATATATAAAGTGACAAAGAAGAGGAGAAAAATTAACGCCCTAGTTGGAAAGTTTTAGCCGTAATAAAAACTTATTCTTAACCCTTTCAGAACCGTAAGGAATTGGGAGCTTATGAAACCATGTTAGCTATTGGGCGTCCAGAAAACATATTTTAAAATAAAAATTCAAAAAATTTTAACGGTTTTTCTGGGACATATGTGTCCCTATGGTCGTTAAGGGAGACTTTTTCCCCATACATTTTTATATGGGGAAAATATGCCCTTATGTGATAACTCGGAAAGTAAGGATCCAATTGAAAAAATTTAAAGCTTAGGTTTGATAAGTAAGATTAGGGCTATTTGATGCCATCAAAAGAATTAAAATAAATCATCTCCTGGAACTACACCGCAAGATTGAAAACAGCGCTTTCTCAGCTTCAAGCACGGATATCTTGAAATCGTGAAGTATATGAGCAATTCTGGCCTCGGATTCAAATTCAGTGTCAAAAAGTACGTTACAGTACATATGTTTTATTTTTTGAATTTTGTGGTCAATAAGGAAAAATAATAAAAACATTGATAGTCTACTAACAGGTTCATTAAATTTTTTTATTTTGATTGCCTGTGAAATTGGTAAAATTGTAGTACAAAAGTGAGTTGAAAAGTTACCCTTTACGACCATAGGGACACCGGTGTCCCATTTTGAATTTTATGATTTATCAATATACTAAACTTAAATAATGGTCCAATTAATGTATAAAACAACAATTTATTTACATGTCAACAATTATTTCACACTATAATATGATTAAAAACAATAAAACACCTATAAATTCTGCTGTAAAGAATAGCAATAGTTCACCACACAAACTGTCACATTAGAATGATCATACAAAAATAACGGTGCTTCTGATGGTGTTGCCAGATTTGATAGGAATGAAGGAAGCGTTTAGGAATTGATAAATGTCAAAATTACATATATCGGTTTCTTGCTTATTTAAATATAATTTATTTTTGTCTTGGGACATATATGTCCCTATGGTCCTGAAAGGGTGAACGTCTTCTTGTCATTTTTTTTAAAAAAAAAAAAAAAAAAAAACTAGAAAGGACTAAACGTTGAAAAGAACATAAGACTGCATATAAGAAATAACTAGTAAGGGTGTAACCTTTGGTCTGGCCAAACATTAAATACCATACACTGCAGTATTTTAGAAGTTTTGTTTGCACAGGAGGTGCCATGACATCTAGTCCGAGTTCACCCAGTATTTGCTCAAAGCTTGCATTTATAGTTCTTGGTGTCTGAGTGAAATTTGGTTGGATTATGTCAAAAAACGTTTTCTGTATAGCATTTTGAAGCTTTTGCTTATATGGAAGGCGCCACGCCCTCTTGTTCGAGATCGTCTAGTTTTTGCTCAGAGCGTGCATTTATAGTTTTTAGTATTTGAGTGAAATTTAGTTGGATTATCTCAAAAAACTTTTTCAGTACAGCATTTTGATACTTTTGCTTATATGGGAGGTGCCATGCCCTCTTGTCCGAGTTCACCTAGATTTTGTTCGGAGTTTCCGCTTACAATTCGTATTATTTATGTGTATTTTGGTTGCATTGTCGTGAAAAATACTCTTAAAGTTGCATTTTGAATATATTTTTTGTTAGGGCGGTAGGCGTGTCCGTTGACCGATTTCGCTCATTTTCAATCCCACGAGCTAACTTTGACGACAAAGGCAGTGCACCGAATTTCATTGAATTATTTCACTCAGTTGTCCCAAAAAAAAAATGTATTTCCACGCACACCCAGCCAGCCAGACGAACATGGCTTTAACGACTCAGGAGGTGACACTGATCAAGAATATATACTTTTTCATATCTGCCACACCTCCTTCTCTGCGATACTAACGTCAGGGTGCCTGTATCAATGCCTTATAATAGAGAAGAAAGTGTACAGAATCGAGAAAGTGCCACGCCCACTTTTAAGCAATTGAAAAATTTGATACAATATTACTCAAAAACAGCTGCAACAATTTAGCTGATATCAACCCTGGAAAAAAGGATTAATTTGCGATATGTCGTTTTATTGGAAAAAGTTGTTGAAGGGCGTGGCACCGCCCACAAAAATTTAGTACGTTATTAAAAGAGAAAGATTCCTCTAGATTCCTAAAATTAACTGTAGGGAGTCTACTGACTATAGGATACCTCTCACTTAAAAGTGGGCGAAATATCGCCAGTAGGCGTGGTACCTTCCATAGGAGTAATGTACGTTTAATCTACGTTTATATGCCGCAAATGGCATAATATATACTCGGTTTCGGATCAAAGTACTTTAAGACATTATATTCCGTAAGCATTATAAATTATTTCAATAAAATTTGGTAGATAGGTGCCGAACAAAAATACATTGCATATATCAAAAAATGTCCTTTTTCCCATGGAATATCACAAATAATGGAAATACTTTGAAAATATTGAATAAAAGACTTGCGTCTTATCATTTGGGGATATAGTAAGTGTTCACGATTTTCACTTATACCACACCTTGCAATTTTTCAGTGATGACTTCTATTACAACAGGGCTGTTTTTCACATAGATGATTTTTTTCGTTTGGTCTGTTTACATCAGCTCTTAACTCATGTGGGGATTTGTGAGTATTTCACTGGTACATTTTGTTTCGTCATACACAGCATTTTTTTTTTTGTTGTTGTCCTTTTTGTACAAATATCTTGTGAGTGGTACTAGCAGGACAACACAATTTTTTCACAGGCTTACTTTAATATGTCGTCCTCGACCTTGATGTATCATACATTTGTTTTTTCTTCCTGTTCTGTTTTGTTCTCTTCTTTCTTACCTTATTCAATTTACTTCTTTCTTTTTCTAGAGTAAAATTTAATATTGCGGTAAAGTAGTTGCGAGTATTGTTTTCCTACTTTTTTGTATATGTTCTAATGTTTATATTAAATTAGGTCTAATATGTATGTATTTTTCTACATAATTTTTTGTTTTGTCTTCCTTTTTTGAACAATAACAACAAAAAAAAAAAAAAAAAAATAAAAATGAATTATCATGATTTCCCAAAGGTCATAGCTTTGTTTTCAAAGGGAAACAAATAATTTAGGTTTAACAGGAAAAAAATAATTTACTTGACCTGTTGTTGATGATGATGATGATAAAGTTTACTGTTTTAATTCAATTTTTGTCCTTAGTTTATGATTCGTAATCAAAACATGACTAGGCATAACTGGTTCAGCGTGAATTAGTTTGAAATTCTATATATTTTATGGATATTTATAGCAAAAGCGAAATTTTTTGTTTTCGGAAATTAAATAGTAACGATAAATGAAAGCAAGGAAATTCATGAACGAATGTTAAAATTGTATAAGGACTCTTCGCCTTCAATTAGTACAGTAGAAAGATGGGTTGCTGAATTTAAACGTGGTTGAACAAACTTTGAAGACGATCCACGTCAAGGACGTCCAAAAACAGCAACCACACCAGAAATCTTAGAAAAAATACAGAATATCGTATTGAAAAATCATCGAGTAACTAAAAGAGATTTAGTAAAAGCCCTAGGGGTTTCAGAAAGCTGTGTGTACAATGAAACAAAAACACATTCGAACGCGACTTTTTCAGCAACATTTAGAGCGTTTTCGAAAATATAAATTAGATTTTGTGCGTCAATTTAACACTATGGATAGGACTTGAGTCTATCACCATGATCCTGAATCAAAACAAGAGGCTAAAGAGTGGTGTGAACCCGGTTTTTCGGCTCCGAAACGAATTCGTGTCCAGATATCGGCCAAGAAGGTGTTAGCATCAGTTTTTTGGAACACGAAAGGAATTTTGTTTAAGGATTACTTGCAAACTGGTAAAACAATAAATTTTGAATATTATTGTAACCGTTTAGACCAGCTGAAGGAAAAAATTCATGAAAAAAGACCCGGTTTGCATATGAAAAAGAGATGTCACAAGAGCATTTTGACAATGGCTAAAATCCATGAATTAAAGTTCGAAGTGTTGGAGCATTCATTGTATTCACCAGACCTAAAAAAATTCATACGTGGAAAACGTTTTTCATCAAATGATGAGGTCATAACAGCTGTGGAAGTGTATTTTGACGGCCTTCCAGGGATGGAATTCATAAATTGGAATCTCGCTGGAACAAGTGCATTTATGTTCAAGACTATCTCTATATATAAAAATGAAATGGTGTCCGTATGTAGCTTATGGACGCGGAAACTACACGGCCGATTTACATAATTTTTTTTTTAATTGTTTGTTATGGTCTGTAGAAGGTTCGTAAGGGGGTGAGATGCCGCTGAAAGGGACGGTGGTTGCATCCCCCATATGAAAAAAAAACGCACAAAATTCTATAACAGTTTTCTTACACCAGCTATCATTATGAAGCTTGGTACGTGGATGTTTATTGAGTCTACTATTCAGCATGTGAAGCTTAAGTGGGATTGAACGAAAGGGATTTGCACGCCCCGTACTGTAAAAATACTCAAAATGCTATATTTCTACGCCTATAATAGCTATCATTCTAAAAAATGGTACATAAGTGAATATATATTCTATTCTACTTGAAAAACCATAAGGGTTGGAAGAGAAGGACGACGGAGATGGATGGGATTTGGAACATCGGCATCGGGAACGAGCGAACAAAGTCGCTGCCGGGCCAGCTAGTACTAAATAATAAAGTGTATTTCAAACCATAAAATTGTGTTTTTCTTATCGAACCGCAAAACTTATTGAACAACCTAGTACATATAACAATTTGAAGAGCTTAAATTTTAAGATTGAATTTTTTCCATACTTATTTAGGCATATTTTTCGGTTTTCTGACCAAAATAGATGATGCTTATTTCCGCCAAAACAAAACTCTTGGTGCGGAGGCAACGAAATTCTGAGCCACTTTAATTTTTTACATTCAAATCAGAACCAGTCTACTATACTTTTCGTGTTTGTTGCAATCAATGTTGCATGTTGCACTTGTATGCATTCAACTGTTACTGAATTTGTAAAACATTTTTTAACATTCTAACGTAGCCAACAATGATGGCATTTACCAGATTGTTACAATTATTTATGTACAAGTCAAAACCAGCATGAAACAGGAAACGGAAGTGCAGAAATTGCATGCGTTAAATTCATTAATAACTTAAAAATGAAAAAATTCAAGCGCAAAACAATGAATAGTTTTTCATTTTAGCTGATTTAGCTATGACGTCATTCAAAATCCTTTCAATATCCAATTAAAAATCACAACAACAACACTGAAGAGCCTTGCATATCTGAGCGCTGTGAAAACAACAACAAGAACAGCTGGTTTTAGTGCTTCCATCAACATCAAAATTATTGTCATATCGTTGTTGTTGTTGTTATTGTTGCATTTGTTGTAATGGCTTAAGGCAACCAACAACAACAACAATATTAATTAAATATTTGTTTTTTGTTTTTTCTTCTTCAACGCCCGCCTTTACATCCCAAAAGCGTAGTGCATGGTGATGATGATGATGATTATGTGAATGTGTGTATATTCTACTATACATATATGTGTGCGTAAAGGACTTAACTGAAATTGTTTGAGTGTGTTTCATTGTTACTGTGTCCCGTTGACAGGATTTTCTACTCAATTTAATTTTGTGCCGCAGCAGCAGCTTCATTGCAGTCAGTCAGCAGTCAATGCAAAGCTCTTTAGCAAAGTTAACGACGTTGACAGTTGCAGTTTACAAAAAAAAAATCAATTTTCAAAAGTTGCTGATGTAGTGAAAATGCATTTTTTGTGTTTAAAAAAGAATGAGTTCTGTCGATAACTCGTTTGGAATAACCAAAAATCTATTTACATTTCATCATCATGTTGAAACTTTATTCACTTTAGTTTCACAAAGCCCAACTGTTGAAAAATACGTACCAAGACATGTACACATAGTAAGACAGTATTTTGAATAGCAACATATTCAGCCATTCCATGCCTAGCGTCACATCAACCGTCTAGAATTTCGCTGAAATTTGGTGTATGATTTCGTTTCAGGCTAAGACCAATAAAATAGGAAAAAACTTTTTTTTGTGGATTTTGGGGGAGGGGCGGAAAAAGTAAAAATACCGTCATATAATGAGAAACACCCATAAGACCCATAAAAATGTGATATAAAGAGTTAAGAGGTTCTAGAAGGCTAACATGAAATCAGGCAAGAAAAAAATTTCTAGAACACCTAAACCCTAAAGAGGATAATGAGAAGTTTCCCAGAACATTTTCAAAATGTTCGGCCTAAGACAACAGACCCAATTTTTTAACCTCCAGATCAGCCACTCTACACTCATTGAACATTTTGAAGATGCTCTAGACAACTTTTCATTATCCTCTGTAGGGTTAAGGTGTTCTAGAAATTTTTTCTTGCCTGATTTCATGTTAGCCTTCTAGAATCTCTGAACTCATTTTGTATGGATCCTTTCGACCCCCCTTTTCTAAAAAACTTGGTTAAAATCTAAATCATTAGAAACCACTGAAAAAAAAAACTAGTAAGGGTGTTACCATTGGCCTGGCCAAATATTAAATACCCTACACACCAGTGTTTTGAAAATTTTGGTTATATGGGAGGTGCCACGCCCTCTTGTCCGATTTCATCCAGTTTTTGCTTAAAGCTTGCATTTATAGTTTTTAGTGTCTGAGTAAAATTTAGTTCGATTATCTCAAAAAAAGCTTTCAGTACAGCGTTTTGAAGCTTTTGGTTATATGAGAGGTGCCACACCCTCTTTTCCGAATTCGTTCAGTTTTTGCTTAGAGCTTGCACATACAATTCTTAGTATTTATGTGTATTTAGGTTGCATTGTCGTGAAAAATACTCAAAAAGTTGCATTTTGAAGATATTTTTTGTATGGGCATTAGGCGTGTGCATTGACCGTTTTCGCTCATTTTCAATCCCCCGAGCTAACTTTGACGGCGAAGGCTGTGTAGCAAATTTCATTGAATTATCTTGCTTAGTTTTCCCAAAAAATGTATTTCCACACACAGCCAGCTAGCCACCCAGCCAGCCAGACAGACGGACATGGTTATATCGACTCAGGAAGTGACGCTGATCAAGAATATATATACTTTTCTATATCTGCCACTCCTCCTTCTATGCGTTACAAACAGAAGCACAAAGTGAATATACCCTGGGTGTAAGGTATAAAAATACCGTCCGGACCGTGGCAACCCTATATGGTATAACGCACGTGCACAAAAGACTCATGATAAACACAACATTGTACAACTTCAAAAACTCATTACTTGATAACCATAAAAGCTACAAAAATTTTGAGGGTCGAAAAATAGTTATATTAAAATATAGTTTTAAATAAAAACATTAAAAAAATAAATAAAAAAAGGATGCTTCAAGCCCCAAAATGGCTTTAAAAAAGAAAAAGCTTTTTTCCATATAATTAAAAATTTTTTTTTCAGTGTAAATTTTTTTTTTAAAGCCTCTGAAACTTTCATTAAAATCAAATAAAAAGCCGAGGAGCTATGAATTTTTAAATATGAGAGTATCCAAAAGTTGCATCGAACTTCTCATGGCCGCCATCTTGGAAATTTTCGGAATTTCGGAAAATCATTTTACCACAGTTATGTGAGCCGTTTATTTTGAAAGTGGGCAAAGTCCATTTCGGAGCAAAAGTAATGTCATAATATGAATTAGCTGGCATTTTGTTCAGAACAAATAAAATTAAATTCTGTCTTTACAGAAAGTTTACCACATTATGTGAAATTAATGGCGTTATGTTTAAAAAATAGTGTCGGGCAAAAAACAAATTATTACGGCGCATAACGTGAATGACATTACTTTTGCTCCGAAATGGATTTAGGCCACTTTCAAAATAAACGGCTCATATGTATGTCAAATACTAACTTTTCACCAATTTTCATAAAAATCCGAGATGTCAACCCAAATCTTAATCGAATA
Organism: Calliopum simillimum; assembly: GCA_951812925.1. Taxonomy (NCBI): domain Eukaryota; kingdom Metazoa; phylum Arthropoda; class Insecta; order Diptera; family Lauxaniidae; genus Calliopum; species Calliopum simillimum. Next base: position 15,743,280 of record OX638372.1, on the reverse strand, counting down.
CGCAAAGATTGACTCATAAGCATACATATTTCTCTTTCTAAAACGATAAGAGAAGCCAACATCAGTTTAAAAACGACTGAGCTATAAATTTTTAAGTGCGTAAGATCATCCACGAACTGTTTTTTTCACGTTAAATTATAAGGCTGTCTGACAAGTTTTAAACACACTTGTATCAAGTATCTGATCAGACCGACAATCTCAAACTAGGACTCATGAAAAACTTAAAATCACTGCATGACAGCGTAATCACTCGTTGATAATACCAAATCGAAAGAAATATTTTTTGTTACAAATTGGTATAATCAAAAATCAGTTAATATCGACTTGATGAAAATTCTTTATCACTTTTCAATAATCCCTCTCCTTAATGCTACGCGTTCTCATAAGCTCTCTTTCAATTTAAAATTATGTACACAATACAACAAAATTTCAACATGCGATTACTTACAAATTTAACAAGGCGCTAAAAATTTATTTATTTAAGATTTTTCTTATGACGTTGAGTAAACTTGGAAATTTGTTTAAGATAATGATATTTTTGGCTCCATTTAAAACGCGCACACATTTATCATAAGCATTGCTGTCAACAACGAACAACGTTTAAATTTGTGTTAACATTACCCTGTAAGGGTTCACTACCACCAAATACCACTAATATTTAGTAACTTCAAATAACTTTTTCCTCGAAATGCTTAAAGCAGTGCAGTGATATTGAAAAAAAAAGAAAATTGACTTCTGTAAGTTACAGGTTACAGGTTCGTAATTCATTTTAATGGGCTTACAGAGGAAGAAAATTATTTTCAGAATTTTCTCGATAAAACGGCGTTATAAGCTTTATACGTGGCTAAATATGGAAGTTTAAGCGACAGGGGTTTTAAAATCCTTGTTGATTTAAAAACCCTATGAATATTCGATCATATGCATATTCAATTCTACTTTAGAAGCTACTAAATTTACATATAGTAACTATGTAACTTTAATATGTAAGAGGCGCGTCATGACAAAAGGGACTTTATCTTGCCAAAAGTAAAATTTTAGTTTTTGATACCATAAGATAAAGAATAAAATTCTCAAGAGAACGTAGACAAAATCGCGAAAAATGTTATGAATTGACGAAGTTGTGGTAGTTTGAATTTTGTAGTTCAAAATAGATAATGCCCCAGGCAGATGACAGCTCTAATCTAGATTATAGAAGCAATAAAGTGAAAATTTTCATTGCATGATTTTAGGCAATTTTTAAACACATATTCCATAGACATTGACTAAAGGAAAATTTCCCATTTCCCCCGAGCTAACTTTGACGACGGAAGCTGTGCACTAAAGTTCATTGAATTATCTTGCTTAGTTTTCCCAAAAAACGTATTTCCACACACAGCCAGCCAGCCAGACAGACGGACATGGTAATACCGACTCTTGAGGTGACGCTGATCAAGAATATATATACTTTTCTATATCTGCCACGCCTCTTTCTCTGCGTTACAAACGGAAGGACAAAGTGAATATACCCTGGGTGTAGGGTAAAAAAAGTATTAGAATCTCTTTGTGGAAAATTACAGGTTCTACAAATATTATTTATTTGTATTTACGAAAAAGCAACCAACATTTTAGTGGAAAGAAAATTTTTTCACCCAAGTTCACTCCTTGGATGCCAGCACCAAACATTTTCGAAATTTTTTTTGCTTTTTTCATGCTTTTCGTGACTTTTTAGGAGATTTTAGTGGTGAAAATTGTTTCTCACCCAGGGTGCTCCTTCAGCTGAAGGATCAGTGTCGGAACCAAACTTAAAAAAAATTTTTTTTTTTCGTTTTTTTTTTCATGTTTTCGACACTTCTCATGACTTTTTAAGACATTTTAGTGTAAAAAAATATTTTTCATGCAAGGGTCCTCCCTTATAAAATCATTCCTTAAGCTGTGGTAACAGGAAAGAATTTTTAAAAATTCCCAAATATGCCAAAATACTTTCGGATATGGATCCCTACTAAATAACATCGATTATGCTTGTGGAAGTGTATGAAAGATAACATATTTTGAGTATAAATATTTCCATAGCATGCTGACAGCTTTTATTTTTGCACATTTTCAATGTTTTCCTTCGTTAAATGTCAGCTTTTGGCGTAAAAAAAAAAATAAATGTTTATATTCATTTTGCAATATTTTCATTTTGTATTTTCATTTTTTTTTTTTAATTTCGACAAAAAATCGATACAGTCGCTTGACGCTCGAATAAATTTAAACTTTTATGCTACCCTTTTTTACTACGCTGTCTTTGTTGTTGTTGCCGCCAGTTATAGTCGATGCTGCCGCCGATAAACATTTGCGGCCTGCATTATTGACATGACATGAAATATAAATTAAATGGCTTGATATGAATAACGATGGCGAATGACGTTGCATGTCGCTCTCAAGGAGTGAAGTTTCAATTTCCGCTGTGGGATATTTAAAATAAAAAAAACGCATTTTTTTAAATATGTTGTGTGTTATTAAAATTGTCTGCAATTTAAGTTAACAATCACTTAATGAGTGGGACTTATTTAGTAAAAAATATTGTACTAATTTGACTCGATAAAAATCAAGAGTTTCATTGACATACTTATATGGCGTACTTTTGAATCATTTAAAAAATTATACACTTTGCAATAAAAACAATTTGATATAATTAATACCAAATGTGTGACAAAGTTTTGTAACAAAAGTGAATACTTAATGATTTTTTATTTCTGAATTATAAAGTATTAAAAAGTAGGAACTTAAGAAGCAATCCCTGCTCGGTCGACAATGTAATCTGATCCTTTAAGTCGATGTTTTTATTCATAACGATGTTATGTCATGCAACTCGTGTAATTTCGCTCCTAAATTTCAAGCCGTACCGTATCTCTTAAAGCCGTTAATATTATTTCGTCTACATATATTGATGTTTTGAGTTAAGTATGCAGAAACATGAAGAAAAAACGGCTCTATGCCCCAGTTTTATCGGTTTTTTGAAATGTCGTTCCCATCCAATTTTATATAAAGAATAAAAAGCAGAAAACTTCAAAATCCCATACAAAAAACCAATTTCAAAAAACTTAAAACGCTTTTTTCTTAAAACATGAAAAATGTAGTTGTCTAGTTGTAGTTTTAACCCGACGATTTATAATATAAAATCAGCTAAAAATAGAAAAAGAGCGTAATCGATCAAGATTTGAGTTGACATCTCCGATTGTTTTGAAAATTGGTGAAAAGTTAGTGTTTGTCATAGACATAACTGTGGCAAAATAATTTTCCGAAATTCCGATAATTTCCAAGTTGGCGGCCATAGGTAGTTCGACCTAACTTTTGGTCACTAAAATATTTGAAAATTCATAGCTCCTCGGCTTTTTACCCGATATTAATGACATTTTGGTCTCACTGCAACGAAGAGGTATTGCCGCAAAGGCCATAAACGTAGTACGTGCACAATATGAAGGCTTTAAATGCAGTGTGTTACACAATGGGTTGTTGTCACCGACATTCACCACTAATTCAGGCGTACGGCAGGGGTGTTTACTATCAGCATCACTCTTCCTTATCGTTCTTGATGATATCCTAGATTAAACTCTTAATAAGGCCAAAAGGGGTAACCAATGGATTTTTACCGAACATCTGGAAGATCTCGACTACGCTGACGACATCTGTCTCTTATCGTCCAAACATTCAGATATGCAAAGCAAAATTGAAGACCTTGTCTTGGAATCACAAAAGGCCGGCCTAAAAATCAACGTATCCAAGACTAATAGCATGAAACTAAACGCAACCAATGACATCACGTTTAGAGCTGGCAGTGATGACATCGGAAACGTCGATAGCTTCACGTATTTAGGCAGCATTATCTCCATGGATGGTGGAGCAAAAGAGGAAATCAACTCAAGAATAGCAAAAGCAAAAGGCGCGTTTGCTCAACTGAACAAAATATGGTCTTCACCCGTTATATCCACCAAAACGAGAGGGCGCATTTTTGATTCGAATGTGAAGTCGGATTTGTTATATGGGTGCGAAACGCGCTTGTTACTGAACAAATAACGAACAAGCTGCAAGTATTCGTCAACAAATGCTTAAGGCGAATACTAAAGGTTTGGTGGCCTCGCACTATATCAAATACCGAGCTACATCAAAAATGCAATCAGAGGGCTATAGCAATCGAGGTCAAGCTGCGCAAATGGAGATGGATTGGTCACTCTCTCCGGAAACCACACAGCGAAGTTTGTCGCCAGGCTTTTGAGTGGAATCCACAAGGTAGTAGAGCACGTGGTAGACCCAAAACCAACTGGAAGAGGTCGCTGGAAAAAGAAATCCAAGAATCGGGAAAGTCGTGGCAAGAGATCGTGACAAATAGAGAGATTTCATATTGGCCCTATGCTCTTCCTAGGAGTTAAAGGAGAATACATACATACATAATGACATTTTCAGGGTTATTCTAGAAAAAAAGAGCTTTAGAAAAAAAATTATGTGGAAAAAAAATTTTTATTTTAGTTGAAAAAAAAATCTTTTTTCTTTTTTAAAGCTATTTTGTGGCTTGGAGCACCCTTTTTATTTTTTTTAAATATTTTTATTTGAAAGTAAATTTTATTATCATTTTTTTGCAATCCTCAAAAACGTACTATCTTTTACGGTTAATGTTGCGTTTATCATGGTTCGTTGGTGCACGTACCTTCCATATTGGAGGTTGCCATCGTGCGGAAAGTATTTTTTTTTTCCGTTGATTCTTAGTGAAATTTTTTCTTGGAATATTTTTGTAGATTATTTGAACACATTATAACCAAAAAAAGGAAAAACGGGTCCAAAAGACCCATAATGGGTTGGATCAAACTTCCATTTTGGAAAATCTCGGAGTTTCGGAAAATCATTTTGCCACAATAATTTGAATGTGAAATACTGACTTTTCTCCAATTTTCAGAAAAATAAGTGATGTCAATCCAAATCTTGAACGATTACACAAATGTTGATGGGCTGATATGTCATAAAAGTGTTTCCTGTGTAATTTTATTATGACTTTCGGAAAATAAGATTTTTCCAAAATATTGACTTAGAATTTTGCAGTACCTATGCAAAATTAAGGCTCAATACGGTATATATTTTATGACGATTTCAAAAATTTTCAGACTAAGACATGCGATATCTCAAAGTTTTCCTCTTGAGATCAACCAGAAATTAATTTTTTTAGCTTAAATCCTCAAAAATAACGTATTTTTGCACTTACATTCTTACTTAAGTCTTTAAAACTATATTTGGGTAAAACTGTTTGTCCAAAGGTCATGTAAGGAAAATTTTTCTAGAACATCTTAACCCATTTTATCTTGTTTTATGGGACTTTTTGATTTCTTTTTCCAAAAACTGAACAATAATGGTTTGAAGTATTTTACAAAAATGTTCTACAAAAAATATCAATAGAGGTCACCGAAGACGAGAAATGCTTAAAATTTAAGAAACTGCGTTAAAAATCCAATTTTAGGCATTAAATAATTTTAAAGCATCATCTTTTAAGATATTATTTTTTTAATACTGCAGCAAAATTTACTCTCCAACGAACCCACGTCCATAAAAATCGGAACACCTCTTTTATTTATTTATTTTTGTTATCACCGGTTTCCTAATAACTACTAAGCCGTGTTTACAGAAAACATGACCTGAAGCAAAAAACGGATAGCGTATATATACGTGTAAGGGAGATCAAAATACACTAAAAACACTTTCCAATTTTTTTTTGAACAAAAAATCAAGCATTTGTGAACGTTCCTCAAAAATCAAGTACTTCGTAAATTTAATAATCTTAAGACAAGGGTATTGAGTTGTGATCCAATCAATATATCGTCACTCTTATGCCAGAAAAATAATGTCAGTCTATAACAGGAAAGTGCATAATGTGTTATTTTCTAAAAATTCTAGAGATTCCAAATTTCCAATTTTTAAAAGTCATAACAAAGTTGCTAAGCACTTCAAACAATAACAAAACCCTGCAACATTTTGAAAATTATGTGGGAAAAACTACTTCGAAAACAAGTGTTTATTGTAGAGTGGCTAAATGTTGCAGCATAGTATAATTCACAATAAACATCTTATGGTGGAATTTTCTCGAAAACACTGGAGAATTTTTATCACTGAGATTATCAATTATGTTGTTTTGCTTCATTTAACTCGCTTAATGTTACAACGCAGTATTCGAGGAAGATTCTGATTTTGATATGAAGTTACTTTTTGTTTACATAAAACTGAAAGAGATTATCCGCTTAGCTCATTTAGCATTATATTACTCTTAAATTTAGCAATTTTTAAGTATACATTACTACTCAGATCGTAATTAATACAGCCTTCTGTTATTTAATTTTTGATTTAATGCAACATTATTTTGCATTCAAGCCGAAATATTTATGTAGTCATTCCAGTGAAGTTCCGTCGTTATTACCGAAGTCCTTATAAATTGGTCCATGTATCTAAATATTCCACTACAACCGAATAGAGTTCAGAAGCCTTTCGTCTATTAAAATACAACAATGTTCATATTATAAATTGTGTATACCATTAAGTAACTTCTGCAGAAGCCATTGTGCGGTATCTATAGTCTTCCTGCCGCTATGTCTGTAGCGCAAAGTCCCTTATGGATTCTGATCAGTAAACGAACAGTTTTTTTGATTTGGTTTTAAAGGACCTTTTGTTCCTTGGAGTTGGGGTTTGGACATCTTACTGCAAATGTAAAATATTTTTTGTGATTTATATTCATCCTTAATTTAATTGAACCATACTATATAATTATAGTGACCCTAGCAGAGGTAATTTTCTGCTATTTTAAAAGCGGCTTAATTGAATGGAAAGATGTTGAGTAGAGTTGAGTTACTTGTTATACTTGAAATCCTTTATGCTTTAGAACTATATGGTGCAGAGTAAAATGCTTTTAAGTCCGTCCTGAATGTGGTTACAGAAAGTCACGCTTATCAAGCCAAACAGGTAGATTTCGATATTGAAATTATCCGATTCTATATTTTGGACATATGCAAGAAGTACTTTCAGCAGTTTTCTACCAACCTTTTGATACAGTTTTGATGGAATTTGCTCAATATGGTTCGCTTGGTCTTTTAAGAAGACATCAATAGCTTAATGCGTTCGTATTGAGTTATATAGACTGAGATGTTGATATTACCCATTCTCTCTTAAAGCGTGCGATTAATGCTCTCTTATAGAGTATGTTTTAGGAGACTCGTGTTTACATGAGAGCCTTTGCTGCTATAGATCATGAGTGCATTAAGTCTACTTAAGCATTGAAACTGTTGTTTGCATCTCGAAGGTTCGAGTAATCTCCTTTTGTCATTTTGTTTGTAACTTTCCACTTTATAGAAACATTGACAATACGGCAATATACTGCACATACAAATTACATGGAGAGAAAACTTTTGAAACTTTCACTTGATTAATTGAAAAACAAATTTAACTCTGTTCACTTTGCTTTTCTCTATCAAAGAAAATTCAATCGAATTTATTTTTTTAAGAAATCCGATCATAAAAGCAAAAAATTTTCAGTACTCATTTCTATTATTTCATAAAAAATAAAAATTTATTTTTTAAAAAAAAATTGTTAGTTTTTTTTTAATTTTACCTAGATTATGTGCGCATGCGGCGGAAAATGCATGCGCCCTGGACCCATTACTAGCAATGGGTATTTAAATTTTCTACGAGAATATCGGCAAAAAAATTGTGGACTCACGCCAGTGGAGACGGTTATACGTGGCGCTAAAGCATGGAATAGGCTAACATGCGAACAGAAGGCGAAATTTCGACGCATGGTAAGTTGGCGCGGAAAGATTTTTTTCCAAAAAAAATTACGTCACACGTGTGTGTTTTCTATCCATATTAGGGCAACAAGAAACGAAGAAAGCGTTCAAAATCACGTAAAAGATGTGGCAAGAAACGTAAGAAGCGACGAAAGAAGAAGAATCGTTGCGGTAAAAAACGCCGCTCACGTTCACGATCACGTCGACGCAAATCAGCGTGTCGTAAGCGTAAACGTTCCTCTTCACGTAAAAAGAAGAAGAAGTGTATGCGACCGGGTCGCGTTACGAATAATGGTTATTTGAACTTCTTGCGTTGGTTCCGTAAATGTCACTGCGGATTATCACCGCAAGAGACCGTAAGACGTGGTGCGCGCAAATGGTGCTCACTGCCGGAATCGGAGAAGCAAAAGTTCAGTCAAATGGTATGTGGAAAAAATGATTTGCTTGATTTTGTTAATTTTTTTTAATGTTTTTTTTTTTTAGGGATGTAAGAAGAGGAAGAAGAAGAAGCGTCGCCGTAGTAGGAGGCGTGGTAAGAAGCGTCGTTGTTGAACGACTTGTGCACAAGAGATCGAATTTAAAACCACTGGCGATCTCGTGCTGAGCTGAGCTCAGTCCTCTTTGTCCGAAATGTACTTCTAATGTGAATTTGCATGTATTTTGATATGAAGTTTTTTTTTCTAAATAATGTAAAATGTTTTAAAAAATTGAAATAAATCAAATTGAAAAATGTTAACAATTTGCAGTGTTTTCGAAGTGGTTGATTGGGGTTTTGTAAATGGGGTATTAGACATGAAATCATGAAACTGTTTACATATAAGCTGACAGAATGCATTACATGTGGGATATTTCTTCGTCTTGCTAATATTCAATTGAGCAAAATCGTAAAATTTTCAACATTTTTGACAGTCGCAAAATTTTCAAACATTTTCTGACAAAACATGTCAATTCTCTTTTAAGCTGACAGTATTTGCTTTAAATTCAGAAATTTACCTTAAAATAAATCAACACAATCAAGTAAGGTGTCTGGAGGGGAACATTTATCCCCAAGCAATTTCCGTTTGTACTCAAATTAATGAAGTGTGACATGCGGAAGTGCCGCTTACGGTTTTATGGTTTTGATAACGGAAGACATGTTTGTCATGAATAATTGACAACCAACATAATATCAACATTACAGTAAGGATCATTGAAAATTTGCGTATATTTTCGGGGAGTGTGGGTGTATTTCAGGTTTATTTTCTTGCAACCCATATAATTTAATTTTAGTGCATTGCTTCGCTCACTAAAATCGTATTCTTAACCAACACCTACTTTTTTATTTTCAAAATTTGTTCAGATACCATCCACTTTGAGCCAAAAATACTTTTAATATAATGCACAAGTTCACCTACAAAGGACACTCACTCATCAGTATACGCTGCGCGTTGAAGATGTCTCTTTTTTCCTGCTCGGCACCAACAAATGCTGTGTTGTTAAATATTTAATAGGACTCTTTTGGCAGCGACACCTTGCGTCAAGGTTGATTACACTTTCAGGGTTAATGAAAAGTGTCTTTTAAAAGCATTGCACAAAAAGTAACATAAAAATGTGTGTTACATACACGGAATGCAAATTACTAACACGCATTCATACTTAGAGTCAAATGGGGTACTCAAAGAAAACGTTTATGTACTGTGCAGAATAATTAAATCCTTAAACAGAATAGAACTGAGTTCATAAATTGAGTTTAGGTATTGCATTTTGGTTAGTTAAAGCTAATTTTTCAATGTCTTCTTTTTCACAGTAGTTCTGAATTTTGACCTATGCTTGGAAATAAAGATTTTGGCGTTTTGGCGTTTAAAAATTATAATCTTTTCTCGGGAATACACGTCACAGTGGGCTCCCACGTGTTTTGAGTTTGACTTTATTGACGACAAAATCGGGATATGGGGATGTGTTCGCACACATTTCAGGATTATAAAACTGCTTCAAGTAAAATCGGAGCTGATCGGTTTCGTAAGTTACAACCAATTACATGCTTTTTTCTTTTGGAAAAACTGATAAGCAACTCCTTACATTTTCCTCTCCTCAACATTTGTTTCTAAAATGTGCGTACCTGCAAATGTAAATGTAATGCCTTTTTAAAATGATCATAGCTTTGTAATGGAAAATAATACGAGCTCATTTTATAACTCAGCAAAAAACTTCAATGTGCTTAAGCTTAAGAACGACGAGATACGCAGATTTTTCGTAGAAGAATTTAAAACAGCTCCGTCCGATTGTGGTGGAAGTATTGAAACATCATGTAACTGCCATACCTAAATTGGAGCGTCAGCGTTATTTTACTGTCAAAAATTTCTCATGCACATACAATTTGTATGGCGATTACCGAAATTGCCAACGCTCAACGCTGAGCTATTCGAATTTCCAATTCTGACAAAGCGTTATGGAGTGAAGTTAGCTGCAGAAAAGTAAAAAAAGAAACAACAATATGATTTTGACAAACAAATGACTTCAACGCAATGCTCTTTATTTCGGTATAGCGCTTGACGCTTTTGTGTAACGTTAAATAACGCAACGCCTGACGCTACAATTCAGGTATGGCAGCAAGGCAATTAAGACGGCTTTCTTAAGCTCCAGTGAAAAAATACTTGGGTTTCGACCCTCGAACAAGAAGCACTGGATGAGCGAGGAAACGTGGGGTCTTGTTGAAAAAAGAGAAACGCGAAAAAACTGAGGGACGACGCTAAAACTAGAGCGCAAATGAACGTCGCCGAAAAGGTATTTAACTCTTTCAGTAAAGAAGTCAGGCGATCGTGCAGACAAGACAAAAGAAGAATGTATAACGACCTCGCGAGCGAAGCCAAAAGCGCTGCAAATGCTCAAAATCTCAGGCAGCTTTGCGATATCACCCGCAGATTATCTGGCAGAAGACTCCAACAGAGCCACCATATCAAAGACAAAAATGGAAATCTCTTAACATCCGCGGCCGAACAACTAAAGCGATGGAAAGAGTATTTTTGTGATATACTAAATCCCATGTCTACCACATCCCCACAACCAGAATCACCAACTATGTACAACTGCCGCAGTGACTCGCAGTAGTAGTCGAATACAAACACCACCGCCTACAATCGATGAAATAGTGAAAGCTATCCAAAGCATGAAAAACAACAAGGCCGTCGGTATAGATCAAATAACAGCTGAACTGCTATAGGCATGCCCCATAACATCAGCTAAAATTCTCCAACCTCTGCTCGCCAAAATCTGGAGCGAAGAGCGTTTGCCAGAAGATTGGCTACATGGCATGTTAATCAAACTACCGAAAAAAGGTGACCTAAGCGAGTGCCAAAACTATAGAGGCATTACCTTGCTCTCAGTACCATCAAAAGTATTGACGCAAGTGCTTCCAAACAGGGTAAACGAAAAACTTGATTCGGCCATTCGAAAGCAGCAAGTAGGATTCCGGCAAAACCGATCATGCGTGTATCAAATCAACACCCTTAGAATAATTGTCGAGCAATCATGTGAGTGGCGTGCTGCACTTCAACTTGTCTTCGTAGACTATAGCACTGCCTTCGACAGTGTCTCTAGAGAAAACATCTGGGTTTCACTGCAGCGAGGAGATATAGCCGCAAAGACCATAAGCTTAGTACATGCACAATATGAAGGCTTTAAATGCAGTGTGTTACGGGTTGTTGTCACCGACATTCACCACTGATTCAGGCGTACGGCAAGGGTGTCTTCTATCACCATCACTCTTCCTTATCGTTCTTGATGATATCCTAGATAAATCTCTTAATAAGGCCAAAAGGGGTATCCAATGGAATTTTACCGAACATCTTGAATATCTCGACTACGCTGACGACATCTGCCTCTTATCGTCCAAACATTCAGATATGCCAAGCAAAATTGGAGACCTTGTCTTGGAATCACAAAAGGCTGGCCTAAAAATCAACTTATCCAAAACTAAAAGCATGAAGCTAAACATAAACAGGAATGACATCACGTTTTGAGCTGGCAGTGATGCCATTGAAAACGTCGATAGCTTCACGTGCTTAGGCAGCATTATCTCCATGAATGGTGGAGCAAAAGAGGATATCAACTCAAGAATAGCAAAAGCAAAAGGCGCGTTTGCTCAACTGAACAAAATATGGTCTTCTTCCGTTATATCCACCAAAACGAAAGTGCGCATTTTTGATTCGAATGTGAAATCGGTTGTGTTATATGGGTGCGAAACATGGCTTGTTACTGAACAACTAACGAATAAGCTGCAAGTATTTGTCAACAAATGCTTAAGGCGTATACTCAAGATTTGGTGGCCTCGCACTATATCAAATGCCGAGCTACATAAAAAATGCAATCAGAAAGCTATTGCAAACGAGGTCAAGCTGCGCAAATGGGGATGGATTGGTCACACTCTCCGGAAACCACACAGCGAAGTTTGTCGCCAGGCTCTTGAGTGGAATCCACAAGGCAGTAGAGCACGTGGTAGACCCAAAACCAACTGGAAAAGGTCGTTGAAAAAGGAAATCCAAGAATCGGGAAGAATTGTACTAAATAATGCACTTAATATAAAATAACAAAAGAATTTCATTCGTCCTATATTTAACCCCAAATATAGCCAAAAACCGATATTTAGCCCTTTTTCAACTTTTATGGTTAAGATATTTTGGAAAAAACAAAAGATATTGATGTAACTCAAATTGAGTTTTAAGGCAAATTAATGAATATTCCATCCTCTGCATCTGGTTTTATGACTTACAATTAATCAAAAATTACGAAAAATCGTCATTAATTTCTTTTAGATGTTAGGACATCTCAAAAACTATATGCGGAAGAGCAATTCTTCGACCAGATTCAGATTTAGAATTGGCAAATCCATGATAAATGACAATTTTTGCCTTAATTTCTTGTTCTTTTTAAAGGTTTTTGGGCCAATTTGTAAAAAATGCATTTTTTTTACAAAATTGCACAGAACTACCAATGGTTTGATTTCAGAACCCTTTTTTTTTAGATTCCATTAGTGCTCACGAGTAATTTTACATGATTTCATGTTGAATCCATGACAGTTGGATTCAAACTTTTTGGTACTGTACAGTAGAAAATAAAAAACCATGTAATTGGCTGTAACTTTCGAAACCGATCAGCTCCGATTTTACTTGAAGCAGTTTTATAATCCTGAAATGAGTACGAACACATCCCCATACCACGATTTTGTCGTCAATAAAGTCAAACTCAAAACACGTAAGAGCCCACTGTGACGTAAAATAAAATTCTAAATAAAAGTCAAAAAAACGAGTTTTTACTCAAAACCAAGGCATCTAACGAAATAAGTGTATTTGGTAAAAAATGCTTAAAATTGTTCAAAAAATACGTGTGAATTTTTTCAGAATTTTTGGAACTTTTTTTTGTTTTTTATTTTTTTAATGTTTTGAAAATTATAAAATATTTCAAAAAATTTACACGTATTCTTTGAAGAATTGTAAGTATTTTTTACCATATACACTTTCTTCGTTAGACGCCTTGATTCTGAGTAAAAAATCATTTTTCCGACCTCGTTATTGAAAAACGTAAAAAAGTCGATTTTGGGATGCGAATATTATTATATCCCCTAAAAAAATAGTTTATATTTCTAAAGAAATCTTGAGTATCCATTTCCTAATAAAAAAAAAGTTATGACCAAGAAACGTGTTTTTTTAGCGTCAGTAGAATCAAAAGTGCTCAATTAGTTTTTATCAGATTGGAAAAAAAAAATGATGCAATTATCATTTTTAAGAGCTCCTCTAACTTTTGAGTGGGTTTCGGGATGCATATAAATTTTGACACGGTCTAATGTGTTGCACTATGTTTCCATCGGAGATTTAACTGTGGCGAGATTTATAAACCTCGCCGTAAAATCCTAAACGTTTCCGCCAACCGCAAAAGATTTATCATTGACAGTAAATGTCAAAAGTGGGAAAATTAGAGTTAATTGTTCCTTTTGTTCTTAATAATTATCCATTTGCTTTGTTTTTAATGATATTTGATTCGAATTGTCGAAGTTAAGAGGTGCCACTTGGTCGAAAATAGTCAAAATCACTAGTCTTGCTGAGATTTATGCATATAGATTTAAAATAAACCTCGTCATAAATAGATTAATTAAAGCCATTTAATTTTGGTTGTAAAACGGTTTTCCGCTACAAATATAATGTAGTCCTTTGTATAAGGGTCGAGATGCATTAACTTCAAAGGTTGATGACTCAGAGTGTTAGGGTCCAATTGGTTAAGTGCGAAGGTATAGTTTTATAAGGAAGATTATGGTTATCCATTAGCCTGAAAACAGCGCTTTCTGCAAGTTTAAGCAAGGATACAGCAAAACCCTTAAGGGTTGGATAAAAGGTGATTATTTCTATCTAAATTTTGTATAGGAGGCCCCTCAAGGGGTGAAAAAAAGAGAATAGTATGTTCAACCAAAATGTTAAAGAGGAAAAATTAATGGGGGTCGGTGAACGTTTTTTTTTACTTCCCGGCCATGAGGAATTTTTTTGATGTTTTTATCAAAATTTTGTATGGGAGCCCCCTTAAGGGGTGGACAAAATGGGGTAGTATATTTAAGAAAAATGTTGAAGGTAGAAAATCAATGGGGGTCGGTGAACATTTTTGCCCTCTTCCGGCAACGAGGAATTTTTTTGATATTTTTAAAAAATTTTTGTAGGGGCACCCCCTTAAGGGGTGGACAAAATGGGGTAGTATATTTAAGAAAAATGTTGATTAGAGAAAATTTATGGGTGAACATTTTTGCTCTCTTCCGGCAACGAAGTATATTTGAGTGCTCGTTCACTCACTTTTTTATTAATTAACAAATTTAAAAAAAAACATAGATCCCACCCATCGTTAGCCCATTCTAAAAATAGCCATAAAATTTGTCAAATTCATTAAAGTTTTTTTTAGAATTTTTTTTAAAAATCGAATCATTGATGAAAATAGCAATTTAGTTTTAAAAGGCAATTTAAAAAAAAATGTTTGTTTTTTTATAAAAATTTCCTTAAAAAAAAACTTCTTAAAAAAAAATTTAATGATTCTGTTGACTATTGACGGAGTTATGAGCATTTTAATAAACTACTTAATGTTGTTTTTGCAGCTTTTTTAGTTTTTTTTTAATTTATACCTCTGAAACAGCTCGATGAAAAAAATTTAAAAAAAAATCATAGATGTTTATCTGAACTAAGTAGTACTAAGACAAAAAAGTGTCAAAAAAATCGGAGCTGCAAATGTCAAATGCTATCCGGAACGATATGTAATGGCCCATGGATGTTTTGTAATCTGAATACATAATTACGATTAATTTGCTTAAATGTTTGATCACATTACCATTTAAGAGCAGTTCAATACTGAATGATTAACAATTAATGCAAATTGTTTGAATAAAATTGGAATACAACAAGCGCAGGCATAGCTTGGGGAAACGAGCAACCAATACAAATGAGTGGTGATATCACTTGACGATGACAACAAACTGTTTGCTAAGTTAACAGGCAGAAGGATTCAATCGAAATACAAATACAAACAAAACAAATAGGCAAGCAAACAGACAGCGAGATTAACATGATGATGGTATGTTGCAGAAGAAAACGGAGACACCCCCCCTATACTCGAATGTTAATTAGGATACTTCAGTGGAAATTCTTGAGAACAGTAGTGCGCTAGACAATCTACTTTATGTTAATCATACCACTCAACATGCAAAGCAATTTCATTTTGTTCAAGTGGAAAGTATTTGTTTGTCTTTTTTGTTTTTGTCAAGTGTTAAGTAGATGGGTGAGAGGAGCTACAATAATACAACTAATTAAGTAGAATAATTAGGCAAGTATGAAAGTAAGTACTTGAAGGAATATTTTGAAAATGTAGCCTTCAGCTTTTTAAGGTTATTTAAAGTGAAATGTTTCTTTTGGAAAATTTATATTGTACAGAACTATTTTGGGCCTCGAGTCCGTAGGATATCTTGAAAAAAAAAAATTCGTTTTAAATGTAACTATGCCGTTAAAAGTTATATTCATTTATAAAAAAAAGCATTACACAACCATGTGTGCTAATTTTAAGAACTTGTCGCCCATACTTGAATTAAATACAATATTCATAGCATAATTCGCCCGTTTTCAAGAATCGCTTTAATTTGGGAATAAAAACCGCAAACATTTGCAAAATGTCAGTATGGTCTGTGAGCAGCAGCTTGTCATGATTGCGTTAAACCAAAGGTCACATATGAAAACGAAAAAAAAACACACAACTTAGATTACATTTCATAAGCGAGCGAGTGAGTACATGATGAATTTATTATAATTTTAATTTGCCCAAAAACATGCTCAACAAAACCAGTAAAGCAAAAAAGTAAAGCAAGTAAAAAATCTTGTCTGCTTTTGGGCGCCTGAAGCGTATGCGTATGAAAGCTTGCTGTTTTACAGCATAAAGTATTAACGCATTTTTCTTATTTTTTTTTCACTCTTCACATCCCCATGGATTATTTATCTCAACATTTTGTATGAAAGATGTTACTTACATTTGTAGAAGCCTTAGTCCTTTCACGCCCAATGGAACACATTAGGCCCCATTTAAATTTTTCACTGTCTGACACATATTTTCGTAGCAATTCCGGCCATACCGTATTTCTACGATGGAACTGTTCATATCGTATCGGTTGTCAAATACAAAAAATTTAGTTAAATGTCATCGAGACTGTTGTATTTATGATCTTCATGAAATTGTGACATAAATATAATATTTTCGATTGGGTAGTCACTTCCCAGTCGGAGTATATTCAATGCCTGGTTATAATCATGTCTTCTTTCTTGCCTCCTTTAAGATCTTTTTAACATTCTCGGGTGCCTTCTAAGGACAGGCCTATTAGAACGCCTGACTCTTTCTTTACTACAGATCTTCTAAGCATACTATTGTCCTTTCATATTAGAAGCGATCGTAGAAGGCCTTCATTACTCCCTTCTTTGTGGAAGCAGGCGTGCCATATCTTGGTGTCCAGTGTAGTGTAAAAAAAAAGAAAGAAGGGAAGGTAGCATGCCAGCTTCATTCCTTTCATATGAGAAGCTATCATAGAGGGCTACATTGCTTAATTTTTTGTAGAATTTTTTGAGATACTATAATTCTCTGTATATTTAATAAAAATACTATTTACGTATCTCTTGCTTGTTACATATTTTTGGATTTCTATGATAGAGTAGATATCAATGGCATCCAATATATGACATGCTAATATTAACGAATATCAAAATACACTGTTGTCCTTTCATATCAGAGGCGATTAGAGAAGGCCTGAAGTGCTGCCTTCCCTGTAGAAGTGTGAGTGCCAATCCTTGGTGCCGAATGACATCATGTGTAAAAAAGAAACGAAGAAAGAAGGGAAGGCAGCATGCCTGTTTCTGTACTTTCATATTAGAAGCGATCGTAGAAGGTCTGCTTTACTGCCTTCTTTTAGATGCGAGAGTGCCAGGCCTTGGCGCCCAATGACATCATGTGTAAAAAAGAAGGGAGAGAGAAGGGAAGACAGCAGGCCTACTGGCACTTAAAGAAGGCCTAATATCATGCCTATTTGACTGCTGTTTCCCCTACTGGGTTCCAAAGCACACTTCACACAAAGGAATAAAAGAGTTGTTCACGTGTATTTCGTTCTAAAAAATGTTTCTTCGAAATAGCGCTGTGAGCGAAAAAATTTTCCACTTTTTTATGAGAAAAAAAAAATCTTTTTAAACGGCGAAAATGAAATTAAAGACTTTTCAATTGCGTAGGTGCGTGTAAAAAAGCTGTCGAAAAGCAAACTACCCGTTGCATAAAAGTATCTTAAAAAGTTTAAAATAATCTGATCAATGTACAAAGTGGTGCAAAAATAATGTCAAACTTGTTAGCTTATTGTCAACTAAATGTCAAAGGATAATGACATTTAAAACCATTTGTAGAAGTTACACATTATCACATTAGTTTTGCTCCAAGTGTTGATTTAAAATTCAACCAATAAATTCAGCGTGTAAGAGTAATTATTCCTTTAACACCCAAATAGATTAGTACTAAAATTTATACGTATCCCATATCAAAAGTTATTTATGCAGATTTATTCAACGCAGCCTAATTTATTTGAATTTTTTTTTTTTTTTGTTTTTTTAATGTAGCAGGCGTTTATTTCCCAAAACAAATTTTGCACTTAAGGGTACGTGAACATGGTCATGGTGACACTTTTGCTTTGACTAGGGTTGTACGCATAAATTAGTGAATAATTAATTTACTAAGTCGCATAGTACACTGTATACAAAGCACACACACTGTGCACACAGTGTGCTGTGCGGTGCATATCTTGTGACAATACATAAAATACGCATACTTGTACATAAATTATTTGCAAGTACAAAATGAGACTGTTGAAGTGAAATTGTGTTTAAAATAGCAACAATGAAGGATACTTTAAGCTCACACTAAAAAAAAAAATTTAATTACGTGTGAAAATTTTATAAAATTTGTTTTTTGTGAGTTTTTCTCAAATTGGCAACACTTTTTCTAGCAATGTTTCATTAACATCACCTGAAGAACATGTGGGAAATTTAGAACGTAGTAAAAAAACCGTCTAAAAGTATGTAAAGCCAATAAGAGACAAATTATCAATATAAAATTAGTACAGAAATAACCAAAAACAACTAAAAGAATGGACAAGAAGGTTTATACGTAGCACAGATCGAGTTCTAAATGATAGCACAAGACAAATTCTATGTAGGTGTTGCAAGAACCATCGAAAAAGTTGCACTTATGATCGTTAGATAGTATTTAAGTGTCTGTATGTTTCCTTTCAGGAATGCCTTAGTTTGAATGCAGTGCCTTAAAGTTATTTTATTAGCGCACAACTGTACTAAGGTGAAGTTTAGATGGTCTTAGGTTCGAAATATTTGCAACAAAAAAATTTTTGCGGTGAAACTCAAAAAGCAGGAAATCATCAAAATTAAATCGACAAACCAGCACAAATAAAGAAAATACTAAGGACTGTGATCGACAAAATTGTCCGATAAAAAATTCAAAAAATCTCTCGAACTAGCACTCTGATTTTTAAAATGAAACTCATTTTTGAACTGCCATTTTATTATAATTTTTTTTGCGTATCAACAATTTTAATAGTTTTTTTTTACAAATTTTTTTAACTTTTCTGCCACCCCTTGCATTAAGGATTTTATGGCATTATTTGATATCTTTCTAGCTGCTCAACACCACTTTTCTCGAAAATCTTAAGCATCCTTAGTTTCTTTTTTTGATGCCTTTATTTTCTTTTGATCAAAGCCCAGTGTCTTTCAATTGGCCTGAGTTCTGGACAGTTTGGCGGAATCGCTTCAGGATTCATCAAAATCACATTAATTATTGAGTACCACTCCAAGGCCATTTGGAATCGCAAAAGGCCGGCCTGAAAATCAACGTATCCAAGACTAAAAGCATGAAGCTAAACGCAAACAGGAATGACGTCACGTTTAGAGCTGGCAGTGATGACATCGAAAACGTCGAAAGCTTCACGTATTTAGGCAGCATTATCTCCATGGATGGTGGAGCAAAAGAGGATATCAACCTAAGAATAGCAAAAGCAAAAGGCGCGTTTGCTCAACTGAACAAAATATGGTCTTCATCCGTTATATCCACCAAAACGAGAGTACGCATTTTTGATTCGAATGTGAAATCGGTTTTGTTATATGGGTGCGAAACATGGCTTGTTACTGAACAACTAACGAACAAGCTGCAAGTATTCGTCAACAAATGCTTAAGGCGAATACTAAAGGTTTGGTGGCCTCGCACTATATCAAATGCCGAGCTACATCAAAAATGCAAACAGAAGGCTATAGCAAACGAGATCAAGCTGCGCAAATGGGGATGGATTGGTCACACTCTCCGGAAACCACACAGCGAAGTTTGTCGCCAGGCTCTTGAGTGGAATCCACAAGGGAGTAGAGGACGTGGTAGACCCAAAACCAACTGGAAAAGGTCGTTGGAAAAGGAAATCCAAGAATCGGGAAAACCGTGGCAAGAGATCAAAGTCATCGCAAGGGATCGTGACAAATGGAGAGATTTCATATTGGCCCTATGCTCCTCCTAGGAGTTAAAGGAGAATACATACATCCATACATACACTCCAAGGCCATTTTACCATAATGACACGATGCTAGGTCTAGCCAAGAAAAAGTGGAAACCTTATGCTCTCGTAGGAAAGGCTTAAATCTTTTTTGCAAGCATTCCTTAATATATAATTCGAAGTTCATTGTTCCAATGTTTACAAAAGAATTGCTCATTTTGCCACAACTGCAGATTGCTTGCCAAACCAGGAACTTACGAGGAAATTCTGACTTAAACTTTTCTTCCATATTCCCCCGCGAGTCTGCAGTGTAAAACTCTTGGCCTAGAAGCTGCGAAAAATCGGCTAAAACATACATTTCGTCGTCTATGATGCAGCATTCGAATTTAAAAAACAAAATTAATATTTAATTTTATGGCGCGCTGTTTTGCCTCCGTGTTCCTCGCAGCATTTCTGTCGGGAACTTTTTGCACCTTGAACGTCTTCAAACCAGCCTCCTTTTTAGCCTCACGAACTAAAAACTCAGAACAATCCACCTTCTGTGCCAGTTTTATGCATGAAATTTTCGGGGTCTCCTTTAGAATTGTGACGATTTTCTTCTTTTTGTTTTGGTCACAGACACTTTTTTCCGGAACCTGGCTCTTGAAAGACATCCAAATCTTCCTTAAATTTTTTCTAAACTTGTGATACCAATTTCACATTAACCTTGTTATTCCGAGCACATCCATTGATAGTCCACCGCGGGTGGCCTTAAAAAATTTTTATTATTGACTTCGAACTTGTAGCTCATTTGTCATTTCTAAGTAACTAGAAAAAAGGACTAGGGAAAAATTTGAAAACAGTAGTTTTGGTACTTTAATTTTAAAGCCTACTGTGAAAAAATTTTTTTAATTGAGTAATTTGAAAACAATTTCATCGATCGCACTCCTTATTTTAACACAGAACAACTTTTCTGCCGGATTTTTATTTACCTAGCATCGAAAATTACGTCCGTCTATATGTCTGCGAGGAATCTGATATTCTTCAGACTGTTTTTTCAAAACATTTTTGCACTGAGCAACATGATTTTCACAGCAAATTGAATTTTTAGTTATTATAAAAATTAACTTCAAACTGACATCATTAATTTTACCGCAAGTACTCTCGCATACCAACTTATGACAGGAGTTGTCATGTTGCAGACATAACCACAATGTGATTTTTATTTATGTTTTATTAATTGAGACACGTCGGCGAGTCCTCTTTGTTCTGATTTCCATCACGTTAACTATTAATCACACCTCAATGCCCGAACCATAAATTGATTTCGTGGTTATTTATGTGCGAGCAACTCAGGGGATTTACGAGTCAGTTGTGGGTTTTGTTTGACGTGACGTATTAGTGATATTAAAATTGGAAATATTTTTTTTATTTAAATTACAAAAAATGAGGCATTAAACTACTAAGTACTTTAAAAACTTTTTAGTATGAAAAAGTTGTAAAGATTGATTTGCGTGCCATTGTTTAAGTTGTGAAAAAAATGCTTACCTTTTGAAAATATTAAATTTTGCAAATATATAAAATTTAATGTAATGTAATAAAGCTTGACATTACAATAAAATTTTGCGCTCTAAATTAAAAAAAAAAAATAAGACATCGATAAATCCGGAATTCAGAAATCAATCTTATACTTTATGCCACAGAAAGGCGACAGTTTAAAACTATTGTAGATTAAAGACGTAATAGTGTGAATCTTTGTATTGTATGATTTTAGGCATTTTTTAAATACATATTTCATAGACATTGACTTAAAGAAAATTTCCCAATGCAGGGTCCAAAAAATTCTTATTATCTTTTCTGATGCTGATCTTACTATTAATCTTGTTTTTGATGTTTTAGAATTTTTCGGCCCCTGAATTGGGAAATTTTCTTTTAGTCAATGTCTATGAAATATGTATTTAAAGAATGCCTAAAATCATGCAATAAAAAGATTCGCATTATTACGTCAATAATCTTGATTTAAGCTATCGTTTGTCTGAGGCCATTCATGCTGGAACTTTTTGATCTCTTGGAAAAGCGGAAGTTATTTCATATAAATATAACTTTTATTTAGCATAATCCGCCTGGGTGCCTTTCAATATGCGTACATATCCAAGGGGAAACAAAGCGCTTCAAATAGCCTTCTGAAGTGCATTTTTTTCACCAATAAGCGCTTCCGCTCCGTAAGAACTATTCTTTCTATTTAACATTGCATGTCCTAGGATATAATCGTTCTGAAGCTTACCGCAGCCTTACAGAAATAGGTTATTTAAAGCGCTTATTTGTAGTGCGGCGGTTCACGTATTTTTAATCAAAAAAACGAAACGAACTGACCGTAGTAGGATTCAAACCGTGTACCTCAGTGTGATGGATAGAAACTAATTAGTTTTTACTTACAATTACAAACTTATTAGACCTCTAGACCACTGTCCAGCATGATGAAGAGACATAAAATTTGTATATTAAGAAAATGACTATTCAATCAGAACTTGATTTTCGAATGCTTCTAAAATTACCTTTTAACTTTTCCAATCGGATCATTACTTTCCGAAATATCATTCATTGAAGTAATATTATCTTGACTCAAATTTAATTTAATCTTTTATATACGTAAAATAAAAACAATTAAGAGAGCTTTAATCAGAATTTGATATTGGAATGTTTATCATTGTGTAAGCGCTCTAAATTTCTATTAGAACAAGCGCTTTAAAAGTGCTTGACTAATGAGCGCTTGGAATTTTTCCCCATGAGTATGTATGTATGTACATATGCAATGTGTCTAAATAAGAGTGTTTCTATAAATGTATATTTAATTCCCTACATGGTATGGGATAATTTGTTACGCATTAGGGCTGTTATCCTATCGTAATATTGTCACGTGTACCACATACACATTAGGACTTAATCAGCGAATTTAATTTATTACAAACACAAGCACATACCTCAATGTGACGCAACACACAACCGTCAGAGATGACAAGGTATGATAAAAGCGTATGCGTATGTAATACGTGTATTAGATCGGAGAAGATGTTAATGGAGTGCAACCACATTTAGGCGTTTCTTTTTTCAACTTTTACACCTCCCTCTGCTGTTAATGAACATTGTAACATGTAGTTTAGTCTTTCAACAGCTAACCAAAGTGTTTTTTTTTATCTTTGTGACTTAAATTGTCATCAGCACAATTTCAAAAGTCTAATGGAGGGGATTATATAGAAAATTAATACATCGCGATTTCAGTGAAAGTTTCATGCCTTCAAGCCTTCTTTCATATGCTCTGAATTAAAGTTATGAAGATAATTTAGTTTGTTCTTAGTGAGTGCCAGGAAAGTGACAAATTTCAGGGCACGATATGGCTGATCAGTTCAAAAACGAAGGAGCTCTGTCCAGTTATCTATCTACAAATATTCTAGTACCTCTTCAATATTTTTTTTTTTTTTTTCGAACATCATTTTTCTTTCGAAGTAACCGAGTTAGTGAGATATTTAAAAAAAAAAACTGATTTTTGCCACTTTTGTCTTGGAATTACTTTTCATGCGCACACAATTCCGCACTGAACTTTTCACACTTTGTATTCCATGCATGAATAAAGATACTTCCGGTGAAAAAATTCACTTTGAATTATTTCGCAAAAGGAACATTTTCCTTGCAAATATCATACAGAGCATAAGGTAATTAAAATTTTTTGTTGCTTTTAAATTAATGTCCTGTTGTAAAATTCATGTTACTCGGGGAAATACTTTCATTTCAATTGCACTATGGGCCCGCTGTGACGTGACTCTGGCCGCTGGCAAAGTTCAACTTTTCTTTTGTGGCGCGCTAAGACAAACGCACACACACAGATTGTGCAAACATACGAGCAGTGGAGAGTGGGCAGGACTTCGAGGGGGGGGGGAGACTGTAGACATTCAACAGTTGATAAAGCAAACATTTTTAGCTTGAATAGCAGACAAGATTTTGTTTTTACTTAAAATGCAGATGCGAGAATGAATGGAATAAATGATAAATTTTTTGGTAAAAGATGAATTGGGCTCTTTGTGTTTTATGTATGCAAACAAGCGACTGCGCACATTAGGGATGCTTGCGGCTAATTTAATTACTTGTCAGTAAGACCTACATGCTACTCGTACAAAGAAAGATATGAAGAGCTCAACATGAATTATATTAAGATTATCGATCGGATGAGATGAACTGCTTGATTTTTTGTGTATATTTTGGCTTATTGGCATAAAAATTAAATTGAAAATGAAATAAAATTTTATTATCAATCAGGATTTGCTTTTTTCATTACAAAACATTTTTGCCTTATTTAATTATCCTGTGCGTGTGTAATGTAAAAGTCATAAAAAAGTTTGCGCCTCCCCCGCACATTTCAAAAAGTTTAAATTTGTGCATCCATTAGGATTTTTATATTTCTTTATTTTTTTTTTTTTTTGTCTTCTGAGATGAGCAAAGAATTTTTAATAAGACGCCGAAATGTACAAATTTTTCTTCTACAAAAGTTTTCGTTTTTCTTTTACATAACAAATGGGTTATTTTTCCCAATGAAATGCTGAAAAAAAAAGTATTTATTTGTCTCCTTTTACAGTTGGTAGCACTTCTTTTATTTGCTTTCAATTTAATGAGGGTCGCGCAAGCAAAGTGACGACTTTTTTATTTTTTGTCAAGTTAATGGTTATGTCTTTTAAAATATATATGTCTGCACGTAAATCCAGCCAGAAACATTTGACCCAAAGGAAAATTGAACAAAGAAAATTAAAAACTCACCAATAAATTATTTAAATTTAAATTATTTGCTGCCAACAAACATAGATCAGCTGACATTGTTGGTTTGAGCTTATTATTCATTTTTAGTATTTTAGTAAAAACACTAAAAAATTTACAAAAACGATGCAAAATGCATAAAGCATAGATTTGTTGAGAATCACAGCAAAAAATAAATGCAGCACATGCAAAAGTTCTAATATTGCTGATAATTTTATATTGAACTAATTAAACAGTCATTTTTGCAATTTTTCAACAACAGACGAAAGCAAGTGTTAACATGGAAATTGATTACATATGTTTCGGCTACTTCCACATACATATTTACATATTTTTTCATATATAAACATGTATATAGCCTCATCAGATCAGTTTTAGTTAAATCTTGCCAGAAACCGTACTCGAACCCGTGACTCCGGTTTTCTAATGAAAGAGAACGCGGTGCTTAAGCGATTGTGCTATAGGCCACGAGTAAACTCTCTGAGCAGGATCGCCATTATGCATAACTCATAAGGCTCACTAGCGCCGTCTGTTGTGAAAAATTGCCAAATTGTTAGTTGGTAACACACTCTGGTTTTGAGACATGCTACGCTAGCTACAATTAAAACCTACAAGGGCGGATTTGTTTTCCACATACAATGCAGGCTCTCGAAATTACGAGAATTTTAATGATAGATAGGCAGGTTCCCCTAGATAAATTATGAAGTTAGTTTATTGACTGTTTTTTTTTTTATTGCTTGTATAGTACTAATGAAAGTACCAACGCGCTTTTTCTAAATTGAAGTATGATAATTTTATATTGAACTAATATTGCTGTTTTCCCTTATTACGCATCGCCTTGTTTTTGTAACTTGTTCTTATTACAGTTTTCTTCCATACCACTTTCGAATTACAACAGCAGGGCGTTGCATAACAAGAGAGACTCAAAAAAAATTAGATCTTTTGCATGTGCTGTATTTACTTTTTGCTATGATTCTCAACAAATCTATTTGAAAGGTGATATAAAGTATGCTTTTAAGTTCTGCTGGATGTCGGCAAATTTGCCTGATGACTTGCAGTATTCATTGAAAACCACACTTCCAATAAATTTTTTGTTTTCTTTATGCATTTTGCCTTATTTTTGTAATTTTGTTGGTGGTTTTACTAAAACACACTGAACAGTAAGCCTTAACCAACCATGTCAACTGATCCATGCTTGTTGGTAGCAAATAATATTTTAGTTTTAGCTAAGTTGAAAATATGTATTTTCTGTACCTATTTGAATCATTGAAAATGTTCTTAGCAAGAAACTAAGTATACTTATATGTGACCTGGTCTATAAAATTTTCCAATTTTTTGCCGATTCGCATAAATTGACCTTTAAATGTTGTTTTCCAGCTGTTTTCACGAAAACTTATTTTCGCACGTAAGCCCCGTTTCCATAGACCGGTCACATATATAAAAATGAATGTTTGCAAGACTGTATGTTCCTTATAGACTCCCAAACAGCTGCACCGATCACCGTGAAAATTTATATTTGTAGGTTTTTGGGTACGTGTTTCTGCATCATTAGTTTTTTCGGTTTTTTTTTTTCACCCAATGGTCCCCTATAGGATGATGGAACCAAAAATAATTTTTTTGGTTTTTTCGTGTTTTCTACGCGTTTCATGACTTTTTACGACATTTTAGTGGAAACAATTTTTTTCACACAGGGGGGACCGCTGGGGGAATCAAAAATTAAAAATTTTTTTTTATTTCGTTTTTCCGTGTTTTATACGCGTTTCATGACTTTTTAGGACATTTTAGAGAAAAAAAATTTTTTACACCAAGGGTCTATCTTGGATGTCGGAAACAAAAATTTATAAAATTTTTTTTTCGTATTTTTCGTGTTTCCAAAAAAAAAAAATATCATATCTCTGAAAATATTTAACGGACATTGATGAGATTTGGTATATGTATTAAGAGTATCGGCTAAAATAATGTCCAAAGGAAAATTGGGCGGTCCACGTCTTTAAAAAACTTCATATCACTGAAACTATTTAACGCACAATGATGATATTTGGTACGTAAATACTTAAATTGCATGAGGAAAATTTACATTCTTTGATTTAATTTAATTTGAAATACCCCGGCTTCTGTACAAGAGAAGATGTAGCGACGCTCACCGGGAAATGCTAGTCACATAAATTGAATAATATTTACTTTCTGTAAAGCTTCACTGCCCAGATATGCACGTTTTACTTTATTATCAACACTTTAAATTTATTGCACTGTAGTCAAACCAACGCCAGACTGCATTACTAGACTAGCTACAATACTTTGTTGCTGCATTGAAATTTTTTTGAAAATTCTGTAAACTTCAGACAACATCTATGCGGCGAATACAATCAGATCTGAATTTATACCATATGCAAGCAACTAAATACTCGTACATATATGCAGTACAATTTGCTCCATGATTCTAGTATATGCTGTTTCACAACAAAACTAAGTTTACCTCATACTGTTTGGCTTGTTCATTTATTTTAAACAGTCACCATCGTCAAGTTTTCCTACCAACTCAGTTCATTGTGTGTGCGGTGCTTGAAATTTGTTGGCTGAAAATCGTTTGTTTTGTTTCTTTCTAATGGAAATTTAATTAATTACACTGTGCATACTTAAATTTTGTCAAACTTTGCTGAAAGTTGGCTTGAGATTTTTATTTTTTCATTGTTGTAGTCGTCAAAAAGTCGTCAAGTTAAAAGCTAAACGCAATTTATTTGGTTCGTTGCACAGAGGGTTAGCGTAACATTTTCCTTTTTCAAAAAAATTTATTTGTTTTGTTTCAATTTAATTTAGCGC
The DNA here is from genome assembly GCA_951812925.1 of Calliopum simillimum. Lineage (NCBI taxonomy): Eukaryota > Metazoa > Arthropoda > Insecta > Diptera > Lauxaniidae > Calliopum > Calliopum simillimum. The sequence continues at coordinate 15,715,833 of OX638372.1, read as the reverse complement.
TTGGCATAATGTGCTTCTTTTTCGTTTCCTAATTGTTTAAGTATTTCTTTTAAAAATATATTTATTGCAGACTTTAATAATCTCATGCATTATGAATGGTGTGACCATGTGTCCCATTAAAGTCGAGACATGTCTCCACACTTACACATTTCATTTCCTGCAGCAGATTTTATCTCATTTCGAGTGTTTTGGCCTTAAATAGGTTTTTCGATTCTAATATAATTTCGTCCTTTTTAAGTGGGCTGAAATACCTTATCTTCAAAGGATCCTAACTTGAAAAGTAAGAGTCCTATTAGAAAAGTTTGAAGATATATTTTGATAAAGAAGAGTGTGTCTATTTGATACCATTAAAAAAAGAATTTCACCGTTTCCCGTAGCTACGCCATAAGCCTGAAAATAGCGTTTCTCCAATTTCAAGCAAGGATACCTTGTATTACTGCAGTTATATTGACATTTCTGAGGATGCTGTCCTATAAAATTTTAGTAATTTTTGAACGATCTTTGCTACAAAGATTATAAAACTTTTCTTTTCTTGTAGTTATCTACAGATTTTCATTTTCTTTTACAAAAAAAGAAGCACACTACATATATTTATTACCTTCGTAAATTCTTGAGACTTTTTTTATTTCAAAAGAACAATCCCCAATTTCACTAAAACAAATCCTCGAGTTTAGGCTAATGTCCCCGAATATTTCGTTGAATGTACTCGAATTCCGTAAAAGTGAAACGGTCACACTACTTATGAATATAAGTAGGTCAACTAACATGTCGCATGAGTAACATTTATTAAAGAAGCTGCTTGTGAAACAATTTTTTCCCATTTTTAATGAACTTGATAAGACATGCCATATCTAGAATCTCTTAGAAATCTTAGAAAAATCCTAAAAAAATATGCAGCATCTTTCCTTCTAAATCATTTCTGTGATATTTATGAATCTCGACAGTTTTTTTAAGAAAGTATTATTCAAATCTTACGTGGACCCGACAAATTACTCACTTAATAAACAAGTTATGATTAAAAGTAAAGTTATAAATTTAAATTCTGAAGTCTTTTGGATTTTTTACATTGTACATATTGTAAAAAAAAAAATCAAATTTAAATTTAAACAAAATCGTAACTCACCATAATGACTGTTAACATTTTGGTCTGCAACGGAGTTGTAATGAGTTGCCAAAAATTCCACAAAATACAATTTGAAATTTTTCACACAGAGGGGACGTTACGTTCCGTTTCTCAGGAAAACCACACAAAATTCACAAAATTTAATGACAGCAATAAAAATGTATCATCCTCCGGATGTAAAAGCAACAACTTTCACTATACTCCAGTATACTCTGGCAAATAATGACTTGGAACTCGGGTTGGAGTTGGGGTGTTTTCATTTAATTTTGCAAAATCCATTCATTCATGAGATGTCGAAGGAATCTGCTGTGTACAACCAGAACAAAAACAAAAAAACAAAAGAAAAACAATAATTTTTGTTGTTGTTATTATTGTTGCTGTTGCTGTTGATGTTTATGTTGTTACTGGCAGGTACTTATTACTATGATGGGAAGTAATTTGAGCGAATTCATATTTTTTGCTTTAATTTGAAATGCTAAGCTGTTTAACCCATTGCGTATGTGCGTTTATATATTTGAGATGTTACGGAGTTGATTTTACCGGAACCGAAGTCGGAACAGGAGTCGGAGATAAAAGATATATGTATGAATATTTTGGGAACTTTCATTGCTTTTCTCCTTTCCTTCTTTTTCAACAATTCAACGACATAGACAATAAACGTTATCGTGGCTGCGTGAGCGAACTTGAGGGAATCCCCGAAACAAACTTTTATTCAACAATGCGTTAATGCACAAGTTTTAAAGTATTTCTATCCCTTCTATTGGAAATATATGGGTGATTCCAAAAACAAAAACGCATTTTCGAGTCCCAATAATTTTGAATGTAAAAAAATGTCAAATTTGGCTTTTAAATGGTACAATTCATTACTGGCTAACGTTTTCAAAATGTTACATAGGTAAAGGGTGTTTTTTTTAGAGGTTTGTTTTTCGAATAGAGATAAAACTGGCATTTTTTGGTCAAATCTGGCAACTCTAATGTCATTTATGTTCAGTTTGGTTTGCCATTTCATCATGAACAGGTTGACAAAAGAACAACGCTTGCAAATCGTGCAAATTTATTTCGAAAATAATGGTTCAGTTCGCGAAGTTTACCGCAAGCTCCGTCCATTTTATGGTCGACATAATCGTCCATCAGAGCAATTAATTCGGTTAACCATGGATCGTTTTCGCACTACGTTTACTCTTTGTGATAATACGCATCCGCAGAGACGTCGAACAGTGCGCACCGAAGAAACAATTGCCGCTGTAGAGCAAAATGTTGAAGAGGACCCGAATGAATCGATTCGCCACCGTGCACAGCAATTGGAGCTTTGTCCATCAACTTTATGAAAGATTTTGCGCAAAGATCTTGGCTTGCGACCTTACAAGATCCAGCTTGTGCAAGAATTAAAGCCGCGAGACCATGCAATGCGTCGTGATTTTGGTGTATGGGCCGAAAATGAGATTGATCTCGATGCTGATTTTCATCGCAAAATTTTGTTCAGTGATGAGGCTCATTTTTGGTTGAATGGCTACGTCAACAAGCAAAATTGCCGCATTTGGAGTGAAGAGAATCCACATGAGACCCTTGAGACGCCAATACATCCACAAAAACTGACTGTTTGGTGTGCTCTATGGGCTGGTGGAGTCATTGGGCCATACTTCTTCCGAAATAATTCTGGAGAGTCAGTTACCGTTAATGGAGACCGGTATAGAGCCATGATAACCGACTATTTTGTTCCCGAATCGGATGGCATGAATGTGGATGAGTTGTGGTTCCAACAAGACGGCGCTACATGCCACACAGCGCACGTCACAATCGATTTATTAAAGGAAACATTCGATGAGCGCATAATTTCGCGGAATGGACCTGTCAATTGGCCACCAAGATCGTGTGATTTGACACCATTGGATTATTTTCTTTGGGGATATGTGAAGTCGCTCGTCTACGCCAACAAACCAGAAACATAAGGGGACTTGGAAGCCAACATTTGTGGCGTTATTGCCGACATACGGCCACATATGCTCGAAAAAGTGGTTGAAAATTGGACCTGTAGAATTGGCTTTATTCGAGCCAGCCGCGGCGGCCACATGCCCGAAATCATATTTAAACATTAATGGCATAAAATTATCCTTCCAATAAAGCCAAATTAATGGACATTAAAACGATTTTCTTGTGTTTTATTTCAATTTGAAGTTCTATACCTCTAAAAAAAACACCCTTTAGATGTTGCCATTGAAGTATTATCCGGCGACAAAAATTTACTGTAGACCAAGTTTAATTACATTCAAGTTCAAAAATTAGAAAGCTTAACTTAGTTTTCTTCAAAACATTAATGTTTTACTGCGTGGTTAAAAGCTTGTAGCGCTACACAATATATTATTAATCTGAGAAATCATTTTAATCTCAACTTTTGATCAATTTGAATCTAATTTGACTTATCGGGCTTTGGATCACAGTAATTTAAAGTAAACAATAAAAACGGCTCGTATTCCTGAATATTTGCACTAAATGCTTTCGTCCTGCACATCTTCAACACAAAACATTTCGTTATTTTTGATCGAACAAACAAGTATGGCTTTACCGTGGTATAAAATCCTATTTCTCCTGATGATCGAAACAAATTTTAAATTTGGGTTTCACTCACACAAACAACATCTTAAGTGTAAAAAATTTAAAATTTCATTTTGAAGCTTTTACGATCATTTAGCATACGTGAAAAAAGCTTTACAGTGTAGTGTCTTCACCGCGGCATATTTTGAAGTATTTTGAAATTTACTATGAAAAATTAGATTACATTTTCTTGATTTACCATTTTAATTACGTTTATTATGATAACTTTAATCTATTTCCACTATTTGCGGAAATTTCTTTAGTCAAAAATACGGCTTTTTTGCAGAATAGCCAATATCAGAAAAACAAATTCGTAAAATCGCTAAAATTGCAAAACTATTAACTAAGTGAAATCTTTTGCGTAAAAAAATGATGGGAGTAAAGACCCTAACCATCATACTTAAACCAAAAGTGTCGCCAATCCCTTGATTTCAACCCACAAGGAACTGGAGGACTTGATAAACCAAAAGTCACATGAAAATAACTACGAAGAAGATAATCCAAGAATTGAGAAAGTTGTGCAAAAAGAAAAAGTCCCACTCTTAAAGTAATTAATTAAAACTTTGAATTTATTACAATACAATAAATAACTGAGGGGATTCCTGAAAACGTTTAAAAGTTGCCAAAATCAATACGACATTTGACAGTTTTACGAGTTTACGAGGTTTTCGAGGCTTTTACACGTTTTCAGGAATCGCCTTATTATATTTCCACCCAGCGGGTGTCATCTGCTTTCATTCAAAAGATCATAAATTTGGAATGGTAGCCGTATCTTGAAGAACAGACCTACTTTGGAAAGGTATTTTTATGCGCTATAAAAAAAATTTAAAAGTTATGTTTTTTTTTTCTTAAAGAAGATGTGATTTCTAATACATTTTGTATAAAGTTCTCATATGCCTTCATTCAAAAGGACATATCTTTCGAACTAGATGATCTTTTTCAATTAAATTTAGCAATAAGTCTGCAAACATCATACAACAATACCACAAATAGTTCAGAAGATCTAAATTTTCCATGCAAATCTCGCAATATTTTTCTCTACTAAAAACTTTAAATGATTTTTAGCCACCTCAAAATTCACCGGAGATTCTCGTTCATATATGGTACCGAGGAGTTTTCAACTTAGAATTTAAAAAAGAATCGGAAAACTAGTAAAACACGGACCACCCCAATTAAACCGTTTTTAAAATCATGATCTTTTTTCAAACAAAATTAAACTTTTTCCAAAATAAAAATTTTCCGAATCAAATTAACGTGAAATTTTTTCAAATCTCTTGTCCAAGCCCCTCGACATTTTGGAAGATATGTTCATTCATATACCAAGTTTCATAACGATAGCTGTTGATGGTACAGAGATGTAATTTTAAGTGCATTTTTTGAACAGTTTTATTTGATTTGGGAAAAGCTTCATTTAATTTAGAAAATGTTAATTTGATCTGGAAAAAGGTTAACTCTGGAAAATGGAAAAGGTTTATTTTGATTTAATTTGAAAAAGATCTATAGATATGGAAAAGGTTAAACTTGGAATAGAAAACCTGTAAGTTAATACTTTTTCTCTGATAACATCAAAAATAATTAAACAAGAGTTTCCAAAGGTAGGTGTAACCAAACAAACTTTCAAGTTTAGGAGCGTAACACCGCCCACTAGACAAACAATAACTTTTCATAATCCTTCCTCTGGGGTTCATTCAGTTCATCTCCATACCGAATTTCACAAAAACCGGTACAGTCATTGAGCCATTATAGCATGTTTTCCTTAAGAGGCGTGTCACCGCCCCTACAAAATAAAAAGTTTTATAATCCTTGCATTCGGAGATGCGGCTTATCCGCGTATTTTCCCGTTAAAAATGTTGACTGCCAGTTAAAAATGCGTTGAATTGTTTTGCCTCAACCTATTTATATAGATTTTGTGCGGCTAAGAATAGGTTAAACTCATAAACAGAGAAAAAGATAGAAATATATTATCAAATCTGAATTTTTTTATTTTTTTCTTTTTTGCATCAAAAAACACGCATGAGCTCACAAACCCTTTGCCAAATTTTGAATTAAATAATTCACAGAATTAAAGGATTCACACTAATCCACGCAAACAAGCGAACACACACACACATTCACATTTTCATTCACATAAACAGTATCCACTGACTCCGCCATTGAATGGCATTGACTTTCATTATTTTTTTAAACGCATAACTCCGGTTCAGCGGCACGTTACAGCAACAACAACAACAACAAGGTATAAACAACAACAACAACAATTGTATATTATGCACAATTTTTAGCAACACTTTGGCACTACAGTGTATTTTGGTATTTTATGGTTTTTAGATTTTTTCACAATTTCCATACATAAACCACACACTGAAGCAGCGACGGCTTTTTATATTTGTTTTATTTTCCTTTAAGAATTTCACAAATTTTTTTTATTTTATTTTTTTTAACACAAAAATTTAGACGGTTACTGTAGGCAGGACAACCGCACCGTTTTTAAGCCAACTCGAAACTGAGCCAACTGCATTGAAATCCTTCAGTTTTATTTCGTAGTTTTAGCACGAGGCTTCTTTTTGCTGTGGTGCCTCTGAGCCCTTAATATCTCGTACAATGTAAGGTTGACAGGACAATATGCTGCGTTTGGCATTGTGTTGCGTTCAAAGCTTTTTTCATTAACTGTTCCTTCCACACTGTTGCAGTTACTCAATGGGAGCTTTTTGCGTTGTATGTTAGAGTTGCGAAGTGATGTGTTTTCACGAATTTCCATTCCTTCTAGACTCCGACGAGATGGTTAAAATGAATAGGTCACACACTGCAAGAACCAAAAACAGAGATCCGTTGTCAAACTTTGGAAGTGAACACGTAAGATAGCAATGAAATGTTAGAGCTAGGCACGGGATAGTCAAAAAATAGTGTCATAATTTTCACTCCACTCGAGTATGGTAAATATTACACAAATATAGAATCATTTTGACTTTTATAAATTAAGTAACAATTTCTATTTTACGAAAGACATTTACTTTATATACAAATTTTATGCCTCTTCATCATATGCGCAAGTAGCACAGGAGGATGTGTACCTACCTACCACACCGACGGGCCAGGGTTCGTACCCTAGTGCGGTCAGTTAATTTTTTTTTTTTTTTTTTTGTTGTTTGGATTTGACAGTAAGGTAAATATCAAGTCAATTTTTTCAAAAAAATTACTAGCAAGCATACATTCTGAATTGACTAAAACAGTAAGGTGAAATTTACTTCGGTGTGGAGTTGTCACTATTCTGACTTGAAATTCTAGTAAAATTTATAAGAAATAAAGTAGCAAGTACTTTTTTTTTCTCCGTGCATGCTCCCATTGAGGGATGCAAGACACAGTGAGATGATGATCTCTTGAGCATTGAGCCATATATCTACTATCATATGTCCTTAGAAGTCATGATCTCGGATATCGAGTCTTAATCTTGGTCCTAATCACGATTTCGGTCTTAATCTTTGACTCAGAAATAAAAAATTACTGAAAAAATTGAGTTGCAAAATCTCCAAACCTAATTTATGCAAAAGCAATTTTATTTAAAGATTCCATATTCCACATTAAAAGATGATTAGACCAAGATATTAACCAAGACCAAAGCTGTCTTGATCTTTGTCACAAAGTCTTATTCTTGATCTTGAAACTATATCAGCATCTTGATCTTTGTCTCAAAAAATTAGCAAAACTAAGACCCAGACTCAAGACCAAGATTGAATTTTCTCTCCACTCTACTCTACTCTACTCTACTCTATTCTACTCTACCCTACCCTACTCTACTCTACTCTACTCTACTCTACTCTACTCTACTCTACTCTACTCTACTCTACTCTACTCTACTCTACTCTACTCTACTCTACTCTACTCTACTCTACTCTACTCTACTCTACTCTACTCTACTCTACTCTACTCTACTCTACTCTACTCTACTCTACTCTACTCTACTCTACTCTACTCTACTCTACTCTACTCTACTCTACTCTACTCTACTCTACTCTACTCTACTCTACTCTACTCTACTCTACTCTACTCTACTCTACTCTACTCTACTCTACTCTACTCTACTCTACTCTACTCTACTCTACTCTACTCTACTCTACTCTACTCTACTCTACTCTACTCTACTCTACTCTACTCTACTCTACTCTACTCTACTCTACTCTACTCTACTCTACTCTACTCTACTCTACTCTACTCTACTCTACTCTACTCTACTCTACTCTACTCTACTCTACTCTACTCTACTCTACTCTACTCTACTCTACTCTACTCTACTCTACTCTACTCTACTCTACTCTACTCTACTCTACTCTACTCTACTCTTCTCTACTCTTCTCTACTCTACTCTACTCTACTCTACTCTATTCTGCTCTACTCTACTCTACTCTACTCTACTGTACTCTACTTTTTCTTGTGTTCTTTATAAAATACTCAAACAACTTCACTACCAAACTATCGTGGAAATATTGGAACTTCTCATGAATAAACGATGCTCGAAAATTTTGTCTCAGACTCTCCCTAGCAGACTATCGCAAAAAATAAATGTTGTATATGGGTAAAATTAAGTGGAAAGTTATATTATCGGCAATGATTTGGTAGGGAATATTTTGACTTTTTTTGTAAAAATTTATTCTCCAACTTTTTAACAGAGAATTCGAAGCGCGAATAAATGAACCGTTTAAAATGACAATGGTGCAACTCCAAAACGAGTCAAAAGTAATGTCATATAAATTATGTGCCATAATGATCAGTTATTTGGTCGATATCATTTTCTCAACTTAATCTCAACAATTCTATATTATCAAGTAAATTTTTCGTGAAAACAGAAATCAATTTTATTCACCCATAACAAAATGTCAGCCAGTTAATATTACTTTTGCCTCGTTTTGGAGGTGCACCATTGTCATTTTGAATGGCTCAAATAATGTATGACAACTTAAAAACTTTTGTTCAACAATTTGATATCTTCTAAAGATCTTCCGAAGGATACATTTCCAAAACTGGAGCCGAGCGACACTTCTTGATTAGGTACATATTCTTTCTTATAACTAAAAGCTTATACATTAAGCTGCTAAGGCTTAAAAAAGAAATATGATGTGTCCCTTAAGCAAACTTAACTCAAATTTATCAATAGCATTTTTACTTTTCAGTTCGTCATTTTTTTTTTTTTTTTTTTCTAACGTTACTCCGTCAGCTTCTCACATTATGTAAAAGCTTGGAGATTAATTTTTCCGAACTCGTTGCTCGTTGATGTTTATATTTTATTTATATTTATTTAACCTTAACTGTCAAATCAATGCAAAATACCAGGGCTGCATAGAAGTTTTTTTGTAAAAAATTGGAAAAAAAAAATATACTTATGCCTGCTGGAAATGTAATTTCTATTCGAGAAAGAAATATATTCTCGAGGGGGAAAATTTAGAAAAAAGAAAACTTATACTTCTACGAATTTAGCTCAATTATAAATTCTTTCAAGGCTGTTTTAAACATTCTGAGTAATTATTATTACATTTTTTTGTATGTTGGCAACCCTTAGTATATCAAGAAAGAGGTGATTGTAAAAAAGCTCATTATTTAGTACATTTTGCTGAAATTTCTCTCTCGTTCTCTCTGTGAAATGTGTGCATAATTGGGAGAGTGCAAGTTTAAGCAATTAATTGCATATTGTACTAAAATGCCTCATGAGCACATGGCATCGAATTTTGGCGCGAAAATAAGCATCCACCCACTTCCCCTAAATGCGTTGTTGTGTAAACAAAAAAAGATGGCGCTTGATACGCCAGCATACGAACTAACACCCCACTGAAAGACGTAAAGCAAAGATAGATAAATGTTGGACATCTGCATTCTTTCAGATAGAGGTGGATGCGGGTGCACTGTTGGAATTGCGCAAATATGTATGATGATTGTGCAACATTGCGACGAAATGTCGTATAATGAGAGAAATACCACGCATTGCATGCTGCAGTTGAATTTTTTTTTTATTTCCTTTGGATTGCTGATGAATAAATGGCTCGACGGTTGGATGGATGATGGATGGATGAATGTTGACGGCTGTCATGCCATCACAGACAAACAGACGTTTTTTTTTCTAATATTGATTTTCAATTCTTGATTCAGTCGTTTGATTATTTGTCTATGCAAAGTTTATTTGCTTTTTGTTTCCATTTTTTTCAATATTTCATCTGCTGATTTAAGTGTTTTCTGTAAAATATACTCATGCACCATTGGTATCATTAGGCATCGGAGGACTCCCGGCACGCGAGCTGCATACAAATTAAGTTTTTGTATCATTCGCGTGTTCAATATGTGCACATTGTTTACTTTGCCGCATAAATTCTTATCTTAAGGTTATTGAAGAATTTTCTTGTGGAAACCATAAATGGGTTTTTTTTTTTTTTTTGCAAAATTACACCACCACGGGTTATCTTTGAAAGAATTTATGGTGTACTATAATTGAATTGTTCTTGCAGGTGGATATTTACTTTTCGGCCAGAAAAAATGCAATAGTAACAAATCCATGATAATCCGAATATTTTTAATGTGGAAAACTTTAATGAAAAACTGTGGGAAAACTATATGTCGATGAAAAATGAGAAAACTTACGGATATCGGAGAGTTATTTCTACGAGTATTTTCTTTAAAATATATTGAATATATTTTAGCTTTAACAGAAAAATTAAAAAAGATGGCAATGAGAGCAAAAAACCGAAATTTGGGGTAACTTAAAGAAATTCAAGAGTATGTATTCTCCTCGAATACAAAAGCCAAAGACAAATGTGGTTGTTTTAAGTCACTCATGCATGACTTAATGTTGTCAGATTCAATGTCATAGCTGGCCATGTTCTTGTTTTATGAGCCCAAACAGTGGCGTCCAATAGGTCTAAGTTTGAAAAAAAAAAAACTAAAGGTTGAGTGCATATTTCTTGAGTAAAAAAAATGCAAATCAGAAAGTCCTGGCTTCAGGATACACTGAATTTTAGCCAATTTTATAAAAAAAAAAAAACAATTAGCAGATGCAAAAATAGTCATTCCGATGTACTTTATGATGCTGAACCCGAATATAATTGCTCTATCTCATCGGCATATTGTCATGGCATATCAATGGCATAAAATAACCTGATTTTCAGAATTTTCTTACATTTTTACAGATGTATTCGGTCAAAAATTTTTCATCATATTCGACTAGTAAGGCCAAAATTCTGTGGTTCGTACCATTGTTGTTTTCGAAGTGGTTCAAAAATTTTCTTTGTTTCTTTTGTTCCAAATTAATACCGTTTCAATCGCAAATTTAGCTATTTCAAGATTTTTATAAATATAGTCTTTAAATCCTACCCTTTCCACTGGTCGATTAAGATTATTATAGTAATACTACGTTTTCATCAAAGACTTATGCTGAAATTAGCCAAGAAGTAGCGTTTCGTAACGTAACGTCACTGTTGCTTGTCAACGTAGCATCGATTAGTGAAAACGGTAGGTAACGTTCGAAATGTCACCTTACAACTTAAAAATTACTTGAAAAATTCCAGTTTTTGTAAACAAGCATCCATTTTCATACTTATTTTAATTAATTTGTTAAAAAAATTGCATATATAACATCCAAATTTAATTTATTTTATCTAGCAACGTAGCGCGACGTTAGAAAATCTAATTTCAACAGGTCTCAACGTTGCGTACCGCTACTTTACGATTTCACTAATCGCTTGCACGCTTTTGCCATTTGATAGATTTTGACAGATGTCACGTTACGAAACGCTACTTCTTGGCTAATTCTACCATTAGCTGATATTAGATTTATAATCTCGTCGTTGAATCCTTCTCGATTCCATCGACCGAAAGAGTTTTATTTTTGACAGTAAATGTCATAAGCGGGAAAATCAAAGTTGTTTTTCTTTTCAATATTTATCTTTCGTTGACTTTGTTTTTAATGACATTTGATACCAATTGTTAAAGTGATGCGACTTGGTAGAAAATGGTCTAAATCGGTTTTCCTGTTGTGAATTATACACAGATTTTAAATTACTAGAGTTCGCCTTGCGGCCGAAATTCGACCACTTTAGTTTGGCTTTATAGAGGCTATGGAACTATAATTACTAAGAATCACTTCATATTTTCTTTTTAGAAGCTTTGAAATGCTCACTATGGATCAAATACTTTTAATATCCTTTTTAATTTCTATCCATAGCGTTAAGCCATTTTTTATTCCAAGCGTCATTAAAATTAATGCAGCAGTTTCAGCATTCAATTAGACTACCATAGTGTTAAGCCAATCTCAGTACCGAATTCCATAAAAATCTGTGCAGCAGTTTAGCACTGATAGCGTCGTATTATATCATTAACGACGTGGTATTGTCCACTTTAAAATATAATGGTCCTTTTATCGTTCCTTAATACTAACCCTATTTCAATACCAAATATGATAAAAATCGATGGAGAGGTTTCGATGTGCGAGCTTTTTATACCCTACACCCAGGGTATATTCACTTTGTCCTTCTGTTTGTAACGCAGAGAAGGAGGCGTGGCAGATATAAAACAGTATATATATTCTTGATCAGCGTCACCTCCAGAGTCGATATAGCCATGTCCGTCTGTCTGGCTGGGTGGCTGGCTGTGTGTGGAAATACACTTTTTGGGAAAACTGACCAAGATAATTCAATGAAATTTAGTACACTGCCTTCGTTGTTAAAGATAGCTCGTGGGATTGAAAATGAGCAAAATTAGTCAACGGACACGCCTACCGCTCATACAACAAATATATTCAAAATGCAATTTTAGAAGTATTTTTTACGACGATGCAACCAAAATACACATAAATACTACGAATTGTAAGCACAAGCTCTGACAAAAAACTGGGCAAATTTGGGTAAGAAGGCGTGGCACCTCCCATATAAGCAAAAGTTTCAAATTGCTTTACTGAAAGAGTTTTTTGAGACAGTCCAAACAAATTTCACTCAAACACTAGAAACTAGATATAAATGCAAGCTCTGAGCAAAAAATGGGCGAACTCGGACAAGAGGGCGTGGCACCTCCCATATAAGCAAAATACTCCAGTGTAGGGTATTTAATGTTTGGCCAGGCCAAAAATGACACTCTTTCTAGTTTGAATTTAAGGTTGTTCGACCGCCTACTGAAAAACATAATGGTCATGTTATCGTTTCTTAGAGCTAAATCTATCTCCATACCGATCCAGTGGTTTTTTTTTTCACCGCCCTCTTAAAAATTAAATGGTAATTTTATCGTTCCTTAGTGCTTACCCTATCTCTATACCAAATTTCATAAAAATCATGTTTGGCTTGGCCAAGCCCACTTTAAAAAAAATAATAGTCCTAGGCGCTGCTCCAAATCGATTGAGATTTAGAAACTGAATCAATTTCATTTGTATATTTATATATCGATTCTTGGCAGAAATAGATATCTTGTTGTATCGTAGATCATGTGACTTACGCCCATATTTAGAGCTTAATCTCGAAACTGTATAAAAGTCATAAGCGGGAAAATAAATGTTTTTCTTTCTTCTTAATATTTATCACTCATTTTCTTTTTTTAATGGCATTTTTTGCAAATTGTCAAAATTAAGGGGTGCCACTTGGTCTAAATTATCCAAAAGTGGTAATCCATCTAAGCAAATAACCAGTTATACGAAGTTTTAAAATAAATCACGTCAGAAGTAGATTTACTTTTGTATGGTAAATCACGAGATTTACAACGAGACTTAGATCTAAATCTCGAAACAGCCGTAAATCACCTCTACAAGTCTCCGCTGAAAACGTTGTATGTATTAGCTTTGAAATAGTGGTAGTTTTTTCAATTTTTATTCTGTTTTGGTATGAAGATTGACCCTGTCTGAAGTATCTAAAAAATTAAAAAAAAAAAAAAACATTGAAAATATATGGCCAGCCTATTTATTTTGATACGGCAATTTGTAGTGGAAATCATTTGGCATCAAATTGAATGTGAGCAACAAACATTCTAATGACAATATTTAACTTGTGTTTAAGGTGTTGTTGTTGTTGTTATTATTGTTTTTGTTTTTTACAAATGACATAATTAATAACTCTAACAATGGGGTTTTTATAGACAGGTGGTGGGAAGTAGGCAGGTGAAATTGTATTCGAAGACTTAAATGAAAATGTTCGTAGCTACTCACCGCTCTCAGAATACGAATATTCTGCAGATAGCGAGCATTGCGCACCGTAATTCTTTTTTCATTATTGCGATATTTTGCCTTTTTTATCAATTCTTTTACTTTTGATAAGGGCAACAAAACGGCGACTACTTGTTGTTGTTGTTGTTGTTTTAATAAATATACTTACTCTTTGTTTTTTTTTTTTTTTGTTCTGTATCATGTTTTCATTGAATTATTTTCCACCCATTCAGAGACAGAAAATTTAGTCATTCGGAGGCGTTTTGCAAGTTCATTTGATATCCGAAGTTGATCGCGGTAAAAAGAAAAATCGAAAACATAATTCGAAAATCAACGCGAACGTTTAGTGTAATTGCTTTATAATTACTAAGTGTTTGATGTTAAGTGCAATAAGCCGTCAATATCAATATATAAATCTTTTATGAAATTTCCACGCAAATGTCATTGCACTCTTTAGTTATCACACCTGTTGTAATTCCCATGAAGCAGCTGCATTAAAAGTTGAAGAAAAAATCAACAACAATGTCATTAAATTCAAATGGCAATAGTTCGCCTAATTCTACATCGAGGCCCAACTCAACTAGTTTTCCTGCAATGACTGTTGTCAAATATGAGAAATCATCATGTTTGTTTTGTAACGAATGGTTCGATTCCAAAACATTTACGGTAAGTTTATGAAAAAAACTTAGTCATAGAATTCAACATTTTTGAGCAAAGTCTTTCTGTGAGCAAAATGAAACATCCGCTCTTTTTAAGACTTATAAAATAATTTAGGCTTACTGAAAACAAGGCATCTACGAGAAAATGTGATAAGCCGAGATATGCTTAGAATCCTTCAAAGAAAAGGAGTGAATTTTTTCTGAGTTTTTGGACATTTTTTTTATTATTTTTTTTTTTTTTTTTTTTTTTTTTGTTTTGAAAAATTATAAAATATCTCAAAAAATTCTGAAAAAACGTATCACACGTATTAAATCGACAATTTAAAGCATTTTTTGCCTTATACACTTTTTTCGTAAAATGCCTTACTTTTGAGTAAAAAATCGTTTTTCCGACCGCTTAATGGAAAAAGGAAAAAATTTGATTTTAGAACGTGAATATTATCTATGTTCGCAAAAAAATTTATAATTTTTAAACGCCAAAATTTTTGTAAGAATATAGTCTTTATTTCTTAAGCACTCTTAGGTGTCAATTTTGTAATCAAAAAAAAAGATATGACCAAAATACATATTTTTTTAGACAAAATGCCACACTGCTCCTGGAGGATCGATAGGTTGCATGAAAATGATAACAGAAAATTAAAGCACCCCTTTTTTGTAATGTTGGTCCGATGAAAACCCCATTGGGATTAAAATCCTATCTGCTCCTTTTTAAAAAAAAGATCGAAAAACGGAACACTTAAAGAAAACACAGCAAACCAAAACAAAAATACTCATTTTCGATTGAATTGTCGGTGCTGAATCCGAATCCAGTCTTAAAATTCGCCTATTACTCATGGTTTTTGAGACATTTTAACCTATAAGTTCAAAAATCGCTTAGTACTATTTTTTGTTTACAAAATGAGCTTTGAATTGTATGATTTTTCTTTAAAAAGTTATGACCATTTGAAAATGACACCATTGAGTGAAAAATCGTATGTGTATTCTCATACACAGAGCGAAGAAAAAAAGCATAATTTGCGTTGCTAAATGAGTTTCTACCACGTTCGTAAGTGTTTTAATTATGTTTCGTTGCTGATTTGGATTTAACAACACTCTAAGATCATATTTGTATGGTGCGTTGCTAAATCACTCACTAACGTGGTTGAAACTTATTTAGCAACGCTGGTTGTCAAGCGTTGTTAAATCCAAATCAGCAACGAAACGTGGTCTAAACACCATGAAATGTAGTAAAATCCAAATCAGCTACGAAACCTAGTCAAAACACTCACGAGCGTGGTAGAAGCTAAGCAACCAATAATGATCGCAGTGGCTGAGTTCGTTAACGTCCGCATCTATCACACGACAGGTTCCAGATTCAAATCTCCGCAATACCAAACAAACAATTATTTATTTAAAGCAAAAATTGAAAATTAAAAATGAATAAAAAAATATACATATGTGACCTGGTCTATGAAAAGGGGGCTTACGTGCGAAAATAAGTTTTCGTGAAAACAGCTGGAAAACAACTTTTAAAGGTCAATTTATGCGAATCAGCAAAAAATTGGAAAATTTTTTTTTTGACACCTAAGCACCCTTTTTATAGACCAGGTCACATATATTTTTTTTGTATTTCATTTAGCAACGCGCGTTGTTAAATCACTCACGAACGTAGTTGAAACACGAACGAGCCATGCTCAAAATTTGGGTCGCAACGTTGTTAAAATAACAACGTTTCTGCTACTTTTGACAATGTTGTTTTCTTTGTGTAAGGTCAAGACCAAGACCGAGTGCCAAGACTCAGTGCCTAATATCACAACCAAACAGAACCAAGATTCAATGTCAAAGACCAGGACTAAGATTACTATAATCATTACCTTGATATGGTCAATTGTTGGTAGAAGTAGTAACGTGACAGAACAAGAATCACGGAAGTAAAATAACTTTGGAGTTGAAAATTATAGTATTAAAACTATCGCAAAAGATCATTTTTAATGAAGACGATTTATTTTGGTCCTATATACGTATGGTCCTGAGAAAAAATTAAGCAAAAAGGAGATAAAAATAATTCTAAAAATTCTCATAAGATGGCATAGTTGATACGGTATGATCTACGTGTTGTAAAATAATACTAAAAAATTGGTTTTTTAGAGACAACTAAAAATCTTCAATAAAAATACCACCCTTGGAAACGGAAAATCCAAAACTGCAAATGGAATCATATTCAAAATATATAACTACTGCCTAGTGGCCATCTTCCAATTATAATTATCAGACAATTTAAATAGCCTATAATTTAATCAATTTGACTGTTGAATACATAACTCATCATATGTTTTTGACCCCGAAAATATTGTCATCATGGAACAAAAAATACAAAAACGTTAACTTAAAGCATTTAAGGTCACAACGCGCAATTCCAATTCCAAAATTTTGTAGCTGTTACCTCATTTATTTTACAGAAAACAATCAAATAATTGTTGGTTGAGCAATCGGTTATCAGCACATACATAATTACTGACGATAAGATAAGAAAAATAAAAAATTATGGAAAGAAATTTGTCATTACCACAAACGTAATTTTACACTTGAACGTGGTGTCACCCCAAATGTATAAATAGGCACCCCATTTAACTTTTGTACAAAATAAAGGCCATAAATCATATCTTAATATTGATAGCAACAACTTGACATTTTCATTTTTTCCTGTTACAGGAACACCTTATCCACTGCGGACAAGTGCTCGAACAATGTCCCAATTCGTGTAATGCCTATGTAGCGCGCATACGCATGCGTGCACACGTGAAAGAGTGTCCACGTGGTAAAAATCGTAAATATAATGGAAGTACGGAACGTCTCAGCAGTAGCAGTATTGAGCGTTTGGATCAGCTGCAGCAATTACCTGAACAGAGATTATCAGTTTTAGAGCAAGATATTGAAGCTTTGCGCACAGTGCTAAATGAAGAAATACGTCAACGTTTACATCTGATAACTGATGTGGGAAATTTAAGAAAACAAAATCAGGTGCAGACATACATTTGTGGGACGTAAATGTTGATGAATTGAACTAATTTTGTAACTTATTTCTTATAGATTGCTGATGATTGGACTGAAAAGACAGAGGAAACGCTTAACAACATAAAGCAACGTGTGGATGAAGAGAATCAACAGCGTTGCTTTGAGGTCGAACAGTGTCAAAATGATTTTCGCTTTTGCTACGATATAACGCAGGTAAGTTCATACTAAAATGTACACTTTGAAAAAGAATGGCTTTGTTTTTTCCTAAAAATCATTCAGACCTCTTCCCGCAATCACTCCGATAGCGTCGTCCGACCCTGTGTGTTAGACGATGATAGAGCTTTAACCCTAGCCAGAAACAATTTCCTATGATACGCGATAGAACTCGATTCACTTTTGCTGCTTTATCGTTAACAGCAGCTAGGTGTTCTTTAAATCAGTACCCTGAGGTACCTTATGCATAATTGAAA
Source organism: Calliopum simillimum (assembly GCA_951812925.1). Taxonomy (NCBI): domain Eukaryota; kingdom Metazoa; phylum Arthropoda; class Insecta; order Diptera; family Lauxaniidae; genus Calliopum; species Calliopum simillimum. Next base: position 15,697,836 of record OX638372.1, on the reverse strand, counting down.
GATAACCTCTTGATCGCCTACTCTAAAAGTATAGACTTCACGCATCTTACGAGTGGTCAAAAGGACCGCCTCCATTTTATCGAATGGTAACTCTAAGTTTGCACCACGCAGCCATCAAGTTACCATATATACTAAACCTGTAGGTTTTCTGTGGATTATCTACCAACACTAGCTCAATATCGTCCGCGTAGCCTTCTAATGTAGACTCAGTCGATAGACTAATCCTCAATACGAAATCATACATAGCATTCCAGAATGTGGGACCTAATACGGACCCCTGAGGTACACCTCGAGAGACTCTGTATTGCTTCACGCGATAATCGGTGTCGTACAGTAGCACCCTATCTTGAAAATAACTTGCAATTATTCGAAGTAGATATTTTGGTATTCCTATATCTCCAAATGCTCTTAGACACCAAGTGTTGCTACTGCCCAGTACTTCTTTTACACCGGCCTACCTTTGCTTGCGATTTTCATTACCGCATTTCGCATAAGGTAAGCCCTCTGAGCTTTCAAGGGTCTCCTGTAATCGGTTAATGATTATTCTTTCTAACACTTTTGTCAACAAGTGGAGCATATACAGTGGCTGTTACGAAGATGGCTGTTCAGGCTGTTTACCAGGTTTTAGAAGAAACACTAGCCCATACGTTTTACAGAAAGCGGGAAAAACGACTTCGTTGAAACACGCTGTGAACATTCTGGCAAATATAATAGGAGTTGCTCAGATGCCTGCTTTTGCCGTTACATTTGGGATACCATCTAGACTTCGTGCTTTGTTGTCCATGTCTTCAGAATAAGCAAAATTTCTTCTATAGTCACTTTTATGATCTTCAAGGTATATCAATGTGCGTGCAGTAGTCACCAGGTGCTCTGGGTCCTCTTATTGTACTCATAAACAAGTTACAGGCTCTGCCCTAGTATTTATGTTAACATATGTGCCAGAGGCGAACATAGGATTTTTTCGAGGGAAAGAAGTCCGTCTAGCTCTTTTGTTCTTATGAACATATTAAAATAACGAAATAAACGTTACTAATACGCCTTTTTGCAAGATAACTGAAATTTTTGGAGGTGCCAGAGCCAACTCCCAGTTACGTACTTTGTAATATTCTCAAAGTCAAACTACTTTTCAATTGATTTCGATGAAAGCTTTAAAATTTTTAACGAACTGGGAGATCACTAGAAACTTCCAGAAACTTATTACAGAACAAATCAAATTTCAGAGGAAAGTATTAGAAGCGGTATGCAAAAGAACTTCCTGCAGAGGTATTCTAATAGAGTAAATAGAGCATATTGAAACCTTTTTGATGGGCACGTAATAAGTATATAAAACTCATTCTAAACAGTAATTCCCGTTAATGTTACTCTAAAAGCATAATCATTTATCTCGACTAGCGCTGTAATATAAAAAGGACTCGATTGAATTCATATGCTATAATACTTAATACAAAATGTGTTAAAAATGTTAAGATTACAACTTTTAAAATATCCTTTTAGACTCTCAAAAGTGACATACAACATGAGATGGATGAATTGCAAAAACACATCAATGAAATGTCCCTTCAAGTAACTAAACATCAGAATCATTTAAATGAAAATATACTAGAATTAGAGCAAAATATATTGGAATATCAGAAAAATTTCAAGTAAGTGTGCTTATTTTCATTAACTACATACATAAATTGTATGAACATTATTCATCATCAACACTATTTATATTGCAGTGCAAAACTTGACCAAGTCGAAGAGTTCCTACAAGGCGTGGCCAGTGATTTAAAAACGAAATTTACTGCCAACGCTGATTTATGTGCCAAGCAAGCAACGTTAGATTACGAAGTAAAAGGCATGAAAAATATTGTCTGTGAAACAGAGGAACGTTGTGATAAATTGGATGCAGTCGTTACAGATATTGATAAAAAACTACACAATACAATACAAAATTTGGCCGATTTGGAACATCAATTGGCAACACAACAACGCATAGCGAGCATACAAAACACAAGAGGTATGTAGTTGCATATGTGTGAATGAAGAAAGGATTCAATTAAAGTACATAGCTGTAAATTGATGGTATTTTATTTTAAGGACACATCATTTGGCGCATCAGGGATTATTCGAAAAAACTGGAAGAGGCAAAACAATATGATACCATCTTGCATAGTGCCATGTTTTCAAACAAACAATTTGGTTATGCATTAAGGGTAAGATTTATGAATATCTTAAATACTCTACGATTGTTTTCAAACAAATTCAAAGTAAGCGACAAAACTTGACGAACAGAATATGCTTGTACGGTTTCTTTAAGATCCTGCACTAGCTTATGGTATACTTATTTCGTCGTCAGTACCGTAAAATCTTCTCTATTTAATTTTGGAAAAAACAATTAAAAATGTGAAAATAGTGTTTTTTCCTACCGGCTGCGCCAAAATGTTGGTAATATCCCTCGTAGTGGTCTCGACGTCGCTACTTCCAGCTTATCCTCTTGATGTTCTCCCTTCCTGAAAACACTAGAAGAACCGACACAGAAACACAACAAACACTGTGAATTCACGTTGAATTGTTTATCTTTATTTCACTATAAATTCACTCAGCCTCGCTGGCTGTTTCACACAGAAAAATACTACACTACTTCTTTACTTACTTCGTCTATTTATTAATTATGATCGGTAACTAGAAATAGCTTTTCTTTTGGTAAGGTGAGCTTTTCACCATGTACCACATTGAAACTCGTTCTAGCTTCCGGGACAGAGTTTGCTGTGAGTTTGCATAGTTGCATCAAACTCCGAGTTGCAGTTTGTCACGTACAACAGTTTACGCAATAATCGATCTTTTGTTTAATTGACCTTTTTGGTCTTTTAGCTTGCTTAAGCAGAAGAATATCTTTTGATTTTACTTAACCGATTATTGTGTAAACGTATTTTTTATTTTTAGGGTGATCAAGTTTTTATGGTCGTTAGGCAAACTCACAACACAGTCAGAGAAAAGACCAGCCAACATAGTTTGAACGGTGATCTTTGCTTTTGGTTAACCCAGACAGTGGGAACAATGCAATTTAAAATGAACTAAGTAGCTAGAAAACCAACTTATTTGTCAATAAGCATAATATGTAGTACTATTTTAGCCATCGCAACACATTGATTAAAACTGGAATAGTATTGTTAATTGGTTAATTGGGAGCACAGACCGTAGATCTTTGGTCTTTTTTTTCATTTCAGTGTAGTCAACTAAGGAAGAGTGAACAAGGCAAGGCATAGACTTGTTTTGTTATATTGGCATTTCCCAGGTAACGAACGTGACCGTCGTACACATCTAAAGTGCAAAAAAAGTGAAAGTAACACATATTTTTATTTTAGTTTTAACTTTACATCATAGCTGCCCGTCTAGAGTAAAATTATAAAAATTTGGCACTCGCATAAAAAGTCGTGGCCCCCATGTAAAATTAATAAAAAAGAAAACATAAATTTTTTAAAATTATTGAAAACAACAACCAGCAAAGATTTCTAAATTAACAGTTACTTGTGCGAGTGTTTTTTTTTTCGCAAATCTAAAAATCCTGAAAGTTCATAAAATGATTAAATTTGTTGTTGCCATTGTGTGTTGTTGTTTTTTTCTTTTCGATAGGAACCCTTGCGTTTTGTTGCAACAACAAAACATACAGTCCTGTGTGGACGAAAAAACAACAACAAAACACAGTCTTGTGCGGTCGCAAAAAACAACAACAAAATTTATGCATATGTTGTTGCTGGTGGTCGATCGCAATTCTTCAAAATTTCGCATATACCGTTACTTGCGTGTGCGATTTTCATTTTCAAAAATTAAATTTTGCTGTGGCACGTGAGATCAAGTGATTTTCAAATAATGGCACTTTGCGATGGCACGCGTGGGCGGCTATGCTTTACATTATAGCTCCTAGGTAGCACTATAATTAGTGCCAACTTTAATAGCAGGCAAAGTTCTGGTTCCAAGATACACGCAAAAAAAAAGGCAAATAAAACGAACGTGACAAAAATAGAAGTAGTTTTCGTGTCTATTCAAAGAAAGTCAGAATTCAGCGAAACAGAATTTTAAAGTAAGACTCTTCTTTGAATCTTATACAATAATGTTACTTTATAATGTATTTTGTTTAATTCAAATATCTTCTGTACTTTTCTTTGTTTTGATCATAATCTGAATCGATGCATGACAATATAAACGTAAAATTTTTTCCACCATACAAATTTTAAATTGAAAATCTTTCAAAAAAACCAGGATTTCTCAGTGAATATTGAATCACCTTATCTTTTTAAGTTGAGTTGGCATCACCAAATTTTCCAAAAGATGACATTTGTCCCTATCCATTTACATGTGTACGTAATCTCATAAATTATGAATTTCCTTTTTTAGAGGCGCGGCATCGCCCATTTTCCCAGGGAACATTATTTGTCCTGGCGCTCTGTATACATGTATTAAATCTCATTCATGTGCGATAAATATTTTCAGAGGTATGATGAAGTGATGTTTGTACGCTAAATAGTTTCAGAGATATGATGATTTAAATTTTTGGCTCACGGTTGACCTTATTAGAGTGAGTCAAATTGTTCGGGGGAGAAAAAAGCAAAATTCTAAGATAGTTACCCTTAGAAACTAATGCTCTAAAATTAAAAATAGCCCCGCCGAATCTGCAATTTATTTCTCCATAAAATCGGTCATTCCATTTAGCATCTTAATTTTCCAGCTTCAATGGACAATATCTTCAAAACTACAGAACTTACAGAGAAATAAATTCCAAATTCGAATTTAGCGGCTCAATATCCATATAAAATGTTTAACAGCTTATTATATTTTTCCATATTCAGGGATCACTTTTCGATTTTTAAAATGGTTTGTTCTCTGACGTGTCCCAAATTTTACGAAGTGCTTATTTACGTCAAAGAGAACATTTTGGTGCTACGTGAGCGCAATTCCAAAAAATTTTAAAATTTTGAACCACCCTAATGTACATATCCTAATCGGTGCTTACGTTAATTTTTTTGAAAAACAATCCACTTTATCATATGCAGTAAATAACCCCATAACTTTCCTAATTTACTTCCAGCTTGATATACATCTTAATGGCAAAGGTACATGGAAGGGAAGAAATATGATTGCTTGTCTTAATGTTATTGCCGGTGAATATGATTCGCTATTGTCTTGGCCTTGTCGTCTTCAAGCCGATATAATTATACGCGATCAATGTCCGAATCCTGAAGAGGCACAAGATTATGTTAAAACCATCTACGTACGAAAGAAGAGTGATGAATTCTTTCAGACAAATCAATATTTTCATATTCCACATAAGTTGGTAGCCAGTCGAAACTATTTGCGCAATGATTGTCTATACGTCGAGGTCAAAGTGCACAAATTATAGGCAATTACTTAATTTGAATGTACAAAATATTAAGGGCTTGTTTATGCAATCTTAACAAAGTATAGTGCCTGTCAAATAGTTTAACTTAATTATACGATTTTTATACAATAAAATTATGTTGAATTAAGCATTCACAATTCTAAGTGAAAATTGTTTTGAAAACTACAACCAAAAGGGAATTGAGATCAGCTTTGAATTTGTAGTTCCTATTCAACATAGAATAACAACAAAAAACTTTAACATCACTGAATTCATTTCTAACTAAATTTTGCTTTCGCAATTGCAACATAATTAAAAAAACATAGTTATAAACTTTTTAAATAAAGTTTTATATTTATTGACAATGGAAAACATTAAATATACGCTTGAATAACAATTAATATATGTATGTTTCCTTATTATATTGTATATGTATATTTAATAGCATGTTTTGTTGTAGATAACTAAATTGTAGTCCTTTAAATGCATATTGACATTTTGTGTACCATTTATGTATAGTTACAGCACATGAACATATATGTTTTGTTTTATAAATATTTTATAGTTAATGATTTGACACTGATTTGTTTGTTTAAAAATACATAGCTAAATTGTCAAGGCAAAAAAAATAAAAAAATTGTTTGGTCAAATATACCCTAACAGCGTTTTCGCATAAAGTGAAACTTTTTGATTGAGAATTCATTTTCTTAAATAGTTTTTTCTCTTTTTTTTAATAGGTATTTAATTATAAAATATTCGAATAAAAAAATGTTTATATTGTAATGTTTTTAGTGTGGACGTAAATATACGCAGACCATAATGTATTTTAGGTTTTTTATGAAGAACGTTGTTCACCAATCAATGCATACAAAGCATGTTTATAATGGCCAGATGTATCACCCTAAAATGAAAAAGAAAGAAATTTTCATTACATTTTTGTTAACAAAACTTTTTTCTATTAAAAACTTACCTTTATCCAACTTTTAAGACTCTTGCCATACATGCGCTCATAGGTAACCTTAATATCAGCCAAATCAATCTACATGAAATAATACAAACAACATTTTTAATTAGATAAACTATTCAGTTTATTAGAAAAAATTAAATTTATTACCTCAGAACGTGTGATGATAACACGTATTAATTGTTTATCATTGGTGCCAATGCCAGCCATACTCTTATGCAAACGTGAAGCAAAATATTCCGTTTTGTTGGTTACGCATTTATATATAGCGATAAGACCTTCCATAATATCTCCAGAGAATTCTTTTTTTATGGCTTTTTCTAGCGAATGTCCAGTCATTCTTTCATATTCTTGGAAAATCTGTTAAAAGGGAAATTGTAATCTTCATTAGGTGTGACGAAAATAGGCTATTCATTACAATTGAAAGGATCAAATAATACCTACATATGTAAATACAAAAACTTTTTATGAATGAAAAATTAATGGGTTTTATAAATATTTCCGTGGAATGATTTTAAGCTTCAGGAGTTCAAGTCTGTACCTTTTGCAATATTACGCAAAGACTTATGGATTACAAGAAATAAGAAAGAATGTCTGAAATGGAGCAAATTGAAAAAAGGCCTAGGACATTAACCAGAGGACAAGAAAAAAACAAAAGGCTTTCAGCTTTAAGCTAATAACTTACATGATAAGCTTGATATCATTTAAAGCAACAAGAATGGATTATTAAATGTGTGAAGGAATCAGTCTAATGAAGTGCTTAGTAATGATACAGGTTTTTAACTCCACGACAAATCATTTCCAAATCACTTTGTCTGCGAAACACCTTCCAAAATGTGAAGAGGGTTGGCCAATCGAATTGGAAAAATGTTAATTTGCTTCAGAAAAGGTAAATTTGATTGAAACAAGTATATTTTGATTTAAAAAAAGTTGACTTTGATTTAAAAAATATCAAAATGATGTGGAAAAGGTGTTACTTAGAGTGGAAAACCTTTTTTAGTGGCATGCTCGACCAAGACTGATTGTCTAATGTATGGAAGAATATAAGTCATCAGCTCCGACTAGAAAGTATTTTTGAGTTTTCTATATGGAAAAGTGAATATGTACTTATGTTGATCGGCGAAGAAGACGTACTATGTTCCAAGAGTGTCAGCGTAGAACAAGTGAGCCACTTTGACTCACCTACAAAAAACACATTATTTCAATACTTTCCAAGCTTCTCGGAATTACAACAGCCCTGAAAAATGATTTTTATCGGTTTTTTTCATACACCCAAAATTCAAACTCAAATTTGATGCGAAGTAGTGGATTATCAATCGTTGTTGTTGTTTTATGTTGATTGCGTAGAAAAAAGTACACCAAAAACAATTTTTCATGGGTGTTGTAATTCCGAGAAATTTGGACAATATGGAAATATTTATTATGTTTATTGTAGATAAAACCACACAGCGAAGTTTGTCGCCAGGCTCTTGAGTGGAATCCACAAGGCAGTAGAACACGTGGTAGACCCAAAACCAACTGGAAAAGGTCGCTTGAAAAGGAAATCCAAGAATCGGGAAAGTCGTGGCAAGAGATCAAAGTCATCGCAAGGGATCGCGACGAATGGAGATGTTTCATATTGGCCCTATGCTCCTCCTATAAGTTAAAGGATAATACATAGATAAAATTATACGCAGAAATCAAAAACTTCGATCCGATTCACTTAGACAAATAGAATATTGTTTAATGTTGAGGTGGATGCATAACCAATACTATGAGCGACGAATGAATAACAAAAAGAATTGAGGAGTGGCCGTACCAAAGGGCCTAAGTACCATTTCGGCAAAAGTAATATCATACTTTTTATGTACCTAATAGTCTGTTGTGTGCCTATTATAATTTTTTCAACATAATGTCATCAATTTCACACTATCAAAAAAATTTTTAGCGAAAGCAGAAAACAATTTTATTAATTTCTAACAAAATGCCATCCGTTTCATATTATGACACTACTTTTGCCCTTACTTTTGTACTTAGGCCCTTTGGTACGGCCACTCCTCAATTCTTGAAGCTAAGCCAGAAAGAGATTAAAGAAGAGATCGACCAAGGAAAATATGGAAAACAGATGTTGAAGAAGGTGTAAGATCGATGGGGATTCTTGGCGAAATGGCTGCAAACTGATGAATGAAAATTATATGAATGGGTTTTTTTCAAAGTGTTAAAGTAATATCATAATATAAATTGGCTAAAATAAGTGTTAAAAATTAATAAAATTGGACTCTGTTTTCACGGAAAGTTTACTTGATGGTGTAGAATTGATGGCATTAGTTGAAGAAATAACAGATTTTGCCCATTTAAAGACTTATTCCACTTTAAAAAAAAAAGTCCATTTGTTAGTGTTAATGTTGCTTTCTTTGGAATTTAAGATATCAACGAGAAACGAAACGAAAACGAAAAAGTTTTAAAATGAAAATGTTTCCGATTGATTGGGTAACAAATAATTAAAAGATGCAAATGTGTATCTTTCAAATAAGTTAACGAAACAATATTATCAGAAGTTATACTTCAACATCTAACTTTTTTCAAGATGAGTACGAAAACTAAGTATTTACATTTTTTGTAAAATAAAATGTATGTATAAAACTTACCAATTTCAATTGCTGATAATTACGATGACACAAAATCATATTGAAAGTACTCTCATCAGTGCCAACACGTAATTCACCGGCCTTAAGCAGCTCACGTGCATCTTGTTCTGCTTGTTGTGGATCAACGCGTCCACTCTCATCGCGTGCTGCAGTACAGAGTGAAACCAAAAGGCGTTTGAAATTACCCGAAGTTTCGGATTTAAGTTCAGATTCCAAATGTGCGCCAAATACTGGTAGAATGGTAAAATATAAAAATTAAATTATTTTATACATTTGAAACTTTAAAAGCAAATTTCAGTAATTCCTTACATCTCAGATATTGATTTTTAATAGTATGTATTTCGATATTCGAAAGGGTGCACAAGATTTCAATTAATACATCCTCATCGGTACCAATGCCAGCCATAGCATCACTCAGTTCAGCACAATAGTAATCAACAATTGGGCGGCACAATCCAACCAAGAGTTTTTCGAAATTTCCACTTGTTTCGGATTTGATATCTTCAATTAGATCCTTGCCAAAGTGAGTTTTGTATTGGCGTTGAATTTCCTGAAAAAATAAAAAAACAAAAAATGTAAAGAAAACTTGGAACAAAATATTTAGTTGGCAATCTCTACCAAAAAAAGCAACACAATAAAATAGCAAAGTTTCAAACCGCTACAGAAAAGCTTTGCGTGCTTTTTGCCACTTGTTTGATAGTGGGTTACCAGCTAATGCGGAAAATTATTTTATGATTTTATGAACGCTTACCTGACGCTGTTGATTAGTACGTCGACAAATGATGTTAATTAAACCGTCTTCATCGGTACCGAAACCACGCATTGCTTTGCGCAAGTCGTGCGCATCCTTGTTGGGATCAAAGTTTTGAGCAGGCAAAACAGTTGGTGTACCCTGAAAATATAACACAAAATTATAATATATAAAGTAAATATCTTTGAAACTATTCTAAATTAAATAAAAAATAATTAATAAGTACCTTGACAAGCATTTTTACTATACTATTTACAAATTCTATATATTTTTTATCAAAATAAACATAAATGGGGGGTCTTTAAATTTGACATATCGCGCCATAACCGCAATTTTATAGTAAGAGTCAGTTATCGCTGGTTTGATATAGCATACACACATGTGTATAATTTTTTACATAGAAGCCTACTTATAGTTTATGGTAATTGAAGCAGCTTAGTTATCGTTATACTCAAAAGAATTTCTATTAAAAGCACCACTTCGTGGTAACCAAAAGTCTCCACATTTCAGTAGTGGGGATGCGATAAAAATTGGATATCAAAATGAAATTCGAAAAAAATGGCTCTTACGATAAAATTGAGGATAAGGCTAAAAATATAAATATGTAGACATATAACGTACATATATATAACAGAATATGTGGCTAATTAATTTAAAAAAAAAATAAAAAATTTACAAGATCAATATGAGTCATATTCCTTTAATAGCAATATAAGTACGTAGGCTTTGATCTCGTGTTCTTAACTTAACTCGTAGCTTTAGTGCATACACGTACGATCGATGTGTGTTGGGTTTTTCACAATATCGCAGCTTGAACGCATGATTATACAAGTTCTGACGTCTAAACATGTTTAATTCATTGGTGGCGGTAATAAAAACATGTTTCACATTTTAAAGCGACTGATATGCCTTAAGAAAAGATCATTTAGCGTACTATTCTTTTATATTTGCTTCATTAAACTCGAGCGAATTATTGTAAAAACTTGGTCTTGTTTGAACAAGTTTTTTTTATTTATAATTTTTAATAAGTCGAAAACAAATAATAAAAAATTTTACATTAATCTCTTTAAATCAAAAATTTTGGCTACGCAAAACATAAGTTAGTTAGTTAGTTTTATAAAAATTAAAAAACCCTAATTAAACATATCTTTTTATGATATCATCCGCAGACTATCTGACAGAAAACTCCAGCAAACTTGCCCTGACAAAGACAAAAATGGAAATGTCTTAACTTCCGCGGAAGATCAACTAAAGCGATAGAAAAAGTATTTTTTGAAGTACTGAATCCCACGTCTATCACGCAGTAGTAGTAGAATTCATTCACAGCCGCATGAAAAATCAAATTACAGCATAACTGCTAAAACCATGCCTCATAACATCAGCTTAAATTCTCCATATCTGTTCTCCACAATCTAGAGTGAAAAGCGTTTGCCACAAGATTGCGAGTGACGTGCTGCGCTTAAACTTGTCTTCGTCGACATTGTCTCCCAAAAAAACATTAGGGTTTCACTGCAGCGAAGAGATTTTGCCATAAGAACCATAAATTTAGTATGAAGGATTTAAATGCAGTGTGCTCCACAACAAGGGTGTCAGCGTTTTCAAATCACTGAGCCAAGCGCAGTCAGCGCAAAATTTTCGATTTTACAACAACTTCAAATTCCTCGAACTACAACAATCATAAAACCTATTTTTTGTTGTTTCTTTGTTGGCTCATTTGCAACAACAACAATAATTCAATAATTTTTTAAATTTCTGAGAACTACAACACACACGAAACAACAAAAACAATTTTTCATAAATATTTTATTGCAATTCCGCGAATTTTGACGAGTTAAAAAAAAAAAACAACAAACCTTTTTCGTGTGTGTTGTAGTTCTCAGAAATCAAAAAAAAATATTGAAATATTCTTGTTTTTGTAGGCGAGCCAAAATTGGCTCACTTTTCTTCTACGCTGACAACCTTGCTCCACAACGTGTTGTTGATTTCGACATTTATGTACCACTAATTCAGGCGTCAGGCACGATTGTTTGCTATCTACATCTCTCTTCCGTACCGTTCTGGACGATATTCTAGATAAAGCTCTAAATAAGACCAAAAGAGGTATCCGATGGAACTTTACCAAACATCTAGAAGATTTCGACTGCGCTGACGCTTTTTGCTTACTATTGTCCAAGTACTCAGATATTTAAAGCAAGATTGAAGACCTTATATTGGAATCGCAAAAGACCGGCTTAGAAATCAATGCATCCAAGACTAAAAGCTGTCGATATAGACATTGAAAACGTCGACGTATGCAGCCAGCATTATATCTATAAGTGGTGGAGCAAGAGATTATATCAACTCAAGAATATTTAAAACGAAATGCGCTATTGCTTAACTGTAGAATATATAGTCATCTTCTATTAGCTGTGTTTTAGCCGGCAGCGTGTTAACACAGTGGGAAATCCAAGAATCGGGAAAGTCGTAAAAAAAGATAAAAGCCATCGCAAAAGATCGTGATCGTGAGATAGAGTATTAGAAAAATCAACCAATATCATTCATTATTCTTGTAGAAGAGTTGTATATGCATCCGAGCATTAAATAAAAAACTTTTTCCTTGAACTGGTTCAAACGCTATGAAAACGAATTATTCAATTTTAAAGATTCATCGCCTGATTACTGCTAAAAGATGGCAACTGTTTTGCCATTAAAGTGTATGCAATACCAAAAAATGGGAGAGTTCCGCATGTTTTGAGCTCTTGATTTTTTTTTTTTTTTTTGGGTCCGATTTTGTTATTGTAAACTAAAGAAATAATATTTTGCTTTTTGTTAAAAAGTAGGACTAAGTTAGGCTAATAAAAATGACAGCAAACTGAATCCAGGAATATCATTCCATAAAAATATTTGGGTTTTCCTTCCAACTTGGTCTTATTTGCAAAGCATTTGAGCGGCACTGTACATAATTTTATGATATCTATAATTTTGGACAAAAATTTTGAAATTTAATTAAGTATTGTGCCACACATTTTTGCGATAACGAGTACGTACTATAGATGTGTATTTTAATTTATTGATAATTTTGCAATTTGCTAATGTCATCACATGGCAATCGCTATGTGTTCCGGACTGTACAGTAATTATCTAAATTGCATGGTAAAACACACTTAAATTTATCTAAATAGATGTTGTAAAAATAAAAAAAGAACAACAATTTTCTATACTGAACACACACAGCGAACATACGTATATATAAAGACTTATATAGCGGTAGCTAAGTAAAATAAAACATCAGCTGTACATTTTTCTTTAGAGAAGCTTCAGAAAAAGAATAAAAATCTAGCCTTAAGCATGGGAGCAGCTATAAGATAAGCGATAGTTTTTATCATAAAAGTCATACTTCCTCTATATAATAGATTTCATTGAGAGTATCCGACTCAAAGTCCACAATCTACAGACGGTGCAAGAATTTTATGTTTTATAAAAAAAGTTACAGTATGAAATTAAAGGTTAAGTACAATAATTGTAAAAAAAAAAACTTAAGGACAAAATATGTAAATCTTAAGCTAAGACACAAACCTCTTTTCGTGCAAATGGGGCCGGGGCCGCATGGTGACTATTAAAACTATTATGGCCATGGCTTTGAACGTGCTGGCCGCCGCCGTGACCATAACCTTGACCTTGTAGATGGGCCAATTCATCAAAACAATGCGCCATATTACCAGCTGGCGATTCATATCCCGATGATGTACGCACTGGCGTATATCCATGACTAGGCGCATACGAAGAATGTGCTGGAGGATGAGAATAATGGGGATTTTGTTGTTGGGTTGGTGTTGGTGGATAAGGGGTTTGACTGCTGCTATTACTACCTGTATGTGAAGCACTTGCAGTTGGATAGGGCGCTTGTTGTGGATTATGAGGATATGATGAACCAGGATATGGTGCTGTATTATGTGCTGTAGCCGGATATGTTGGGCCAGGTCCCATTGGATAAGGAGCTTGATGGTGTTGCGATGACGATGACTGATGTGGATGTTGTGGTGAGGACATTTGGTTTGTTGGATAAGGTGGATTATTTGGTGAGGAGGAGTAATGTGGTATTTGTTGATAATGAAGATGAGGTTGCTGGGATTGCTGTGGTTGTTGTTGTTGTTGGTATTGCTGATGGTGTTGTGTTGGCGCTATCCAACCAGCGCCAAATGGCACGCCAACGGGCATACCCGACGACGTATTTGCATTGTTATATGGTGATGAATTGGTGTTTTGTGGTGGTGGTTGTGGCATACCGGAGCCCTATAAAGAGCACACATTTTCATTTTTATTTAGAATTTGGAAATTTTATATTTTTACTGAATTTTCGGCCATTTTTTAACAATTACATTTCATATTGGATATTATTTGTTAATTTTACAAAAAATTTACACGGGTGAAGTGGCGGTTACGTATGTATATATGTGTATGTTTACAAAAAAATGAAATAAGCTTTTACAAAAGACAGCCTTGAATGAAAATAGGACTTGTTCTAGGGTGCTCTAGGACCGCTTAATCCGTAAATGATTTGTTGGCTTCAATTTTGATACATGTTTGTTCACTAAGGAGTCTCTTATTTAACAAATGTAAAATTTTGGTGAGATCAGATTAGACATCACACCATCATTCTATATCATCATCATCCACAAAACTCAGACGACTTAATGAATATTATGTTATGAAGATTCAATGGCTTCCGCAAAATTTTGCAATTGGGTAAAAAAACATACAGCCAGACATATTAAATATGTCAAAGCATAAAAGGAATCATTTTGAAGGAATTTTATTGATCTGTTTACAATAGTTTAACTCTAACTTATTTAAGTCTCCTAAAAATTTGCTATCTGCCTTCGATAATTTAACAGGTCATTCAATAAGTCCGTAGGATAAGTAAGAAAAAAACAAAATTTTGACAAAACTCGATTTTATTATTCAACATAGTTGCCTTCGAGGGCGATACAACGAGTATAGCGATTTTCCAACTTTTCGATACCACTTTAATATTACGATTTCTCTTTTTCTTCAAAATAGGCCTCAGCTGACTATCTTTTGGATTCTGGTGTGTAAAAGTAAAGCCATGTTTCATCGATTGTCACATTTCGACGATAGAATTCGATTTTATTGCGGTTTAACAGCGGTTTAACACTCCTCTGAAGCATTAATTCGTTTTTGCTTTGGTCGACTGTGAGCTCACGCGGCAGCCACTTTGCAAGGGCTTTTGCATATCCAAATGTTCTTGTAAAATGGTGAAAACACTACCATTTGATAGCTGACAATGTCAGCTAGCTTGAGCTTTTTCAATTTGCAATCGTTCATAACCAATTTGTGGATTTTTTTTATGTTTTCTGGAATAACAGCCTAATTTGGGAGTCCACAGCGCTCTGCATCATTTGTGCTGGTACGACCATGTTTAAATTTAGCAATCCATTTGTATCGATGGAGTAGAGTTCGGATAATGTTTATCAAGACATTGTTTGGTTTCCACTGTATTTTTTTCATCAAAAAGCAATGCTTTATCAAAACTCGAAGTTCACTTTTTTTCTTTTTTTTTTACTAACAAAAGTTGCTTCACACTAAATGCTATAACTCACGAATCAATAGTCCGATTGCTGTCAAATTTATACACGTCTCGTTTGAAGGTTAGGTCTAAATAAAAATCATATGGACAAAATTCTAGTAACGCCATATATGTGTCATCCTACGGACTTATTAAGTGACCTGTTAGTTGTACAAATGAAATGTTTCATTAAACTTGACCACAGAAACTTAGAGTTCTCAAAATTTTTCATTTTCGAATATGCAAAACTATGAGAAGACAAGGAAAGTTTTGAATTTGGAACCATGTATGCCCATCTTTTTCTCAAGCATCAAAAATGTAGGAATTGATTTAAACAAACTTTTGGGCCTATCGAAAAAAATTCGTCAAATAAAAGTTATCAAGATTTCATTCCGATAGAAATTTGAATCAATGTTCATTGAAATACTTATATTGGTGATGCTAAATTATTTTTCTTTAAATCACGTTTTTACATTTGGGACCCTATATGGTGGACATCTTCAGTGGCCCTTATTAATGGGAAAAAATTTTTCTCGAAAAGACCATAATAGTTTTTAGGACATTTTACAAGCTATGTCCAAATTCTAAAAAAGGGGCTTATAAAATACCCCAAAAAGGTATTTGTATTTGGCAATTCTACTTGATCGTCAGGATTGTTATTGAACAGCTGTAATTTTTTGAAGAGTAATCTTTTTCACATCGGTCAAACATATCATTATCGTGCTAACTTTTTTTTAATAGTTCAAAGCATTATTCCCTCTAGAATAACGAAAATTCGATAAAATCACCTATGCTTCTTCCATGAATTTGATGCGAAAACTTCAATGAAACTGTTGCGAAATCCACAGCCATAATTGTTAGTTTTTTTATAGTGGACAATTGCGGCACCCATCGTGTAGTGGTTTCCGAAGGAAATTTTTTTGTTTCAAATTGAAGGGAACCGAAATCAAATAATTTTTTTTAACTGAACTTTAATATATTTCTAAGAGCCTTAAACTTAAAAAAAAAATTTTATCCAGAATCCATCCAACGATTTTCGCAGTAGCTACATCTGGAGCTCTTTAAAAAAGAAACCACATTTCAATTCGTTGAAGTATTAATATCTCATAGGGTCAATGTGTTATTGTGAAATACATACGCTCATGATAAAATGTATGTGCTTGCAAAAGTGATTCATTTTGTGGTAACAATCGGAGCATTTTCTCAAAACAGTGATGTTGTTTGTTGAAGATTACTATTATGGGTATTGTATGCGTCATAAAGCAGAAATATATAAGCGGAAAATATCTTGTTGTTTTCTTAAAAGTTTAATGAAATGAAATTCACAGTTAAGGACCATTCACTGACTTATTGTAGTAAAAATAGCCACAAACGTGTAAACAATAACACTGATATGCATTATACAGTGGGGTGAAAAACAATTAGTCAACGATTATTTATAGTGACGTATAAAAAGTTTTTACGGTAACGAAAATTTATAGGGAATTAAGGTAATATGTGTGTATATGAATACGTACTTTGAAATGAACAAAAGCCTACAGGTGGCCATAAATTTTTTTTTTTTATATTAATTTGATATACAAAAGTTATATTGTAAATTTTGCAACGTTTTTTTTCAGAATGCCTTTTACCTTTTGATATGTATTTCTTTTTTTTAATAAATATGCCACTCACCACTCCACACCATAAACAAAATCATTTTTTTTTTTTTTTTTTTTGTAATCATAATGTTGAAATAAATTTTGCTAACTTAAATGTTTGCAAGAAAGTACGTTTGAGGCGAAAATATTTATGCACATACATTAAGATAACATTTACTGTACAGTTAAAAAAAAAAGTAATAAAATCATTTCCATACGATAAAGAATTCTTTACACTTGGATTTATAATAATTTAAACATTTTTTTAACCCCAATGTAACGTTTTATTGAAAGAGAAGAGCTTTAAGTTTTGCAAAATATACCATCTTAATAATATACATATTTCGAAATATAAATTACATTATCTGCTCAACCATTTAATTTCTCAAAATAAGATAAAACTTAATATGTAACTTTATATGCAAACATTGTTGTTAGTACATACATAAATGTTAAAAAATGTCTTCTTTTTTGTTAACTTATGAAAATATGTGTAGCGTAATGTTATCTTATCCAAATTTGCAAATTGTGTTGTTTTTAATAAGGATTAAGTCATATAGTACACTTAGTCTTATATTTATTAATAAATTTTTTACTTACAAATGGATACATTTTAGAGTTTAGGCTTCTTTTTGTATTAAAACTGGAGTGAAAAGCTGCTTAAAATTCCTGAAAACGAAACAAAAAATCATTAATATTTCAATATTGATCCAAAATTATTATTAATTAAATGTAATGTATTGCCTAGCGGCTCATGTGCATTTTATATTACAGTTTATCTCAAATATTTCCACTATCTTATGTAAACTTGTTTCTTGAATTTCATATTGAATCACCACCGATACGGAAAACTAAACTAAAGAAAACTAATTCCTTTTTTCCATTGGTTTTTGAGATATTCTGGTTTGACGAATTTGCATATCAGATGCTCCTCAAAAAAAGGAACCTTATCTTCTACAAATACATTTTATTTTTATTAAAATGACATCTCGATCACCGGTAAATTCAAAAAATTTAATGAGGTATAGCATTTTGAAATCGTGCAATCAAAAACTTAAGTTCGCAGATATCGAAGTTCAAAGCTTGTCACTTTCTACAGAGCTTTCCTTAAATATAAGAAACGAGTTAAGAAATGTAATCCTAATTTTTTAATAGAATCTTTTGTGTAAATTTCAAATTTGTATAGAAATGTTGTAAAATGTTCAGAACATGTTGAATCCCAACTCAAACAGAAAACAGATATAGTTTACCCTATCTCTTGTAAGTAGCTCTCCTATAAAATTTTGTCAGTGAAAATAAGGTCTCTTTTCTTGTGGAGCAGAAAAACACTTTTTTTTGGATATTTCAACCATTAATCAACAGATACCTATACAGTTCGATCAAATTTCTTCGTTTAATGAAATATTTTATACTTTTTCTAATTTAGCATTCACGAATGCAGAAAGTGTTAATAAGAAAAATTTATTTTTCCATGTTAATTAAATGTTACTCATGTTGCAAGTGTTTAAATAGGAAATAATTTTGAACTGGTATTTTAAAGACAAAACTTTATACTTTTAAAAAATCAACGTATTTTAAATAACTATAAAACGTTTTTTGTGGAATGGCTCAATATGAATGTAACTAATTTTGAAACGTGAACATCTTGAAAACCATAGATAAAAATGATTATGATCATTGAACTTAAATTATGTTTACAAACTACCAAAAGCATTTTTGTCTAGCACAATGTAATTAATTAATTAAATAATTACCTTATCAATAAGTTATTAACCTTATCAATAAGTGTTTAACCCTAATGTATTCTATAGCATTATATTTTTTTTTTAAATCGTTATCGTGCGATAAATTGCTTTATTGTTAAAAAGAAACATCGAAATAAACATTAAAGTCCATTGCACTATTAGACGTTATGACTGCTCCCCACATGGGCGGTTGACTATTGGCAATGTGTCTGCCTTTTGTTTGTAAGAGTCGCCAGAGTCTTGTTGTTATAATGACGTCATCGTTTGCATTAGTACATACTGTGTTGCAAATACAGATCTACTCGTACATATGTGCATACAACAGCCTACACATAAAATTGGAATTTCACAACGAACAGATACGGTAAAATATTTCAGTTTACTTGTAATTTCATTGAACTTGCAAGCCACCAGCAAGCAGTATCAACCAAACAAGTTTCCCTTTTACCACACTACAACATTGATGACTTTTGCATACATATAGTACATATATGCACTACAAATTGTATATATAATTTTAAAACAATAAAGTAACTCAATGCTCAATTATTCATTCACATGTTATACATATTAAGAAATTTTCAAGACTTAAACAAATAATCTTTCGGGTTTTTTGGTTTCGACTTCTAGCCTATTTTCGGAAATGCAGTTTAGACTTTTGTACTCTTTTCGGAACACTGCCCTAAGAAAATAGTCTTAAGTATACCCCGCAACAGCTGTTGCGCAATGTTTAAGCAAAAAGTTCAGTAATTAGTTTTGTCAAACTACATACTGCGCAGTGCAATTAAATTTAGTTGCATTTGAGAAAACACTTAAGATGTTTCACAGATTCTTAATATGGATAAGACGGGATTCTCACCCAGCCCAGAATCTGATGTTTTAAACTCATTCTTTCGGTCAGTACATTTCAAAAGGTTGGAAAAAATGTTCTGATTAAAATAAATGTTGGTACTAAACCGATATGAAAAGTTTTAAAGGCGAGTTTTGGTTCGGAGTTCGGGAAAATATCAATAAATCTTTGTTAAATTATGCGTTATTTTACTATACGCGAACAACAAACCCGGTAGAAAGTGATAGTGAAATCTATCACTCCCTGTACTATTAAAAAAAAATTGCACACGGTGGGTTTAAAATAATTTAAGTCAACATGACGCGAACTCATGTGAAGTTGGCTCCGGAATTTTCGAAAACCGAAACATTTTTTAGAACTCTGAATTCGTTGGGAATAGTTCTGGAGTTTTTTCACAAAATTTGAAATAGTTTTGCGAAATTGAACCAAAAATCGGAGGCGTTACGTTTTTTGCTCAGCGCCGCTTTTTTCACGAAGAGGAGTGCTGATAACATCTTTGAGCTCACAAGAAAGAGTTCTGGAGTTCTTTATACTTTTACTTATACTATGAAAAAATTTTATAAAAAAGTTTCTAATAAAAAGTTTTGATTACAGATCTGGATAGTGCTCAAAAAGTTCTAAAGAAAATTCCAGTAAAATTTTTTCGAAACGAAAATTTTATCGTAAAGGAGTTCTGATTGGAGTTCTACGTTGCGCACGAAGAGTTCTGAAGAAAATATTAAGTAAAATTTTTGCAAAATATTTGTGCTTTCATTTTAATCGAAAATTGAAAAAAAATTTCGGTTTTTTACTAAAAATTTTTGATTTTTGATTAAAATAAAAATATTTCGAAAAAATGTTACCAGAATTTTCATTAGAACTCTTTGAACCCTATCTGGAACTCCAGTCAGAACCCCTCCTTTTCGGATACTTAGTAAAAGGCCAAACATTTTTTCTGATTGGAGTTCTGGGTAGCACTCGAAGAGTTCTACAGAAAATTCTACTAACATTTTTCCAAAATTTTCGTATTCCAAATATATATTTTTTTTGATCAATGCTGTTAAATATGAGCCGTAGCCATTTATAATCAACGTTAAAGTATTGAAAAAACAGTCTTTGAAAAACATCTCCAAAGAAACATAGACTCAAAAAGTTTCTAACAAGTTTTATCTAAAAGGTTCAATATTTCACAAAATGAATTCAAACTTTTTTCGTACGACTGAAACTTCTTGAGTTATACAATTTGAAATGTATACAAATACATAATCCAGCTTTAATGCTGAATCCGAATCCGAATCCGGACACAGAATCGCTCTAATTATGTCGATATTTTTTATGATTACATTACAAAAAATACTATGGAGCAGAAAAGAGCGCAGGCAACTAAATATTTATAGTTATTTTTATGAACATCATAAAACTATTTATTTGAAGAAGGCGTAAAATAATGCCACTTGGTAGTAAAATTACACAAGTCAACACAATTCTTATCTGCTGACAAACAATTAACAGAATTGCAAAAACTTGACAGCAAAGACACCAAGCCAGATAGACAAGCGAACGATTAAGGCACCAATGGCAAAATGCCAGTCAACATGTGTTTTTTTGCCTGTGTTTTCAAGCTAAAAATAGCACTACAAAAACATTTGACTAAGGCAATGGTTTGTATATCTTCCTAGAATTGTTTGTAGTAAATTATATAGGGGAATTCTGAATACATGCCTATATACTATAACAAAAGAAGAACAATAACAGATACATGCGTACATATATGTATGGTAGGTAAATTTGTATTGAACAAGAGAAATATTATTTATGATGGCATTGCGTGTTGTTCGCTTATCAACATATTTAGTTGTATTGGTCACAAACATTTTGTACCACACGAATATAAAAGCAAATTTTTATATATTGATGATGCTGACATTGATATATTTATGTACATATGTATGTATATTTTCATATGTACAAATATTTACATAAATATCTACATCTTTCACGTGAGTTCAAAAAGCATGACGGTCTTACACATAATAAAAATTCTATTGATGGTGATGACGTGTTCCCATGAATACAAAGAAAATACTTAATAAATGTACTCATTAGAGCTCTGTGAAATTACGCAGAAGATATCAACGCTGTCTTCATAATGGCAAGAAAATCAGCATAATGACGCGCGTCTGCTTCATCATCATTATAAGAGTACAAACTCTGAGTGGTCATCATTTTTGGGTTAGGTTTGTCAATGACGTCAAATACTTAAGAGTAAAAATGTGCGTTCATTCCAAGATATTTGATATTATTTCAAGTGATGATAAAAAGGTCAAAACAGAGTGTTTACTTTAAATATACTTTATTATTTATATAGAGCAAACAACTTGTTAGGCAAGACCCCTATGTATAGTAAACACTGTATACTCGTCATCTATTTAGCACTCAAGTTTTAAATTATATTAACAAGTTGTCTGTTAGTTGGTCACGAATTCTACTTGAATAAATTGAATTAATGTATTCAAAAATGCAAATTATGCGGTTAAAAAATTTGTTGTCGGATCAAGAGGTTAAGTTATTTCTATAAGATTTAGTCTGAAATCAAGTAAACAGTGAAAAGTTCTCATTTACTACACATCTATAAACAATGAACTTCACACCTTTGCAGTCAAAAATAAAAATACAACTTGAACATCTACGTATGTATATATATTGATGTGTATACCTACTATATATATTTTAGATGTGAAACAATTAACTATAATTTTGTAGTATTTTGTCAGACAAGAAGCATATTTGCTTAATTTTATTCCACAATGAATATTTTCTATCTAAAAAGCAGACCTGCCCTTTTGTAGTAAAAATTTCAAAGCTTGGCACACAAACAGACGTAGCACCATGTAAAATTTGAAAAAAAAAAAGCATTGATTATCCAAAATTATTGAACACAAGAACCCTGTAGGACCACGGTATATTCTAAAACTAGTTTGTAAGCTACTCTATAGGGGGAACCGACTAGTCCAAATCCTGTTCCCATTACATGTAAAGTTTACGTTTTACATTGCTTGTCATTGGACGTAACCAATTGTCGCTTTATGCTTTACATTGAAAACAAAAAAAGGCAATTAGTTCAAAATCGATTTAAAAAAATTTGATTTAAATATAAACTTCACACAAAACCGTCATAGGGGTTCTACAGACGATGTGTTAAAGAGTTTGTTATATATTTCTGAGCATTGTGATCCCGGTTCGAATCCTAGTGCAGATGAAAATTTGTTTTTTTTTTTTTTTTTATAATTTATACCCCGCTGACATATACATAGAAATCGAAAAATTTGAATTAAAAATAACGAGCTGAGGTTTTAAGCCTGGGTCTTTCCACGCAGCTCAAATCATTAGACCGATACACTAACTATCGTTTACTCTTCATCACAGTGGACGAACTGCCAAGCACTACAGTAATTGGACCACTTTTGATACTAATGACGGATTCTGCATTACATTTAAACAACTTTTATTGCAGTTAATAATTTAAGTAAATTAAGTTATTCTCATTTTAAGCGTAGTGGACTGAACTTACAAAGGAACTAAGCCAGAGATGGGAATAATGAGACAATTATTGCCGGCGGTCGTACAGTAAATAAACAGTAAGAAACACAATCTTCTTTGTACAAAAATTAAAACAACAAAAAGTTATCAAAATTATTCGAGAATGGAAAATTAAAATACCAGCAATAGGAATATCGACAAAAACAACACTAACTATGTATATAAACAGCGAGCTGATATCGTTCCTTGAAGATTTCCAACAAAATTCGCAACGTGCTGGCCAATAGATTGATCGCTTGTCGATTGTGCATAGAAAACAATAACAAAGCAATAGGAAGCGAACGTGCGTTAGAAAATTGAGTTCCACGAACTACAACACAAATTTGAAATTAGAGAAAAAATTATGTTGTCGTAAGAGTGGAAAGAGTGTAGTGATCGATCCTATGATGACAAGCCCGGCAAAAATTTTGGCATTTAAATATTAGCCGTGTTTCTTCTGACGCATGTATACAATTCAGGTAATTTTCAAATTACGATAACTTATGAATGGTGAGTCGTACGATAAAAAGTCCAAGGGTATTTTTCAGGGAGAACCACATGCTCTACAAATAATTTTAATTTTTCGTAAGAAAAAAATAATTATTAAGAAGTTATTTAAAAAAAGTTTTTTTTTGCCGTTTATCGGCGCTTAAATTGTCTAGACATGAACAAACTTTAAAAAATATTGAGCGGCATTTATTTTCTAAAAAAAATTTTAAAAGAAACTAGCAGATGATCCACCCTATACAACTTCAAATTGACGAGCAGCCAAGCTTAACGTGGGAAATTTATATGACAAATGAATGATTTTTAGTATAATGCATGAATATGTAATTGCTAACACTTTGAATGATTTGTTTCTAAATCAGAATTTCATGATTTCCTTTGGAGTAAAACTGAGGCACAAATTTTCAACATATTATAAATAGAAATAATTTTTTTCAATCGAATGTGGAATAAATAAATAAATTCATTTGCAAAGCAAAGTTGAGCTTATGTGATGCTAAGAAATAAAATATCCATAAGTAGTAGTGATAGAAAAAAGTTTTGAAGACAGTACGTATGTATAAACAAACGTAGTATTATTCTGTAGACTTTTGACAAAACAACCAAACTAAAGATGAGACAGTTTTCAAGAATTTTAGCCACACATATAAAAATAAAATATGGTTCTTTTGGTGTAATCATCATGTCTTTCTGATTTATAGTTCTAAAGGTATAAGGGTGTCCCATAATTCACGCAATTTTTGAATTTGGCTCCATTTGTGCTGCAAAGTGTTGCCAACAAAAAAAGATAAAAATTTGACAGCTAAAAATTTAATGTTAATACTGAAGGAGATTCACCACTGCATCAACGAAATTTTGCCACATTATTGAGAAGCAGTTAAGCGAACACATCTATTAATTGAGCTTCCAGGAGTTTTTATAAGACTTGTTACAAATGTGCTTTTAGGATGTTCGATGTCACATTTGGAATGGGTATCACGTGGATTAATTTGAAATTTGTTTATAGTGTTTTTTTGTTTCCGTAGTCAGTTAACATGTCTACGCATTTCATAAAAGAAGGGAAAAATGATGGCTACACATGAGTTAACAAAGTCTCAGGAAATAATGGCGCCAACAGTGCTAATGTAAATTGTTTAAACAGATGCAGAATGAATGCGAATATAACATATACAAATATCATCAGCCTCAGAGAGTGGGGTAGCAGATTTAGGATATTAAAATCAAACAAAAACAAATCAATTTAATGTGCTAATTTTAAAAAAGAAGCAATACAAAGTAAGCATTCATGGAGGCTATCGATGATGGTTCGGGCTATACGCTGTAGAAGTGATGAATGAAAAAATGATGTGAGACGCCTTGCCCACTGGAGCAATGAGGACGAGGTGAATGAAAAAAAAAATATACATCAACCTTGACATAGAGTGATCGAAAATCAATCGCAAATGACAAATTCCGTATATTCAATGAAACTAGAAATCATAAACCAATCGACAATGTGACTAAATCTTTGATTAGAATAAAAAAACACCGTAATAAATGTTACGGAAATTTGAAAGCTGATGAGACAAGTCTGCTATTTAAAACGATTTCTTAACGATAATTTAAAAAAAAAAATGGCCGCCAAAGTCAAAAAATGTGGAAAAAAAATTAAAATATCAACTTTAAGGGTCCAGAACTTTGCGAAATCCTTTTAAACCCTATAAAAACGGTGACCAACCGTACTGTATTATGCATAACAGTTCTCTGTTCTGTATAATTTTTTAAACATAGAAATGTTCTGTATTTCAAAAGTGTACTGTATTTCGCAAAATTGTTTTGTAAAGCGGTTTCCGCCAAAAATTAAATAAAAAAAACTAGCAAAATCAAAATATTGTTGCAAACGTATATACAAATATTGCATACAAACACAAAATTGAAATGAAATGAGGTGTCGGTAATAGTGTTTAGTCTAATGATCCCAAATCTATATTAGTGTGGGCCAAATTGTTCGGATGGAAAAGATATGACCAAGCGTTTAAAGGAAAAGTAATCTTCGGAAAATTTAAAGAAAATTTGGCCAGTAAAACATTGATCTAAAATGAATAACTAGCCCCCGATTTTTAACGTGAAGATTGTTCTATGACATTTTTATATTAAAAATATACCTTATTTAGAAAACGATCTAGAAAAAATTAAACACTTAAAAAAAATTAATATCATTGGTTTTGCCAACTTTCTGAATCTGTATTTATCTTGAATGAATTTTGAAGATTTTTTTTTTTTTTGAAAAATGATAAGAAAATTAGAGACAGCAAATTTTTTGATTGGAATCTTTATTTGGTGTTTTATAACAATTGTCAAAAAACATCATCCATATCACTTCCGCATTAAAAGTTTTTTTTTGCATATATCCTCGTGACCTTTGAGCCTGAACAACTTTTTACGCGGCAGTGATCTCCATGAAGATTTTTGACTTGGTTTTTAAACACCAAAATAAAGCGATTTCAATTAAAAAAATTGTTTGCTCAAATTTATTTTTACAAAAAGCCTTATTTCAACAAAATTTTTCCGAATTTTCGACCACTTTTCAAGAAAACCTGTTCAAAACTCGGCCTTAAAATTAAAAATCGTTCATGATAAAAATAGATTCAGAAAGCTGACAAAACGAATGATTGATATATGGGCATTTCTCAGAAACTTTTAACCTAAAGTTTTCGTCAAGTTTTGATGTCAAGTCAAACGCGTAAGGTGCATGGTATATAGAATTAATTCAAATATTTCTACAAAAAAATTTAATCCAAATGGTCACCATATACACTATCTGAAAGCTCTTACAATTACCTAAAACTTCGCCATAGAAATGTTTTTTCTAAAACGTTAGGGTTCTCCAAGAAAATTTTTTTTCTGAAACAAGTCCAAAAATCAGTTTTAACCCTATAACTCCTCAGTGGTACTTTTTAGATTCCCCTCCAGGTGCAATTTTTCGTTAGTCCAGGCCTCCTCTATCACCTCCCAGAAGCTTCGTAACCTTATGCAATACACCCTGTATACAAATTTTGTATGAAATTTAATGTCAAAGTGCCAGTTAAAGTTCCAGTGAAGTCTTAGCTAGCATTGTGAAATTGTCCCTAAGAATTTTAGCGAATTTATCCGTAACCGAACCAAAACTTTTCTACTTTTTCTTTATCTTGTGTTCTTTATAACCTTCTGGAATGGAATCGATCGATTACAAATTTTGGTTCCCTGGAATTGATGTTCAAATGAAATAATTCCTGCCCAATTGTGAACAGTAGAAAAAGGAAATAAACAAAACGAAAGAAGGAAGAAGACTATGACTCACGTCATCATGTACAGCAAATTTTGGATGCAAAAATAACAAAGAAGATACCCGATACAAGTTGTATCTATAGATACCAAAAAAGAATGTAGGTATGAGTGGTAAAATCGTTTTTACCATTTAAAAACAACCAGTTTTAGTATCAGGTTCAAACTTACCTGTTTATTTAATTCAGGAGAAAGTGTTTTTTTTTTTAGTTAATAAAGGAAGGCTTCAAACACTTGATTCCCGTATGTATCTTTAAAACACAGTAGATATATGTATATGTACTATAGCAATTTAATATTGGTTGTTTGAGATTAAAATAAAATTCTAGCAGCCAGGCACAAATTAATTGTTTTATTCTTTGGATTTTATTTTCTCACAATTTTTTCTTTTACTCACTTCTTTATCTGATTATTGCTTCAAGCAAATTATTTTCAATTATTCAACAATAAAAGATTTTTGTTTTTTTTTTCTTTCCTTTGTCTCCGTCTATCTTCCACTTCTTTTTTATTCACCGGCTTAATTCCTCTTAGAGTTCACTACACTATCCCGTAACACGATGTGTAGTCAACAACGCGAAAATTACAACTGATGTTGGTTGATGTTTCGTTCAAAATTAAATAAAATATGAAAAAGGTTGAAAGAGACGAAAAATTGTTGCATCCCTTTTCCACCAATGTAAAGCGGCGTCTTCTCCTTTTTTCGTTAAATCTTCTCGTTTCTTCGTAGAACTTCGTGGAAAAAGTTCAAAAAAAGCTCGCAAAATTGGTGGCGTTAACAGTGCTGCATGAAATTTCTGAAGGAATAAGCTAAACGGGCAAAACGAAAAGTTTAAAATTACAACAGCAACAAAATGTGTAGCAAGTTTCTAGCCATCGCACAGTGCGAAATTTGGGAGGCTTAGCGGAACTTTATTCAATTTTTGAAATACATACATAAGATTATTCGTTATTTCGGTAGCTTAATATCCCACCTCAAAAACCTCATACTCTGTGTTGTTGAATAACCCTGCGAAACTACTGCAAAATGCACCTGAAACTTGCATTACTTATTCATTCATACTTTTTGACTATAGAAAGCTTTTCGATTTGTTTTAGTTTATAGATTGGTACATAAAAACGATAAGTCGATAGGCCGCGAAAATTTTTTCATTTATTTTTTAATAAAATTGTCACTTATTGACATTCAAATAATTGCAGAACCTTTTCTTACTCGTGTGTGATTTGTTTGTGAAAATTGTGCTTTTTAAGAAGTTCATAAGATTTACATTTTCAACTTCATTGGATACTTTAAAAGGTGTTGCCACAAACCGCCATTTTGAAACGTACAAAATTTGAAAGGTAGGTTTATCCTCTACTGGAAACACAAAACATCATGCGCGATACTTTGCGGTCCTCTTTTAAACTAAACCTTTTCCAGAATGTCTTTGCAAATTTCATATAACACCGAAATTTCATGAAAAACCGACAACGGACACCATCGTTTGTTTTGTTTTGGAAAAAATAGGCTCACCAACACTAACATCTGACACTCTCCATAGTTTAAAGGTAACTATTCGTACGGTAGCTTATAATATACAAAAAAGGTAAAGGGAATCCTCTCACAATTTAGAAGCATTTCTGAATAAAAATGCAAGAAACAGCAAATACCCCTTATCTTCCCCTTAATTTTTTGCATGTTGTTTTGATAAGAAAATGGTTATATCTATCAAGTTTCATAGCGATATCTGGTATGGGAGCAGAAATGCAACGTTTTAAGCATTTCCATATAAGGGGGGGGGTATAATAACCCCTTGACCGATCCCCCTTAATTTTTGCATAGTGCTTTTCCAATTAAATATATATCCACGTATTAAGTTTCATTACTATAACTGCTATATGTGCTGAGATATGAATTAAGTTCCGCTAGACTCTGAAAATTTCGCACAGTCCATCGGAAGACCGGGCTGTAGCTTTTATGAAAACGGTATAAGTTCGTTACCCATTGATGGATTTTAAAAATATTAGTATCATATGAAAGGTGTTTAAACTGGCTAAATATGCGTAAAAATTTTAAATCCGCGACATGGTTTTTGAAATATTGCGAATTTAAGAAAACTTTGACCAGTTTTTTTCTTAAAAAGCACAATTTTTCCAAAAAATGTCTTATTTAATCACAGCTATAGTAACAAATTATGAAAGCCTAATCTATTTCCATTCATTTTATATGCAATTTTTACATAATTTGAAATTAGTAATTTTCTTCACATTTTTTTTTTTTTTTTGTGAGAACAGTATAAGAAATTTTGATTAAATTTAGTAAAACAACAACAATACCTGCAACAACAACAACAATACCTGCAACAGCAACAACAAAATAATACTTATTCGAATTTTCATGCGACTTGTACTAAATAATAGTGGATAATTTTTGAAAAAAGAAGACCGCAGGCGAAAAATTGTTATAAGTTGTATTTATTTTCAATTATAAGGAGCCTTCGACACCCTAACAAAAAAGTCTTTATATCTTTCAAATGCAATAGTGCATGTTATTTTGAATACTCATAGACTACAATATGTGTGCTTTTTTTATAAATTACAAAAAAATTCGATTTATTTGCTATTTTCGAAATTGTGGCCAAAAAACCATAGTTAAAATAAATGAATTTTGGAAAGGCTTCGTTAGCCATATAAATTCTTGATTTCCCTTGATTTTTTGAAACCTTCGACCTTTGAATATAGATGGTAAAAGACGAATTCCTTCCGGTGACACAATGGAAGAACGAAAATCAGGGATGCCATCTTAAATCGGGACCATATCCAACAAATCATTCGGATAAAAAAATGAGGGCCTTGAACGAGTGCAGGATCTGATTCAGGCTGATTCCGTATCGATTTGTACATTGGCATTAGCATCGAACTTCATACCTTGTGAAAAATCGGATTCATTGAAAATAATTGAATCACATGGATAAATTTCAGTTGTCGAATCCTCCCATAAACACTTGACGAATCCTCCCTTATCCACTTGTTTCCAAATTTCCAAAATTTCTCAGTTATCTTTTATTTATTTTGCAAACCTTAAATGTAGTATTAACAGTAATAATTTCTTTAAGTATCTGCTAAAAAAAAAAGGAAATTTTATGTTATACTAGCTGTTTCACCCGGCGTTGCACGGGTTTAAATAAAAAGCCAGATTGCACAAAAAAGCTAATAACGAAAACTTTTTTTTATTTTTTAAAACAATGTGCCACAAACAGATGCTCCGATATATTTATTTTATCGGTAAAATTTCAAAAGTATCGCAAAATATTAAAATATACGTTGAAGAAATCGGTAAGAGTTCAAGTTTATGGAAAAACGTCCAAAATATAGGTAAATGTCCAAAAGTATCGAAATACACCGAAGGAATCGGTTAAAGCCCAAATGTATCGATAAACATTTAAAATATCGGCAAAAGTCTAAAAGTGTAGAAGAACATCTTAAGTATAGGTGAAGGTTCAAAATGTCGAAAAACATCATAAAATCGGAAAAAGTCCAAAAGTATTGGAAAACATCGAAGAAATAATAATAATAATACTTGATTGTTATTATTATGAATAAAATGCATGTTAAAGACTAAGTTCTTCTAAGCGAACAATTCAAATCAATAAATACTATACATAAAAAAATCAGTAAAAGTCCAAATAAAGCGAAAAACATCCAATATATCGAAAAAGATCCAACAGTTTCGAAAAACATTGAAACACATCGAAGAAATCGGATAAAGTCCAAGTATATCAAAAAACATCCTATATATCGGTAACAGTTCAAGTACATATATCGAAAAACATCCAATACATATATCGAAAGAAGTTCGAAAGTTTCGAAAAATATTGAAATAAAAAAAAAATTTTCGAAAAAAGTACAAAATATCGGTAAAAGTCCAAAAATGTCGAAAAACATCCTGCATATCGGTAAAAGCCCAAAATTATTGGACAACATTGAAGAAATCGGTGAAAGTCCAAATACATATATCGAAAAATATTCAATGTATCGAAAAGGGTCCAAAAGTTTCGGAAAATATTGAAACACAACGAAGAAATCGGTAAAGTCCAAGTGTTTCGGAAAACATCCAAAATATCGAAAAAAGTCAAAAAGAATTGAAAAATATTGAAAAACATGTAAAACATCGTTAAAAGTCCAAAAATATTGAAAATATTGAGTTGGCATCACTGACGAAATCACTTTCATTTTTGCTCTCATCAACAACACAACATCAAGAATAAAAAAACAATAAATGAAAGAGACGGAAAAGACAACAACAACACATAACTCATGGCGCAGCAAGCTATAGCGACTGAAATGCAAACGATAATTTTTATGCAAGCATTGAATTTTTTTTGTCAACAACTTCATACTAAAAAAAAAAGGCTTATCTTATAAAAACCAAAAAAATAAGTATACAATCCTGTTGCTTACGACACGTAGAACGTTTTTAAAAAAAAATTATTAAAATCGGTTCGGTATATTTTGCACTAAATCGTTACATAGGGTTTTCATATAAGCAATTTTATATAAATAGTATAGATTTTGTATTACACGCGGAAGTTATTGTGAATAGATATTGCAAAATTTGGCACTGACGAAGCCTCTCACGTGTCAAAGCCTCCCCCTTCTACCATAAGCACTTAAAAAATCTAAATAAGCAGGCTGGAGGCTAAATACAAAAATCTCGTGATAAACAGTTAAGTAAGTAAGTAATGTTTTATTTTGACTTTATAATGTTACAATCCTTTTCTAACAATTGAGAACTTAGGACTATAGGTATTATTCGAAAAAAGGTATAAGAAAATGCTACATGCTAACTAATACAATTGAATAGGAAGAACTGAATACCTAAAAAAAATATTCGTTACTATAAGATGAATGTGTGTTTGACACGAAATTTGCATGAGAAGCAAGTTCTGAATAAAAAAGATTAAACTAAATTAAACCTACAAGTAAACTTAAAAATAATTATAAAGAAAACATGTTACACGTATACATGACAACAAAATATTTTGTTAGTTGGCACATTTTTAATGTTGAACATTAAATATTATTATTCTAATAAGAATTATATCATGTTAATGTAATATATGAAACAAAATGTTATTTATAATATTAAATAAATTTTGTAGGACTAAAGTGAATTTTTTAAGTTAACCTCTATGAATGTCGGGAGAGACCTTTGATTAAAAATCAGGCAAAAGTGGAGCAGACAGAAAATACTCAGTATGTAATTTATAAAATAAATTTTACCGGAAAGTGTTAATATGGCAACACTTGTTATTTTGTGTGCTTTATTTTTTCTACAACGATGTTGAGTTAGTGGTTTGTGCATTAAATAAGTTGTTACAATCAGCTATTTCAATATTGATATCACGTAAGCGACAAAATTTACGATATTGTGATTTTTTTTTAAATTTGTCAAAAAAGCAAAAGAAGTTAGTTCGAAACAGTACAGTTCGAAACGCTTGAAAAAAATAAAAATCTTGAGGAGAGAAAAGTATTAAGGGTCAGGTCATTTAACATTTTTCAGTC
This sequence comes from Calliopum simillimum, assembly GCA_951812925.1. NCBI lineage: Eukaryota > Metazoa > Arthropoda > Insecta > Diptera > Lauxaniidae > Calliopum > Calliopum simillimum. The sequence goes on along the minus strand of OX638372.1, from coordinate 15,665,422 downwards.
CTCGGAACTCTCTCTCGCACAACAGTTCCCTGCGTTTGATTTACTGCATACTCATATCCTTGGCATCAGTTATTATATTGCTATACTTTTTGGGTTCCCCAACCACAAGGTTCGGTTGGGCTTCTTGGATTTTCCCTTGCCTTGCCTCGCATAGCAATCCTTGATCATAAGTCCTTTTTTGTGACACGAATAACATCCTGTATTACTTCCCTTATCCGTAAATTCTGATTGCTTCCCGTCAGCTAAATTCTTTTGTGTAATTTCATTTCGCCTTTTTCTGGTTTTGCGACCTACTTTGTCCATTATTCCCACTCTAACGGTAGATCCTGGAACATCCTTCGCTCTTCTCATGCCCATATTCGCCTCACCAATACAATACGGTTTATTTTTCCTCTTCCAGCGGTCATTACTAGTAATAATCTTACGGACATGTTCTTCAAGCCGCGCTTTAAAGCCAATAAAGCAGCTTCTTCTGTCTCCCTACTAATGGACTTAACATTTCCCGGATAAAAAAAGAGGTGAGTATTTTGCAAATAGTTTGGTGGAAGGAATTTGTTTTGAAATACAAAATTATGGGGTTAATTAAGGTAGCTCAAAGAAACTTAACGGACTAAAAAGCCAGATAAGTAAAGAATTAAGTTTGTAATCTAAGGGTTGCTTCTATAAGTTCTGGGGGGTATAACACCAATATGAAACGTTCCCATCGAATGTAATCTTTTGAGAAACTAATACTTGTATTTCCTTCTTGGAATAAGTATAATTTCCAGATGATTTCTGGTCTACTATATTTCCGGCTGGCATATGTATTTCAGAGAGTGATTTCCGCAGTGTGTCATAGCCATCGCCATTTGCGTAGTTTAATATCATTTCACATTTGCTTTGGGCATCTGGTTTCATTGTAGATGTAATTCGGTGAAATAGCTTTAGTTACCAAAAATTACGTCAAACAGTACAGCTCATTCCAAAAACAATTAATGATTACCTCAATATCTAATTATCGTTAACAACTAATTATGCTAAGTATTTGACTGCTTACAAAACGATTAACATAACGATACTTAAGCGTTTAGTTGGAAATTGAACTTCAGTAGTAAAAGACTAACGAAATGAAATTAATTGCTAAAACTGCTGAAAAGAAGCACAAGCGTATCAGGAGATATTGCTTGAAAAATTTTCATAAATTTTCAATGGAAACAAAATTGCCTGCAATGCAATTTATAGGTGATGAAAAGTTAACAATATGGACACGGTAGGAAAATGATAAATTTAAGTACTTAGCTCTATCAAATGCGCTATTTTCACATACTTTTTTCTAGCTTATTTTTCCTCATTGCATTTGTAATAACTGGCCTACTCTCATTTAATTTGGGTTTGGAAATTTTTGATAAATGGAGCAATACACCGGTTATAATTGGCTTAAAATCCAGCACTACACCTATTGATACAATACCTTTCCCAGCTTTAACTGTCTGCAATATGAATCGGGCATTATATAGTAAAGTGTACAATTATACAGCGTAATTTTTATATGGATTTTTTATTTTATACACATATACAAATATTGGTATTCATTTTCCTTTTTAGTGGCACTTTGGAATACGCCTTTCTGCATAAAATTTGTTTTGAAGAGCTAAACTATACAGCCTACAGTCTATACAAACCAGCAAATAGCGAAGATAATCTCTCGAATTTTATAAAAAAAGTAAATAAAAATGGGCATGTTCAAATAATACGTAAGCAAACTTAGCTGGGAGGGAGTTTTTCACGACTTTGTTATACACAATTTGCTCAATTTTCAAGGGGTGAAATAATTGAAAGCCTGCTTATGCAATACTTGATCTTATCCAACCAATCACTTACTTATATGACACAGTTTGAAATTTTTTTATAGCATGCCCAACCATGTATCAGCATGATAGTTTCTTGCATATATGGTAATGTTAAAATAAATTGTACGGAATTATTCAGAGAAATTCTATTGGACGAAGGCCTTTGTTGTGTTTTTAATATATTGCATCCTTATTATTTATACAAGGGCAGGTATGTACATATGCAATTTAAGCTTATCTACATGATCAAAATGTATTGAAACTAATTTTAATTTTCTAAGCTATAACATCATTAATTCCTATACAACTAGCGGCAGCATACCAGTGGATTGGAGTCCAGAAAAAGGTTTCGAAAAGGATTTACCACCAAGCTTTTATCCACGATTGGCTATAGGTAAGACCTTTTATTTTGTTTAGGTTAATGAATTTTCAACCGTGTATACAAAAAACCTAAACACTTTGCGAGCATTCTACAAAAGTCTGGTGACTTCGTTACTTTCGTGATTTCAACATCTGAAAATGAAAGCAAGACCTCTCTTCGTTGCAATATGATCTTTTGAAAAGTAAGATGTTATGATGGTTTATTTGGCGGATTTCTTTTGCTTGATTATGAAAAACACGATCTTATACTACGTTTCCACCGGAGATTTAAAAGGTGGTTAAAGGCTGTATCGATATTTTGGCGCAAGTCTAATGTTACTATGCGAAAATAAATCTATTTCTGCAAAAGGTTTATTTTAAATCTGCGCATAAATCACAGCAGCGCTACCGATTTGGATTATGTTCGACCAAATTTCACCTCTTAACTTTGACAATTGGCATTAAATGTCATTAAATACAAAGATAACTATTAAAAAGAAAAATATTAACAACTCCAATTTTACTGCTTCTGATATTTACTGTCGAAAATAAATTTATTTCGGTAGGTAAGTAGAAATGGGTAGGATGTAACGATGCGATTTACAAATCTTAGCACAGCTAAATCTTTGGTGAAAACGTAGTATTGGTTATTTTTGAGGGGATAACAAAATTGCACCCATTATTATTAAAATATTTGATGTATGTAGTTTAAATATTTACTTACAGGTCCCGGAGTAACTCTTGGCTTATCACTGGTTTTATATGCAGATATTTCTGACTATTATTGCTCATCGACGAATAGTGCTGGATTTAAGGTTATTTTTCATAATTTTAATATACATGTAGGCTAGAGCTGTCGAATCACGTGAATTGGTACTACACGTGAATACGTGAATTCACGAACATGGGTTCGAAATCACGTACCCCCAAATCACATGAATTTGAGGTTCGCACAGGTACATCAATTTGGTTGAGTTCGTACCTTTGATACGAACTTCGTACTATTCGTACCACGTACTTTCGTACCTCGCACATCGCACTTTTTGTACCTAGTACTTAGTTCTTTCGTACCCCATACTTCGTACTTTTTGTACCCCGTATGACTTAGTGCGAAAGTTCAGAAGCGGCCAAAGTATCAAATAGGTGCCACGCCCACTATTTTACGGTTAATCCAAAAAAAAAACTTAACACGTTATATCTCGGAAACTATGGACGCTATTTCCGAAAAATTCGGCAGGTAGGTGCCCCACATAAAGAGCATATGCTGACCAAAAAGTGGGCGTGATCGAACAATGCCACGCCTACAAGGTACGAAGTACGCGGTACGAATAATATGGAGTTCGTATCAAAGGTACGAAATTTATCAAATTCACTTACCTGTGCGAACTTCAAATTCACGTGATGTGGAGGTACGTGATTTCGTAACTTAAAAGTACGAAGTTCGTACTTACGTGATTGTTCGTACTCACGTGATCGTACAGAAACAGACAACTCTAATGTATGCTTACTTTTCCTTTTAAATAAAAAACAATATACAATAATATCCCATTCACACTTGCCTGGTTAAACAGATGAAATAAAAAAATCTTTATAAATAATCATCACGATTCACACCTTTTACCTTGATCAGCTCTGTCATTTGACTGATAATTAATTTGACGTTTACCAAATCACGACACTATTTTCACTTATGTATATTTTTGAGTAATTTGAATTTAGATTTTTTGAATTCAGAGATTCCATCTGCCGATTTTTTGGGTTAACCTATCTAATTTTTTATAAACTAGCTATGTTTCTCATGCAAATCGAAAAGCTTTTTATATGGAAACTATCCTGGCTAGTGCTTAGTCAGATCTCATCTGGTTAACGGTTAACCAAGCAAGTGAGAATGGGGTATATACTATACGACACCTTCAAGTTTCATTCAGTTTTACTTATATATTCATTCATTTATTTTATTCATTTATTACACTTTTGCGTTATTTTATTTTACATTGTTATTATTATCAATGTTTTCATTTACTTTAGTTCAGTTTCACTTTTCTTTTTCAATATCACGGAAAAACCGTTTTCTTAAACTTATCTTCTTTAACTTTTGAAATCCACTGTCGTAAGCCTTTTCGTGTTTTTTGTCAAGTTCGTTCAAGTCTCGTTGATTTTGTCAGTTCACATATACAAATCAAGTATTTAGTACCTGTTTTTTGAAATTTTTCTGCCAAATATACATAGGCAGTTCTTCATAATGCCATCGATACACCACATATAAAAGATACTGGCTTGCCGATTGCTCTGGGTCAGCAATCACGTTTTCGCTTGGATTTCACCAGTACGGAGGCGATGCCATCGACACGCGCTATTAGATCCGATTCTAGAAAATGTTACTTCAACGATGAACGTCCTTTATTCTATTACAAATACTATACGCGTCGTAATTGTGAATCTGAGTGCGATTCCCAATTTATGTTACGTTCATGTGAATGCATTCCATATCATATGCCTTTGATCTATGAAAATGCCAGCGTTTGTCATATTGTTCATTTCGATTGCGTTGCCATAGCGGAAAAAAACTACGAAGATCAAATAAAACAGAATTGCAAGCAAGAATGCCTTCCAGGTTGTTTTGAATTCTCCATTTTCCCAACAATGTTTTCAACACCAATTGATATAAGAAATTATGGACTGCAGAAGCGCTACTTCCAAAATTTAACAAGAGAGTACATTCATGAGAATTTCGCCATAGCGCATTTTTATTTGAAGAATAATGCTTTTCGGAGTAGTGTAAGGACAACATACACGGGACTTACAGAGTTTTTATGTAAGTATACTTTTCTATCAAAAGTATTATCTATAGGGGTCATCTATGAAAGACATTCGCCTTAAAGATATCAGGAACAGAGTCAGTAAAATCGAAAAAAAAAAAACAGGGAGAGGGGGAATATTCTAAAGTTCCCTTTTCCAATGTAACTCTTGGAATACTTTAGTCGTTAATTCAAGTTCAAACGTCTTTACAAATGACTCCTTATGGCCATCACAAGTAACATAATACCTATTGAAATTTTTTTGAATAGCTCAAACCGGTGGTATTATGAGTCTACTGATGGGTTTCAGTGTCGTTTCAATTGCTGAGTTCATATACTATGCCGTCTTATGTCCTTTTATTGAATACTGTAGACGTACGAAACGAGTTTCATCAACAGATTCAATTGGCACTAATCTTACATATGACTTTGGGGACAAAGCTGAAAGTGGCGTTAAGTTGAGTCATGGTAATAATATATACTTCATAAAGGTAAGTCTTATCATAAATAATTGCTTAAAAGAGTCACTTTCTTCATTTTTTGCTTTCAGACTAATCACATGAAAACTCAGTTTAAAGCTACACTTCCCAGTAATCGGAAAATTCAACCTCGAGCACTACGACGGCGCTACATACCATAGTTAGTACTTGAAAAATTAGACATGTGTCTATATATTAAAACGCCAGGCAAAAACTTGTGAGCCCTTATTTATTCTGTAAGAAATGGAGTACGACTTTGATTTACATACCATTAGAAAGGTATATGCTTGTAGATTTGCACAAAATTTGAATTATTTTAATATGTTGCTTTCAAGCTAGTTAGAATCGGTATTATGCAAAATTGATTCATATAAATGGAAAACTTTAGCAAACCTGTTCCGGTTTTCAAGCAGGAATTCTTCTTGATTGATTGCTTGTTCTATAACGTCTTTCCTGCAATTTTTTTCATCGAATGACTTGCTAACAATTGACATGCTGTAACTTCCAAGCACATGCACAAGTCTTTCTATCTTGGAAAACGCTTTTGTGATGAATCTTTTCTTTTATTCGAATCGAAGCCGCTGTTCTAAAATCCATCAACACCGCCATCCTTACGGTAATCAGCATTGGCATAAATCATTGAATCCTTAAGTTCAATGCCACAAATAGCAGAACCACGTTCGCGATAACGTTGCATCTTATGACCACGTGCAGAGAGTTCATCAACCAATTGACTCACAAAACCATATTCATATTCAAGAATATTTGGTAATAACTGATGATGAAATCGTGCAGCATCAATGGCTTCTTTTATATTTTGTTTCAGCCATAGGACACGCACCAATAGATGCACTAATGCGCTAATAATTTTTGTGCCACCGGCTGCGCCAACAACAAGACGCACGCGTCCATTCGAATCAGTAACTATAACGGGTGACATGGAAGACATAGGGCTCTTTCCCGCACTTATACGATTATATTTAAGAGACTGTGGCAAGTCGAAGTAGTTTTGAAATCCTGCGATTGAGAAATCTGCCATGGCGTTATTGAAGATGATACCAGTATGTGTGCCAGTACGACCACAGCCAAAGCTACACAAATGATAGAGCTGATATTTAGCCAACTTTTTTGGTATTGATTACTTACTAATAGTTGATGGAACTAGTGACAGAAACAGCATCACCATTAGGCGCCAGCACAGATATATGCGCGGTGCCATGTTCATGTCTAGGCATTAGATTGATATTGGCACCGTAATCGCGGGGACTTGCAGAGCACTTTGTATCATTTATAAGGCTGGCCATATGGGCTGCATGTATAACTGAAGTGAGTTCTTGAAGCAACTAAAAAAAAAAAACAAAAAGTTGTGAAAGAAGATTTTATTTATAAAATAAAATACCTGCTCATCAACTGACTCATCCAATTCCCAGCGTTTAACAAAGCCAAATTTAAGCGCCTCAACAATGCGATGTATAGCAGTAGCATCCAAATCCTTTAATGTTTTATGTGCAAAGTCTTTTTGGAAACTCTCCAAAATATGCATAACAAAGCCAATAATGTGTCCACTACCTGGTGGTGGCGTTAGATGTAATTTGAAATTTCCCAGTTGCAACACAGCTGAGAAATCAACAACGACATTTACATTGTGCAGGTCGTCGAATGTTATGTTACTACCCAGATGTTGCAAATCAGCAATCAAATAACTTGACAGCTGTCCTTGATAAAAGTCATTTGCTCCATTGAGCGCCAATTGCTCATAAGTCTGACAAAGATTTTGCACGGGCTGTATATGTGTGCCAACAGGATAAAATTGATTAGTGCTGGAATTCAAAAATGTCTGACGCAAATGCTTATCCTGCATTATCATAATTTGATTTGTCAGTAAAGCATCACGTTGGTGCTTCGTAAGTTTGTAACCTTTATGGCAGAGTTCAATTGTGGGTCTAACAAGTTCAGCCCAAGGTAATTTACCAAAGCGTTTGTGCGCCTGAGCGTAACCCATAACTTCTGTGGGCACTGCAATAAAGTGAGAACTATTTGGATTCTCAGTCTTAAGTATTTCTTCATTTGCCGATTTAGATGCACGTTCGCGTGCCAAAATACTATATGAGCGTTGCTCTGTTCGTATGTAGATATTCATAAGAAATCCACCGCCAAGACCCATACTTTGCATCGCTATAAGTCCATTACACAGCAGTGTGGCCAATGCAGCATCCACGGCGCTGCCATTCGATTGTAGTGCTTTCCTTTAACACAAATACACAATCAATCAATACAAATCAATGTTTTTATATGTCGTATTTTCATTCATTTTTTAATTATTTTAACAAAAACTTCGTATTTTATTTGAAATTTAAATTATTTTATTTTTTTAAAATTCAATTTGAAAATTTATTTTTTTTGAATTTAAAAACGAGGCAGTCTCGATCTCGCCACTACCGTATTTCGAATAATTTTCTATGTTGCTTTCTCAAAATTATTCAGTAGCGCCAGTCGATTCCACCCAAGCTTTGACATAAGAGTCGCCGCTTGTCGTTTTGTATTTAAAAGTACACAGTACTACGGCATATAAATAAGTGGAAGATTCAAAATCCAATGCTTCACAAATTACTCAGGGCAACACCGATTTTGAGGCAAAGGACTTCGCAGTCGATTTAAAGTAATCATGACTTACTGAATACGAAAATAATATCAGATTCGTGGAATTGACTCTAGTTCTCCAGATATCCTTGTTTAAAAGTACAAAAATAGCTGTTTTGAGGTATATTTGACGTAGTATAACACTAGACAGTGTAATAAGTTTTAGCTAATAACATCGAATAGGTGTAACCTTCCTCATTAAACCCTGCCTTTCAACTTTTCCGACTAGAACCTTACTCTCCAAGTAATCAACCATTGAAGTAACTCCATACAAAGGACAAATTTTTTTTTGTGGCCTTAGTTTTTTGAGTTAATCCAGATTCACCGAGTTTATTAAATACTAAAGGTATGGTTTGTTTGTCTAGATTTATTCAAATTCTCCAAAGATCTTTGCTCGAAAGAGCAAAAATAGCTGTTTAGTTTGTATGGAATTGAAATGGGTAATAACTCGGAAAGTAAGGATCTAATTGGAAAAATAAAAACGTAGGATTTAATGAGGAAGGTTAAGACTTTTTGATGACGTTAACAAAAATTAATTACATTGTTTGCTTCTTCAAACATGTCTCAAAACAGCTATTTTTTTTTTTTTTTTTTTTTTTCTTTAAGCAATGATACCGGGAGAACTAGAGTCAATCCAGACAAATAAATTATACCTTAGGTATTGCATGTCCTAGGTGAATCTGAATTTACTCACAAAACCGCAGAAATAAATAATTTTTTTGTCACCCTATGTTATTATCGAATCCATTTCACGTCATTTCAATTTAATTTCATTTCACGTCATTTAATTTCATTTTAATACATTTTCATTTCACGTTATTATACCCTACACCCAGGGTATATTCACTTTGTCCTTCCGTTTGTAACGCAGAGAAGGAGGCGTGGCAGGTATAGAAAAGTATATATATTCTTGATCAGCGTCACCTCCTGAGTCGATATAGCCATGTCCGTCTGTCTGGCTGGCTGGCTGGGTGGCTGGCTGGCTGGCTGGCTGGCTGGGTGGCTGGCTGTGTGTTGAAATACACTTTTTGGAAAAACTAAGCAAGATAATTCAATGAAATTTGGTACACTGCCTCCGTCGCCAAAGTTAGCTCGGGGGATTGAAAATGAGCAAAATCGGTCAACGGACACGCCTACCGCCCATACAAAAATTATATTCAAAATGCAATTTTAGGAGTATTTTTCACGATAATGCAACCACAACACATATAAGTACTACGAATTGTAAGCGCAAGCTCTGATAAAAAACTGAGCGAATTCGGACAAGAGGGCGTGGCACCTCCCATATAAGCAAAAGCTTCAAAACGCTATACTGAAAGCGTTTTTTGAGATATTCGAACCAACTTTGACTCAGACACTAAAAATTATAAATGAAAGCTCTCAGAAAAAATTGGTTGAAATCGTACAAGGGGGCGTGGCACCTCCCATATAAGCAAAAGTTTCAAAATGCTATACTGAAAAAGTTTATTGAGATAATCCAACTTAATTTCACTCTGACACTAAAAACTATAAATGCAAGCTCTGAACAAAAACTGGGTGTACTCGGACAAGAGGGCGTGGCACCTCCCATATAAGCAAAAGCTTCAAAACGCTATACTGAATGCGTTTTTTGAGATATTCGAACCAAATTTGACTCAGACACTAAAAATTATAAATGAAAGCTCTCAGCAAAAATTGGGTGAAATCAGACAAGGGGGCGTGGCACCTCCCATATAAGCAAAATTTTCAAAATACTGCAGTGTAGGGTATTTATTTTTTGGCCAGGCCAAAATTTACATCCTTACTAGTTTTCATTTCATTTCACATAATTTTTATTACATTTCACGTAATTTTCTCCATACATTGAAAAATTTGTATGAAATAAAAGTAAAGTGTGAGCATAAACAGTTTGAGAAGCACTGACACAAACATAAAATGTAAATGTTGCCTACTATACCTTCCAATGTTGCTGCAAATACTGCTATCCGAACAAATGGCTCCATTTTCATAGGCAAGCAACACTGACGACGATGCCGGCAGTGGATGCTCCGGATCAGGTGGCTTCAATTTATTAATGGATGTGGTCAAAACTTAAAGAAGAAAACAAAAAGTGTCAACATTCTACACATCACATGGATTTTCTTATTAATTTGGTGGGCAAAATAATACCATCATTATGTTGTTGCTGAAGCCGTTCATATAGAAACCACGCCAATGGTACCACTAACAACCAAAGAAAACTTTTGAAACAAAACATTTGACATTTACTCTTGAATTATTTAGTTAAATTATAAATAAAATAAAACTTTCCACGTTAACTTCGCTCATCTTTTTTGCGATATTTCTTTCGCACCAAACACAACAAATGTCAAATAGGAAAGGTGTCTATTGTTGTTGGAATGGTGAAAATTTTGCAGGCATGCGCAGTTGTTCAAGGAATTTTCCTCTCTGCTTTTGCAAAATAAGACCTCATCCCTGGGGAAATTAAGACGAAACTCTAAAAACAATTAGGAATTTTTTTTTTTTTTTTTTTGTGTTATGGAAATTACGCTTTAATGAATATGATGCTTTCATCTCATAATTTTCTTTTAAAGATGAAATAATTGAAAAAAAAAAATAAGAAGTTGGAGATATTTTAAGAGAAAAAAACTAAATTCTACCAAAAAACTATATTCAAAGCCAAGGAAATCATTTTCTTTAACACTGTATAGTAATACACAAAATTATAATATTATGTATATTTTGTGTTGAATTCATGTTTCTTTAAACAGAATAGGTAAGATGAATTAAAGATTATCGTGAGGCAATATGTTGAATGACATTTTAACAATATTTTGGACAAGCTTTGGTTCGAAAATTCCCAAACATTGTAAGAAGAGGAACTAAGTAGACTACAACCATATTTCATGGACGTATCGTTTCAAATTCTTAATGTCATCTGGTCGCGGTAATTTTACGAGACCAAGACCAAGACGCTGATATAATTTTAAGACCAAGACCAAAACTGCTATGGTCGTGGTCTTGATCTCGACAAACTACCAATACCAAGACTGCATTCGCTCTTGGTCATTTATAGCTATTACTTGTGCTCCGCTCCTTTCAAACATGAAATCGTCTTTCAATACATAATTTGGCATCTTAAAAAGCCAATTGCTTTGAAAAAATAAGGTTTAAAAATGTAACATAGGGGAGATGTGTGTACCTTGGTCCGCTTTTCAGTTTTTTCAATGTGCTGGATTTTCCAAAAAAGTTTCTGTAGTTTTTTGATTAAGTTATATTTCTACAATGCTTGCAGCATCGAATGACGTGACAATGATATTTCTATGTCTTACAATTGAGTAGAAATATTACTTTTTCCGTTGCAATCTCAAACGGTCCAAGGTACACCATGCAAGTGTACCTTGGACTATTCAAAATAAAAGAGAATACATTGTATTTAGTTAATAAATTATGAAAGAACCATTTATTATGTAATCAAAAGTAAAATTTTTTTCAATAAAAAAAAAAATTGATCTTAACAAAAATTTTAACACAAAAATGTGCATTTAGTTAAAAACAATTAATTAAACAAAAATGGTTGCAAATAAATACATTAAACACTTAAATAATAATAATAATATTATATTGAGAGGCGATTATGGCTTTCTGGTTGTCCGTCGAAAAAGGCTCGCTGGTCAATTATCATAGGTCCAAGGTACACACAGACAGCATGTTTTAAAAACTGTCAACACCCATAACATATATTATTGAAAATACATCTAAAACACACTAAAAGCTTAAAACAATAACTGAACCTAATTTCTGATGTTGTAAAACTGAAATATTTCAAGAAAGTTTCTCACAAAACGTTTCGTCATTTACTCCAAAAACAAATTTTTACACACAAAAAACACTTTTTCCGTCACTTTTTATACACGCATACAGCTTGACTGTCTGAAGTCTACTAATATGAGTCACCGGTATGAGTGGAAAATTCCATAGAAGAACATTATCGTTCACGTGCAACTGTTGAATGGCAATCGACACTCGGACCTAGATACACTCGGACCAAGGTACACACATCTCCCCTACTCAACACTCTTTAGAAATTTTTTCAAAGACCAAGACCGAAACCAGGACTTAACGCACAAGACCAAGATTAATGACAAAAATCAAGACTCAATATCGAAACCAACACCAAGGCTGGTATGGTCCTCTCCATAGTTTGCTCATCACTAATTTTGAAGATGGAAAATGTAGTCGTATATAACGTCAAAAATAGCCGAAAACGTTTTAAGTTAAGATATAATTTAAAATAAGTTTTGAAAAAAAAAAAAAATTCTAATACTATCAACTGCCTTATCAAGATTTTTGGTTAATTATTACGTTATATAACATACATATATGAAGCAATCCACGCCAAGTGTACCAGGTCAAAATTTTATTTTCTTCGATTTCGCTCAAATTTGGCAATATGGTAGATCCGATGTGCAAGAACAACAATCCGGGAGGAATTGGTCGTAGTACCATTTGTTGTTAAAATACAGGGTGTTGAAGTTGGCGTTTTTAGTCATTTTCATGAAAAGGGTGTTTTTTCAAAAATTTATAGCTCACACTAAAGTTTGTAAATTGATAAATCTAAGTTACTGGTCCCATTCATTTTGAGGTGTTCTTTTTATAAACAAAAATATTTTTTGGTGAAAAACATTTTTTACACTTAAAAATACTTTTGAATTTTTTTTTAAAAAAACACCCTTTAGATTTTTTTTAAAAGTACTTTAAATTAAAGCATAATTTATAAGCTTTAAAATGATTTATGACTCAAGATGGGATTCAGACGCTAAATGGGAGTTTTTGGCTTTTGAACGCCCGCGGAAGGCAAAAATCTTTTTTTACTCAAGAGGAAAGCATCTTGCGAAAAAAGTGTACTAGACAAAAAATGCTTAGAATCGTTCAAGCAATACGTGGGATTTTTTTGGAAACTTATTTTTGAATATTTGAAAAATTTTTTTTTTAAATTTTTTAAAAATTACTCAAAAAAATTGTTGAGCTGGTACACTTGGCGTGGATTGCTTCATATATCAAAATTTATATAAAAAATTTATATAAAAAATTTATATAAAAAATTTATATAAAAAATTTATATAAAAAATTTATATAAAAAATATGGAAAAACGGTGTTTTCTGAACTTTTAGGAACAGATAAGATTAGACATTTCAGTATGATTCTACGGCTGTATTCGGATTCAGCATCAAAAATAACATCGAAATTTGCTATTTTTTTTTCTGCTTGTTGTTTGTTTCTAATTCCAAATACGTAAAAACTATGTAAAGAAGTGGGTGGTGCCACGCCCCCTTAAAAATCAATTCATAATACCTCTGAAACTACTTGACGCAAATAATTGAAATTCGGTACATTGTGAGTACTACTTCTGAGTAGTGCATTAGAACAAATAATTTTCACGGAAAAGTGGGCGGTGCCACTCCCCCAAAAAAATTATTTCGTCATATCTCTCAACATATTAAACGGGCATGGCATAATAAAATTGTAAAAATGCTATGTCTCGTAAAAAGGATCATATATGACTTTTCCGGCTTGCAGTTATTTAATCTACAAACAGGGAGGAAATTTTTGGTTCCATTTTCATAAACTCTGTTACTGCTTGATGTAAGATGTAGAAAAGTAAATGCGTGTGTGTAATAACATTCAGAATGTTAAGGCTAGACAGTGTTAATGTGGAAATGATGTCAAGGATGTGACTCATCTTATTTGATTTTTGTGTCAATGACTAAGAAATAAAAACAAATAATAAAAGCCAAATAAGTATGCATTTATGATATGCTATTAAAATATGAACATTGTTTGCAAAAAATCTCATTTGCTGGGAAATTTTTAATAGAAATTCAGGGTCATTGAGAGCAGCATAAGAAAATCAATTTTGTATTATCGAGAAGTAAATAAAGCTTTTGTGTTTTATTTCATTTCAGTTTTGCTCCAGTTTTGCTTCTTATGAAAACAAAAAGAGATCAATAGGAAGATTAATCCTTCTTAACCCTTTAACTGTTTAATTATTTTCCATCGAAGACGAGTATACTCGACATAAACAGAGTAAAATGTTTCTGCCTATAAAAATATATATTTTTATTCGATGTTGACAAACAAAATTTATTTCATTGTTAAAAAAATATCACATAAAATCGTTTTGTAACGTTACTTCCCCAGAATTTGTTATTTCAGCTATTGTGAATTAAAATAAATAAGGTTGCCAGACTAACGAATATTCTAAAATGTACATTTTTTAAAAGATCTTTATTTGCCCTTTTCAGGAAAAAAAATTACAGTTCATTCGTTTAATAATAATACGAATGCGATTTTTTTTAACTTCACGACGAGTATACTCGACATAAACAGTTAAAGGGTTAATCGTATACTCGATCGCCGTGGTCTTTGCGACAAATCTATTCCTTCCATATATTCATTATATCGAATCGATTTTGTATGAAGCAAAATAAAACTATCCCAAAACTTACTCAAAAGTTAGAGAGACTCTAAAAACGATATCTGTCTGCATCATTATACGCTACACCCAGGGTATATTCACTTTGTCCTTCCGTTTGTAACGCAGAGAAGGAGGCGTGGTATATATATTCTCGATCAGCATCACCTCCTGAGTCGATATAGCCATGTCCGTCTGTCTGGCTGGCTGGGTGTGCGTGGAAATACATTTTTTGGGAAAACTGAGCAAGATATTTCAATGAAATTTGATATTCTGCTTTCGTCGTAAAAGTTAGCTCGGGGGATTGAAAATGAGTGAAATCGGTCAACGGACACGCCTACCGCCCATACAAAAAATATATTCAAAATGCAATAATAAGAGCATTATTTGCAATAACAGAAGCAAAATACACATAAATACCAGAGATAATAAGTACAAGCTCCGAAAAAAAACAAGGCGAGAATAGATAACCCAACCAAATTGGACTCAAACTTTCAGATCAATAAATGCAAGCTCTGAAAAAAAAATTAAGTGAACTCGGACAAGAGGCCGTGGCATCTCCCATAGAAGCAAAAATTCAAAATGATATACCTAAAAGTGTATTTTGAGTTAACCCAATCAAATATCACTCAAGTACTAAGAGCATTAATTGCAAACTCTGAGCGAAAAGTAGGCGAATTGGGAGTAGAGGGCGTGACACCTCCCATATAAGCGAAAGTTTAAAAATGGTATACCGAAAGATTTTTTTAAGAAACCTTAACCGAATTTTACTCAAACACCCAGGACAATAAATGCATGCTCTACGCAAAATCTAGGTAAGCTCGGAGAGGGAGTGGTACTCCCCATAAAAGCAATTTGTTCTTATACTCTCCTAGCAGTTATGGAAAAATAAAACAATTTATTTTAATAAAAACTTGTATGTACAAGAATATTGCATAGTATTTATCAACCAAGTGTTTAATATTATACTTGAAATGCAGTGTAGGGTATTTAGTTTTTGACCAGGCCAAAGATACCACCCTTACTAGTTTTTTTTTCATTCCGAGAAAAACCAATGGAGCATTTTTGAAATCAAATAGCCTATGAAATGAAAAGTAACGGAAATCACACGGGTTTCTGAACAGGCCTGATAAGATTTTAATCGGAAACAAAATGACTTTTTTTTAAAGGAAACTTGAAATTTGGAGACATAGTTCTGTTATTGATACCAACTTAACCGGAAGTTCATTACTCTCCACGCGTTGAAACAGCAATAGTTTCTTAAAAGATATTCAAATTGGTGTACAATTTCAATTCAAAAAAAATAGCCCAGAGTCTAGACTTTTTCTCTAACATTATTTACCAAAATAAAATAAGCCAACAAATGTACATATATACAATATAATTTATATAGTTTTTTTTATTAAATATCCGCTTTTAAAACTTTTATTTATCTTTAATCAACTCGCAAAGCTCGACTTAACCTAAACATATGGGAGGTTATCGTGAATCAAAATTCTCGGGGAGTTTTACTCAAACTGCTATAGAGAGTCTGAGAAAAATTTCCCGGGAATATTTATTCACAATAACCCCCATGTAGTTTGTGTGCCTATTACTCTTAAAAACAAAAAGCTTTTCCAAATACTCATTACATTGTGCGTTAATTCAATATAAAAGTGAAAAATGTACATAGGTGGAATTTCCTTACTGCCTCTACTTCTTTTGCATTTTTATAGTAAAATAAAATAAAATAAAAAACTAAAAATTTTACAAATAATATTTGACTCTATATCTTTCTCATAAATAATCTCATTTTGAATAGATTGTTGAATGTTGCTACGTGTTGTGAATTTTAAAATCCTGCCACGCCTCCCTGCTTGCGATAATCTGCATTTGCATAAATCGCTGTATCATTTTTAACAATGCCACATACAACGGAACCAATATACTGATAAGTTTTAGTCTTGTGACCTTTTTCTTCCAAAAGCTTTAGGACTTGCTGTAAGAGATGGACATATTTTTATGAAATCAGTTATAAGCGCATAATTTCAATCCACAAACCTCACTAATGCCACCCTTTTGGTATTCCAGCACATTCGGCAACAATTGGTGATGGAAACGCGGCGCATCTATAGCCGCTTTGATATCTTGACCAAACCATAGGACGCGTGCTGCTACCTCAACTATGGCTGATATTATTTTCGAACCACCAGCAGCGCCTATAACCATGCGTATATCACCTTCTGGACTAGCCAATATCATTGGCGACATAGAGGACATAGGACGTTTGCGTGCCTCAACGTAATTACTTGGCGCTGAGGGTAGAGCAAATTGATTTGCTTGTCCCGCAAAAGAGAAATCATTCATGCCGCTATTAAAGATGATACCAGTGCGCTTACCAGCCTGACCAGCACCAAAACTTTGTGTTAAAGCGAAAACGAAATTTATTAATTTTAAAATCTACTGATTAAAGCGTTCATTCATTAACTCACTAATCATTCACTGAACTTGTAACAGAGACAGCATCACCATTTGGCGCCAAGACTACGGTTTGTGAAGTGCCCACATCATCAGCGCCTGTATATTGAATGCCATAGTCAAAGATATTCTTGTGCACTGTTGTATCATTGATCTGATCGCGTATGCTCATGCTATTGTCCGGATTGGTCAACTTACTGACCAGCTAAGAATAAAAAAATTTTAACATTTTTACAAGCCCCAATAACTTTTCCTATATTGCATATATATACTCACCTCGCGAACATCATTAAAACGTAGATCACCTAATTCCCAACGTTTGGCATAACCAAATTTCATCGCTTCCACAAATCGATGTATTGTTGTAGCTTCACGCTCTGCACTCTCCACATCAGCTCTGGTCAAGTTAAAGCCCTCCAATACACTCAATATATTGGCGACCACAGTAGCACTGCTGATTGGTGGCATTGCATATAGAATATCATCACCCAATGGCATTGTAATTGAGCTTACAAGATCAGCAGCATACGATTCTAGATCATCAAAAGCAATAATGCTGCCTAGTTCTTTCAGATCCTCCACTATTAGACGTGCCAGTGTACCATTATAAAAATCAAGTGGGCCATTTTTAGCCAAGAGTACATAGGTTTCACACAATTCTGGCTGTGGTTTTAACTTAGTGCCTACCGGATGCAATAAACCAGTGGTGGAATTCATAAAGACGTTCCTGTAAATGTAAGACGTATTGTTACAGTTAAAATGCAGATACATAGGGCCTTATCATAAACAAACAATCTCAAAAAATTGTTACTAATGATAAGGCCCGTAGTCTTTGAACTTACGTTAAAATTGTATTATTCTTAAGATGCTCTTTCTTATAGTTTAATGCATTCCATTGATGCAGCGTTAGATAGAAACCATCATTACACAGCTCTAGCGACGGTTCAATTAATTCCTTCCAAGGTAATTTGCCAAAACGTTCGTGTGCACGATGATAACCCATTAGTTCGCCGGGCACAGCGATTGCTAGTCCACCATGCAGTGAACTTTCTGAATTGCCTTCGTACATTTCCGGTGTAGCAGCATAGGGCGCTACTTCACGTGCATCAATGGAGTAAGCATGTTTGTTGCTTTTCGTGTAAACATTCATCAACATTCCACCTCCAATGCCCATACTGTGCATTGTCAATAGCCCATTACAAAGTAATGTGGCTATTGCTGAATCAACGGCACTACCACCTTTCGCTAAAATTTTACTACGTAAGAGAGATGGAAAGGAAGAAAGTGTATGAAAGACAAGTTTTGAAATGTATAGGTACTACGTATATAAGTAGATTGATAGTCTATCCTTTTGATAGTTCCCAAAGTTTTTACGTGCTCGTGAATCAAAACCAAAAAATTAATCCACGCCCAAATCAATTCAACATACAACAGTGAAATCTTCTAGACAAAAAAAAAAAAGCATGAAAGAATGTAGCGTTGGGGCTATCATCAGTGAACATGAAGTTCCACACCACTAATGGTTGATACTAGTTTTCACGCAGAAATCTAGAAAGGCCACATTACGGTGTTTAATTTTGAAAGGCAAAAATTAAAAATGGGAAGGTGATGGCCAGCATATTTTGGGATGCACTTGGCATAATCCTCATCGACTATCTTGAGAAAGGCAGAACCATCACGAGCGACTATTATGTAGCGTTATTGGACCGTTTGAACAATAAAATGAAGACAAAACGGCCACATATAGCAAAGAAAAAAGTGCTGTTTCACCACGACAATGCACCGGCTCATTCATCGCTCAAAGCAATGGCAAAATTGAACGAAATGCGATACAAATCGCTACCCCACCCACCGTATTCTCCAGACCTAGCCTCCAGCGACTATTATCTGTTTCCAAACTTGAAAAGATGGCACCAGGGAAAAAGATTTTACGCACATGAGGAGGTCGAAACTGATGACTATTTTGAGAGCCTCGACGTCGACTACTATAAAAAAGGATTCGAAATGTTGGAGGATCGTTGGATGAAATGTATCTCCCTGGAAGGGAACTGTGTTGAAGATTAAAATTGATTTTTAACAAAAAGTTTGTGTTTTCACCATTTTTCCCAGAACTTTTTGAAGTACTTATGTAGTAAGGTTGTAATGAAAACTTGAAAGTGTGATGTGTTGTTTTTTATTAAAAAGGAAAACAAAGCCTACTACTTTAAAGCTGACATAATGTGCGATTCGTATTATTCCTTTCAATTCTCGATGAGAATTTTTTAACTGCTTAGGAAAGAGGACAATTTTAAGTACATTTGTTGTCTTTTCCATCCTCTTTGCTTGATGCAGAGCTCCTAGAATCTTGAAACTGTAATCATTTTCAAATCAACCTCCAGTACAGCAATAGGTACAAAGTACTTCAATGTTAGAGATTTCACTATATTGAGATAAAAGTGCCCAATATGTGAAACCTCTTAAAATTATTAAATTTTCTGTAAAATTTGCCAACAATATCTTTTACGTCACTGAGGCTGGGGGCATAAGCAAAGTCACATGAAAACCTGATCTTTGGAAAAATTAAACATGATTGTATTTTACGAAATCTCTCACTCTCCGATTTGTGTCTAGCGGTAACCAAGGCCCCAACATAGAATCTGCAATATGCTTGGCATCGAAACGCTCGACAAACTTACCCGTCTAATATAAAAGATATTAAAGATATCATTTAAAGATATGGATGGCAACAGCGAAATATTTTTGCTAATTCAGGCATGTAGCACCATCGGAGGAAATTTTCATTTTCATTCAGAACTCAAGGTGCTTTCATTCATACCATGAAGAATTATGAAAAAATGGATACCACGCTGTCGTGTATCATTATGAAGCTTTAAGAGTATTCAATAGGTAGACTATATGTTCGAGAAGGGCAAAAAGAAAATGTTTAGCACTTTGATGTGCCCCGTAAAAAAGGGAACAAAACTTCGCAACACTGAGCAATAGAAGACGGATATGTCAACTTAAGCATAAAACAGGGATCAAAATAGTAATAAAACAACGCTCAAAGTAGGTACAGGACAATAAGTTAAAAAAAAACAACAAAGCCTAAAAGGGCCATTTGGACTAAAAAAGCAGTATTTTTTTTTTCTTTTTCACAACTGTTAATTTTTATTTACTATGTTATATCGACCTATGTAGCTATTTAATTTGATAAAAAAAAAACTATTAAATCTAAAAAAAAAATATTAGCGTCAGTAGCAGTTACCCAATTACCTGCCAATTTGACTGCAAACTTCCTTGTCCGAACAAACGGCTGCCTTCTCAAAGACACCCAATTTTGATTTAAAATGTGCCGTGTCCTTGATTGGCGCATCCTGCAACGTTGATTTCAAAAGCATTGCATGCGTGTCAGCGTCGTCATCAGCATTATCATTCGCTTTCATTGTTTTGTTGTCCTTTGGTTTTTGTGTCACATCCTGCGTCGTTGTGGCGCTGGCAGTTGATATTGTTGTCGCCTCAGTCGTGTGAGCAGCAACAACAGACGCTGGCGTGATGATGGGGCTGCTGCTGCTGCTTGTTGACTCTGTTGTGGCAGGCAGGCCTATTGCAGAAGCTGCCAACACTACAGCATTATCATCATCACTATGGTGTTGTTGCTGCTGCTGTTGTTGTTGACTTGTTGCATTATTTGGAATTGACGTTGTATTTGTGTCGGAACTGTTGTTGTTGTCATTGTCATCTGGCAAAAGAGAATCAGAGGAAGAAGAAGATTTGGAAGATTTATGCCAGTCTACGTAGATTTTGGAAGAAAAAGTGGACACAAAAAAAAAAAAACGAAACGAGAGAGAGTGATAAAGTGTGTGAGATAAATACCATTTGTTTTTCTTTAGCTTTTTTTTTTGAAGCAGTGCAGCAGGTGTCATAAGAAGCATACAATATATGTTTATTTATATATAATATATCGGGTAGATAAAGCGGCCGCCTTTGGGAGGGGATAGAGAACTTTTTCTAAAAACTTACCGCTAAAGCATAAACTAATGATGACGTAGCTGATTAATGCGATGCCAATAAAGCAGATGAGTACTATTGTCAATTTTTTCATCCATTTGAGTATGTTAGCGCGCCTAAGGATATGCAATGAATATTCAAAAAAGAAAACGTAAAACTTAAATTCAATTAACTACACAGCAATCAACGACTGCTGTTATGTGTATGTACGTACATTGCTTCACGCCTCGCTTCCTCCGCTGCAGCTGTATCATGTATAAATTCGCCGCCATTTTTCTCTTCATCATCTAGTCCTGTCGCAGATTTCAGTGGAATTTTATTCATGGCATCGTCATTGTTGTGCACCATCTTATAGCCATCCGTCGCGCTGTGAAATTTAAGCAGAAATAAAATGAAATTTAAGTGCCGTTTGTGCGTTTTCTTTATGGCGCCTAAGCATATGCAATGTTTTCACGAAATGAAACAAGCAGCAAATGTAATGAAATGCTTTTTTCCTATGCTCCTCAATCGTATCGCGTAAGCGAAATGAAACGAACCCACCGAATGTCGAAGATAAACTGACCAAAGTTGTGCTGGTATCTAAGCATTTGGTATCAGTTTAAGTGAAATATGAACAGCAGCGCAGTAAGAAGCTGTTGCGCTACCAGTTGTGCGTGCGTTACCATCGTGAACATTTTTTCGTAAATACGTAGAATATTTTGAAATAAGCTTTTTTGCTTATAGCAAGAAAACTGTGTGCTTTTGATGTGCGTGATGTTAGACTCGCTGTTGTGGAATTTCCCGAAAAAAAGTTGTCCGGGGTGTGCTCCACTTATGCTGCGTTGTGCCGTATTAAAAAAAAAAATCGATCCTATTTTTGTGCGAAGTTAGTTCTGCTTTTGTGGAATTTCCCGAAAAAAAAGTTTTGCCGGTGTGCTCTACTTGTATTGCGATGTGTGTCGAGTCTATAAAAGACGACCACACAAACAAACTATATTTTTTATACATTAGTTTAGATTATTGTGACCAACCGTTCCAGATTCTCATGTATGTCCCGGATTTGGATGGACGCGTATTGTGTTGTGTAATTTTTTTTATTTTATTTTACAACAATAAGAGTTGTCAGCAAAACTCTCAACCTATTTTACAACAATTTTAGTTTGTGGATGATAAACCTTAAAAGACAGATCATAGACTATATATTATATACGATAGACTACAAAGGCCAGATCATAGACCAAAGATTATGGAGCACAGACTTGAAAGAACAGATCATCTACCATATATTTTGGACCAAAGACCGTAAAGACACAGATCATAGACTATTTATTATGGACTACTACTTTTGCCCCATCTGTTAAAGTAATTTTTTTCCAGTCCCGGAGTAGCTCATCAAATTTAGATTGAAAAGAACAATAAACATTTCGAAAAAGTTTCAGCCAATTTTTCTTGCAAAAGATTTTTGATGGAATATGTTGGGTGATCTTTGTAGGTTTCTAAAAAAAGGGGAAACTATTAGTTACTAACTAATAATTTTAAAATTGCACTCTCAAAAGACTTCTGTTATTTTCCTTTCGCTGTGATTCTCAACAAATCTATGCTAAATACAGTTTGATTGTAAGTTCTTCTGGATGTCGGAGAATTCGTCTGATAGACCTGTGGTGGGTCTTGAAACGTAACGAAAACCAGGCTTCCAAATTTTTTGTTTTCTTTTATGCATATTGCCTTGTTTTTGTAATTTTGTTAGTGTTTACAAAGATACTGAACAGTGACTCGTCTCAGCAAGTCATCTGATCCATGCTTGTTGATAGCAAAATAGTTTAGATTCTTCACTTTTCTAATTGGAATTGCTTTATTTTGATATTTCCAAACAAATGCTAAAAATCAACCAAGAGATCACTGCCGCATGAAAAGTTATTTAAGTTCAAAGGTCGCAAAAACAGTTTCTTTTCGCAATTATCCTTTTACGGTTACTTATACATAAAAGTTTTCGTCCACAATTTTGTAGCGAAGGATATTTTCTAAAGTTGTGTACATTATTTTTATACGACTTAAAATTATGTGAAAGAAACATGCCGATGGAAACACCATATTAACTCCAGCATTCACACTGCGCGTTGACAATGGTGTGTTTGCATTGATAAGTGGTGAATTGTGGGTGTCAATGCATTTGGGTGGCTAGGGGGTCTGTCCAAAAAGTCGCCAATTCGATACTCTCTCTCTCTCTCTCTGATTTTCGCTCTCTACCACTTTCGCTTAACAAATAATAATTGCTCGTATTTGCAATTGCGATGAAGTGATTACTAAGAGAAGAGTTGCGTTTTGTTTTTGTTTTCATTTTTTGTACAAGGAATGGGAGCAGTCACCACAAGGAATCTGGGTCGCGCATTCTACTCGTCCGCTGTCGCTTGCGACTTGCTGCTACTCGGGCACTTTCATTATGGGAATTGCCACAATTACAATGCAAGGCAGTATGCATTGAATGAAGGCGCTACTGCACTACACGCGATTATGTACCAGGCGAAGGACCTTTGGCATGTGTGTGCGAGTGTGTGTGTGGAGTTCATATGAAAACAATAATTGTTTGCGGAAGATTAAGATTACACATACACACAGAAAGAAAATAGAAACACAAAAAGGACTGCACTTGCGGGGTTAAAATACTTCTTGATTTCACAACGAGGTAAATGGGTTAACAGATATTTTAAGTGCTTTGCGAGGATAATTAAATGTTTGCAACAAAATATAAAATGTTGCTGCAACTGCAATGTATGATAAAACTATTATGGTATGTACGGAGGAGGTGTATGAAAAAAGAAATGGGTCTGGTATATTTTTATGGGAAACTTAAATCATTTCTATTTTGACAAATGGCACCACTTTGATTGATTGTTAATTTTACGATTATATCATGGGATAATGAAATTAGTAACATGCAATTTTATTTTGAAATAGAATTAAATATCTATTACACACACCGTGCAGGAAGCAACATATTATCAACCTAAAGTGTAGAGATTTTTTGAGTATGCAGTACTTTTCAACAGCCTTTTATGTATTTCCCAAAATCATTCCAGATTCCAGAAATTTGTTTTTTTTACGTGCCACAATTTTCCTAAACCAAAACAAAATAAAGGAAAACTGAGTATGCCGAAAGTTTCCTTCCGAAACCGGAAAATTCGCG
The DNA here is from genome assembly GCA_951812925.1 of Calliopum simillimum. Classification (NCBI taxonomy): domain Eukaryota; kingdom Metazoa; phylum Arthropoda; class Insecta; order Diptera; family Lauxaniidae; genus Calliopum; species Calliopum simillimum. Next base: position 15,641,254 of record OX638372.1, on the reverse strand, counting down.
ATGCTCCCTTTCAGGAGATATTTATTAACTTGTTTGTTTTTTCGTTTTGATTTTTTTTTTTTTTCACAAACCAAAAAAAGAAATATTACCAAACACAAACAAAAATAGTCATTCCGGATGTATTTTTAGATTTTTAATCTGAATCTAGTCACTGTATTGCTCTATTGAGTCTGTCTTTTGAGATCTCCTAACTCCGTTTTTTACGCTATTTTTGAACCTTTGGTCATGAAACTTTTTATGGTTATGAAAAGTACTACACCTTTTTTAAGTTAATTTCAAAAGTTTTATTTATATATTTCAGAAGATTTCAAATTTATTTCAAAAACATTCATTATTCAGCATATTTGAGAAATTTTCATTTACATATCGTCGGTTCAGATGCAATATGTATATTCACGTATTTTACATCTCAGAATTTTAATTTGCAATTCTGAAACTCTTGTTTGATTTTTTTTCTGAAACTTAAATGTAAATTTCTCAGATTTCTGAAATAAAATTGAAGCATTCTGAGACATAGATGAAAAGTTCAGCCATATAAGTAAATGAAAAATTCCCAAATATTAATTAAATTTTCTGAAATATAAACAAAAAAGTTTCAGAATGATAAATAAAAATTCTGAGATACATATTGTATATTGGAAAAATTTGGAAATATAAGTACATAAATAAAAATTTCTCAAATATACTGAAATCTGAATGTTCTCTGAAATATTTTTGAAACCTTTGGAAATATTAATAAAAACTTCTGAAGTAAACTTAAAAAAGGTTAGGTTTAATCTTAAAAAACCCTTTTTGAATTATATCGTTATATTTTTTTTCTGCTCTTTGAGAAAATTCGGGTAGATTCCATTATAAATATATTCATATAATATTACTGACCACAGTATTTTAAAGTTTTTGCTAGATAAAGCAACATCATTTAAATCTTTTAGTATGGCATGTTAAAAATCCATTTCATTCAGCTGATAATTCCCACGATAATTTAAAAATCTTAACAACATTTTTGCTTCGTATCGAGTGTTTGAGACTTAGCTAACTTCATATACAATGCGCAATTAAAAAGAGCCCAATACATAAATTAATGCACATACAGTATGTTTTTAATTAGAAGATGTCACATGAAGGTGCGATAAAAATCTTGACAGCTTCATATTTTTCTATCTTAAGAATTCTGAGAAAAAAGATGCCACACTTAAAGATTCATACTAACCCATTAATGCCCAGCGGTGCCATACGGCACCCATTTTCCATAGAAACATTTTTTTTCAAAAATATAGTTTGAGCTCAGGTCTATAACTCCTAAAAATTTCAGCCTTCTATCTATCGTGGTTCCCGTTGGGCATTAATGTGTTAAATTACTACATCGCTGGATTCTAGAGCTGGCGGATTTATCCCTTGTACCCTAAGAAACGTTTCTTAACTGAGAGCCTTTTCTCAAAAGAGACTCTTTTCTCGAATAAGTCCCGTTTCTCAACTGAGAAATATTTCCTTTTGTCTTTAGAAACGGTTAAAAGAAACGGGTTTGGGAAACTAATCGTTCCATACACATACAGAATTTTTTTCTGTATGTAATTAAATCAATATTAAATTCAGGGCTGCCACCTGGATTTATTTTTAATTTGCTTAAACAGAATTTTTTTAATTAAAAAGAAATGAATTTTAGTTTTGAAACTCTTAAATAAACTTTTTTAGAATTCAACATTCATTCTAAGGGTTGCCTGGCAACTTTCCAAAATTTGGTTAATACTTCGCGACCTTAGAACAACATGGTTCTATCTACACTCACATCGCTTTCGAGAAATCTATGTTTGAATATTACGTCTCGCATAACTTTTATGAATTGATTTTAATCACAATATTATTTATATTACAAGCATTTGATTGTCGCGAGGATTTCATTGATAATAATAATTAAATAATTAAATTACGTTGTCTAATTAATAAGGAATTTAAGCTTAAAAAAATCGATAGAACTTTGTTGCTAAACGATAAGGTACTTGAAATTGGGAAACAAAGTTCTAACTGCCAGATAGAACTTTGTGTTTCTGTAAGAGAGCAGGCAAATTAGATAAAATCGTGTAATTTTGTTAAACAAGCCCCGATTTAGAGCCGACATGGCTTATTTTGTTAGTAAATGGACTTACAAAAAACCAACACTTAAGATTTATGCAGTTTTTGGAAAAAGATCGGGGCTTGTTTAGCAAAATTACACGATTTTATCTAATTTGCCTGCTCTCTTATAGAAGCATAAAGTTCTATCTGGCAGTTAGAACTTTGTTAAATTAATTTTAATTTGAATATGTGTAGATAGAACCGTGTGCATCTCAATTTCATTAATTATCTCAGAAACCATATGAGATAGAAAAATTTGAGTAGCGGTAATCGAAAGAGCATGGTCTATTTAGTACGAAGCAATATATAACTCAATTTCAGAAAAAATGTCAGTTAGAACCAGTGCTGTCGTTTACACTTCAATTGAAGTGTTTTGCTCCTTTTTTATCAGAAACATACGCCTCTATATGCCCGAAGCCTGCCCTGACTGAAAAGTAATTTGTTTTTTCAATATATCAAGCGAACAAAGCAAAATTTCGATATACTTCACAGGAAACTTTTCGTAAAAAATTAAATTTGCCATCGAAATAGTTTATTGACCAAAAAAGAAAGCAAACATTTCAAATTCTTATGTTTTTTACTCTTTTGTCTATAACTGTTTTAGGGTCAGAGATAGGTAAAGATATAGCAGAATATCATAAAAGTAGATGAAATTTCCTTTAAAACGCTTCATTATAAAATTTTTAGGTGAAAAATTGGCCGAAATATATCTACTACATTTAAATTTATTGAATAGCCTTGAGCTTCCTCTTTAAAGCGTACTTTTAACTTTTTCAATTGAATCATTAGGTTCCGAGATATCATCGATTGAAGTAAAGGTATCGCTAACTCCTGTAAAGGACTATATTCAATTTGTATACCTTTACTTCAATGGATATTATCTCGAAAACTAATGATCCAATTGAAAAAAATAATAGTATGCTTTAAAAAGGAATCTCAGGGCTATTCAATGCCGGCATCAAAAGTGAACTAGACTACTTACAGGATGTACGCCATATGCTTAAAAATAGCGTTTAATGCAATTTAAATCAATGATTACTCGAATCTCAGACGTGATGGAGCAAATTGGAGGTCATATTAGGATTCAGCGAGCAAAAATCTATAAAAATCACCTACAGAACAGTTCAGAACTCATACTTTTTTCATCACAGGACTGTGTTATTCAAAGAAAAAAAAAATGTATTTTTAACTTTCCAAAAAATTCCCAAAAGTTTCACACGTATTTGTTGGACGATTCTAAGCATTTTATGCCTTGTACACTTTTTTCGTAAGATGCCTTCCGCTTGAGTAAGCAAAGAGTTTTGCCTCCGGAGGCGTTCAAAAGCCAGGAGTTTTCTAGTTGTAGTATTGAGATGACAATACTCGTAAATCAGAATATATTGAAGATAAAGCCAGTTCAAGCTTTTGGTAATGACTTTATTCAGTTATTGATATATTATATTCAAATTTAAATACAATCTGTGAAACGTAAACATTTTAAGAAATTTATCAAGCAAATGCTTTTCTTGTTTAATTACATATATTACAACAATAGATTTTTCAAAGGATTGATAAGCTCTTTCAAAAACAATTCAAATATATGCGCACTGCTAGAACATTAGAATTCCAAACATAGCACTTGATAACATACAACCAAATGTGTTTCTAAAATCATAAAAATTATTTGGCTTCCAATGCAAATGAGCATACGAGTGCACACACTATGATAGGTCACAGAAATCAGAAGAAAACTGGAAAAAAAAAACCAACTTCCGTTCTTAGAAAGAAAGCACAAAAAACCATCATCACCATAATCGACATCAAAATTTAAAAAAACACTTTTGATTTCAATGCACACAAGGCGACCATTTAAAACTACGGCAGGTTACTGCGTCATTACTGCTGGCTGGTACATACATTGTTCTTTGCATTGGTGGCGACACCATCCACTAGTTCAGTGCGAGTACATTACGTTATTACTGATTTATGTCAGATGCTAATCGCAAAATTTTGTTGCAGTTGCATGCAATTAACCTTAACGTCCACATAAAAATGAAATGCAAGTGAAGTAATAACCCATTATTATGAAGATGGTTACGATATATGAAAGTGTTCCATAAAAAATCAGTAAAAGACCACTCGATAGCTCATTTTATAGTTTTAGAAATAGAACCAAATGGCTCAGGTATAATAAAAGAGCAATATATAACTTTAAAAATAACCAAAAAATGTTTTAGCATTTTTTTAACTTTTTAGTTAAGGAGAGAGTGCGTTTTTAAGATAAACACTAGAACTTTCAATTTTCATATTAGGTTTAAAAAGTTGAAATAAAAATGCCCCATAACTTCTGGCATCCCTATTTCAAGTATTGCTAATGATAATGTTGGCATTACTATTTGATAATTAAAATTCAAAAGCAATCAACATTAGTGGTAGGTACCAACACTTAAAACACTTTACCAATTTCTAATTTATTCACACTCTAAGCAAATAAGTCAACACAAATTAGTAGCACAAATCGAACATATACGGCAACACTGTGCTTGCTTTAAAATGTGTGTTGTCATTTATGTTGCCTTTGAATTTGGCAAGTTAATTTACAGCGCACGTGACATGTCCATCAAATTGTGGCACCGTGGCACCAACAGCATTTAAAGTTGAATGCATGGACGGATAGGACAGACAGAATATTGGTTTCATTAAATGGTCAGTTATTAAATTGACAAGCGTTATCGTACCTAAACGTTTTACACTTGTACATATGTAGGTGAAATTAAGTTTTTTTTTTTCATTTTGCAGCATATTAATTAATAAAAACTTAAGCACGCAATATTATTGCTATATTCATACTGTTAAGATATACAAAATATTGTGCAAGAAATTGCGCAGTTTTTGGTTGTAATTATTTGTTTGCTTATTTTTGTTTATTCTGAAAAAAAAAAAAAAAATGATTTTACCGCTAAGTAAATGCAATCTGTTCGTATTTTTTAGCGTTGGAGTTATCTCAGTTTTTTCTACTTTTTGGCTTTAATTTATTAATCTTAATGTTTATTTGTACGTACGGATGCATGCATACATAGATACGTTCTGTATTCAGTAGCAACTGAAGCTTTGATGTCAAAAATATTGGGGTCAAAGTAGTTTTTTTTTTGTTTTACAAAAACAACATAAATAAAATATGCATTGCAAACTCTTTGTTGGTTTGCATTTATGGATCTTTTTTAAAGTGGTTTTGTTTTAATGATTTGCATTCGAGAAACATTGGGCGTCTTTCCGATTTTTAAAAATAATTTTTACATTTTGCGAAAAATCTTTTCCATTAGAATTTCCAACAGGAGTATTTCGGCCCGAATGGTTATAATGCTTTTAAACTTTTGTAGATTTTATGATATTCTTATGACAATTCTCGACATATGCCGACTTCTTCGATAGTTCTTGTATTTAATGTCGTCTTTCTCCTATTTTCACACTATTATAAAGATTATTCATGTTGAAGCAGCCGTGGCACACAGTGTAATTAGAAGATTCACGATTTGAAGCACCTCCTTTACCATAAAAACGTTAGTTATCCTGAACCTATTTCAAAGCAAATTCGAAAGATTATTACACAAACAACAAGCCGGCTTCCCTAAAATTTTTGAATGAAAAACCAGCATTACCAAAAAAAAAATATTGAGGGTGTTACCTTTCGCCTGGTCAAAAATTTAATTACCCTACACTGCAGTTTTTTGAAAACAGTGCTTGTACGGGTGGTGCCACCACACTCTATTGAACAAATTCACTTAGTTTTAGGTTCGATTACCTCAAAAAACGCTTTCAGTACAGCATTTTGGATCCTTTGCTTATATGGAAGGTGCCACGCCTTCTTGTCTGAATTTACCTAGTTTTTGCTCAGAGCTTGCATTTACTGCTCTTAGTGTCTGCGCGATATTTGGATCGATTATCTCGAAAAACGTTTTTAGTATAGCATTTTGAAGCTTTTGCTTATATGGGAGGTACCACGCCCCCTTGTCCAAAGTCGTGTAGTTTTTGCTCAGAGCTTGCATTTATAGTTCTCAATGTTACTCAAAAAATGTTTTTATTATAGCATTTTGAAGGTTTTGCTTAAATGGGAGGTGCAACGCCCCCTGGTCCGAAAACACCTTATTTTTGCTTAGAGCTTGTATTTATAGATTTTAATGTTTGAGTGAAATTTAGTTGGATTATCTCGAAACACGTTTTTATTATAGCATTTCGAAACTTTTATGGGAGGTACCACGCCCTCCTATCCGGATTCACCTAGTTTTTGCTTAGAGCCTAAAAGCAAGTCCTTCACAAGAACATTGACACGAGGAATGCCTCAGCCTTCCTGTATTAGGACAACCTTATAACATAAAACAACGATCCAGAGATAGTAATTGGTATAGGACTTATGCTAAGGCTCAACGTTTTAACAAGTTACAAACATAAGTATATCATAAGTATGTAGTCGTAGTACATAGTATAACTTTGGAAAAGACTATCACAGCTCACCCGTGCTTGAGTTGTGCTGGATACGCAAAACCGGGTCAATATACAGTGCTGTGCATAACATTTGCAACCAAAAACACTTGAAACTGAATCACCAGTTTTCGGCCACTTAAACAGATGGAAATAAAATACTTGGTATGAGGTTTTATGTCATTTATATTTTTGTTTATAAAACAAAAATAAAAAGTCCATAATTCACTAACACAAAACTAAAACATAAGTGCAATATAAAAATGTATCGGTATTGGCTGTGCAAAACATTTGCAACTATTAATCCTAATTAAAAATTAATAACTAAAACAATTAATATTTAATGGAATAACCCCTGTTTTTTATAACAGTAGTGCATCTTTTTGGCATGGATGCGATAAGACTATTTTCAAATAAGTGCGGAATGACCTGCTACCGTTTTTTAACTTCATTAAACAACTCATCCTGTTTTCTAAATTTTTGATTGCATAATAAGCAATTCATTTTCGTCACTTGACGATTTGATTGGGTTTGGATCTGGCGACTCCGCGGGGCATTGATGAACATCAATATTTCGTCATTTTATCCAATCTTTTACCACTTTCGACGTGTGCTTAGGGTTGTTATCATGCAGGAATATCCATTTTAGTGTCATTTTCCAAGTTGCATATGGCATCATAGTATTTTGTAGTATGCTTTTATAATCATTAGACTTCATAATGCCTTCAACACTTTGAATTGAACCGATTCCTTGCGCAGAGATCCATCCTCAGATCATGATACTACAACCTCTATGCTAGACAGTTCCTCTTGTATAATTCGGGCTTAGCCTTTCTCTCCTTGGTCTTCTCACAAGACTTACCATCTTTTCTGACGAGTCCAAGTTTAATTTATGCGGATCGAGTGGTAAAAGTTTTATAAGAAGACCAAGGAGAAAAAGGCTAAGCCCGAAATATACAAGAGGAACTGTCTAGCATAGAGGTTGTAGTATCATGGTCTGAGGATGGATTTCTGCGCAAGGAATCGGTTCAATTCAAAGTGTTGAAGGCATTATGAAGTCTAATGATTATAAAAGCATACTACAAAATACTATGATGCCATATGCAACTTGGAAAATGACACTAAAATGGATATTCCTGCATGATAACAACCCTAAGCACACGTCGAAAGTGGTAAAAGATTGGATAAAATGACAAAATATTGATGTTCATCAATGCCCCGCGGAGTCGCCAGATCCAAACCCAATCAAATCGTCAAGTGACGAAAATGCATTGCTTATTATGCAATCAAAAATTTAGAAAACAGGATGAGTTGTTTAATGAAGTTAAAAAACGGTAGCAGGTCATTCCGCACTTATTTGAAAATAGTTTTATCGCATCCATGTCAAAAAGATGCGCTACTGTTATAAAAAACAGGGGTCATTCCATTAAATATTAATTGTTTTAGTTATTAATTTTTAATTTAGATTAATAGTTGCAAATGTTTTGCACAGCTAATACCGATACATTTTTATATTGCACTGAAGTTTTAGTTTTGTGTTAGTGATGTATGGACTTTTTATTTTTGTTTTATAAACAACAATATAAATGACATAAAACCTCATACCAAGTATTTTATTTGCATCTGTTTAAGTGGCCGAAAACTGGTGATTCAGTTTCAAGTGTTTTTGGTTGCAAATGTTATGCACAGCACTGTACATGTAAGTATGTACATATATTTTTTTGAGTGGCTTAGGCTTTTGAAATGGATGGAAAAAAAAAATTACAAAAATAAGGATCTTGTCAAAAACAACGATCGAATTCTGTTTTTAGAAAGAAAATTGTAGAGCTAAGAAATGTGTATTGCATTAAATTAAGCGGTACTAAAAGAATTTAAAATTTTCTGCGAGCATAAGAGGAAATGTAGGAGGTACTCAAAAGCGGCCAAAAAAATGGCGGCCAACAGAAAGGAGCCAAAAAATAGCGGCCAAATAAAAAAGGGGCCAAAAAAATAGCGGCCAAATAAAAAAGGGGCCATATATAAAAAGGGGCCAAAAAAAGGAAAAAAGAGGTAAGCGATATCGAGAAGCTAACATTCGCATCAAGACTGTAGTTTCTGGATTTGAACCCAAATGGGTAACTGAAGATCTCACTCATGCTGAAATTTACGAATACTTAACTAATGTCAGCAATCTTATTCACTATAATTAACTTCATTGTACTTCTTAACTAACTTTTTCCATTTATAATTTACACAATTTGTCAATTTACTTTACTATTTTACCTAATGCCTTTGATTTTTAACAAAATAATGATAATTTAACACTTTAACCATTTTTGGCCCGTTTTTTATTTGGCCGCTATTTTTGGCCCCTTTTTGTATTTGGCACCTTTTTTTCTTTGGCCGCTTTTTTTTGGCCGCTATTTTTGGGCCCCTTTTTTTGGCCGCTATTTTTTGGCCGCTTTTGAGTGGAACCGGAAATGTATCGTAAATGAATTGTATTTATTTTACATTAACGAAAATAAGTTCTTTTATGTGATTTGTTTCTTTCCTGTTTTTGTTTTTTATATTCCAAAGAATAAGGCTGCGAAATAACAATGATATTTATTTATTTTAAAGTTTGGTATAAAAAATTTTTGATAGTACCACATAAACTTACTATGCGGGTCGCTATTGTTTTTACATGATAAGTTACTATATTGAATACTTAATGATACGCTTCGTCTGAAAAATTGCTTATCTTTGAAACGAATTGTAATTATTTATTAGGAAAAACAATTAAATGTAAAGGGAAACCCAAAGGAAGTTGTAATCGAATATAACAACTGTAAAAGGTATAACAAATTTTTTCCTAAATAATAATCATGCCTATTACTTACTTCTATAAAAATATTTTCCGATTGTTTTAATATTTTTATTTTTTTAAACATCTTATGACTTGTTAATGATATTGGCTCAAGCAGTTTAAAAAAAAAAAAAAGCATTTCAGTTGTGAAAATTTTTCATTAATAATGATGGATTAATTTAGGCAGAAATTCTTTTGATTTATTTATATAAAATGCAAAGCATAAAAAAAAGTAAATAAACATAAAATTTAATGCCTAACATATTGTTTCAAAAACACGACCACAACTATTTGTTATGATTTGAAATTTATATTTAATTTTTAAATGTTTGGCGTAGAATTTATAACTTTTGCAAATGCGAATTTTTTCTCAGGAGAATTTAATTTATCGGAACAATGTAGAGTAGTAGAATTTCTTGAAAATCAAATGAAATAGTAATTTAATCAATAATTATTTGCATGTGTTTAATTATTATAAAAAATAACAGGGCATAAAAATTTAATAAGTTATAAATTTCACTTCATTCACTGAGTTGCACGCGTACTTTTTATACCCTACACCAAAGGTATAGTCCATCCGTTTGTAACGCAGAGAAGAAGGCGTGGCAGGCATGGTATACTTAGTATCCAATATAGCGATGTCCGCTTGTCTATCCGTCTAGCCAGCCAGGCTGTATATTTTTCAGTGCACAAATTTTTTACGTGAAAAATAAGCAGTACCTATAATTCGATGAAATTCTGCAAACTATCCTTCAAGTAAAAAAATTTTGGTCCCGATCGGAAAATATTTGACCGTGCCCACAAGCCGTTGAAGGTCAGAAAAACGCTATTTATTTGAATAAATGCGGATTTAATCGAAACTGATAGGATTGATATCTTTGAAACTATTTGACATAGTTGAATGAGATTTGTTGCATACATGAACAATAAAAAAATGGGTGGTGCCATGCCCCTCTACCCTAAATTCGTCCTATCTCTGGAACAACTTGACTCGAGTGAATGCAATTGGCACTGGGAAATCATTTTTTATTAAAAAATTTGCGAACCACGCCCCCTCAATCTAAGAAATCCAAATTTGACATAGGTGAATAAGATTTGATTTCAGGTTAAGTGAAGTGAACAGGATAATAAAAGTATAAAATTTAAAATTTTTTTTAGCTAAAAATATTTTTGAAAATAGTTCTAACGGAATAATCGAAATATAGTTTTAATTTCCTTATATTAAGGTATGTATAAGTAAAAAAGTATTCGCAGTAAACAAAGAGTGTCGCGTCAAATATTACAGTTGAATAGAATATGATGGATGTAGTCGTATTAGAATCTTTTGTCTTACATTTCTTCATCAATGGTTTTTTAGAATTTTTTTTTGGTAAAAAAATAAACTTTTTATACCTATTTTTTGTCGGCTACTTTTTTACGTATACATACCTTAGAGTAGCAGATTAAAATGTTAGGGACTAAGGTCTAGAGGGTAAGTACTAGAACGGAGTACTTGATGTCAATGACGACAATTATCACTATTTTTTTTTTTTCATTATTGTTTGTAATGTAAAAATATATAATGTAAGTTTGTGAGAGACTAAAGGATAAATAAATAAACTTTAGACCTAAAATATGTCTTCTCGAGATAAAAGCATTGATATATTAAGATTGATTTAAGATCGGATGGTAAATGCCGAAGAAATAACGAAAAATATTAATGCTCGACCGTAGGGGCTCGGGCAAAAGAAAATTATTTTTCCAAACCTTCTTGCAAAAATGCTGCGGATTCGATGGTGTACGGTGCACTTTTTCCCCCTGTAGTCTAAGAGCCAGCGCTTAAAAACAACTTTGCGTTTCTAAAAGCTGGTTTAGTTACAGTTGGTTACAGTAATTGTGTACACCAATAAACTGTCGGTCAGTCAAGCGAACTGTAGAACAGGCGGATGATATATGGTCTCAAACATGTCATAGTTTCGATTTTGATCAAATTAATTTTTAAAGGCTGAAAAAATTGTTATACAGATTGTATAATGCTTATACCCCTGCGGGTAAGGGGTCAGAATATGCCCGAGGTAAGCATGCCTGTCGTAAAAGGCGACTAAAAGCGGGTGACCAGCCAGGGTGTGGAAGGGTGTAGCGTTGGACAGCGTTGCGCCTCGAAAGAAAAACCCACAATGCCCGTAACTGGCACTGACAAGGCGAGTCGATGCCGCCTTAAAATAAGCATCTTGTCGAAATCCTGAAGCGTCTGATCCAGAGTGGGCGGCTCCCAGGTCAGCGTCTGTTCCAGATTGGACGGCTGAAATTAAAAGTGAATTTGGCCACTATATTTGCAGCGCTTGCCGGATCCAGCTTTAAGCTTATAACTTACTGCGTGGGGCGTTGCCGAGAAGATTATACTAATGAAGCATGGATCGGAAAACGATGGGAAATAACTCTCCAAGTGGTACCCACCAGAGTGTGGTTAATCCACCTGCCTCGGCAGCATGCACATCGGATTTGGAGGTGCAAGAAACATGCATAGTTAGGAATGATTCTCCTATAACTGGAACCAATATGGTTTTTCAAAATTTTAAAATCCTTTCGATGAAAACTCGAACACGCATCGGCTCTTGGAATGTCCGAACTCTAAATGAACCAGGCAAAATACACCAAGCCGTTAGAGAACTCCACAAATTCAACCTTGAGATATTGGGATTAAGCGAGTGTAGATGGAACGGTGCCGGCGAATATGTACTTCCTGACGGCGAAAAATTTCTATACTCCGGTAGATCGCAAGATGACATCCACAGGGATGGAGTTGGATTTTTGCTAAGTAAAACTGCAGTAAAGGCAGTAATGGAATGGAAACCTGTAAACGAAAGACTCATTTGGTGCAGATTTCGAACCCCCGCAAGAAATATTACCATCTTCCAAGCATACGCGCCCACAGAGTTGGCGGAGAGAGAAACCAAAGATGAATTCTACAGCCAGCTCGCTGCAGCAATAAACAGTGCTCACAAGAACGACATCATAATGGTTATGGGCGATTTGAATGCCAAAGTAGGCTCAGAAAACCTTAACCTAGAGCACGTGATTGGAAGACATGGCTTGGGTGCGAGAAACGACAATGGAGAGCTTCTCATTGACGCCTGCAATACAGCCGGTCTTGTCGTTGGAGGTACGCTATTCCCACACAAAAAATGCCATAAAGCTACTTGGGTGTCTCCAAACAACACCACTGAAAACCAAATCGACCACTTCTGCATTAGCAGAAAATGGAGAGGGAGTCTTCTGGACGTACGAGTAAAGAGGGCCGCTGACATAGGCTCCGACCACCATCTTCTCGTCGCGGTCATTCGACTAAAACTTGCCGCTAATAAACGTCCCAGCGAACAATCTGTAGCAAAAAAATTCGACGTGCTTAAGCTTAAGAACGATGAGGTACGCAGATCTTTCGTAGAAGAACTTAAAACAGTTCCGTTCGATTGTGGTGGAAGTATTGAAACATCATGGAGGGCCGCTAAGGCTGCGTTCTTAAACTCTAGTGAAAAAATACTTGGGTTTCGACCCTCGAACAAGAAGCACTGGATGAGCGAGGAAACGTGGGGTCTTGTCGAAAAAAGAAGAAGCGCGAAAAAACTGAGAGACGACGCTAAAACTAGAGCGCAAAAGAACGTCGCCGAAAAGGTCTTTAACTCTCTCAATAAAGAAGTCAGGCGATCGTGCAGACAAGACAAAAGAAGAATGTATAACGACCTCGCGAGCGAAGCCGAAAGCGCTGCAAATGCTCAAAATCTCAGGCAGCTTTACGATATCACCCGCAGATTATCAGGCAGAAAACTCCAACAGAGCCGCCCTATCAAAGACAAAAACGGAAATCTCTTAACATCTGCAGACGACCAACTAAACAGATGGAAAGAGTATTTTTGCGATATACTAAATCCCATGTCTACCACATCCCTGCAACCAGAATCACCAACTACAACTGCCGCAATGACTCGCAGTAGTAGTCGAATACAAACACCGCCGCCTACAATTGATGAAATTGTGAAAGCTATCCAAAGCATGAAAAACAACAAGGCCGCCGGTATAGATCAAATAACAGCTGAACTGCTAAAGGCATGCCCCGTAACATCAGCTAAAATTCTCCATCCTCTGCTCAACAAAATCTGGAGTGAAGAGCGTTTGCCAGAAGATTGGCTACATGGCATGTTAGTCAAATTACCGAAAAAAGGTGACCTAAGCGAGTGCCGAAACTATAGAGGCATCACCTTGCTCTCAGTTCCATCAAAAGTACTGACGAAAGTGCTTCTGAGCAGGGTAAGCGAAAAACTTGATTCAGCCATTCGAAAGCAGCAAGCAGGATTCCGGCGAAACAGATCATGCGTGGATCAAATCAACACGCTCAGAATAATTGTCGAACAATCATGCGAGTGGCGTGCTGCACTTCAACTTGTCTTCGTTGACTATAGCACTGCCTTTGACAGTGTCTCCCGAGAAAACATCTGGGCGTCACTGCAACGAAGAGGTATTGCCGCAAAGGCCATAAACTTAGTACGTGCACAATATGAAGGCTTTAAATGCAGTGTGTTACACAACGGGTTGTTGTCACCGACATTCACCACTAATTCAGGCGTACGGCAGGGGTGTTTACTATCACCATCACTCTTCCTTATCGTTCTTGATGATATCCTAGATAAAGCTCTTAATAAGGCCAAAAGGGGTATTCAATGGAACTTTACCGAACATCTGGAAGATCTCGACTACGCTGACGACATCTGCCTCTTATCGTCCAAACATTCAGATATGCAAAGCAAAATTGAAGACCTTGTCTTGGAATCACAAAAGGCCGGCCTAAAAATCAACGTATCCAAGACTAAAAGCATGAAGCTAAACGCAAGCAATGACATGACGTTTAAAGCTGGCAGTGATGACATCGGAAACGTCGATAGCTTCACGTATCTAGGCAGCATTATCTCCATGGATGGTGGAGCAAAAGAGGATATCAACTCAAGAATAGCAAAAGCAAAAGGCGCGTTTGCTCAACTGAACAAAATATGGTCTTCATCCGTTATATCCACCAAAACGAGAGTGCGCATTTTTGATTCGAATGTGAAATCGGTTTTGTTATATGGGTGCGAAACATGGCTTGTTACTGAACAACTAACAAACAAGCTGCAAGTATTCGTCAACAAATGCTTAAGGCGTATATTAAAGGTTTGGTGGCCTCGCACTATATCAAATGCCGAGCTACATCAAAAATGCAAACAGAAGGCTATAGCAAACGAGATCAAGCTGCGCAAATGGGGATGGATTGGTCACACTCTCCGGAAACCACACAGCGAAGTTTGTCGCCAGGCCCTTGAGTGGAATCCACAAGGCAGTAGAGGACGTGGTAGACCCAAAACCAACTGGAAAAGGTCGTTGGAAAAGGAAATCCAAGAATCGGGAAAATCGTGGCAAGAGATCAAAGTCATCGCAAGGGATCGTGACAAATGGAGAGATTTCATATTGGCCCTATGCTCCTCCTAGGAGTTAAAGGAGAATACATACATACATACATAATGCTTATAAAAAACAATTTTGTCGGTCAGTCAGTTAAACGTTAGAACAAGGCTGGTCAGCAGCCCCGTGAAAGGCAAAACGCTTTTTAAGTCAAGAAAGAGGCATCTTACGAAAAAAGTGTACATGGCATAAAATGCTTAGAATTGTTCAAGGAATACGTGTGGATTTTTTTTGGAATTTTTAATTTTTTTTTCTGAAAAATTTTTAAAAAATCATGTTTTTTACTCAAGAGGGAGGCATCTTACGAAAAAAGTGCACATAACATAAAATGCTTAGCATCATTCAAGGAATAAGTGTGAATTTTAATTTTTTTTTTTTTCTGAAAAATTATTAAAAAGTGGAAAAAGATTTAAAAAAAAAAAAAAAAAATTCACACTTGTTCCTTGAATGATTCTAAGCATTTTATGCCATGTACACTTTTTTCGTAAGATGCCTCCCTCTTGAGTAAAAAAAGCGTTTTTCCTTTCACGGGCCTGCTGACCAGCCTTGTTCTAACGTTTAATTGACTGACCGGCAAAATTGTTTTTTATAGGCACTATACAATCTGTATAACAATTTTCAGCCTTTAGAAATTAATTTGATCAAAATTGAAATTATGACATGTTTGAGACCATATGTCAGCCGCCTGTTCTACATTTCGCTTGACTGACCGACAGTTTATTGGTGTACACAATTTCTACAACCAACTGTAACTAAACCAGCTTTTAGAAACGCAAAGTTGTTTTTAAGCGCTGGCTCTCCGGCTACTGTTAGATGGTACGGTCTACAGCACATACTTTTAGGGGCACTTTTGTTACATCCTTATTTTTAATGCATCAAAGAAACCGATTACTTACTGTTAGAACAGCAATATATTTCAGTTTTATTTATTTTTCCGTAATAAATTTGTTACCATGCAATTTTTAAATTATTGCGCAAAAAAAATTTCCAACAAATAATATTTTGGCGTTGTTATTGCCGTTGTTTTTTCTTTTTTTTAATTTTTTTGTGTGATTACCCACCGACAACACTTGAGAAATATTAAACATATGAATTATTTCAATTGATTCAATTTAGCTGAAAATCTCAGTGCGCTCTGTTCCGTCCCGGTCTATTGTTAGGTTAATGAAGACACTCAAAGTGAATACCGTGGAGTAGAAAAAAAAATTAAATTCAATTTTTCTTCTAAACAACTAAATAAAAAATAAAACACGTAGTCTTAAATTGCCTTTTTGTATCAATAACTGAAATTTCAGTTTTGATTTATTTGCTGTTGTTTTTGATTTTTTTTGTATTCAAACAAAACTGACACTTTTTAGATTAAGCCAACGCACAACTGGCCAGAACGAAACGTCCGTCCCGTCCACAATGAAATCGAGTTGGGAAATTAAAAACTAAACAAACAATAAACATTGAAAGAAAAAACCGTATAACTTAATTATGAAGATGTTCGTACGGATTGTAGAGAGAGGGAATACTCGTACCTTTTAAAGACGCGATTTTACACAACACAACAAGTTGTAACGATAAATGCGTTACGTTTCAAATTAAAAAAAAAAAAATATTGAATGAATTTTTAGTTTTTTTGTTTTACTTTAGTTTTTGCGTCCGCTAAAGTGGGCGAGAAAAACACGCCTTTATTTGCCGTTTACAAAATCGCTTCAAAATCAATGCGTTGCGCCAAAGCACTTTGTGAAAAATTGGTAATCGCTGTCACCACCAGCCACAGCCAAAAAAACGCAAAACCGAATATGCGACGCGTGCGAATTCAATGTGGGTAGCCAGCAGCAGCAACAGTAGGTATACGAGACAGCCGTCGTCAGTTGGCGGCGCGTTACTTGTGGAGTCGCGTGTGTATCGCTGCTGATGGTTGATGGTCAACTAATTTTAGAATGAGGCATAGTAAAGCGCCTCAATTCGACTTGACTTGATTGGCACTAAAAAAAGAAAATAAACAACACAAAAAGTACTCGCATATGCGGTTCAGCTGTTATCCTATGTGTCCCGGTAGGAATTTTTTTTTTTTTTTTTTAATTAAAACAAAATTTGACCTAGTGTAGTATTGAAATATAGAAAAAACGCATGCAACTCAGTACATGTAAAGCAAGTGAGAGTAAAAATATAAAAATGGGCATGGCATTTATCTGATTACGCTAACTTTTCGACTACCGCATGGTATTTATGTTCTTCCTACCAATTTTCATAAAAATTGCTTGTATAGTTTGAGAGGCAAATCGTGAAAGCGAAGGCGTGGTACGTACATAAAGGAATTTTTGAATAACTTCTAGAGCAAGCAATTTAGCAAAGCAGACTATTGTGCATTTTTTTCGGATAAATACTTACAAAAAATTTAAATAAAAGTATGAATGTTTTGAAAAAAATTTCCTAAGATTTTCTTCGAGTGCTACCTAGAACTCCTATACAGTAAAATTTTTATGTTTGGATACTTAAAAAAAAATAAATATTTCTGATTTTTCGATTAAAATGAAAAGTACGATTATTTTGGAAAAATGTTTGTAGGATTTTCCTTAGAACTCTGCAAGTGCTGTTCAGAACTCTAATCAGAACTTCTTATTTTCGGATACTTGTAATAAAAATTTTTTTCTGATTTTTCAATTAAAATTAAAAGTACGAATATTTTGAACTAACTCTTCAAGCGCTCTCTGTTTATGGAAGAACATTTTTCAGAGGAAAAAAGGGCACACCTCCGATTTTTGGTCTAATTTCACAGAACAATTTCAAATTTTGTGAAAAAACTTCAAAACTATTCCCAACGGACTCAGAACTCTAAAAAATTTTTCGGTTTTCAAAAATTCATTGATTCATTTAGAGATTGAGTAAAATCCCTATTTTTGATATGTCTAATGTGACGTAAAGTCGATTTTAAAATGTTCAGAACAAGTGATTTTTGAAGAATCTGCTATCAAAGCAAAATAATTCAACTTTTTATTTTTAATTTTATTCTACTGATCATAGTTTCATTTTTGTTATATTTTTTTAAAATAGAGTTGAAAATATCTTAAGAAACTAACATATTCCGTTAATAAATACTCAAAATTCTCTCGCGTGTCACTGATCAATAACTAAATTTCGCACTGGGTTGCTGTTGAGTATTGATGTGCTGTCTCTGTGTATGCGTGTGAGTAACCGTTGCAAATCCAGCTGATGAACTAACGAGCGCAAAATTCTATGCGCTACGGAAATGGCAAACACATACACACGCACGCACGCAAAGCAATGGCGGTAATGGCATAAAACTTTTGTCTGTTAGTGACGACGACGACGACAGACGGCAACGATCATCAGTTGACAGTGACACAATAATACAAATACAAATAATAACAATAATAATAATGACTGTGATAGGAATCTCTCACTTCTCACTTGATTGTTGCTAAAATTCGGATGAATGTGGAGCGGAGGCAGGGCATGTGGGGTGGTGCATTTGTTTGTGTGGGGTGCACACAATTGGCGAATCCATGAATTAGTTAAAAATTAGAAAACAAAATTAAGATTAACACAGATTTACTATGACACCGAATTATATAGATTCAAATGATTAGGCTTAAAATCATTGCACACTTAAACCACTCAAGCGTATATCCAGCAGGAGTCTTTTGTATATGTGGATCTCAATCAAACTCCCATCTCCACTGAGATTATGAAAAGCTGATGTTAATGGATGGACCATACTATCAGAGGAATTTGCTTTATATGCATAGGAAGACCCCGAACATTATGGCGCCGAATGGTTGTGAATAATATGTCAAAAATCGAAATAAAATGAAAGAGATGAGCCAGGGAATGAAATTATTATTTGACTTTTATTCTGGTTCTATGCTTCTAAAGTGTAATGGGGTAGATAGTAAGAGAAAACTCACTCAGCATTCAAGAAGAAACGCTCCGTTTTTTATTGCTTATGGGTGTTCCAAATACGAATCAGTAAATATTGCTTAATTAATCTTGACAATTATTCATTTACATAAAATACTGTAGAGAGACAAAAAAAAAATCAATTACCTTGGACTTATGCAAAGTATTACACACATATCACTCATCAAAATATGACTTCATTAATTAGAATCAATTTTCCACGGTTCATTGCTTCATTAGAAACGCGAAAAATCGTCATAGATGTTGGAAGAAAAACGAAATTCATCGACTGCAACATGTCTACGCCATCAAAAATATCTTGGCCAATCGTGCTCGCTGCGCTTATGAGGAACCAATGCAAACAAACAACAACATAAGTGGACCAGCTGACAACTTGAAATGTCCGTCCGTCATTAGCCAGATAGACAGCAAACGACGTTCGATCGTTGGCATTAATTAGACGCGCCAAATATTTTCTTTAAGGCGGTATTTAATTTTAGAATTACGAAGAAATTACAAATTTCTTTTGTTTTTGTTTTTCAAAAGATGAAAATTTGTTTATTTTTAAATAACTGAATTATTAAATTGTTGTATTTGGTTAAAAGAATTTGAGTGCAATAAATAATGTGGCCATCGCACTGAAATTTCATTAAAATATAATACAAGAATTTGACAACACTAACTTTTCTTTACAAAACTTTATGGATTTAACTTATACATATCGTCGGGTTAAACTACAACTAGACATCTACATTTTCTGATGTTTTGAGTTAAGAATGCAGACTTATCAAGAAAAAACAGCTCTATGTCCCAGTCTAGTCGGTTTTTTGGAATGTAGCCTCCATTTAATTTTATGTGAAGAATAGAAAGCAGAAAACTTCAAAATCCCATACAAAAAACGAAATTTAAAAAACTTAAAACGGTTTTTTCTAAAAACAAGAAAAACGTAGATGTCTAGTTGTAGTTTTAACCCGACGATATAGAACAGAGGTATAGCGTTTAATGTGCATTTTGTATGGAGGGTAGAAAGCCATCTTGTCGTATTCCCTTCACTTTTCAAACAGTGTTCTGTAAATTAATATAAGTCATAGTGTCAAGCTTCACAACTATGGAATGTTAATTTTTTATACTCTACACGTATATTCTCTTTGTCCTTCCGTTTGAAACACAGAAAAGGAGGCGTGACAGGTATGTTTAAGTATATTTATTCTTGATCATCGTCACCTTTTGAGTCAATATAGCCATGTTCGTCTTTCAATATGTCTGTCTGGCTGTTTGTTGAAATCATTTTAATATTTTTTGAAAGCAAGATAATTCAATGAAACTATGTAAACTGCTTTAGTCACAAAAGATAGTTTGTGGGATCGAAAATGAGTTATTTCGGTCAAAGGACATGCCTACCAGCTATACAAAAAAATCATTTGAAACGCTATATTAAGAGCAGTATTTACGAGAATGCAACCAAAATACATTCTAATACTAAAAATAGTAACGGCAAGCTTTGAACAGAAACTTGGTGAATTCAGACAAAAGGGCGTGGCACCTCCTATACAAGCAAAATTCTCAAAATGTCGTATGCTCATGACTTATTTGAGATAATGCAACCAAATTTCGTACATGCACTAGAAATGGTCAAACCAAGCTCATTGCGAAATCTAGGTGAACTTGGACAAATGGGCGTGGCACCTCCCATACAAGCCAATTTTACAAAATGCCGTAGTTCATGCATTATTTGAGATAGTGCAACCAAAGCAAGCTCGGAGCAGAAACTAGGTGAATTCTTACAAGAGGGCGTAGCACCTCTCTTAAAAGTAAAGTTTTTAAAATAATACGGTGTAGAGTATTTCATTTTTGATCACGCTAAGTATAGCACCCTTACTAGTTTTATTTGTATAGGGGGTGCAACACCCCATTATACTAACTCCCCCACTTTTTGCAGGGTTCTTTGTAACTAAAATATATGCCCATGTTTGAACTTTACAGTAAGGTAAATATCACGCCAATTTTTTCAAAAAAATTACTAGCAAACATACATTCTGAATTGACTAAAACAGTAAGGTGAAATTTATTTCGCTGACTTGAAATTCTGGTAAAATTTATGAGAAATAAAGTAGCGAGTACCATTTTTTTTTTTTCTCCGTGTAGTGTACAGTGCCCCTCATCAAAGACCCCTACTTTTTGTGCAGCGTTTGGTAGAATTATCACGGTGGACTTGGCGCAGGTATAGTGTAAACAGGAAATTTCATACCACTGGCTCTCGCACTATTGAGGAAGAAAGTCAATCTTCGTCCTGGTCATTTTACGAGACCAAGAAATCCAACGTCTTTCAAATATAAAATCCAATGAATAATTTTTCAGTAGTTTTTTAACAGACTTGGGGGTTTTGCATTAGATTTCATTTTTCACTGAACTTAGTGCCAGTGAAAAAATATTTACTATCAAGGAATTTATTTAGTGTTAGTGCAAAATCTTTCACTATCAAAAAATTCATTAAGTGGTAATGAAATAGATTTTCATTATCACTAAATTTAGTTAAAAGTTATAAATAATATTTACACTAAATTTAGTGATAGTAAAAATTCATTCACTATCAAAAAATTGATTTAGTGGTAATGGCAAATTTTCCATTATCACTAAATCTATTGAAAGTGAAAATTTGTTCCATTGAATTTAATGAAACTTTAATGAAAATTTTCAATAAATGTTGCAATAAATTTAATGAAATATTTTCACTTTCATTAAATTTAATGAAACTTTAATGGAAATTTTCATTAATGTTTCATTAAATCCAATGGAACAAATTTTCACTATCACTAATTTTAATGAAACTTTAATGGAAATCTTCATTAATGTTTCATTAAATTCAATGAAATAAATAACTTCAGTGATTATTTTATTGGATATGTCAATTCAATTAAGACAAATTGTGCCGTGCTAGGTCAAAATATTTTGATATCTTTCAATTATTCCTTCGAGATCTTGTTCGAGACGATTGCGTAAACATTAATCCTACTAGTAGGTACTTAAAAAAGCTTACGATAGCTGTTTTAAACATTCAGTTGACAAAGGGCAGAAATTATTTGGGTCTGAAGACTGAAGAACTTCAATTCTAGTGAAGGTGTTGTACTGAAAGAATGAAGTACTTGTTTCTATCAAATATAAAATGTTTTACATAATATTTATTTCATGACATTTGGATTTCAAGAAGTATCAATGTAAGACAGATATTATTTGATTTTAACACTTTTTTATAGTGATATATTTAGTTTTTTAGAGATTTAGCTGACGATAGCTCTTCACGGCCTGCAGCAAGTTAGATGCAGTGAAAGGTGCAAACCAATTATTATTTGAAAACTTATATAAAATTGTAGAAAAGGTAAACTTAAACGAGAGCTTTTCGGGTAAAAACTTGCAAAACCTTGGAGTAAACGAACAGCCTGGATTTTAATGAAAAATTCTATTACAAGTTTAATTAAAAGCTTCATTAAATTTATTGATAGTCAAAATTTGTTTCATTGAATTTCATGAAACTTTAATGAAAATTTTCTTTAGAAGTTTCATTAGAAGTTTCATTATATTTAGTGATAGTAAAATTTTGTTTCATTGAATTTAATGAAACTTTAATGAAAATTTTTTTTAGAAGTTTCATTAAATTTAGTGATAGTAAAATTTTGTTTCATTGAATATAATGAAACTTTAATGAAAATTTTCTTTAGAAGTTTCATTAAATTTAGTGATAGTAAAATTTTGTTTCATTGAATTTAATGAAAGTTTAATGAAAATTTTCACTAATGTTTCATTAAATTTAATGAAACAAATTTTCATTATCACTAAATTTAGTGCAATTTTTATTGGATATTTTCATTAAATTTTAATGATAGTGAAAAACTTTCCACCATCATTTAATGAATTGTTAGATAGTGAAAAATTTTTCATTACCATCAAATGAATTTTTTCATAGTGAAAAAATTTCCACTATCACTAAATTTAATGGAGAAAATTTTCACTATCTCTAATTAGATTTAGTGGTAGTGGAAAAAGTTTCACTATCAAACTATTCATTAAATATTAGTGAAAAGCTCAATGAACTAAAAAATTTAGTGCATACCCCCAAGTCTGTTTTTTAATATAAGAACAATCAATCTATGTCAGTTAAATTAGACTCTAAAGAGACTTCTGATCAAAAAACTTGCTCTAATCGTTTTATTTTGGTGTTTTAAAACAAATGTCAAAAAAGGACATCGAGATCAAAGTTCGTGAAAATCAGTTTTTTACAAATATATCGATCCGGTAATTTTGACAGAAAATTATTTGCTATAATTGAAAAAATTTGCAGCTCAGAAAATTTTCTGTCGAAAAGTTATGAAAATGACTTTCGACGACAAATAGTTAATATAATTTATAATGTCCATTGAAATTGGGCTTTTCGAGTCAAAATAACAATTTAAGAATGTGTGCATTTTTCCAGGCCATGTTTTTGTAATGTTGGTGTTTTTTACTTAAAAGCATGGAACAGCAAGCTCCAACCACTAATGACACTTGACATGTGCTTTGATGGTAGCTAATAATTAAAAATAAATGTGATTCCATAATAGTTTAGAAAATATGGTTTGCGAAATATTACATTTTGGCTGCCTGAGATGAAAATTGTACTTCAACTCGAACTTACAAAAGGTGCAGATGGGAACACTATTTACACTAAGTACATGTTAGTGTTCTTTTGTAATCGCTTGCTTATCTATTGCAATGCTTACTACTTATCAACATCCGATTTGAGTTGCTGCCAAATCAATTCATTGATAATTTTATGAATGAAACTCAATTCATTGTAATGCGATTTGTAGGTTCAAAATTGATGTAATGAATTTTAAGATTTTTTAAATTTTACGAGTGTATGTTCTTGTTGTATGTAATATGTTAATTTCTAATTTATTTTTGCTTGTTACGAGTATAATTCTTGCCCCATGAATATGTACATCTCCTGAACTAATTTAAATAAACTATAATTAAATTTTATGTAAAGCGACAACAAAAATGTTGTTGGTCACATAAAAACAACGCAAAGAACATCGTTCGGGCACACGCAGTCAACATCATCATCATCACCGTCATTATAGCGCTAATTATAAATATGTTGTTGCATGCATGCATGGCAGGCGCTACTAAATTTTTATTATTTTTTTTTCAAATTTTTTTTTTATTTATGTTTTATAGCGGAAAATGCAAAATTTTATAGTTTAAAACTTGAAACAAAAAAAAAATAAAAAATTTACATTGAAAAATGTGTGTCAACACAATGGAGCATTGTGTTTCGGGTATTAAAACCGATCGTCAAGTACACAAAGGGAATGCCATAACTAAAATCCACAAATAAAAAATACCCCCTCTGTTACTAAGAATTAAAGCAAGCTAAGGCACCATAAACAACTTTAAAAAAGTGATAAGAATTCAAATAAAATTCATCATCACTTTATGAGTAAGATTTCTAATTAACAAGTTTCATTTGTCTGAGGTGTAGACTTGTTACTTGTCACAATCACACAATTCATCGATTCAACAAATGCACCAAATGACGTGGGTTATTTGTCTGCAGTTTGTATGTAGTCAGTGTTGTAATAAATCACGGGTTTCCTATGACACCAACAAAGTTCGGTGCAAGGTGGTTTAACTTTTTTGATTTTATCAGTGGTGTGTTTTGTTTTTATTATTAGAACTTAGCTTGGAAATCTATACCCTATCTTCTCTGTTGTATTCTTTAACATTTCTTGGAGCTTTGGGCCTCCACAAAACTCTTCTTCCATTCAATTTTCTCTAAAATTTCCCCAGCAATCTTTTAAGGACAAAAACCTTAATCTGTTTTTTTCGTGGTTTCCCTCCAATGCTAGATGACAGACTTCCCGTAGGAGTTTGTGCTTTATGTGGCCCATTTGTATAATGGTCCTGAGTAACTAAATTGTCAGAATGACAAGACTCTATCTGTACTATATTTTATATGTATGATTATCGTCCTCTCTGGATAACTTTTATTTTTAGGATAAGTGACCTATGATATTCATCTTGGTTTAGTGCACAATTTGCTTCAATCAGGGAACTCTAAAGTGAAGTCATAAGAAAAAAAACAGGACTATAAAAATCTTAGGCCTGGATTCACAGTCAGAGCTAACCAACAAAATTTAATTCTCAGTCATTAGACAACCATTAGTTAAACTCCGTAAACTTCATTGGTTGACCATTATAATCCACATAAGTTTTGTGAAAAAAAAATATTTTTACATGTAGAAAATGTTGAGTCTTATATCGAAAAGGACGCACATATTGAAGAAATTTGGAATACATAATTTGGTTGATTGTCAGCAACTTGTATTAAGAAATCGCCTGCCTTTTTCCCAAACTACGATGTCAAGAAATTTCGGGACCTTTCCAGTTCCTTTGATCAGTTCATTGTTTTAGTTAAGCAAAACACTGTAGATGTTAACTAATTAGATAACTAATGATTCTAATATTTTTTCTGATCCAAAATATTAGAGCTATGCATTTTTTAATTGCAATTGCTTTATTTTGGAGTTTTAAAGCAAATATCAAAAATCGACATCGATATCACTGGCACATAAAAAGTTATTGAAGTTATCTCGTTAACGATTACTCTTATAGAAATATATCGGTTCACATTTTTGTCTTATACAATTTCCTATAGAAAAGTTGTGAAAGTAGTTTTTGTACGATATCCAATTAAAAATCTATGGCTTCAAGAGTCCGTTTTTACTGGACTATCTAAAATCTGAGTAAACTCAAATTTCGAAAAATCTTAGAACAACGATGCATAAGCTTCTCTACTAGAACTTTTTCTTAACAATAAAAAACTTTAAGATTTCAGCGATAAATATCTTAGAAGAAGATATTGTAAGAAAGAGCCAATACTTGTTTCAGATCAAAACTTCCGAAATGCATTCCATGGCCTGAATGAGGGTCTTAACGTCAAAAACTTCAGTCTTTCGAACATATCGCAGAAGCCACTAAACCGGTTTTTCAAATCAAACCTTATACGAGCCTTAATTTTCTGCATTATTACACTTAATCTTATAGCTCTCAAGTGAAAGATTGCCCTCTGGAAGTCTCTGAAGTAGTTGAACTTTGATGCTTCAAAAAATGGCTTTTTTAACTCAAGAAACAAGAAATGTACATCGTTGGAAATATGCTGCAATATATTTTTTTTTTAAATTCAACATTTAACTGAAGAAAATAAGGGTAACACGCCACTGGCTAAAGAAACAATTAACATTCTAATAGCACAATAAGCTACCAATTCTGTTGTCAACTTAAAGAAGTTGTCTCTCGTGGGTGTTGACTTAATTAAAGATGTCAAACACAAAATTTCAAGGCCAACAAAATCTTATATATCGTATGTGAGTAATATGTTTAAACATTAAAGTGGGTCAAAAACACCGAAGGTGTCTCAATCATTATGGCTCTCAGCTGAACTTTTTTTTTTGATATCTTTTAAGACATACGAAATAAATTTCAGATTAAGAGATTGGATTGAAGAAAAAATTCAATAAATAGCTTTTTAGCCAACTGTAACGAACCAAGGGACTAAGCAGCTCAAGGCGCCAGATCCGAAGAATACGATGCTAAGCAAACTTCTTCTACGCCAGAGACCGCAAAAATGCTACATAACATATCAGTTGTCTTCAGAATACAATTCAATAGTTGATGTCAGTACAGTATTCAGGGCAATAGCAGCTACAACTTTTGCTGTGTTGAAGTAAAAAGCCATCATTACTTTTGTACACTTTTTTCGTAAGTTCCCTTGATTTTGAGCAAAAAATCGTTTTTCCGACCTCGTTATTGAAAAACGTAAAAAACCGATTTTCGGAACCGAATATTATCTATACCCCAAAAAAAACCAAAAAATTTTTAAGTGCCAAAATTTTTGTAAGAACATAATCATTATTTCTAAAGTACTCTTGGGTATCCATTTTCTAATAAAAATAAAGTTATG
This sequence comes from Calliopum simillimum, assembly GCA_951812925.1. Taxonomy (NCBI): domain Eukaryota; kingdom Metazoa; phylum Arthropoda; class Insecta; order Diptera; family Lauxaniidae; genus Calliopum; species Calliopum simillimum. Next base: position 15,614,480 of record OX638372.1, on the reverse strand, counting down.
GCCAAAAAATATGTTTTTTAACCAAAATAGGCCTTCAGTAGAATCAAAAGTGCTCCATTGGTTTTTCTCAGAATGAAAAAAAAAAAAAAATGATTTAGTTATCGTTTTTAAGTGTCCCTCAAACTTTGAATCGATTTCGGGATGAATCTAAATTTCAACCCGGTCTAATGTACATAAAACCGATTAGTCGTATTCTCGATTTCTAACATTTGAATAACTTATTAAAAGCATTCAATCAACTGATAGATTAACTCATTTCTGCTTAATAAATTGAATTTTTAGAGTGTATGATGGCGCAAATGAACTTAAGTAGAGGTGTACATCATTTAAAGACACTTAATTTACACCAAACACTTGAGAAAAAGAAAAAGACACAAAATCACTTAGCACCCTAATCTTGCTACGGTGGGTGCACCCCCAGATATTTGGAACATTCGATACATCTTCATTTTTTTTTTTTCACAATTTATATTTGCACTTCATATGTGCACCTGAATTTCTTAACTCATCTATGAAAAAATAAAGCAACAACCCATTCTAAACAAACATTTTCCTTTACATCTAATCATTTGTAGCTGCAAATTGCTTAAAATTACAAAACAGCAATTTTTTTGTATTTTTTTTTAATTTTTATTTTTTTTACACTGCTCAATTTATGTTTTGTTTATTTTATTGTTGGAATAATTCAGCATCACGTCATCAGCCGTTTCACACATCGCACAGCAGTCGCGGCCGCATCTTTAAACTAAAAGATACGCATTGTGCGAGTGTTTCCAAGTTAAACTGAGAAACTAAGTAGCAGCGCCATCTATCAGTCTTTATGTGTAGGTTTTTCTCGTTTAATTCGAGCCTCATGTTTACCTACTCGTCGTATATCAAGTATGTGTAATGTGCAACATCTGTAAGCAGATCATTTACAAAAAATTCATTTTCAAGCACTTAAGTGTCGGCGAGAATATGGGCCATCATTTCTAAGAGTTGTAGAAGATGTTCAACTTTTTAAACGAGCAAAGCACTGAACACTGAATTGTATGTAAAATATTAAAAATTAATTACTTTTTTCATTTTACTGTATTTTTGTTGATGTTCTCTCTGCCCATGTGTGTTGTATTTTAAGCACCCACACTTCATATTTTACTTGTGATTATTGCACTTAAGTTCAGCAAAGTGCCATTTTAATGCTTTTTTTAACATGCAATGTCACAAGCTGTGAAATGGGAAAATTGGATTTAATTTATTTTGTTCTTTATATAACCGATTACTTCTTTTGAAACGGTTTTTTCTCTTTTGTAGTTTTCACAATTTCTCTGGAGAGTATACATTAGAGTGGTCCAAATTTTGTATGGAAAAACCAAGAGTGTTAAAAAGTCAAGGTGCGCGCGACTTTTCTGAATCCTTGGATCCTGCTGATTACAAAAAGTGCTTTGGAACCAAAAAAAAATTGCGTTTAGATATTCCGCAACGAGCTTGAAAGTACTTTTTTAAGAATTTTTGAGTTTTTGAGTACTTTTTTTAATTTAAACGCTATATCTTTTTAACCAGATAAGGTATTCGCAAAAATTAAATTGCATTCTTGTAAGAATATTTTGAGCCCAATTCTGCATCAATAATAATAAATCTAGTCTTTCCCAATTTTTTTTATCGGCACTTTAAACTTAAAAATTTGTTAATTTTTTGAGATGTTTGCACATTCAAGAACTGATTTTTTTCTTAGTTTGCTCTAGCAAATTTTTTTTTATATTATTATTTTTTTATGCATTAATTTATCTATCAAATGACTCCAACAACTAAGCTATAATTTTCACTTTACTTACTAAAAACCGTAAAATATAATCAAATTTGGCCAAAAAAAAAACTTTGAGTTTAAAATATTCTTGGTGAAACAGAAACAACAATAGTCATTTGCGATGTATGTGTTCATGAAAATTCTAAATCTGGTCTCAGAATTGCTCTATCTCACACGGTTTTAGAGATATTCTAACCTAAAGATGCAAAAAACACCGTTTTTGCTATTTTTGAAGCTGTTATATCACAACATGGTAACTTTCAACCTGGTATGGAAGTTAAAAGTGACAGTCTTTTTCTTCAAAACCCAATTTAAATTATATCGATATTTCTTTGTTCCTCCGAAATATCGTAAGCAGAAATAACAAAAAAAACGTGTTTTTGCACTTTTCCAACTTTTTAGGTCAGGATAACTCAGAGGATAAAAAAGATATCGGTATAATTTAAATTGAATTTTAAAGAATCAGATTGGCACCTTAAACCACTATACCACTTTTTGCGGTTGGAAGTAACCTTGACTTGTAATATCACTTTAAAAAGAGCAAAAACGGTGTCTTTTATACTTTTATGTAAAAATATCTCCTTAACCGTACAAGATACAGCAATTTTGAGACTGAATTCGGAATCAGCATCAACAAATACATCCGAAATGGCTATTTTAGTTTCTTTTTGATTTATTTATTTTTTTGGTTTCCTTAGAAGATCTATGAAAACTATCTGTTAACCTATTTTGCCAAAAATAACATGAAGTGGCAAGGTTTCTATGTTGTGAAGAATGTTGTTTTACTCAGAAGATTAGGAACTAATGAATTTATAAGAAAAAAGAGGTACCTTACGTCATCCCACTAAGATATCTTATGTCAATGCCTTGAAAACATGAAAATTAATTTTTTTTTTAAGCCCAATTTAATTATACTTAAGTGTTTTTAGTGAGTAAAAGTGTTACTAAAAGCTTAGTTGTTGAAATTATTTTAAAGATAAATTATTGTTTAAAAATATAAAAGTTTTAAAAAAAATTTCCTAGAGCAAAATAACAAAAAAATCGGTTCTTGAATGTGCAAACACCTCAAAAAATTAACAAATTTTGAAGTTTAAAGTGCCGATAAAAAAAATTGGGAAAGACTAGATTTATTATTATTGATGCAGAATTTGACTCAAAATATTCTTACAAAAATGCAATTTAATTTTTGCAAATACCTTATCTGGTTAAAAAGATATAACGTTTAAATTAAAAAAAGTACTCAAAAACTCAAAAATTCCTAAAAAAGTACCTTCAAGCTCGTTGCGGAATATCTAAACGCAATTTTTTTTTAGTTCCAAAGCACTTTTTGTAATCAGCAGGATCCAAGGATTCAGAAAAGTCGCGCGCACCTTGACTTTTTAACACTTTCGGATTTTGGACCACTCTAGTATACATCCTGTGCATCCGAATTTAATTTGCGTTCATTTCACATCGATTTAAGCAATAAAATATAGTTTCCTTATAATTTGGGCCACACCCCCTGCGAACCGAGTTCGTATGTAGATAAAAGGAAGTGATATAAGGGCGAAGTTTTCCCAACTCGGCCACCATGAACCCAAAGTATATTTTTATTTTATTTTTTTTTTTTTTTTTTTTGTTATGATGATTTTTAGATACTTTTGTTATAAAAAAATAATATTGGCAAAAATTTTTTTAAAAAAATTAATTTTTATCGGTTTTGGCATGAAACGAGACCATGTCAAAACAATTTCAACGATTTCGGTGGAGGTGAGGTCAATTTTTGTTCCGCTAGGCATTGAATGGCTGAATATTATTTTTTGTTTTTAAGTAGCAAAGATATATAACATTTGGCATGATAGTAAAAACTATCTTCTTTGGGTTTTTAGTAGCCGAATTGGGAAACTTCACCCATAGTTTTGGAAACTATTTTTTCTGACCCTTCACCTTAAATACAGAAAGGTGTGTCACGTGCTAATAACATTGCGTACATCTTGAATCTTCTGGAAATCTCAGAAAACTTTGGTGTACTTCAAAAAAATAAAGCTATGAAACTTCTACACGTAAAAAAAAACTGTAAAATAAAACGAAAATGCCTTTGAGTCAAAAAGTTGTCAACATGAAATAGCGCTAAACGCAAATACTTTTAAATCAACAGAAAATGTTTTAAAATTGAAGGCATCTGTTTTGATATTTAAGAAAAAATATAATTTTTTTTTATTTTTTTGAGTGAAACTTCTTTTGCCGCATTAGATATGAAGTTTCAAAGCTGCGACATATTTTTGCCACCTTTTTTTTCGCCATTTCTCTTTTGACATTTTTCGTTACATCCTATTATGTCTTGCAAGCCGTAGAAGCTATTTTGAATAAATTTAGTAGATATGAGGGGTATAGAAGCAAAGACAGCAATCTCCATATTGTTTATGAACGTGTTTGATAGTGTTTGATCACAAGCTACCATTAAATGCAACTAGTTGTCACTATAAAACATGTCCATGATTGAAGGTGATACTGTCTGACTCTGCGACTGTTTGATTCTGTACCTCTTTGATCGTATTTGATGATACCATGCCTTTGACAAAAAGAAGGCGTAAAAATAATAATAATGTAAAACTAGTGTGTAACCTTTGGCCTGGCCAAACATTAAATGCCCTACACTGCAGTGTTTTTGAAATTTTGCTCATATGGGAGGTACCACGTCCTCTTGTCCGAGTTCACCCGGCTTTTGGTCAGGGCTTGCATTTTTAGTTCTTAATGTCTGAGTGAAATTTTGAAGCTTTTGCTTCACGTCACGCCCTCTTGTTCGATTTCGTCTAGTTTTAGCTTGCTCAGTTTTCCCAAAAAGTGTATTTCAACACACAGCCAGCCAGCCAGCCAGCCAGCCAGACAGACGGACATGGCTATATTGACTCAGGAGGTGCGCTGATCAAGAATATATATACTTTTCTATATCTGCCACGCCTCCTTCTGTGCGTTACAAACGGAAGGACAAAGTGAATATACCCTGGGTGTAGGGTATACAAATTGTAAGCGCAAGCAAAACTAACAAAAACACAGGTGGCAACTCCGAAAGTTTTTGTACAATTTTAACAAAGTTTATCTGAGCGTTTCTGAAACCGAAAAATTCAATTTAGTCAAAGAAAATTATGTTGGATTTTTAAAAAGTTTATTTAAGCGTTTTAAGACTGAATTCTTTTTTAACTATGATGAAAATCATTTTAGTAAAGTTAAAATAAAAACAGGTGGCACCGCTCAAAAATGATTTCGTAATTGGCATGTGCACTGTTTCTCATAGAATTATCACCCCTACCCCTCTTTGAGCATCGCAAGGATTATGAACAGCTTCTAATCACAATTAGGAAAATTAGTTCAACAAGTCTACCAATACCAATAAACAACAATCCTTTCCTTACGAGAAAACCATTCTCCTGGAGGAAATTTGACGGGAGAATGATTGGACGGTGGGAGAGTGACACAATAATGAAAAAACAGTAATATCACAATGAAAATAGCAATTTTTTTAAAAAACTTGAAACTTGTAGATAAAATAAAAAAACTTACAGAGAGAATGACACATACGTGCATTCTTTACAAAATGTTTAAACTTTTTTTAAAAAAAAAAGCACTAACGCTCACTATCGAAAAACCAAAACTGACTGAGCTGAAAAAAAAAAAACTGAGTTTCCTCTTTAAAAAATATTTTAAACGAAAAGCTGAGTAGAGACAGTCTTAAATGTGGGACCTACATCTTTGTATGTCAATTCAATATAAATAACGTTTTTTCAATACATTCTTTCCTGGAAAACGATCTTTATCAAACAGCAAAGTGATTAATAAATTGTAGAATCGTTGGCATATGAAGAAATTGCGAGAAATTATATTGAAAAACAAATTAATTTTGCAACTTTATATCCTTATTTTTTCATTTCATCTATATAATCAAATTGCTTTCTCTGTCTACAAATTAAAAAATAAAAATTGTATCACTTAAAACTCACGTTGACGTTGAGTTTGTTGTCATGGATGCACCACTTGGCTGTACCAACGAATGCATTGGAACGTTTTATTTTGTTGTTGTTTTTTAATACTTTGCTGCTCTGCTACTGGTAATCCTAAAAATTGCAAAGAACAAAATTGTAAAATTTTTTGTTGCTGTTTTTGTTGTTATATTTTTTACTTTTGTTAAATAAAAAATTAACTTAAACGTTGCACAAACACGCACAGTCGCTCTTTACAAAAGCTGCACACTTTTCAGATAAAAATCTTTCAGATGCAAATTTATGATTTTTTTTATTTCGCACTGCACGCGATTTCAGCGAATAGCAAATTATTAGATACTTAAATTCTATTTCAAATGAAAACAAAAATTTGTAAAAATTAATTGAAAACGCTGTATTTTTAAGCTGCACGACAAATGAACGCCAATGAACGTAAACGAGGCGGCAAACGCGATTTGAATCTTTAACGCTCGTTCCAGCACGTTCCAAATGAAACTAAAAGTGAATCTTTTATTCATTAGTTTCCGCTTCTCCTACTGGGAAAATTGAAATTATCAAAGAAAAAAGATTAAAAAAAAAAAATTTCACTACACAAATTTTCCAGCGGATCACACAGATAAAATCACGAAAAAAAAAATGATCTGCTGAATGTTGTGTTACATACGAATATCTATCTATGAGCTTCAACAGACATTCTGTGCCGGTATTTTTATTTTTACTTCCTTTTTTTTCTATTTGTCTGAAAAGATCATTTTCGATTCACTGACTCATTGACGATTCGATATCGACAGCCGCTTTTACCCCCCTCCCCCCCTCTAGAAAGAAAAACACCAACCCAGCCGTTGTTGATCCCACAAATGCCGTTTGTTTACATTTGCAACTTGCGCTGTATCTTGTATATTTATGTCTTATTATTACACTGGAAAAAATATCTTATTGATTAATACCATCTACACAATTTGTGTAGAAAGAAGTTCATATTTGTATTGTGCTTAAAAATCCAAAAAAGCCTATAGTAACAAGTTTTGCCAAGTTCCATTAATTGAAGTAGTATAGCTAATATAAATTGTGTATGTGTATTCTGCTTTAACTCCTAGGAGGAGCATAGGGCCAATATGGAACGTCTCCATTTGTTTCGATCGCTTGCTATGACTTCGATCTCTTGCCACGACTTTCCCGATTCTTGTATTTCCTTTTCCAGCGACCTTTTCCAGTTGGTTTTGGGTCTACGACGTCCTCTACTGCCTTGTGGATTCCACTCAAGAGCCTGGGGACAGACTTCAATGTGTGGTTTCCCAAGAGTATGACCAATCCATTTCCACTAGCGCAGCTTGACCTCGTTTGCTATAGCCCTCTGATTGCATTTTTGATTTAGCTCGGCATTTGAGATAGTGCGAGGCCATTCGAATCAAAAATGCGCACTTTCGTTTTTGTGGATACAACGGAAGAAGACCATATTTCGTTCACTTGAGTAAACGCGCCTTTTGCTATCAAAATAAGATAGGCTTTACGAGCTTCGAAAAGTGGTCAAATCTGTAGACTATTGGTATAATTGCCATGTCTCTATTATTTCTTGTTCCAGAGATATAAGGGTGTCCCATAGTTCACGCAAGATTTGAACTTAGCGCCATTCGTGCGGTAAAGTGCTATGAACCAAAAGAAAAAATTATGTGACAGCTGACACTTTAAGATTAGTAAAAATGTATAGAAAAAGGAGATTCAACGGTGCATCAACGAAATTAAGCCACATTATTGAAAAGTAGTTAATCAGATTTTAGGTTCTCTTGAAAAGTTGCCAATTTCGAGTTAGGTTGTTTTGTCAAAAGTCCACAGAAATTCTGCAAAGTCTAAAAAAAGTTGTTGTAATTGGCCCCCAGGACTACTATTTTTTTGTAAAGATATTTTTTACTACGCAATTAAGGTTCTGGGCCTAAGTATTGTTTTTTACGTCCTTCGTATCCCTCGTGTCCTACTATCCAGTTAAAAGTCAAATCATTCCTTTGCATAGTGCAAATTTTGGAATTTCCATGCAAAATAATATAAATTTTCCTAAGTGTAGAAAATTTTTTATTTATAACAAAAAAAAAACACATTGCACATACGTCATGTGCGATACGCACCAGAGGGAAAAACAACACCACATAAAAAAAATCTCAAAGTAAAACCCGAGTAAAAATAACAATGCGTGAAAGTCCAAAACACTGGACCAAAGTTTCTTTGGTAAGAAGCTCAAAACAACCGCAACTCGCTGCTTACAAAAACATCAATTGCATTGGTATTTGTATGGAATATATGTACATACATCAAACATACATCTAATATATATCGATTTACATATATGTACATGTACTTACATGCGTTTGTAGGGCGCTAAGTGAAATTTTCCAGATGGCAAACTTGCCGATTCTGATGGCGATGGTGATGGTGATGCCGCTGGTGTTGTGTTTTATGTGTTGCGCACAATTTTCTCTTGGCATTTAAATTGCGCTACTTATTTGCCCGCAATTATGATTGAGTTGCGTCTTACTCACGGAATCCCATTTGTCGACACAAATCTGCATGCATGTGTGTGTGTGTGTACGTATATCTTTTTGTTTATCAGTATTCAGCACAGCCATGAATTTGTTCTTAAGTGGTTCCGTTGGACATCTGACATATGAGTCGATCTTAATGGAATATTAAGTTACACCATTGACATTAACATGGAAATTGTCAATGATGTCAAAGCAATCGTCTGTCTAACATATTACACAATTGGAATCATTTTTTTTTCGGTTGTGGTGAATCTATTGGGTGATGCTTGAATTTATTGAAAACCATACATGACTAATATGTATGCGTATTGACTGAATCTCTATGATGGAATTCTAATGGAATTCAGAATTTTAAAGAATACAAAGCATCGAGATTATTTATTTATTTATTATGTATATAATCTTCTGCGGTAGATGAAATTGGAAGAGCAGGGAATAAAAAATACGCATTTCCAGAAAAAGTCTAAGAGTTGTAGTTGCGATAATCTTTCCACATATTGCCCGCTTAAAGCTACTATTGTTCAATAGGGGAGCTAATTTTGGAATTGAATTATTCTTATTAGAGTTTGCCTAGTGGCCGAAATTCGACCATTTTGATTTGACTTTAAAGAGACCACCCAGCTCTTAACTTGATCCTTACCAAATTCCAAAAAAATTTAACCAGCGACTTAGCAGTGAGAACGTTTTTTACCATTAAGGGGCATAAAACTACACGTAGAAAAAAAATAGTACCTGCTACTTTATTTCTCATAAATTTTACCAGATTTTCAAGTCAGAATAGTGACAACTTTACACCGAAGTAAGATTCACCTTACTGTTTTAGTCAATTCAGATTGTTCGAATGACCTCACAGTCTAGTAATTTTAATGAAAAAATTGGCGTGATATTTACCTTACTGTATAGTTCAAACAACAAAAAAAAAAAAAACAAAAAAAAAAAAAATGAATTGACCGGCGCCGGGATACGAACCTTGGCCCTTCCGAATGGTAGTCAGATACATATCCACTGGGCTGCTTCTGCATATGATGTAGAATCAAAAAAATTTGTATATGAAGAAAATGTCTGTCCAAAAATATAAATTGTTACTAAAATTATAAAAGTCAAAATGACTATATTTTGGTGGTACTTACACCTTACTCGCGTAAGGTGAAAATTATGATACTCATTTTTGTGCGTGAAAAAAATTGAAGTTATTTTGACTAGAATTATAAATTCAAATTGACCACACATTTTTTTTCTGAAAGTGCAAATTACCTTACATATAGTCAAATGTAGGAAATTTGTAGTAAATATTCCTTTATTATTTAACTACATTTTATTTGTAGATATGACTTTACGGACCCATCAAATAGTTCATACGGAGGGTAATTTATACTTGAAATTTAGTGTTGATTACTTTAATTTTTCGACTAGCCAATATAGTAAAAATTATTATACGTACTTTTCTCCGTGTACCCACTTAAAAACATTTAGGTCATATTATCGTTCCTTTTGTGTTAATCCTATCTCCATAATAAATTTCATAAAAAATCGATCCAGCGATTGAGCCGTGAAAACCTTTATTCCATTTAAGGCCGTGGCACCACCCACTTTAAAAAATGGATAAAAAAAGGGATAGAAACAGGGGCTGAACCGATTTTGTTTGCCTATTTATGTAATCATAATGATTATATCCAATTTAATAGTTATTCTTGATTAACGTTTCGAACAAGACAAGTTTTTCAATATCAGATATTTATTTCAAAATCTAAAAAAAACCAACATTATCAACCTATGTGATCAAAAGTATAGTACAGTATAGTATAGTATAGTATAGTATTTTTTGAAATAAAAGGCCATTAAATCTATTGAAAATGATTAAGGTATGTGTTCGAAAAGAAGTGGGCGCATGTTGATAAAGAAGGTGGAACTCCCATAAAAACTATAACTCTTTTATGGAAGATTTTGAAAAGTTCACGTTACACTAAAACATATTTAGGAATATAATGCTCGATCAATGGCAACATGAAAAGAAGCTTTAAGTAGGCATTTATAACCAAACGATTGAGAGTGAATGTAAGTTAAAATCGAAGTTTGCTGCAAACTTTTTTGGAAAGTTTAAAATTTTTTTTTTTAATATTAACACGTATTACTTGGACGATTCCAATCATTTTATGTTTAGTACACTTTTTTCGTAAGATGCCTTCGTCTTGAGTAAAAAAAGAGTTTTGCCTACCGCGGGCGTACAAAAGCCAAAAACTCTCATGTAGCGACCGAATTTCATCTAGAGTCATAGGGGAATGTCGTCAGGGTTGGGACACTTTTTAACTTTCCTCTGTATCTTTTTCATATATTTGAATACTACCAAATATTTGTTTTATTTAAAAGTGCGGACTTTTGTCTATAACATACCTTTAGGACAACTCGCTGCGATTTCGGAAAAAAGAGTTATTGACGAAACTAAAAAAAAAAAGTAGTCAGGGTTAGGCCACCACCAAATATCGATGAAATATGTACTAAAATAGTGTGTAATGATTATGTATGAAACTTTTTATTGTTTTTTATTCGATTATACAAAATTCCGATGAGAAATCTCCATAATAAAATTAATCTGAATCGTAATTTGGACATACATAGCAACTTTTTGTGAGATTGACACTTCAATTGCACGTCTCGCTTGCAGTCAATGCATGCGATTGAATTATTTCGATTCAGACTTTTTTTGGCGTTTTCAAAGCATCGGTTCTCTGGGGATGTTAAGAACGTGCTTTTCATCGGGCGGCGCCCCCGATTAGATTTCACTATTGGCGCGGCCGCTTGCAGAGGCCCGACCAATGACAAAATCGTAGAAAGGGTGGACTCATGAGACGAAGAAGTCGAACTCCGAGAAGAAGTCGATAGTTCCTCGTGCGTTTCACTCGTTGCTTTCTCGTGATTGCCCATAGAACTCGCTACTTTTCCGTTCGTGTCAACTCTGGAGGTATCAAAAACTGATTTACTGATTCTAAATAAAAATTGATGTGGCCCAACCCTCACTACACGAGTGGCCCAACCCTGACGACAAGCGTGTTTTTCGACCGCTCAATACTACATGTGAACAGGTTAGGGAAACTAATTTTCCCTTTGGGAACTTGATAATGGTTCACCCCTTAATGGATATATATACTTACTTTTTCGGTGGCATTGTTCTTTTCCAAGTTTCGAGTCATTTTTCACTGCTATTACAAAATTTTTTGAACTATTGAAAACTACACGAAGGCACAAAAATTTTTACTGACAATCCCGGTGACAAGTAATGCTTAAAAAAGTTTTCTGGCATCGAGAACAATAATTGGACGCTTTTACACAGATGGCAGCACGTGTCATATACGAGAAATAGCAGTGGCCCAACCCTGACGACATTCTCCGACATCATTTTAAAGCTTATAAGTTATGCTTTAATTTAAAGTACTTTTAAAAAAAATTTAAGTGGGGTTTTTCTAAAAAAAATTTCAAAATATTTTTAAATTTAAAAAATTTTTGTGAAAAAAATTTTTTTTTAAAAGAAATATTTTTTTATAAAAAGAATATTCAAAAATGAATAGGATAAGTTTCTTACAATTATCAATTTACAAAGTTTTGTGTAACCTATAAATTTTAGAAAATACACCTTTTTTATGAAAATCACAAAAATCGCCAACTTCAATACCCTGTATTTTAACAACAAATGGTACTAGGACCAAATACTCCCTCATTATTAATTTTGCACACCATATTGCCAAATTTGAACGAAATCGGAGACAAAAAGATTTTCAGCTGGAACACTTGACATGTTTTGCTTCATATATAAAAATGAATGTTTGTATGTATGTTCCTAATAGACTCCCAAACGGCTAGACCGATCACCGTGAAAGTTTATATATATAAGTTTTCGGGTACGGCGCGTGTTTCTGTGTCATTAGTTTTTCCGATTTTTCTTTTTCACCGCGTTTTCTACGCGTTTCATGACTTTTTACAACATTTTAGTGAAAAAAAATGTTTTCAGCCAAACGACCCCCTTTGAATGTCGGAACCAAAAACTTAAAAAAAAAAATTCTTTCGTCTTTTTCGTGTTTCCAAAAAAATTTATTTATCATAACTCTTCAAATATCTAACTGACATGGATGAAATTTTTATTGTATATGTACAATATGTATTAAAAATATCGGGACAAATAATGTCCAAGGGAAAAATGGGCGGTACCTCGCCCTTCAAAAAATGTCATATCTCTAAAACTATTTAACGCACCCAAATGAGATTTGGTACATTGTATATAAATTTCATCGGAACAATTTACATTCTTTGGTTTAATTTAATTGGAGATGCAACGCCCTCTGTACAAGAGAAGCTGAAGCAACCCACACCGCACACCGGGAAATGAAAGTTTCATATAAAAAAAAAATTATTTTTCAAAAAACAGCGCTTACTTTGGAAGTTAATATTTTTGATATCAAAATCAAAATTCAACATCAATCAATAGTAATAGCATACACTGGTGCATTACACTTCAACCTGTTGTGAAAATTATATGCCAAGCATTTTTATGAGTTCCAAAATAATCAAAAAATCGGCAAGAATTCCAAGAAAATCAAATAAATCATTTAAGCAAACAAATAAAAGGAACAAAAACAAAAAATAAAAGAAATCAAATAAAAAGAAAATAAAATTAAACAAAATCAACCGGAAGTCAATATCTGGTGATATGGTACGGTAACAGAAAAAGGGAACAAACGCTACGAACTCCTAGCGAATATCTATTGCGGTCAACATTTTTGCATGTGTTTAACACAGCGGTAACATAAAATATACAGCAAGGCGTTTTTAGAGTTGCCAAATATGCATTTTTTTATTGCTTTTATCTTTGCGCGTAAATGGCTTAAACAAAATTTCCACACTATTGAAATTACGGGCACGTAAATACAATAAAATTATTAACCCATATTTGTTAACAATTTATGTATGAAATAATTTAAAGAAAATGTTTAATTTTTTATTATTTATGTACTTAAAAGCAGCCGATGGATATTGAGGTAATCTCTTTTTTTACATTCAATTTTGATAACCTTGCAAAAATAGCATTTGATTTGAAAAAAATAGATACTTATGGCCATACTGTAAAAATAGGTTTCCTGTGTATTAACTGTAAAGCCGAAAATTTATTGTGTAAACAAACTAACAAAAGCAGACATAATATGTGTACACGTGCATATCTACTCGTATGTATATGGGTTGTTCTTTCTCAACTGTATACTGTTTGCTTTCAAAATTTTATTTGTCCTACAATTCTGCCAGCTTTAAAATATTGAGTGGCAAATTCCGGAATCAAACATGACTGACCGCCTCAAGAAATTGTCTTTACTTTAACAAATAAATTTTAATGAGAATTTGGTAGGCTAAATGGAATTCGTAGGCAACAGTTGAGAAAGAATTCCTCTTTTGGATAGGTATATATATAACCATATGTATAGTTTAAAGCTTAAACAAACCGATTTCCTTATTATAATTTAGTTGTGTTTTCAATTATTTTTAGTTTAGTTGAATTCGAATTATTTATAGCGACACCATCACTAACTAAATAATGGTTCGTTTACATTAACAAGCACATAAATTAAATATTTAATATCGATTTCTTAAAATTTCCCAGGTGTTTTATTTTTAAATATCAGCCAGCTGTTGCCTACACAGAAAAAAAAAATATCGGTCAATCCAACCGATTTCAACGACAGAAATTGCACCAACCCGCAGTAAAGGTTAAATTGACTGTGCAGTCCAGTAAAATTACTGTAAAAATAGTACTGTACAGTTGCTGTTAAAATGTTTAAGTACTGTGAAAACAGTTAATTTAACCTAGATTTTCAATAGAAATTGCACCAACCCGGAGTTTTTGTATTTTAACCGTAGAACTCTGTAAATTTACAGTTTACTCGGTTTAGAAACTATCAATCGCAGTTACAGTAAAAATAACCTTCTTAAAAGGTCAGCTAAAGTGCTGAACACATTCGGTGCGAGCTGCGAGTGCGAGAGAAACCCGACCGAGATAGCACGATTTTCTCTATATGTTAGAGTAAGATATAAAATTGAGCTTTTATTAAACGTCATTTATAAAAGCTCTCGCAGTGCGATTGAATTGATTCTATTTTTCTGACGATTTTTAAAAAAGAAGAACAAGACCAAACACAAAAATTTAAATTTATTATTTTCGACTGAATTTTTTAATTTCAATTTGAAGTTTAAATAATTTTGAAAACAAATACGTTTTTATTTTTCGTTTTTTGTTTTCATTTGTTCTCAATTTTCATAAAAAAAAACTTACTCGCAACGAGTTGATTGTGTTTTTACGCACGAGAAAAAGCTCAAAAAATCGTTTGAGCAAAAGCTATTTTCTCTCGCACTCGCAGCTCGCACAGAATGTGTTCAGGGCTTGACAATATAAACTGTTCCAAACAGTTAAAACTGTTTTGGAACGGTTTAATAGTTAGCACCCTAGAAGGGCTGTAACTAGCCGTTTCCAAAAACTCGTAGAAATTGTAGCAAACAACTTCTACGGCGACACCATTTCAAATGGCAAAATACATATCAGTACAACTCTAGCAAACTTATGTTGATTTATTTTTAAATAATGTGAGAATTTTATGAACCTGTTAAAAACTCAATTCAAAATGTTATTCATATGAAAAAAAAAATTTATGGAATACAAAATGTACAGTTGAATTCAACTGTAGAAAAGTAAAACTAACTCTGAAATTTTGAATTATTGTTTTTGTTTCCTATAGAAAATTGAAAAAACTATAGAATACAAAGTTTATAGTTAATTTTACCGTCAGTTTTTTTTTCTGTGTAATACTGTATGGTAGACCACCTGTAGTGATGAGCAAACCAAGACCAGGCCCATGGCAGTCTTGATATAGCTATTAACTATAAATTACCACGACTAAAAAACAGTCTTGGACTTGATTATCATCGTGACCAAGACCAACACCATAGCAGTCTTGGTCTTTAAATTAAGTCAACGTCATGGTCTCGAAAAATTACCAAAAACCAAGACTCAAGACTAATAACCTATATTATGATTCAGAAATATTGCTTTATTGGTTCTCTTATTTTAACGTATCAAAATTTTTAGGGGCGGTGCCAAGAAGTTTGTAGAAGATGTTGACATTCATCCTATTGATTCTTATTTATGAAGGTAGTTCCTCCCAAGCTTTTGAAAAAGTCGTCAAAACCATTTGCGAGCAGTATTGAATTAAATTTTTCAGTTGGTAAAAACACAGCGTGGCCTTTGGTTAGTGATGAGCAAAATTAGTCTTGGTCTTGTTCTTGGTCTTGGTAATTTTTCGAGAACAAGACCAAGACTGCTATGGCCTTGGTCCAAGACCAAGACCGAGACCAAGACTTAATGACCAAAACTTAATGACCAAGATCAAGATCAAGACTCAATATCAAAACCAAGACACAATGGACACTTTTTGTAATACTTATGATACTGATGGTCAGAATCCGCATACTAAGTTTTATCAAAATATATTGTTCCGTTTGCAAGATAAAACATTTAACGTGTTTTTCTTGCATGGGAGGTGCCACGCCTTCGGATGATATCTTGTCTTTCTACAAGTTTTTCCGATATAACGACGTATCACAAATTAATACTTGTTTTCAGGAGTTACATTTCCTTAATTTTAATCAAAATTGTTGGAGTCCTTTTCGAGTGATATTGAAGCAAATTTTCCAATAAACATATTAAAAAGTGGGCGTGGTACTTCTTTTATCCCGTCCATTGTTATCCCGTATGGTTGCGAGATATAAACACACTAAATTAACTATTAAAGGACTCCCAGTTTACTAAGACAAAACGAGTAAATGGGGTTTTCATCAAGCCGTAATTGGTAATAACTTCACTTTTTCTTTTCCTTTTTGACTAGCGGTTTCCATCTAAGTCTCTACCATGTCATATAACGACTTAAATAACTTTTACGAAATGTATGGGGCACAACCAAGAAATGATTGAAAACTTAAATGAAAGTTACTGGAAGTGTTACAGCTCAAGAAATATTAAAAGTCGGTTTCTCGCTGCACTTAGTCACAAAATATTTACCATAATTAAGGAGTTCTTTGCAAGCTCACATATTGCATTGTATTAAAACTGAAATTTAAGTAAGATGATATACAGATCCAGTTTTACCATGCCTTATTTCAAGATTTCAGTTAGTGTACTTTCTGTATAGAAGACATTGTAAAACTCATCATGAGATAAAGGAAAATATGATCCACTAAACCTAAAAAATAAAGAAGGCGAAACGAAACAACAATGAAGGACTTTTTATTAAATTCAGTTTTATACTTGTCATTTTATTAATAGACGTTTTTTTCACAATTTTGCTTTTTGGTAGTGGCAAGTGTATCCAAGCCAATGTGTGCAATCAGTGCTTCTGTGCATCTATAAGTCGTGTGTTCTTCAAAAGACCCCGGATATTTAATCAATATATGGAAATACTTGTGCATCATCCTTATAGATGTTGATCTTTTGATTTAGTAACTGTTGCAGTGCATTTTTATATTTCTTGCGGTTGGAACTCTTTCTTGGTGTAAATCCAGACCAGGATTCTTTTTTATAGGCTTTGCGCTTTTGCAAATCCAACAACTGTGGGAGTATATTCATTAAAAAATTAAATCAAATTAGATATAAAACACAACACAGTTTTGCACACCTTTCTTTCCTTTCTTAGTTTAGCCTTCTCCGTGGCACGACTGGCGCAATATGGACGTACGGTTATGTAGTAAACAATTTCAATGAGCGAAAAAATACTGAAGCCCATAAAAAGACCCAATATACCACCAGTATTTGCTGAAACCAAACGAGAATTAAATAATAACTTTTGTATACAATGATTCAAGATCATGCCCTCACATAAGAACTCTGTAAATCCAAACATCTCCGATTTCGTTGTGCTGCGCAGAATATTCGATATATAGTAGAAATGTAATATAGAAACATCATCAATATTTGTGGTACCATCAAATAGATATAATGGAAAATCATCTGCACTAAAGAAGGTACCAATCACTATAGTTGTCGCAGTCACAGTAGACTTATAAGTCAGCTCAAAACAACCGGGCCAACATGCATCACAGGATATATTCTTATCGGCGGATTCAATTTCCGCTTGTACTCCTGTCGTGCAAATATTATCGTTGGGACCACAAATACGTGTTGCTGGGTCAATACGTGGTAAATAGTATAACACGCAATTGCATTTCTCCACAAGAATACGTGCCTCACATTCCAATTCACAATTTTTACGCGAATACGTACGATAATAGGACAAATCCCCTTCGTCCGAAAATAAACAACGTCGTACCTCTTTCTTTATCGAACGTATGCTGGGTACAGCATCTTGATATATTGGCTCTATGGGTATACGTGCCTCACGACCTGACGTTACCAAGAAACCATAGTTGCTAATTTTCGGCAACTCCGCTGGATTGTGTACTAAAACTTTGAAACCGACACTTTTCGATGTGCTGCAATAATATTGATCTGAAGATGAATTTAATATGACCGTAAGACCCATACGACTACCAGTGCCGCCAGGGGTACGTGGCACAAAATTTGGTGGTAAATCCTTGCCGTAACCCTTTTCGGGTGTCCAATCGATAGGTGTATACTGATTTTCATATGAATGCGATAAGCGACTCTCCTCGCTAAATGGAATATTTCGGATAAAGTACACATAGAAAAAGTATATGAAAAATACTCAGGAGTATACTCACGAATAATTTCGAAATAGAAAACTTGGATCCAAAGCATTAAAGGTGCAGCAGAGCCCATCATCTGTTAGAACTGAGTTGAAAATCAGTGAACAATTTTCGGATCGCGATCCAAAGCTACAATACAACAGCATTTCATGACAGGGTTGAGCGACCTAAAATGAAGCAATCGCGAGTAAATATTTAATAAAAGTTATACAAAATTATTAGACGAAATACCTCTAATAGTAAAGCCTTAAAATATCTCCAAGTACCAATATACGTTATTGTTATATCGCCACCTTGATCACATAGACTCATCAGTAGCGTATAGTTTGCGCTGGGTCTAAATTAAATTATAAATCCACTTATGAAATTCTGTAATTATTAATGCTAACAAAGTCAATTTTCCTTTAAAGAGGAAAATCACATTAGCCCTTTGTATTACAAGAAATATTTGAAAACGAGAGCACTCGGAAGCATTCGT
This sequence comes from Calliopum simillimum, assembly GCA_951812925.1. Classification (NCBI taxonomy): domain Eukaryota; kingdom Metazoa; phylum Arthropoda; class Insecta; order Diptera; family Lauxaniidae; genus Calliopum; species Calliopum simillimum. Next base: position 15,595,955 of record OX638372.1, on the reverse strand, counting down.
TCGAAAAAAAAGTTTATAAGTCGGAAAACTGATAGAGAGAATTGAAAGCACTGGACAATAAAAGATATTTTAGATGTTTTTCGATACTTCTGAACTTTTTCCTATATTTTAGATATTTTCCGATACTTTTGGACTTTTCGATTTTTTTAATTTTTTCGATACTTTTGGACTTTTACCGATATCTTCGATTTTTTTCAATGATTTTGATACTTTTGGATTTCAACCGATATCTTAGATGATTTTCGCTACTTTTGGACTTTACCAATTTCTTCGATATATTACAATCTTTTTGATACTTTTGGACATTTCGCGATATTTTAGATGTTTTTCGGCACTTTTGGACTCTACCGATTTCTTCGATGTTGTATATCAATGCTTTTCGATACTTTTGAACCTTTACCGAGAAGGGGGCCATTCATGTAATATGTAAACAGATTTTCAATGATTTTAGACCCCCTTCCTCCTCATGTAAAAAATAAGCAAATCCTGAACACCCCTTTACCCTATGATAAGACGAAAGCAGTTTTAGAATTCTTTTATTTAATATAAAAATTCGAATTCAGGAACTAAATTTTTTTTTACAATGCAAGCAATAGCGCTTGGTCTTATGGAAATTGAGAAATTCACTATTTCTAGACTTAAATTTACAAATAAGAAAATTTTTTGACTTATGTAAGATTTTTATCGACCCCTCCTTCCTTTTACATAGGGTGAATCGCTAAGGTTATGAAGCTTCTGGGAGGTGATAGAGGAGGTCTAGACAAAAATGTACTTTTAAGGAGTAATAGGGTTAAAACTAATTTTCTCACTTGTTTAGAAAAATAAATTTTCTTGGGTCTCCTAAGCGATTTAAAGAAAATTTCTTAAAAGAAGCTTTTAGCTTTTTTTGTTAGTCTAAGCCTCGTCTTGCAGCTCCCGAAGCTTCATAACCTTCTGCGAAACACCCCGTATAAGCAAATCTTGAATCCCTCTCCCCTAAATATGCTTACGTAATACTTGAACGGCCCCATGCATAAATTTTTGGCAAAAATTAAATTTTGACTTTTTGACTGTATCTCGAGCTTGACTCATTATTCTTATTTCTTTGCTTACCTTGGTATTTTCTCTACTTTGCCTTTTAAGGCCTGATTAAGATTGCATATTGTTATGGCCGGAAAAGGTAAATCAGTTGAAAGAGTTTGCTTCGCACTCGTGGAAATAATTATAGGTGAGGCAGACCATTTCGTATAGATATTAGATATAAAAAATGCCGATAATATGATAACTAAAACAAAAGCCAATCCAAAGAATATTCTAAGAAGAAAAAGATTAAAGTTTGCACGAGTAGATTAACATTATAAAAGTTAATAAAAAAACCTTAGAAAAAATCGAAACGAACACTTTTAAAACAAATACTTATAATTCGTAACAACTCATTCGAAAAAATAGTGCAGCACCACTTACCGCTCTGTGATAGTTATCTGTTCTTCAGCAATGTACTTGAGACCATGCAGTGTTGTATTGCGGAGATAATATTTGATGCTCTTTTGTATGCCACTCTGGCTACACACATTTTCTTCATCGCTTGGAAATTCCTCTATGGCAGGGGTTAAATTATGCTTAAGCAATAAGGTTTTGCCACCAGAAATTGCATCTTCTTTGTTAATAGCAAATTTAGTTTTTATTTTAGAAACTTTCATTTCCGATTTCATTTTAGTTCACGTTTAAAGTTCGCAACAAAATTATAGCAATCAAATTGATTTGCAAGCGCTTAAATACTTCAACCAATGTCAGATGACATGCAGAGATATAACTCAGAGTTATGACAAAATTTTCAATTGCAATCAAAGTCAACATCATTTTGCTTGAATGTGTCGTCTAACCATATTGACTTAAGGTAAATATCATAAAAATGCACAATTGCAAAGTTGACATGCTAGGGTTTTTGAAGTTTTTAGAAATTAATAAAGTGTTGCAATTTTAAAGAGTTATATGCTGTTAACTGCTGTGCATTGCTGTTGGTGCATTTTTGCCAGAAACATTTATTTTTAATTTCTAATTATTATTTGGAGTTTGTGATTTTCATACAGTCCTTTTACCATATGATTTTTCGGGATAAAAAAGTTTTCTGCTCATAATTACTTTCCTGCTCATTGATGGTACCAGATATACTATTCAATAGTTGTTGGTTCAATCGTTTTTGCTTCATCTCTCGCCGTGCTGCAAGTCCTACGCGTAGTCGTCCAGTGAAATGTTCACTAAAACGTGTCTCAAATTTATCGCGCAACTTGAGTTTTGGTGTTTTTTCCATTTTCTTTTGATGTATCATACGATATGGTCGTACAATCGCGTAATAAAAGAATTCTGCAAGTGATATAAAACTAAAGCCGAGAAAAAGTCCCATAAGACCGCCGACGCTTGCTGAAAAGGAAGATTTTTTGAAAGTTTTAATTTAAAAACTAAATCAGCTAAAAAAATTAAAGGTATGTACTGATACACACAAAGAAAAATGTTTTCAGGAACTTCAAAATTACCCACGGAAATCTAAAAGATGGAACAAAGTATGGAAAATAATGCCACTTAAATGACCCCCGTTTTCAGCTTCCCCATTCTCGTTTTAGAGCATCTTTCAAAATTTGTGGCTGTAGCGCTCTGATTTCTGCAACAATGTTGGTCTTGAATTCAAGGATTGTCTCGGGCAGCACAAGCACGACATAATTGACGAATACACATTTTGAAAAACAAGAACGGACGACAGTCGTAGAGAAGAATCGAGCAAGAAAAGAAGTAGTTTTTAAAGATGTTAAAAGAAGTAGAAAGAAAAAGAAAGGTGAAATGAACTAAATATAATAGAAACTGTAAAATAAAATAACTTATAAATGTAAATAGAAAACTGAAGTCAAATTAAAAACCATTTATTTTAAAGAAAAAGTGATGTGTTTGCATTATTCAAGAAGAAGAAGCAAAGCCTACATATATGGTCTATGATCTGTCCTTTATGATCTATGGTCTATAATATATGATCTTTGATCGATCCTTTATGGTCCATGATCGATTATAAATTATCTATGATCTGTTCTTTATAGCCTATGACCGATAGTCTATAATCTATGGTAAATAATATATGGTCTATGGTTCATTATCTTTGGTCTGTGATCTGCTTTTAATGGTCTGTGGTCTGTAAACTAAAATTGTAGAATAAAATAAAATATGTAAACTACTCAATACAATATGCTGCATCTTAAATTCGAGGCAATTCCAGGACGTACATGAAAATCCGGAACATTTCTGGGACGTTTTTGAATTCGGGACTTTTTTGGAAAGTTTATTTTGATTTGGAAAAAGGGTAATTTGATTGAAAAAGATTGAATTTGATTTGAAAAAAGATCAATATTATGTGAAAAGGGTTTAACTTGGAGTGAAAAACCTGTATGCAGACTGTACTAGGCGAATCCAAAACTTTATTTCTTTCAAAGCTTAAAGTTGCCTATGTATTCCCCATGCATGCTCCTCCTCCTCAATGATTCTACTTTTAAAGTACTTACAAAGAAAGTCCGTAAATCCAATATACTCCGTACGTTTATTGCTTCTATATGCATTCTCCTTGAAGTACATATGCACTATGGCGACATTCTTTTCCACATAATCAGAGCTGATATTTTTCACTATCAAATTGGCGATGCTAAAGCCCGCATGTGATAATGGCGTTGAAAAGAAATCTGGATTAAATGTCAAATCAAAGCAGCCAGGCAGACAATCACTGCAACCATCGTTGGCGACAAAACGTCTACGGACGTTATCAACACAACTGCCATCATAGATACTGCATACGCCAGCGCTTCCAGTGCCATAGATTTTTGGCATAAAGTAGCTAATGCAATCGCAGTATTTTAACATCATCGCCGCTATGCATTCCATTTCGCAATTACGCTGGGTGTAGTATTGAAAGTACAGCAGACGCTTCTCCTGTTGGAATAAACATTGACGTGAGAGTTTATTCATCGAACGCAATTGTTGTTCTGATTCGATTTTTTCGGCACGTATGCGTATCTTTGTTTCCCTACCCGCTGCCAAAAGTAAACCACTCTCTTGCATATTCGGTGTTTCAGTTGGACTATGAAGTGCAATTTTGAAGCCAATGCTGCTACATGACGAACAATAGTAATTATCAGCATCCACGTCTAATGTTATGGAAAGCCCCAAGGTTTCACCAGTACCAGCGGTGCGACGTGGTACATAATTTTTAGGCAATTCCTTGGGATAACCATCTTCTGGATTCCATTGGACTGCTTGAAAATCATTTTCGTATGAGAGATTTGAAGTAAACACTCTAAGGAGTAGAATAAAGAAGCCATAGTAACGTAATACGTCAATAACCTGTATTTGCGAACATACTGAGTAGAGTACATAAATTTTGGGTGCACCATATTGAAGACACAGCATAGGCCCTCATCGGTTACGGTTGGTTGAAAGAAATTCGTACAGTTAAATATTTTATCTGCATAGCGACAGGATAATAGCATTTCATCACATGGTTGCGATATCTAAAAGCGGGACTTATTCAATTAATATGCAAGAAGTGAAATAAACTCACCGTACATTCGCAATAAATTGATCTAAATTAGTCCAATCAGTTATGGTGTCTGCAACGGTAACATTTACATTGCGTTTGCATAACAGCTGTAACATAGCATATTCCACGGAGTATCTGTTAGAATGTAAAAAAAATATTAATTGGTTTTATATATGTACAAAAAAAGCTTTCTATCTGACTCGCAGAAGAATCTACGCTGTGATCAAACTATTTTCGTTAGAAACATTTAGCCCGTAACATAAAATCATTGTTTTTAATAGGGTTGTAACTCCTCTCACATTTACCAAGTGTTTCTTAATTCATTCCGTCTGGAGAACTAGCTCTTCTAGTTTGCGAGGTATACCGCTTTAAAACTTGTCAACTTTCACCCCTCTAGCTCTTCTATTTTACAAGTTATGACAGTTTAAAGTTTGTCATCTTTTTTTTAGATTGTATACGGAGAAAAAAAATAGTACTCGCTACTTCATTTCTCATAAATTGTACCAGAATTTCAAGTCAGAATAGTGACAACTTTACACCGAAATAAATTTCACCTTACTTTTTTAGTCAATTCAGAATGTATGTTTGCTAGAAATTTTTTTGAAAAAATTGGCGTGATATTTACCTTACTGTAAAGTTCAAACAACAAAAAAAAAAAAATTAGCTGACCGGCGCCGGGGTACGACCCTGGCCCTTCCGTATGATAGTCAGATACATATCCTCTGCGCTGCTTACGCATGTGATGTAGAAGCAAAAAATTTGTATATAAAGAAAATGTCTGTCCAAAAATAGAAATTTTTACTAAAATTATGAAAGTCAAAATGATTTTATATTTTTATGATATTTATCAATATATTTATCCCATTATGGGATGTCAGTAGTATTTACTCTATTATAAATACCCAATTCGGCTGTCGAGCAGGAATTATTTAAGCAGTAGATGTCATAGTCATATTGAGAATCATAAACACACAGAATATACATACACAAATGAAAATTTAGTTTTTGATAAACAATCACAAAATAGCTTGAGTTAAGCAAAAATTGGGCTTATTTATTTTTTTTGATAAACAAGTACAAAATGGCATGACTTGAGTACAATTGGTCTTAATTATCAAAATTTATATTATGCCCAAATTTGAGCTTGAATTGCGAACAAGTTGGGCGTATTTTGGGATGATTCTATGCTATATTGGGCTTAATTTTGAATATTTAATTTAAGAACGATTTGAGCTAGATTTTAGAACATTTTTTTCTCTCCGTGTAGCTTTTCTTTTTTACGAGTTATGAATATTTAATATTTGTCATCTTTTTTCTCCACTTATATTGGCCGTATCCCATATTTGAGTAAACCAAATTAGCTAATTACATGCTATATTTAACCCGTCTATATCTCCTAGTTTGCGAGATGTACCGGAAATTATATATAGAAAATCGGAGCGAATTGACTCAACATAAAACAACGAGCCAGTGATCGAAATAGTTACAAATCTTAAGTTCTGGGTACACTTTTCTAAAGAATTATACACGGAGAAAAAAAAATATCGCGTACTACTCTATTTCTAATAAATTTTACCAGAATTTCAAGTCAAAATAGTGACAACTCGCCACTGAAGTTAATTTTACCTTACTGTTGTAGTCAATTCAGAATTTTCAAATGACCTTACAGTATAGTATTTTTTTGCCTTACTGCAAATTTCAAACAACAAAAAAAAAATAATGAATCATACGCACTAGGATTCGAACCGTAATCCGTCCGTGTGATAGAAACATATCATCTACACTACCGGCCCATATGTTGAAGAGGTATAAAATTTGTATGTTAAGCAAATGTCTCTCCAAACATAAATATTTTTACTAGAATTTTAAAGTCAAAATGGTTATATATTTTTTGTGACACTTACCTAACTGTATAGTCAAAACACAACAAATTATAAAGTTAAAATGGTTATATAGGGTAACGTAATTTATGTTTGAAATTTAGTGTTAATTACTTTAAATTTTTTACTACCCGAGTGGAGTTAAAACTATGATGCAGATTTTTCTTCGTGTACCAAAATTTTCAAGAGATAAAAAGGCTTAAATACAAATGGATGGTTTGATCAAGAAAGCGTATAAGATTGAGTTAAAAAAAAAAAAAAACATAAGGAAAAAACTATCTCTTATTACATACTCACATTGAATAGTCCTGTGCCTTACTTTTTAAAGCCTGATTTAAATTACAAATTGTTACAGCCGGAAATGGTTCGGTCGTAATAAAAGTCGGTTCCGGATTAATACCAAAGATAACTGGAGTTGTACGCCACTTTGTATAAACACTTAATATGAAAAAACCTGCAGCCAAAAGCACAAGTACAAAGGATATAGCAAAGAATATTCTGCAAAGTATTGAATTGTTTACAACGATTTCTTCATTAAGAATGAGAATAAACTTTGATTTCATAATAAATTTACCTTTCTAAAGGATACAGCTCTTCGTTGACTATGTAACGTAAGCCATGTAGTGTTGTATTTTTGCAAAATTCATTGGTATTTTGTGAGAAAATATTCTTTACATTCGTAAATTTATTTTTCTGTAAACGTTGTGAAGCGCTGGTTTTTCGCCCAGCCTTTTTATTTGGTCGCCATTTAAAACGACCTTCCATTTTATGCCGACACAAAGACTTGACTGTTGGCTTCAATGCAGTGTTAGCCAATAACGTAGGCAACTCCAAGTTCTGTGCGGAAGGTACTTAGACCATCAGTATATGAAATTGATTTATAATGACTTGATTAAGTACTTTTGTGCTCAGCAAAAACTATGAAACTATGAATACAAATTAGAAACTTAACTTAGTAATTATCCTGTATGCCATTTCTGGTTTTAACAATATAAGTAATTTGAGTAACTTTATTAGGTATGCTTTGGATTTGGAAGTTTTTGAGTGCTTCTTATTAAATTTGAAAGTATTCTTAGTTTCGTATTCATATGTTGATCAGATATTTGCACTCGGTCCTATGTTTTTTGGTGCTGTGTGGTGCTATACATAGCGTATTTAGAAGGGGATTGGACTAGAAAGTGTTGCAAAGACGCCTTATAAATGTATAACTACTGAACGGCTTGACCTATTAAGATTATATTACCACAATATATATGTTTACTTCGTCGAGATGTTGGTTTATAGGTTGGTCGAACGTAGATTATTAGTATTTTTGGAAACAAGACCAAGTTCTGCATTGAATGACGCCAAGTTAATGAAAAATTCCAAAAATTGGCACCTACAGTGATTTGAAGTTTTTAGTTAAAAAAAAAAAAAAAATTGTGCAAATATAGATCCAAATAAAAAATTGTGAAATTGTGAAATTACGGCTAACTTACGGGTAAATTTTGACATCTGAAAAACTATTTGCTTTAAAGAAAGAATAAATCAGGGTTCTGACATGATATAAAAAACACCCAGCTCAGATTCGTAACTAGGAGTTCTCATTCCGCTTCAAACGGACGATTGACTATGGTTGGACTGTGCGGAGGCAGTGGATAAAATAAAAATGGATCACTGCATTTTCTGGACACTACCACTTTCTTTTTGCTTGGGGTCTTATCTATAAGAATTTGAGTTCCGGTTTTGGTACTCATATTTTCCGTTTGACGCCCGCTCGCTCCAGCTATGTATCGTTAAAATGTTTAAATATTAGTGAGATGTTGTAGCGATGGTACGGAGCTTCGGTTGTAGTTCCGAAAGGTTAAACCTTTCTATTGATTTTAACCTCCGACTCCGAACTCCGTGACGAAAGTTTCGAATCGGAAGTAATAACTGAGGCTGATTAAAAATTTTCTCCATTGAATTGTTGAAAATAAAAGAAAGAAGAAAAGCACTGAAATTCAGAATAAAATTTTATTTCCGGGAATCTCTCACGTATGCTTTCGCAACCAGGAAATCATTTATTTTTCTATGCCGTTGAATTGTTAAAAAGGAAAGAAAGGAGAAAGCAATGAAATTTCTCAAAACATGCATACATATGTCTATTATATCAGACTCCGGTTCCGAAAAATTGAATTTAAGTTATTCCGTTCCGACTCTGGTTTCGTTAAAACCACTTCCCTAAAATCCCTAATACTTATGTGGTTGTTCAGTAAGATAGTAGGCATCTCTAGGTTAAAAAAAATAAAAACATCATTTTTAATCCTAGAACATATTTATTCCTGTCCTCTGTCTTGTAAGTCCTCAACTTTTTCCTGATCCCTCCACGTATTGTATTAAGCAAACGCCTTGCGAAAACTGGAGCAGATTGGATGAGGGACAGAACCAGACAATGTTTAAATAAAATACAAAATACTTGTTTTGGAAAAGGTCATTGAAGAAGCAAATCTAGAATTTGGGAAAATCGGGGAGGGATATTGAAATCAGCTCAAAAGTTTAAATTCGGGGGCGGCGATTCATTCATGAGTAACAACATTACAATGGATACAATTATTGGAAACAAGACAAATTAGGAAACGTAGAAAGAGTTTTACAATAATCGAACCGGATACCAAACTTAATACCTCTGAGTTGTATTACACTTCGCCACAATTTTACATGTTATTATTACAATTTCACTGCACCCATGAGCTCGAAACTTTTCAACTGTTAATTCCTCCCTCACATAAAATTTGCAAAGGGAAATCATTAAGCCAACTTATTCAATTCGCCATAAATACCAGTTTCACATCAAATACCAATACTAAAATTACTGAAATAATAATTATAAGGTTACTATCGACAAATCTAAAAGAAAAAACATTAGATAGTTTCATCGCATCAATTACAATACTTTTCAAACTTTTATACTGACAAAGTAAGTAACAAAGAAAGTACTACGACAGTTAAGAAAATTCCTACGAAATGCAAGGACGTGTTAAATTGTTGCTCCTTTCCAATGTTGGCCAAACTTCTAAACGGATTCATAAAAGAAAATATAAAACTCTGAAAGATATTTTAACGCAAAATACTTACGAATTCTGTGAAAATTCAACAGTACATGGGCTTAGATATGTAGCTGATAAGAAATTGTACCCATTGGAAAGGTACTTTTTTATTGTGTGTCGTAATGCCGTGTTTATATGTTTTTTATAATATTTGTTGCTTTTCTAGAATTTTCTTCGCAATATCTTTTGTAGCAGTGGTATTGGCTTCAATATTTTTCATTTGGAATGTTTTTCACAAATGGAAAACAACACCATTCATTTTTAGCATCAATCCCGATCCAACATTTGTAACAGATGAACCATTTCCAGCGGTAACTTTCTGCAATATGAATCAAGCTTCAAAAAGAAGAATTCAAGGTTACTCTGTGTAAGTACTTTTTGGCATCCAATGAGTTCTTTTTATTTCCAAGAATCAAAGATCAGATACATGGATAACGATTTACATCACCCGAAGAAGCGGTTGAGGCGTTTAAAACTCATATTTTAGAACAATCATATTCGGACTGGTCAAAGTGCTTCGACAAATAGTTTGAGCGCATGACGTCTGAAGAAGCATATTCTAAAAAATGTCAAACTTTTCAACTGTCAAAAAATTTGTTTCGAAAAACACTAGAGATACCATGTTCTCGAAGCTTTTCGAGCAGCCTATGTAGTTTGAGGCGGGGCTAGGCTTTGCACAAAAGTATTCTTGCGGGCCCAGACTTTTTTCCACACGGAGAGAAAAAAATGTTCTTAAATCTAGCTCAAATCGTTCTTAAATTAAATATTCAGAATTAAGCCCAATATAGCATAAAATAATCCCAAAATACGCCCAACTTGTTCGCAATTCAAGCTCAAATTTGGGCATAATATACATAAATTTTGATAATTAAGACCAATTGTACTCAATGGATGCCATTTTGTACTTGTTTATCAAAAAAAATAAATAAGCCCATTTTTTGCTTAATTCAAGCCCTTTTGTGATTGTTTATCAAAAAATAAATTTTCATTTGTGTTTATTCTGTGTGTTTATGATTCTCAATATGACTATGTCATCTACTGCTTAAATAATTCCTGCTCGACAGCCGAATTGGGTATTTATAATAGAGTAAATACTACTGACATCCCATAATGGGATGTTACGATGTACTGAGGTGTCTTTGGACATTTTGATTTTGGAAAATGAAATGATATTTCTTGCATTTGGCAAAAATGGTCATATTCATATTTTGATATATAAGAAATTATTAAGAAAAAATGGGAATATTTACTTTTTTTATAAACAAGTACAAAAGGGCTGAAATTAAGCACAAATGCGTTTAATAAATTTTTGACGAACAATCCCAAATTGAATTGAATTGAGCTCAAATGGGCATATTCATTTTTTTGATAAACAATCACATTATTACTTGATATCAAGAAAATTATGGACAAGCTGAAAATCACACCCAAAATTGATTGGTTTGGGATTGTTTTTAGCTCAAAATTCTCTCCGTGCAATTGCTTGTTTCGTGTTCAAAAATTAGGACCGTGTCCACTAGATAGTATCGACCCCCATACAAAAAAAAAAGTTCGAATGACCACCCCAGTTTGAAAGCTAATATTGAAATAATTTTAAGGAAAAAAACATTTTTTTTTTTTCGGCCTCTAAATTCGATCCGGTTTTGTTATCTCCGTCATTTGACGTCCGATCAACAAATATATCGTTGTAAATGTCTTAATATGAACTACATTTCATTCGCAGAAGTCATTTATCACAGTTTTTGTTTTCGACTAGCTGTACACATTATCTCATTTTCTACCACCCTAAGGTGCCAAGGAAACCTTATAGAATTGAAACCCACAAAAAATCATAAAATTCATCTCTACAAAGTTTCCTCAAATTGTTGAAATTGAAGAAGTTATAGCGAATCTAAAAGCACAGTACAAAATATGAAAAACAGGATGTTTCAAAAACGAATATTGCTCCTAAGGCTATGCAATATTTTTTTTTTTTTTTCATTTATTTGCATGCTCTTTGAAATATCAAATGTTTGTTTGATTTGGAAATAGGTTAATATTATTGGGAAAAAGGATAATTTAATTAAGAAAAGGTAAATTGTTGGAAACTTGATTTGAAAAAGGTATAATTTGATTTGAAAAAGATCAATATGATGTGGAAAAGGTTTAACTTGGAGTGGAAAACCTGTATGGGATATTGGATACTCTTAGCTACTACCATTTGATAACAACATCATTTGTCTCTTATCGATCGTTCACAAAGGCGGTCTGTCTCAGATAGTCATTTAACAACATTGGCAGAGATGGTATGTACGAGTTTATATGCATAACTTAAAACTAGATTTGTCCTTATGTATTGAGTACTACAATCTATCTTAACAATTTTATAAAAATGCTAATCATTCTCGTGTGTTTCAGCTACTCAACCGAATACGCTATGTTACAACTTTTGTGCAAATTGGAAGTCAACGTTTCAATTGCGAATAACATCACGAATTGGAATAACTTGGACAAATTTGTACATAATGTAAGTTTTTCAGAACATCATTACTAAATATAATGTTGGAATTACATCAATTTCTAAAGATATCGCAGCCATGTGAAGAATTGTTATTAGATTGTAAATTTGGAAATGAGCAAATAAATTGCATGGACATTTTTCAACCGGTTTTAACTGAGGAGGCCTTATGCTGTCGCTTCAATATGCTACATCCAAAATATTTATATTCAGCGCAGTAAGCTTACGCATTTCATTATTGGGGTTATCATCAACAAATATTCCCGAATAATTTTCTTTAGACTACAATGAAGAATGCACGGCAGTCTGAGAAAAATTCCCCGAGAATATTTATTCACGATAACCCCCTATATATTTTGTTTTTAAGATAAATGTCATCTTCTACACTTAACTTTTTAAAGATATGCTAGCAAAGTCAGCGAACCATTGCACAAGAGTGTTTACAAACCTGTTGATTGGGATCCAGAAAAAGGTTATCCAAAAGTTTTGCCAACATACTATATACCACGCATACCAGCAGGCGTTGGGGAGTACCTCGGTTTCTCGGTTACACTTAATGTCGATTCAGATGATTATTATTGTTCCTCTACAAATGGCATCGGTTTCAAAGCAGCTATTCATAGTCCAGATGAAATACCAAATATGCACGATGCTGGCTTATTACTTCCATCTGGCTATGAAACTAAAGTGCGCATTGCTTCTGAAAGAGTGGAGACGGAACAAAGCTTGCGCTCAATTGATAAAGAAATACGCTTATGTATGTTCCACGATGAGAGACGTCTCACGTATTTCAAGCGTTATACACAGCGTAATTGTTTGATTGAGTGTGGCTCCCGAATGACCATTAATAGCTGTGGCTGTGTCAGATATTATTCACCAAAAATTTTCGGTACAACAAAGACATGCAGTATTTATGCTGATAAATGTTTGTCGAAAATGCGTGCGGAATATATCGTTAATAATACTTGTAAGTCTTGCTTACCAAGTTGTTTTGATTTAACATTCGATTCGGAGTTTTTTTCAACACCACTTTTGTATGATACCATGACGATACCAAATGTTTTTAAAAGGAACCTTAGTTCTTCATATAGGACCAAAGATATTGCTGTTGTTAATATGTATTTTAAGGAAAACTCATATAGAAGTAGCAAGCGCACTAAATATGTTGACTTCACTGGGTTTTTGTGTAAGTACAATGCTAAGTTTGAAGTATTTTTGCGAAAATATTAATTTATACAAGTTCTGATTTTAGCTAGTATCGGTGGACTTTTGGGACTTTTTCTCGGTTACAGTTTTTTATCAATTTCCGAAATCATTTATTATGCCCTCATACGTCCATATCGTATGATACATCAACATAATAAAGAAAAGGAGACAATAAACCAAGAATATTTAAGTCCCCCATTACCATATGCCATTCAACTGCAAACTAAAACTAATTCCAAACTTGAAGTAACTTCAAGGGATAACGATCTTAACTTTAAAATAAAACAAGCATTTGTTAATTAATAAAGAAATGTGCAGAGCAATTAAATATATATTTGACTCAAACTTAGTTAATTGATCTGTAACAAATATACTATATATACTTAGATCATATGTTGATTCATTCAAACTTATCGTTTATATAGTGTACAATTAAGCACAGATGTTTTTCTCTTTAAATTAAATATCAACATGAAATGTCACTGTTTTTAAATGCGGTTTATGTTTTAGCGGCAACTCGCATAAATTCCCAAAAACAGGACTTAATTTCCCAAGATTGGCAATGCGAATTGAACTCAATGAAAATTATTTAATTCATGCGCCATCCCTCTCATATGCATACATTCAGTGCGGTTCACTTATTAGATATTTTTATCGGATAGAATGTGTGATAATACCCACTGCGTTTGAGCTAGTAAAAATTGGTTTTGAAAAAATTCAAGAGCAAGCTCTGCTCACTGTGGGTATTCACGCGTTGTTGCGCAATTGCAAAAATGCAAGTCTTTTCCGCACTAACGAGTGAACGTTCAATATTAATTAAATGTCAAAACATTGACAATGTTGCCAACTTAATGAAAAAAATTAACAATTTTTGAATTCTTATACGAAATTAAACTTTTTGTATAAAATACAGGTTGCAACATTGTTGTGAAGAGCTGTCACTGATTCGCAATCGCGCTCGTCGCAATTTCACTCAGAGTCAAAGCCGTGCGAAATTGCAGAAGTAGTGCGGAATTTTTGGCAATGTGTTTGTAGTTGGACAAATGTCAAACTTTCGCAATTCGCACTTTCGCAACGACGCAAGGGCATTGCGCACCAACGCGTGAATGCCCCTATTTAAAGTTTTTCAAAATAAATGGTACTTCGTAGAAGTAAAACATTTTAATCTGTTATATGTATTATTTCCAGTATTATTTCATTATTTGAGTGGTGATGGAGTCCATTTAGGGTTTTTTAAAAAAGTTTCGTCGTGAGCTAAAAATTCCAAAAATTTCTTGAAATTGGAAATAAGAATCTTAAGGGCCGTCCACATGTACAATTTTACCTGCGCAAGCCTAGTTCGTGCAAACTAGAGAGTTTGCGCATACTTTTTTTATTGCGTGCATACGACACAGGCAAGTCTGTGCAGTTTTCAGTATACTTAATTTTCATAGCAATATGACGTCTAGCAAAAATTTTATTTTCATTTGAATTATTTTTTCTTTTGCATATTTTCCATAATATTTAGATTAATTAAAATTGGTGAAAATTTTCATGACAGAGCTATCACATGCAATATAAATGCATTTGAAGCGTGAAATTTAAGCGACAGATTGAAGGTACGGCCTGTACGCCGTCCACACGTTCCAACTTGCCTGCACAAGCTTAGTTTGTGCAAAAAAATCTTTGGAAATTCAAAGAAAGCACAGGTCGCACTTTTCGACTGTGCAAACTTGACTTTTGCCGTCTATACGTACAGACTTACCTGCACAAACCGGTTTTCACCTGCACAAACCGGTTTGCGCAGGTAAGTCTTGAGGTAAAACTGTACGTGTGGACGGCCCTTTAGGGCTAGTATACATAGACAATCATAATCAAAATATTCATATGTTTGATGATAATTCTAATCATGAAATGAATGCCACTTCACAAAATCAAACAGAGTTGTGTTGTAAAATATTCCACAAAAACAAAGTTGTGTTGGAATTTGTTCCTTCTGGGAGTAAACTAATACAGTTTTCGTGAAGAAATCTACGAGATGGATGAAAAAAGTGGTTAATAGCAATCTTTGAATCAGTACCAACAAAATTTGAGAGACCAAACAAAATTAGCTCACAGTTTGACACAAATTTGTCGTATGAAAAAATAACACAAAAAAATAATAAGATAAATAGCATTAAGAAAGTAGTAAAATAGTACTGGTAATCTAAAATCACATAGATGTGAACAAAATATAGTTTTAATCATGAAGCAAAAAAATTCATGTTAAATTTGATTATGAATGTCTATGTAAACTAGCCCTTACAGAGCGAAAGACGGACTTTCTAACCCCCAAAGAGCCAAAAAAAAATTGGTCAAAATCCAAATGCTTTTGACCATTATGTGAGGACATGTGAACCATGTGGTAAAAATTATAAAGGCAGAACACCAAAAGAGACATGCAAAATCTTTAGAAAAGCATCTAACTCTGCCATTTCTATTGCGAAAAAAAATGGCTTAAGTAACAGTCTGCAAATCAATTGTTTGACCTCCTTTTATTTTTAGAATACCCTCCATTTTTTTTTTTTTTTTTTTAATTAGCAAATCCGTAGACATTAGTATCACAAACATTTCCCAGAATCTGCTAACAGTCGCCCAACTTAAGATCCATCTTCCCGCGACTAAACAGTTCGGCAAGCACGTTTAACTCTTCAGAAAATCGGTTGCTCACCAAATAATGTTAGATGAGTATTTGGGGTGACTACTGAAACGAAACTGCCTCAAAATTTAATAGATAAACAGGGCCTTAGGACGATATCTCGGGGAAAACGACGTTCCGAGCTCTTTATGATTAGGAATGTCTAAAAACGTTTTTAAGGATATATTTTTCAAAGTTTAAAAAGAACTATTTGAAGAGTTTTGAAAAATGTGATATCAATAATACATATAGAAATAAAGATTTTGTCTGCTAAAAATATTTTGGCAAAATTAGTGCTGGTTGATGCGACAGACAAAATAGTCGGGCAACTATACAGCCGATAGCAAATCGCCCATGTATTTGCTCGCATATGCAGCAATGGAGAATAAAACTAGAAAGAATGTCGCCTCATAGAATGTTTCGAATTTAAAAATATTGAAAGTACAACGGCAAGCAAAATAGTGTACTCTCACAAATCTCAACACAGCTAAATCTCCTATGAGTATTAAAAGTATTTTATATGTTAAGGAAAACGGAAAACGGTAACACATTTGAGGAAATTTCCCAGCAGATGGCAGTACAGTTTGACATATGTCAATTTTGACATTTCTCTGACATGGCTGCCACATCCGCTTGCTCAACTCCTTTACTTTTTTGACAGGCAGACCGAAAAGCAGCTCTTATTTTAGGGCAGCAAGAAAATCTGCTTTTTTCTTTAACATCGCAAATTAAAACAATTAAAAATGGTTGTCAAGAAGGTAATTAACAAAATCAGAAATTTATTTTAAACGAAATGTTGTGTTTATTTATAATGAAGTATGCAAAATATGCGTTTCATTTTGACTTGTTAAATTTTTGTTAATGTATAATTTTGTTTATTTTATATTTTATGCAGCCCAGGCCAAAGAAGAAGCCAGTTACCAAGAAGGTTGCACCTGCACCTTTAGCTGTTAAAAAGACAGTTGTTAAGAAAGTTGTAAACCAACTTTTCGAGAAGCGACCAAAGAATTTTGGAATCGGTATGTGCGCAAAATCTGATTTGTTTAGTATGAATATACAATATTTTATTTGTGTTTGCAGGTCAAAACGTTCAACCAAAACGCGATTTATCACGTTTTGTGAAATGGCCTAAATACATTCGTGTACAACGCCAAAAAGCCGTTCTCCAAAAACGCTTGAAGGTGCCACCACCAATTCACCAATTTAGCCAGACTTTGGATAAAACAACAGCCGTGAAAATGTTCAAGTTACTTGAGAAGTATCGTCCAGAATCGGCACTTGCAAAGAAACAGCGGTTGAAGAAGATTGCTGAAGCCAAGGCTAAGGGTAAGGATGTCCAACCCAAGAAGAAGCCAACATTCGTTCGCGCCGGTACTAACACTGTTACCAAATTGGTCGAACAGAAGAAGGCGCAACTGGTTGTCATTGCTCATGACGTTGACCCATTGGAGGTAAATATGAATTTTATTATGTACTTTCAAAGTGATGGGGGGAAAATTGTGCAAAAAAGTGTCGGTCGATCCTAGTTTCGGAGATATAACCATCGGAAGATCGGGGCGTTGCTCTAATAAAAACCGGTTTTAGTTCTAAACCCCTTGATAAATTTATAAAATAATGATCACAGGTTACAAAATTAGTGCTTAGTCTAAAAGACAAGTTACGGCGATTTTTTGGGCAGATTTTTTTTTTATTGTTTTCTTGTAGTTTTCAATAATAATTATAACTTTGAGACCGTGATGCGAAATATCATTATTTAATCTCTGTTTTGATTAACTAAATTTACTGCTACTAATTTTTTTAAGTTTCCATCTAAACCATAAATTCTGGCTTGGTGCGCAAATTTAAGTATATTTATAAGTCGAACCTTCCCTCTAACTTATGATGATTAACCATGAATTTCTTCAACTGAAACTTTGGCTTTACGAAGCACAAAGTTGAATGTGGTAACTTGACAAGCTGAACATTTCAAATAAATTATTAACATGAGAATTAAATAGTTCAAATTAATTGACTATAATTTTTTTCTTTTTCAATTACAGTTGGTGCTCTTCCTGCCTGCCTTGTGCCGCAAAATGGGTGTCCCATATTGCATTGTTAAGGGCAAAGCACGTTTAGGTTTGTTAGTTCGCCGCAAGACCTGCACTACTTTGGCTTTGACACATGTTGAGCCTAATGATAAGGCTAACTTCTCCAAGGTCTTGGAAGCTGTTAAGACAAATTATAATGAGCGTCAAGACGAAATCAGAAGACACTGGGGTGGTGGTATTTTGGGTTCGAAGAGTTTGGCTCGCATTGCCAAATTGGAACGGGCGAAGGCACGTGAATTGGCCCAAAAGCAAGGTTAAACAAAACAATGCGCAAGTGTGTTTTATATATGGATTCAAACAAAAAGTTTGATAAAATAAAATAGTTTGTAAAAATTAGAAATGACTATGTTTATTATTGCAATCTTTAAAGGGACAAACGAAACGCTAGGCGAGCTTTTATTTTATGCAGAAATTTGTTCGTGGTGCTTTTTTATGGCTTGAGGCTCAAAAATCGAATTTTCGAAATTTTTTTTTTTTTTTGTTCTACAATGTGAACGTCAGCAGGACAAGGGCTAGCTTTATCGAAAACCTGTTATTTAAACTTGTCCAAGATTCACTTTTTTTTTTTTTTGCTTAGACCATACTTTCATTGAGCTAAAAATACCCCCCTCCAACTCCCCTTGTATAAACGAAAATAATAACATCACTAATCCCCTCCCCAAAATCGAAAGACGTAAACATTTTTGCAAAATTTTTTCGGTCTAAGGATTGTACAAATCTTAAAAACTAATTACAATATTTAATGTTAATATAACTTCAAAAATGTAAGAACCTTCTAAGTCTTAAGAAATATCGGACTTTTAAATATTTAAGCTGACACTACCGAACATGAATCGATGCTTGTTAAAGCCACACGTTTCATTATACAATAAAATTAAATATCTAAATGGAAAAAATTGTTGCAATCCGGAAACTTGGTAGTGTTTTTTTTTTAAGGCTATAATAATTTTACAAAAAAAAACTCCACCGCTCAACTTGGGGTCAAACGCCCCATTTTCGAGGGGTTGGATAAAAATATCAGTTCTTGAAGAGTTACTAAAAACCATGTTTCAAATAAAAAACAATTTCGAAGCAAAAATTGTAGCTCTTGAAATTCTTGATATTTTTGTTTTTTCGACATCTGTCGGTTAATTTTTATGCTACGAGATAAGCAACTTTTAATTGCCATTTTTTCTTTAATATGTCTATTATAAAAACTTTCAATTTGAGAAATTGTATGTGGTTAAAAAGCCTAAACCTTTGCTTTTAAATTTTTTTTTTTTTGACCGTTTGTAATTAAAAGATGATTGAAATATTTAACAGTAAGGGTTAAGATTTTAAAAACATTTAACACTATTGTGAATAATCTGAATTAAAACATGTCAACTGTAGCCAACTTCATAGTGCACAAACAACAAAATTAATAGGGGTACACACTATCGAACATGTTCGTCAGTCAAATATGGCCGCTGACTTTCACTTAACCCCAAACCATTTTGTGATTGACTGATGACTGACGAAAAATATTGACAGTGCACAAACAAATGGAACTCAGGAAGGTTAAAAAATAATTTTTAATTATGAACCAGCTGTTTATTTACATGTTTCTACACACTCAGATTTATGGGGCGCTTATTCAGTTTGTGGAAAAGTAAGAAATGCAGAATTTTCCGCTGTTTGAATAAGTTCTGCTATTGTGCTTTTTATTGCTTTAGTGCAATTTTTAGCTCCGATTTTTAAGGGCTAGTTTACATAGACATTCATAATCAAAATAATCATATATTTGGTGATTTTTTTAATCATGAAATGAATGAGCAAACGATGCCACTTCTCGAAATCAAACAGAGATGTGCTGAAAAATATTTCACAAAAACAGAGTTGTGTTGAAAAATGTTTCACAATTTGTTCTTTTGGGAGTAAAATAATACAATTTTCGTAAAGAAATCTACGAGATGGATGAAATAATTTGGCACAAATTTTGTAAATAGCTTAAAGAAGTAGTAAAATAGTACTAGTAACCTAAAATCACATTAGTGTGAACAAAATATAGTTTTAAAGTAAAATTAAAGTTTTCTTTCATTTTCTTCTTAATATTTGTCTTCTTCAATTTGCTTTGTGTTTAATGCATATTGTCAAAGTTCAAGGGTGTCACTAGGTCGAAAATTGCAAAATTCGGTAACCTTTCTGTGATTAATGTCCAGATTTAAGTAAAGTCTCAGATGTATTATTGTATGGTAAATCATGGGATCAACGCCCAGATTTTGCGTTAGGTCCAGAAACTGCCTTAAATCACCTTTTAAAGCTGCGGTGGAAACAGGCTATAAACAACGACACCCTAACTACTCAATTTATATAGCCATGATATCCCTTTTTTTAATTGTTTTTAGATTCCAAACATAAATCGATTAAAGCTAAAGCATAATAAATACTAATACCTGCGAAATTCTAAATATCATCTTTTAAAAGGTAAAAATTGATTTTGTTAAAAAAATTTTTATATTCAATATTCCAGCGGATTTTTTTTTTACCACACCTTACGACTTCTTGCGACTTCTTGTGCCTTAGTGGATTTTTTTAACAAGGTTGGCATCACTGTGAAGCTTACGACGGGAGTTGTCGTTTTCTTATTTATTGCATTTATTCATTTATTGCATTTGTTCTAAAAGAAAAATGTTTTGAATATATGTATAGAAATTTTCTAAAAGTTAATTGAATTCATTATTGAAAATTTGTAAAAATCTCTGCCGGTAGAAGCATTGGAAACATAAATATTAACTGCAAGAAAGAGGGGAGGCGAAATCCCAAATAAAAAAGTGAAATGTGAAAAATATGCAAAGATGAAAAGATGAAGAAATAAAATAAAAACTGAAATTAAGGTGTTAGCAATCAGTAATTAAGAAGTTTGGAAATTTATAGTTAGTGTTAACAAATATTTGCTGGAAGAAATACGATATTAGCCAAGAATTGAATGAAAATCCCCTTGATGCGATTGAAGTGGTTGCATTGAAAGTTTTTTTTTTTTTAAAGCCAGAGGTACACTCATTTTCATGTTGTGAAGGTGTTCACTTTTGTGCATCTATTAAGGCAAAAATAAAAAAAAAAACTTGCTGGCCCGTAGCCTTCGAGCTGAGGTAAATTTACACACAAACCCATAAAAATGAATGTACGTAGACTGAATTTCGATTAAAAAAAAAGAAGAAAATCAAGCCAAGTTAATTGAAAGTAAAACTTTTTCGTACAAATTGTATTGCCAAATTATTGATACTGGCCATGAGTGTGTTTAATGATTTTCAACGCTTGTGGATGCAACGCTTTCCACAAAGTTCACTTTCTGATGCATGGGAACAAGATGTACGTGCTAGCCTGGAGCGCCACAAAACAAAAATTACCGAACTAACAAAAGAGCTGGAACAGGAAACACTCTATGTAGAGTATTTGGAACGATTATTGATGGATGTGGAAAGTTTCCGTGAATCGGGTGGGGATCCAACAGCGCTCTTTGAATCATCAGTGTCTTCCGACAATGCAAGTCAACGTAAAAAAAAGATATCATCATCATCTGCAGCAGCTGGTGACGATAGCGAAAGTGAGCCCTCAACAGCTGGCACTTTTTATGGCAGCGAAACAGTAAGTCAAATTTAGTTCATGTACATAGTATTAAAACTGTTTAGTTGCAAAGCAATACATTGCAATATTTTCACCTTAATTCGATTTATAATTAAAATATTAATTAATTAAATGAAGAAGTAGAAAATATATAGATATGAAAACAGATTCTTCAGAACTGACTAAACAAAAAGACACAAATTTCACAGCCGTTGGCATTGGAAGCCAACGCAAAACTGTCGGCGCATATACAATCTTATCAATAGCACTCCAGCTATTTATAAGTAGACTTTCTATACTCTGGAAGTAAAGCAATGAGGTTTTGGAAAAGCAGTAATTTTTTATTCTTTTTGTGTTTTTTATTCCTTTTGAGACTCAACTGAATTAGAACTGTTGTTTATTAGCAGTGCTGTTGCTGTTTAATTAAGCAGCAAAAGTCATGATAACAGTGGACAACAAAAATGTATTTAAATTTTATGAATGTCGTCCGAATGGAAACTTTTTACACCTAATGCACCTACCTATAGCAATACCCTTAATATGAATTACTTGTTTTTCATAAAAATTCTGATAGATGTTCCAGTATTTCAAAAAATCTGAATAGTGAATAGCTATCTCTCGAATCTTCAAGTTTATGAAATCACACAGGAACGGACAAAAACGCTAAAGCATCTGATTACTAAGCATTGTGTGTTTTGAGCTGATGTTTGATATGGAACAAATTAATTAAGCGTCCAAAACACAATTTTTTTTCCAAAATAGGGCTTCAGGAATAAGCTATAAGAACAACAGAAAGTGTCGCTCAAGCCTTGTTGCGTAGATACCTATAGCCACAGTAAATTGGGATATAGTTATCATGAAAACCGGTATTACTTTTTGACCCCTTGATGAATTTATAAAATATTGGTGCCAAAGCAACAGCAGGAATTATGACAAGAAAGGAAGAATAGAAAATAAAAATAAAACATGCATAAAGGCACTTAAGCTACCAATTTCTATGAGGCCACATAGCGCAGTCTGTTGATAAATGAGCTACGTAGAGAGTTTGACTTCGAATGATCATGGTTCGAACCTGACCTCAGACAAAAAAAGTTAAGTTTTTCAATTGCTATTTCATTTAATTTAAAACAAATTAAATTAAACATAAATTGGTCTGAAGATGGTTACGTGGCGCTATCCGAAACATATGTCACCATAGCCGTGTTAAATAGTTTTTTTTTTTACTAAATTCTCGTAATTTTCTAAGTTGAAAAATGCATGCAATTTCGATTCTTGCAAATAATGACTAAAGTTCATAAAATTAGTATAATTTTCATATAGTCAATATAAGCCTATTTAAAAAAAAAAAAATGTTGGTGTCATATTATAGGTCTTACATCCGAGTTATTTTTTTCTTTTTATTTTTTTCGAAATAATGCCTTATTAACCTAACCCATAGTTTTAATTACAAAATGCGGAAGCCTTTTCTATTTCCTTTCGTTTAATATGCTATTTGTATCTGAATTTGGTTATTAGCAAGTACATTTTTTATAGAAAAATAAAAAAATTAATTCAAGAAATTGCATTGAAACTTAACAGCAGTAATTTTAAAGCAATCATGGGTTTCAGAACTTGTACTGGTTTTCCGCAACTAAATCGGAGCGACACTTTTTTATTACACATTCATTGTTAGAAGAGTTTGGTTGGAACCAAAGTGTCTTTGGGCGCTAAAGTAAGCTTAAGCCGAACTTTGACTTTATTTAAAAAATACACAAGAAATATTGAAAAATGATTTTGAATTTCTACAAATATGTAATGACGTCATTACTAAGATGACATGATACTTATAACCTTGAACGTAATTGTTAAGCTATGCATATTGGAATTCATTATCACGGCTAAAAAATTCACTCTTCAGCAAAAATTTTATAAACACAAAATAAAGTCATGCTTTGCAGCGCTGTAGTCACTAGAAAACTAGAGTATAAGTACTAGTGGAATTTGTTGCTTTGTGTATTAACTAAAAAAAAAACACTCTTTATCTTATCTAAGCTACGCAACCATTGGACGCCTCCCTTCCGCCTCATTGCTTCAGTTACTTATTTGTACCGATATCTTTATTTCTTTTATCTGCATTTCGTGCCTTCATACGCCGTCCGTCAGATTCTGTTTCAATTTCTGCAAATTTTTTTTACTTAATTTTAAGATTCTTGTGTCTAGCTTGTAGCTTGTGCATATTTCAACAAGTTTTTTGTACATATTTTCAAATAGAAAGAAAAACATTAATAAACAATTGTCATCATCATCAACATCACGATTTACTACATACAATTATTACGTAAAAACGTTAAACCCTTTTATATCGTGAGCGAAGAGACAAAGAAGAGAGTGTGAGAATTGCGTGGAAACCTGGTTGCACTCAAAAACAACAGTGTGCTACGTGTAGTGCAATCAAAACAGCAACAACACCCACAAAGCAGACAAAATTATGTCCTCGTTTAAGGAAAAATTTAAATTATGGACTAGAGGGGTAAATCAATAGTAAACAAAATAAGAATAATAATAGTTTGGTAAAAAAAAAAAACGCAAAATCTACACATTTTGAGAGACGTTCTCTAGTGACTCATGTTTGTTTAATAGTGCTTTACAAGTGTTGTATAGGCATTTAGCTGGCTGGCTGTTTTGCTAAGTCAGATATAAGCAATTTACTTACAAGCCAGCAAAAATAACAAGCAATAATTAAGTAAAATAAATGCATATATAATGAAATTCACAGTATTTCCTATTTCGTATTAATATGAGAATATTTTCTTATTTTTAGAAATCAAGTTTAAATTTGCGCGAATCGAGTGCCGCTGCTGCTGCTGCTGATAGCAAGGATAAAAACAGATTATCTTTAAATACAGATAATAAATATGAAAATCATAATATCACAACAACAAGAAAAGTAAGTTCTGCACAACCGAACATAGACCTAGAAAATAAAGATGTTGGCACTGAAAAAGATGTACGAAATGTACAAAATCAAAAGCATGGTGCACTTAATCAGTGTATCACAGAACTGGTTGCCTCCTCGGAGCAAACTAAAATAGGCAATACTAGTCGCGGCAGTTCTTTGGATGCTGCAGATGACAACATAAATAAAAAAGATCAAAGACAGCAAGTGGAAAAAGGCAGTCCATCACATTTTGTTACAGTTATAGAAGTTAAAGAAAGTCAAGCAGAGAATGCACCAATTGAAAAAGATGAAGAATATGTTTCAACATATGCGAACGTATCCGAAAGTAATGACAATTCAGCAGCTACTAGTTTTAGTAGCTTTGAACGGATATCAAATAAATTTGAGCCTACTGCACCGCCATTGTCAGCATCACATTCAGTATCATCATACACAGCTCATTTGGATATTAAAAAGAAAATGCCACCAAGGTAATATATAATACAAAATTACATTCGTCATAGATTCCAAACCCTTTGAGGCAGCGAAGTGAAGTTTTTTTGTAAGTTTTTAACGTTCAAAAATTTTTCACTTTGCAGTGTCACCACAATAATATTTAAGCGCTATAAAATAACTCTCTTAAAAAAAAAAAAGCTCACAATGTCGGATTTATTTCGTCAAAAATAAGGGTGTTATTTCGTTTATATTGTGGGCTTTATTTCATTTTAGATAAATGAACTAACGCAAAAAAAAAAAAACAATTCATATAACGCCCACCAAAAATATATGAATATCTATATATAAATAGGCAAACGAAATCGGTTCAGTCCAGATTTGCTTGATTTTCTCTTTGTTAGAAAGGTTGTTAGGAGGAGCAGTGCATAGGACTATATTTTTTTCAAAAGTGGGCGGTACCACGCCCCTAAATGTAAAAAATGTCCTCACGGCTAAACTACTGCATCGATTTTTATGAAATTTTGTATGGAGATAGGGTTAACACTAAGGAACGATAAAAAAGACCATTATGTTTTTAGTAGGCGGTGCCACGCCACTAAATTGAAAAAACGCTCTCACGGCTAAATCACTGCATAGATTTATATGAAATTCGGTATAGAGATAGGGTATGCACTAAGGATTAATTTTTATCAATTTTGATATGGGGTTAAAATGAACAGGATGGAAAGATATCAAAAACTTTTTGCTCTTAAGTATTGTAGGAGTTACAAGTCTCTTAATGGAAAGCACGCTATTGCAACTTAGCTGCTGCACCGATTTTTATGCATGCAGATAACCCAAAATTTAAGAAAGAACATTAACCCTTTCGACCCGGCTGGGACAATATATCCCAATTTACTTATATATATTGTCTCAGCCGGGTCGAAAGGGTTAAAAGCTTTTTGTCTTTCGAATAAATGAATAAATGAATGAATAAAAAAATGATAAATTAATAATTGATGCCGGCTGACGAATAGCAAAAGGGGGAATAACAGCCAACCCCGAGAAGGTGGATGAGCAAATTATTCCCACGGGAGTACATAGCGCAAAGCCTACCTTACAGTGATAAGGTTTTCAATAAAAATTTGGCATCATATCGCCCAACTTCCCGCAGGGCATATGGTGTCATGAACAAATTGTAGTATAAAATTTAATTCTTCGAGGATCATATGATGCCAGAGATGGCTCTGTGAAACCACACTCTGCCGGCTGTAGTTTTAAGCCTGGTTGTCTTGTCATCAACCGAAGGCCCAGATCATCATCGATTAGCTCCCTGACTCAAGTGCTTGAATGAATGATCGAATTCAAGTGAATGCTCAAAATTCGGGCGTTCGTTTAAGAAAATAGCGGGAACTGAACAGAGTTCAGAAGGGCGACCTTGTTCAACTTGATCGCCCAGCCAATCATAGCTTTTTGGCACATTTCTTTCGTGGTGGGAATCATTCCATTTCCAATACAGAATTTGTTTTCTTCTTTTTGGCTTTAGGAAGTTAATGAGTGTCTTTGATCATTTTATACCTTAGCTTAAAAGGCTATAACTGAACAGCCGTACATGTTTTTTTATTCAAATACATTTTTCCTCAATCCGAAATGAAAATAAAATTTATGTGAACAATAAAATTTATGAAATGAAAATACATGTACGGTGGCAGTCGGTTACTGGAATGAGCTTTAGAGCTTCTTAATCAATCCGAAAAGGAGTAGTGCGTTTCTTCATTGCTTTTGACAGTATCCAACAATTACTCCGTATCTGAATGTGGTCCTATAACTTTCTGCTGGGTTGCTATATAATAAAAAGATAATTTTTTTGAATTAAAAGAAAAAAAAAATTTTTATCCTATATATTATTAATTTACTTAGGCCACCACCAAAAAAATTTAAGCCTGTGGAACCTCCTACTATACCAGGAATATTATCGTCATCACCTAAACGTGAAACACCTTTTGTTGGCTCTTCAATGCCGCTACCATTATCATCAACGGCTAATTCGGGCAATATATCTGACAGTCCCGTAAGCTCGCTAGAGCGTAATATTAAACCTTCTGATATATTGCGTCAAAAGTCAACTGACACACAAGAAGCAAAAACTTTTATGGCAAATAGAAAAACAACTCCAGAAGTTGGAAAATATTTAAATACACCAGAGTTATTAGAAGAATTTGGACGTAAATCCGGTAAATCTGAAAGTCTTGAAAAAACAAAACGTTCCGACAGTGCAGTTACACAAAGTCCTACGGGTAGTTTGGGTAGAACTGTATCTACACCGAATAGATCTATCACACCTGTACGTAGTGGCTTAAGTGTCATAGGTGTTTCTCCTACTGGAAGTCTAAATAAAACGGCAAAATTTGCTGTTGCCGATAGCACTTCAACAGGTAGCTTAGATAAAAAATCGCGTTCATCTGTGCAGGGTACAGAAGCAGAAGTGAACTTACAGGAGATTGGCTCCAAGGAATCTCTGGCTTCACAAGGAAATATATCTGAAATTGTAAGTTAAAATGATACTTAAACATTGCGTCAAAATTTTAAACTTTTATTTATTTGTTATTGTGATATAAATTACTTTTTAGATTAAAAGCTATGAATCGATTTCTTCATTGAGTTCAGACGGCACTAAAGCACAACAGAATGTTGATAATGAGCCATATTACGATACAGTTCCATTGGATGCTGGTGAAGGCGAATATGTCTACATAAAGCCCGGTGGAACCGGTTCTAATTCCAGTCGTGATGATTTATCCACACCTGGTAGTACATTGCCAATGTCGTCGACAACACATGGTGTTGGCAGTATGCACTTGACTAGTCAAACAAGTGTAACAGATCCAGAATCTCCTGGACGCTCATCGAATTATGTTAACATTGACTATTTTCTACAGTAAGTACATAGTTTAAATATTGCTTCCCAAGGTTCTGATATTGAATTTATTTAATTTTTAAAGTCAAAGCAACGAAACCCGTTCAAGCTCCCTTGACAGTGATGGCGAATATGAGGGTCCACCAATTATGCGCACAATATCACATGATGAACAAAACTCACAAACACCGGGAGCATTACGAAAAGTTAGTTGTATTTATTTTATACTTTAAATTATAAACATGCACTTAACAAACTAGCCATGCAAACATAAATTATATAGAAA
This sequence comes from Calliopum simillimum, assembly GCA_951812925.1. Taxonomy (NCBI): domain Eukaryota; kingdom Metazoa; phylum Arthropoda; class Insecta; order Diptera; family Lauxaniidae; genus Calliopum; species Calliopum simillimum. The sequence goes on along the minus strand of OX638372.1, from coordinate 15,567,869 downwards.
ATTAACATGAAACTACATACATACTAACTTACTAACTAATTAATACTTTTCTTTTGTTTTTTTAACAGAATTTAGTTTCAGCGATACTTGTAAGTACACTAAAATCATAGGTGTTTCATTTTTCACATTCATGTAATAGTTCTTAAATTCATTATTAACTAGCAAACATTTATTTGTAGTAAACTATCTAATTTTCGTATTGTTCACACTTTTTTTTTTTTGTAGTAGAAATAGTAAATAGCACTAGAAATTTTAATGTTCAGGAAGTATGCAGTATTGAATGGATTATGTTGAAACAAATTTCAATGTGTTATGAAGGAACAGTTTACAATCTGCTCTCGACGATTTGATCCACAATCCAAGGGGTTTTGAAACTCTGTTAATTTTTCTACCAAAATATTTCTCAAATATTTAGGGGGAAAACAAAAAACAGTTCAGTAATACACATTGGGCTCCTACGAATTTTGATGACGGGATATCGTGAATATTTTGGATGGAAATTCCTTTTGCAGCGGGGATACTTTTTTCTTCCAATTTTCGCCTAAAAACTACTATGCAACCCTGGTATTTTCCTTTTGATTTTACAGCTAAGGTTGAAAAAAAGATTAGCAAAACATAACCAAAACAAAGTAAAATTACAAAATTGGCCATGGTCTACGAGTTCGGACAAATAAATCACCAGACCTTCACATTTTGTGAGAAGCTGATGGAGTAACATCAATGAAAAAAAAGTGAAGTTTAATTTATTTTTTTAAACATAGTTTATTTCATAAAACTTTTAGCTCTAAGAAAGAATATGTTATCAAAAAGTGTTGATCGGGTCTAGTTTCGGGGATATAACCATCGGAAGATCCGGATATAGCTTTTAGAAAAACCGATATAAGTTGGAACCCTAAGATGGAATTCAAAAATATTGGTGTAATATGGAATGCATTTTAATAAGCTATGAAATTGTTGAAGAAATGTTTTTAATTTGTCATATATTATTTATTTGCCCTTCGAATTCCCTGTTAAAAAATTGGAGAGTAAATTCTTAGAACGAATGTCAAAATATTCTCTCCCAAATTATTGCCGATAACCCTACTTTATAGTGAGTTTTGAAAAAGTTTCAATTCGTAGCTATTTATTATTTTTTATTTATGATTCTATTCTTTCAATCAAATACAATAACATAATTTAAATCATTTGATGGTTTGTAAACCTATCAATTTTGAAATTTAAATGGGTTCTGCAGAAAAGAAAAAAGAACTTCTTAATCAGTTTTATGTCTGCAAAAAGTAGTCACTAACTTTAGAATTTAATTAAAATTTTCATAAACTAATTTGGGTATACAAGAAGTAGGCATTTTAGCTCAACTACATATTTTAAGCATCATCTCAATATACTTTTTTTTTATTAAAAACATACATTAGTTAAATAAAAAGCATTTAATGGCCATTATAAAATTATAAAGAATAATCAACAATTCAAAACTAAAAGATCAATTTTATCATCGGCACAAAAATCATGTATTAAATATTATAGACAAGCGGAAATGTTCGAGGCGCCAAAATACGTTCAATCCTTAGTAGTATAATCAATAGTGAATCCATATACGTTGAGTGCTTAAACAAAATGATACAAGTAAGTCATTTGATTTTTTTTTTTCTCTTGCAACATAACTAAAATATTTAATAACTCATTTTCAATTTAGTATAAAAAAGCAATTCATGCTACATTGGGTACATCTCAACCTGTCATAAAAGAAGAGGATGAAAATACAATTTTCTTCAAAATCGAAGAACTCTACAATGGACATAAAGCATTCCTTAGAGATTTAAAAGCTATAGTTGCGGTCGATGGTGGAGATGTTTTAATTGGTGATGCATTTAAGCAATTGGCTGACCTTTTCAATTTATATAGTGCTTTTTTGCATAACTATGGTCAAGCAATTGATACTGTTAAGAAATGCAGTGCCAGCAATCCGCAATTCAAACAAATTGTATCTACAATTATTTTGAATTTGCAGACGGAGCAATCGCTTACACTGGAAGATTTGCTACATAAACCAGTAGCCAGAGTACAAATTAATGCTTTGGTTTTCAATGATCTGTTAAATGAGACTCCACCAAATCATCCCGATCATCAGCCATTGCGTCAGGCTCACAAGAAAATACATATGTTTTTAAAGCAATTCAATGTTGTTAATCAACGTTTGCCAACAGAATCCAATAAGAATTTACGTCGTATGGTGAAGAACTCATTTATCGTGGAATTAGTTGATGGTCATCGAAAATTGAGGCATTTGTTTCTTTTCAATGATGTGATTGCTTGTGCAAAATATAAAGCATCGGGTCGTGATCGCATAGAATATGAGCTGAAATGGTTTATACCGCTAAAAGATGTGTGGGTGTGTGAGGACAATGAAACGAGTGCAGATCTTAAAGAATCTAGTCCAGCAAATATACTCCAATTGAAAACGCAAGCTTGCACTGTGCGTGATCAGTTGTTACTCGAAGAGAAGGATGAAAAGGCTAAGAAAGCAAATGGCTTACGTGCTGGAGATAAATATCGCCGCAAGTTGGCTGATCTTGAATCACAATTGGTACTGGCATCACCAAATCTTGTTTTTAGAATTATTAACAAAACCGCAAATAAGACAAATATATTCTTTTTGAGTTCAGATTTCGAACGAACACAATGGATAGATTCTATAAAGTCCCTTAAGGTAAAATTTTACAGTGCCACCATATCGAATTTTATACTGATGTATCATTTCTATTTCTTTGTTTTTTCTAGGAAACGTGCTATATACCAGGTGCAAACACATTAAATGCACTGGAAATACACGCCTTTATCGTTGCCATGCAGAAGGGAATGAAAACCGAAATGGGTTCATATTTAATGCGTAACACTAATGATGAAAGCCTTTTAGTGGGTGATCTTCATTTGACCATACAGGGGTTGACGGGACTTGATCAACCAGCTGATTTGTATATTTGCATTGAAATAGATTCATATGGGCACTACTTTAGAAAAGCAACAACAAAAATGGTATGCCGCAGTATGTCGCCATTATGGAATGAGAGTTTCGTATTAGAGCTTGAGGGTAGTCAAAATGTACGGATTCTATTATATGAAGCACGGGAAACACCATTGCTTAGAGCTAAGCATGTGCTAAAAGTGAGTGAAATATTTATTTTACTTTTGTGATAAGTCCATAATTTGTGGCCGTTAAAATTTTTATATATTTAATTTGATTTTATTTTTTAACAGTTGAGTCGAACCTGGCTGCAAGAGAATACCACTCAAAAAATTATTAAATTGGGTGAAACCGTTACACTTGACACATTACTTAGATTTGTACCCGGCGAGGTCACACTACGTAGAGTGCCTACCTCAAAGCCTGGAGCTCTATTCGGTGCCAAAATGAGTCAGGTGTTAAAGTAAGTACAATATATAATTTTAAAATCCAATTTTATTCAATTTCAAAACTTGCATTTTAGACGTGAAAAACGTGATATTCCATTCATTGTAAGTGCCTGTATACGTGAGGTGGAGCGTCGTGGAATGTTGGAAGTTGGTATTTATAGAGTAAGTGGATCAGCATCAGATTTGGCAAAATTGAAAAAATCATTTGAAACAAGTAAGCTTAAAATATTTCAATCAATAAATATGTAAATGTTCTGAATTAAAATTATTATTTTCTAGATGCATATGAAGCAGAACAGCTACTTAAAGACGTGGACATCCACTCTGTGACAGGAATTTTAAAATCATATCTTCGTGAATTGCCGGAAGCATTATTTTCAGATTTGTTATATCCAAAATTTTTCGAGACATTTAGTCAGTTCAGTAATAACAACGAGACCGCGAGAATAAATGAACTTTTAAAAGTATTTGAAGAACTACCTGTAGCAAATAAGTCTTGCATCAACCATATATTGGATCATCTTATCAGGTAAACAACTGAAGCATTTTTCGAGAAATAGATGAAGTTTTCAAGAATATATTCCTTTCTCAAGAGGACGCATTTGTAATCGTGAATATTTTGTGAATGGCAATACCATATCCAGTAGGGATACTTTTTTTGGCTCCCGAAAATAACGCCAGAAAATTTTTTTAATTAACGCCAGAAACATCACACAAAACTCCGGCGTTATTTCCATTTTGTTTTGGAAATAAAGCCAAAAACTTTTCTGGCGTTATTTCCAAAAATAATGTAGTTTACAAAAAGGAAATAACGTCAGAAAATTTTTGAGAAATAACGTCGAAAAAATTGATATACAAAATTTTGGTGTTATTTAAATTTTGTTTTGGAAATAAGGCCAAAAACTTTACTGGCGTTATTTCCTAGTTAAATTTTGGCTTTATTTCCAAAATATAACGACAGAATTTTGTTAGTTAATTTTTCTGGCGTTATTTACAAAAATTTTTTGGCATTTCCTATTTCATTGTTTCCAAAAATTCTGGCTTTATTTCCAGAAATTAATTCAAATTTCTGGCGTTATTTCCGCGAGCCCTTTTTTCTTCCAATTTTTTGTTTTCGCAAAAAAAAAAAAAAAAACACTACAGCCCTGGTATTGTCCAATATATTTTGAAATCCAAGGTTAAAAAAAAAGAAAATATAAACATCTTAATTTCATTAAAAACAACCAAAATAAAGTAAAATTACAAATTTGGTAATTGGCCTACGAATTCGGCCAAATAATTTTCAAACCTTCGCACTCTGTAAGAAACTGTCGTATTTACACCAACGATTTGAGCACTCGTAACAATGCTATAGTCATTGAGTTTCTTCTAAGAAAAAATATGTGCTCAAAAAATGTGACTCGGATCTAGTTTCGGTGATATAGGCATCATAAGATCCGGATATAGCTTTTAGATAAACTGGTATAAGTTGGAAACGCTTGGATGAGTTTCGAAAGTAATTCTCGAGAAAGTTTATTCATGAAAAGTCACATTATCTTGTATTTTTGTATAATTTTTTTTTTGCATATCTAAATTACGTTTTATATTGCAGGGTACATCACCAAGAAGCCGATAATAAAATGTCATTACATAATTTAGCAATGGTATTTGGACCCACTCTGTTGCGCCCTGGACAAACACAAGTTAAACAGAAAGATTTATTAGCTTCTAGCACAGTCGACGTAATGGCGCAGGCTGGTATTCTCTACTGCTTCCTGCAGGCTCGTATTAAACAGGAATAAACGATGATAAATATTAATTGAGCATTTACTAACGTACTGTTTTCATTAAGTCTCTTCCTAAAGCTTATATTAAATCCCATGCGCTTCCGTTGTATATACGTTTTATTATTATGACTCTGTTTTGAATCATCTTTATTGTTCAGTTATTTCACAATTTTACTTTGTGTAACATTTCATTTTATATGGAATCCTTTAATTGTATATAACCATAGACGAAATATAATATAGCACGCATAACATAACATTCGCCTCACTAAAACAGTCAAAGGAACGAGAGAACACTTGAAGAAGCAAATAATATTTAATTAAAAAATATTTTAATATTAAATATTGCACCTATGTACTACTACTACTAACCACAACTTATTTCAAAAAGTATCGATGTTTGAAGCCTGGATTAAATTAAGAATTTAAAGCTTAAATATCAGTGTCTAGCTTAAAATAATTTTAATTTTTTTTTTTTTGAATATTATTATTTGCAAAATTAGTTATGATAGATTAAAAAATAAAAAAAAGTTATGTAAAGAGCTCTTAAGCAGACATTTCTTCATGAAACAAAAAAATTCTAAGTAGCATTTAATTGTATTATTAATCTGATTCATTACACGAAACTAGATATTTTTATTGTAGGCATATATATGATGGATTCCACAAAAAAGAAGAAATATTACGTAGGTCTTATGGTGTAACTTATAATGATTTACAATTATGTATTTTTACTCTTTTGTTTACAATTACAAAAATATTTTGTAGCTCATACCACAGTATGTTATATAAAATCTATAAAAATATATTTAATAAATATAGAAATTAAACAAAGTTATAGCAACATTTTTACATTTAATCACCGTCTTCGTCTGCACCGCCAACAGCGGCTACAGTATCTGCATCGAAAACAGATTTTTTACTTCTTTTCGATGATTTTTCATTAGTTTGATATTGATCTGCCGTGCGCTTACGCATTTCGTCAACATCTTTATCAGTTGTGGAAGCCCACTCAAGCACTAGTCTTCTACCGTATAAATGTGTACTTTGACTAAGGGCTTCAAAAGCCTTTTTAGCATCACTTTTGGTAAGATAATCCACAAATCCAAAACCGCGAAGTGATTCTTCGCCCGGAGTCATTTTAACAGGTAAACGTAAAGAACGCAAATCACCAAAAGCCCTTGGGGAAAATTATGAGAGTGACTTAATATTCAAAAAAAAAAAAATAATATAAACAAATTAAATTACTTGAATATATCGCGCACTTCCTTTTGCTTCGCCTGAAAAGGAATATTCCTTACGAGAATTTTGGTACCTGTCTGCTTTGTAGAATTTGTGGGCTTTCGTTGCGTTGTAGTGTTATTTGTTCTGCAAACAAAAAAGTTGAAAAAATTGTATTTAAATAATACGTATAACGGAGGGGGGTTTCACGACAATTCTTTATTTACACACTGGATTGGGTGGATTTTCAGTTTCGAAATAATTATTGTTTGATTAAATATGGCTGGCTTATTAAAGAGAGTAGTTATGTATAACTGTGGGTGGTTTAGAATTATTGCTTCTTTTGTATAAGGCAACTTAACTTCGGTTGGATTGTATCTAGATAATTTCACTGAACTTTTCTAATTGGGCACATTTGCAAAACATGAATATTTTAAGAATGAAAATTCTATTTCCAGCAGGGAAACTACTATGTAGCCCTAGAGTTTACCAATTTATTTTGACAGCTATGGCTAAAAAAAATGTAATCAAAGAAACTTCATAAAAAACAATCAAAACAAAGTAAAATTACAAAATTGGTGTTGGTCCGGCCAAATAAATTTCCAAACCTTCACACTTTGTGGAAATCCGACAGAATAACGTTAATCGCAAAAAAATGACATGTTTCTCGTGCAGTCTGCTAATGCTTCTAGCTCAGATTATGTAGCATTTTGTTCAATACAAATCTTGTGCGAGTCTTCCTAGCTTCAAAATTGTCATATTGTCTATTAAAAAATTGCAGAAAAAATTCTTCCAAGAAATTTCAAAATATTCCCTCCCAAATTATTGCCCATAACTTTACTTTCCAGTGAATTCTTCCCATGCAAAAAAAAATTTATTTTTTTGCGGTTCCATAGCAGGGAGTCTGATTATAACTTTTCGATAATATATATTCATGATAATGCCTATTAGTAAATTTCAAGGGAAAACACCCAGATGATAGCGTGTAACAGGGCTTAGATATGATTTTACATTTACGTCTATTATTAGTTTTTTTTTTTTTGTAAATATGCCATGAAACTCCCTATTCGAGAATATACTTCCTCAAGGAGCATTTGCAATCGTGAATATTTTATGAATGGAAACACCCTTTCCAACAGGAATCGGGTTTTTTTTCAATATCGTTGAAATTTTTTTAAATTTTCCACAAAAGAACCACTACCTGACTTTTTTCAATATGGTTGATGATATTCAGATTTTATTGAAAACAAAATTAATATTTTAAATATATTACCAAACCCATATAGTGTACGTACCTGAGTATGCGATCGCTTCGTTTTAATTCAACTTGATTTCCATCAATATTAGTCAATTGCATCTGTTTAAGTGCTTTTTCAAGAGTTTCCTGCTTTTTAAACTGTATAAACCCATAACCTAGCGAAACGAAATTTTTTGGATTATCTGGATCCCTTTTTTTAGCAATTTCCACCGTGTGTATAGTGCCTAAATGTTTGAAATGTTTATATACAGTGTCCTGCACAGTTTTAAAGTTTAAGTTGCGTAAAAATAATGTTGTGTTCGATTCCGGTGGTTCATTAGCATCATTATCAGCATCATCAACTTTGTCTTTATGTTCATTTTCTACATCATTTCCATTTTCCTCCTCAATGACTGTCTCTTTAACTGTAGTTTTGAAAGGGTTATCATCTGTTTTAGACTTTTTGATTATTTCTTCCTCTTGTTTTGGTATCAAAGGCTCTCCATCTAGTGATGTTTTAAAAGTATTTTCTGGTGCCCATTCTAGAAAAAGTGGTAGATTCTTGAATTTACTGTATGCTAGTTTTTTAAATGCCTGTCTTGCTTCGCCTGGATCGCAAAATTCAATAACTGCTGTAACGCCACTAGGCGGCAAAACAATACGACCGATGGGCCCAAATTTTGCGAAAATCGGCGTTAATTCAGCTACTGCGGTATCTGGTGGTAAATTTTTTGCTAAAATAATGGTTTTTGAACGTTTCGTTGTAGGGCTATCAAAAGCACTTAAGAAGAGTCCGTTTTCTTCAAGAAACTGTTTCATTTCAATAACTAGTTGTGTTTCACCTAAAGCAATGCGCACCGCTGCACTAGATCCCCCATCTGATGTATCTAAAATCTGAAATACAAGCAAACCACAAATTTATATGGATATTAACGGAGCGGTTCGTAAACCGTTTGATTTCAATTACTTTTTATTGTGAAAGCTTTTTAATATCGGAAGGTTTACGGAACGTTCATAACACGTCGATTTTATTATCTACAAACCTTTTCTTTTGTTGTCTCAAATTTTCTGGCTAATATTTCAGCAACAGCATTGGAGCCTAAAAACAAGGTATTCCATGTGGCTGAATCACCAGCCGATTTTTTTAGTTTAATAGCTTTCTTTTGTTTAAACGAAAGGCTCGCATCATTCTCATCGATTTCATCATCTACATCTTTATTCTTTCCAGGTATTAGGTGAAGCAGTCTTCCAAAAAATACAGAACCATCAAGCTTATTAAATGCCTGTACGGCATGCTCCGGCATAACATAAGTTACTGTACCGAAACCTTTAATTTGTCGTGTTATCAAATCTACAGGCAAATTTATTTCGGCAATGGGACCAAATTCTTCAAAAACTTGTTGCAAATCATCTTCAGTCACTGTATACGCTAAATTACGAAAGAAAATTTTTCCTGACTCAGAAATATTTTCTTCGTTACGTGCGTTTTCTTCTTGTCTTTCCCACTTTGGATTTTTCTGAGATTTATTGTCGCCAGCAGATACAGTAGCAGTTGCGGCGTCATTACCATCAATTTTGGCTTTTGTAATTTTATTTTTTTCTGTAAAATCAGAGAAAAATACTTGTTTACCCTTGATGAAGCTTTTGCTTTTAAGCATAGCCTTCGCCATATCTTTTTCAGTTTTAAAACCAACATAACAAAAGCCATGCACATTTGTTGGTAGCCGCACTGAGTACGGTTTTAGTGGTTTAAAGAATTTCAGTACATCTTGCCTTTTAAGTTTGTATGGTACATTATGCATTTTAATAGTAAACAAATCAATGCCTCCTTTTGCCTTCTTCTCCGTTTTATTTGTGGTTTTATCTGTATTTGACGTACTCATTAGTGATTTCATGTAGTCCAAATCACTAATAGATTTCTCCGCTAGTTTGGTATTCGTATCTTCTATATCTTCAGTAATCGATTCGTCTTTAATGTTCTCATCATCAGCGGCATTTATGTTTTTCTCATTAAGTTGCTTGTCTTCTTCAGAATCGCTGGCTGGTTTTGCTTTTGTATCAGTTTCTTCAACTTCTGCAGCATCATTAGCCCACAGGATTCTATTCTTGTCATGCACTTTCAAAAATTCTTGGAATTTTGGATCATCTTTATGCGGTCCAATAATTTCATCAAATTTTGATACTTTTTTGCTTTTACTTTTAACTTCGAGCTTATCTTTGTCAATGCTATTAACAGAATTACCATCCTTTGCATATTTGCTCCAAGTTTTGGGCTTATCTTCTGCACCGAAACTGGAACAAAGCTCAACTTTCAATCTGCTTGTTTGTATACAAGAGTTGTTAAAGAATTTAATCGCTTCCTGTGCATCATCTTCACTTCGATATCCGATGAAACCAAATTGCCGAAATTTCCCATCATTTGTATATTTGAGTTGAATATCTGTTATGGTTCCTCCTTTGCTGCTAAATAAACTCCGCAGCTTTTCTTCAGTTATCTTTAATGTAAAAATGTTTTCATGGCTATCAGAACTTCACTAGTATTAAATACTTACATTTTTTGGCAATTGCTTGACTATTATTCGTGACATTATTATAAAACTTTAATTTATAATTGCATTATTTATTTGTATTTTACACGTGAAAATTATGGCAGCTCACTGTTGCAAAAACAATAAGTACTAAATTTTTTGTACTAAGCACTGTGTGCTATGTACTAACGCTCAAATACACTTCACAAACATTTGTGCAAATGCATTAACACAGGCCATATGAGCGCAGTGTTGTTTTCATGTTTGCACAACTACCGATATTTTTTACGCAATAAACAATAAACAAAAAAAAAATCAGGTTTTAATAAATAGCTCCTTAATGGTAAATTTTTTTTACATGTAATAAAAATTACTTGTAGAGCATATGACTCTTCATAAAAAAGATTCAGCCACTCTTCCCCGTGCGACCCACGGTTCATGAGTTATCGCAATTTGATAATACTCTCAGCCACATTTTGATAGGCAACCTTGCCAAAATATATTCCTAAATTCATAAATATATGTAAAAACTAGATTTTAACTAAAAACTCGATCCATACGTTTTTTTACTGCCGGATATTAGACTATGAGGGTTGTCGTGAATAAATATTCTAGGTAAATTTTTCTCTTTCGAAAATACCTTCATTTCACTACAATGACTTATCACACTATTTTTTTGTTTAAATAAATGGCAACATTGTTTCGCACTGCAGATAAGTGACAGTTCGGAAATTTGTTTTGATTTGGCCAAGAATTCTTAATATAGTTCGAATATATTAAACAATAAATCAACAAAGTTGCGGAAGCCAAAACGATATCGATTGAAAGTGTTTTTTTTCGATACACCGTCAAAGAAAACGTTAACAACAGCACTTGAATTTCTTCTGTTCCTCCTAATGCCTCTTGAACTTTCCCAACCGGTTATTGAAGGTTTACTTCATTTGGGAGTTGATATTCCGATTGAGTTGAGCAGGAAGTTGATAGCTAATACAGTTAAAATGACGCTGTATCCAGATGCAAGTAAGCAAGTTTTAAAGGATATATTATCGCTTAAGGACTTCTATTGATTTTTATTTGTATCGTTAAAGGTATTCCACCTGACCCTGAAATAAATACCATAAGTTCAATAAAAAAAAGTCGAAGCGAAAGTGCAATTGTTACGTTATTTGCGTTGGCCACTAAACATTGCTACGATAGCCAAAAAATGCGTTTACTATTGGAGCAGCAGCATGTTAATAAGCTTGCCATAGAGGATATTACGAAAGCTTTCGAAGATAATCGAAAAGAATTTTTTTTTCAGCAATTACAAATTGCGAACACTTTTCCACATATTACAGACGTACAATGGAATATTGCTTGCGACGTTAAATCTTCCACTTCAGATTGTAGTTCGGGTGAAATGACATTCCATATAAATTTAGGAAACTATCAAAGTCACACTGGACAGCGTGATACAGTTGTAGAGTTTTTGTGCAATACTGAAGAACTACAATCTTTATTAAATAAATTAAGAGAAATCGAACGACACTGTGAAAATATTGCAAATAAATAAATTTACACGTATAAATTTTACATAATTGTCACGCACATTCAAATTATAAAAAGTTTTAAAGCTTTATTCTATACAATTGGGATTGAGTGAAAATTTGAGAATATGTATGTACCTACGTATTCGAAAGAGTTTAGCTTCAAAATAAACCAAATCAATTGCACTTGCCAAATGACAAATTTTGTCTAAGCCACGTATTTATTTAACTAACAAACAATTTTTAGTTTATTTACATATTGAAACAATTTATGTCAAGTTATTTTTCTAATTTTCATCGTTCCTCAAACTTGTTCATCGATGATTAATTTCAATTGAACTAAATCCGCAGGAGCATTTGTATAAATTGCACCAGAAAAAGTAATGTTAGTATCCTCAGTGCTTATAATGGTGCAGTTGTTTTTGTTAATAAGTTTCATGTTCAACCCACGAAAGCGATCGTCAACCTTGTAAAGATTTTTACCGCTAGCCCAGGAATAAAATGGTTTTCCACTAAACGGATTCATAAAGTCAGCCCAGTAACCATGCAGACGTAAACGTGCAGCAATTTCACGGGCAGCCAATACAAACTAAAGGAATAAAATAAAATCATTATTGGTGGTGTTTTTTTTATGTTTCTGAGCTAACAAAATTTCGGTAAAAATTAAATGGGGGTTATCGTGAATAACTTCTCCTAGGAGTTAAAGGAGAATACATACATACATACATCGTGAATAAATATTCCCGGGAAATTTTTCTCCGACTGCCATGCATTCTCTATTGCAGTTTGAGAAAAATTCCTTGGGAATATTGATTCACGATAACCCCCAATGTTTGATAACTTCAATTTTTAACATTTTGTCAACACAAAAATATATTCTATAGCACGTAAAATAACAAATTCAAAACTCACTTTTCTGGCACCCTGTTCATTATCGCCGTTAAAACGCAAAGTTAAAAGTGCCAATTTTTCACTAGAAATAACTTCGGGTGCTGGAAATAATTCATGTAACGATTTTTTTATTAAAGATGGACAATCACCCACTGAAAAAACCAACATTGACTTATTTTTGGCTTCCTAAAAAATTTAAATTGTAAGTTTTTAAGCTTTATGTGAAAATGATAGCTAATTTACATTTCCATCAAAATCAACGAGTTCTTCAAGGGGTACTTCCAAATTTACAGTTGTCGAAGCGCCTTGCCACGCTGGTCCAACAGTATTAGGAAAATAGAAACGATTTCCTCGAGGCGCCAACAATTCCCAATTAGGACCACATTCGCCACCAAGAAAATCGGTTTCGTCTAATAGAATATGTAGCTGACGTTATTAAAATATGTACAAATATTAATCTATAAATCAATTTACCTTCGACACGAACTTTTGACTTAACAACTTTGAACACGCTATCCAGATTTTTTGAATCACTACGGCGCGAATAATTGGCAGTGGGCAAAACGGCGGGATGAACTGTCGTACTGGATGTCGTACCTACCAAATGTTTTGATGCACTGTTTGTTGCAGCCAATACAACACCACTTCCCTTATTTAAGGTTCGCAACAGCGTAAATGACATTATATCATTATATTTGGCTAATGGGATTTTTTTTAATAAAACGTATTCGAAGACAAGAAAAAACGAATATACAATATTTTATTTTGAGTAATTTAAACGAATTGAAAATGTTAAATAAGACAAATATTATATGATAAAATTGAATTGTGGCCGTAAGTAACAGATATAAATTTTCTCGATATTTGCTTTTTTGCTGTGCTTATTCAATTCGGTTTTCTTGTCTTCTTTTGGCAAAAAGTCACTAACAGCTGTTCTGCCCAGGGTTGCATAGTTTGGATACAAAATAATTAAAAATTGCATATCCGCAACTTTGCCAAAGTGAAATGTGATTTTTTTTTTCAGTTTCAGCATCGATTGAGTAGTTTAGAAATAAATTATTGGGGTATTCCTTCAAACGTGTAACGAGGTATCGAATTACGAGGCTTTCCAGTGGCACTAGAAATTTATACAAACAAGTTTTGCTTTGTCGAGTATTATAGCGTTTTCGTTTCACAAAAAAATGCTGCATTTTTACCCTATTCCGAAATGTCACATTTTTTCCGTTCAAAAAAAAGGATTCCACCGAAGATTTAAAATGAGATTGAAGGCAGGATTTAACAGGCAGCATTTAACAATATGAGTTACTAATCTCAGCACAGCTAAATCTTCGGTGGAAACAGACTATACGGTTATACGGTTTTCACTTGCCTGGTTAACCAGATGAATGCTGATTAAGCACTAACCAGGATAGTTTTCCATATAAAAAGCTTTTCTATTTGTATTGAAAAGATTAGCTAGTTTTTAAATAATTAGATTATTTAACCCAAAAAATCGGTGGGTGACATCTCCCAATTCAAAAAATCCCAGGGAAAATAGAAAATTCTCCTAAAATCAAAAATGTGTTCGTCTCGATTGTTTTAAAAAAAATTTAAATAACGAAATATATAAAAACATATTTGAAAAAAGTGAAATTAGTGTCGTGATTTGTTAAACGCCAAAAAAGTGTCATTGAAATAATAGATGAACGTGGTTCTGTGATTATCATAATTTTCTGATTTTAGGCTGGTTCTTGGATGAATTACCCTGGTTGTAGCCATAACAAATGCTGCTTCTTTTTAACTACGAAAATTTAAAAATTCTCTGTTTTGATTCTAGTCTTTTTACAGATAGCACGGCGAGATCAGGGTTCCATTTTTTTTATTTTGACAACTTGCCATAACAAAAACTATGTCGCACGAACAAAACATGGTCCAATAAAAATATCTATAATTAATTTTTTCAATATTCATTTCTTTGTATTAACCGTACGGTTGTTCTGATGCGACCAAAATATTTTGTTTTTTGACAGTCATCGTACGAATATTGAAAAATTAACCATAGCTGTGTTTTAGACGGCAGTTTTCAGTGTTTAACTAAGCACTGTCTGAGAAATGTATGCGGAAAAGCACACAAACTCGTTTTGTAAGAACAGTGATAATTACTTGTTAACACGCTGCTGTTATTTTTATTAGAATATGTTTTGTCCGTACGACATAATTTTCGTACGAAGTCGTATCCAATGCGACCTGAGCCTAATGTATTTACATACAACAAATATTTTGAAGTTTGGTTAAGGAGGGTACATACTATCGATCAAGTTCGTCAGTTTTGCTCAAATTTCTCGTTGTTTGCGTGTGGGGCCACTATTTTTCGTCAGTCATCAGTCAACCACAAATGACTGACGAACATGATCGCTAATGTGAACCCCTATTACACTTTGGGCATGACATTTCTCAAATGACAGTAGACACTTTTCAAATAGGTGGCATCACTTGGAACACGTGCCTTTGTTTATAGTTTTTCCGTCGTGTTTTTAAAATAAAAAAGCCACCATGCTTAACCCGTTTAAAAAACCAAAAATTGATGAACTCAAAAGCTTGGAAAATGCTGATTCATTAGATAATACGAGTGGTCCACAAACTGTACAAGCTCGACTGATTTCTGATACAGGTGAGGAAGCGGGTCCACCAATAGATTTGCCAGCAAATGTAACTACGGAACAGCTTGGACTAATTTGTAATGCACTATTAAAAAATGAAGAGTCTACACCTTACATATTTTTTGTGGGTGAAGAAGAAATAAAGAAAACACTTAATTCAACTTTAAATTTGGGAGAAGTTGACACTGAGAATGTTATCAATATTGTGTATCAACCACAGGCCGTTTTCAAAGTTCGGGCGGTTACACGATGTACCAGTTCAATGCCTGGACATGCTGAAGCTGTTATTTCGATTTGTTTTAGCCCAGATGGACAAAACTTGGCAAGTGGATCAGGTGACACTACAGTTCGACTATGGGATCTCAACACTGAAACACCCCATTTCACGTGCGCTGGTCACAAACAATGGGTAATGTGTGTTGCCTGGTCTGCGAATAGCAAAAAGCTAGCAAGTGCTTGCAAAGCCGGTAATGTTATTATATGGGATCCAGCGACAGGAAAACAACTTTGCAAAACATTAACTGGTCATAATAAATGGGTAAATTGCCTTAGCTGGGAACCGTACCATCAGAATCCAGAGTGTAGGCAACTGGCAAGTGCTGGAAATGACGGTGTTTGCAGAATATGGGATACAGTGTTAGGGCAATGTTCAATGGTTATATCAGGTAAATTAGGCAGCGCGTAAATCTTCTAATTGAAGTAACATGAGAATCATTTAAAGTCTGTGGACGCATTACATACATTTTATAACTTTAAGGGCACACGGCTGCTGTTACTGCTGTACGTTGGGGTGGAGCTGGTCTTATCTACACTTCATCTAAAGATAGAACTGTTAAAGTGTGGCGCGCAAATGATGGCATTCTTTGTCGAACATTTTCGGGGCATGCACATTGGGTAAATAATATTGCGTTGAATACCGATTACGTTTTGCGAACAGGACCATTTCATCCAGTGACAGATCGAAAAAAAAGCTATAAGGAAGCAAATGGTAATGGTAATTTTTAAAATTAATGGCAATTTAAAAAAAACTTTAAATTGCAGAGGAGGAAATGAAAGAAATGGCTTTACAACGGTTTCAAAAAGTTTGTCCTGATGGCGTGGAGTCACTTGTATCATGCTCAGACGATTTTACATTATATTTATGGTCTTCAAGTCAAAATAAATGCATTCAACGAATGACCGGTCACCAGAATGTCGTCAATGATGTAAAATATTCTCCAGATGTGACAATGATAGCCTCAGCATCCTTTGATAAATCTGTGCGCCTATGGCGTGCACAAGATGGACAGTTTTTAACTACATTTAGAGGCCATGTTCAGGCTGTATACACTTTAGCATGGTCGGCAGATTCTCGACTAATTGTTAGTGGGAGCAAAGATTCAACACTTAAAGGTCTCTAACTATTTTGATTTTTTTATAAAACTGCGCTTAATAATAAAGGTATTTTAACAGTTTGGAGCATACAAACAAAGAAATTAACACAAGAGTTACCAGGACATGCGGATGAAGTATTTGGTGTCGATTGGGCACCGGACGGCTCGAGAGTAGCTTCAGGTGGAAAGGATAAAGTGTTAAAACTGTAAGTTAATTTAGCAACTGCAATTGGAAGTAGTAAATTAAATAATTTTATTTTTATATTTACAGTTGGGCTTATTGATTCAATAAAGAATTTTTTCGTTTGAAATAACGTGTTTTATTTAAATGTTAATAAATGTAGCTTGTTTTAGTAGGTAGATTGTATGAAACCGCTACTTTTTTTACATATAATTTAATCACCAATTTTGATCCGATGTCGCTCATTTTGCTTATACTCATTTGCATTATGATTATATCAGGATTTCATCTGTAAAGTACAGCTTCAAAGTTCGTTATCTTATAACTGCAAACATTTTCTCGCAATTGATAAAATCGCATTTTGTTAGTAAAATGTTTTATTGTAAATATAATATAGAAAACATATGTTTATATATATAGCATGATTTTTCTTTAAAAAGCTATGACCATTTGAAAATGACATCATGATAGGAAAAATCATACAAAAACACTCTTTTGAAGACGTAAAACAGTAGTAAATGATGCATTTGATAAAAATAGCAAACAAATTTCGTGCGTTCTCTATAGTTATCTTTGCTTTTATTTTTTTTTTTTTTTTTCCAAAATTTCGGCTTTTTTCAGTATCGCCCATATGATTATATTAGGATTTCATCTGTAAAGTACATATATTTTAAAAAAGTTTGTATTTTAGTTTTGGTAGTTCACTGAAATCTCTCAGCTTCAAAGTTCGTTATCTTATAACTGCAAACATTTTCTCGCAATTGATAAAAACCGCATTTTGTTAGTAAAATGTTTTATTGTAAATATTATATAGAAAACATTTGTATAAACTGTATTAACGATTACATAAAAATAAAATGCAAATTTAATTAAAATCAAACAGCATCTAAATGCACTTCCTAAAACAACTTTCGAGATTTAACAATATATAGATTCTTATATTCAAACAAATGGAAAATATTCGAAATTGGTAGTAAAAAACTCTAAAACAGAGTTCACAGCATTAAAGAGATTCTTTTTGAAGTTGTTTGTATTTCAACTCCAACATTTCATTTTCTTCTTTAGTGTTACAAAAATATTGTGAAGGTACTGCAGATTCGGCTTGTAAAGAACGTTCTGCTGCCAAGAAACCAAGGCTGATAGAACGATCAATATTATAGCCTCTTAAAAAGCCAGTTATAAGTCCACTCGTAAAGCTATCGCCAGCACCAGATACATTGACAATATTTCCTACTGTTTGAGCTGGATAAAAATGCATTATACGCTCATCGTCCTCAGTCGTCCTCAACTGATAACTTCTATTAGTGTTGTCAAATAGTGATTTCTCAGTTGCTTTGGCTGGCAAACTTAAAACTACGCCATGATGTCCCAATGTGACTAAAATACAATCAAATTGTCGATTTATAAGCTGTAGCAAACTGTGTGTTTCTTGCAAAAGTTGCTCTTTGGTCGTAAACTTTTGATCCCAAATAATGGTTGTATTAGTAATCGATTCAACAATTTGTTTTAATTCATAGATGTTAGGTGAAATAAATTTAATTTGTTTTCTCAAAGATTGTGACAATTTGAAAGGTTTACCAGATATCCGCATATCGGTGGGTTCAAAAAATACCGGTTTGTTATATTTTTGTGCCAGCTGAAGTATGCACTCCATTGTTTGCACTGAGAGATTGCCATCCATTATAATTAAAGGCGTTTCTTGGATCAATTTTTCATGCATTTCTATATGCTTTGGAGTGATGGTATCATGGATTTCCATATTGCCAAGTACAAGCTTACAATCGCCAGCTTTATCAAATAAAACAGAGCAAAGCGATGTAGAATGGATTGGGTCAACGCGTACATATGGCTGCAGTAACTCTGGTGTAAGTGAAATCAAGCTCCTTCCCAATTGATCATTACCAACGCATGAAATAAAATTTGTAGCTCCATATAACTTAAACAAACCTTCAGCTACATTACGACCTACGCCACCAGCTGATTGTTTTGCTTTGGTGCGATAAGTTGCCCCATCCAATATCTCTGGCATTTCATCCTGGATTGTCAGCGTAAGATCAAGTATTGAAGCACCAATAACCAAGGGAGAAGCAGCTCCACTGCCACATGAAAAAGTATAAATTTTATCACTTTTATAAAGCTCTTTAGCTATCTGTGTAGCTGTTGATGCATTGTTTTTAATTAATGCCATATTTGCCTGTAAACTATTACCCCCAGTTATTTTTGCAATCGCCGCTAGTAGAAATGGTGTCACTTCCTTACCGCATACATGCTGCTCATTTGCTTCAACGTGTGCTTGTGCAATTGCGGCTTTTATGGCATCTTGATCTGTAGCATATTCTGCTGGTATAGGCACAGCAATCAAAATGCCTGATTGTAGCTGCAGTTCATTTGACATTTTTATAAGTTGCGCAGCATCGACTGGATTTTGTAGATTATAACTAACGTAAGATCCGCTGTCTCTCGTAAAGAAATCTGGAAAAATGCATTCTGGTGAACCATATGTTGCTACACAAACGCCCTGTGTTTCAAGGAATTCAAGAGTACGAGGTATATCAAGTATTGACTTCACGCCACTGCAAACTACTGCCACTGGAGTTCGGCCCAGCTCCACTAGATCTGCAGAGATGTCCATTGTTACATGTCCTTGTTGGTGTACGCCGCCTATACCG
Organism: Calliopum simillimum; assembly: GCA_951812925.1. Lineage (NCBI taxonomy): Eukaryota > Metazoa > Arthropoda > Insecta > Diptera > Lauxaniidae > Calliopum > Calliopum simillimum. Next base: position 15,548,427 of record OX638372.1, on the reverse strand, counting down.
CCGGTGGCGAAAATTTTTAGACCAACCATATTGGCAATAATCATAGTAGCAGCAACTGTGGTGCCACCGCTCAGTCCCTGTGATATTAAGAACGCTAAATCACGACGCGAGCATTTGATGACTTCTTTTGACTGCTTTTTGGCTAATGTTTCCAGGTCGATGGCACTGAGCCCGACTTTAATACGTCCATTTAAAATGGCAACTGTAGCTGGAGTGGCTCCATTTTCTCGCACTAACGCTTCCACTTCCAAAGCTGTTTCCAAATTTTGTGGCCATGGCATTCCGTGTGTTATGATGGTAGATTCCAGAGTAACAATTGGTTTTTTGTGTTGTAACGAATCTTTTACCTGCGGAAGTATATCGATGTATGATTGCAAACTGCCACCTCTTACACCTCTTATGTGATTATATCGCCACGTTTTCTGTAAAATGTGGCTTCTTGTTAGATTTCTCAGAGCACCTCTTAAAGCCATCTTATCCAATTATAGCGACTGTACCACGTCATCTGTTTGATTTTAAATTTATTCAAACTTAAGTTAACATTGAAAGCCGCCCCTAACTTTATTTGTTTGTTTACTTAATAATAAAAAAAAAAATAAATAATTTTGGCATTGAATTTCGCTGATTCAAATTTTTAAATGTCAACTTTTTGTGTTTAGAAAATCCTCCCAAGTTGCCCAATCTCATGAACTGTAATAGCACTCAATTTTAGAAATCTAAAAATGCAAAGGCGCATAATTATCAAAAATTATCACTGGATAAATTTCGAAGAGCCTGCACTCCATTCTCAGCATTAACGACTAATTCGTAACATCGGCATCCAGTTTTTAAAACAAAATTTAATTAATAAAAAAAATTTTTAAACAATTTTTTAAAAAACGACTCAGTACGATCAATGTAAAGTAAACGACTGTTTTAATTGCAATAAGTTTCGGACCGTACGCAGTTCAACAGAATGAATGGGAATTATTCTAATTGTGCATATTTTATTGCACTGAAAACTTTCGCATTGACATTTTTTTTTCATTTTGACAGATTGCTTACTGGTTTAGCAACACCTTTTCTCTATTTTAAAGTTAAAAAGTATTAATTAAATTGGCACAGAAAATAATCTCGACAATGTAGCACTTATATAAATTTTCGTCTACTGGGGGATGGAATTTTGTGCTGGCTGGCAACACGACACAAACGAAGATAACAAGAAGCAGCTGATTTTGACGTTTTTCATGGAATAAAATTATTTGTGTTGTTTGATTTTACGTCGATTTATCTTAAGCTGAAGGTATTTATTTTAAAAAATTGTAACATTATAAATTCATAAAAAAAGTAAATATTCGAAGAAATTTGCAGTTTACCATGATTAGACTCCAATTCGCATGAAAAAAAAAAAAACAAAAACGTGAACAAGCCCGGTCGAAAATTTATTTCACAATATTTTTATGGAAATGTCTATACGGGGGGACTCGCGTACGCGAAAACTCTCAATTAGCTCTCTCTCTCTCAATTTACTCAATTAGCGTATGCGAAATCCAGTGAAGTTTTTTCCCCTGGAGAACTTGATTAATTTATGTACTGATCCGCGGCCGAAGGCCGCCGCGAAGCCGGTGTTGGATGTCTGACGGGTTTAAATCCTGAGCTGCGGCCGCAGGCCGCCCACTTACCCCTACTTTTATGTAAAATTACTGTTGTAACGAAGCTGCGTCCCGGGGGAAAAAACTTCACTGGATTTCGCGTACGCTAATTGAGTTTTCGCGTACGCTAATTGAGTTTTCGCGTACGCTAATTGAGTTTTCGCGTACGCGAGCCCCCCCGTATAGACAGACTCTATTTTTATACCCTACACCCAGAGTATATTCACTTTGTCCTTCCGTTTGTAACGCAGAGAAGGAGGCGTGGCAGATATAGAAAAGTATATATAATATTGATCAGCGTCACCTCCTGATTGGATATAGCCATGTACGTCTGTCTGGCTGGCTGTGTGTGGAAATACATTTTTTGAGAAAACTGAGCAAGATAATTCAATGAAACGCCTACCGCCAATTCAAAATAGATATTCAAAATGCAATTTTAGAAGTATTTTTCACGACAATGCAAAAATTGGGTGAAATCGGACAAGGGTTCGTTGCACCTCCCATGTAAGCAAAAGCTTCAAAACGCTATACTGAAAATTTTTTTTGAAATAATCCAATCACAATTCACTAAGAACTATAAATGCAAGCTCTGAGCAAAAACTGGGTGAACTCGGACAAGAGGGTGTGACACCTCCCATATAAGCAAAATACTGCAGTGTAGGGTGGTTATTTTTGGCCAGGCCAAAGGTTACACCTTTATTGGTTTTTTTTTTGCGTCTACTAGCAACTGTCCGATTAATTCGTCCTTAAACGTTTATAATTTAACAATTAGTATCATTTTGGCGAATATTTTTGTTAGAATAAGTAGGTAAAATTTAAGAATTTAGAAGCTAAGCGTTTCCACAACCACCGCGCCCAATCTACCATTTGCACGGAAATCGAATTTTATCGAAATCTAACGTGCAATTCCGAAATAATCCGAATCTAACCACTTTTCACAGTCGTACAGTAAAACTGGCTTTAAGTATGACCAATTGTTGACTAGTCAACAGCTGGAGCAAAGATTGTCAGGCATAACGATGCTCAGCTACGCTTTTCTAGTATGTATGGATTTCTTTATTGGTCTTGCTACAAGATCTTTCGAGAGATAATTTTTTACTTAAGTGTTCGTGATGACCATCTGTCCTCTTTTCCAGCTGTTTTAATAAAAAACCGAATTGCTGTTCAAAATCATCCTGTCCAGAACTATACATAATGTTTATAAGATCTTGTCTCGTGGCAAATAATAAGTTAGAGGCAATTTGTTAAACAAAATTAGAAATTTTAAATAATGTCGGCAATACAAGAAAAATATTTTATTTTAGGTTACGTTCTAAAAATCGATGTAAATTTTAAAGTAGCAAAAAGTAGCAAAATTTTCTTGTCGCTTCTAAAAGTCATTACTAAACGGAATATTTTTGAATCATAACTAATGCTTGGAAAGGCTTGGAAAAATTAAAAAATTAAGTTATCTTTTATTTATTTAATTTCGTAAAATTTTTCTTCTCCATTTTATTTAACTTACCTACCTAAATTTGTTAACATTTTTAAGGAAAAAATTATGTTTATATACTGTTACATACCTGAAGATGAATGCTTAATGGCTTAATGGTCAAATAACATTAAAAGTTAATAAACTTAAACAAAAAACTGTTTTGATTAATATGGAAATAACTTATAAAAATTATTTCAGTCTACAAAGTTAAAGTTTAGCGTGCTGTAGTGATGAAATTAGTTTGTTTCAAGTCATTTGAAAAATGGCAAATAGTACGTTGGTTAATATTGTACTTAACCAATATAAAAGGGTATCCTGAAATAACATTTAATTTTTTGAATTATCGCCAGGTATTGAGAGTATCTGCCCCACTGTGCGACGCTGAGAGCAGTGATAAAAACTTAATGTTTACGGAAGCTCTCGTTATTAGGGACCTATGTTACTCGTAATGAGTAACATTCGAAGAAGAAGAATGGATACATTTAAATTTGAGGAAATAATAAAACAACACATTAAAGTTAGCACCCCTGCGGGTAAGGGGTCAGAATATGCCCGAGGTAAGCATGCCTGTCGTAAAAGGCGACTAAAAGCGGGTGACCAGCCAGGGTGTGGAAGGGTGTAGCGTTGGACAGCGTTGCGCCTCGAAAGAAAAACCCACAATGCCCGTAACTGGCACTGACAAGGCGAGTCGATGCCGCCTTAAAATAAGCATCTTGTCGAAATCCTGAAGCGTCTGATCCAGAGTGGGCGGCTCCCAGGTCAGCGTCTGTTCCAGATTGGACGGCTGAAATTAAAAGTGAATTTGGCCACTATATTTGCAGCGCTTGCCGGATCCAGCTTTAAGCTTATAACTTACTGCGTGGGGCGTTGCCGAGAAGATTATACTAATGAAGCATGGATCGGAAAACGATGGGAAATAACTCTCCAAGTGGTACCCACCAGAGTGTGGTTAATCCACCTGCCTCGGCAGCATGCACATCGGATTTGGAGGTGCAAGAAACATGCATAGTTAGGAATGATTCTCCTATAACTGGAACCAATATGGTTTCTCAAAATTTTATTGGCCCTATGCTCCTCCTAGGAGTTAAAGGAGAATACATACATACATACAAAGTTAGCACAAATAAATAATATTTATTTAAGCTTAAGAAGTACAATTTTGTTCATTAAAATTACAAATTTATCACAACAGTTATGTAAGCATTATTCAAAATTTTTAAATGTAATAACTAAACGCCTATTATATTTATACTGAAAAACAAAATGTATTAAAAAGCAATTGCATTTAAAAACTGCAATCACCGTTTCTGACTTCATAATTAAAGATTTGAAACAAAAAACAATTTTGCTTAAAGTATAAATGCCATTTCGGCTTTCAATGGGTTTAAATGTAGCCGCTTAGATGTAAAACATGCAGGCAAAATATATTTATCGATAAATTTGCCGATTTTTTTTTACACCTGCAAATGAAAAAAAAAAAACCAAAATTAATTCAGGTTTTTGTTTAGCTTTTAATACTTACGTCCATTACAAAATCGTCCGTAAAACCCATCATCACATTTACAAGTTTTATTCGGCATGCATAGTCCATGCTTACAAGGGCGTTTGCAAGTAGAACGCTGTTTCCGTCCAATTTCGCAATGATTTCCACGCAAGCCATTTGCACAGCGACACAAATTGTTACCAATGCAACGTCCACCATTTTTACATGGAATAACGCATTTTGCTGGATGAATAGAAAAAGTGAGACATTTGAAACAATTTATATGATATATACGTATCTATCGAGTTTTTAGTTAAAACCTAATTTTTACATATATTTAGGAATGGGGAAATATATTTTTGCTAGGTTGCCTCTCAAAATATGGCCGCAAGTATTATCAAATTGCGATATCTTATGAACCGTGAGTCTCACGGGGAAAAGTGTCAAAATCTTTTTTATGAAGAGTCATATGCTCTACATGTAATTTTCACTATATGCTAAAAAAATTTACCGTTTAAGAATTATAAAATAAATAAGTCCTAAATGGTAAATTTTTTTACATATAATGAAAATTAATTGTAGAGCATCTGGGCACTTTTTCTCGTGCGACTCACGGTTCATAAGTTATCGCAATTTGATAATATTTGCGGCCACATTTTGATAGGCAACTCGCCAGAAATAGGTTCCCCGATTCATAAATATATGTAAAAACTAGATTTTAACTAAAAACTCGATCGATACGTTTTTTTACTGCCGGATCTCGTACTATTTGTCTAGTAGGTAATTTGAACGCAGTAGGAGTGGTAAACAAAATAATAAATTATTACTCTATTGTACTTTTCGCACCTTCATAAAAAAAAAACTATCAGTTGCAATTAAAAAATACCGTATTTACGATTGGTGAATTGACTTAAAGGTAGTATACTTACAATGTTCACAATGCAATCCATAGTATCCTTTTGAACAGTGACATTTATCTTTCTGCACACATTTCCCACCATTTCTGCACTTTTCAGTGCATATACCTGCAAGAAAAAATCAAAGTAAATGAATCTTCTTTAAAAACTCATTCCACAACTTATTTTAATTTTGTTTTAATTTTCATAAAACAGAATTTGTAATTACTACAATGTTGAGAATTTCAAAAACATTGACTTTACCCTCGATATGCAATGGAAGGCAAATACATTTGCAATCAATGCTATTGCAGAATGAAGCAACAAGCACTGCAAGTAATATAAAAAAACGTCCCACAACGCTGACAGACGAAATAATACGTGTTGATCATGCTGGCGAACTTGGTGCAGATCGTATTTATGCTGGTCAAATGGCTGTCTTGGGTAATGGACCAATGGGTAAAACCATAGCACATATGTGGGAGCAGGAAAAAGAGCATCGCAAACAATTTGAGCAGTTAATACAAGTTCATCGCGTACGTCCAACAGTTATGGTGCCAATTTGGAATGTAGCAGGATTTGTTTTAGGGGCAGGTAAAACAAAATGAGAACTGCAATCTAACAAATATGATAGGAATCAATTAATTTTATGTTCACTTCCCGATTTTAGGTACTGCACTTATGGGCGAAAAGGCGGCAATGGCTTGTACAGTCGCAGTAGAAACTGTCATTATAGAACATTATAATGATCAGTTGAGGGAAATCATGGACAGTAAAAATCCTGATAAGGTAAATATGTGTATACTTTTAAACCCTAAATACATAATAAGAGAAAATTAGTGAAATTCTTATTAGCGACCTTAAAAAATATCAGAGTGGGATGATATCTTGAATTTGTTTGGAAATTCCCTCTTGTCGTGAATATTTTGAAAATGGAAATTCTATTTCTACCGGTCATTCTTTTTTTCTTAAATTTTTTCCCAATTTTCGTCAAATAACTATTGTGTAGCTCTAACATCTACATTCCATTAAAAAAATCGAAACAAATAAAAATTGTAGAAAATATTTTTTGTGATTTCATAGCGGGGTCTGAGAAAAAATGTTCGAGAATGTTATCCATGATGAGGCACATTGGCTCTGCCATCTCTAGCTATTTACAGATTTGATATCACTAGCACTAGACCTGGGTGTAACAATTCAATTCGATCTGAGATAAACAGATTAAATATAATATTTGATGTGTGCGGCCCATTGTTTGCTTAGAACAACTTTTGGGACAAATTTGATAATTGATCACAGGGTTTTTCAAAATAATTTTGCTGTGCATGCTCGGACTGTACACTTTCTATGTCACAGGGCTATTTGATGGCTCTGAGTTGAGAACAAGATTTGTTAAAACCTTCGGGCATGATGAATAATTTTGTCCGCATGAAAAATTCATTGCCTTAATCTTCTCAAACTACTTTGGGACATGCCACGATAAGAATTTTTAAAGTTTAAAATCACGCGATGGCCCATGTATGCTGAATTGGTCTCGTACCTCTTAAATTCTCAAGAACAGATTCCGAGCATGATCTTAGGCGCATAAGCCCAGATTATCATCATATACTGAATATGTATGTATGTATGTATTCTCCTTTAACTCCTAGGAGGAGCATAGGGCCAATATGAAATCTCTCCATTTGTCACGATCCCTTGCGATAACTTTAATCTCTTACTGAATATGAATGAACTAATTTTACATCTTTTTAATATTTTAGGAACTACTCAAAACTATAACTAAATTTCGTGACGAAGAACAAGAACATCATGACATTGGACTTGATAATGGCGCCGAGCAAGCACCGTTCTATAAAGCTTTAACGGAAGTGATAAAATTTGGTTGCAAAACAGCTATTGCAATATCGAAAAAAGTTTAAATTAATAATTTTGTGTAAGGAATAAGAAGCGAAAGTTTACATTTTGCGGTGTTTGTGAATAAATATGGAAAAATTCAACAAATTTTAAAAAACTTCTAATGAAATATGCAGCTTCAAAATTTATATTATAGTTTACTATATCGAAAAAAAAGTTAATGTGCACTATAAATGCGCATTTCGAAGAACTTGTTTAAAACAATGCTTTTGTTAATTAGATTTTGATTAACAATATAACTAGTTCTTAATATACATAAAATACGCTGCGCGTGTTTGTATATACTGAAAAAGATCATTATATTGGCAAAAGAAAAACAAAAATCCATTCATATGTGGATATACATATTGATTAAACAATTTCGTAATTTTCCCCCAATATTCTTGTTTTAATTTAAGTACTTAGTATTTTGTATACAACTCACCTCCTTCACAATGTGTGCCTTGATAGCCATCTGGGCACGAACACACCGATGGCGCTGTACAATTACCACCATTCATACATTGAGGAAAACAAAACGCCGTCTGGCAATATTGTCCTGTATATCCGCCATTGCATTGGCATATTTTGTGATGATTACAAAAACCATTATCACCGCATTTCAAATTACATTCAGGATCGGGACCTTGATTTTTCAATTAATACATACATTTTTAAGTGATTATATAAACGTAAATAAAAATGTTGTTTAAGCGATTTATATCTTAATTTTTGTTAAGCAATATATTATTGAAAAACTATTATTTTGTTATTATTATCATAAAAATTTAACAAGTCAAGAGAATTCAATAAATAAAGTAACTATTTTTTTGTTAGTATGTAACACTGTTATTTATGTAATGTTTTGTTAAAAAAAAATCCCTGTAGTTTGTTAATAAATAGAACAAATAAAAGCTTTTTTATACACTACCTTGCGCAGATATTAGTGTAGGATTGGAAGCGTCTAGGCTATCATACACACCTCGTTGTGCGCATTCCTTTTTGAAGCTCAAACGTAACGGTGTTCCAGGCAACGGCTTACCACGGCGATTTTGTATTGATAAACCGACATTGAACAAAGCCGTGCCCGAGTTATTACCAGTACAGGGTAAGAAGACGCTAAAATCTATAAATATATAAAGATGTATATTAGAGCTGGTATATTACTTTTTTTTTTGGTTCTGGTTTCGTTGCTTTTCGGATTTTGTGCTGAATTCTAAGGAAAATACTTTTTGGGACCATATGTTAATTTCGGCGCGGAAAATTTCGTTTGAACTTTTGAAACTCCATACAAAATGTACACTAGTCGGCATAATTATTTTGACATAATTATTTGTGACTGCCGTAAGTTGTTTTGCTTAGAACTGTGAAATAACGGTGCGAAAATGATGCTCAAAAGAAAGACTGCTCTAAAAAATGTAAAAAAAAATTTCGCTCATGCAGTATTGCCGCATTCGTAAAAAAATTTTTTACTAAGACTTCACTTCAACTTATCTGTAGAGAGGATGGATTAAATTATATTTTACTATAAAGGTGCCAAAAGTACACTTCAAATCATCGCAATAGTTTCGTTTCGAAATTTTTGCTGCAAAACAATGACTATGCATAAGGTAATGTCAAAATACTTATGGCACGACAAAATTAGTTGTTTGTTTGAATCGTTGAGCATCATTTTCGTGCCGTTGTTTGACAGTTCTAAGCAAAACAACGTTCGATAGTCACGAATAGATTTTGTCAAAATAATTATGCTGACTAGTGTATGGGAGTTATGAGCTGCCAAATACCAAAAATCGGGACTGAATATGATTTGAAACGAATGAGACCATCAGAATGAAATAGAGTTGATTTTTAAAAAAAGTCGTTATTCTTTACATGTAAAAAGATTTGCATAATTGAATGACCAATTTCGAAAAGGTCACATCTCCGAATTTTTTCGATATTAACTTTTTCACATTTTTTTCATCCACTCATATAGACACATGTAATGTGTAAGAATGATACTCATATCGGGTCTCTTAATGTGAGAAAAAGCAGTTTTTCGACCTCTTTTCAAAAAGTAATCAATGAACTTATTTTAAAAACATTTTTTTCTTAGTCGGTAAGTTGCTCACAATAATTTGACATATTTTTTTTTTGTTTTCACGACAGTTCGATTTAAATTTTTCTTGGGTTTTCTTGATGCTTTTGCACCATGTTTTTTAAAGAATTTCTATTAGTTATCTTTAATTTAAGTTATTATTTTAATTTTAGATACCTTAAATATAATATTGTTTTTTCCTTTAAATTTTGCATAATCAACACAATCAATTTCGAAAAGTTCATGTCTCCTGAACTTAATGTTCCAAAATTTACATATAAATATAATAACGTTAGTATTAACTATTTCTATAGTTTTCGAGTGATAATTGGCCCCAGAATGTAACTCAAAAAGAAATTTTATAAATATTGTATTAATTTAGAAAATAATCAGTTATTTTCGTTTATTAAAAACTTTTGAAATTCGGAGATGTGACCTTTTCGAAACTGGTCAATCAATTATAATGCTCTTTTCCACTCTTTTACCTCAATGTATTATCGTACCATTTCGACATATAGACAGAATCTCAAAACTTCCAACGAAATATCACAGATTTATTTTTTTAGAATTTAATGCAGAGTCCGAAAATCAGCGGAAACAGATCAAAAAATTTTTGAAACTTTCAGCAAACCTTGCTCTTATTAGAAGTATGCTGATACAAATAATAATTACTATCAATTAACATATGTCACATACCTTTCTCTTCCTGCGGTATTTTGCCTTTCGTTTTAATTGATACCGTTGGTGGCTTAAGTATGCTCTCATCTTGCGATTGCAAACGATCAAAGTGATAAAAGTATTTTTTTGCTCCAGACTTCCATGTAAAATTAACATAATTAACTTCAGCCGGTATTGTCAGAAATTGATATATATTGGGATCACGTATATCATTGAAGACATGTCCATTATGAATGCCATAAATGCGCCCTGAATAACCTTGCGGAAAGAAAAGTGCTTTACACTTAAAATCAGCCGAGGTCTAGTAAATGTTTGCTTCATTTGGTAGAAATACATTACCACTCAACATTTTCAATTGTTGTTCGTTAATCCATAATGAGATATCATTATCCTCGGAATTTTGATTGTGATGATGGTGTTTTTTGCGATGACCACGTCTTTTGCCATTATGATTGCCGCCACCACCTTCAGTATTTGTATGTTCATCGGCATTGCTAAGATTGTCTTCTGAAGAGTCAGCGCTAAATTTTCTCACAATGCCAGTTATCTCTCGATTATTTTCATTACTACCATGTTGTTGTTGTTGTCTACATTTACATAATTTTATTGAAGCTGTTAAAAATACAAGTAGCAGGCATAACCATTTAACGTTGATTTCCATATTGAGTTGCATTTTATTCTGAATGAAAAAAAAAGTATCTACATAAGCAAGACATTTTGCCATAGTAATTTTAAGACATAGATCTTTTAAATTAGTAAAAGGTTTTATAAAGATGCTAGACAGGGGGCCTAAAAATGGCTTGCGACATTATTCGCTAACCGATGATATAAGTATATATCATCAGATATATTAGATATATCCAATGAAAAATATGCCTTATGCTACTTTCCGTTAAAATTATACCTTATTCGAATTTACTTTCATACTCATGTGATTTTTTGTGTAATTTGTTTACTGATCGGAAAACCGAATTAAGGTTACTGATTTAAAGCCCAAGATACAATTATGCGAGCTTGCATGTATATGCAAACAAGCTAGCTTTTTAAATAATTTTTGTGTCAAGATATGCAAAAAGTATGTATTCTCCTTTAACTCCTAGGAGGAGCATAGACCAATATGAAATCTCTCCATTTGTCACGATCCCTTGCGATGACTTTAATCTCTTGCCACGACTTTCCCGATTCTTGGATTTCCTTTTCCAGCGACCGCTTCCAGTTGGTTTTGGGTCTACCACGTCCTCTACTGCCTTGTGGATTCCACTCAAGAGCCTGGCGACAAACTTCGCGACAAACTTCGAGTGTGACCAATCCATCTCCATTTGCGCAGCTTGACCTCGATTGCTATAGCCCTCTGATTGCATTTTTGATGTAGCTCGGCATTTGATATAGTGCGAGGCCACCAAACCTTTAGCATACGCCTAAAGCATTTGTTGACGAATACTTGCAGCTTGTTCGTTAGTTGTTGAGTAACAAGCCACGTTTCGCACCCATATAACAAAACCTATATGCAAAAAGTGGTCGATTAAAATTTTGTGTGGAAAATATTAAAAAGATAGTTCTGATTTGCCGGCAATAAATATTGCTATATAGGTATGGTATTGAGTTCAAAGTGCTTAATTCTTGTAATCCTTTGGGTTACATATTATCTATATAAATAAATCAACTCACCTACTGAAGACCCCTGTCATTCAATAAAAACGAACTAACCACAATGTGGAGAAAATCTTTACTCTAGATAAGGAATGTAATACCTTAAAGATATTCGTTATTTGAAAATCAGAAATGCTTTAAATCAGTTTTTGAGACATTTTCGATAAAAGAATAAAAAAATGTTGTGGTGAAAAAAAAAAATGCTCAAAACAAGGGTGATGTGACTCCTTTGTCAAAAGATAAATTTCAAAAAAAAAAAAAAAAAATGTTTACCATCCTAACTTGATGATAAAATGCTGAAAATAAGGTCATCTTTAACATATCTTGGTAAAATATGTGTAAAAATTCTAACGATTGTATTAGGTACTTAAGCCCTTGATTAATTTATCTCTGATTGCAAGTCATTCAAACAATTCTAAATGACAAAAACAAAAAGTAACTTAACAATTGATTAAATAATAGATATGTAAGATAAAAGTACACAATCAAATACAACAACAAACAAGTTGCGACAATAAAACCTGTTAAATAATTGCGTAAACGCAACAGGTAGTCATTATAACCCATCAAATGAAGATGTGAGGTGAGAACAAGAAGCCGTGGAAAATGAACAAAATCAACAACTTTAAGTTAATCCTATAGATACATGTTCGAGTAAATACGTACTCGTATAATAATAGAGAAGAAGGCTATGCTGGATATTGCATGTGGCATATGGTCAGATGTCTTTTTTTGTTTCTTCTGTTTTTGATCACGTCTTCCGTAAAGTCAAGAACAATAAAAAACGTGACTTAAAAAAAATCAAGATTTTTATATACATATGTACTTTACAAGACATTGTATGTAGTTGTTAACTATAAGAAAACATTGAAGATTTAACGAAACAAGTCCAAAACATAAGTATTGTAACATAATTAGGTCATAATCAGAGATAATAACCGTCCGTGTAGGATTTTTATGATATGCAGTGACCCTGATTTGAAAACAAATCAATATGATGTGGAAAAGGTTTAACTTGGAGTGGAAAACATATACAACTAAACTAAAATTTTAAATAATACATGGAAGTTAAAAATCGTATGGGATCCTCATATGATTTTTCTCTCCATGGTGTCATTCTCAGATGCAGATGCTTACTTTTCTGTCTTCAAGTTTAATCATAACTTATGTCAAGTTTCCCCAAACCTAACTAGGTTAGGTTAGGTTAGCGCGGGAGATAGCAGTTGCTATCATAATTTAGGCCGCGATTGGGCCCATTGTATACCCGATATATAACTTCGTTGTCAACCTATAAGAACCATTTAGAAATTTTTATAAACTCCAAAATGGATTTGTGACTCTTCTGAGCGATATCTTCAAGAGAGTCGAAAAAATTACTTTCGAACACCTTATAACGTCGGTTAGCCAACGCTGGGCATTCACAAAGGAAATGAAAAATGGACTCTTCGACATCAGGATCTTTACAGCGTCTACAAAGATCACCTACGTCGGTAAGCCCCAGCCTTGAGGCGTGCCTACCTACAAAGTAGTGCCCTGTAATGACACCAATTAAGATTCTGAGGGTTTGCCTGTCTAATGAGATAATTTTTCGTTTTCTATTTGCGTCATAAAGTGGCCATATCGCCCTTGACGTAGAACATGTTGTTAAATTAGACCATCTAAAATTAGTCCATAAAATACATTTTGAGTCAATATTGGCTCTAATTAATGCAAGTGGTTTCATAGGAAATTGTGTCAGTTGAAGGCCCTTTCCTAGCAAATTCGTCAGCATTCTCATTGCCAATGAAATTGCTGTGTCCAGGAACCCAACATATTGTAAGATTACATAGGAGCCCTACTTCACATAGGGCTTTCCTGCAATCTAAGACTAAGCTAGACTTAGTGGTGTTGGAACTAAGAACCTTAATGGCCGCCTGACTATCAACGTAAATGACAAAAGTGTCATTACGATCATAAATTTTTGGTTTGATAATTTGGCATGCTTTCCAGACAGCTAGAATTTCCGCTTGAAATATACTGCAGTAGCGAGGTAGAGCAAAAGATTCGCTGCTATGCAAATCCTTAGAATAAACCCCAGCCCCAGTACCAGAGTCTATTTTTGAGCCATCAGTGTATATACCCTTGGAATTCAGAATCGGAGTCCAACCACTTCTTTCAGGTATTTTCATTTGAAAGTTGGTTGAGAACATGAGAGTGGGAGTGATGTAATCAGTTCCACTATCAATACCGTAGCCAGGGAATTGTGCAAAAATACTTCCATGGCCATGAGGTTTTGAAGTCCAGACGCCAGATTCCTTCAACCTGATAGCACCTTTTGCTGCAACTCCTTTAGCGTAAATATCAAGAAGCTCTAAATGAAGCAAAGTGTCGAGAGTAGCAGAGGGCACAGTGTTAACAGCTCCGCTAACTCCTATATCTGCCATTCTTTGAATTTTTAATACGATTGCCAAAAAGGTTTCCTTGCTTAAGGCTTTCCACCATACAAGAATTCCGTAGGTCAGAATTGGTCTTACGATTGCCTTGTACATCCACAAAATTACTTTTGGCTTAAAGCCCCAAGATTTATTAAATATCCTTTTGCATGTGTAAAAAGCAACACATGCTTTGCGTGCCCTTTCTTCTATATTCATCTTCCAAGACAATTTTCTATCGATGATTATGCCTAGATATTTGGCACTTTCCTTAGGAATCAAACGAACGTTATTAAGAGTTGGATGCCGAAAACTTGGTATTTTGTGTTTATTCGTGAACACAACAAGATCCGTTTTTTGAGCACTAATGCTCAGCCCACACTTAGCGGTCCACAATGTAATGTTTATGTCACTTAAAATTTTTAAGTCACGTCCTGACACAAGCAAAAGAATATCATCAGCATAAGCTACTACCTTGACAGCCTGTCGACTTCTGATTCGTAGCAAATCATCTACAACAAGAGCCCAAAGTAGCGGGGATATAACACCACCCTGTGGTGTACCCATTGATACTGATCTTATAAGGGAAAGTCCTCCTAATTCAGACGAAATTATCCTGTTTAGGAGCATGTTTTTCACAATAAGTTGAACACATGAACCCAACTAGAGTTCACTTACTAAATTAACTTAACACTACTCCATATCCTGGTGCCCAGTAAAGGGTAAATTTGATTGGACTAACAATCTTATCTTATGATAACCACCTACAGAGTTAAATGTTAAGCAAATTGTGTTATTCAGAAGCTACAAAAGGGCAAATAAGTAATCCCATATATACGAATGGAAAGAGTCTAGAGCTTTTGAGAGCACATTCTTCCTTACTTACTTACAAGAACGTAACCTTTTTATTAAATTTAAAATTGATTTTTTTCAGCAACAGGAACTTAATAAGTAAAATGCGACAATATCGATTACACTGACTAAAACTTGATACTCCAAAGAACAACACATTACGTTTACAATCTTAAAGCTCTTTGTTTTTTTATTTTTCCCTCATGCTAAGGAAAGGAAGTGAACAACGAAAAATGTGGTAGAAAAAACAGGGAAAGTGTTAAGTACACCAACCACCAACCATTCGTTGTCATTTCAAACTGAAAAAAAGATAAGGATTCTTTAAAATTATGATTTTTCTCCAAAATTCTATACAGATATCGCGTCGTAGAAAATATCTATGCAAAGATGGCAAAATATGACATATTAGATATCTTTATAACGGATTTGTTTCTTTATCAAGGTAGATCTCAGTTATCTTATATCTCTATGCTTTCCGTTTCTCGAGATAGAAGATATGACAGATTTTAAATAATTTTTTCCATCAAATTAAATTTTAATTTCGTCTCCTGAGGAATATATGATACTAGGACGACATTTGTTTTCAACCTATAATGTATTAATTTTTGACTAGATAACTTCAAAGGTAATGCTGAAAACTTTTGCAAATGTTATGATAAATTAACTTTTTTTTTCACCATTTGAAAGAAAAACTTGAGCAATTATTCGGACGGATAGACTGAGGTCATATCAATAAATTAAAACTTAATAACTACGTGCATAGCTTTCACACGAGAAAGAGAGTCCCGAAATATTTAGTTTAACGATTTATTTTCTAACATGAATTCGTATATATTGTAAATTTTCAAGATATATTTTAGCCATATTTTTACACCTTAAAGAATTACGTCTGCTAAAAGATGAGTTAATCCCAAGACAAAATTTTAATATAGAACAACACATAACATACAATAACAACAAAAAGGAAGTGTACAATCAAGCACTGAAAATAACACCTTTGGTACAACAACGAGCGCTTAATAAAGTATTTTCCAGTTTGAATTATAGGTATATCCGAGCATAAAGCAAAGGTGCGAATGAGGACTGATGATGATGATGATAATGATCATCCAACAACAACAACGACGACGACAAATGACGATAACAACATTACTAACTACGGTCGTCCGACCAACTTGATGAAGTGTAGCCAGCCGAGACAAGCAGGCATAAAAAGTTGTTAGTAAAAAAACTAAAAAAAAAGTTAAAACATTGATCAAAAAGGCTCAGAATGAACACTAGACTTGTTACTTTACACTCTCGTATAGAAAGCAAAATACTGACTGAAAGAATTAAGAAGGTGCAGATGAAAAAAAAAAAACTTATGCTAGTACGAGTGATGAAGTGCAGGAACACGACATGAAAGACAGAAGATACAACCAACTAACAAGAAAAAAAAAAAAAAAATAAATCAGAAAAAAATGTTGGTAATAAAGTATAAAGTTGACAGAAAAAGTGTAAAACAAAAAACATAAGTTAAAATTAACACTAGCAACACTCGCAGCAATAAATCAGCACAAACGCTTATAAAACATATAACACAGTGCAACAAAATGAGGGGAATATAAGCTGAATGAGATCTCGATAACTTTTTTTGACCAATTAAAGGTCAGTAATTCTGAATGTGGCAACCGTTTTTTCCTATCAGGTCTGAGATCTGAGTTATAGTTGAATTGAATTTGCAGAAAACGCTATTTTAAGACACATATCTGTGGACTTTTGACAAAACAACCTAAGTCGAGATAAGAAAATTCTCCAGGATTTTAGTCCTAAATATAAAATTAACATACGCTTCTATTGGTATAATCGCCATGTCTCTATGATTGCTTGTTCCAGAGATATAAGGGTGTCCCATAGTTCACGCAAGATTTGAACTTAGCGCCATTCGTGCGGTGAAGTGTTATGTACCAAAAGAAAGAAAATAATTTGACAGCTGACACTTTAAGATTAGTAAAAAATGTATAGAAAGAGGAGATTCAACGCTGCATCAACGAAATTAATCCGCATTATTGAAAAGTAGTTAATCAGTTTTTAGACTCTCCTGAAAAGTGGCCAATTTCGAGTTAGGTTGTTTTGTCAAAAGTCCAAAGATATGTATGGCGTACAACCAGGAAGTAATGTAGTTGACTCTTGCCAACGGCATCGAACAGCTCTAAGCTTCTTCCTTAAACCATATCTTTAAGTTTTTCAATTGGATCCTTACTTTCCGAGATATCATCCATAGAAGTAAAAAAATCGAAAATCCATGTAAACTCTATGAAATTTGTATGAAGTTGAGATACCTTTACTTCAGAAACAAATCGAAAAAAGTGAATGGTAAAAGTGAACTACATTACTTCCTGGTTGTACGCCATACATATGTATGTCTGAAAATAGCGTTTCTGCACTTTAAATGAAGAATAACTCTAATCTCAGATTTGATAAGTAAAAACGGTTGCCAGACTCGGAATCAGCGACCAAAAATTAGTCAAAAAATAGTTATCGATTTAAATTTTTGTATTGCACAGTGTATAGTAAGCAAATTTTTTTTTTCCACACAAATTGTGACCGGGCTATAGTAAATATATTTAGACAAAACGCGAGTTTTTTAAATAAATTTTCAATTTAAATAGCTACAACTTTTTCTTACTGTCTCTGATTTGGAAAACAAACATGACAAGTTTGTTAGTAAATATATAAGCTTTTGAAAACCGTTAAGAATTTTGAACTAGCCCAGTGCCAGACGGTTCAAATCTCCGCTTTTTTACCCGTTACGGATCCGTTACTGATCCGTTGGCGGGAGAGATTCCCAAAAAAAAGCGAATCGTTTTCTTTTTTTGTAGATTCCTCCCGCAAACGGATCAGTAACGGATCCGTAACGGGTAAAAACGCGGAGATATGAACCGTCTGGCACACTGGGAGCATATGCCGTTTTGGAGAAAAAGCCGTTTAACTTAAGGGGTCTTTAGAGTATAAGGGTAACACATAATTTACGCCAGTGAATTTTATTCTTCCTAGAATTTTATATGGGCCATGCGGTTTTTTTAAATTAATCCTACAATGAACCTACAATTTACGTGGTTTTTAATTTGAAGCAATTTTAAGGGTGCATAACGTGTTTCGAAAATGCCCAGCTCGGGGATAGAACATATGTGTTAGTTCGTTGAGTGTCGTTATCGTTAGTTTTGTCGGCACTTATTTCGAGGAAATTCTCTATAAAAAAGTAGTGAGTGAATATGTGCTATTTCCTCCCATGGCACAATTATCCTCTACCAATTCATTCCCGTTTCTTATCTGATCTTTGGAATTTGGAAATTCTGCGCAACACTGGTTACTTTAGTGTTAATGTTAAACATAAAAAAAAACGTTTCAACAACATGATTTAAACGTCCAAGCGTTGAAAACGACACGTTTCAAACTACTTACAAAATTAACGCGCCACTGGTTGCTACCACTACTGCATCATAGCAGCAACAATAATAACAACAACTTATAAGAAAGCAAAAACGTTCCTCTCCACTTCATCATTTACTCGTACGTATGTATGTACACCAATAAGAAATCTAAATAAATTACCGGCCGGCCTGCCGGTTGGTTGTTTAAATGTCTGGATGACTGACTAACTGACTGACTGACTGACTGAACAACCATTTGGTTATTTGGTAGCACGATCATTTAGTTCGCACAACGTCAGACGGACGTGTGGAGGAACGTGTGAAACAGTGGACAATACATGACGACAGCTATTGGGGCAAAAAACTAACAAAGATAAAAAGATTGAGTATCTGGGAAGCACAGACAAGTGAAAAAATAAAAATAAATAAATAATAATAGCAATATATCCCAGTTGGAAAGGTTGTGAAGATTTGCAAAAGCGCAACTAAGCAAAACTATTGAAATGACTCTTCTAAGCTGGAGTTTGCATAGATTTCGAAATTTTTTTGAATTCAGGAAAATATGGTTTTCATTCGTATCACACTCATAATAAATATATAGTGCAAAATTTTCCTCATTGGAGTTTAACTTTTTCAATTAGATCCTCATTTTCCGAATGATCATAAATTGAAGAAATTTATCTATCTCAAGTCAATACAAATAATATCAATCATTTCTTTGTATGGAGTTGAGATGGCTCTATGACAATCGATGTTAACCGTATTGAAATCGGTAATGGATGAATTACACTATTTCCCAGAAGTTTGCTAGAAAAAACCGATACAAGATTCGTTAACAACAGGACCTAGACATCCATAATCAACTATCAAGACCGAGAAAGGAAAAATGAGTTGTAAATTTGCAGACCTGTGTTATTTGTATAGCTTCGAAATTTAATTTAAGTGTGGACTTTAAGCAAGAATATCTAGAAAATTAGAGTCAATTCAGACAAACAAATCATTGGAGTCCGACCGATTAATCGGCTTCGGCTACGGCTTCGGCCACCTTCGGCCACCTTCGGCCAAAAAAATGCCTTCGGCCTCACATTCGGCCTTCGGCCAAAAATAAGCCGAATGTTTGACCGAAGCCGAATGTTTGTAACTTCAAGCATAAAGCAACTTGTTGATTAAAAAAAAATCTTTTAAACAAAATAATGGCCGTTTATAGTGGATTGGGACTTTCTAATTACGAATCTGAACTTTGTTTTTTTCAATTATGTCAGAATCTTGAGTTATCCTTGCTCAAAAGTGCAAAAATCATTGTCTTGAGATATACTTTGGGCTATGTAACAAAAACAGTAAATGGCAAAATTTAATTTTGTTATTGCATTTGGATAGGTAAGATCAGTTTTAACGCTCTACATTTTTAATTCTATTCCTACTTTCCGAGATATAAGCCATTAAAATAAGGGTATCTCTCAATAACTTACAAAGAATTTTTCCGAACCGAAAAATTAAAGAGTTCTTTATTAATTATTTTTTGTAAGTTAAATATTTCATTACAAAATTTCGAGCCCTTGCAGAACAAAGTCGGATGATAAATGGCCGCTTTATTTAAGAGAGGTGGTGCCTTCGTGAGATATCGGATACAAAAGGTCGAGTAAATCAGTTTTTTTGGTCTTCCGATAGTAGGTTTGATCTTTTGTTCTAGTCATTGCTTGAGAAGTTGTGCCTTCCTGAGAAATCGAGTGCTAAAGGTCAAGAAAATACCTTTAAATAGATATAATTTGTACGAAAACAACTTATGCAAATTTTCTGAGCTAAAAAATCGTGGATCGAATAAGGGAAAACATTTTGCAAAAACCTTTTGCACCTAATATCTCACAAAGGGACCACTTCTCAAGACCCATTCCCATTAAGGCTTATCTGAACAATGCAAAATCGGCGCTAAGTGTGTTATATTTGGCCTGATAATGCTTAAAATGCTACAAATTGAATATACCTTCGGCTACGGCCGAAGGTTATAAAAAAACCGATTAATCGGCTACGGCTACGGCTTCGGCTTCGGCCAAAAAGTGACCTTCTGTCGGACACTATAAATCATACTCTGAGCATTCAACAACATTAATAAATCTTTATTAACTCAAAAACCTAAGGCGGCTGGAAAAAAAAAAAAATTTTGATTTTTGCATGCAAACCAGATATTTGAGATATCTCAAAAACCGGAATGAAAATCGTTCAAAAAAGCGAACTATGAACACACATAAACGTAATATTCGTACACTGAACATTTCACTAGGCTACTATATCGCTACATCAACAAGACGTATAAGAAATTTCTGAGCTACAAAATTGAGCACCGAGCTTTTTCTGAACAAGTAACCGTTAGCCTAATATATGCCAAAAACAGATTTTCGTGACCCATGAGTTTGAATAATTTTTTATGCGACAGGGATTTCGTTGTCAATTTTTGCCATTTCTTTTAAAACACCAAATCAAATGAAATTTTTTTTAAAATCAAATTTAACTTTTCCAACAATTAACCCTTTTCCAATCAAATTAACCTTTTTTTTTCCAAGGCAAATTAAACTTTACAAAAACAACATTTAAAATTATATTTCTCTGCACCTACACCAGCTATCGTTATGAAACATGGTATAAGGATGAATATTATGCCTACCGAATACCTTCCAAAATAAAAAGGGGGTTAATCAAGCAATTTAGGAAAAGGATAATTTGATTTGGAAAAATGTTAGTTTAGTTGGAAAAGGTTTATTTTGATTTGAAAAAAAGTTTAACTTGTAATGGAAAACCTGTACTAAACTATTGCTTTGGTAGAAAAGAGCAGGCTCATTTCCCTTGATATAACTTCAAAATTAGCCCGAAAAAGCCGGGTTCAGATTATACGAAAAAACAAAACTCTTGTAAAACAACTCCCTACTCCCTGCTGCATAACAAGATAAGGTAATAAAATTGTTCATTCAAATAACAATCTACCTAAGTTCAGCATATATTTAACATTTGCGATCGGATATTAAAAAATCAACAAAATTTCCAACTTACTCGAGAATCCACTCCACCAATCGTTTACCTCCACGTTAACCACTGTGGAGCGAGAGTTTTATAACGTGGTGGCTACAGAAAACAGCGTCAGAACGCAGAACAGTAAAGTTCATCCCAGTCCAAGGGCCGCCCGATCCGTGTAGGCGTTGCCCCTGACTGCTGGGATATAAAATTAAGATAGATATACAGGCTTGTGGCGCGTTTATGTAACCATTCTCCACTACTTTTTTCACAATTGGTTGAGATTGTGTAGTCCCAATGACGACATTGTCAACTACAGTGTTCATAGAAGTTTGGTGAGTTGAGTAAAGTATTTTCTATCAGTTGAGAAATTCTCGCCAGCATTATAGCCGTTGAGTTTGAAATCTTGCGATTGAGAATTTGAATTGAATTGAATTTTGTATTGAATTGAATTCTTTATTGAGTCTTATAAGAACAAAATTTAATTGAATGGAAGATCTCAATTTTTGCTACCGGTAGAGTTTAGCAGAGTGATTGAGCGTGACACCAAGACAAGTAGAGTATTTCTCAACTAAGTTACATAAACGCACCACTGTTCTGGAATTCGTGCTATTTTAATTACTTTTAGTTTCGAAAGGTTTTTGATGAAACCGTTTCGCGGGTTTTTTAAGAATATTTCCTGAAAGTTAATTTTTCGAGTACACAAATCAATACTATTTGTAGAGCATGTAGTTCTCCATAAAAGAGATCATAATACTTTTTATCGTGCGACTCACCGTTTCCATCAAAAAGCTTTCGAAACGAAAAGTAATTGAAATCGCACGGATTCCTGAATAAGCCTGATAACAATATAACTGATAACACTAGTTTACAGCAAAACTGTGATCTGGTTGCCACTATAAAATTCTTATGTAAAATGACTCCCTGATTCCGAAAATAACTATATTTTTTTTTTCTACGGAGGCGTTTTCTAGAAATCCCCCTTTTCCTGTTTTTGAAGGGGGGGAAAAATATGATCTCATATAATTACATATATCTCGTAAACCAATAAAGCCAGCTTATTATGTAAGACAACAAACGAAAGATAATAAAATTTTACATAAACGCCTCATACTTTACTTTTCGATCAGTTTATTAGTTTCTGTGTTATTAATAAACATTTCGAAAAATTTTGATTTTTCTTTTGAAAAATCGAAAAAAAAAGTTTTTCAATTGGGATATTTTCTTCAAAAAAAATTCGGTAAAAACAAAAAAACTTCATTGTGCAAAAGTCTAAAGAACCCCAGTAAAAACAAGATACTAATCAAGAAAATCAATGGATAAATAACGGAGTTATAATCAATTAAGTGAAAATACCAAAAGTCAAATTTTACTCTATTTTTGTAATTTTCCTTGCATAAGGATACAATTTTGAAAATTTTTTTTCCGATTCGACCGATTCATATTTTTTTTTGATTTGGTGGACCATCATAAGTAAAAAAAAATTGTTTTTATTTTTTTCGCTCGTGTAGTGTTGCCGTATTAGAAAAAAAACAATTATTTGAGGTGTCACTTAACTTAAACTGATATGTAAAGAGAACTTCATATTTTACTCCTTATCTGAGGATATCATTAAAAAAGCAAATAAATTGCTTTTTTAACATTGGGTCATTTGTTGATATCAGATGAAAATTAGCCAATCTATAGTAAACCAAATTTCAAATTTAAAGCAAATTTCGATGATTTTCAGAATCTTTCTTTAACGCCGTTAACATTTTCTTGTTCGAAAAAATAGAAAAAGTCAAGTTTTATTACTTTTGTCATTTATATATTTTATTACAAAAATTTTGAGTTAATAGGGACCAAGATCGGATGAAAAATGACAGCTCTATTCTAGATTTAGTGAATAAACATATGAAATTTTTGTTTTGATAATTAAATAGACAGTAATTTAGTAGGTTCACTCACTAAATCTAGAATAGAGCTGTCATTTTTCATCCGATCTTGGTCCGTATTAACTCAAAATTTTTGTAATAAAATATATAAATGACAAAAGTAATAAAACTTGACTTTTTCTATTTTTTCGAACAAGAAAATGTTAACGGCGTTAAAGAAAGATTCTGAAAATCATCGAAATTTGCTTTAAATTTGAAATTTGGTTTACTATAGATTGGCTATTTTTCATCTGATATCAACAAATGACCCAATGTTAAAAAGGCAATTTATTTGCCTTTTTAATGATATGCTCAGATAAGGAGTAAAATAGGAAGTTCTCTTTACAGATCAGTTTAAGTTAAGTGACACCTCAAATAATTGTTTTTTTTCTAATACGGAAACACTACACGAGCGAAAAAAATAAAAACAATTTTTTTTTACTTATGATGGTCCACCAAATCAAAAAAAAAATATGAATCGGTCGAATCGGAAAAAAAAATTTTCAAAATTGTATCCTTATGCAAGGAAAATTACAAAAATAGAGTAAAATTTGACTTTTGGTATTTTCACTTAATTGATTATAACTCCGTTATTTATCCATTGATTTTCTTGATTAGTATCTTGTTTTTACTGGGGTTCTTTAGACTTTTGCACAATGAAGTTTTTTTATTTTTACCGAATTTTTTTTCAAGAAAATATCCCAATTGAAAAACTTTTTTTTTCGATTTTTCAAAAGAAAAATCAAAATTTTTCGAAATGTTTATTAATAACACAGAAACTAAAAAACTGATCGAAAAGTAAAGTATGAGGCGTTTATGTAAAATTTTATTATCTTTCGTTTGTTGTCTTACATAATAAGCTGGCTTTATTGGTTTACGAGATATATGTGATTATATGAGATCATATTTTCCCCCCACTTCAAAAACAGGAAAAGGGGGATTTCTCGAAAACGCCTCCGTAGAAAAAAAAAATATAGTTATTTTCGGAATTAGGGAGTCATTTTACATTGGAATTTGATAATGGCACTCAGATCACAGAAAAAAATAATTAATTTGTAAACTAGTGTAATTAACACTTGCTTATAGCTCAATAGATGAGTATGAGCGTATTACTCTAACAGAATATGTTGTATAACATAACACGACCTTAACAGGCAACATAAACAACAACAAAAAAGACACTTAAGCAACTAAACATCTCAAAAATAAACACAACAGACAATGATCAGACGATTGACTAATGGTGATCAAGAGGCGCGATCTTTAACGATTCACTTTATTACAAACATCCCATACAAAACTTGAAAAAGAGACTGAAAGAACACAAAACGCGTCTGTTTGTCTCATAATTGTGATTTTTTTATACGTAGAATTTATAAGGCAGCAGATGTACTGATACAAGTATAAAAAATATATATAGTACATATATGTATGTTAATTGATTTTCCATTCCATTAAAAATTAAATTAATCAAACAATCAATCAATCAATCAATCAGCAAATAAATCAGTAATTTTAACAACGGAGTTACGTTTTATTTAAACTGTTGCTACCATAAAGCTTATAAGTATGAATGCAACATTGAAGGAAGATCTATCTGTAAATTATATTAAAGCATTTTTCAATTGCGTTTAATCACAATTTCAATTCGAAAAACGTACAACTTTTTGCTAAATAAAATAAATTTTTTTATCTACGAAAACTTCCACTTTTTTTTTAATCTTAATTTTTGCACATCTTTGAGTTATGATTGTGTTTTTTTTTTTGCACACTATCAATCACAAATAAATAATAAAGCAAAAAGCTACAATGTTTTAAGAAATAAAAACCCAAGAGAATTTTTTCTTTGTACCGTCACTTGAATTTACGTTTAACACAGCGCCGCATTCGGATGAAAACTGATCGCCGCATCGGATACGATCGCAAAAGCAACTTGTTTACACTTTTATTTGTAAAGACGAACTTGAGCAAAACATTTTCGGTTGGATTCAAACATGTTTCAAGTTGGCTGAACCCAACTTGTATAAACACTGATCAAAATGTGTAGTAATGACATCCTTTTTTGTTTTCAAATTCGAAATTATCATCTTATTTGATTGAGAATTCTTCTTACTATAAAAGACATCTGTCCTTGGTTGTTGGCCACTTGCACTATTCAAAAGGTAGTAATGATGTTTTCTGTAGCTGCAAACAAAAAAAAAAAAATATAAAAAAGATGTTCATTATCACTAAATTTTGAGGAATTTTTATCAAAAAATTGATTTGATGATAATGAAAAATTTACCATTATCACTAAATCAATTGAAAGGGAAAATTTATTTCACTGAATTTAACGAAACTTTAATGAAACAAATTTTTACTTTCATTGAGTTTAATGAAACTTTCATTAAAAGCTTAATTAAACTTATTACGTAACTTAATTTCTATAGAATGGCATAAAGGTCATTCCATTCCAAAACGGAATATGAGAAAAAAATTACATTTAATCCGATTACCTCCATTTTAACAATATCATGATGCAAAATTAAAATACCCATTGTTTACTTAAGGGGGGCTTCTCATGTAAAATTTTCAAAAAATCGATTTTTTTTTCATAGGTTGATAGAATAACGTCTTGGGAGTATATTCCCAAAGTTTCATGACTTAACTCTAAATATTATGGAAAATATGATTGATTGAACCAGCGAGCTCATGTAAAATTTTCAAAAAATCGATTTTTTTTTTAAAACTTTTAATCGTTTTTTCTCAAAACTATGGTTTTAAAATCGCGGTATACGATTGCGAAAAAACTACTTAACCGATTTTTGATTTCTAAAAAGTGTTTTGCAGATTATAAATTGAACGAGTGCATGAATGTCTGAAATTGTGGAAAAAAAGTTATTTTATACACTTTTTAGCTCCATTTAGCGACAAAAAATGACGAAAAAATAGCACTTTTTTTTCAAGACGTGATTTCAATATTGTAGAATCGAATTTTTTGGAGTTGCAGACATTCATGCACTCAGGGGAACCCTGCTGAATAATAAAAAAATTTTGTTTTATGTTTCAGATAAAAACTTTGGTCTCCACAATGTACCGCGATAAATCCGACTTATTAAATGTCATTGTTAAGTAGTGTCCAAAAAATATGAAAAAAATATTATTTTTTTTATTTTTAGTTTCCCTTGGCTGCTGTAGAGGGCGTCATCCAATAGTTACTTTTCAAACTGGTAGGAAATTTTTCTCCGAATCTGCTCGACGGATTTTAAAAAACCAAAAAGCATTCGATTACTCATAAAAAATATTAACCAATAAACCTCTGAAAGTTTTAAAAAATACGCCCCCCTTTTTTTTACGGGGCATTTTTTGAGGTTAAGTCCCTCAATTTTTTCGCATTTTTCATAAATATTCATACAAAAACTTGAAAATATAAAAAAGTATGAATTTTAAAGGCTTATTGTATAGTTTTGGGTCTCAAGTATAAAATCCATTTTGAATTTTTCAAAAATCTGTTACAGGAGGTCTAAAATATTTCCTACCGTTTAAAAAGTAACTTTTGGATGGCGCCCTCTACAGCAGCTAAGGGAAACTAAAAATAAAAAAAAAAATTTTTATCATATATCTTAAACAGTGTTTAACAATGTCCAAAAGAAATTTTGTCAATAACTATAATAGTTTTTTCATAATAAAATTTTTAAAAAGTGTTTTTCTTTTCAATTACAAAAGCGAATGTCCCCTTAAGGACTGCGATCGATCAAAATGCCCGATACAAAATTCAAAAAATCTCAGGAACTAAGTAGTAGTCCGATTTAAAAACGAAACTCAATTTTGAACGGCCATTTTATTATCATTTTTATACCCTATATTCGCTTTGTCCTTCCGTTTGTAACGCAGAGAAGGAGGCGTGGCAGGTATAGAAAAGTATATATATTCTTGATCAGCGTCACCATGTCCGTCTGTCTGGCTGGCTGGCTGTGCGTGGAAATATTTTTTACGGGAAAACTAACCATGATAATTCAATGAAAATGAGCGAAATCGGTCAACGGACACGCCTGCCGCCCATACAAAAAATATATTCAAAATGCAACTTTAGGAGTATTTTTCACGAAAATTCAAATACTAATTATTAGCGCAAGCTCTGAGCAAAAACTGGGTGAAATCGGACAAGAGTGCGTGGCACCTCCCGTATAAGCAAAAGATTCCAAACGCTATACTGAAAGAGTTTTTTGGGATAATCCAACTAAATTTCACTCAGACACTAACAACTATAAATGCAAGCTCTCAACAAAAACAGGGTGAAATCGGACAAAAGGGCGTGGCATCTCCCATATAAGCAAAAGCTTCAAAACGCTATACTGAAAAAGTTTTTTGGGATATCCAACTAAATTTCACTCAAATACTAAAGACTATAAATGCACGCTCTGAGCTGAAACTAGACGAACTCGGACAAGAGGGCTTGGCACTTCCCTTATAAGCAAAAGCTTCAAAACGCTATACTTAAAACGTTTTTTGAGATAATGCAACCGAATTTCTCTCAGACACTAAGAACGCTTTAAGCAAAAACCGGGTGAACTCGGACAAAAAGATCTATAAAAGCAAAATTTACAAAATACTGCAGTGTAGGGTATTTAATGTTTGGCCAGGCCAAAGGTTACACCCTTACTAGTTATTACCTACCTTCAATTTTCATATTATTTTTTTTTTTTTACAAATTTTTGTAACTTTTCTGGCACCCCTTTCATTAAAGATTTTATGGTATTATTTTATACCTTTCTTGCTGCTGAACACCACTTTCCTCGAAAATCTTTAGCATCCTTGGCTTCTTTTTTTGTTGCCTTTATCTCTCTTTTGACCAAAGCCCAGTATCTTTCAATTGGTCTGAGTTCTGGACAGTTTGGCGTTTGGGTTGGCTTCACGAGGCACCAAAATCACATTATTTTGTGTGTGCCACTCCAAGGCCATTTTACTGTAGGTCTGCTAGGTCTGGTCAAAAGAAAGTGGAAACCTCATGTTCTCGTAGCAAAGGCTTAAGTCTTTTTTCCAAGGATTCCTTAATATAGAGTTCGGAGTATATTGTTCCAGTGGTTACAGAAGAACTGCTCCTTTTGCCACAACTGCAGATTGCTTGCCCCACCAAGAACTTACGAGGAAATTTTGACTGCTTTTTGGACTTTAACTATCCGTCCACATGCCCCCGCGAGTCTACAGTGCACAACTCTTGGCCTGGAAGCTGCGAAAAATCGGTTAAAACATACGTTCCCTCGTCCATGATGCATTCGAATTTCCGAAAAAAAAAATTTTAGTTTTATGGTGCGCTGTTTTGCCTCCGTGTTCTTCACTGCATTTCTGTCAGGAAATTTTTGTACCTTGAACGTCTTCAAACCAGCCTCCTTTTTGACCTTGCGAACTAAAAACTCTGAACACTCCACCTTCTGTGCCAGTTTTCTGCATGAAATGTTGGGGTTCTCCTTTAAAATTGTGACGATTTTCTTCTTTTTGTTTTGGTCACGGACACCTTTTTTCTTCCGGAACCTTGATTTCGAAAGACATCCAAGTCTTTCTTACCAATACCAATTTCACATTAACTTTGCTATTTCGAGCAATTCTATTGATAGTCCACTGCGGGTGGTCTTGAAAAATTTTTATTATTGTCTTTCGAACTTCTAGCTCGTTTGCCATTTTTAAGTAAATATGACGGGCTAGGGAAAAAATTTTAAAACAATAATTTTGGTACATTCATTGCAAAGCCTACTGGGAAAAAATTTTTGAATTGAGTAATTTGAACTCAAGATATTGGATAAAATGTATCGGACAATTTTATCGATCGCAGTCCTTGTGCCTAAAATAATTTTTAAAAAATTATGAAAGACGACTTTTTCTAGCATATTTATCTTAATTCGGCTCAGTTTATTTCTCATAATCAACCATGGCTTACGCGGCTTTGATTTGTGACCAGAGATCGTCTTACGCAGATATTGCTTATTACCATAGATATCATTAAAACATCAAAAATTCGATTATACTCTACAAAAATTTCATTGATTCCATTCTTATGCCGCAAGTCAGGACAGAATATCCCGTCGATTCACAAATTCAAAAAGTTATAATTTCTTCATCAAAATAGCAGGTTTTCATTTTAAAGTCTTCAATTCGTCGGGTTAAAATTACAACTAGACATCTACATTTTTCATGTTTTGAGAAAAAAGCGTTTTAAGTTTTTTGAAATTCGTATTTTGTATGGAATTTTGCAGTTTTCTGCTTTTTATTCTTTATATAAAATTGGATGGAAACTACTTACATTTCAATAAGCCGACTAGACTACAGAATAGAACAATTTTTTCTTCATGTTTCTGTATACTTAACTCAAAACATCAATATATGAGGAGTGGCCATACCAAAGGGCCTAAGTACCATTACGGCAAAAGTAATGTCATACACATTATGTGCTATAATAATCCGTTACTTAACCGGTATAATTTTTTTAATAAAATGCCATCAATTCCACACTATCAAGTAAATATTTCGTGAAAACAGAAAACTATTCTATCATTTCTAACAAAATGTCACCCAATCCATATTATGACACTCCTTTTGCCTCGTAGTGGTACTTGGGCCCTTTGGTACGGCCACTCCTCATATTTAGATGTCTAGTTGTAGTTTCAACCCGACGAATTGTAGTCACATATTTCTTCAATTGCAACATAAAAAAAAATTCATAAAATAGCAGAAGTTTGGCTAAAATTCTTCCTTTAGTTACTAAATGAAAAAAAGCGTTCCGTTTCATGTCCCATGAGTCACACTTATTTAAACAACGATTTAAGACACAAAACATTAACTTTTTAAATTGTCCTTATACTGCGTTAAAGTAGGGTTCTTAAGTTATTTTTCGAGACTGTTTTCAGTCTTAGGGCTCAGAACAACTTAGTTATGACAAAAGTTTAGTCATAATCTATAGCAAAAATGTCCAATAAGTCACAATGGAATGCCCCATAAATAAAATTTTTTTAATTTAATCAATAAATTTTTCGGCAAACGTCTCACTGTGTACCGTTTTGAAAATTTTGCTCATGCAGAAGTCCTCTGAAACTGAATGCATCCCACATCATATTTTTACACAAAAATACATTTTTTTAATTTCAGCATTTTATGGTGTTAATAAAAAAAATATATATTTAAGTTAAAATTATTTAATTCTGCATTACAACATCGTTTTCATTTTCATTTTCTCTTGCATGAGTTTTTTGGTATTGAACCACAAAGTAACTGGCAGGTTTTCCAAGTATCTAAAAAAAAAAACAAATAGTTTTTAATGAGAACTAAATATAAATAATCAGAAAGTTAAACCTTTTTCAATCAAATAAACATTTTTCTAAATTAAATCAAACTTTTCAAAAAATACACTTAAATTAATATATGTATTTCTGTACGTACAGCAGCTATCGTTATTAAACTTGGTATATGGATGAAAGTTGTGTCCACCAAACACCTTCCAAAAGGTGGATGGTGGTGGCCAACCAATTTTGATAAAGGTGAATTTGATTGGGAAAAAGTTTAATTTGATTTGAAAAATGATCAATGTGATGTGGAAAAATGTTTAAATATTTAAAGAAAGGTATGGGTAATACCGAAATCCCACTATGTCGATATATTTGGATATTTGTCAATATTCAAAATTCATTATATTATAATAATAATAACAGGCAATATTTTCTTCTTTCTACTTTCCTCACTTCCAAGGAAGGAGTACTTTTATTCCTTCCGCAAAAATCTTTTCTCTCTTGACAGAAATAAGTTTCCGACAGAACTGTTTAATCAAGTCATTAAATACAAAAATGACAAATTTTTTTGTTTTTAGATGCTCTTAAATGAGTCTATAGGATTCATCGCCTACCAGATCGTTACTTTTTTTAGTCTACAGTGTCTTTTTTGTCATTCTTTAAATGTAAATTTTAATATCTTTTCTGCTTTTTTGTTAAAATATATGAAGATTATTAACTTTGACCATACCTTTTATTCATTTTAGTTATAAACAACAATTGAAAATAAATTTCCTTACCTCGGCGACCTCTTCTAACATATCTTTCTGTTTGAACTCAACAAAGCTGCGAAAGCCCCAATCGTATAGATATCTAAAAAAAAGAAAAGAAACACATAAAAGCATTAAACAAAATACAAAAATTAAATTAAGTCCTGAGTTGAACAATTTCATAATTCTATGTCTATACATGCGACTTTATATTAAAATTTGCAATAACCTATGTAGTAGGTATTATTGTTAATTGAAATTTTATATGCAGATTCTTAAGTGAAGAGTTAGGTCTACAACTTTATTTTTGGGGAATATCTTTTATATTCTGGCCAATTAGTGAACTTATTTTAATAGGATAAATAAAAAGTTTTCGATCTTAATTAAATTTGTCAAGGCGACTTGATGGCTTAGTTTTTAGCAGGACAACAAATTGTGTAATTAGGCCAATAAGAAATTTGAAATTTATCGATCAGGGGAAAGTTTATTCATGTGTAGAAAAATGCGCCATGTCAAGTCATATCACTTAAACTATTTGACGCATATGGATGAGAAGAGATAATATAAAGTGGAAAAATGTGCAATGCTTCATAGAAAAGTTGTTTTAATATATCGTCGGGTTAAAACTACAACTAGTCATCTACATTTTTTATGTTTTGAGAAAAAAGCGTTTTATATAAAATTGGATGGGGACTACATAGAGCCGTTTTATCTTCATGTTTCTATATACATAACTCAAAACATCAATATATGTAGATGTCTAGTTGTAGTTTTAACCCGACGATAGATCGAATTGTGTATGAAATTTAAACTTATTAAAGGAACGATTAAAAATTACCTGACTTCGGTATCCAGTTCAGATTCAGACTTAAATCTTTTTAAGTAGAGTTGCTTCACAAACGTTTCAGTGACCAACTTTTTCACATTAGGTCCAAAGTATTCATGTTCTGCATCAAAATATATTTTCAAACCATTTAAAAATTTTTCTAGTTGCGCTGAAAAATCATAAGAAAAAAAATCAAATGAGGTTTCAAGCTGATGTAAAAACAATGCCTATCTTTCACTTGTGGAAGATATTCTTTTTTAACTTAAGTAGGTATCTAACCCTTTTTTCTAAATGAAACAAAATTTTTAATTGAATATTCTTTTTTAACTTAAGTATTTTTACTGGAATTAGGCTGGGATAAAATACGCCTTACGAATTTATACACACAATATAGAGATTTTGCTGCACAAAATACCTTTTAGGTCGAGGTGTTGATCAGGTCAAAAAATACAAAAGCAAACCCAAAACAAAATGTAGAAAGTACCCAAGAGGAAAAATTTCTAGCGCTTCTGATCCAAGCACTTCAAAAGTGCTTGTCCCCATAGAAATTTAGAAGCACTATCACAATGATTTTTTATAAGGCTGCAGTAAGAACAACGCGAGTTCGAACCCAGCCCGGGAGATTTTTTTTTTTACTTTTTTTTGCTTTATTTTTTTTTTTTTAATTAAATATTTTTTATTCAACATCTTTTATTTTACTTTTCTATTTTCCTTTCTCTTATTAATTTACTTTTGTTTAACCGAATTGAAATTGATTACACAATGATTCCATATAAGGCTGCAGTAAGAACAACGTGAGTTCGAACCCAGCCCGGGTGATTTTTTTTTTTCGTTTTCTTATTTGTTTTTGCTTTATTTATTTTTTTTTTTTTTTTATTAAAATATTTTTTATTCAACTTTTTTTATTTCACTTTTCTATTTTAATTTCTCATTTTTATTTACTTTTGCTTACTTGAATTGAAACTGATTGCACAATGATTCTATGTAATGCTGCAGGACATTTGCTTAATATACAAATTTAATACCTCTTCATATCATCGGGCGTTGGTGGAGCGGTCTAAAGGGTTGGTAAATGTAAGAAAAAAATATCTAGCACGTGGAGGGTCGTGGATTCAAATCCTAGCGCGGCCGGTTTTTTTTTTATTTTTTTTTTTCTTTTTTTTTAAATTTATTGAAAAAACGCTTACCGCAGCATTACAAATAAGCGCTTTAAAAACTCTTTTTTGGTAAGGCTGCGGTAATCTTTTGCTCGCTTACATCCTATGACATGCAATGTTAAAAAGAAAGTATTGTTCTTACGGAGCGGAAGCACTTATTGGTGAAAAGGATGCACTTCAGAAGGGTTTTTGAAGCACTTCTTTTCCCTTTGGGTATATACACACTTACATTCATAAACCTCAGAGTCATTCATGAAAATGTATGATAAAATAATAAATAACAATGTAATCTCGCGCTGTTGTTCTTTATCGTATTCCAATGGAGATTGTGCGGTTACATCTGAATAACATATAAATTTCTTTCCACCCTTAGAGTCTGGAATTTCGGCGATCTTGATACCATAATTCTATAAGAAAAAAAAAAAAAATGTTATAGTTGTTGATCTTTTATTTTACTAACTCAAGACATGAGTAGATGAAAATGGCATGTTTACAAATTTACATTCTTTCATTCATTTACTAGTTTCTCACTATGGACCTTTTTGGTCTATGAATGGTTATTTTGCCGCCACTTAATCTTACTTTGAAGTATATTATTTGTTCAATATCTGAGCTTCAAATGGAATCTATATCGTGACGTAAAAGCAAATTAAGATAAATTAAATATCATGCCTTTAATCTACTCATGCCATCAATTTATATTGAGTAAGTACTTCTTTTAGCGCCTCCATTGCCAAAGGAAAACAAAATTTGAATCTCCTGGCATTTTTATCAAGTACTTTCTCCACGATTTCAGACACCTTCAAAGGTAACTTGGTGACGGAATTATTTATTATGTACAGCATAATGTTATTCCGGGATTCATTGACTTCATCAATAGAGTAGGAAGTTTCCATTTGTATAAATAAATTTTACAGCACAGAATTCAAAATAATTGGCGAAATGTTTTGATGTTTATTATTGACAGCATTGCCTCAGCCAAAAGGTAAAAAAGTGTTGTCGTTTTTGTTGCATTGCAATTAAAGCGAACGATCCATTCAGTACGTCGAATACGTCACGTCGTTTTTTTCAACTGACTGCGACGCATTTGACGGAGAAGCCTGGCCCAATGAATACTTTGAAAACGGATTTAAACATCACAATTCTTTTCAATTTCAAATTTTAATTTTACACTTGCACAGCTCCAATATTTTTTATTCCAATATTATTCAAAAAATAAAACAAAAACGACAAAGAAAAAACAACAAATGAAATTGAAAATAAATTTATTTTACGGTTGTCAAATCACACGACGTACGTCGAAAGTTGAGAGTTGGGCAACTTTTGTACGTTGCGTTGACGGAGACGTACTGATTGGGTCACACTTGATATAAACTCATATTTTTAACTTAGCTGTCAGTCGAAAAAAACGACGTGACGTACTCGACGTACTGAATGGACCGTTGCCTTTAAGAAGCAAAGGCGTATCGACGATACGACATTTCATAATTTAAATTTCAATTAAAAAATTTAAAAAGTGAAGGATAACAATGAATTAACAAATACATGCCTATTATTGAAACCGGCGGATCTAGTGCGGAGGGATTCGTTTAGAAAATGATATTATTGAAACCGCAACACGGATACGTGTGTATTCGTTGGAGTCGGTAATACAGTTTGCGGATAAGACAGCTACTATTAAAACCGCTCGTGAAGCGTATTTCATTCAAATTGTAGTGACTGCCATCCGCATTAAAAACGTTGCGTATTTGAGTAAGAAATTTTTTTTAAATTTCTGAAAATGAGTTGATATGTAAAAATTACTAATTGTTACTTCAAATACATGATTCAAATTATTTAACTCCTAGGAAACGCTTAACAACAAGGAATCAATTTGAGCTAATTGTTGAAAAATGTTGCGTGTAGGGTTGGCTCTTTCCAAATCCCATAGAGATGGGTGGTGATGATTTGGGTTGCATATTGCACCATAGTTTTGGCCTGGGTCGCAAGCTAAAACAAAGAAAAAAAAAAGAAAAAAAAAAGAAAACGCACTAATCACAATTTAAAGTAATTTCACTCACTTCAATCACTTCACTTGGTCACTGCTGGATCACTGATGTTCCGTGGATTTTATTTCTTTTTATTTTCTTAATATTTTTTTTAATTTTTAGTTTTTATTGATTTTATTTTCACTTTGCCTGATTCGGCTTCTGTTTTGTTTTGTTTTCATGTTTATTTTGACGTTTCTGCATTGTATTGAGAGATGTCGGTCATGCAGTTCGAGTGTTGAACGAAAGTACGAATGTTGAACGAAAGTTCGAAAAAGAGAATAGACAGATTGTCAACATTAGGATTGTTTATGGCAACATGAAAATGATTCAATAAGGGGCTGTTAAGGTTTACAGTGGGTGAGACAACTAGATATTAGTGTAGGCAAAGGAAAAGTGTTGCTGTAGGGTTTTTTTGTTAGAATTTGGTAAATAGATTTTTGTTGTTAGTGTTTTGGTAAGATTAAGGAAAACTGTTTTTATGTACTGGTAGTTGCGTTTGTTAAACCGATATTTTTTGGCTTAGCAATAAGAAATTTTATTCCGGAAATTTCAATAAAAGAAGTACAGCCAAACGTTAAAGACGTTAAAATTAAAGTCGGGTCCTATTTGAAATAATTTTTCTGAATTTTTTTAAAAAGTCTAAATGTAGTGAAGTTTATTTTTCCGCGTATAAATTTTTGTGGAAAGCTGATTAAAAATTGAAAGTGCGAGTTTTGAGGACAAAAAGGTGATATTTTGCTAGTTTTTTTTTGCAAGTAAGGACAATTTTGTTTTAAAATTGGTGATTTTTTTTTTTGATAGAGGAAAGTTCCGGAAGTACACCAAGTAAAAACAGCTGCCTAGTGAAGTCGTAGTTGTATGGGAATCCTATTTGAAAGTTCAGGAGTACCCCAAATTAGCAACAGCAGTAAGAGTTTTAAAAGGATAAAGGAGTTGGTCCGAAAAAAAAAGGAAAATTTTATGTAAGTTTTGGAATTCTGAAATTTTAGTTTGTGAGGTCAGTCTAAAAGTTTTTTTTGTGTTTGCTAGTGTGGCTGACGGTCGAGTCAAGGACGCAAAATTGAAGCAAGGCTGTAAGACTGAAGGACCCCCCGGGTAAAAGGTTAAGTGAACCGGAATAAGGTCAGCCACAATATTTTTCCTATTATTATAAAAATTTTGGATCTGCATATAATTACAAGGCGTATTTATAAAACCGGTTTGGATAATAAGTGGAATGTGATTCGGTTACCTCAAAAGTTAAAATTTTAGCAAAAACCATCCACTGTAAAATTTTCCGGAATTCGAAATTCGGCGATTAGGAGAGGGAGGGATTATCGTTAAGTTTATGTTAAGTTTCGTTTAGTAATTTTTGTGAGAGCAAAAATTCCAATTTTTTTTCGATATTGAGTTTTTTTTTGTGCGCGAGAAAGAACTTAAACGAGCTCATTTAAGGTGTACCTTTTCCGCGAAAAGAAAAAAAAAATTATTTTAAAAACGCGTTTCAAAAGAGGAAAAGAAATCTTTCGTTTTGGATTTTTTGTTCATTAGGGATTATTTTAAGTGTGGGCTTAATGTTTGTACGTTAGGGGGGTCGCATTTTTATATACTTTTATTTTTATTTAATATTTACATATTGGCATGTTCTCAACATGCGTTATTTGATTTAATCCTTTGCATGCATATTAATTTTAAACCCACAATATTTATATTTTATTTTTTTTTGGTTAAAATACCATATTTATAGATTATATTATTACTATATTTTTTAATTAATAATTTCGGGGTTTCAGAAGAAAATTTGTTTAGCTGTGGGGATTTTTTTGGCCCAAAGTATTTGTGGCTTATAAAGTTGTGGGGATTTTGCCTAAATTGTTGGATTGTAAAAATTGTGGGGTAATTTTGTAATGGTTCAGATAGAAACTATTTTTAGAAGAAATTTATTTTGTGTAAACTATAAGTTAATGGTTTTGGCCCTAAGTTGAGAGGTCAAGAGTTTTTTGTTTAAGAATAAATTTTATCAAATTTGTATGAATTTCTGGTAAAAATGTTTTCTTGCTAATTTGAGTGTGAGGGGAGTTTAACGCTGAAAATGGGTGTAATTTAAAGAAGTTTATGGTACAATGACTACTTTGTGGGTGTCATGAAGTGAATGTGTTTGTGACACAGGAAGGGTGGGTGCGTAGGGGACGTCCAGCTAGTCCCATGTTGGTGTGGTAACCTTGGTAGGGAATTTCGGATTTTAGTTGCATTTTTGACTTTGAGTTTTTGGCTTAGTTTGAGATTTTTGATGTAACGATTGTTTTTTTTTTGTTGTAATAATTTTTAGATCCGGCTTTCAGCGGAAATAGAAATTTATTGTTAGGTCCCCCGACCTGGTGCGGTGGGTTGAGAACCCCCTGAAGTGCCCTTAGTTAGCCGTGGTGGGCCGCGCTAGGTACGAAAGCTATAAGGGACATATAACAATATGGCGCCCAAACAGAAATAAGGAAATACTACAATGGGGTAGAAAGATCAAGACCCTTAAAAACAAAAAAAAACAAAAAAAATATAGTTTCAGGTCTCGATTTTGTCTTATCGAGTTCTCTAATTTTCAAAGTGACTTAGACATTAAATACAAAAAAAAAAATAAAAATAAAGCTAAATGCATTTTGGATTGGAGGAGCCGATGACACTGTAATCGGAAGAATTTGTGATTTGGCCTCGTCGTGCTCTTCGTTATGAAATGGCTTAATCAGCTTGATTAGCAAAATTAATTGCATTTTGTGAGGGGGAATCCGAAGAGCTGCAAATCGCAGTTTTTTTTTAAAAAAAATTTTGTTTAATTAAATTAAAGTAAAAGCAATTAAATTAAAATAAAAGCAACCATTATTTTATAAAAGATTTAAATGTCCATTTTAACCAGTTGAGAAATCTGATAGCTTAGGAAAAAACCCGATGTTAGACCTAATTGTACCGGATAATTTAACAGTGTTGGAAGGACAGAAGCTAGATGAAGATTGATACATCATAGCCCCAATAGTTTGAAAGCTGTAGCCTCATTGCTAATAGTTGTAAAGCAAATAAGTTGTACAGTACAGAAAACAGTAGGAAATGGAATCGTGGCCTAAGTATAGATTTTTTTTTTTTTTTATTACTTAGTTGCACGAATTCTAAAAGCGAATGAAGTATTAATCTTTGATGATTTAATAGATTACCACACCTGCATCTCGATGAGAGTGCGCAGTAGTCAAGAAATGATATAGACCTTATAATCACCCATTTTTCGGCAAATTAAATTCCCCTCAATTTTGGCTCTATCAAATAAAACTAAAAGTTAGACAGAAAATAAGTCTTGTTATCAAGTCAGCGTAAAATACGTTTGTAAATGGAGTTACGAAATTCCAAAACAAAGAAACGCGTTAGAATGGAAGAGGGAAATAGAACTTTATCCGATCAAAGCCCAATTAAAAAATTGCGTAACGTGGAAGTAAATCCAATGGAGTTAGACGATCCACTTGTAAGTCCCGGATTTATAGACCTCTCAGGTTCAATAAATGCACCTCTACCAGAGCCAGTTGCAATTGGCACTGAAACAGTACCTTCTCCAGGAGAAGCTGCTGCACTACCCAAAAATACAGGCACAGTTAGAAGGTTTGACCCGATGCCTTCGAGTATTCTTCAAGCTACATTAGATAATATGGAAAGTAGGTTTAGTTTATCGAACCGCAGCAAAAACAAAGAAAAGGAAACCATTGATATAATTAACCAAGTCGTAGTGAGATCTAATATAGAGTTTAGGGCGTCTTTAGAAAAATCAATAGACGAGAAGTTTAAAATACTTATGGAAAATAGTCTTACAGAAATTAAAAAAATGTTGAATCCCAGTAACGAGTTACCTCACAGAGGTCAAGTCCCAAATGAATCTTACGTCTTCACGGGGATAGGAGCCAATAGGGCTGTAGATCAGCGTAGTTCGGTATCGCAACCATCAGCATCAGCGAATGTACCTGGAAAGAAGAAGAATGATAACCAAAATAATGTGCAATCAAGAAATGCTACATACAACCAGAACACCAGCATAAATAATTTACGGCCGCAACAGCAACAATTACAGCAGCAACAATTGCAGCAACAATTACAGCAGCAAGAATTGCAGCAACAACATTTACAGCAGCAACAATTGCAGCAACAACATTTGCAGCAACAACAAATACCTCAACAGCAAGTGTTTCAACATCAACATCAAGGATTAGCGCAACAAATTCAATCACAATACTATTTCAATCAGCCACAGATCCAATCAAATGGAAGACCGCAGTCTAATGGGATGAGCAGCAGAGCAAACAATCATTCTGGTCATACGTTTCAGTCACCTGGCTATCCAGCAATGCCACCTCAGCCACAAATAGTTTCAGCAGGAAACCATAACACGGTGAAAATTGACCGCTGGGGCTTAATTTTTGACGGGCGTACTGATAAGCTTTCGATTGAGGATTTTATATTTCGATTGGAACGTTTGCAGCACCAATTTAATAGCCCATGGGATCAAATCCTCCGAGAATTTCATCTTTTGCTTGATGGTAACGCACGAGATTGGTACTGGTT
The DNA here is from genome assembly GCA_951812925.1 of Calliopum simillimum. NCBI lineage: Eukaryota > Metazoa > Arthropoda > Insecta > Diptera > Lauxaniidae > Calliopum > Calliopum simillimum. The sequence goes on along the minus strand of OX638372.1, from coordinate 15,508,469 downwards.
GCAGTTGAAAATGTTTAATATTGCTGACTGGCCAACGTTGCGTCACGCTTTGCTCGAACAGTATCAAAATAATAGAACGGATTTTGAGATCATGGGTGACTTATACAATAGGAAGCAGCAGCCTAGTGAAAGCGTGGATGTCTTCTTTCATGAGATGCTGAGGATAAGATCGAAATTAAAATATCCAGTAGCTGACTTCGAAATAATAAACATAATCAAACAAAATTTGAAAGGAAGCATTGGTAAAATGATGTTCAATGTAAATATTAATACCGTGAATCAGCTACGAGTTGAATGCATTAAAATTGAGCAGTATTTGTCGCGCTGTGAAGGAAGAGGAGCTGTAAACTATAATTCGAATTTTGGACGTCAGCAACGAGTGCATGAGCTGAATGCGACCACATTTCATGATGAAGTTGATCAGGATAATTTGTATGATGATGTCTTAGTAGATGAAATGCACACATCAAGACGGGCGCCGTTGAAACAACAACAATCTTATCAACAGCAACCGCAGCTTAAAAGCATGAATCAACAGCGAAAATATAATGAGCAACAGCAACAAAATCAGCAGCAGCAACAGAATCAGCAGTCAAAACAGCAGTGCCAAGAGCCAACAAAACGGATACTTATATGTTGGAATTGTAAGCAAAATGGTCACGTATACATGGATTGCCCCATTATGCAACGCTCGATCTTCTGCTACAAGTGTGGTTTGCCTGACACTGTAACGCCGAAATGCCCAAATTGCACTATGGGAAACGCGGTGAGGAACGTGATTCCAGCGGGGGAAACGCGCTCCAATCGAAACCCCGCAGAGAATCAGTAAACATGAATGATGATAATTTGTTACGCGGTGAAGATAGAGTTGATGAACCTAAGGAGAAAAATAGTATTAAAATTTTGCAAGCAGTAAAAAATTTCAATATTAAAAACAACATAATTAAAAGGCCATTTGAAATCGAACCATTAGAAGAAAGAATTAAAAACTACTATATAGTCAGAGATCGTATTTTCAATGAAAGCCTGCTTAGTGGGATGCGTGTAGTATCAAGAAAAATTAGAAAAGCGAGGGATAATTATGCTAAAAGAAAACGAATGCGTTCTTTAGTCTCAGAAGCAGTTAGCAAAGCGAGCGAAATTGATCCACGACCATATGCAATGATAAATGTGAAGGGCATTGAAATAAAAGGTCTTTTGGATACTGGAGCTTCTGTATCAATACTAGGTCGTAATTGTAGAGAGCTTTTAATGAAAATGGAAGTTGCAATTGAAAAGTTTTTTTCGACTGTGAAAACTGCTAGTGGTCAAAAACACACCATTATTGGAAAAGTCAAGCTACCGGTGACTTTTAATAATAAATCAAAAATTATAGATTTTTACCTGTGTCCGAATCTCGAGCAGAAGGCTTATTTAGGGATTGATTTTTGGAGGTCATTCGAATTAGCATTGGATGTAATCGGAGTAGAAGAATTGGATGTTGAAAAAATTGTCAACCATTTTAAAAATGATAAAAGCGATAATGAAGAAGAGCCAGAAAAACATATATTGAGTCCAGAAGAGCAGCAGCGTCTAGATGAGGTGAAAAAAATGTTTATTACTTTTGAAGAGCATGGTCTTGGTAAGACGCAAATGGAAAAACATTCAATACAATTAATAGAAGGTGCAACGCCGGTTAAGGACAGGCACTATCCCGTCTCACCAGCAGTACAGGACCTTATTTATGCGGAAGTTGACAAAATGCTAGATTTAGGAGTAATAGAAGAAAGCGAAAGCCCGTGGAGTAACCGAGTTACAATTGTTAGAAAGCCAGGAAAAAATAGATTATGCCTCGATGCGAGGAAATTGAACGATCGCACGATTAAGGACGCTTACCCGCTACAGAATATCGACGGTATTTTGAGTCGTATAGATCATACACACTATATAAGTAGCGTGGACTTAAAGTTCGCTTTTTGGCAATTAGAGCTTGATGAAAAAAGCAGACCATACACGGCTTTTACAGTGCCTGGACGACCGCTCTACCAATTCGCTGTGATGCCGTTTGGATTATGTAATGCGGCCCAGCGCTTATGTAGACTCATGGATAAAGTAATACCGCAGAGGCTTAAATCTAATGTATTTACATATCTGGACGATCTTCTAATTATAGCGGCTGATTTCGAAACACATGTAAAAATCCTTGGTGAAGTTGCAGAGTGTTTAAAAAAGGCAAATTTGACTATAGGCTTACAAAAATCCAAATTCTGTTTTAAAGAATTGAAGTACCTTGGTTTCTTAGTTGGAGGCGGGATGCTGAAAACAGACCCCGACAAAGTAACGGCTATACAGAGAATTTCACTGCCAAAATCGCCAAGAGAGGTCAGGAGTTTTCTAGGGACCGCAGGCTGGTATAGGCGATTCATTAAAAATTTTGCGTCAATTTCAGCACCATTAAGCGACACATTGAAAAAGGGTACCAAGTTCACCTTAACTTCAGAGGCAATTGAAGCATTCAAAAGTTTAAAAAAATCTTTGACGTCAGCACCGGTTTTAAAACATGCAGATTTTTCGAGACGTTTTTGGATTCAATGTGACGCGTCGGATAGTGGAGTCGGAGCTGTGTTGTTCCAAAAAGACAACGAAGAGAATGAGAGACCGATAGCTTACTTTTCGCAAAAGCTAAATCCATGCCAAAGGAACTACAGCGTCACGGAAAAGGAATGTTTGGCTGCAGTGCTCGCTATAAAACGCTTTCGACCATATGTGGAAATGATGCCGTTTACAGTGATAACGGATCATGCTAGCTTGAAATGGCTCATGTCACTAAAAGATCTCACGGGTAGACTCGCTCGGTGGTCACTTCAGTTGCAGTCATTTGATTTTCAAATTGAACACCGTAAGGGATCAGAGAACGTAGTGGCTGACACTTTATCTCGATTTGTGGACGAGCTTGATGCAACTGATACTCAATGGCTGGACATGGAGACCACTGAGTTTGAGTCCCCTGAATATGTGGAGATGGTAAAAGCAGTTGAGGAAAATCAGGATAAACTGCCGGACTTAAGAATAGAAAATGGAGTTTTATTCAAACGAACACGATTCGAGCAAGAGGAGGCTGAAGCGAAATGGAAGCTGTGGGTTCCAGAATCCTTGACATCAACATTAATAGAAAAAGCGCATTGCCCAGAAACTGCGTCGCATGGTGGTGTAGTTAAAACCTTACATCGACTAAGGCAATTTTATTACTGGCCAAAAATGACGGTTCAAGTGGCGAATTTCATAAGGAACTGCACAATTTGCAAAGAGTCAAAATCTACAAATAAAGAGCTTAGGCCTAGAATGGGTAATGAGGTAATTACATATCGCCCTTTTCAAAAAATTTATATCGATTTTCTAGGCAAATATACTCGATCGAAAAGTGGAAACTCATACATTTTCATAGTGGTTGATCACTTTTCAAAATTTACGTTACTAAAAGCGATGCGTGAAGCAACTACAGCTAAAGTGATTGAGTTTTTAACGCGTGAGGTTTTTCATAAATTTGGGGTGCCGGAGGTTATCCATTCCGATAATGGAAAGCAGTTCATTTCAAAAGATTTTTGCAAAATGTTGGATTTGTACAAAATAAAGCATTTAAAAACAACATTTTACGCGCCGCAATCAAATGCAGCAGAGCGGGTTAACCAGTCCATCTTAGCGGCAATAAGATCTTATATGCAAGAAGATCATCGCGACTGGGACCTTTATCTTTCGGAAATAGAGTGTGCTTTGAGGAGCTCAGTCCATTCAGCGACAGGAGTAACCCCATTTTTCGCGTTGTTTGGACATAACATGTACACTAGTGGAACCGACTACAAGCTTGCAAGGAAACTAAACTCATTAAGTGACCCAGATTTGCTGATAGCCAATAATGAAGATCGAATATCTTTGATAAGGGATAAAATGAAAGAAAACCTGCACAAGGCATACGTAAGAGGAGCAAAACAATACAACAAGAGAAGCCGAGAAATTCAGTTTGTGCCAGGACAAGAAATTTTTAAGAGAAACTTCCCAGCTAGTGACTTTAAAAGCAACATAAATGCAAAATTTTGCAAAAAGTTTTCGAAATGTCGCGTGGTAAAGCCGTTAGGCAATAATTTATATGAACTTGAAAATTTGGCAGGAAAATCGATAGGCGTATTCCATGCAAAGGATTTGAAACAGTAAGCGAATGAGCAAAAATGAGACTGACTACAAAATACGAAAAGTGCAATAGAGGATATTCAGAATTAATTCGTCATACAAGTGCAATATCTACGTATTATTTTACATCTACCACATAATTATATAGCAATTACCACCATGTGCAATATTTACCACCTATGATGTAAGTTGTCTCGTCCTTGTATGTGCTGATGTCCTCGAGATTTTTGTTTCATCCTACTGTGCAATATTATGATTAAGTCCTATAGTACCTGAAAAGTTCATTTTAAAATTACCACAAAGTAAAATACTTATAATTCGAAATATCATAGTTACGTCCCGTAAACGTTGCAAAAGATAATACTGCTATCAAAGAAACTGGTTCGCATACAACTGACAGGAACACCTGCTTTGAAAAAAAAAAAAAAAAAAAATTTTTATAAACAAAATAAAAATGTTAGCGATGGATTGCCCGGCTAGCTAGTCTAATAGCATGAGACTCCTAATCTCAGGGTGTGGGCGGAAGCCTTCGTTGGGCATGTGTGGAAATTAATTTTTAATCAAATGAAAACCTTGAAATTTTTCATGAAATTTCGGTCGGAACAATGTGGAGGTTAACAACGCAACAACAACCAGTGCTTATAACCATAAGTATCTTATGCAGACATGTCATTTTTGTTTGGTTTTTGTTTGCACTAAAATGTAGTTAATTTTTAGGATAGCTTACCTTTTGTCACACAGCACACCGCCTTGTCTGCAGATGGCCCAGGGACATCTTGACCAATGCAGAGTTTTGTTGCGTGTAGGGTTGGCTCTTTCCAAATCCCATAGAGATGGGTGGTGATGATTTGGGTTGCATATTGCACCATAGTTTTGGCCTGGGTCGCAAGCTAAAACAAAGAAAAAAAAAAGAAAAAAAAAAGAAAACGCACTAATCACAATTTAAAGTAATTTCACTCACTTCAATCACTTCACTTGGTCACTGCTGGATCACTGATGTTCCGTGGATTTTATTTCTTTTTATTTTCTTAATATTTTTTTTAATTTTTAGTTTTTATTGATTTTATTTTCACTTTGCCTGATTCGGCTTCTGTTTTGTTTTGTTTTCATGTTTATTTTGACGTTTCTGCATTGTATTGAGAGATGTCGGTCATGCAGTTCGAGTGTTGAACGAAAGTACGAATGTTGAACGAAAGTTCGAAAAAGAGAATAGACAGATTGTCAACATTAGGATTGTTTATGGCAACATGAAAATGATTCAATAAGGGGCTGTTAAGGTTTACAGTGGGTGAGACAACTAGATATTAGTGTAGGCAAAGGAAAAGTGTTGCTGTAGGGTTTTTTTGTTAGAATTTGGTAAATAGATTTTTGTTGTTAGTGTTTTGGTAAGATTAAGGAAAACTGTTTTTATGTACTGGTAGTTGCGTTTGTTAAACCGATATTTTTTGGCTTAGCAATAAGAAATTTTATTCCGGAAATTTCAATAAAAGAAGTACAGCCAAACGTTAAAGACGTTAAAATTAAAGTCGGGTCCTATTTGAAATAATTTTTCTGAATTTTTTTAAAAAGTCTAAATGTAGTGAAGTTTATTTTTCCGCGTATAAATTTTTGTGGAAAGCTGATTAAAAATTGAAAGTGCGAGTTTTGAGGACAAAAAGGTGATATTTTGCTAGTTTTTTTTTGCAAGTAAGGACAATTTTGTTTTAAAATTGGTGATTTTTTTTTTGATAGAGGAAAGTTCCGGAAGTACACCAAGTAAAAACAGCTGCCTAGTGAAGTCGTAGTTGTATGGGAATCCTATTTGAAAGTTCAGGAGTACCCCAAATTAGCAACAGCAGTAAGAGTTTTAAAAGGATAAAGGAGTTGGTCCGAAAAAAAAAGGAAAATTTTATGTAAGTTTTGGAATTCTGAAATTTTAGTTTGTGAGGTCAGTCTAAAAGTTTTTTTTGTGTTTGCTAGTGTGGCTGACGGTCGAGTCAAGGACGCAAAATTGAAGCAAGGCTGTAAGACTGAAGGACCCCCCGGGTAAAAGGTTAAGTGAACCGGAATAAGGTCAGCCACAATATTTTTCCTATTATTATAAAAATTTTGGATCTGCATATAATTACAAGGCGTATTTATAAAACCGGTTTGGATAATAAGTGGAATGTGATTCGGTTACCTCAAAAGTTAAAATTTTAGCAAAAACCATCCACTGTAAAATTTTCCGGAATTCGAAATTCGGCGATTAGGAGAGGGAGGGATTATCGTTAAGTTTATGTTAAGTTTCGTTTAGTAATTTTTGTGAGAGCAAAAATTCCAATTTTTTTTCGATATTGAGTTTTTTTTTGTGCGCGAGAAAGAACTTAAACGAGCTCATTTAAGGTGTACCTTTTCCGCGAAAAGAAAAAAAAAATTATTTTAAAAACGCGTTTCAAAAGAGGAAAAGAAATCTTTCGTTTTGGATTTTTTGTTCATTAGGGATTATTTTAAGTGTGGGCTTAATGTTTGTACGTTAGGGGGGTCGCATTTTTATATACTTTTATTTTTATTTAATATTTACATATTGGCATGTTCTCAACATGCGTTATTTGATTTAATCCTTTGCATGCATATTAATTTTAAACCCACAATATTTATATTTTATTTTTTTTGGTTAAAATACCATATTTATAGATTATATTATTACTATATTTTTTAATTAATAATTTCGGGGTTTCAGAAGAAAATTTGTTTAGCTGTGGGGATTTTTTTGGCCCAAAGTATTTGTGGCTTATAAAGTTGTGGGGATTTTGCCTAAATTGTTGGATTGTAAAAATTGTGGGGTAATTTTGTAATGGTTCAGATAGAAACTATTTTTAGAAGAAATTTATTTTGTGTAAACTATAAGTTAATGGTTTTGGCCCTAAGTTGAGAGGTCAAGAGTTTTTTGTTTAAGAATAAATTTTATCAAATTTGTATGAATTTCTGGTAAAAATGTTTTCTTGCTAATTTGAGTGTGAGGGGAGTTTAACGCTGAAAATGGGTGTAATTTAAAGAAGTTTATGGTACAATGACTACTTTGTGGGTGTCATGAAGTGAATGTGTTTGTGACACAGGAAGGGTGGGTGCGTAGGGGACGTCCAGCTAGTCCCATGTTGGTGTGGTAACCTTGGTAGGGAATTTCGGATTTTAGTTGCATTTTTGACTTTGAGTTTTTGGCTTAGTTTGAGATTTTTGATGTAACGATTGTTTTTTTTTGTTGTAATAATTTTTAGATCCGGCTTTCAGCGGAAATAGAAATTTATTGTTAGGTCCCCCGACCTGGTGCGGTGGGTTGAGAACCCCCTGAAGTGCCCTTAGTTAGCCGTGGTGGGCCGCGCTAGGTACGAAAGCTATAAGGGACATATAACAAAAAATGACACAATTGGTTTTCCAAAATGTTGAGCACCTCCGCCAGCACAACTGAAACGGTCGATTGAATCATCCCTACCTCGTAGTCTTTCCCAACACCGTTTTGGTAACCACCTTTAGCCAAAAATCCTTAGGTTGCTGACAGTTTCAGCTCTTGAGATAACGCTGATTTCCATACAGTAGGCAAGTTGGTCTTCAGAATACTTAGCACGTATGCAAATGCCGGTTTGTTTGGACGAAATTGCTTTTAAACTCTGTTGGGGAAAGATTCACTTCAAATGTCATGTATTGCAAATAAATTTTTTAGCTTACGATGCATTCGGCTGCTAAAGAACGTCTTCAATGTTATTTTTAACCACTTTTCTTGTTTTCCTGCTATTGGTTTCACCATTAAAATCTTGCAAATACGCTAAACTGTCCATGTTTGGATAAATATTGCTGAATTTAATTTATTTTTAACTTTCAGAATTACAACTATTTATAATTTGACAGTTAAAATTCGCTCTATTTCAAATGTCGTTAAGGCAGTTATTCGTGCGGATTCAGTAATATGTCTTACTACTCGCTGCGGATGACTGCGGATCGGATAAACTCCCGCGAGTTCAAATTCGCCGGTTTCAATAATAGGCATGATAGTTATTGTGAATTTGATTGCTTATAGAATTATAAGAGTGAAGTATATACATATCGAAAGCAATATATTTCTTGATAATGTTCAAATTGATTTAAATTTTTGCAAGTTCCAGAGACATAGTAAAGTATATATATTTTTGATCAGCGTCACCTCTTGAGTCGATATAGTCATTTCCGTCTGTCTGGTTGGGTGGCTAGCTGGCTGGGTGTGCGTGGAAATAATATTTTAGGAAAACTGAGCAAGATAACTTCGTCGTCAAAGTTTGCTTGTGGGATGGAAAATGAGCGAAATTGGTCAACGGACAGGCCTACCGCCTATACAAAAAATATATTCAAAACTCAACTTTAGGAGTATTTTTCACGACAATGCAACCAAAATACACAGAAATACTACGAATTGTAAGCGCAAGTTTTGAGAAAAAATTGGGCGCATTCGGACAAGAGGGCGTAGCACCTCTCATATAAGCAAAATTTAAAACGCTATACTCAAAACGCTTTATGAAATAGTCCAACCAGATTTCACTTAGACACTAAGTACAAAAAATACTAGCTTTGAGCAAAAACTGGGTGAACTCGGACAAGAGTATTTAATGTTTGTCCAGGCCAAGGCTTAAACCCTTACTTGTTTCCATATATATCAGAAACCTTGTTTAGAAATTTACCATATTACATTTTGTATTCATATCTGTATTTTATTTTCAGGCTTAATACATTTTTTACTAAGCTAGTTGCGTTTTATCGAATTTATTGCATGATATATTTGCCTTGGACAAATTTGTATACAAATCTGTGGACTTTTGACAAAACAACCTAATTCAAAATTTTTTCAGAAGAGCTTAAAAACTGATTAACTACTTTTTAATAATGTGGCTCAATTTCGTTGACGCAGCGTTGAATCTCCTTTTTCCGTACATTTTTTGCAAATTTTAAAGTGTCAGCTGTCAAATTATTTTTTTCTTTTGGTTCACTACACTTCACCGCAGGAATGGCGCTAAGTTCAAATCTTGCGTGAACTATGGGATACCCTTATATTTCTGGAACAAGAAAGAGAGACATGGCGATTATACCAATAAAAGCATATTCAAATTTTATATTTAGGAAAAAAAAATCCTGGAGAATTGTCTTATCTCGATTTAGGTTGTTTTGTCAAAAGTGCACAGAAATACATATTACCAATAGATGGGAACATAAATGTTTTTTGTTCCCTATTAAAAGAAAACATGAGACTTTCACCTGTTTTTACATATAATTTATTCCAAAATTTTATCTTAATTTAATTTAACTCATTTCTGAGAATTTGCGATAGGCCATGGTTGAATTACCCTGGATGCAGCGATAACAAATGCTGCTGCTTCTTCTTCTTCTTCTTCTTCTTCTTCTAATGTACTGATTATTGTACAAGGTATCAGGAAGGACTACCACAAACTCGAGGTTCTTTTTATAAAGTTAAAAACGAATTTTTACTTTTAATTAAAATTTTTTTTTTATTTTCATGTAATTTAACCGCGAACGGTAAAAATATCCATTTTATTTTTCTAATACAGAAAATTTTACTGTAATATCGCGTAAGGAAAATTTTTTTTTTTTTTTTAATATCGCGTGACTATACAATCGAACGGTATAATTCTCAAACGGTAAAAACATAAGCACATTTAGACCATGTGGTTTAAATTTTTAACAAAATAACACCAAACAATAAAAAAAAAACATATTAAATATAAACGCGTAACTGATTTACATAATGTCTATAAATTTTTTAAACAAAATAGCATTGTTTCTTTTATTTTAAAATGTCTAATGTAATTTAATTTTCAAATAATTAACATATTCATCAGATATATTGTTCACTTATAACAAAACCCGTGCTTCGTCTTACTGCCATACCTAAATTGGAGCGTCAGGCGTTGCGTTATTTAACGTTACACAATAGCGTCAAGCGCTATACCGAAATAAAGAGCGTTGCGTTGAAGTCATTCGTTTGTCAAAATCATATTGTTATTTCTTTTTTTACTTTTCTACAGCTAACTTCACTCCATAACGCTTTGTCAAAATTGGAAATTCGAATAGCTCAGCGTTGAGCGTTGGCAATTTCGGTATGCGCCATACAAATTGTATGTGCATGAGAAATTTTTGACAGTAAAATAACGCTGACGCTCCAATTTAGGTATGGCAGTTACGCGGTCAGCCGAAGAATCAATGCTGCTTTTTCTTAAAATATGAAAATTTCAAAATTTTCTGGTCTTTTGACAGATAGCAAGGCAAGATCAGGGTTCCATTTTTGTTTATTTTGACAACTTGTCATAACCATTGTTATTGAATCATGCGTTTGGCTGAAATAAGCAAAAAACTAGTAAATTCTTGTTATAATCTCTTCTCTAATATTTGTTTAGTCTCTTGGAAAATACCAAAATGGAAATCTTTTCGATCGATTTATAGTCTAAATTCGCCATTTAAACTCATTTATAAAACGGAAATGCTTCCACAATTTTTAAAATACATTGCTGTAGGAAAAATAGTAGCAGATGATCCGATACGGCTCTGGCAACACCGCAACCGCCTTTTCAACATACCGTGATGTTGATCAACATCACGGTATGTTTTCTACTTTTTAACGAAAATCACCATATGTTTTCTAATTTTTAACGAAAATCACGATATGTTGAAGAAGTTGAAGTTGGCGGCAGTTGCGAAGTTTTTCTTCAATGTGTGACAGATTGTCAAATACATACATACAAATATATACATACAGCGAAGTGCATTTTAAGTTAAAAAAGTAGTGAGAAAATCTTTAATTTTTTAGGGTACAAAAATTGTTAAACAAATGGTATATTTATATGTGTGTGTTTGTTGTGTTTAAAAATGAGTAAATTTAAAAGAAAAAGTGATAAATAATACAGTATTTAAGAAAAAACAAAAAAGTTTTATGCAAATCGCAATCAAAAATTATACAAAGCAGCAAATAAAGAAGAAGAAGAAGAAGCAGTAGGAAAACCCGAAAATGAGTGCCCAGCAAAAAGCTGGTAAGTGCAGCAAACCAATTATGTACCACGCTGTCTTGACCATTTTTTTTTTTGGATTGGAATTATAAAATTCTTAAAACTTTCCATAATCTTAATAAGACAAAAATTAAATGTCCCAATTTTTTGTTCAGAACATAAAGAGCTACATAATGCGGCGTATTGTGTGCTTCCAGTTCGTTCGCATAAAAGGTGGGGTGACTAATATATTTATTTTCCCAAATTACTAGGAATTTTAAAAATAGTTTATGCGTCTTTGAGCAAAATAAGAATGAAAAAAAGCGTTATGTTTAGTCTGCTAAATGCAATAAAAATGCAAAACAAAATTGGAAGTTTTTGTTGTAAAGTTTATTTTTAACGTAAAAAAAATTATGTACACTTTAATTTCAGTCTTACGTTTTTGTTTTTTTTTTGTAGTTGTCTTTCGTCGCCCCATCTATTCCTTGGCGTTTCTCTTTTATGTTGTTGTTTCGATCCTCGCCCTTTTTGTCACCCTCGCCTGCTGTATTCAATGTTGTTCCATCAATCCTCGCTGTTCTGCTTCGTTTTGGCTGCTGCCTGCTCCTATTTGGTATCGTCGCGATTGTTCGCTTTTGGGCATTTGGTCTTAATGCTCTTCTCGTGCCTTTTCTGTTTTGAATATTCAGAAAAAATGTTAAATCGTTTGTTTATCTCAAAGTAATAGTTATTCTGTCTGTTGTTTATAATCATTTTATTGTATTTTCTCAAAGTCTGCCGATATTTCTTCTCCCATAATGCCGGCAAACATGTTGTTTGGGAGCTGGTGGCAATTTCGGTATGTGATTAAATTGTCGTTGATACTTACATGTTATGTTTTTCCCATCCTTGTGATCAAGAAAAATTAAGTGAAAATGTAAAAAAATGCTACCATATGTCATAACATTGTGTGTGCCATTCCATATTGCATTAAAGTTATCCTAACTCAAAATAGTTTCGAGTGGACAGACGTCCAAAACGCTGTTTTTGTATTTTATAAAATTTGGAAAATGCAAAAAAAGCTATTTCATCGTCATTATTATTGTTTACGTTTTGTTCAATAGGGTCTCTAAAAAGATACAACAAGACGACAGACATTAAGGCCTCTGATTTTCGTAAGAAACTATAAAAATCGTTCTTACGCGTGGTACTTGTAAATGAAGTAAAATGGTGGTTTCTGCTTCTCTAATAATGTTGGAACTTTAACAGATCTTTATTTTAACATTTTAAAAGCTTGGTAGAAAAGTACATATACATGTCGTTTTTCCATGTCTAGATATTCGAGGTCCAAAGGTCACAAAAAAACAGTTTTCTGCAAATATCTCGTCTACGCTTACTTTTCGAGAAAAATTTTTCATAGCAATTTGGTAGCTCTAAATATTTCCTACAAAAAAGATTCATAAGTTTTTTTTTATACGACTAATAGTTTCGAAGATATCATAATTCAAATTCTGTTTAGCTCGCATTTCCATAGCAGAGTATACTCCGGCCTATGACCATATACTAAAAAATGACTGTCTTTAAAAAAATCAAACGCAAAGCGTCTGCCTCTTTATTGTTTGAATGCTTCTTTAAGTTGGGATTTCTCCTAATGTTTGATTTGGAGTAGTGGACTCTATTGATCTCGTTCCGGAGCGTAATTTCTTTTACTTCACTTTATGGAAAGGAAAAAAGTAGGACCTTTGAGTGATCTTAAGAGACGAGAATACTCATATCATATGAGAGAATGATACGTGAGAGATAAAAAAAATGCAAGTTAATTAGAACGTTATGATATTTTTATTAAGTTCATTTTCACTTTTTCAGTTTTCACTTTTTGGTCACAGGTCTTACCGGTTGGATGGACCACAGAAAAAGAAGCCGAGCTTACTTGCAAGTAACCTCTGTTTTTTAAACAGTTTTTAGGAGTTACCGACTTAAACTACTGTGCCAATTTAAAAATGGGAATTTCAATGGTAATTCTCAGTGGTTTAGATAATCTGATCAACAAAAGTCATTTTAAAGCAATAGATTAAGATTTCGGGATATAATTCAAAATTATAAAGAATACTTTTGTTGGGACTTAAAACATAAATTTTAATGTTCAGGACATCACATAATTTTTTTATGCCACAGAAATGAGAAGCAAAATATATCTGGCATGGCTTATATTGATTGATTTACTGCAATCATCCCAATTATCATCTTCTGCCGAACGATGTTAGCACAAAATTTTTTCTTCCACCAGCTCCATAACTAAGAGGTCTTTCATTAAAGAACGAATTAGTGTTCTCACAAATATTTTAGCATTACCTAGTATAGTACAGTCAAATTAGGTACCGATAAAATTTCGAATTTAGTCAAAAAAAAAACAAAAAAAAAAAAAACAATATATGTGACTTGGACTATGAAAAAGGGGCTTACGTGCGAAAAAAAAAATTTGTAAAAACAACTGGAAAACAACTTTTAAAGGTCAATTTATGCGAATCGGCAAAAATAGGGTAGTTTTTTTTTTGACACCTAAGCCCCTATTTCATAGTCCAAGTCATATATGGTTGATTTTTAGTCTGAGATACTATTTTTGTTTATATGCCTTTATTCAAGACAACAAATTTGAAATATCGCACGATTCATTCGAAAAGATTTTTTAGATCGTAATAAATATGAACCGTATCAGGCCGCGATTTTGCATAAAACGGCTATGAGAGACCACTAAATGATCTACAAAAAGTTTAAACAAATTTTCAGCTCACTTTTTTGACACCATCTCTCTTAACTAACGTCGATCCATAAGATCCCAAAACAATTCGACTGATCTAAGAAGAAATTTTAAGCAGCTACACCAACTCTTATGCAATAAATCTTTCGCAAATTTTTGCTCCGTCATTTATCTTAAATGTAAAGTATTTAAAACAATTAGTTTTTGCCACTACATAGTGTATGATATCCATAGTTTTATAACATTTGTTGTAATAGTGTTCAAGTAAAGTATCTAGAGTGGTATTGTTGAACAATTAAAAAGCCAGATAGTAAAAGCAAACTTGGTAAAAAGGTAAAAGTCTGACTGAAAGGGAGAAAAAACATTCAAAAATCAACAAAGCAGAAAGCAAAGCAATAAACAAGCGCGACAAGTGTGTGAGCAACTTCTAAATGCGAACTGCGCAAATGATTTAAAGCATATTCAACTGAGTGCAAAAGTGACCAGAGTTCTGCAATTAAAATGCCCACACAGCATCAGAACATTCCTCACTATTTCATGGATTTCGCAATAATTTCTAGTACAATGTGCTCTTTGGGATGTCGTCTCGAACGACTAGGAAAATCAGTGTAGTACTTGTGAATTACGCGTATAGTATTCCAGTTCAGATAAGATTTTCGATATGGTTTTTCTTTTCAAAAAGTATTCTTTCATTAGCACTTGAAAATTTAGCTGTTATGACGAATGTGCTTTCCGGATGGTACAAAAGCCCACATGCCCACTAAAAGCTAAAATTTAATTATATTTTTCTTAGAGTCTATTTCTTATTAAATTAACGAAAATGTGGTAGTTTTGCCGTGATAGATAATTTTCTCAACATTTAATCGGATATCTCTATCACTCTCCAATAAGTCAATTATCTATGAGTCTCCGCCTAAAGCTCTTTAGCAGCACGGCCAGCTACTAGGAAAAAGATATACAGACAAAACTGGAGAGAGTACAAAGTACTGCAGCTCTCATCGTCTTTTTGTACTAGCTCCCTCCTCTTCTAACAGGTATTACTAAAGTAAACTTGACTCAAATATAATAATGAGAATACCATTGTTACGCCTGCACAAATTCTAGGTGTAAATGTGGTACCAAATCGCTCTGCAGTAGATGCTGATACATCTATCCAAGAGAACTTGAGAAACAAGAAACGCGTCAGTTTTTAATTTTATTTTTTAATGACACAAAGTGTGAACGTTTGGATATTTATCTGGCCGTAATCGTAGACCATCGCCAATTTTGTAATTCTATTTTGTTTGATTGTTTTTAATGAAATTTAGTTTTTTTTTTACGAAAATTGGAAAAAAAGTATCTAATGGAAGTGGAAATATTCAGGATTGCAAATGCTCCCTCTCGAGAAAGAATATTTTCGAGAGGAAATTTCCAGACAAATTATGATGGATGTGCATTTTTTTGAATTTTTGCTAATTGCTTCAAAATTATGTGCTCGTCTCCGGGTTCTTACTCGCTCGTTAGCTCTGCAGTTTTGATGAAGTCCCTAAATATCTCAAATTATTGTTAGGGTTATAAGCTTAAATAATACCTGGTTACCTCTGTTGATTCCAATAAAATTTGTGCGATATTTGAGTGAGCGCAGTTGTCATTACTGATATCGTAAAAAAACAGTCGTTTGTCGTCTGCTTTGGCTTTGATAACAGAAATAATTATACGTTTAAGTTTATTATTCGCATTTGATAAGAGAGTTGTGTCGTCGTCGGTTGCTCTAGTGGTTATTATGTATTACTTGTTTTTAACGTTTTAGCATATTATACTCGTACTTAGCAAAAGGAAGCCAGCAATAAAAGTTTAGTTTAACGCGTAATCTTCAACAGACAATATCGTCGTTGTAGTCATTACTATTTGTAAATCGCAACTTAAGTTCAAAGCTTATACAGTCAAACGTTGAAAACGCGAACTTTGATATATCGTTTTTTGTTTTTGACAAATAGTTGCAAATCCAATGCCATAACATAAACGTTAGCATTAATGTTTAATTTGAGAACTTTTACACTTTTTCGACCTTTTTCTCGTGTATAGTGTTAAGTCGAGCTATCGAATTTTGACTGTATTTGTATCTATTATACTCGCAGAGAGAGATTGTTGAGGAAAATGAAAAATATTTGTGAATAAATAAAAATTGAACACAAAAAAGTTTTGCAAAAATAAATTAATACAATTTTGCAATAATTTATTGTAATTGCAAATAACGTGCTACACGAATGAATTGATGGAATGATGATTGGAATAGTATTTTTGTTTTGTGTGTTAAATTCAATTGAATGGAATTTGAATTGAAAAAAAAAAAACAACATAAAAGCTATTATTATTGTTGTATTATCATTCATTAGTGGAGACGTCGTTGTACATTAAAGTGGGTCGAGAAACAAATTTTTTCTGAAAACTACTGAAATATGTTCCTTGGCTTATTATAAGATTTTTCACAAAATATTTGGAATCTAGTAAAAACTTGTATGGACAACTTTTTTGTTTTGCTACATAACGCGAAAAAAAATTCACAAAAATAGCTGATAAAAAATGTTTAAGTTCTGCATCAAAAGTTTTTAGAAAGTTGCTCTCTGCCTCAGGACATTGATTTTAGAAATAGTGACAAATTTTAAAATTCAAACATGCCACCCATTTAACATAGAGCCTTTAAATATGCTACGACGTTTTTGTATAATTTCAAATTCATGTTTCAAGTTTTTGTTGTGTGATGGTCGACCCATTTTATTGTACATTTGTATGACCAGTTGCTGTTATTGCGCTGGTGCTACTGCTGCTGCTATGTGAAAAATCATCACCAACATCGAATGGTTCAACAGTGCAGTCAGTTGCGCGCGAACATCACATAAATGTGGACATTACCGCCGCCGTTCGTAGTGGTGACCTATGTAGTGGCTCAATGTTTTCATGATTGACAGTTGACACTTGTTGTTGTTTTTATATGAACACATAAGAGCGTTAAGGTCCATACGTCCACGCCAAGCAAGAAAAAATTTAAATCGAGCCATCGTGAACTCAAAAAAAAGTGTCAAATTACGCGTGAACACTTACTGAAAAAGTATAAAAAAAAGTTTTTAAAAGAAAAGTTCATCGACTACTTCTTGAGAAAAGGTCGAACAATTATACATTTTAAAAAAAAAAACCAAGAAACCAAAACAAATTGTAATTTTCGATGTATTAATCAGTGCTCGATCCGAATCCGCTCTCAGAATTGCTGTATCACGTATAATTTTTGAGTTATTCTAACTTACAAGTTCGAAAACACGGTTTTTGAGTTATGACCATTTTTTAAAATGATACATGAAAGTCAGAAATCATATGTGGAAAAGTGCATAACCCGGCTTAGAATGAATAATTCGTGTAAACGCATTTTATAAAAAACTATGAAATATTTCAGGAAATTTATGTATAAAATTGAATAAAACAAAACTAAAAGTGTGCATTGGCAATGAAAGTTTTAAAAACTGAATTACGTTTGCGTCTACAGAATCGAAAATCGCGTACATTAAGTCGTGGAGTTAGCGCTGATGATGATGTCGTCGGAGTCAAAGTACTTGGAGGAGGAGGTATATATGTATATGTGCTATGTTCTTTAATTTAGCTTTAAGAAAAAAAAAAACCCATCAAAAAAGAGTAGCAGCAATATTACACAGTAGAAAGCTTGAATTAATTTAAACAAGCTGCTTCAATAGCAACAATATGCTGCACAAAAATTTTGAAATCGAAATCGTATCGAATTGAATCAATCAACAACGCATGCGTAACAGCACAAAAAGTGTTTTTTTTTTCCATTTTTTAATTGCTGAGCTCATCATTTATCTAGTATTCATTCAACTTTGTATCTTTCTATCTTTTTTTTGTATGATGGTGCGCAGCAAACTTACATATACGTATGGTATGTAGATAGTTTCTATAGGAAGAAAAACAGCGAGCGCCAGCAACATTAAAGTAATAACAACAACAATAGCATATTTGTAGTATTAGTCACTGGCATAGTCCGGCAGCAATCATACAATCACCAATATATACGACGCGCTCTCTGATGGAATCGCTTTAAACAACGCATACCATTTTTTTTTTTATTTAGTTTGCGTATTGTTTTGGGAATGCCGTGCGGGTGTTCTTGCGGTAGGCATGACATAATGAGCCACACTCGTCATCGGCAGCGTCAACAGTGGATATGTTCATCATATTGTTGTTTTAAAAATATTAAGGGGGTATTCTCTTTTAGATAACCGTTGGAAGAAAGTGTATTTCAAGAATCAGTGCGAGATATATTCGCTATAAGTTTTTAATAAAATTTGCTGTGTTATGGTTACTAACCAACTGTCTTTGTTTAAAATTAGAAATCCATATCCAGTGCATTAATTAAAATCAGATCTTGAAACTTACACTTTTATTCAAAATCCCTGCAAATACTTTTATTTTAAGTTTTTTTTTTTAATTTTTCTGGGGATCTTAAAAATTAATATTTTTTTTTAATTTTACGACGAAAGTATTAAGGGGTTAAACATGTAAAAATGTAGAAACTACCAAAACCACGTACACCTCGGAAACTTTCGAGCTTCGTAAACAAAATGTAAAGATTTGTATGGAACACAGTTTACAAGGTCTGTTTCGTTTTGAAATGTGTGTTCCTGAAACCAAGCTTGTAAACATTCGAGTTTCTCACGGTATACGAGATTAAAGAAATCCCCTTATATTTTTTTGTTTTTCTTCATACTTGTTTCACTTCGCAATCAAATTTTGCTTGAAACTAAAGTAAAATCTTTGAAAACTGGAATTTAAAAAGCGATCAAACTATGGGTAAATTATAAAGACTGCAGAGACTGCTCGAATATTATTGAGAAAGAAGCAACGCATGCATTATATGTTAAAAGAATTTTTGAAGTGAACATTGGCAAAGATGAAGATTAAGTAGAATACAAAAGAAGTTAAAAAAGTTTTAAAAATTTATCTTTAAACAATAATATATGAGCCGTTCAAAATGTCAATGGTGACCCTCCAAAACGAGGCAAAAGTAATGTCATAATATTAATTGGCTGACATTTTGTTAGGGATGAATAAAATTGATTTCTGTTTTCTCGAAAAATTTACTTGATGATATGGAATCTTTGAAATTAAGTTGAAAAAATGATATAGACCAAATAACCGATCATTATGGCACATAATTTATTTGACATTACTGCCTCGTTTTGGAGTTGCACCATTGTCATTTTGAACGGCTCATATGTCGATTTTCATGATTCTATATCACTCTATTAAATACAATATAATATCAGATATTGCGATCCTCTTAATTATGTTTTGGTATCTTAAGGTAATTTTCAGCAAAATGTATAAGAATTACCAGAAACGAGCCGTAAAATGCATGTGAACGACAGGTTTGGGTGTTTTAGTGAGTCAGGTCAGGAAATATTAGGCAGCAACATTTCGATTTTTATAATAAGTGGTTTAACTTCTAAAAGAATCTTGCTATTATCCGGTGAGCGTTGGCTCACCTTTGTCCCGGTGGCTTTTTTTTACGAACGATCACTGAGATACCACCACGCCCGACCGAGAGGTGCATGACACCGCCCTTTTTTCTATGAATGTTATTTGGCTGCCCTTTACACATGTGCCAAATGTCATCCTGATGCGTCAAACAGTTTCTGAGATGTGTCAAATTTTGTTTTTAGGGGCGTGGCACCGCTCATTTTTTTAATGAGTGTTATTTGGATTAGTGTCCTTTATATACGTGCCAAATTTTATTCCTATGAGTCAAACAGTTTCTGAGATCTGTTGAATTTTTTTAGGGGCGTGGCACCGTCTATTTTTCTTATATGTTATTTGGATTTGCGCTCTTTATATAGGTATGTGCCAAATTTCATTCCTATGCGTCAAACAGTTTATTTATTTATTTATTTATTTATTTGAGTCTTTGGATAATAACAACCCTTACAGACTAGAACATTTCATTTTAAATATATAACTAAATAAAATAACCTAAATACAAAAATAAACTAATGTAAGAGCCTAAGTAGTATAGATTTAAATTGAGCTTTATTCAAGCAAAAATCAAATTTTTGTTTTTTAAAAGGCGTGGCACCGTCCATTTTTCTAGCATATAGCCTTTCCCTGATCTATACAAATATACTGTAAAATTTCATCGAAATCGGTCGAGTGGTTTTCTTATATATTAGAACATATAAAAAATTTTAATAAAGCTGTGTTAAAATTCCTACTCAATAATTTTTATGCGTCTAAATAGCTGTTTCAGTTATAAATCACATTTATTGTATTATGGCAGTGGTGTCGATGCCTAATTAGCGCATCTATCAGACTTTGTGTTCTCATCACACGATAAATTTCTTTCGGTTATAACTCGCCCAATGCCAAATACAAAAAAATTATTTTTTTATTATTAACTATTTTTTTTTAATTTCAATAGTTTTTTTTTATTTAATTTCATAATTTTTACTATGCTAATATTGAAATAATTCCTTCTACGCAACTTTTAAATTTTTATGCAGTTTTTAATAAATATGTAAAATGACGAAGATTAACAAAAATTCAGTAATTTTTGGCCGATTTTCGCTACAGAAATGAAGTAGCAGTAGTCGTTCTTTTAGTTGTATTATTTTGATTTTTGCTAACAAATATCATCCCACTGTACAGCTGTTTGCTTTCAGAAAAGTTTAATTTACAGAGCACTACAAATTTAAGTTTGCTTAAAGAGTCAGACTGTAAAATCCATAAAAAGTCTCACTTTTCATCATTATTTTAATTCGTCTATGGAGAATTATTTGTAGTATTATACATGCATGTATAATATAATAAGTTTGTTAAGACAAAAAAACAACAAAGAGAAAGAAACGTACGTACAGCTGCTAATTTTTTGTGAACTCTAAAAATTTTTTTGGTTTAGTATTCGTCAAGTCTTGAAACACTTAATAACGTAACGTTCTATCGTTAAAGTTTTTACAATTTTTAATACCTATAAAAAATAATTGCATAATTAATCAGAGTTTTAATTGCTGCTGTGTTATTGTGCGTTTTCACTACGCGTATTACACAACTATTTGATCGAGTTTAACGCGTGTTTGTGCAAAATCAGCTATTTATTTAAAGGGTGTTTTTTTTAGAGGTATAGAACTTCGAATTGAAATAAAACACAAAAAAATCGTTTTAATGTCCATCAATTTGACTTTATTGGAAGGATAATTTTATGCCATTAATGTTTAAATATGATTTCGGGCATGTGGCCGACGCGGCTGGCTCGAATAAAGCCAATTCTACAGGTCCAATTTTCAACCACTTTTTCGAGCATATGGGGCCGTATGTCGGCAATAACGCCACGAATGTTGGCTTCCAAGTCCCCTAACGTTTCTGGTTTGTTGGCGTAGACGAGCGACTTCACATATCCCCAAAGAAAATAATCCAATGGTGTCAAATCACACGATCTTGGTGGCCAATTGACAGGTCCATTCCGCGAAATTATGCGCTCATCGAATGTTTCCTTCAATAAATCGATTGTGACGTGCGCTGTGTGGCATGTAGCGCCGTCTTGTTGGAACCACAACTCATCCACATTCATGCCATCCAATTCGGGAACAAAATAGTCGGTTATCATGGCTCTATACCGGTCTCCATTAACGGTAACTGACTCTCCAGCATTATTTCGGAAGAAGTATGGGCCAATGACTCCACCAGCCCATAGAGCACACCAAACAGTCAGTTTTTGTGGATGTAATGGCGTCTCAAGGGTCTCATGTGGATTCTCTTCACTCCAAATGTGGCAATTTTGCTTGTTGACGTAGCCATTCAACCAAAAATGAGCCTCATTACTGAACAAAATTTTGCGATGAAAATCAGCATCGAGATCAATCTCATTTTCGGCCCATACACCAAAATCACGACGCATTGCATGGTCTCGCGGCTTTAATTCTTGCACAAGCTGGATCTTGTAAGGTCGCAAGCCAAGATCTTTGCGCAAAATCTTCCATAAAGTTGATGGACAAAGCTCCAATTGCTGTGCACGGTGGCGAATCGATTCATTCGGGTCCTCTTCAACATTTTGCTCTACAGCGGCAATTGTTTCTTCGGTGCACACTGTTCGACGTCTCTGCGGATGCGTATTATCACATAGAGTAAACGTAGTGCGAAAACGATCCATGGTTAACCGAATTAATTGCTCTGATGGACGATTATGTCGACCATAAAATGGACGGAGCTTGCGGTAAACTTCGCGAACTGAACCATTATTTTCGAAATAAATTTGCACTATTTGCAAGCGTTGTTCTTTTGTCAACCTGTTCATAATGAAATGGCAAACTAAACTGAACATAAATAACATTAGAGTTGCCAGATTTGACCACAAAATGCCAGTTTTATCTCTATTCGAAAAACAAACCTCTAAAAAAA
Organism: Calliopum simillimum; assembly: GCA_951812925.1. Lineage (NCBI taxonomy): Eukaryota > Metazoa > Arthropoda > Insecta > Diptera > Lauxaniidae > Calliopum > Calliopum simillimum. Next base: position 15,486,155 of record OX638372.1, on the reverse strand, counting down.
ACACCCTTTATAACTCGAAAACCAAGTTGATTGAACAGCTGTCGTTTTCATTTTAAACGTGCTCTCAGCTAAATTCAAATTATCATATACAGTTTTTCTTTTTAGAATTAAGTAAGTTATAATTATTTATTTACATATATATTTTTTACTTTTTCTTTTATTTACACATTTTATTTATTTTTTATTTTGATTATTTCTTCTAATTATGTCTGTTTATTTTTTATGATTTATTATGCTTGTACTATGTACTACGGCATTGTTTGTTTTGTTTTTATTTTAAACTTTTTGCGCCGTTTTTCTCCAAGAAAGTAGAAGTTATTTTATTTTATTTTACTTGGTGATTTTTAGATGTTATTTATTGTTTTGCTTTGTGTAAATTTTTTGTTTTAATTTTGCGCTTGTTTTGTTGACCTTGACAAAAAAAACCAGCTTTACTATTTAATAATTATCATTTTGAGATCTGGAGATCTTATTAGTAATTGCATGACATAATGTTCGGATAACACAAATCGACAAAATTTCAGTATTACAGAGAGTTACATGGAATATAACAGTTTGAGGATATGTGTTCATAAATACAAACGGATTTGTATAATTCGGTTTATTTTCTCGTTGACCAATTTATTCTCTCGCCATTCCATTTATATACGCATTCATATTTTAGTTCCATCTCAGTGCACTGGTTCAGTCTACGCTGTAGTATAGTCTCTAAATTTAAAATTCAAAACGGTTGCGTTTCCATTTTGCATTTTATCTGCTGTAAAGATTTGTTGTAAAAAACCACTTCGAAAATAACGTACGGCAACAGAATAAAGAATTGCAGTATCCATTAAAACGCTAATCGGCGAAAGCTTTTTATTGTTGTAAATTAAATATAAATATGTTTGAGTTTCAATTTATCACACCTTTAAATTGTATTTGTCTTTTTATTTTTATTTTCAGCTTAAGTACTTATAAATAAATATGACATTGACTTCTGAGAATATTAACTATATGTATGCTCATTAGGGTGGTCCGATTTGGAAACTGACCTCGGCTACCCCCCTATGTGAAAGTTCATTATTTTCATACTAAATTTTAAAAATTTTTATAAAGCCAAAGTAATGTCATTATACGATTTGGCTGGTATTCTGTCAGTAATCAATTAAATTGGGTTTTGTTTGCATAAAAAGTTCACTTGATGGTGTGGAATTGATGCTATATATTTAAAAAAGTGATGTGGGTCAAATAGCCGATTATTATGACCGACTTTCAAAATAAACGATTCATATTTTTGGGTGAATTTTTTCAAACAAAACACCAACCTAGTCTGAGAGTTCATTCAATTCTATGAATATTTGGCCAAGGAATCATACCTCTACGTTCAACTTTAGTTCGGCGCATTTTCGATTGAAAATTTTACCTTGCGTTCAATATTTATTTTTATGCTTAGTTTTAAAAATTCTTATAGAGACAAAAGTAATATCATAATATGTTTTGGCTGGTATTCTGTCAGTAATCAATAAAATTGGATTTTGTTTTTACGAAAAGTTTACTTGATAGCGTGGAATTGATTATATTTATTCCAAAAAATTATATCGGACAAATAATGGTAAATCATGTGATTTACGCTGCGATTTAGAGCTTAATCTCGTAACACCCGTAAATCACCACTTGTGGAAACGTAGTATTACGTACAATTCAAGGTAGATTAACGTGCCGTAGGTTTGCTATTCCTGCTACAGACGATGTTAGCGGCATAATGCAGTGCTGTTATTTATCTATCTATCTATGTAGTCACATTTAACTTAATATTGCCTGAGTGCATGCAGTAAATCTTATCATATTTGATAATATGATATCTTTGGCCTTTTTTTTGCTTTAATCGTTTTTTGTTTTACAAAATAAAATACAGTTCAAATTAGAAGATAAACCAACACCATGTCTAATATTGTAGCTTTGGAAATATGTACAAAACACAAAATACCTTTAAACAAGAATAGCTTAATAGTAGTGGTGACCAAACTAAAACCAAAGTCCTGGACATTGAGTCTTGGTTTTTAGTCATGGTCTTGGGCATTAAGTCTTGGTCTCGTGCTTAGTCTTGAAAAAATAAAATAAAATTTCAAAATTTCAAAATTTAAAAACCTTATTTTTCTAAATTAGTTGGGATTTTAAGATAGAGATGACTTTATACTTACAAGGGGCGTGACACATCTATTAACTCTAAATTACCAAGACTGAAAAGCAGTCTTGGTCTTGAAAATATTTCAGCGTCTTTGTCTTGATCTCGAAAAATTACCAAGACCAAAACTAATCTTGCTGATCACTACTCAATAGTATCCTGATATGATGGAAAAAACGCTCAACGAATATGAACTTATTTATCACATAAAATCTTTTAAAATTTTTAAGACTGACCCTAGCACTAAAATTATGTATGGTTGTAATTTGAAAAAACAAAAATGTTCTTGACTTTTCACTTTGACTGATTAACTGTCGGCACTGATAAAAAGTGATATGCCACCATATATAATTAAATTATATGCAATCATTTTAAACTAAATTATTAAAATTCAACTGTAACAAACCTAATTCACCTAATTAATGAATGGTTGAACAAATCGTTTTGTTAGATAATATTTACAAAAATCTAACTAAAACAAATGATTCAGTTTTACATCAAAAAGCCCTCAGATCGAAATATGTATACTGTATTTTTGGTCCCCGGTATACATTATCAGGCGCCATGTTTTGTTACCAAATATCGTTCTTGTGAAGTATTGTTGAACTTGATAAAAAAAGTTTAAAAACCTGGTTTTCGATGTTTTCTATAAAAATACACGAAAAGTTAATTTTATCTCAGACTGCCTTTGCAAATTCTCGAGAATGTTTGATTATGATAAAAATTCACAAATATTAAGTAATCAAAACATCAACAAATTAACTTTTATTTAAAAAAGGTAAAATAAAAACTTCAATACTCAACTCGGGGGTGATTCCACGTTGAACATATAGTTCTAATAAACTAAAAATAATGAATATTTCGAAAAATGCTGAAATAATCTGAAAAGTTAATAAAGCTTAAAGTCGAAAATTGTTGAAAAGTCTAAAAATGTTATGTTCATATTGATATTGAAAAATTAATAAGTTGAAAATCTTGAAATAGTGAAAAAAATTGTGGAAAATGTTAAAAACGTTGAATGAGAATGAAAATAATAGTGCTGTATTATACCATTGAATTCAAATACCTAAGTATAAATAAAGAAATATGCTCTATTAAAAGTTTATTAAAGACAAAACACTACATTATTAAAGAACAAAGCCTAAAGTGCTCAAGTATTTTTATTACATTATTTACACATTATTCTTAAGCTTTTAGCATTTCTTATCTTTGATGACCCCTAATAAAATTTTCCGTACAATATGTATATTTTAGGAATATTTTAAAACACGGTTTTTTCTTTTTGGAAAAACCCATTATATTATTTCCTATTTTTATGGGTCTTAAACAGGATGTAATTGGTAAGAATGTTCTTAAAAAAATGTTTCGTGTTTGATTTCATTATAACCTTGGGACAATCAGTTTTATCTAAAATGTAGAAATTTCTTGTGGTTGATGTTAAGTTTGAGCTATTATTTTTCTTATACATCTTGGTTCTAGATGAAAAATTTGAGATATCGCATGACTCATTCCAAGCATTTTTCAGATCGAAATATAATTGAAATCATGAGATCGAATGAAAAGGTTACCTTTTATTTTTTTTATTCGGCACGTATGATGTAACAATGGGCCCAATACTGAATAAACATTCCCTTGCCTTGCTATTCCATTGCAGTCTAAGAAAAAATTCTCTAGAATGCTTATTCATGACAAGGCCTACTAAATTCAGAAATAGTAATCAGAACATCAACAAATTAACTTTTATTTGAAAGAAGTATCGTCAAGATATTTTTAAAATAAAAGCCTCAATACTTAACTCAAGTATTTTCACATTTAAAGAATAGTTAAAACAAAGTCAAATTATAATAAAAAGGTTAAAAAATTATGGTTGATGATAAGCTTGAGCTATAATTTTTGTTTAAGATGAAAAATTTGAGATATCGCATGACTCATTCCAAGCACTTTTCAGATCGTAACAAAATAAAAACCACATCAAGCCGAGGTTTGACATCCTCTTTCAGATTTTTGGTGGTAAATTGGTGAAATTTCTAATAATAATTATGTTAGATGAGCTATAGGTCAGTAAAATACTTCAATTTAAATCGTTGATAAAATTCAAATTTATATTTTTTATATATACAGTGAGTCACAGATGTATTTTGCATACGAAAAATATTCGAAAATTCGAATTAATACTCAATTTTTAGCCATTTCATTCTTAAAAAAGTAATATTCTTTTTATAAACTTCGAGTCAATAGAACGTTAACTATGATACCACATCATAAAAAAATTAAAATGATGCGTTCTAATCACTTAAAAAGCAAAGAAATGATTTATTCATCTTTTTTATAAGGTCACAAAAGTATTTTGCTTTTTAGTAAACTTTTGCTTTTTAGTAAACTTTTGCTTTGCGATTATTTATCAAGTAAAAGAGGCTTTTTTAATAATATCCATGGTAGCCATTATTTGAGAAGACATCATCTAAACATCTTTGCGAGGATTCTATCCCTTTACGACATTTTCGGTCGGTGTTTTTTCCCATTTTTCTTGCAGTACTTGTTTGAGCACATTTTTTTGATAAAATATGGTATTTTTTGACCTTTCCACTTGATAAGACCAAAAAAATTCTATTGGATTCGAAAAAGGATATCGCGGTGGTGATTTAATCTCTTTTGTGTTGTACAGAAGTGTCCCAGGATGTGTATTTAGGGTCATTGTCTTTTGAAAATAAGAAGTCATCTTGTGGTAAACCCATTTTGTAATTACTGGGTGCAAATTTTTTTTTGTGGAATTGGACTGATGTTCATGTCTATCCATATTGTCACCGTTAAGTTTAAGTTTCCCCATTCCATGAGCCAAGAACAGCCCACGACACACCATCATGTAAAATTGTTGCTTTTAAGTTATAAAAGTTTAAGGTTTTATTTGCCTTGTGCCAGACCATACGGCGTCTATCGATCCGATGGAAAGCAAATATTATACTATTGGAGCCAATAGAAAGCAAAAATAATATTTTCGGATCCGATGGACGCCGCATTGTCTGGCATAAAGCAATAAAACCCTTAACTTTTATAACTTAAAAGCAATAATTTTACATGATGGTGTGTCGTGGGCTGTTCTCGGCTTGTGGAATGGGGAACCTTAATCCTATCGGTGGCAATATGGATAGACATGAACATCAGTCCAATTCCACAAAAAAATTTGCACCCAGTACTTAAAAAATGGGCTTACCAGAAGATGACTTCTTATTTTCAAAAGACAATGACCCTAAATACACATCCTGGGACACTTCTGTACAACACAAAAAAGATTAAAACACCACCGCGATATCCTTTTTTGAATCCAATACAATTTTTGTGGTCTTATCAAGTGGAAAGGTCAAAAAATACCATATTTTATCAAAAAAATGTGCTCAAACCAGTACTGCAAGAAAAATGGGAAAAAACACTGACCGAAAATGTCGTAAAGGAATAGAATCCTCGCAAAGATGTTTAGATGATGTCTCCTCAAATAATGGCTACCATGGATATTATTAAAAAAGCCTCTTTTAATTGATAAATAATCTCAAAGCAAAAGTTTACTAAAAAGCAAAAGTTTACTAAAAAGCAAAATACTTTTGTGACCTTATAAAAAAGATGAATAAATCATTTCTTTGCTTTTTAAGTGATTAGAACGCATCATTTTAATTTTTTTATGATGTGGTATCATAGTTAACGTTCTATTGACTCGAAGTTTATAAAAAGAATATTACTTTTTTAAGAATGAAATGGCTAAAAATTGAGTATTAATTCGAATTTTCGAATATTTTTCGTATGCAAAATACTTCTGTGACACACTGTAGCTCATCTAACACAATTATAATCAAATTAAAGGTCGATAACAAATTAAAATTTCTAATAATATAATAGTTGTTTCTTAACCAGTCTAATACATATGATCAGCGTCAAATCTTGAGTTGATATAGCCATATCAACTTGTTCGACAGTGGAAATCGTTTTTACTGGAAAACGAAGGAGCCATGATTTAAAAATTAAAACTTCACCTGATATCCAGTGATATCTAACCAATAGCAGGCGTGTCATGAGCTTGTTTGAATTAGAGAAACAGGAAATATTTGGTGCATTTTCTTATTTTCATTCATATATTGTATGGCACGCGACATAAGTACAAATATAATTTTGGCACGGAAGCTCAAAATGATGTTAGCTATAAAAACAGCTGCAAAGTAATGTTTTCTCTTACAGTTCCAAAGTGTTTATATTTGTAATTCAATTTCGCTTAAAATATTGTACATTTTTGTTGATTTCTATTTTTAATTTGATTGCAAAGAAAATGTTATTGTTGTCAGAATTGTCAGATCTATAGAAATAGCAGAAGAAATATGTATAAAATAGTATATACATATAAATGGATGGATGTATAAGTAGTTTTTATTTAATTCTATTTCAATGGCAAACATAAAAGATCAACGAACTACACGAATAACAGTGCGATTCACTGAATGATTTTGCCTGACCGCCAATCTGGTACCGACTGTGGCGTTAAAGAGTTGTATTGGAAATACATACCACATTAGTAGTATGGATACATGCAAACATACAATGCCAAGTTATTATAAAAGTACGCAAGCTTTTTCTAAATTTAAATACTTTGTCATGCTTGACTCAACTAACTCAACATTTGTACAAAATCAACGAATATTTTTTGTCTCATTTTATAAAATAATGAAAGTTTTTTAAAAAAAAGAAACGATTGAGTTATTAAGATTTCAGATTTTCAAGACTAGCTCAAACATATCTTACGTAGCTCTTTATTGTCCCGAGCAGCGGCGTGGAGAGAAAATCCGGGCCCGGGGGTAATTATATACCGGGCCCCTCCACTACTAGATTTTTTTTTTATTTGAGACTATCACATCGTCGAGCGAATATTGTTTTTCCGTAAACGCAAGGATGCCCACGAGATATATGAAATGTGTAAAGTTTTGATTTTGTTTGCTTCCCGGTCATATTCATAAAAGGTCAAAAAATAAGGTTTGAGCCGGTCTGCGATCAAAGCTTGAAAAATGTACTAAAAAAAGGCAAATTTTTTGACTGCCTGTAACTTGGAAACTATTGGTTTTTTCGGAGATGTCTTTAAGTCAAACTTTGTAGGAAATATCTAGGCCAACATTGTCTTCTTAGAAGGTTTCGTTCTAAAAATTAAACTTGTTGCTGTTTTGATACAATAATAGCAATTTTTTAAGAAATGTTTATGCCTAGAAAATGATTTTTTGTAAAGTTTATAGAGCGGAATATTTGTTCTGGTAATTCCATATTGTAGGAAATTAAATGTAAATTAATTAAATAGAAAAAATTAATTAAAAATATTAGTTTTTAATGTATAGAGCTGTTCTAAAAATTAGAAAAATGCAGTATTTTAATTTTTTCTACTTTATCGGAAGCAAGAAATTTTTTTGGTAGTTTTGTACGAAATGGTCTTGTATGATTTTCCTTTAAATCTTACAAGACTACTTACTAGCACATTTTAACACCTTTTTGGAGTTCACTGATTTAAATTTTTTCCTGGATGGCGAGCTCGACAATCGAAATTTTCGATAGTCTGTGCTGGAGCAGCCTTAAAAAAATCGAAAACAAAAGCTATTTTCGTGTCCAGCGACCCCAAATTAGTTTAGAAGATATGTACAACAAATTTCATTTTCTTTCTAAGATAATGTTGGCCTAGTAACTCTGCTAAGTCTTATTGTACTTATTTTTTAATAAATAAAAAAAAAAAAACTCATCGTTTTGGCCTCATAACGCCAATTTTACATCTGTATTTGGAAAAAGGCCTTTTTAAGTTTTAGATGGAAAAAGAAAGAACTAACGATACCTTTTTTAATATTTTTTTTCTTAAATACTGCAAATTAAAAATCAAAATTCATATTTTAAAAAAATCTGGATTCGGTACCTTCCACATTCTTGAAAAAAATTATGGAAAATAATGTACATATAAGTGTAGTACTTAGAATGAAAATAAAACAAGTTAATTTAAACAAAAAAATCTTATACGATTTTACCAAAAAGCTCAAGAAAGCAGACAATGTATAATCTTTTTTTTCTCCGTTGAAAAAAAAAAAAAAAATAATAATTGTGCGGGCCCGGACTTTTTCTCAAGTGCTTGTATTATGTTCATGCCGGGCCTCTAAAATCTATTTTTCAAGCTTGGAAAAAACTACGACAAATTTTATTAATTTCTGCTTGAGTACGGGCCCTCCAAAAAACTCCGGGCCTGGGGGGAATCCCCCCCTTGCCCCCCCTCTCGTCAGGCCTGGTCCCGAGTGATTAAAGTTCCAAGATATCACAGTTTGACTGCATTTGAATTATAAATAGCATTTTTTGTTCAAAAATATATTTAATTGCGTCACTGGGTCTCCTCATTGAAATCATCAAATGCAGAACAGTATCCGATATGACGACAAAACAATTTACAAATGTACACATTATGAGTAAGCACGCCTTCGGGAGTTATTCATACGTAGTTTTACATGTGACTAAGCATTTTGACAAATTTAAGTTTTTAATTCGAACCAAATTGACTTGAATCACGGCTTTTTTTTGAGAAATCTTAACCATTTTATCTTTATATATCTCGTTTATTTGAACAAATGTACTTAGTTTTACCTGTTTACATGGTTGGCGCGACGATCAAGTTCTAAGGCACTTCTTAAAATTAATGTCTAAATCTATAAATAACGATAATGTAAACAGGTATACTTGCTTATCATGCAACTTTCAACAAAAATGCAATCCTAACTTAAGGTTTACGACTAATAGATAGATGAATTCATTCGATTGCAATTGAATGTTCTCTATTACTACTTTGTCGATGGATTTGTGCCAATTTATAACGAAACTGATTCAACTTGTTTTGTCTAATCTTCCTCTCTTATATTTTAGTTTTCTTGTTTATTATTATTTATTTTGTTAATGTCTTTGCCGCAATAAACCGCATTCCTTTGCTATTTTTCGCTTCTTTTATGGGGCAAAATTTTGTGTTGTCATTTTATTGTTTATTTTTAGTTAACTGTGAAGCAAAATATGATTTGTATAAGGCGGGGCTTTTTATTTTATTTTTAGTTTGCAGCATATGTTTATATACATACTCTCTTTAATCTTTAGCAATATTTATTTCATTCTACATATTGCGTTTTCAGGGTAGAACGATTTCAGAATTTGGCACGCCTTAGTCAACTTATAACGAAAATTATGGTTTTTTAACCTCTATAATAATAAAAAGCACAAATTCAAGAATTCGATCACTGGATTGTGATGCAATCCAAATTATAAAAATGTTTCCAATCTCTTTGAAATGTCTTTATTATTATTTAATGATTTGTTTAATTCACAATGTGTCGTAACAAATAAGAAGCTATTTTCGGCTAGGAATAAGTTCGGTAGGCTATTTCTGAATTTAGGTCTGATATCAAATTTTTTCGTAAGTTCAATATGTGAAATATACGGATTTGATAGTGGTCACAAAATTAAATCCGATTTTTCAAAATAGTGGGCAGTTTTTAGCAGCTGTTCGGAGTTATATTCCCTTAAAAATTTTATTTGTCACTTATGACCGAGTTTTATTTTTCTTGAGTACGATACCGTAAGAATTTTGAAATTTTCTTTTTAAATTTGAAAGCAAAACAGAAAAAATAATGCAATCAGGAAAAATCTGCTTTTATTTTTGCTAACCATAACAATCGTATTAGAAAAACTAGTAAGGTGTAACTTTTGGCCTGGCCAAAAAATAAATACCCTACACTGCAGTGTTCTGAAAATTTTGCTTGTAAGCGAGGTGCCACGCCTCCTTGTCCGATTTCACCCAATTTTTGTTGAGAGCTTTCATTTAGAGTTCTTACATAGTGTCCGAGTTAAATTTGGTTGGAATATCTCGAAAATCGCTTTCAGTATAGCGTTTTGAAGCTTTTGCTTATGTGGGAGGAGACACGCCCTCTTGCCCGAGTTCACCAAGTTTTTGTTCAGAGCTCGCATTTATAATATTTAGTGGGTGAGTGAAATTTGGTTGGATTATCTCAAAAAACTCTTTCAGTATAGCATTTTGAATCTTTTGCTTGTATGGGAGGTGCCACGCCTCCTTGTCCGATTTCACCCAATTTTTGTTGAGAGCTTTCATTTATAGTTCTTAGTATCTGAGTTAAATTTGGTTTGAATATCTCGAAAATCGCTTTCAGTATAGCGTTTTGAAGCTTTTGCTTATGTGGGAGGTGCCACGCCCTCTTGTCCGAGTTCACCCAGTTTTTGTTCAGTGCTTGCATTTATAATATTTAGTGGGTGAGTGAAATTTGGTTGGATTATCTCAAAAAACTCTTTCAGTATAGCATTTTGAATCTTTTGCTTATGTGGGAGGTGCCACGCCTCCATGTCCAATTTCACCCAATTTTTGTTGAGAGCTTTCATTTATAGTTCTTAGTATCTGAGTTAAATTTGGTTCGAATATCTCAAAAATCGCTTTCAGTATAGCGTTTTGAAGCTGTTGCTTATATGGCAGGTGCCACGCCCTCTTGTCTGAGTTCGTTCAGTTTTTTCTCAGAGCTTGCGCTTACAATTTGTAGTATTTATGTGTATTTTGGGTGCATTGTCGTGAACAATACTCCTAAAATTGCATTTTGAAGATATTTTTTGTATTGGCGGTAGGCGTGTCCGTTAACCGATTTTGCTCATTTGCAATCCCCCGAGCTAACTTTGATGACGGAGGCGGGGTACCAAATTTCATTGAATTATCTTGCTTAGTTTTCCCAAAAAGTGTATTTCCACACACACCCAGCCGTTACCCAGCCAGCCAGCCAGCCACCCAGCCAGACAGACGGACATGGCTATATCGACTCAGGAGGTGACGCTGATCAAGAATATATACACTTTTCCATATCTGCCACGCCTCCTTCTCTGCGTTACAAACGGAAGGATAAAGTGAATATACCCTGGGTGTAGGGTATAATAACGATATAATAAATAAAATAGTATTTTCCACGTATTTTTCGACAGGGGTAGATTTTGGGGCGATTAAGGGGTTGAAATCAGTTTTTATCCATACTAGAATCGCCCAGTGGTCAAAATTCGACCGCAAATGTATTAAATAATTTTGGTACTTTTTGGACACTTGTACTTTTTGGACACTTGTACTTTTTTTTGCTATTTATCATCCCATCATCAAAAGAAATATAAACAAAACAAAAAACTTGAAGTCAGTGCTTTGCATTTTGTCTTTCTCTTTGTGCTTTATCCTTTTTTCAGCTCTGTGTGGCCTATTTTGTTGTTGTTAATATTGAAATATTTTGTATTAAATTTTACCTGGCTTCAATTCAAAATATTAACATAATTTTAACTTTGTGCACATCTACACACAAATACCTTTCTAATGGTGTATAAAATAAAGTCTTACTCAATTTCTAATATAGTAAAAAAAGATGGACAAGTTTTTGTCTTGCGTATTAATACTTATATATATATATATATATATATATATATATAGATGAACAGTTAAAGTGCATCGAAGTATCTGGGTATTAGACCGGTTCGATTTTGTATGAAGCAAAAACAAAAAAAAAAAAAATTATCGCGAAACCGACTCAAAAGTTAGAAGGACTCTTAAAAACGATATCTGCATCATTTTTTTTTTTTTTTTTCATTCCGAGAAAAAACCAATGGAGCACTTTTGATTCTACTGAAAGCTCATTTTTGGCTAAAAAAAAACATATGTTTTGGTCATAACTTTTTTTTTCATTACAAAATGCTTTAGAAATAAAGACAATTTTCTTACAAAAATTTTGGCGCTTAAAAATTATAAATTTTTTTTTTTTGGGTAAAGATAATGTTCGCATCCCAAAATCGATTTTTTTTACGTTTTTCAAAAAACGATTTTTTACTCAAAAGCAAGGCATCTTACGAAAAAAGTGTATAAGGAAAAAAATGCTTAGAATTGTCTAATTGAACTTTAAGGTTAGATTATCTCAAAAACTATATGTGATTGACCGATTCTGATTCTGGATTCGGTTTCAACATCGAAAATGACTGTTTTTGTTGTGAATTGTTTCTACTTTTTTTTTTCTCTTCATTCAATTGCCAACTGCCAAATGAGCCATGTTAGATCAAAATCTGTGCTTATTCCACAAAATTAGTTATTTTTGCTTCTAATTTGCCTGCGCTATAAGAAACTTTATTGATTTGGAAAAGAGGGCGGGAGAGAGGTTATAAAATTTTAGTATTCAAATACATTTTGCGTTAAGTACTTATCGGCCCACCCTCATATTTCGTAGCGACCTGCTTTTCTATTTTCCAAAAATGCTGATGCAAAATGTGCTGTTGTGTGACTACTGGCTTTTCCTGCTTTGCTGTTTCTGTGTTCCATTATCATAGCTAGCACGAGTAGTTTGTGGATTTCGATGTCGTCCACGTAGTTGTGATTGTCATCATTGTCGTCTTTGCAATCGCCCGTGCGTGTTGTTTTGTCTGTCGCAGGCAGATTTTAAATAAACAAATCGCCAATAAACTAATTTCACTTTTTTTGCTAAGTTTTCGCATTAAAAAGTCGTCGTCGTCGTGGTCGTCACTTGTTGTTGCTGCTTCTCATATTGAAATTTCATTCAAGTTTTGTTTGTGCACGATCCACCACTCAACTGATCGATCGTGTAGTGTACGTACCGTACTACAACGATTGACAAGTATTTGTATCTAAGTTGGGCTATTTTGACTCGTTGTTGTTTGTTGGGTTGATCGTTTCGGGTCGAACGGTTTATGTCGAAGAGTCTTTTCGCGAATCTATTCGAGGCTGGTCTGATTTCGGTTGGCTAGCGGTTGATTTTTTGTGCTTCAGTGATTTTTTTTTTTACTTAATATTTTGTGCTGTTGAATATATAGAAAAATTAAGAAATTGAAAAAAAAGGAACTTGCAAATATTTGCAATTCATTAAAAAATACTCGTGTACTTTGTAAAATAAACGAACCAAATAACCGTATTTAATTATCTAATTAGTGCCAACACATTTAAAAAAGGTCTTATCGCAGTTATCTCATCACACGCTATTTTTATCTACATCATCTTTAGCTGTTCATCATCTTTAGCTGTTCATCATCTTTAGCTTATTTAGTAGAGCATCATCTTGAAGCGCGAGGCGCACAATTATTGTCATAAATTATCAACAACTTGTGGTTGTTGGTTCGGCCTGTTATGCAATGCCACAATTTGATGAATCTTTTTTAAATGATTGCGCGTTTGCTGAAAGTCAGAAATTGATATCCTATTCATTGGATCGTCGTTATGTGCTCAATAAAAAGCGTAAATTGAAATCTCCAAAATACTTTGTACCCTATCAGTCGCGAGTTGTGGTTAAGAATGTTACACGTTGTAAGTACATTGATGTCAATTGTTGGGGGTAAATTTTTATATTCCTTTTCATATTCACAATATCATGTGTGAAACAGAGTAACAGAATTTTAGGCACGACAACGATTTCCATGCCCTCGGTATTTGACGATATTTTCACATAAAACTACCTTAAATATGTCGAAAAAATTGTCATAAAATTTTTTGGTATATCGCTTCGTTGTCGAGATATCGAGCTTTTAAGGAATACAATAATACTGAACAAATTTAAAGTAAAGGAATATCCCTATATATCTTTTATAAAATCCACTATAAGCTGGGAACAACTTAATGGATTTGAAAAGAATTCAAATCAAAAGAAAGGCATTTTGACTTAAGGTTTTTATCAGTTTTTAAAAATTAAGCCTCGAAAACGAAGCAAGATATCGAATTATTTTATTCTAGTTTTATTTTGGGTCATTTAATGTAAAAACATCATCAAATCGCGTGGACACGTTAATCGTAAGATCACCGGGGACAGGAACCCTTAAAAGTTTACTTGGAGTTAATCTAAACAGTTAATCCGAACTCAAACATTTTCGATTTTAATCCCAGTTGCACCAGAATATGCCTCTGGCATTAGCAAATCTCTCTTTAAAAACTCTGGCTAAATACTGCAGAGCAAAAAAACAGTAGGTACTATTTCTAAGAATAAAGACAATTATTAAAATAAAGCAAAAACAATTTAAGAGTCTTGATAGAATTGCAAACTGCTTTAACTTCTCAACAAACAGATACCATATTGAGACTCTGCTGTGCAGATGACGAAACCGTGTTTAACATTCAAGCAGATTGCCTGGCGATCTGCATTTACAGAAAGGTCTCTTTGGGTCAGAAGATTCTAACCCCTAACAGTCTAGCAGAGCTTAACTTGAAGGATATATTAAGGTTTTTGAACACCTCTATAGGCTTGGAACTACTCTAAGATTCTAATTGAATTACTTTGTTTTTGAAAAATCTTAAATTTCCGCCTATTCAATAACACCGGGACCCGTGAACTAACCCAATTTGTGTTTTTTTACAGATTAGCTCTGGTTTTCCAGATGTTCTGGCTCAAATAATTTGCAGAAATTTAGCGAAAAAAAAAAAAAAACATTTAATCTAATCCATCCATTTCTTCAACAGATATCTATTCCGTTTGGTCAAATTTCTTCATTCCATGAAATATTTTAATTTTTCTTAATTATTCACTATCCCAGAAATTGCAGAAGAAACTTTAATTTTCGTATTACTCATACCACATGTTGTAGTTGATTTAATAATAAATAATTTTGAAATGGCTATAACTTTTGCAAATATTATGATAAATTGTCCATTTTTTCTTCACTTAAAAGATAAATCCTTACTATTTTTTTTTTTTTTTTTGAGATGGATTCAATTTCAATATATTTTTTGGTAATTGTTTTTAGAGTGATCACTTTCTCAAACCATGTACATACGTATATTTTGAACACGCATTTATTTTATTTTTTTTTTATGCACTTAAAGTTTGGGATTTTTCACACATTAATCCGCAGCAAAATCCTTTAGAAACGCATACTTCTTAATTTTTACAAATGTCTTTTGTACAGTCGAAAACTTGATTCTAGGAAATCTTATTTAAAAACTGAAAGATATCTATTTTTAATGATTAAAATTAATTATTAATAAATCAACATTTTTCAAATCATTTTTTATAATAAAAAGCTCTCTTTTATCTATTTTTAGATAGCACGGTCAGCTCTCCGTCAACACCCAATTCCTCTTGTTCCTCTACGGCGACAGCAAACCACCAGAGTAGCAATACTATTGGCACGCCATCGCCGAAAACCCCATCACCAGCAACACCTACGCAACAAACACCAGGTACACCGCTAAATACAACAATAAATGCTGGTTCAACTGGTTCATCGGGTCACAAGAACAGTTTGAAGGGCACAAAACTAGCACGTCGTGCAAGATCATTTAAGGACGATCTTTTTGAAAAAATTTCACTAATGCGTACTCCAACGAACACCTTGGGAAGGTAAAAATAAAAACTTTAATTAAAAAAATACACATGTAGTTTCAATGGAGTTTTATTAAATTCATTTTAGATCCCATTCGCCACATAGTCCACGAAATAAAGCACTTTCTTCAAAGCCACCACCGACTGCTGAAGAAGTTGCCAAATCGTCACAATCATTGGAAACGCACGTCAAGGACATATCAAATGCACTTAAACACTTTCGTGATGTCATACTTAAAAGGAAGCTTGAAGTATTACCTGGGAATGGAACTGTGATCTTGGAGACTATTGCAAGCATGTATGCTGGTAAGTAAACAACGAAGTTCATATTGACACTTTCGCAGAAAGCTTTGTTTATATATTAATACGCTGCAAATATGAATGAGAAAAATTATTATATCAATGTAAAGTTCCATTTCCGCGAAATAATTGAAAATCATGTTTTCATTCTTATTTCTTAGTTATACAATCGTATACTCTTAATGAGAACAGTACTGTAATGCTGTCAGCTACACAACAAGTCTACCAATCTCTTGGTAAACTGATAAAACTTTGTGATGAAGTTATGCTCAGCGAGGAGACAAACGATTGTGCATCCCTTAATAATGATAATGTCAAGGAAGTAGTTGATTTGTTGGAAGATGCTGTTAGGGTAAGTTAAAAAATTATCATATGAAATAGAAAGACAATGCATCTAATGTTTTATTTCTTCTTCTTTAGAATCTTGTATGCTTGGCACAACAAAAATTAAAAGAAAAAGAAGAGAATGCTTTCAAGTATGGTCCATCTACATCAGAGATTACTGCGACATCTAATAACTATTTAATGCGCCCACCTGTTGAAGTTGCTGGACAACGAACATCTTTGCCTGATATAACATTAACACCTAAGTAAGGCATAGGATGATTTTTTAAAAGTTATTGGTATTTACTGAATAATTATTTATTGGCTTAAAGGGAACGTGATATTTTGGAAAAAACAAAATCCAATCCAATACGCGCATCACACAGCACTGAAAGTATACTGAGAGATACAAGTCCACCACCAAAGCCACCACTTCCAAATAGGTATTTATATTATTTAAATGCAGAATATGATGACTAAAATAAACGAAATAATATCGCATTATTGGCCTGCACAAGACATTTTGAAGTTAAGTGTACTTCTTCACTGTACACTGATTTTATTTTGACACTCAAATACACTGAAGAATATTATCGGTGTCAAAAAGAAAACCTGATTCTAACAAATACTTCAGTGCACTGTATTTTATACAAATACTTCAGGTCAGTGTAAAACATGCGAGTAAAAAGACTACAGTAAAATTTATGATATGGTAACACTTGCAAGTTGCAACGCAATGGTAACCCAGGATTGTATGTAGTAGCTTTCATACATTTTCGCGAGAGAGAGCGTAAACGAAAAATTAGCATATGCACTGAACTGAACAGAAGCAAATCAAGCACGACAGTTCTGTGCAGAATGTTTCTTTTTAATTTTTTCATATACAGGTACTGTCAAGACATTTCTACGCGACACTGAATTGAAGTATTTGATTAATAATCAGGCACAAGACATAACGTATCCTCAAATGAACTTCAACAAAACGCCTTGTTCCCATCGTCTTACTTTATGTTCAAACATGTTATTTATTCCTTTCACTTCTTACTTTGCTCTTTTTAGCAGGACTTCACATCCTCCACCCTTACCACCAAAACGACGCAGTCAACAACAACAGCAACAAAACTCAAATAATATAAGCATAAATTCAGATTTAGATTGCAGTTCTGAGTTTTCCTTGAATTATGGTGTTGATCAGTAAGAACTCCCGCTTGAATTTTTAAGAAAGGTTATGATTTATTTTGTATTATTTTTTTTTTACAGCCTTTCTGTACGCTCACGTTCGCCCGATGAAAATTCTAGTCAGTGTTCGCTCGATTCTGCATTAAATCATTCGCGTGAGGAAGAGGAGTTAAAGGCTTTGGTTATAGAAAATCGACTGGATGATATTTTGGATGACACTGTACAGAAAATGTTAGCAATGAGTAAGTTTTAATTGATTGATACAGTGCAACAATTTAATGATGATTTTTTTAACGTTGAAAATTTGTTAGTATTTTCTTGATAGTACCATTAAAAAGTACAAAGAAAATAACTCTTATACACTTGTAACCGAACATGCCTGCCTTTCGAGTTGTAGGACTTTAAAAGATATCGAGCAGTAATAAACTTTCTCGAGAATTTTTTCTCGGACTCTGTTGTATGCAATCACAAAAAAGGAAGGGAAAAATTCACTGGAGAGTAAGGTTTATGGTAATAATTTTGGAAAGAATATATACCTTTTTTTCAGAATGTATTTTTCAATTCTTTATCAGGAAATTCGAAGTGCAAATGAATAATGTATAGCAAATTAAAAACTTGTACGACAATTTTATAGCTTATTAAATACCTTTCATATGACACCATTATTTTTGATATTCATACAAGGGTTTCCAACTTCTACCAGCTTCGCTAAAACCTATATCCGGGCGACACTTTTTAATTATATAGCTTCATAAAATATACTAGCTATAAAAAAAGAAGTATAAGGTATCACTCAAGTAACCTTAATTTAAATTTATCAATGAAAATAGCATTGTTCCTTTTCACTTCACCTTGTTTTTTATTGGCGTTACTCCGTCAGCTTCTCACAATGTGAAGAGGTTTGGAAATTTATTTGGCAGAATTCGTTGACCATCATCAATTTTGTAATTTTACTTTGTTTTGATTGTTTCTGATGAAATTCAGATGTTTTTTTCTTAAACTTAGCTATCAAAATCATTTGAAATACCAGGGCTGCATAGTAGTTTTTTAGCGAAATTAAAAGAAAGAAGTATCTCTGCTGGAAAAAGAATTTCCATTTTCAAAATATACACAACTGCAACTGCTCCATTAACAGAAGGGAAAATATTCATGATAAGGCCCAAGTGTATTTAAAAAATTTTTGTTTTTTAAAAAACTTCGAAGACCGTCATTTTCGAAACGTACCACTCCTCTGTATCCTTTACAGCATGTATTTTACATTGTAATCCAGGTGTTATGGTGTATAAGTTTGAATTAGAGTCAGGTGAACGTGCTATATTTCAAAAACAATTAAAAATTTTGCATCATATTTTTTTGTGTTGCACTGTGTTATAGTTTATAAGGTTTATGACAATACAACAGTTAAATACTATAAATCAATCAATATAATATTTCGAAATAAATACATAAATAAAAATTATCAATTAGGCGGAAAAATGGAAACTGTTGAGAAGCCTAACTTATCAACTTTAGCTCATATGAGTAGCGTTTGTGGTGGTGGCGGTGCTGTTGTTGCCAAACCTGCTCCAATAGTTGCAGCAGGAATATCAAATGTTACAGCAGCAACGAAAATTATGGCCACAACCGCTGCTGTTGCTGGCAGCGGTAGTGGTGGTGGTGGTGGTACTATTGCCATGGATAAAACAGAGATGCGTAAATCTACGACGAACAATCGTCATTCGAATGAATCCGGTATAAAGTATTTTCAAATTAACACATTATTTTCAATGTTGATTTAAGATTTTGTTTTTGCGCTTGTTTGATTGCAAGTAAAAAAAGATTTGCTTATTTTTTTAATTTGTAGAAAACATCTTGTATTGTTTCATAAGTACTTAAATGTAGAATATTTATTAATTGTTTCTTCTCCTTCTATACAAATTACTGTTGCTTTGTTTATAATTTTCATTAAGTTTTCTTTACAAATACATTCTGCAAGCTTTGATTTTATTCGTTTTAAAATCATGGTATTTTCTTGTTGTTTCAAATGACTGCAGTCACATTAAATTCATATCCATTGACTTAAAACTCGCTGAATTCGCTTAGAAGTTTTGATTTTCTTAAATTTCATATATATTCTTAAATTTTATTTAATTTTTTCACTAAAATTCTTTTAATTAAGTTTTTTTCAAATTTAAAATAAAAAAGTTAAAAGAATTTTTGTTTATTTTGCTTTATATTTTATCTCCATTTATTATCTTAGCTAATGCTCAACTAGTCAATATTGCTTACGTTACTTTTTCTTTTCTTCTAAAGGTTTTGTATCAATGAATTCATTTCGTACTTCTACACAAAGCGTATCTAAGCGCTCTTCGGAATATAGCTTTCAATCATCATCAAAATCAAGTATTCCCGATTTAAATTATGTACGCAATTCATCGGATGCTACAGGTTATGGTGCAATTGACCCAACAACAACAAAAACAACAAATAATCATGAATTTCATCAACATCAGCATCAACATCATCAAACGACAACACATTTTACAACAGCGGCTTCCATAATGGAACCACAGTTAGCAGTGGCAAATAGTAGTTGTACATCAACCACAACAACTGCAACTAAAATTTCCTCATCTAGTTGTAGTAATAGTAGCTCTGTTGGATTGTTAAGTAGCAACAGTAGCATCATCAGTAATCATCATCAGCATCACCACAATAATGACAATCATTCTATAAATTATGGGACCAGTACTAGTCCTGATAATATTGAGCGTTCAACGGAAAAACTTTTCATAAATCAATTGCAATCAATGTCATCACTTGGCAAAACAAATAGCCTTGATATTTCAGTTGATGATCTGACAAACATAGTTCCACCGGCATTGCCGCCAAAAACTACAAAATGCAAAGAAAGGCTATTAACACAATATGATAATAATTTCGATGAAGTCGATGATATTAATAATAGGTATGTCAAGACAATATTTACATATTGTGGTTTTGAAAGACGATGGGTTATGAGAAACGGTTTCATTTAATTTTAAAGTTTTTTAAAAATTTACTTGTTCTGCTTGGACATACAGGATTTCCACTCCAATTTAAACCTTTTTCAGGACAAATTATTATTATTTCAATTCAATTTAAACTTTTTCCAAATCAAAATAAACTTTTTCCAAATCAAATTAACCTGCCGTTCTCCCAAAACAATTTAAACTTTTTCCAAATCAACGAAGATATTAGTAATGTTTCACTTTGATCCAAACCATTATTTTTGTATGTTTTATAATAACGGCTACATAGATTTTAATATGTAGAATTGGATTCAGTCAAAAAAGTAAATAGTGGAGTTATAGCGTTTTGTTATGGACCTTCTCATTTTATTTTGCAACACATACATTAATTTCTTCAAAGTTTCATAAACCAAACAAATAACTTGGAACTTCATCTAAACATTTCAAACTTTATTTACAAATTTCTTTTCTTTGTTGCTTCAGTTTTACTGCACATGATTTACCCGAATTGCGACAGCATCAACATCAGCACTCAGCACTTCAGTGGCAATCAAAACATCAGAGTCTTATCGAGCCCCGTCGAGCTGTGGGCTTAGCTGGTAGCTGCAATGTGATTGGCATCGATGGTAGTCTGGATGAACCGCCACCCCTACCAATGAAGAGAAAGCACAGTAAGTTTGAAAAGATGCCTTACACAGTTATTTATAATTTTTTTTCGTTTTTTTTATCTTTTTCATTTTGTCTCGACGACATTGTTCATACATAAATATTGTGTTTGGTTTCGAAAATTTTATTTTGGGATATCTTGTGTTTGGCTCTCCTTCTCTCTCTTTCTATCCATTGAATACACAACAAATTACCAACGCGCTACACTAAAAAAAACATCAAATGAAATGTTTCTTTTTTTTTAAATTTTATTGATTTATTTTGTTTGTTTAATGCTTAAAACAACAAAATTACAACAACAACAACAAATTTCACAACTCAATTTCAATGTGCTTCCCATTTCAATTAAAAAAAAATATATAAATTAAATTTAGTAGTTCTACATTGCCAACAACAACAACAACAACAACTACTACTTCTAATATTAATTTACAAACAAACAATCCTATTGTTTCATCTTCAAATTATTCATTTTTATTACAAAAACCAAAACAAAAACAAAATTGTAATATTATTTTACGTAAAACTCTTACTGAAATGAATTGTTGTTGTTCCAACAATCTAGTGTTTCAAAGTGTGGCATTTTCGGGTAAGTGTATTGGAGTTAAGCAAATAGTTG
Source organism: Calliopum simillimum (assembly GCA_951812925.1). Classification (NCBI taxonomy): domain Eukaryota; kingdom Metazoa; phylum Arthropoda; class Insecta; order Diptera; family Lauxaniidae; genus Calliopum; species Calliopum simillimum. The sequence goes on along the minus strand of OX638372.1, from coordinate 15,464,534 downwards.
CGTTAATTTGTTTGAAAACATTTGGCTTCATTTTTTGAAATGTTTTTTTTTTTTTGTTCTTTCTTTTTCATAAGGCAAGCTTTATTGTTTTCTAATTAATGACATTTCTGGCAATTATAAAACTTTTAGCAATATATCTAAAACGTTCCATTTTGTATTTAACAGCGCAGAAATAATCTATTTCTAAAGTGCCTATAAAACATTATTTGTTCATATAAGTTTTAATTTATTGTTAAGGTTTGATTGATGAACATAAATGCTTTAGTTATAACCCAGTGTGCCAGACGGTTCATATCTTCGCTTTTTTACCCGTTACGGATCCGTTACTGATCCGTTTGCGGGAGAAATTCCAAAAAATAAAACGATTCGCTTTTTTTTTGGGAATCTCTCCCGCCAACGGATCAGTAACGGATCCGTAACGGATAAAAAAGCGGAGATTGGAACCGTCTGGCACACTGGGAAGTTATTAAAATTTATTATTGAAGAAAAGTTTGTTACTTAATCCTTTGCAACACAATTTAGCTCTCACTTTTGTTCTGCAACATCTATCCTTTGATTTGCTTATATGATTTCTTCTTATTTACTTGAAATCTTTTTTGTTTTTAAATTTTTCTTTCATATTCTGTCCCTGCCATTTAGTTCGCTGTATATAACTCCCATCAAGCGTTGGCTTTAGACAATTGATACAGGATAGAACATTTCTTGCATTTGTACTTTTATATTGGATCTTTATTTTCCGAACTATCATCCATTGAATTAAAGACACATTAACTCTATACAAATATAATATAGTTCTTTAGTGAAGATATTTACTTCAATAGGTAATAACTCGGAAATTTAAAATAAAATGATTTTTTGTATTTTTTAGAAGTGCTCAAATCCCCATAATCGACTGTAAAAACGAAGAAAAAAACAAAAAATTTTCTTAATTTGCAGACATTATTTTTATGCATTTCTTAAAGATCTTAGATCATTTCTAATCTTAAATTTGTATACAGCATATCGAAATCGTCATTAAATTTTGTTAAATTCAAATTACTCACTTTGAATTGCATGAAGGTAATTTTATATTACATACGGTTCTCGGTTCCCTTTGAGAATTACTTCTAGTTTGTTAGCTAATAAATAGATAAGACCGGGTCAACCAGTTTTGACAGAATCTTTTATCTGATTCACAGATTTTCAATTATTATTGTCTCACAGGGTTATATGTTGATGAAATAAAGAATAGTTTCAATTAATTAAAATACATAAACGTCGAATAATTGTACTCCAATAGTTTTTTTTTTTTTTCTTTTTAAGAAAGTCATTTTCTATCCAATCGAGCAATAATTTAAACCAAAGTTTGCCCCGTGGCCAAAATTCAACTATATCGATTTGACTTTAAAAAGACCAGGCAACTGTTTATTTAAGCTTACAAACTCTCATTAGTAACCATGTCTGTGCATTTTTCTCTTTAGGTCATATTAACGTTCTTTACTGTTAACTCAATCTGCATACCAAAATTCATAAAGATGTAACAGTTAAGCCGTATGAGCGTTTTTTTTTATTTAGGGGCGTGGCACTGCCCACATAAAAACATAATGGTCATATTATGGTTTCTTAGTGTTAACCCTATCTGCATACCAAATTTCATAAAAATCGATGCAGCGGCTTAGCCGTGGGAGCGTTTTTTCCATTTAACGGCGTGACTCCACTTAAAAAAAAAAAAAAATTGTGTGCACTGCTGTTCCTCACAGTGATTTTTAGGCACAATCTTCTTTGAATTTTTACATGAAGATAGAGTGCATTTTAATTTTGTATAAGAGAGAATCTATATCAAAATGAGATCTTTAAATTTCAAATAGAACTAGTTGGTTTTCTTAAATAAGGGTATAAAATGAAATTTTCTTAAGGTTTTGAAAAGTAAATGTTTGCATTGTGCTTAGATATAGTTATGTTCTCAATTTCTTCTGGAAATTGTTAACTTTGTTAACTTTTCTTTTGACGCTTGTTTGTAAAATGCTGTCAAAATAGAAAACATTTTGAACAACCCTACTAAACTTTTAAAATCAAGCCCAAGGTATACATATTTAAGCGTATGGTGTATATATGCGCAATTTATGAAATTTTTGCAGTTTTCAAGTTTTGATTTTTTTTTATTTTTTGATTTTGCTGCGTTCAATTTTCCAACTGAACTTTAAATAATTTGAAGCATTCGTTCGTTTAATTCGTTCAATAACTTTCTTTCTTACTAATCTTTATTATAAATATTTAACTTTTTATATTCAGTCTTGGCATATATGGAGATTTGTTCATCATCAACACGTTCTATGGAACAGCATCGACATACGGTGCACACATACGATGTTAAGAGTAATATAACACATAGTCAAACAATGAAGTAAGTTTTTCCAAATAAATTTCTTAATTTCTGAGTTAATTGTATGATCTGATTGATTGCCTTGCATAGCATTGTTCCCGTAGCCAAAGATTTAAATTCACCTGAAAATGAAATTCCACCCGCACTGCCGCCAAAGAATTACAAACAACGTCGCCCATCAGCGAATCCAACGCCACCGCCAACGATTATTACCACGCCTCCACCTAGTCCAAAACCATCACAATTAGTTGCTGATAGTTACATTGAAAGTGGTGGCGTTGGACGACATGGTCGTGTGTTATCCGCTACACAAGGTAGCGAACTTATGACGACGGTTTGTGAAGAATTGGCGGATTTATCTGAAGAAGATCAAATTGGCATACATCATTCACACAAATTGCCAAATGAAATGGATGCAACAACAAGACATTCAAAAATTAACAACCAAATTCAGCATATAAATTATAATGTTGGAAATAATATTGATACATGTACGCCATCGGATATAACCAACGAAGAAGATGAAGGAATTGATATAGTCTTAGAAAAGAATACTTATAATAATAACAATAAGAAGGTAATGCAAGCAAGCAAGCACTAAATATGATATCAATACATACTCGTATTACTAAAATACAATAAACTTTTTTTTTTTACTTTTAAAGGATTGCTCACCTACAAATTCTTTAACTAAGGATAGTTTACCAAATCTCTTAGAAGAGATTGATATAACACCATATTTAATTTTGAAAAAAGATGGTGAAGATGGTCCTGAAGTAAAAGGCGGCTACATAGATGCGCTAATTGTGCATGCAAGTCGAGTACAAAAAATATCCGATAACGGTAATACAAAAACGCTTGCCAAAAACCATATTTATTTAAATATTTTTCAATATGTAACTTTTTTCTTGAATTGCAGCATTTAGTGAAGCATTCATTACAACATTTCGTACATTTATACAACCGATAGATGTTATTGAAAAGCTTTCCCACCGTTATACAGTGTTTTTTTGTCAACTTAATGATCTTAAGCAAAAAGCCGCCAAAGAGACATTTTCACTTTTAGTTCGTGTAGTAAATGATTTAACGTATGTTTTACATATGCATAAAGTCAAATTTTCTATAGCTCAAATCATCATTAACGACAAAAAAAGTTCGACTTATTAAGGCTTCTTTTATTTATTTGTGTCCTCTGAATTAGTTCCAGATATAAAACAGTTTGAGTTATTGAATTTTGACTGCATTGAATTGTTGTTATACTAGTTCTTACTTTTGCTTACTTTATAGGTCGACAGATTTAACAGGTCAACTCTTAACATTATTAGTAGAGTTTGTCTATCAATTGGTTTGTTCTGGACGTTTATATTTAGCAAAACTGCTGCGCAATAAAATTATTGAAAAGGTAAACTTGTCTCATCTATTTATTGTATTTAATACATTATTTATATCAGATATCCTAGTTATTATGAATATAGTGAAGCTAAAGGTTTAAACATACATATAGCCACCCATTTGTACATTCTAAAAACGTTATAATTTTTTTTTTTTTTATTTAAGGTTACACTTTATAAGGACCAGAAATTTCCCAGTTACTCGCCCAACATGCATGTTACTGTAACGAATCAACCCAGCTTGCTCGATCTCAAATCAGTGGAAATTGCTGAGCAAATGACACTGCTAGATGCTGAGCTATTTCAAAAGATTGAAATTCCCGAAGTATTACTTTTTGCCAAAGAACAATGTGAGGAGAAATCGCCAAATTTAAATAAGTTTACAGAACATTTTAATAAAATGTCGTACTGGGCACGTTCAAAAATTCTGATGCTGTCCGATGCAAAGGAACGAGAAAAACATGTGATAAAATTTATTAAGATAATGAAACATTTACGTAAAATGAATAACTATAATTCATATTTGGCATTATTGTCTGCATTAGACTCAGCACCTATAAGAAGGTTGGTTAGCTTCAAAGTTACGCTTAATAAATAAAGTGTTATTAATATTTGTTTTCTTTATTTTTAGACTGGAGTGGCACAAAACTATAACAGAAGGTCTTAAGGAATACTGTACACTTATTGATTCCAGTTCTAGTTTTCGTGTTTACAGACAAGCTTTAGCGGAAACAAATCCTCCATGCATTCCTTATATGTAAGTTTTATGATTAAACATTTGGGTCTTTCAGAAACTTAAATTATACTGAGAACTTCAAAATTGTTACGATTTGTTGTTATTCGGAATAAGCTGGGTTATTTGACTTTTGGATGAATTCGACATCGAAGTTGATATGATTTCTCATAGACTTTGAAAACAGAATTACACTGTGAGGACATTATTTATAGTCTACTTGTTTTACCCGGAGCAATATGGCTTTTTTTTTTGTTTACAAAAATGCGTACATTAAAAAAAATATCGCAATAAGTTTATTTTTTTCTCAAAAAATCAAACGCGAAATTAATGGTGAGACATTCACCTATCATTAAACGTACCGGTCGGAATCACTGAAATTTTGAAAAAATCGCTTTTTTTTTTTTAAATCGCGTCAAACGAGGAAATGATACATGCACAAATTTATGTTCATTCATTCGAATCAAGTGAGATGAAATAAATTGAAAGTGAAAAAGGGCGGTGCCACGCCCCCAAAAACAAAATTTGTCATATCTCTAAAACTATAGGACACAGATAGATAAGATGTGGTAAGTTTGTAACAAGTACAGGGAAAAAATACATCCATTGGAAAAGTCCTACTAAATCTCATCCAGATGCCTCAAATAGTTTCGGAGATATGATGAGTTTTATATTTGTGGGGCGTGGTACCGCCCACTTTTCCAATGTATGTTATTTCTCCTTATACCTTTTACAAACTTACTATATGATAAATTTTGTTTTTGGGGCGTGACACCTCCCATCCAAGCAAATGTCGCAGTTATTTGAGATAATGCAACCAAATTTCGTACAAACACTAGAAATAGTCGAATCAAGATCAGGGCAAGAACTAATTTAATTGTGAAACGAAGGCGTAAGTCATTCCCTGCAAGTAAAGTTTTTAACATTCTACGGTGTGGGGTATTTCAGCTTTGGCCAGGCCTAGTTTTTTTATGTTTTCATACAATACAAATCAAAGATTATAAAACAAAGACTTAATTGAGGATTTTTTTTTTATTGTAAAAGCAATAATTTGATTTAAAGAATATACTATTTAAACTTTTAGTGGACTTGTATTACAAGATTTAACATTCGTACATGTTGGCAATCCTGATTATCTTAAAGATGGTGTTATAAACTTTTCAAAACGTTGGCAGCAGCATAACATTATTGTCAATATGAAGCGATTTAAGAAATGGTAAGTTATATTGAATGATAACTCTATATGGTACTGTTTTTTTTAAAACTTTCATTACTTCACAGTTCATATCCATTCCGTCGCAATGATCGAATAATACGTTTCTTTGAAAACTTTGAAAATTTTCTCGGCGAAGAAGAAATGTGGCAAATTTCAGAAACAATCAAACCACGCGGCAGGAGGACAGTGCATAATTAAGTCTAAACTACAAGAAAAAAACAAAATTACTAAAAAGAAAAAACAAAAAATGCAAAATCTTATATTAGATAAATGAATGTGGTGTGTAAAAAATCCTTGTATAATAAGAACTCACAAAAGCGTATGTACTTTAAAAAAACAAAGCAAAAAACAATCTTAACTAAAAAACTACACTAAAATACACTGCAAGATTTGTTGCTTATATGCATTTTATGCTGCACCAACTGCACCTATAATTCGAGATACAAATTCAGAATGCAAAATACTTGCTTAAAATGAAATTTAAAAAAAATATAATATTATGTATATTATATATAGTATGTACTAAGCAAATAATACAGAAACTACAACTTATCTCAAATTGTAGCCATACATATAAGTATGTATGTAATTCATTGATTATCATTAATACAAAAAAGGAAAAAGAAAACAACACACTCACAACGAAATTAAAAATTGTGCTATATGTCATGAACTTGATTATAGAAGAACAAACAAACATACATACTTGTTTAATACTTTAAAATGAAGAAAAAACATAAGAAATTGATGTATTTCAGACCAAAGCCACACTGATGATAAACCATAGTAAAGTAAACGCAATTTGAGACGACGAATTAATTTTAATATATAAGAAGGCATTAAATGTATCAACAAAATATAAATACATATTTTATAAATACTTTATAGCTACCAAAAAGTTTTTCCAAAGCCTTTCCTCTCTATGCCTTCTTTTCTTAATTTAATTTGTTTATTTTTTTCTCAGTTTTTTTAAAGTAAATTAAAATTTAGGGATTGCAATTCAAATATAAATATGTATGTATGTTTATGTAGTTATATTTAAAAAAAAAAAATTTTTGTCTAATTTTTTCCAACAGTATGTATATATGGTACCTTTTTTTTTTGAATACATACTATATTATGTACTACATTGTTACAATTATCATACATTAAAATACTCGTATGTATGTTTCAAAAACACAATGCAAGTTAAACAAACAACAAAACAACATTTATGTATTTGTATATTTACATAGAAACAAGACTGTCTTAGAATAAAAATTAAATATTGATGATATTAACTGTTGGGAGCTAAAGAAGATAAATAAAACAAATTATTTTAAATTACACAAAACCAAATACACAAAAACGAAATATTAACACATAATTGTATATACAGTAAATGCTTATTAAATTTTTATCCAGCTATATGTAATTCATTATATTAAATTTATTCATTTATGAAAATCAAATTAAGGGAAGAAAATTCATATTACAACGAAAAAATCCCCAATTAGTTGTTAAAATGCATGTTTTACACAAGACATTCTTATTTTATTTGTTTAGAAATTTCCCTTCTAGTGTTAAGCCCACAGTTTTATTACTTACCATAACAAGGTGAATTCAACAAAACAGCATACCATTTCTTTTTTAACGTCATTTGAAGTTTGCCCAATCCAACGTAATTGATTCGTTTCCTGACTGAAACCTAAGAGAAAAGAAATTTCGATAAATGTAAGTAAATATGTATTGTTTTAATCGGCTTTTTGATTGGAACTTTTTGAAAATGCTGAGCTCTAGCCGTATCAATAAAAACAAATTTTAAATTGTTTTTATGTATTTTTTATCTATCGATATTTCGACTTAAATTTTAAGTCATCATCAGGAATCACTAATATAAAAACAAAATAGTTATTGGGTGTGTGCATTAATTTCCATCGTTTTTTTATTTTTATTTGAGACTTTATTTGATGAAAATGGTACAATGTATTTTATTCAAAGTATTGCCCATCGCTAGTCACGACTTTTTCCCATCAATTTATGGATTCCATCCCATAAAAACTGCACCGGCTTGGCGGCCAAAAACGAATGGTAGTCTGATGGTGCAAGGTCTGGGCTATAAAGCGGGTGAGGCAAAATTTCCCATCCGTTGTTTTCCAGGTAATTTTTGATTGGGGCAGCAATATGTGGCCGAGCGTTATCGTGTTGGAAAATGATTGACTCGTGTCTGTTCGCATACGTTGGCCGCTCTGCCTGGATTTCCTGCTTCAATCAGATCAATTGTTGACGATAGAATTGAGCATTAATGGTTTGGCCACCTGGCAACAGCTCATAATGGATCACACCTAGCTGGTCCTGACCAGGACGTTCTTTGTCTTCGACATCAAAATCACCACTTTTAAACCGTCGAAACCACTCATGACAGCTTGATTCAGCTGGAGCATAGTCCCCATAAACTTCTACAAGAATGCGATGACTTTCGGCAGCTGTTTTCTTTGAAATATAGTAGTGAAGTAAAACTTCCCGCAAATTTTGCTTTTTCGGCACGAACTCTGACATTTTGGAGCACAGTAAAATTTATGATGCGGATGAAAATTTTCAAATCTAATGATGCAGAGTTGTTGACAGATGCCTAAGCTTCAGATATGACGTTTCTGATCTAACATTTAATTCACCATGTATTGATGGCGACATCTTTTGAAAAACGATGGAAATTAATGCACACACCCAATAAAATTTAAACACAAAAAATTTATTACAAAAATAAATTACATATTTAAATTTGTCGGCCGACAGATGTTGAACGATGCCTGTTACAGTATAACTATCGATTGATTGGAAGAAATACTGAACATTTTTATGGAAACATGTGATATCAAACCCAGATGTCTTACGAAATACGTTGACGATATTTTCGCCATCGTCAAGAAGATAGTATCGACGATACTTTAAACAAACTAAATGCATGCCACAAAAGCATCAAATTTACGAAAGAAGAAGAATACGAAGGAACACTACCTTATCTTATGCCTTAGTTATAAGGAAAAATATTATAATAAAATTGGATTGGTACAAAAACCCACAGCTCTGAAAGATTAATTAATTTTCATTCAAAACATCCGAAGAAAACCTTTTTAAATGCGGTGAGGAATTTTATAAATAGAGTTTTGAACATTATTGATGTAATTTTTCACATGAACGATTTTCTACTTAAAACAACCAATCGACTTATAAAAGAATCCAGCATTAATAATAAAGATGCAATAGAAAGGGTCCCAGAACCTAAGATTTACAAAGGCGTAACATATCTCCAAGGATTTACAGAAAAACTTAAAAAAACAGACATATATGACAAAAATATATACTGTCTAGCACCGAAATCTTATAACACACTCAAAACTATATACACCAATACAAAAAATAAAATTGATAACATGGACAAATCAAACCTGATATACCAAATACCCATGTAATGGAGATGGAACTAACATATGCGGCAAGTATATGTTGGTATGACAAAATCTAAACTTAAAACTAGAATATCATCTCATAAATCAGATCTAAAATCAGAAAATCTTACACAACACTGCATTCAGCATAAACACGTACCTGCAATTGAAGACACAAACATTTTACAACAAGAGACTATACACGATAGAAATGCTGCACATCATCAATACGCCGACGAACAAACGACTAAACTATAAGACAGCCACCAAAAATTGTGCACATATTTACAACCAGTTGATAAAACACAAAATTAGTCGATAGTTATACAGGGCATCGTTCAACATGTGTCGGTCGACAAATTTAAATTTTTTCTGTTTTTAAATATTAACTATTTTGTTTTTGTAAGTAATTAAGTATAATAAAGATAATAATCTCATTATTTTAATTTGTAGAAAAAGTTCTCGAGAATATTTCTGTGCTCAGATGGTAAAAGCTGGTATGGTAATAGTCCTGGAGCAAATCTGGTTATGCCAACTTAAAGAGCTCACCGAGAACAATACTCACTGTGTTCAAACAAGCTATCTTAATGGGACGACGTAGGGCATCCTTTTTTTTGGTGAAACTAATAGTTCTAAATCTTCTGAGTAAAACGACATACGTTTTAAAATCGAAACCTTGGCACTTTTTTTTGACAAATTGGGTTAATCAGGCCTGTGCGACTCACCGTAAAAAAGTAATTTAAACCACACGGAATACGGAACAGGCCTGAATATATAGATTTTTTTAGGAAAGTAAAAAAAAATATTTCCGAAACGGTTTCTTGTTCGTAAATACTAATCAATATTATTTGTAGAACATATAATTCTCCACAAAAAAGATTCTAATACTTTTTATCGTGTGACTCACCATTTTCAAAAATCCTTCTAAATGAAAAGTAATTGAATTGACTACACGGATTACGGAACAGGGCTGAATGTTTAAACCTTGGAGAATGAATTCTTGAAACAAATTGTCGGTTGAGTATTATTTTGCCGTAAACGCCACTTCGTTGAAAAAGCAAAAGCAGATAATTTGTGCCTGTGTCGACACAAGTTATGTGCTTTTGTTTTTTTTGACTAAGTGGCGTTTACGGCAAAATAATACTCAGCCGACGAAATGTTAAAAAATTCCCTCCCAAACGATTGCCGATAGCTTTACTTTCCATTGCATTTTGCTCTTCCAGATTTATTTTCTTTTTGTGATTGCATGTTAGGAAGTTCGAGAAAAATTCTCGAGAATGTTAATTCATGATAAGGCCCATCAAAAAATGGGTTCGGTCTTCTACAATAGTTTCATTTGAGCAAGACCTTCAGTGAGACTAATTGCAAAACGTAGGAGTATTTCCATACTAAACATACTACGAATTTCCTTTTTGACATAAGGATTGTTGACTAGCCAAAAAAAGATCTACAAAAACAAAGACATGTCTAGTAAAAAAATATAAGCTTTCTTCGATGAACCAGATACTTTTTTGGAAAAACTCATCTTCAGTGACGAATCAAAATTCAACATTTTTAAAGCAGATAATGGCCCAACAAAACAAGGTGTAGAAATTATAATTGTTTGCCAAGTTTTGGCATAACTTCGTGCTGGTTATGTTAGGGTTCAGGATCAACGAAACTGCTTCATTGCGCTCCTCGCGTGGTGAAGTATTTTTGGCCTTTCCGGTTGCTGTTGATTTGCACATTGTGTACGGTAGAATGCAATCTACCAATATCCTTGCCAATTTAATCGAGAAGTTTGTTCTCTTAATATAATTCGAGAATTACTTTTCGCAAATTTTGTCTTTGTTCAAAAGCCGCTCTTTCTACGTTCATCAAACAAAGCTATAGTAAATTTGGAAATCACACTATGGTAGACTTTTGACGCCATTTATCTCTAAAACTAGATGTGATAAAAATATTCATCATCATCGAAAATACATAGAAAAAATAAATACCCGATTCCGATATCAATTATACAAATAGAATTTTAGCCATTAAGATTGATGGTCATATTATAATAAGCAACTACTGTATATAAGCATACACCATTTAACATTTTTTTCATCATAATAAATGTTACTTTAATTTAAAAAGGTTCTTATACAAGTTTTTCTATATTTTTATTTAGATGAATAGCAATGAATGCTTGCTTTCGTTTTCCGTCTTTAACGTTTTACAGACTTTACAAGGTCCTTTTTAAATTAAACTAACTTTACTTACATATACATAAATATATATATATTGTACACATACATACTTTAAATTGTGTGATTTTTACTTTAATGATTTTGTTTCTATTTTAAGCATAAATTGAGCAATTTTAAATTATGTTTGATAATAGATTTTATTTTTTAAGTTTTATAATGTAATGCAGTTTATGGTATTTACACTTGCATTAAAAAAAAGAAACTAAATTTAATTAAACAAATATATAATGTATATATTTACAAGCATGTATATGTGTTTGCAATCTGCTTGTATTTTGATTTGATAAAGTATGCTTTAATGTGCCTATAATCAATTTTGTATGCGTTCGTTATTCACTTGTATATTGCAGTTTCAGTTTTATTAAATATATCTATGTATGATATACAATATGTATTACAATATTTGTTTAATTTAAGCTTACAATTTTTAAGTAAGTTACTCAAATCATTTAAAAACTAAACACAATTTTTTAAAAAAGCTATATTTTATACTCATGCAATTATTACGTAGCAAACAGTAGTGCAATTTTTATTGAATAACTATGTATGTATGTAACTGTCATTTATTAAACTAAATTAATAGTTATTAATGAACTAATTATAATATTTAACATTATTTATTAAACATACATAACTATACAGAGAAGAAAAATAAATAAACATAAATGTATATATTTATTAATTTTTTTCTTTGAGGCATAATTTTGAAGAGGACGTTTTTTGAGAACAAATAACTCTGAATTTTTTAAAACTCAACTTAAATCTATCGTCATAATATATCTGCTTGTTTTGATGATTAACATGAATTCTTAATAAATCGATCTCTTATTTATTTTTATTCGAGTTATGGAAAATTCACTGTGCATATCGTCCCCTTTCAGCCTTAACCTCGTAACTACATTTTTATCAAATTTTAGTTTTCGCTGGGGCAACACGAAGGAACCCTTACAGAACATTGTGGTGGCACTCTGGTATCAAAATGTTGTAAAGGTAATAAGTTACGGTTCATTTTTTTCCCTCGTATCTACTTACATACTTTTATCTATCTGCTTTCATATGAAGTTATTTTGATAAGAACAGGGCAAGAATTATAACTTATGCTAGAAAAAAACCCGTATAATGTTAGCTATTTGACCATAAATTTTTCAAAAACTTCGCTAACATAAACTTTTACAAGTCAATTAGACCAGGAATCAAAGCTTGTGACCCTCAAGTGGTTGATCTCAAGTGTTTGAGTTATTATCATAGTGGCATGTTCTATAAATGGAACTATGATCATGAATGGATCAGATCACCACAAAAGAAAGCAAAAATGGATCTACGAAGGATGACTACCACACCATTATATAATAGTAATCTTAACCTAAATATAAAAAATACAACGATTTGCAGAGCTAAAAGAAACTCATACCAAAAGATTATCATAGCTTTTATGATAATTTACAAACTTAGAAAGGCCTAGTGCCTAGTTCTAGTACTTTTACTCAAGATATTTTGTTTGAAATAAAAGATAAAAACTCGTATCTGCTTCTTTTTTGTACAAAAGATGTGAGTCAAAAACACGTAAGTAACAAAAACAGTCATAACTGCCAAAGTTCTTATCTGATCCAAAAAAAATTTTGGATCCATATAAATAACACAAATATACATCCTGTAAAAGCATAAGATTATGACTGCTTTTTTTTATAGCGAAATAAACGTTTTTTTTTAATTTGTGCGAAACTATCATTTTGTAGTTACGAGGTTAAGGCTGAAAGGGGACGATATATCGTTAGCTTAAATTCAAAGGATCGCAACTCACAATCGCTATATTTTACATGTAGTGAAAAAACTTCAGCTAAAGCGTATTTTCAATCGATTGCAAATCTGTGTAGCCTTCAATATTGAGTAAAAATTGGGGTACGACCACTATGAACGGGGAAAAGAGATGACAAGCTTTAAATGCTCATAACTCCTAAACTAGGAGAGATAGTGGGGTCAAAGTTGGTGCAATCATTCATAGCACATAGCAGGATATATTTCAACGTGATTCATTACTGTTGCAGTGATAGTATTCTGCGCTTACAGAGATAATGGATTCGAGTATACTATACTATGTAAATTTGTTACTCATTACTTTTTTCCATTTTCGCCAAAAAACTACTATGCAGGCCTGATATTTTCCATGATTTTGACAGTTTTGAAAGATAAATATCCTAATTTCATTGAAAACAATCAAAAAAATTAAAATTACAAAACTGATGATGGTCTACGAGTTCGGCCAAATAAATCTCCAAACCTTCTCACTTTATGAGAAATTGATGGAGTTATAAATAAAAAAAAAATGTGAAGCACAAAGTATAATGCTATTCTCGTTGATAAATTTGAGCCAAGTTACTTTATTTTAACCTCATATTTCTTTTGTAACCTTAATAATTTTATGAAGCTTTTCATTCTAAGGAAGAATGTGTTATCAACAAGTTTCGATTCGCGCATCATATTTTCTATCTGAATTAGAGAATAAATTCTTACAACAAATGCCAAAATATTTCCCCTAAAATTATTGCCGATAACCTTATAACCTGTTTCCAACGGAGATTTAAAAAGTGGTTTAGCCGAAACTCACCTTATTCATCATGCATTAAACGTCAAATAGATCTGCTAACAGGCATAAATCACTTTATAAATCTCCTGTGGAAACAGGCTATTATTCTACGCTTCCACCGAAGATTTAGCTGTAATGAGATTTGTAAATCTCGTTATTAAATCCTACCTGTTTCCACTGGAAATTTATGAGGTGATTTAGCCGTAACTCACGTCATTCATCATGTATTAAACGTCAAATAAATCTGGGGAAACAGCCTTAAATAGTCTCATAAATCTCCTTTGGAAACAAGCTAAAAATGTCATAAGTATACAAGACTGTTCCGTAATCCGTGTGGTTTTAATTACTTTGTTTTTAGGAGGCTTTTTGATGAACATGGTGAGTCACACGATAAAAAGTATTAGAACCTTTTTTGTGGAGAATTACAGGTTCAACAAACATAATTGATTTGTATACACGAAAAAGTAACCGTTTAGCAAATATTCTTAAAAAACTGCAAAAAGTTGAAAAATACGATTTTATCGAATATTTCCTAAACCGTTACTTTTTCGTTAAAACAAATAAATTATATTTTTTGAACCTGTAATTCCCCATTAAATCGATTCTAATATTTTTTATCGTTTGACTCACCATGTTCATCAAAAAGCCTCCTAAATTAAATGTAATTGAAACCACATGGATTATGGAACAGGACTGATAGATCTTTTTTTGTGTGGTGAATCATATGATTTTAGACGAGACTTATATAGAGCGAAGAGATATATTATCAAGAGACGCAAAGAAGCACTGGAGCAATTTTTTGAGGTTTGTATTGTTCACAGACGGTAGCTTTGACGAATTTAGAAGTTATACTGCAGCGTAATTCCACCAAAAAATCTATTAATATCTCTTCGCTTCCGGATGAGAAGAGATGTATATGGATTTTTTGGTTAAACTACGCTGCCGTATAACTTCTAAATTCGTCAAAGCTACCGTCTGCGAACAATACAAACCTCAAAAAATTGCTCCAGTGCTTCTTTGCGTCTCTTGATAATATTTCTCTTCGATTCAAGCATATATTGTGTGACAGTGCTCCATCAACTCATTGCTATGACTTATAAGCGAACAAACCTTCCAGGTGATCGATTCCCTACCGGGGCACTTTATGTCATACAAATGTCATGATGACAGAAATGCATTCTTTCTAAAATAACCGGCTTTTCTCATTTTATCGATCGAAATTTCTCTTGGAAGGCTGGTTCAGTTTTGGAGCTGGAAAACTGCAGAATTTGCTTCATTGTTTTTCGACGCCAATCGAGTGTGGATGTGTAAAAAGAACGGAAGCGGTTTCGGACCAATGTAAAAAGCTGAACGCGTTAATAAAAATTGAAATTGTGAAAGAAGACAAGGAAAAAGTTAAATATCTAAACAAAAACTAATTGTGCATTTTAAAATAAAATAAAAGTAGCAACAAAAACAAAAAAAGTATCAAAACAAAAGTGTTTAGCTAAAGTCTGTGCTTAGTTCTGCATTTACATTTTGAAAGAAAAGGGAGAAAAGGTGAATACAATAATAAAAATTTAAGTTTAATTTTCATTAATCCACCATCTTGTTCTAAGTTGCTGACTTTTTTCGACGCCGACAATTTGATTGAGCTTCTTTCGCTTGAGATAGCAGAGTATCAGTGCAGAGCATTTGTCCTTTGTGTCTTTTTAGAAACGGAAAGGGTGTGTGCTTGGTTTTGTTTTGTGTTTACTAGAAATTCGGAAAAATTAAATTACACTTAACATTTTCAACAAATATTGTGGGGGAAAAATTGTGTATTGTATTGCGAATTTTTTCGGTTTTGGTGTGTGTGGCGGTGAAATGGGTGTTTTTTCCTCTTCTGTTTTCGTTTTGAAAGTTTTGCATCCACCCTTGCTACACCCATTTTTTAAATGCAACGCTGGAAAATGTGTATGAAGTGGGGATGTACGCAGGAATTGGATATTTTTGTAACATTTGCACATTTGTAGTGTGTTTTTCCATTGAAAAGTATAAAAACAAATTTGGAAATGTAATCTAATTAATTTTGAGTTGTTTTTTTTTACATTGTGTCATCATTAAAGTTGTTTATACAAAGAAATAACAAGAAAAAAACCAGTGAATCAGAAAAATGTCTGTATCGCCGATAATGAGCGAAGAGAGTTAAGAGAAAATTCAAGTCAAGTCAAATTGCTGGGCAAATGCAAAGATCAAATTTGGGTATATCAACCTCATAAACTTGGACGACGTTTTCACACAAAACGACCCAAAACAAGTCGAAAAAATTAAAGAAAACTTGGAACAATTTAACTTTATCGACTGTTGTTTTTTTTGCCCAAATAGGGCTCTGGGAATTAATTACAACAACAACAACAATAACAAAAACAACAACAACAATAACAACAACAACCTCTGAGCGGATCTACTTTCGGAGATATAGCCATCGGAAGATCGGGATATATCTTTTATAAAAATCGGTATAAGTTGGGAACCCCTGGATGAATTTTAAAAATATTGGTGTCATATGAAAGGTATTTTACCGGGCTATAATTGCTATACAAAGTTTTTCAATTTGAGTGATAGTTTTCGAGATATCACAATTTTTCAAAAATTAACCCCATTTTTTTCGCAAAAAACCGTTATTCTTCCTAAAAAGTATGTTATTAACCTATAATTTCAATAACTAAATTAGAAAGCCAAATTTATTTCCATTTATTTGATATGCAACATGTATCTGAAATTGCATCATTAATAAATTTTTATACAAAAAAACAAAAATGAACCAAACCAATTTTCTTCAAGTTTGGAACTTTAAACTAAAACAATGCCAGGACAGACAACAACAACAACAACAACTTTACTACCACTACAACAACAGTAATTTTACATAAGACACCAATATTTTTAAAATCCATCCAGGGGTTTCCAACTTATACCGATTTTTATAAAAGATATATCCCGATCTTCCGATGGCTATATCTCCGAAAGTAGATCCGCTCAGAGGTTGTTGTTGTTATGATTAATTTTCAAAGCCCTATTTGGGCAAAAAAAATAAAAAAAAAACAACAACAGTCGATAAAGTTAAATTAAGCCGAAAATTTTTCGATATCCTATTTGTTTTCGAAATATCGTGACTTAGAGCTGGTTCACACCACAGAAAAAATTTTCGTGCAGGAAGCGGTACCTCCGCTTGCCTAGTAATACCGCCTCTCCTGTGAACCAGCTCCTTATGTTTTTAGAGGACAAGACTTCGATTTCCGTGGACCCCTGATTTGAGGATTTTTTTTTTTTTTTATAAATGGACAGAAACTAAGTCGAAAAAATTAGATAAGAGTTTTCGAAATCACGCTTCATTTTCGAGACATCTGTGCAAAGATGGCAAAACTTGGTATAGAGCATTTTTTTGTGAAAATGAGTTATGAAGTCCATGTAGATTTACAAGCTGCCAAAACCAGATTTGCTCTAGGACTTGAAGTTTCTTAGTAAAACAACTTGAATAATCTGATATTGTGATTTTATCAAATCAACTTAAAATTTAAATTTGCTCTCCTGAAAAAATGCGATGCCTAGTTTTGCCATCTTTGTACAGAAATAATACGAGAATTTTGAGAAAATTAGTCACAAAAAGTGTCGCTCGTAAATGGTTGCGTTCAAGAAACATCTATATTTTGGAGTGGTTTGACCATGGCTCAAAATCATATTGGGATGTTATCGTAAATAAATATTCCCCGGGAATTTTTATCAGACTGCCGTGCATTCCCCATTGCGTCAGAGAAAAATTCTCCGGAAATATTTATTCACGATAACCCCCTTAGAAAATATCTGAGGCATCATTACTCGTAAAATTTATAAGGAAAACATCAAACTATTGCGGGAACTTAAAAGTATCTTAATCACTGCATCGGATTCCGTGCACTAAAGTACATGGTTAAAATTAGTGGAGAGTGTGTCATCTCGTTTACTTGAGCTAAATAAGGAATAATGAAGTATTAAATTAGATTTTGTATTGTTATGGTTTAGATTTGATTCACTTTTTGCAGTGCGTCTATAGTTATGTCGAACTCAGAAAAGCTGAAAAAAAAAAAAAAAAATAAATAAAGTCAGATTAAGCGAAACATCAGCGCAATTTAATTGATTCATTTTTTTCTCTCAAAGTTATTCTTTTTTAAGAGATCACGGATCCTTTAGTTGAATTCATGATATCTCTTCTACATCCAAGTGTACATACAAAATATCTGGTGCGTCTATAGTTATGTCCAGTAGGGTATATATAAAATATTGCAACCTGCCTGTTTCCAGAATATGTGTGGCGATTTTAGTTAAAATTTGACCACCTTTTTTTTCCAAAAAACCGTTATTTTGTCCGAATCATATATTAGTCTCTCAACAAATAATGGGCTTGTGATTTTTTCCGGGTAGTTATTTGTCAATTCCAAAGGAAGTTTCCGCGTATAATCCGAATCCGATGTCAGAATTGGCCTACCAGCACTAGATTTTGAGATATTTGAGGATAAAAACTATCATTTTTGAGGTTGGATGCAGATTGCACAGATCTTTTTATATTTTTACTTAGTTCATCACGTAGTACTACTCTTTCTCTTCAAAATATGCTATTGAAAGTTTCGTGATGCTTTCTTCAAAAGTTATGGTCGATTTAAGATGGCATCACGAAATCCATAGATAGTTTGGGGCTAGTCGTACGACACTTTTTTTTTGTAGTTTTCGTGTTTTTAACTTCAAATATCTCAAAATCTAGAGCTGATAGGCCAATTCTGACATCGCATTCGGATTCTACGTGGAAAGTTCCTATGACATTGATAAAAAACTACCAGGAAAAAAATCACAAACCCATTATTTTTTGAGCAGTGTTATCCATCTATTTATAAGTTTTATTATAATCAAGTAAATTTAAAAAAATTAAATTTATAATACTGCAATTTGAAGAAGAGGGCACATTAAGGTGAGTCAATGAAGAAGAGGGCGCATTACGGTGAGTCAAAATCGATCCAAAGGTAGGAAAAATAGATATACCGCTTAATTTTAGAGCAAATTTTGTCTGAAACAAAAAAAATTTTCGACATTTTAAAAGTAATGACATCAAATTTTAAAGAACCTTTATTATAAAGATTGTTATTTTCACTAGTTTCCCATACTTTTTTTTTCTTCCTAAAAACTTTTGAAATGACTTAAATATTGAAAACACTTTTGCTAATCGTTTCGAGCTAAATTTTCAACTGACTGACTATACAATTCATATTTGAAAACGAAAAATGTTAAAACCCATTAATTAGTAAAAAACTCTTTTATATCATAAATATTTGTCTAAGAAAACAAACTTAAGTAACCAAATGACCGACTAATAAACACATAAAGTGAAAAATATCCAAAAAAACAGAACACAACATTCAATCGAAAGTAGAAAAGAAAGTTGTTGTTCAATTGCAGGCTACAGCTCCAAGTTGTTGCTAATGTTGTTGATGTTGTGTGCTAAAGAAATATCCATCTTTTCTAAACTTGAGAAGACATTTTAATCTGTCGAACAGACAGATTTCCAACTGGAATATGAAATTTTTTTATTTTTCATTTTTGTCTATTTGATACTTTTGATTATTACTCGTATTATTCTTTTCATAAAACTGTGTGTGTGCAATGAATGCATAGTAACTGCAGTAAGATCAAATAGTGTCGGTATCATTAAGCAATATTGTATTGTATTGTTGCTGCATTGTAATTATCTACTGTTGGTTGCTGCAGGTTTTACTGTCAGACGACGACGATGACGAAAAAACATATAGAAAAAGTGAAGTGGCATTAGAAGCCACTCGACAGGTTAACGAAGTCATGTAGCACAGTAAAACAAGAAAATTAGAAAGAAAGAAGTAAAGAAAAAAAAAATCATAGATACTTCCTGCACTCTACTGTGTTCGAAACTAAAGAAGGATATACAGTTGAGGAACAAATGTGTAAGAGCAGAAAAAATTTTAAAAAAATATGCAAAGAATGTGAAAGTTTTTCGCTGGAGAAAACAAGTTATAATCAAGTAAATTATCAACATTAAAGTGATTAAATGCGCTTTTGTATATTTAATTCTTTAAAATATTGCAGACATTATTTTAATGCAAAGAAAGCATCGCTTCATTACGAATGTTTTCATTGATAAAGATTTAATTATTCACTTTCATTTTGCATTATACGAGCAAATTACGAACAAATCATAAATTTTCTTGCCAAACGTAATACTGTTCAATACTCTCAGAAGTTAAAATGCATGCATTTTCGAATATCATACATCGTATATAAATGAAAATAAAGTATGTAGTTTCAAATAAACTATTTAACTGCTATTCAAAATAGCATCTACCTGCTTTAAAAACCATAATTACAAATTACTAATATTTAATTTTTTAAGAGGTTTTTGACCAGTGAGTTCTATAATTGCACTAAAAAACCATTAGTCAATTTTTTCCCAACGTTTCGTCACTTATTTGGCGACTTCTTCAGGGGCATATATTCTTTAAAAACACAAAATAGTACAAAAATTTTTTAAACATTAGTAAAATACAAAAAATTCTCAAAATTCAAAACAAAAATATTGTAAAACAAGTCAAAAAACTTACAAATAACAATTATTTACTGCATTGATTTTACGTTAATGATGAATTTAATAATTTTTTAATATTTTTTAATAAATAAAACACTAAAAACATGGAAAAACATTCAAAAACATGTAACATAAAAAACACGGTGTACTGCACTATAGATCACGGTTTAATGGCAACTGTGTAAATGTTGCTTATATTGTCTGTGTCTTCTTTGTAATTTAGTGTCGTTTCGCCCTTTTCTTGTATGCGTAAGCTTTCAAGCGTTAGTCTTTTATTGTAGTTTCTTTCTATGTCCAGTATTCTAACATTGTCAAAATCAGCTGTGTGCTTCGTTTCTAATATATGTTGTGATATTGCCGTTGATTGTTTTTTGTTTTTTATGTCGCGTTTATGTTCTCCCATTCTCACTTCGAGCGCGCGTTTTGTTGTCCCGATATATATTCTCCCGCAATTTTCATTTTTGTCACCAATACATGATACTTCATATATTACGTTATTTTTGTCTTTATTCTCAATTTTGCTTTTCGTCTGTGTGAAGATGCTACTCAGAGTCAAGTTAGATCTGTAAGCGAACGTCACGTCTTCTGCTCTCACCATTACTAAGTTTCACAGTCATTAATTAACTAATGATTAGAGTTGAACCACCAATATTTTATTTTCAGTCACTGGTTAACAATTAGTTAAAACGTCAGATTTCGTTGGTCAACCAACAGTTGATGCTGAAGAAATAGAATCTACATAAATTTTATGAAATTTCTAAAAATGTTTTCAGACATAGAATATTTTGAGACTGACGAAATTTTTAATACATTTCATGGTTGATAGTCGGCAACCAAATTTAGAAATCGCCTGCTAATTTGATGAGGAAATCCACTTTTCTTTTGTTATTTTGTTTTCCCAACCACAAACAAAAACACATGTTTTCACGAAATCCACAAATTTAGCCGTGCTGTAAAAATTAAATATCAGCTTAACTCTTGTCACCATTTTAGTTAATTAATTAGTAAACTAATGACTGTGACTCCAAGTCTAACAGACAAATGTATGTATGTTAAAACAAATGCTTAAGACGATTACTCAAAGCCTGGGGGCCATATACCATCTTATATAAACAAAGACATCGCCTAATACCCCATTCTTGCCTGCCTCCCTAACCAGATCAAAAAAGAAAATCTTTACAATTAATCATCACAGTTCACATCTTTTACCTTGATTAGCGCTCTGTCATTTCCCTGACAATTTATTTGACGTTTACCAAATCACAACACTATTTTCACTTATATTTTCGAATAATTCATTATTTGAATTTTTTTAAAACCATTGCGACTGATACATTTTTGATTTTAGCTTTAATTTGCTTCTTATTAAAAATTTTTATTTGTTTACATTTTTCATTTCTCTGGGATTTTTTTGAAATTGGAGATGCCACCTGCCGATTTTTCGGGTAAAACTATCTAATTTTTTTAAAACTAGCTTATCTTAAGCATACAAATCGAAAATCTTTTTATACGGAAAACTATCCTGGTTAGTGCTTAATCAGATTTCATCTGGTTAACCAGGCAAGTGATAATGGGGTATTGTGTATGCTTTCCTTTTTTTGTTGTTTAATTGGATTATGAATTTTTAGCAGAGTGGATTGTTGGTTGGTGGCATAAAGACAATTTTGCGTTATTTTTTTCAACTTTGTTTCTGAATAAGAATGGTCTGTTAACTTAGAAATATGTTGATGTTGTCATTTTTACCAATTGTTTTTTTATATTCGTGTAATTCGTTGTGTTTTTTTCATTATTGGTATTGGAAGGTGTTTCTTTCTTATTAATTTATTTTCTGTACGATAAGCATCCAATGGATGCGCTTGCTTATTAGAATAGTGTATTTTTAAGTAATCAAATATGTACAAATCTACTTTTCTATCTTCCACCCTGTTTTTCTGGCAGTATGCTAAAAAAATGTAAGAAAAAAGCCAACATTTTCAATAAAACGCGCAACAAACATCCAACGAATGGACAAGCATACGTGACAATATGCGTTAGTAAAGTGGACAATGTAATCTACCCCATTAATAGACGATATTGCATGTTTAAAATAAAACAAAAACTAAGCGCCGTTACTAGTTAATTATAGTACCTGGTAGTAATAATAAAAAAATAAAAAAAATATTTGCATAAAACACAGTTTTCAAATATTTCCAACTAATTATGGAAAATCTTGACAAAAAAAAACTTTATACCTACAGGTTCAACATTTTTATATCAACAACAAACTACCCAAGTCGCGTTTTATTGAAAGGCTATGGGGGTTGCTGGTGGCAAAATGTGTAACTGTATGCCACCACCAACAAACTACAAAAACAACCATGTATATACAACGCAACCAAACAAAAGAAGAAAAAGAAGAGCAGACGACATAGACACATTTAATAAAACCACATATGGACTGAGTTATGGACCAGAAAAAAAATATACACACCAAAGATAAAAATACGAACATAAAAATAAAACAAAAGCATAGAAAAACACAATGCATGTACATATCTGGAGTATATTCGTAGTACCATCAATCGAAGTGGGGTAAAAAAATACAAACGTGATAGTTTTTAAAAGTTTGACACTTTTATTTCAAAAGACAAAAATTTAAATGTGGACAATAAAATAAAAGGTTTTTAACTTTATTTTTTACCATCAGGCCAGTTCCAATTTATAAATATTTGAATAGAGAACTTAGTCTTATAGAATTGAATTTATGAGTTATTCACGATCTGGAGTGACGAGCTGAGTAACAGGGTAAAAGTGCACTCGGTTTCTCTGAATTGAGAGCATACTCAACACTTTTGCACGTAAATTTTTTTTGTGTTTATCAAAATAATTTCAACTGACAACAAAAAAAAAATTTTTTAATAGATTATAGCTTAAACACAATTGGAGCGTACGACGAATTTCGCCCGACGAATATTCGCTGTCAATAAAAATTCGTCAACGAAGTTCGCTCTGTTAAACACAATCAGAGTGACGACGACAATAGTTGTTTTTATATTAAATTGTTGTTTATGTTTTCTGATGACAATTTTAATAAGTAAATGTTTTATGAAATCTCATTTTCTTTGAATTTCTACTAAAAAATCTAAAAATTTTGCATTTGAAACGTAATTTTCCAGTTTGACATTTCCAAAAATCGCTGCCGCCGGCGACAAAATTAAAACTAGTTCTATTGCGACGAATATTCGTCGGGCGAATTTCGTCGTCCGGTGTGGTTGTGTTCAGTTTCATATATTCTTGTATGTTTTATTTTTGACAGCGAATATTCGTCGGGCGAAACACAATTGGAGCGTACGACGAATTTCGCCCGACGAATATTCGCTGTCAAAAAAAATTCGCCGACGAAGTTCGCTCTGTTAAACACAATCAGAGTGACGACGGCAAGTTTTTTTTTTTATTTTAAATTGTTGTTTATGTTTTCTTATGACAATTTTAATAAATAAATATTGAACAAAATCTCATATTCTTTGAATTTCGACTATTGCAACGAATATTCGTCGGGCGAATTTCGTCGTTCGGTGCGGTTGTGTTCAACTTCATATACTCTTGTGTGTTTTAATATTGACAGCGAATATTCGTCGGACGAAATTCGACGTACGCTCCAATTGTGTTTAAGCTATAAATGAATATTTTGCTCTCATTCTAATTTTTAATTTTGATGAACGAAAATTATCTCTCAATAGTAAACAATTCAAACGTTTCGATAGAAATAGAAATAGTAAAAAAAGGCAAAAGTGTAAGATTATTTTACACTAGAAAATAGCTTGACTAAAAGGGTAAAAGAGTAACAGAGTAACTTACATATATTTTGTTGTTGGGGCTGTGCACTGTTAGTCTATTACTCTGTTACTCAGGACGTTACTCCAGATCGTGAATACCCCTACTATATCTGCATACTTTCAGCCACTGCTACTTTTCGAGTAAATAGGGATAACTGAAAAAAATAGATATTTTCGTCCTCTTTACACAATCACTAGATCGTACATATGGTAAACATTTGAATCGCCCGGGAGCTCTTAATCTTGGGTCTGACAATGCTTTGTGTCCAGTTGAGGCGGATTATTTAGAAGAATAGTAAATGACTTCCAAAATGAATTGTAAACGACTTCCAAAGATACATTTTAAATGGTTTTTCATTCAAAACAAAACAAAACAAAAAGATACTCATGTTGAAGTTTTTGAAAACCGAACATTTTTTTACACTTCTGAGTCCGTTGGCAATAGCTTTGGAGTTCTTTCACAAAAATAGTTCTGTCGAATTGGACCAAAAATCGGAAGTGTACCGTTTTTTCCCCTCAGCGCCGTGTTGTTCACGTAGAGAAGTTCTGATAACATATTTGAGCTCACAAGAAAGAATTCTGGTTTACATTTTTTTTTTTGTGTAAAAATTTTTCTGAAAAAATTTCTTGCAAAAAAAAAGTTGTCAGAGGTGTGGATAGTATAATTTTTCCAAAATATTCGTACTTTTCATTTTAATCGAAAAATCAGAAAAAGTTTTCGATCTTTTTATAAGTATCCGAAAAGGAGTATCCGTAGAGGAGTTCTGTTTGGAATTCCGGATAGGGCTCGAAGAGTTCTAAAGAAAATCCTTGCAATATTTTTCCAAAATATTTGTACTTTTCATTTTGATCGAAGCTCAAAAATGTTACTATGCTTTTCTTTAGAACTCTTTGAACGCTATCAAATTTATCAGAACTTTTTTTTGAAAGGAAAAAATTTTTTCACAAAAAAAAAAATAAAAAAAAAAAAAAGACAACTTCAGAACTCTTTTCGTTTGGGGTTAAAAAATGTTTCAGAACTCCTCTACGTGACAAACTCGGCGCTGATTAAAAAACGTTACATCTCCGATTTTTCAAAGTGCTATTTTTTACCAATTTACGGCATGGCGTTTTCGGCCACACTTCAAGTAGATAAAATAACAAGGGTAAAAATAGAAATCATACTGGTGCAATCACGGTAGAAAGTTCGGCATTTTGCTTCTTAAAAATTAATGCGCCTAAGGGCTAGTTTACATAGACATTCATAATCAAAATAATTATGAATTTTTTTGCTTCATGATTAAAACTATGTTTTGTTCTCATTCATGTGATTTTAGATTACTAGTACTATTTTACTACTTTTTTAATGCTATTTATTTTAATACTTTTTCATATTATTTTTTCATGCGACAAATTTGTGTCAAACTGTGAGTTAATTTTGTTTGGCCTCTCAAATTTTGTTGGTACTGATTCAAAGATTGATATTAACCACTAATTTCATCCATCTCGTAGATTTCTTCACGAAAACTATTATTTTACTCCCAAAAGGAACAAATTGTGAAACATTTTACAACACAACTCTGTTTTTGTGAAATATTTTACAACACAACTCTGTTTGATTTCGTGAAGTGGCATCGTTTGCTCATTCATTTCATGATTAAAATAATCACCAAATTTATGATTATTTTGATTATGAATGTCTATGTAAACTAGGCCTTAGAAATATCGAAGGAAACACAAAATCAAATTGTTGACCCAAGATATACACACATATATGCTACAGAAGACGTTCCTATGGTATTAGACCCAAATATTTATAACTTTTTTTTTTCAATATTGGCTTTGTTTCTTCAACAAAGCAGCTCTCAGTAAGATCTTGGAGTCTTCTCTAAGCCTTCTGGTTCACGAGATACAACACATTACGTAATATAATATGACAGATTTTTCTCATCAAATTAAAGTTTTATATCTCCTAAAAAATTTTTAAAAACGGACAAATCTTATTTTGCCAGCTTCTTACAGATATGTTCTAGAATCTAGATGTGCAGTTTTATGCTGCATAAGAATGCAGTAAACATCCTCTTAAAAGGAAACAATCAACAAGAAATCTACAAGTGGAGTTGTAGAATTACAATCAGTAGAAATGGAAAAGTTGCTTGGCAAGATTTTCTATTTATTGTGTAAAGTGCAGTTTTCACTGAACGCAATGTTATTGATTCTTGTTGCAGTTGTAAAAAAGAAAAAAAAAATCAACTAAAAGACTGCATTTGGTTTTTATTGCAATTGGCCTTTTATTCTTCGTTTTCCTTTTTTTTGTCATCAACTATTTTTTTTTTTTTCTTCAGACATTCAACTCAATCGAGAAATCAAAACAAGTGGAGTAGCACAGCTAAGCAGAATGACTTGATTAAAATAGTAATGTCTATCAATCTATCAATTCTTGTAGATTTTTCCATGTTGAATACAAAATCTGTTGAAGAAATTCAGCAGAAATTTAATTTTTTGTCACATTTTCAAGTTCCTTAAGATCAACATCAAGTGTAGGATATCTGTTACTGAAACGGAATTCTTTCCGCTAAATTACTATAGCACTTTAAAATTCTTCTAACTAAATCTTATTGCAGCAAAAATTTAGATCTCTTTTTAAAAGCTTTACGTATTTTGTATCAAAATGATAATCTAATCCAATAATCGTCATGGAGATAGTTTTTTATTTCTTTTATGACAAAATGTTGTAAAGTGAAAACTTTAATTCCGCATGTTTATTTGATTAATCTTCAAAATGATCTCATTTTCAAGAGAGCTTCTGAATTTCAAATACACGTATCACATTAAATATCACATTAAATATACTCGTAACAATGATACATAACACTGGTCAACAAAAAATAAAAATAAAAGGGTAAAAAGCCAACAGAATTTTGTAGACCGGATGGGTTGCTTGAAAGAGATAAATTTTTTGTAGCGGTAAGAAACAACGTCCAAATGACGCCCAAATTATTTTCATACAAATTAATGCGACAATAATTTTGGAAATAACGCCCAAAATTTATTTATGTGAAAAAAATATGGGCCCGAGCCTTTTCATCTAATTTGATTTTGATTCGAAAAATTTTCGATTCCGATTCTAGAAATAGCAAAATCTCGATTCGATTTAGTTTCAATCGAAGTCGAATTAGATGGTAAAGGTGAATATGAAATAACGCCCAAAAACAAAAACGAAATAACGCCCAAATTATTTTCATATAAGTTTTGGCGGTAATCAGTTTGGAAATAACTCCCAAAATTTATGTGTATGAAAATAATGTAGGTGTCTTTTGTTTTTTTTTTTTTTTAGAAATATGAAATAAAATCAAATAAAGCTTAAATTTTAGCTTTGTTTGATGATTGCTCTAGAGTACTCTAGAGCAAATTAGAGCAGTCAAAAGTGTTCGATGAAAGTTTTTTCTTCTCTAGGTTGCTCTATTCTACTCTGAATAGTGTTCGATGAGTCTGCTCCAAACTGCTCTGTTTGCTCTTTTCTACTCTAGATTTTTATTTAGAGCAGGTTGGAGCAGCAAATTTTCATAAGAAAAATTAAAACAAAATAAATATTTTTGAAATTTATCGTCAATTTTGATATTTATATTAGCCGTGTTCACGATCCGGAGCATTTAGACTTGCAAAGTAGCAAAATAGCAATAATTTCCACTTGATTGTGAGCAATATTAAAAGTATAAGCATTGCAAGCTACGAAAAAATGTATTTCTCTGAGAAAATCGTATGAGCAAAGAGAACGAGAGCATAAACAAAAAATTTTTATTTGAAAAATGACGTGATATTTTTATGCTATAGGTTTTTAGTATAGAAAATGTAAAGGCAAATGTAAATTCAATCCTATATATTTTGTTGTTGTATAGCAAAATTTTTCAACACCTATTTACAAATGCTATGATGCAAGACCTTTTGCACCGGATCGTGAACATGGCTATAGTTTTGAGAAAATCGAAATTTTATTTTTATTCAGAAAAGGCAGCAACTTCTCTTTCTTAAAAAATCTATTTCATTTTAATTATGAAAAATATGAAAACAGGGTGTAATGTTTACATTTCTTTATTTACAATTTGCAAGAGAAGTGGAAAACGTAAAAAATTGGTGATTGGACTCAAATATAGATCAAATACGATTTTCTCAGAGGAATAAACTTTTTCGTAGCTTGCAATGCTTATACTTTAAATATTGCTCACAATCAAGTGGAAATTATTGCAATTTTGCTACTTTGCAATTCTAAATGCTCCGGATCGTGAACACGGTTTATGAAAAACGAGTTGCGTCTTTTTATAATTTTACGGCAGTTGTGCAATATTTCATTTCAACAATTGGGCGTTATTTCGTTTATTTTTATACCCTACACCCAGGGTATATTCACTTGGTCCTTCCGTTTGTAACGCAGAGAAGGAGGCGTGGCAGATATAGAAAAGCATATATATTCTTGATCAGCGTCACCTCCTGAGTCGATATAGCCATGTCCGTCTGTCTGGCTGGCTGGTTGGCTGGCTGGCTGTGAGTGGAAATACATTTTTTGGGAAAACTAAGCAAGATAATTCAATGAAATTTGGTACACAGCCTTCGTCGTCAAAGATAGCTCGGGGGATTGAAAATGAGCGAAATCGGTCAATGAACACGCCTACCGCCCATACAAAAAATACCTTCAAAATGCAACTTTTGGAGTATTTTTCACGATAATACAACCAAAATACACATAAATACTAAGAATTGTAATTGCAGGCTCTGAGCAAAAACTGAGCGAATTCGGACAAAAGTGCGTGGCACCTCTCATATAAGCAAAAGCTTCAAAACGCTGTACTGAAAGCGTTTTTTGAGATAATCGAACTAAATTTTACTCAGACACTAAGAACTATAAATACAAGCTTTAAGTAAAAATTGGATAAAATCGGACAAGAGGGCGTGGCACCTCCCATATAAGCAAAAGCTTCAAAACGCATTTTTTGAGATAATCCAACCAAATTTCACTTAAATATTAGAACTATAAATGCAAATTCTAAGAAAAAACTGTGTGAATTCGGACAAGAGGGCGTGGCACCTCCCTTATAAGCAAAATTTTCAAAACACTGCTGTGTAGTGTATTTAATGTTTGGCCAGGCCAAAGGTAACACCCTTACTAGTTTTTTTTTTTTTGAGCGTTATTTCCTTATTCATTGGGCGTTATTTCCTGCCACCATTTTTTAATTAAGCTTTATTTATTTTTGATTTTTATTAATATAATTTTCATACATGTGTTTTAAAAAAAAAAAAAAAATGTCATAATTTCTCTCTGGGGTCCTTTTAAATTCAGGGCCGCAGTTGACAAGTTTTTTGGTTACCTATCTAATCTTTAAAAACTAACTTAAATTTATCATACAAATCGAAAAGCTTTTTATATGACAAACTAACCTGGTTTGTGCTTAATTAGATATTAACTAGCCAAATCACCTTAATAGACTATTGGTGAACCTTGTGTAATTTTAACCTAATTAAAGTGTAATAAACTTGAAAGCTTTCTTTGCTGCCAAAGAAGGTTATCAGACAGTCAGCTGTTTGGTCATTGAATCGCAACTATTAAATATACACTTGTTTTTGTACACAAGTAAACTGGTGCAATTTTATCATTTGTATTTTGTGCCACTTATTCATGCTTGATTTAAACACTTTAAAGTGCTATGCTGCTGCTTACTTATTGTAGCTTGTACATATGTATTGTTAAGAAAGCACTTGCAGCAGCAATATGAGAGAGTGTCAAGCTACATACTAAGTAATTGTCTAGCTAAGCCCATGACTCATTTTTGTCTAGTGATAGCTGTTCGCTACGTTGAAGTTGGTTTATTTTTAATTTGAATTTATTGAACCTTTCTATACTACATACATTTTCGCATTTTTGTAAATTTTCACAGTGACTAAAGTGCGGCTTTGTGTAATATGTATTATTTATTATCGCAAATATAAAAAAAGAAAATAAATCGTTACACAACATTTTAGTTAATTACTTGCAAAATTATTGATGAACTCAAACTAAATGGAAGTTTCACGCAAAAACGAAAAAGACATCAAACAAAATTAACAAAAATTCGTTTCAGAAAAAAACGCCCAAAACAGAAGAAATAACCAAAAATGATTGTCTGTCTTTAATTAGTAAAATTTGAGTGATGAGTTATAGGGCCTTATTATGAATAAACATTCTCGAGAATTTTTTCTCGTACTCTCTGGTATGCAATCGCAGAAAAAAAAAAGTTCTGGAAGAGCGAAATTCACTGGAATGTAAGATTATCGGCAATAATTTGGAAAGGAATATTTTGACCTTTGTTGTCAGAACTTATGCTCCGAATTTTTTAAAAGGGAACTCGAAGCGCGAATATATGACAATTTAAAAACATTTGTGTGACAATTTCAAAAATACCTTTTATATGACACCAATATTCTTGAAATCCATCCCACGGGTTCCAAGTTATACCGGTTTCAAAAGTTATACCAGCTTCTTCCGATGGTTATATGCTCGAAATTAGATCCGACCGAAAAAAAATTGTAGAAAAACGTATCCCTTTCGGAAAATTAATTTCCATTGCCCTCTCGAGAAAGGAATGGAATCTCGAATTTCTTAGTAAACTCATGATATGGCCAATAGTTTCATTTTGATAGTTTGACTTTTATTCGACATGTTTTGGATACAAATCCACTTTCTTTCCATGGTCAGAAGTTTCGTTAAACTTGTATTAATCTTACTAATAAATACTTCTTTTTTATCTTTTCAACATTCTATGAACTCTTTTCTTCACCGCAATGAGAGAGTCAACATATTTTTAAAATTGATAATAATATTGTTAGTAAGAATTTTAAATGTTTCCATACACAATAAAGTTATTAATCATCATAGATAACACACTTTATGATTAGGCGAAGGAAAAGTTTACAGCTTTTGTTTGTTATTGAGTTATGCAATATAAAATTCATTCATTCAGTATAATTAAACCAGACCATAGCATAAAATAAAAACAATTTTAACTTTGTATTAATTACTGCAACTTATTTTATTTTGATTTTAGCTCTATCAACATCACAACTTGTAATTTTTAAATCATAAAATTATGGCTTGGCGCTTCAAAGCATCCAAATACAAAAATGCTGCACCAATTGTACCAAAACCTGAGGCATGCATACGCGATATATGCGTTGGATCATATCAAACTTTTGGCAATAACATTGCCGCCTCCGCTGCATTTATGGCATTCAATTGGGAGCACACTGGCTCCAGTGTGGCTGTCTTACCAATCGATGATTGTGGACGCAAAAGCAAAACGATGCCATTATTGCATGGGCATACGGACACCGTTACCGATTTAGAATTTTCACCATTTCATGACGGACTTTTGGCAACAGCTTCACAAGATTGTTTGGTAAGTCATAAATAAGTACCTATTGAGAATTCTAAAATAAAATGTATTTTTATTTTCGTATGAATGCAGGTTAAAATCTGGCATATTCCTGAAAAAGGCTTGGAAACATCGCTAACTGATCCTGAATGCGTATTCTCACATAAACAGCGACGCGTTGAAACTGTTGGTTTTCATCCAACTGCCGATGGACTTTTGCACTCAACAGCAGCAGGTTGTGTTACACTTTTTGATATAACCACACAGAAAGAGATTTTTGGTAAATTTGGTTTATGAAATTAAATGTTATTTTACGTTTATGCAATTTTTAATTCTCTGAGCAGCTAATAATGAACATCCTGAGGTTATACAGTCTGTTAGTTGGAAACAAGATGGCACAACATTGGCCACCAGCTGCAAAGACAAATGCGTACGTATTTTTGATCCTCGCGCTGCCGGTTCACCTATACAAATGGTAGCAGAATCTCATCAAAGTATTAAAGACTCACGTGTAGTTTGGCTTGGCAACCAAATGCGCATTCTTTCAACTGGTTTTGATGCTGGACGCTTACGCCAGGTTATTATACGCGATATTCGCAATTTTGCTGTACCAGAGAAAACATTAGAATTAGATTGTTCTACAGGCATATTAATGCCACTCTTTGATCCCGATACAAATATGCTATTCTTAGCCGGTAAAGGTGATACGACCATAAACTATCTTGAGGTTAGTGATAAGGATCCATTCCTAATTGAGGGATTGCGCCATACTGGCGAGCAAACAAAAGGCGCATGTTTAGTGCCAAAACGTGCTCTTAAAGTAATGGAAGGTGAGGTTAATCGTGTTTTGCAATTGACCTCAAATATGGTGATACCAATTATGTATCAAGTTCCACGAAAGGTAACTATTGTTAATTCGTGTTATTTCTGGCTTAAATTTTATGCACTGTTTCTTATTACTTCGGTTGTATAGACTTATCGTGACTTCCACAGTGATCTCTATCCTGAGACAACTGGTTATAAGACTGATTTAACTGCTTCTGAATGGATGAATGGTACCAATCTTAATGTACCAAAAATGAGTCTCGATCCAGCAAAACGAGAATTAGGCGATGCTCCCATAATTGTAAGTAAAGAGTGTTTTTAACTTTTGAATTAAAATCAAACAGTTTCTCGTATGGGCCAGAAATGTGCTCTTAAGCTAAAAATTGTACTACTTGCTTATAATAGTGTTATATAATATCACCTCAAAGTTAGCATAGGCATATAATAAATGTAAGACCGAGGACCAGAAGTCTTTCCTTGTGTTAAATCGAATAACTTTTTCTTTAAATAATAAATAAAGGGTTGCAATACGTATAAGCTCAAGTAATATCTTTATGATACTTTTTTGATTATAAGTTAACAAGACCGAAATTTACTTGTTAAAGTTCTAGCTTCTCTCATATTATTTTTTTTTGTTTAAAATAAAATCGTTTGAATTCCTGGTAAATTTTTTTTATACAATAATTTTGAGTCAGCAAAAATTGAATATAAAAAATAATAAAAATTTTAATTATAATTGGCATAACCAATAAAAGAAAATTTACAAATTTTAAATATAAAATTGCAAAGCCCATTCTCGTCGAACCCACGTTGGGCGCCAATTAATTTTTTATGAATTTCGACAAAAATTTATTTACAAGTTGTTGAAAATGTTACTATATTAAAGGCACTAATTCCTTATGGCAACGTTGCAAGTCCGGCAACTCAACTTTTTGGCAATTGAAACTTTACTTGACAACCGCTTATTTTAGTTGCTTTTTCAATAGTGTTGCCAAGTTGTGATTTCGAGAGCCAATTTTCTAATTTGTGCATATTAAAATTATGAAAATCTTTTAATGTCATAAGATCCATTCTTGTTGGTACCTAATAATGAAAAGTATTTTAGTTTGTTTGGTTTCAAAATGTACATTTTAAAAAGTTAACATTTTTAAGAATAACTAATAGATAATTTTAAGTACGGTTAGCTTGCTGCCAATTCCACTTCTCCAAAAATTTTCCTCAGAAAGTAATTTTTGAAGGGAGTTTTAATACTGTAAATTTTGAAAAGAATTTTTTTTAACAATTTTTCTTCAAATATTACAAAAAACGCAACAATATACAGATTCATCGTGGAAACCTAAGTGAATTATGTAAAAATATTGAAAATAAAAAAGCATTAAATAGAGCTATAAATAAGACAGCTGCTTCTAAGGTTCAAATAACACAACAACAACAACAACAGCAAACTCAACAGCAGCAACAGTTTCATCATAATGGAAAACATGATAATGCCTATGCATTAAAATCGAATACTGAAAATAAAAATAATGGAAATAACAATAATGATGATACAGATGATACTACTACCGCGTGTGGTGCTGAAAGATTGTTTTCCAAAAGTGAAATTTTACGCAAATTCGATAGCGGTAAATATAAAACGGATTCTGAAAAAGATACCACAAAGCCATTGACAGCTGTTTCGACTGCAACAGTTGCAACTGTTGAAGAATTGAATAATAGCAATGAGGAGTCACCTGCTGACGAATCGACAGGTAGCAGCGAAGAAGCTAGTTCAGCACATGCATATGCATCTGCAGCAGCTACTCCGCCCAAACCTATGCCACGCACTTCGCGTAATAATTCCTTGCCAGATTCATCGCAATCATCAGTGGATGAAGCGTTGCCAAAACCACGACCGCGTACATCAGCTGCCACGTATAAGGTGCGGTGGTGTACACTAAATAACGTTGCTGGGCATGGATTTTGTAGCATTTTGAAGTTTTTCTTTTGGTTTTTTGTTTCCTTCGTTACGAAAGCTTAGTTTATTTAAATCGTATAGATCATTTTAGTTGTTTAGTATATAATTTGGGTTTATTTTAGATTTGATTTGTACTGTAAAAGAAACAAAACTCAGTTAATATTTTTGTTTTTTGTATTTTTTATTATGTGAGCGTAATTTTTGTAAGGAGTATGATTTTAAAAACTCTATTTAATTTTTGTTTTTAATTATTTCTTATGCCATTGATTTCGTCGTAATATTGATTTATAAGAGAAAAATTCTATAATGTAATAACCTGAATTCATTTTGTTAGCCTCGTCTTGGACCAAAACCATTCTCAAGTAATTCCGGTGATGTTTCATTTGACAAAGTATTCGCAGTACCCGTTGCACCTGGTTCACAAGAAAATATCCATACCGCTACAGCAACCGTGGATAATGGTGGTGATGCACCGCTACAAGTGCAGCAGAACAAACCAGATCTAATTGTCGAAATTGAAATAAAAAGTACAAAGTTTTTGTAATGTAAATTGTAATGAAATATTAATCAAAAGCACGTTTTTCCAGAACCCATTATACGCAATATTGATGAAACTACTGATCTTAATAACGACAATGGTTTGCAAAAGTCTCTTACGACTTCGGAACGTCGGAAGGTAACTTTTGATGAATTAAACAATAAACTGTTTTCTGTTCAACTAATAGTCTCATATTTCTAATTTTCTCTGTTTTCTTCCTTTCAACTAATTATACATTTTGAAATTTAACACATTTTTCTCACTTTTATCTACTAAAATTAATTCCCACAACCAACTGATAAAACAACTAACATTATCCAACAAAATAAAAATAAAAACACCACTCTATGCAACAGTCTTCAGCTGATGATGATTCACTTTCTCCCGATAAGGTTGTTTATTGTGAAACCTGATAATAAATAGACATTTCTAATATTTCGATGATATTTTGTATATGCTCTCTTAGATATTTGAACAAAATCATTCGGAATCCTCTGAAAACTCAACCGAGGGGGATGATAAGCCAGATGCTGAATTACGGCGTTTCTCTACAGCACGCAGCAGCATTGCCGAAAGACGTCGTTTATATGAGAGCCGTTCAAAGAGTACCACTGAGGAAAAGTCACAATCGCCAGTACCATTGTAAGTCCTTTGTTATATCATATAGAGCTAGTTGGCTTTTGAATTGTCCCAAGTGCCTCGCGAAAATGTACACTTGCTGGAATTTGAGATTAATTGATTTTGAATTGAGTTCGGAAAGCTCCAAACATGTTTTTTCCTTCTGAACTAGGGGTCTGCACAAGACGTCTTGTTGGGGTTAAAAGACATATTGTTTCAAGATACGCTTTTTATTTGTCAATGTCGCGTATAAATGACTTGACAGTACATGGATATGAAAGAAGAAAAAACAAATACTGCACAGAAATTTCTTGTTTGATTTGCTTCAGTTCAGATCAGTGCTTCTACTTTAGTTGTAGTGTACACTTCAAAATTCTGTCTTAGTGACAAAAGTAGTTTTCCGCTCTCTTCTTGTGCCTCTTTTTAGCTTATGATCTCTATCGCGAAAATGTATGAAAGCAACTACAATCCTGGGTTACCAATGCGTTGCAACTTGCAAGTGTTGCACGTTCTACACTGACCTGAAGTATTTTTTGTATAAAATATAGAACACTGAAGTATTAGAATCATTTTTTTTTTTTTTTACATTGATAAAACAAGACGTGTACTTGAGTGTTAAATGAAATCAGTGTACAGTGAAGATTTGAATCTTGAATTTTTTAGGTTATATACTTCAGTTCAGTGTAAAATGTGCGAATAAAAAAAAAATAACTCCATATTTCAAGATGTCTTGTGCAGTCCCCTATTCTGAACCCTTGTTTTCTTGCCTAAATTTCACAAAAGCCAAAATAATAAAATATTTTCTATATATTATGGTAGGAAGAAGGCTTAAAATAAAAGTATCCATAATAAAAATAAATTTAGTTAAAAAAAAAATTTCTTTGTTATCAAAAGGCGCCGTGAAATTTCAAAAGTAGAACCGTTAAAACCCACTCAACTTTCTGTTGTATCATCAGTGGAAAACAAACGCATTTCAGCACCAGAAAGCAAACTTTTGGAGGAAAAACGTCGTAATCTGATCACATCTCAATCTGCAACTGATGGAAGCGGGAACACCGGCGGGGGCGTCGGCAGTAGCATTAAAAAGTCTGCTACAGAAGCAGCTATAACCACTTCCACTAAACGCACCTCTACCGTATTTGGAAAAGTGTCAAAATTTCGTCATTTAAAAGGAACAACTGGACACAAATCAACACACATTGAAAATCTACGTAATTTAAGTCGTCAAATACCCGGCGAGTGCAATGGTTTTCATGCCAACCATGAACGTGTTGCCGTACCACTATCAGGTCCAGGTGGTAAGATTGCTATTTTTGAATTAAGCCGTCCAGGGCGTTTGCCAGATGGCGTTATACCGTCACTTGTTAATGGTAGTAATATAATGGATTTCCATTGGGATCCTTTTGATCCAAAACGTTTGGCCGTTGCTTGTGATGATGGTATTGTTAAGCTATGGCGTATTGCAGAGGAGGGCCTAACTGAACCAACAAATGTTCCCGAATGTGAATTAACTGCACATTTGGATAAAATTTACTTTATACGTTTTCATCCACTCGCTAAGGATGTTTTACTTACTGCCAGCTATGATATGACAGTGAAAATTTGGGATTTAAATACAATGCAAGAGAAATGCACTTTGTCTGGGCATACAGATCAAATATTTGATTTTGCGTGGAGTCCATGTGGCAAGTTGGGTGCAACTGTTTGTAAAGATGGCAAAATTCGTGTTTACAATCCACGCAAATCAGATACTCCAATACGCGAGGGCAACGGACCGGTAGGAACACGTGGTGCACGCATTACCTGGGCTATTGAGGGCCAGTATATTGTTTGCACAGGATTTGACAAGTAAGTTATGAAAACATTAAATAAAATATCTGTTTTATTCCTTTGCTTTGGCTTTACAATTTTGTTTACTTGTAATTTAAGGGTATCGGAACGTCAAATTAGTGTCTATCATGGTCAAAAACTTAATGCACCATTGACAACGGCAAGTCTTGATGTGTCACCATCAATACTAATTCCATATTATGATGAGGATAGTTCTACACTTTTTGTTACTGGCAAGGGTGATTCAACCATATATTGCTATGAAATTACTGATGAAGAACCCTACATTTGCGCTCTGTCCCATCATCGTTGCACATCATTACATCAAGGTTTAAGTTTTCTGACTAAAAACCATTGCGATGTCGCTAGTGTAGAGTTTTCGAAGGCATACCGTTTAACCAATACGACAATCGAGCCGTTAAGTTTCACAGTGCCGCGTATCAAGGTGAAATAATTATAAATATTAAAATTTGCCTTTGCCAAGTTATACTTATGCACCTTTTTTTTTTTTTGTACAGAGTGAGCTATTTCAGGATGACTTATTTCCACCAACGCGTATTACTTGGGAGCCTACTATGACATCAGATGATTGGTTTTCATCAAATGATAAAAAAGTCACAAAGATCAGTTTGCAACCAGAAGGCATGGAAACATGTAAGTTTTGATTGATATATTGTTAATTTTAGTAACACGTTTACTGGATTGATTCAACCAAATAAATAATTTTTGAACGCAACATGGTAATCGAAAAAAACAAAAAAAAAAAAACTTAATATTCTGTAAAGGATATAAGCTAGGATTTCCGGAATTCAATTCAAGCATTTCAAAGTATGACCTAAACAAAGTTCTGGAGCATGTTGGTTTTTAAAAAAGTTTGAGATTAAAAATTAATTATGTTTTTAAAAGATATGGTTTAAGCAAAACTTAAAAAAAAGAACAAATGGCAGCTCTGAAAGTTTATATACAATTTTCAAAAACTTTATTTGTAAGATATTCGTGTACAAATCTACCTACCAAATTTCATCGAAATACCTCTTGTAGTTTGCGAGCTTCAGTTCGCAGTATTCTTGGGTAAATTCGATGACACAATTGTCCTCATTTCAGTCCGCATTCATTCATTGTACTTACTTCATTTCGAAAATATTCATAGGTACTTTCTATGACACTCACTTCAGTTCGAAAATTTTCAATAACATAACTGCACTCACTTCAGTGCACATGTGTTCATTCACACTCTATACCCTCAGTGTACAATTATTTTTGGATGCGACATTTATTCATATCTGTTATTCATCGTACTTGATCATGAAAAGAACTGAAGTAGAGTGCAATAGTGTCACAGATGAATAATACAATAAAGGAAAAAATTAGCAAAAAATACATTATCCCGTGAAGTCGATTAGGTAGAATATCTTGGTTTTAATTTTTTAAAATACAAATACGCAGGAAACTTTTTGCATGCTAAGTTTTTTTTTTGTCAAATCTAGAACCGTTTGGGGCTCACCGTGTAAAAATATGATAGATATACATACGTATATATATGATTTATGTTCAATTAATAATCAAAAGTTTATACAATTTTGCATACGACCTGACAAGAAATATCTATCTTATATTTTTGCTTCCATTTCTAAGTATCATCTATACAACAATTGGCGCCACAAGTAAAAAAGAATGAGCTTGGTGGTAATTCACAATTTTTAACAAAAGCCGAGTTTGAGAAATCTAAACAGCAAGAGGTAAAAACATTTTGTACTTTGTAATTGTTTGCTTGTTTGTGTAATTATATTATTTTGTCTGTAGATTCAAAAATCAGTCAGCGCACGTATGGAATATAACACAAAATTGGAACAAGATGAAATGGAAGGGGTGGACGAAAACGAATGGCAAGAATAAACAATGGAAATACTTTGTTCATATTTCGTAGCAAATGATTTTTAAATTAATAAGAATAATATCCGTTTAACAATACATATAAGCATGCAGCATGACATTAACATGAGTATTTCTCCTAAGAAAGACAATTTAAAGTAATCAATTAAAAAAGTTAAGACGTAATCAAAAGTTTAATATAAATGGCATAGCGCAGCATAACAAAATGTAAAAGAAATTGTATGTGAGACACGTTACAAAAAAGTAAATTTTAACATTCAATTTAACTAATCGATTAAAGATATATTAATTTTATTATGATGTTTATTTTTTTAGGAATGGCCGAGAACGCGTTAATAATTTTTTATTGATCGAGTAAAATGCAATTCCATTTACAAATATACATAAACATATTTATATGTGTAAGGCGTTAATATAATTTTTTTGTAATCCCCAAGGTTTGCCAAATTAATTTTGACTCAAAATTGAAAATTGTTTGTAGTTGCAATTGAGGAGTCCGCTTGACTGTTCTTATTTATATATATAAAAAAGGTTATTTTTTGTAACCTTAGTATTGATATTTAAAATGACAACTTATTTTACAATCTATACGAGTATAAGTACAATACTTTTATTTTTATCTTGGTATTAACAAAAAATGTATTATTGTAATATTAATTTTTAAACGCATGACGTTGCCATAAACTATTTTTTTTTGTTTGTTTTGTACTTTTGCTTAAGTTACTAACATGGTTTTAAATTTAAATCATTAATTTTAAGCAAATTTTAAAATGTATCATATTTTGTTTAAACTCTAGTCTTCTCAAAGTGAACTCTTTCTTTCAAATATGTTTAAAAGAAAAATCTTTAAACGCTATAAATTTATATGCGAATATGTAGAAATATTTGTGAACGTAGCAACATTTTATACACAACCATTTCAATACTCGACGATCAAAATTAAAAGAAATAGAATAATAAAATTTAAATTTCAATCAATCAATTTTTACAAATCACTAACAAAATTATAAAACGAAAAGACTACAAAAGATGTTGCCATAATTTATACACAGAATTTTTATACACACGTAAATTTACTGATATAACATTTCAAAAGTGAATAGAAAAAAACAAGAACAACAACTCAGGATCATAGCGATCAAACAGTTTTCTACATTTAAGGAACGCAATTTGTAGAACACCATTAGTTTTAATAAATATAAAAAAAAATTTAAATTACTTATAATAATATTTAAGTAAATATTAACTTAAAATGTATAAAAAACAACACTTTCGTATATTGAAAATTTTCCAAGTAATTGCTATAGCTGCTTTAACATTTGATTAAAAAGTTACAAGTACATATATCAACACTTCAATTTATAGTAATCACGTGACAACTTTAAAACTTTGTAATTAGTTAGTTACAACATTTTTATTTGCAATTAATTAAATTTTTTTTTAATATTTTTAAAAAAAATTTTGTGTTTGGATATTTAATTACGAAATACTTTTAAACTTTTATATATTTTGATTGTGTTATTTTTCAGAATTTTATTATTTATTTACAAATT
Source organism: Calliopum simillimum (assembly GCA_951812925.1). Taxonomy (NCBI): domain Eukaryota; kingdom Metazoa; phylum Arthropoda; class Insecta; order Diptera; family Lauxaniidae; genus Calliopum; species Calliopum simillimum. Next base: position 15,423,574 of record OX638372.1, on the reverse strand, counting down.
TAAAATTTTTTTATTATTATTTATTCAAAATTTGTATGCAGGTTTGTTTAAAATAGTTATAAATATGTATAAGTAACATTTATGTAATGCTGATATCAATATTTAGGAACTAAATATTAAACAAATATATTTATATACCAATAACATTCATAAGATTGCGTTTTATTTGAGTTCTGGGTCGATTAAATGTTGTATTGGTCTTATCATGAATTTGTGTAAAACTCACAATACTATACATAAAGCAACAAGTATTTCATTTATATTTTATCATGACAAATATTTGTTTAAGCTACAGGTAGTTTCATATTGGTGTTTAAAAAAAAAAAAAATACTTGGGTCACCCTAGCGTTTCAAAAAAATACTTCATTGTAGAAAACTTTTAGCTTTGTCAAAAGCTGAAAAAAGAAGTGGCATGTTTTTTGCTTGAACCTAAAAATACAATTCTCATTGATAAATTTGAGTCAAGTTTACTTTAGTAAAGTGATCTCCAAAACTTATGCCCACGGGCACTTGAGATTTTATACTTAAAAGTTTTCCGTATGCGTCACTTGCTTGCAGCTTATGCAAAATAAAAGCTTCCAATGAGTTTTTATACATTCGACAGCAGCAGCGACGAAGGAGAGTAAAACATTCACATTGCACACGTTTGTTGCTTTTGTCGTGTCCTTGGAAACTACATTCGACCCTGCAGTAATTGATTAAACAAAATTTATACGTAATCAATTTGTTTTTCGAACAGCATAAGTGTTATGTGCTGTACATTGCAATACGCTAAAACTTATAAAAATGAAGTATTTTTTTAAAAAATGCATACGCAAAAAACCGCCCGAAATGAAGCCTGGTGCTATCTTGGATGCGGTTATATCACAATCATCTGCAACTGCTACTAAGTGTTTGCTTTACAAATTGGCAGATTACAAGAGAGGTAACATTTCTTTTTACTTTATGAAGTGTTATGTAATGTTCCTTGAGAATTGTTTTGCATCAAGCATCCAAATTAAGTTTAATAATCCCTTAGCATTTTCGGATTTTAAAACAATTCTTTGTGAAGACTTTTTTTATAAAATATCTCATTTGCTCAGGTGGTGATCTTATTGATGCCATAAATACTGGTGGATTAGTTGCAGTCGAACAATTGATACGCGAACAATTTGGTGTTTTCATGTATAACGATGGCAAAAGTCAAGTCATCAATCGTGCTGAATTCTTACGTTGGAAATATCGCGATCACACCCAAGTCACAATACCCATTGAAGCTTCACTTTCTATACATGATCCACTGGGTAAATGGCAAGATCACAAGGCATGTTGGCAAATGCAATATCGTGGCGCTTTGGGTGAAAGTCTCTTGCATGTATTAATCTTTTGTGACTCGAAAATACATACGAAATTGGCACGTGTTCTATTGCGTGTCTTCCCCAATTTGGCTTTAGATGTTATGGAGGGTGAAGAGTATTTGGGTGCGAGCGCCTTACATCTAGCGATTGCTTATAGCAATAATGAATTGGTTGCAGATTTAATTGAGGCTGGCGCTGATATAAATCAACGTGCAATTGGTAGTTTCTTTTTGCCACGTGATCAACAGCGCGCAAATCCAGCCAAGTCAACGGACTATGAAGGCTTAGCTTATATGGGTGAATATCCATTAGCGTGGGCAGCATGTTGCGCCAATGAGAGTGTTTACAATTTACTTGTCGATTTTGGTGCGGATCCAGATGCTCAGGATACATTTGGAAATATGATATTGCATATGGTGGTTGTATGTGATAAATTGGTAAGTATTAATACATTGTATGTAGGTACTACACGAAAAAAAGACAAGGTTCTGAAAATGGATTTTGGTTAAGGGGACCAAAACAAAAAAATATACATAAGTGTTTTGGAGTTTTGAAAATACATCTGAATTCGCAATCTTATGTAAGATATTGCGAGGAATATTTTTGTAGAAAACATTAGCCGTCTACATCCCCACCCAACTCATGAATCATTTTTACCTTTTTCAAAAAATCGTCAAAATCAAAAACTTCTCACATCGCATTTTTATTAAATTTTTTCCGATTTATTCTCAAGTTTCTTGCCTGTGGTGACCCCTAGTGAAATTTTCCGAAAAATTTTTTTGTAGAATACTTTAACCCATTACAACCCACTTTTTTTTTTTTGGAAAAGAGGTCGGGACGACCCATAAAAACCGGATGTTTTAAAATGTTTTCATGATGACCTTGGGCCAATAAGTTTTATCCAAAATGTAGTTTTAGAGTTTTATAGCAGGGTGAAATTTTGAAAATACGTTTCTGGCAGGTCTCTTAGTTAAAAAAAAAAATACTTTTATGTTTGAGAATTTTTTTTATAAATTTGAGATCTCACGACTCATTCCGAGCATTTTGGAGATCAGCAAAATATGAAAACCGTATCAGATCATTTTTCCGACACTTTCTTTCAGGTTTTGTTTTTTGGGGAGGGGTTAGTTGTGGAATTATCAAATCTGTAAAGACGCTTTTTGATTAATTGCATTCAAATTATGTACCAGGGTGGGGTCATATTTTCATATATTATTATTTTCATCGTTTACATTAATCGCCACAAATTCACTAGTATATACGATAAAGCTGAGGTAAAAATTTTAAGTAATGTATCCTATAACAAGATATAGCTTTAAATTTTTATCTCAGATTTATCATTAATACTAGTGAAACTAGTTAAGAAGCTTTTGGATTAATTGCTTTCAAATTGCAAGCATGTACCGGGGTGGGCGCATATTTTTATCGAATACTTCAATCGCCACAAATTCACTAGCATTGATGAAAAATCTGAGATAAAGATTTAGAGTAATGGGTCTTGTTATAGGATATAGTAAAACTAGTTAAGACGATTTTGGATTAATTGCTTTCAAATTGCAAGCATATTTTCATCGTATACATCAATCGCCACAAATTAACTAGTATTGATGATAAATCTATGGTAAAGATTTAGAGTAATGTATATTGTTATAGGATATGTTTGGTTATGCACTACGACATCCAAAAACTCCAGCAAAAAATGGAATCGTTAACGATTCCGGTTTGACACCATTGACCTTAGCCTGTAAACTTGGACGCGCTGAGGTATTTCGTGAAATGTTAGAATTGTCTGCCAAAGAATTTTGGCGTTACAGTAACATTACGTGCTCTGGTTATCCATTAAATGCGCTCGATACCCTGTTACCAGATGGAAAAACAAGTAAGCATGAATGAATTCTATATTTTGATAGGTACTACAGTTTCTTTAATTTTTGTTCCATTTTTATAGACTGGAACTCTGCGCTTTTTATAATCCTTAATGGTACCAAGGAAGAACATTTGGATATGTTGGATGGTGGTATTATACAACGTCTACTTGAAGAAAAATGGAAAACTTTTGCGCAGAATCAATTTTTAAAGCGTTTACTTATACTTTTGATACATTTATTGTGCCTTTCGGTTTCGGTATACTTGAGACCGGCGCACGATGGTGAAGATGAGGAGGAGGATGCAGACGTTGACTCTAATGGAAATATCGATGGTAACCCTTCACTGTCGTCTGCAGCAAGTGTTGCAGAATCTGATGATTATAATGCTCAAACAATAGCTAGATATTGTGCTGAATTAGGAACCATAGCAGGTGTATTGAGTTATGTTATTTTTCAACAAGGCGATGAAATCAAAAATCAGGGTCTTTCAGCATTTTTAAAGCAATTGGTAGGCAGGTTTTGTATTATTTAAAAGAATTATATGAAAAATCAGTTACCTCACTTTAGTCTCATGCTCCAGCAAAGGCTATTTTTCTTGTATCAAATTTAATGATATTAGCTTGTATACCTTTTCGTTTAATGGGTGATACTGACACAGAGGAAGCCATACTTATTTTTGCTGTTCCAGGCAGTTGGTTTCTGCTGATGTTTTTTGCTGGGTAAGTTACGAGTAATCTTTTCATTGGTTGGTTTCAATAAATTTTTTCGTAAATTTAATTTTTCTCTAGAGCTATACGTCTCACTGGACCTTTTGTTACCATGATATATTCTATGATCACTGGTGATATGTTTACGTTTGGTATAATTTACTCAATAGTCTTATGTGGATTTTCGCAAGCTTTTTTCTTCTTATACAAGGGACATCCGCAGTTACAATCGACAATGTTCAATACGTTTCCAAGTACTTGGATGGCATTGTTTCAAACAACACTAGGCGATTATAATGTTGGTTGAAAATTGTTATTATTTTGTGTCACAATTTGTTTATCACATTATTTATTTGTATGTTTCTTACGTTCTTTTTTATTAATGATTTAGTATCCGGATTTAAATCAGACAACATACCCTAATCTTTCTAAAACTGTATTTGTTATATTTATGATCTTTGTGCCCATACTTTTGCTTAACATGTTGATTGCCATGATGGGCAACACGTATGCCCACGTAATTGAGCAGTCTGAAAAGGAGTGGATGAAACAGGTAATTTATTTCAAAAGTGTTCAAAATCTTACTATATGTACATTATATACATTCTAGTGGGCAAAAATCGTTGTTACCTTAGAGCGTGCTGTACCATCTACAGATGCGAAAAATTATTTAGAAGCCTATTCAATACCTTTAGCTCCTGCCGATGATTCCGGATTTGAAGTACGCGGTGTTATGGTGATTAAAAGTAAAAGCAAAACCCGAGCTAAGCAGCGTAAAGGTGCTGTTTCCAATTGGAAGGTTAGTTGTCGTTAAGTGTACTATAACTTTTTTACCCAAATATCGTGGGAACCAAACATTTTCGAAGACATGTGTACAAACATTTGATTTAAATAAAAAACATCCATTCTCTTTGCAGCGCGTTGGGCGAGTCACATTAACTGCACTGAAAAAAAGGGGCATGACTGGCGAAGAAATGCGTCGATTAATGTGGGGAAGGGCTTCCATTTCAAGTCCTGTAAAAATTACAAAGAAAAAACTTAAAGATCCATATAATCTCAATCAGGAAACAGATTTTACCAATGCTATGGATATGCTGCAATTTGCTAATGATCCTGCATCAAGTGCTGGCATGTCCCTACGTACAACAACAGCGTCAACTTCGGTTGCTACAGAAAAATTACCACCAGCTCCCGATCCATTACGTGAGCTTATTATACTTTCAGATCGCCAGCCAAATGTACATGATCCACAATTCTTTGCCGGTCTACAACAGTTGGCTAATAAAGCATTCGATTTGGTTGAACAGACGTTGAAAACGCAACCAATTAAAATAACAGCGCTAACAAATGGTTCATTGCCGACATCTATTGTTACGGCCACCACAACAACCACTACGACAACAGCAACATTGTCAACTGCTGTAACCCCCACGGTGGGCACACCTCTTATTCCAATTGATCCAACAGGAATAGCAGCTGCTGCAATGCCTTTGGCAGCAAATTTAACAAATCTCTTTCAAGATCCTAAAGATATTGTTGATCCGAAAAAATTGGATGCTTTTTTGAAAATGCTTGCCGAGGTAGATACGGAGGAGAGCGATGGTGGTGGTCCTATACTGGGCAAGTTATCTTTGGCAAGGCGTACACGGATAGCACTCTCAAAAGCGCCTATTAAAAAAGCAATCGATGGTGCAGATATGGGCGAAAACCCGTTTATAACATCTGTTTGGCAACAGCAATTGCCAGAAACGACAGCTGAGCCAGTGAGTAACGAATTGATTAGATAAACTTCAAAGTTTACATTACAAATTATCTCTTAAATAGGAATTTAATTTTGAGGAAGCACTTAGCGAGCACATACTAACTATAGAACAAGAAGCTGAGGTGGAAACCGAGGATGGTATTGATAATGCATGTTACGATGGTAATAGCGTTGAAGAAAGCAGTAGCCAAGATATAATTGATGCCACTGAAGATGACGATATACCAACAGCTGAAGAAGTACATGCCACTATGAAGCAATTTCATTTGAAAAAACGTCAATATCAACAAGATGATGCAGCTCGGCGTGCAAAAAGTGCACGTATAAGACGCAAAAATCGGTAAGTGAACACCAAGAGCAAAAAAAAATCTTTAAATTGATGACTACGATTTTATTTTGATTAGCGTCTCACCTGAACAAAATAATGAAGATGATGACGTAGCAGGTTCACGTGGACGCTCGGCACCAATAAAGAAACGCAATGGCAAAATCATATCACCACCAGATCCTTTGGAACCTTGGAGTACTAGAGAATTGCAAAATATTAATAAAATATTAGCAAAAAAGTAAAAACCAATTGAATCGGCAGTTTGGTTTTCTATATTCTGTTTTTGCGACAAACGGCTCCGTTACTAAAAGAATAGGATAGAAGTGCAGTATATTATGCTCATGAGAAAGCGAACTAACAAATATAATAGGTAAGCTCACTTTTGATACATTAAAGGAGGTACTTATTACTATTCGCGAGTCACCTGATAAATTGACGGGCTCACTGAGATTGGGAAGTATTATAATTCGCATGTCGAGTTGCTGCATACGAATTCATGCGGATATAACAAAACTAAATATGAAAAATGTTGAGCTGACTATATTAGTACTTACAAAAAAAAAAAAAAAATAGGTTAAGCAGATTTGGACTAATAACTTAAAAAATAAAATCATTTTCGATTCGGCAAAATTTGACGACTCGTGAACGGCAATAAAGATCTTTGTAAATCTTTTTTCAGTGAAATTTATTTAATCTTGTTTTATTAATGTCAAAAAAAAAACAGATTCTTATACTTCAATGTACTGTTTGTTTTCTGGGACACCCGAAGGCTTCATAGTTAAAATGAAGAACATCTAGATATTCAATTAATGTCACGCCTACTTTTCAAATAAAAGTTTTACAATTTGATTTTTGGATTTATTTCCTTTCTTTAAACTACAAATTTCATGATTTTTTTTTTTTCCAGAATTGCAAGTATGCAACCAAAGTCTGTCCGGTTGTTCGTTTTCCACTCTTCATTGTTCGTCCAATTCGCAATGCTGTTTCGTTCTTCAAGTGCTTGTTAGTAAATAATATGCTGTTCTTTTTTGTTAATTTAAACTCTTGTATTCTATTCATTTCGCAAGATATTAATTACAATTATAATTACAACAAATGGTTTATACATACTTCACTATATTCATATTTTGTTAATGTTTTAATTTTTCTTACATACATATATATAAAATGTAACTTAAATTTAAGGTTTCCATTGAATTCGCTTACAATATATTAAATTAATCTACATACACAAACTATGTAATTTCAAAATACATAATTTTATCCCAATGAATAAATGTGCTTAAGTTTGATATGACTTAATAAATTAAAATACACACATTATTCTTTATAAATAAATATTTTTTCGTATTACAATAATTTGGCTGACCTTTTTTCTGCATATTTAAGAAACATTTAGAACTTAAATAATTCCTTTTTTTATTAAATAATATAACAACGCACTTCCAAATTGTCCACAAAGTAGAAAACAAATAGAAATGGTGAATTTTAATAATCGTTACTTCTGTTATTAATGTGTTGCTACTCGTATTCTATTTGTTAGCAATTTGTGCGATAAGTGCTGCCGAGATTGCGATCTGTGGAAACGACAGAATTTGGATTCTGTTGCTGTTGTGCAGTTGAAGTTGTTAAAAAAATGTTACCACCACCACTTGCATTATGTTGTTGTTGGTGTTGTTGCTGCTGTTGTTGCTGCTGTTGTTGCTGCTGCTGCTGCTGTTGTTGTTGTTGTTGTTGCTGCTGCTGCTGCTGCTGTTGTGGATGATGATGTATTAGCGTTTGGCCAATCTGTGTTGTCGTAATATTATTGGGATTCACATTTCCTGCTGTATTCGCCGTCACCTGACCGCCAGCAGCGCTAAGCTGTTGCAACATTTGTTGCGTTGCACTGGCATTAAAATGTGTTGGTATAATAACTTGCTGTTGTTGTTGCTGTTGAGCCTGTTGTTGTTGCTGTTGTAATTGCAATCGTAAGAGATTAAGTTGATTTGCTGTTATTGTGATCTAATTACAAAAGAAGAAAATGTTCAATAGAATGTTTTGGTGTGATTTGAAAAAAGAAATTGAAATTTCATGAAAATATTTAGCATACCGGTACATTAGTCAGCTCCCCTGAGGGTGTTACAACTTGCTGCAGCAGTTGTATCTGTTGTTGGCCACCCAATTGGTGTTGCTGTTGTGCAGCCTGTTGTGCTAAATTCTGTAATAACGCATTTTGCTGCTGTTGCTGTGTATTTGCAGCAGTTGGCGCTGGTGTTGCGGTCAATTGACCATTTGGACCTGCTGTCAGTATCAACTGCTGTGGCTGTTGCGCTACAATATTAAGACCAGCTATTTGCGGATTCCCAGCAGTCGTTGTAAGGGTCAGACCATTTGCGAGCTGTTGTATCTGTTGCTGAGGCTGCAACTGTAACTGTTGCACCAACTGATGTTGCCCATGCTGTCCTGGTATTGTTATAAAATATTGTAACTGTTGTGGATGGGCTTGTGATGCTGACTGTTGCAATATCTGCAATTGCTGTGTTGGTTGTAGATGTTGCGCCGCCTGTTGCTGCTGCTGCTGTTGTTGGTGTTGTTGTTGCTGTTGCGCAGCGGCAGCTGCAGCAGCTAAAGTTTCGGAAGTTAACGTACCATAGGTGACCAGCTGTGGTGTTTCCAATTTAATAGTAGCCGTCGGAACGGAAACTGTTGCCGTTGCTGTTGTGTTCGCTGCTTGTGAATTCGATTCCTTTTTATTGTGTGATGATGATGATGACGACGAACCATGAGAACTTGAAGATGGCTTAATATCTTCACGCGGCACTATGTCAATAAGAAAATCAAATTGATCATAGTTCGCGATAGCCTGTGCAATGTCTGAACGCTGTAGAGTGCGACGTTTATTCTCCTCGGTGTGGATCCAGGCGCGCATGGTCAACTCTTGTATGAAATACTCACAAGCTTTAGCAAAGAGTAATGGTGCCTCGGCGGCAATCATTTTTGCATTTTCATCCAACTTCATAATTTTCTTAATACGCGCCAATGGCAAGGCCTGATGTTTAGCATCAACCTGCTGTATACTTTTGACATCGGTAAGTATGTTGCTCCAGAAGTTATCAATGGTAGGGGGTGTTTTATGTACGGTTAGGCGGGCTTGTTTAGAAGATTTTTCCTTTGGTGTTGCTCCAGTTGTGTTGCCTGCGTTTATTTGCAGAGTCGTTGTGGCAGCCATGTTATGTACATTTGCGCGTCTCGAAGGAACAGCGTTGGCAATGGTAATGGAGGGCGCAGCAACACTTGTTGTTGGATATACATGCGACATATCAATATCCATTTTAATGGGTGTCACTGTAATAGTGTTCTCCATTGAACTGTAAAATATATGCGAGAGAATATAACATTTTAGTTCAGTTCCAATAGTTGTATTATACATTTTGATTGAAGGAGGAAAAATTAAAGATATACATTCGGATTATATAGAGCGCAGATGTATATATATGACCCCTGATGAAATTTTTGTAAAATATTTTTTTAGAACACTTCAAACCAGTATAACCCAGTTTATAAAAATGGGTCAACAAGACCTATAAAAGCCAAGTGCAATGAATTACGGTTTCATTATGACTTAACTTCATTGGAAAAAGTTTATTTTGATTTAGAAAATGTTTAAATTGAAAAAAGTTTAAATTGATTTGAAAAAAGTTTAAATTGGTTTGAAAAAAGTTTAAATTGATTTGAAAAAAGTTTAAATTGATTTGAAAAAAGTTTAAATTGATTTGAAAAAACGACAGGTTACTTTGGTGTGGAAAAGGTTTAAACTGGAGTGGAAATCCTGTATATAACACAGTTTATAGAAAAGAGCAGAACAATTCGTTCGATTTGTACATAACCATAGCCAAAAACAGTTATTTTTACCAACTTCATTTTTAGGTTAAGATATTTCAGAAACAAAAGAAATTACCAATATAATTCAGAGTGAAATTTAAAGAAAAATTTTTTTTTCTGACCGCGCTAAAAACCGTCTAAATGGTATTTTTCAATAACTTCGGCAGGTGATGTTTAAAAATTAGACTCATAAAGAAAAAATTGCATTTAGGGGGATACGAACCAGAGGAACTAGCTCGTTCTAGTCGAACATGACTAAGGAAGCCCAAAGAACATGAGTAAAAAAATGTAGGCCTAATTAAGTCCTTATAACGATACATAATTTTTAAACATCGGACATCTGCCGAAGTTACTGCCTCGGCAAAAAACCTTGCAAACGAAGCGCTATGCAAAAATAGTATAATATCGATGACTCCCACGGCAGGGCAATGCATATAAAGGGAAAAAACAAAGAAATTGGAATTTTTGCATGTGCTGTGTTTTTCTTGTAGCTGTGATTCTCGTCTAATCTATGCTAAAAGTTAAACAAAGTATGCTTGCAGAATTCTATAAGTTGTCGGCAAAGCGTCTGATGAGGAATTGACTTATTATAGTCAATTTTGACCTGTGGTGGGTCCCGAAACTAGTAACGCAAACCAGCCTTCCGATACATTTTTTTGCTTTTTTTATTTATGTGTATTTTTGCCTTGTTTTTTGTGTTTTTATTGTTGTTTTACTCAAAAACACTGAACAGTAAGCTCCGACCATCAATGTATTTTCATTGTTGTAGCTAATAAAAAAAATTTTGTTTCCTAGATACTCTCAAGGTAAGCTTTCAAATAAGGGGCGGTTTTTCCTATTTTTTTTTTTGTATGGAAACCGACTCGGCCTAACATTGAACCAATATAAATTAAAAAAAAATGTTCTACTGGAAAGAGTGTGAATTGCCCTCTTCATTCAAAGTGGGCCATTGAGGATTGAAAAGGCAGATGAAGAAAAATGTTGCCACAGAAACCGTATTCAAAGGTAATAACGATTTGAGACCTTCGTTAAAAATTTTGAATTTATTTTTGACACTGATGGACAAAAAACTACTGTTTACTTTTGAAGTTGGTGTTTCGTGTACGCGCATGTACAAAGCTCGTATTTTCTTATGCAACGTCCCATTCCCTACTCTACAAAAGGGTAACGACATGAATTTTTACAAATGCAAAAGAAAACTATGTAGAAGCATCTCCCCCGCACAAAATAAAAAAACCAAATTCAGAGTCTGTGCATTTCACACATACACACATAGCCTCACCCCTCCCGTTGTACATAATATCGAGTGGAAAGCTTAAATTATACTATTATGAACTAAGAAATTCATAGCAGCAATTTCATATTACCTGGCCACTTTGTTGCTGTTATTGTTTCCGGAATACATTGTTGCATACAAATCAGATATTGGACTGTTATATTTAATAGTAAATGATTGGGTTGATTTTCTACCGCCAAATCAAGACTCACACTCCAAGAAGTCACTTGCACTTTCGTTTTTAGGCCTCAAGTCTGCAGCAATGGAAGGAGGACACTCACCCTCGTCCACTCTCGAGCCTATTTGCACTTCACTGCAAATTGTTTTTTCTTTTCCCTTCTTCTAACTGGTGGTGTTCAGTTATGTTGCTGCTGCCTGGGACCAACACGGGTGGCTCGTCTGGCCAACGACCCTGATATTGAATGGGAAAACTATTTTTTTTTTTTTTCACTTGACCAATACTCACTAGTCAAAACAATTAATTGGTGTTGCACGTGCTTTAAACAAAATATTTTGTGTGCACTTTAAAGTTTTGTTTGTTATTGTCCAATGGGACGCGAGGGTGATCAACAAAAATCGTCCAAAGAGACCAAATAACCGCATTGGCTGAGCAAACTGTATAAATCCAATCGAAAAACGTTGCTATTTTCCATTGATCATGATTGGCTGATTTTTTGGCGTCCATTTGGTTTACTACAAATGACAGCTGTCAAAATTGTCAAATGGCATTACCAGTTCTGATGAATGAGTGTGTTGTTGCGGAAGTGTGGTCGTGTGTGTGTTAAGGATATCGATTATTTAACCCTTTCAGACCCAGACTACACGATTGTGTTATCTGAATTTTCCAGAGTTAAACCATTTTTATTTATTACAATAAAATCGGTCAAGTACATACATTTTTCGCTATACCAGATATAGTAGTACTTTTACAAAAATTTTCATTTTTTTTGATACCGGCAATAATACATTGGCCCAAGTACAATATATTAACACCAGCATTAACATCACGATTCCAAAGCATATGAGAAATGCAATGGCAATCTCTCAGTGCAAACAATGGAGTGCATACTTCACCTGGCACAAAAATATAACAAACCGGTATTTTTTGAACCCACCGACATGCGGATATCTGGTAAACCTTTCAAATTGTCACAATCTTTGAGAAAACAAATTAAATTTATTTCACCTAACATCTATGAATTAAAACAAATTGTTGAATCGATTACTAATACAATCATTATTTGGGATCAAAAGTTTACGACCAAAGAGCAACTTTTGCAAGAAACACACCGTTTGCTACAGCTTATAAATCGACAATTTGATTGTATTTTAGTCACATTGGGACATCATGGCGTAGTTTTAAGTTTGCCAGCCAAAGCAACTGAGAAATCACTATTTGACAACACTAATGGAAGTTATCAGTTGAGGACGACTGAGGACGATGAGCGTATAATGCGTTTTTATCCAGCTCAAACAGTAGGAAATATTGTCAATGTATCTGGTGCTGGCGATAGCTTTACGAGTGGACTTATAACTGGCTTTTTAAGAGGCTATAATATTGATCGCTCTATCAGCCTTGGTTTCTTGGCAGCAGAACGTTCTTTACAAGCCGAATCTGCAGTACCTTCACAATATTTTTGTAACACTAAAGAAGAAAATGAAATGTTGGAGTTGAAATACAAACAACTTCAAAAAGTATCGATTATTTCAAATTTGTGTGGAGTTCCCTTTTTATCCCTAACGAATGTATCTACAGTGTGTCAACAGTTGCTTGCATTGAAAAATGTTGGTTAGTTCTTCATAAAACTTGCATTACATTCATAGGTATTAAAGAAGTTTCCGCAGCGTATACAAAAAATTTTGCCTTTTCGCCATTTTCTCCAAGTTGGCAAGTTTCTAGCCATGGATTTGTTCTGAAAGTCAGTAGACACTATCGACAAAATTCGTTAGTCAAAAATTCATCAGTTTTGAATGATTGTTCGTTGCGGTCAAACTATCATTCATGTTAAAAGCTTAAACGCCCTCTTGTCCGAGCTTACCCAGTTTTATCTCAGAGCTTGCACATTCTGTTTTTAGTGTCTGAGTTAAATTTGGTTCGATTATCTCAAAAAAAACTTTTAGTGTAGCATTTTGAATTTTTTGCTTATGCGGGAGGTGCCACGCCCTATTATCCGAGTTCACATAGTTTTTGCTTAGTTGTTGTACTTACTATTCGTATTGGGTGTATGCATTAATTTCCATCGTTTATTTTTTTTATTTGAGACTTTATTTAAAGAAAATGGTACAATGTATTTTATTCAAAGTATTTCCCATCGCTTGTCACTACTTTTTCCCATCTTTCTGGCAATTTATGAGGTTCAGGGATTTGCTTTCTCCTGTTTTGTTATGACCTCATTGACAATTGATGTACTTTTTTGACAACCAAAAAGTACATCAATTGTCAATGAGATTTTAAAACAAAAATGAGATTATGTTTATGGTAATACCTTCGTAATGTCAATGTTATGACATTTCCAGCATTTGACAGATAAAAAAAGAAGCATGTTACTGATAAGGGCTCAAAATATTTTCGTCATCAACTTCACCGGTTTTATAAAAACTGATTGCTTTTTTATTGCCTCAAGATGAGTGCAGGCGGTGTGTTTTTAAAATTTTTCTCCATTGTCACTGGCATTAAAATAATGCTCTTTCCTGCCTAGTAAGTGCACTTACATTTCATAATTAAAAAATAATATTAAAATCTTAAATGTAGTCGTTCGACAGATTTCGAAGTTCATCGCAATTGGCTAGCCATTACTCACTCCCTTCCACTCGATCGATGGTATAAGGATGTAACTAGTGAATGGACGCTTGATTACCCACCATTTTTTGCCTACTTCGAGTGGCTGTTATCACAATTGGCCAAATATGTGGATCCTCAAATGCTAATTGTTCAAAATTTGAATTATGCATCGGAACGAACAATTGTATTTCAGCGTTTGTCGGTTGTTATAACTGATACTTTGTTTGCGTGGGGTGTTTGGAGGTAAGACTACGTCGTAATGTAGATTTAAACTTTTAGTAGTTTTCTCGCAAAGATCGATTCAGTGATAAAAATTCGTTGAATAATTTGTATATTCCTGTTCCGAAATCCGTGTGATTTCAATTATTTTTATTTAGGAAGCTTTTTGATGAAAACTGAGTCGAACCATTAAAATTATGAGAATCTCTTTTGTGAAGAGTTACAGGATCTACAAATAATATTGATGTGCATTAACGAAAGAGTAACTGTTTAGGAAATATTCTTAAAAAGTTGAAAAACTCAATTTTATCGAAAATTTCCAAAACGCTTACTATATCGTTAATACAAGTCAAGCTGTAGCTCTCCACAAAAGAGATTCTAATACTTTTTATCTTGTGACACAACATTTTCATCAAAAAGATTCCTAAATGAAAAGTAATTAAAACTACACTGATTACGGAACAGGCATGTATACTACACGGATCCATAATTTTGGTTTTTGCTTCTATCCTTTTAACAAAAATATCAGTTTGAAAGCAAAAAGGAAGCAAAAAAAAATATGAAGTAGTCTGAAGTCACGGTGCTCTTGAACAGTCGATAGGTTTTTTGAATATGTGGAGAAAATCTGTGAATGGGGTTTCATTTGTGTTAGCTTAGTGGTCTGAAAAATGCAAACCCCGAAATCGTAGCTGATCATCCCCGCAAAATATCGCAAAAATACATATCTCATATAAAATAAAAAAATTCAGAAAAAAAACGCAACAAACAAATATAAAAATAGTTATTTTCAATGTATTTTGTAATGCTGAATCCGAATCCAGCCTTAGAATTGCTGTATCTCATTTGGTTTTCGAGATATCTTAGCCTAAACAAGGAAAAAAAGCCGATGCTATGTTTTATTGCTGTGTTTTGGAGCTATATAACAGGACGTATATCTGTAAATTCTGATGCAGAAATGGAAAGCTCTAATCAATCTTCCAAACCTAATTCAAATATTGTCGATATCTTTATTTTTCTCGGAGATATCCTAACCTAAAAAGTTAAAAAGTGCAAAAGACGTGTTTTGTCATTATTTCAGTCTACGATATTTTGGAGAAAAGTTAAGCTATTGACGTAATTTAAATGCGGTTTTAAAGAAAAAGATTGGATCTTTCAGATAATGTATCGAATTCTGCGTATGAATGTTCTATACTATAGTTATATAGCTTCAAAATATAGCAAAAACGGTATTTTTTCCTTGCTTATGCTAAGATATCTCAAAAACCGTATAAGATATAGCAATTCTAAGGCCGGATTCAGATTCAGCATTGCAAAAGACATTAAATATAACTATTTTTATATTTATTTGTTGCGTTTTTTTTTTCTGAATTTTTTTTATTTTATATGGGATATGTATTTTTGCGATATTTCGCGGGGATGATCAGCTACGATTTCGGGGTTTGCATTTTTCAGACCACTAAACTAATACAAATGAAACCCCCATTCACAGATTTTCTCCACATATTCAAAAAACCTATCGACTGTTCAAGAGCACCGTGAAGTGAAGCAGTGAATATCATCCGCATGGCTCAAATAGTTTCGGAGGTATGGATGTGTTTTATATTTTTAGGGTGTGACATAGCCCACTTTTCTAATGAGTGTTATTTCTCTCTGTTCCTTTCACAAACTTACCGAATCTTATATATCTGCGACTAATAGTTTCGGAGATATGACGAATTTGTTTTTGGGGCGTGGCACCGCCCGTTTTCACTTTGAGTTGAATTCATCTTACCTAATTTGATTGAATGCATATAAATTTATTCATATATCACTCCTGCGCTTAATGCGACTTACAGTTTTAAGCGGAAAAAGCGATTTTTCAAAATTTAAGAGATTTCAACCCGTGCCACTACTTTTGTGGATCAGATTTTGGAAAAGCGGGCATCTTTTAAGATAGATGAATGTAGGGGAGATGTGTGTACCTTGGTCCGCTTTTCAGTTTTTTTAATGGGCTGAATTTTCCAAAAAAGTTTCTTTAGTTTTTTGATTAATTTATGTTTCCACAATGCCTGCCGCATCAAATGACGTGACAATGATATTTCTGTGTCTTACCATTGAGTAGAAATATTACTTTTTCCATTCCAATCTCAAACGGTCCAAGGTACACCATGCAAGTGTACCTTGGACTATCAAAAATAAAAGAGAATACATTGTATATTATGTAATAAAAAGTAACATTTTTTTTAATAAAAAAAAAAAAAATTAATTATAAACCAAAATTATTACACAAAAAAGTCCATTTGGAAAAAAAATTAATTAAACAAAAATGGTTACAAATAAATACATTAATAACATAAACAATAATAATAATATTATATTGAAATGCGATTATGGGTTCCTGGTTACCCGTCGAAAAAGGCTCGCTGGCCAATAAGCATAGGTCCAAGGTACACATAGACAGCATGTTTTAAAAACTGTCAACACCCATACCATATATTAATGAATGTACATCTAAACACATTAAAAGCTTAAAACAATTACTAAACCTCCTTCCTGATGTTGTAAAACTGAAATATTTCTCACAAAACGTTTCGTAGTTTACTCCAAAAACAAATTTTTACACAACAAAAACAGTTTTTCCGTAAATTTTTATGCACACATACAGCTTGACAGTCTGAAGTCTACTAATATCAGTCAGCGGTATGAGTGGAAAATTCCATAGAAGAACACTATTGCACACGTGCAACTGTTGAATGACACTTGGACCGAGGTACACTCGGACCAAGGTACACACATCTCCCTACTTAAAACCTTTAATTTCGAGTTTGTTTTTTTAAATGTCCTTGTGAACTTTTTTGTGTACACTTTTTTGCCAAAAAAAAAAAAAAAACGTAGAGATATAGGATTTGACAAGCTCTTAAATCGCGCTGAAAGCTGCTTAGATGCAGAAACTCATTGTGAAAAAATTCGGACATATTATATTTTGTCATCTTTGGAAAGGCAGATATGCATGCCAAAAAATTGCTTTCAGTTCCAATTAAATATAATTCTAAGGGCCGATTTCACAATGTTCAGTTAAGCCTTAACTGGAACTTTAACTGGCACTTTGACATTTAATTTCATACAAAATATTTATTAAAGCTTAACTGAACATTGTGAAATTGGCCCTTAGTCAAATAAGAAAAGCAGTTGAAATCTTTTAACAAAACTTATTACCATATTTATATCATTCATTCTTAATAGATGTCTCAATGCGCTCAAAATTCCCAAAGCTACACAGCAACGCAGAGCTACTGAATTAGTTTTACTTTGGAATGTGGGCCTCATTTTCGTTGATCATATACATTTTCAATATAATGGCTTTTTGTTTGGTATTCTTTTGCTAAGCATAAGTTTCTTATTGGAAGAACGTTTTTTGTTGGGTGCTTTCGTGTTTGCATCTTTGTTAAATTTTAAGCATATATACTTGTATATGGCACCGGCATTTGGTGCTTACATTTTAAAACACTACTGCTTTGATGTTAAAAAAGGTGCAGCTTTAAAAAATATCACAAAAGTAATTATTGTAGGAATTTTACCGTTTGTCCTATCGTTTGGACCATTATACAAACAACTACCGCAGGTAAGCAAATGCAGAACTTTATTAATATATTAGAATTTGAAAGTTTATACTGTACTAAAAAAAATATTTTTGTTTTTAGGTTTTATCACGTCTTTTTCCGTTTAAACGTGGTCTAACGCACTCTTATTGGGCCCCAAATTTTTGGGCAATTTATAACATCTTTGACAAAATAGCTGAAGTGGGTCTTAAAATACCTAGATCTGGAGAATCTAATACAGCTGGTTTAGTACAAGAATATAAGCATGTTTTTTTACCAACTATAACACCTATGATAACTTTTATATTAACAATTTTGTTCATGTTGCCCTGTGTCATAAAAATATTCTACGTCACCGAAAAAAGGTAAATTCAATTTATACGCATAGTCATATGCAGAAACTATTTATATTTTGATATAATTTACAGGGAATGTAAGCACATGCTGCTCCGTTCGATAGTTATTTGTGCCTGTACTTCTTTTATGTTTGGCTGGCATGTGCATGAAAAAGCAATTTTGATGTCGCTGATACCACTTGGGTATGTTAGTTGAACTTTAATACTATGTGTTATGACTTGATCCCACTTTGGTACGTTTGGTCCTACCATAGGCATAGGCGTCACTAAAATTTACCACACCCTGTGCAATATTAAAATTTGTTAGAAGGAACTAATTATAAGTGCTTTGGCATCACCTAATGAAGAACTTAAGCTTTTTTTGTGATTTTTAGTAAAGGAGAAATAAAAACATGGGTTAGCAATGTGAAATAAAAAAAGTAGCTTTTTGTTTTTATATGGAACTTTTAGACCAAAATGAAATGGATGTGCTTTATCAAGAGAAGATCGAGGGGCAATTAATTCTTAAAAGAATCTGCCGTGAAAATAGGGAAAAATAGCTACAAGATTATACGACATAGGAATACAATAAACATTTTTTAATAGACCCCTAAAGTTATGCTACAACAAAGAGAAGTGGAAGAAAGTCCACAGTTGATTAGCGAGGTAGGAGAGAATTCGTCGTATCGCTATGCTTAAAAATGTGAGTCCCTTACAAATCAAAGGTCTACAAATAACTAAGCGCAGAATTCAACAAATTTTAAGTGAAAATGATAACGCCACCGAAGTGCCAAACCGAAGCTCGGCACAAATTTGCTGACAAGTATACATTTTGCGAAGAAGCGCTAAAAATTACCTGACGCAAGTCTAGAGCACTGCATCAAAGGTGAAACAGATCACAGACAACACACAAAAATATTCGCAGAGGTTACGAAAATTACGAAAGAAATAACTAAAATTACTTTGGCTTTGAAAACCTAGGTCCTAGGCGATCTAGTAAAAATACATACTTCTTACTAATATCGTACAATTAATAATAAAATTAGCTCTAGAAGCTTTCTTAACCCAACGTAATACGTGAAATCTTCAATTAAATTTTTGTAATTTTCCTGAGTACCTACATACAAGCGGCTCCCGAAAATAACGCCAAAGAAAATAAGCCAGAAAATTTTATGGAAATAAAGCCAGAAAAATATCCATACAATATTCGGGCGTTAATACATATTTATATTTTGGTTCAGAAATAAAGCCAAAAACTTTTCTGGCGTTTTTTCCAAAAATTATGGACTTACATATTTCCAAAAGTAATGTAGCTTACAAAATAGAAATAACGCCAGAAAATCTTTTGGAAATAAAAGCAGACATTTTTTGGCATTAAGTTATGGAAATTAAACCGAAAATTAAATAGGAAATAACGCCCGAATTTTGGAAATATTGCCAAAAAATATTTTAGCCAGAAAAAATTACATACAAAATTATGGCGTAATGTGTGGCAATATTACCGCCACCCTAACCTAACCCATGGCGTTATATCCATTTTGTTTTGGAAATAAAGCCGAAAATTTTGTTTTAAAAAAATTTATTTCCTATGTAATTTTTGGCTTTATTTGCAAAAATTTTTTTGGCATTATTTTCAAAAAATTCTGGCCTTATTTTTTGTTAATTTTTCGTTTAATACCAGAAAATGTCTGGCTTTATTTCCAAAAAAAAAAAAACTTTCGCGTTATTTTGGAAGCCCACACAAGCGTTTCTTTTAAATTAAAAATTACACTCTTATTGTTTTATTTTTTTTTTTCTTTTCAGACTTCTTTCTATGACTGATGCCAAGGAGGCAAAATTTACATTCTTACTAAGTATTGTGGGTTTATATTCACTCTTTCCTCTACTCTTTCATATAGACTTATTAGTTATACGTTATTCCCTTCATCTTTTCTATGTTTTTGGCATGTATGGTCAAATAATAAGAGTATTTAATCTTCCACCAGTACTTCATTTTTATGAATGGATTTATCTGCTGGGTTTTATTGGCTTGCCAATTTATGAACACATTATAGGTCCGTTATCAGGTTTAGATGAAAAGTTGCCATTTATGCCATTGTTATTGACATCCTTGTACTGTAGTATAGGTGTAATATATTTTTTTATAACTTATTACATTCATCTATTAAGTATTGATACAGTTAGTGTTAAGTCTAAATCTTCTACTAAACATAAGTCCAAATTGAAGAAAAAGTCTAAAGTTAAATAAATGATACTGTTGTGTTAAAATTACGTAAACGAGTTTTCTTTGGAGCTGCACAACCGAGCCATGCGGTTGAAGCGCGTCGTGGATAACCACGTTCCGGACGCACATATTTATTGTTATAAAGCCAATAGAGATTATCCTTAAAGAAGTATGTTTTTCCTGAAACAAAAGAGTAATCAAAAGTATATAAAGTTAAATTGCTTCATTATCTACCATTAGCCAGTGTTCCTGCAGCATCTATATTATTTGGTATACCTGGCCAACGCTGCATAGACTTTGGATAACCAAAGTCGAGTAGTTGTAATCGATCATCATAACGCCAAAATTGTTCACCAGCGAATATATAGGTAAAATTATTTTTGGCTGTGAAAAAATTAACAAGTAATTATTTAAAAAGAAAAATCGAAAAAATATCCAAGCTTACGCCACATCATAGCAGCATCAACCTTATCAACGCTTTGCTCAGTGCCAATCAGAGCGGATAGTGGTCTGGGACTATTTTCAATTACGTTTGCATCACGAAAAACCCAATAAGATGAACCAACGAATAAAACAGTAGCACCATCATAACGGACATAGGCGGCATCTATTTGCTTTACTTCATTCGGAAGGTATGGATACAACTCGTAAATGCTCTGTGGATAACCATTCATGACAGTGTAATGCTCTGTTAGTTTCCAGACATATTCATTTTTAAATATATGAACTGAGCCATTTATCAGTGAGACGGCATTAAAATTGCCATCGCAAATATTAGGAACTGGTGATAATTCTGGTTGAAACGTAGCGGAAGTAGCAGGTTGCATTTGCTTTAACACAGGAGTAGCAGCGGTTTGAAATGTTGCAAAATTTAGCTGAAAAGTGTATGTATGTTTTTTGCGTTATTTCCTATATAATTTTTGGCTTTATTTCTAAAAATTATTGGCAGAAAATTTCTGGCTTAGTTTCCAAAAAGATTATCTGGCGGTATTTTCTATGTAAACTGCACAACTTTTGGATTTATTCCAAAACAAAATGGAAATAATGCCAGAATTTTGGTATTTTCTATGACGTTATTTCCGGGCGCCGTAAAATATATATAATAATGATAAAAAAAATTGTAACTATAACTTCTTCACACAGGTGTCAGTTCTGTTCAAACTGCCATACCAATTCGAACAGATATTTGAACACAAGTGCCACCAAAAAAATGCATATGTGACACTAATAAATTTATTGTGCCCACAAAAAAAAAAAAAAAAAAAAATGGTGTGAGATATTACCTGATGTTTTTCAATCGTAACGCAATCCCCTTCACATGTGGATGTTGTGCTTTCATCAGATTCAGTGTACATAGTTGTTTTTGTTGAAGTTGTTAAGGGAATTGCTGTTGTGCTAGGTGATTCTATATCTTCATCACCTTCCAACTGTTTATTTACTGATTGTTAAAAATGAAAAAAGGTATTTTTGAATAAAAAATTCGCTTTTAAACTTACAATACATTTCAAACATTGCTAGTGTATCGTCATGTCCTAATATTGCATAAGCTGGTCCTTTATAATATGGAAACATTATCGATGTGTAGCTGGGTGAGTGTGCCAATCCAAGACTATGACCAATTTCGTGTGCTGCTACAGCAAAAAAATCAACACCATTTGATAAATCATTTGAATTTTCTTGCCAATTTTCATCTTCATCAAAGTGTACATCGCCTCCCCAAGAGCCCTGCTCATATGGATAGAACGCATGGGCTAGTATGTTTCCAGGTCCATCGAAAGGATAACTTGAAATAAAGTAAGATTAACTAAAATTCTGCAGCCACAGACAAGCAAATAGAATGTAACCATCTTTCAATTTAGTTTGTCCTTAACCACATCTGTCCAAATTTCAAATATTGAAGAATAGCTTATACCATACTGTTGAGTCACGCAATATAACAACTGCCAGGTGTTTAATTTGGTGGGCAGAAAGAAATGATGGGTAACACAAAAACCACGACGAAAACTGAAGAACTGTTTGTGCTAATCCTATTTATGAGATATTGCATTTTTACAAATTTTTTTGATTGAGTGTATTCCTTCTTGTCTTTTTTTTTTAAAACGTTGTCTAAGGTATGTCCATTCCTTTATTTATCTCCGAAATATCGTAGACTGAAATAATGAACAAACGTGTTTTTTGCACTTTTTTAACTTTTTAGGTTAGGATATTTCCGAGAAAAAAAACTAGTAAGGCTGTTACCTTTGGCCTGGCCAAACATTAAATACCCTACACAGCAGTATTTTGAAAATTTTGCTTATATGGGAGGTGCCACGCCCTCCGAATTCACCCAGTTTTTTCTCAGAGTTTGCACTTATAGTTGTTAGTATTTGAGTGAAATTTGGTTGGATTATCTGAAAAAATGTTTTCAGAATAGCATTTTGAAGCTTTTGCTTGTATGGGAGGAGCCACGCCCTCTTGTCCGATTTTATCCAATGTTTTGAAGCTTTTGCTAATATGAGAGGTGCCACGCCCTCTTGGCCGACTTCGACCAGTTTTTGCTCAGAGCTTGCGCTTACAAATCGTAGTATTTATGTGTATTTTGGTTGCATTTTTGTGAAAAATACTCCAAAATTTGCATTTCGAAGATATTTTTTGTATCGGGCGGTAGGCGTGTTCGTTGACCGATTTCGCTAGTTTTCAATCCCCCGAGCTAATTTTGACGACGGAGGCTGTGTACCAAATTTCATTGAATTATCTTGCTTAGTTTTCCCAAAAAATTTATTTCCACACACAGCCAGCCACCCAGCCAGCCAGCCAGCCACCCAGCCAGCCAGACAGACGGACATGGCTATATCGACTCAGGAGGTGACGCTAATCAAGAATATATATACTTTTCCATATCTGCCACGCCTCCTTCTCTGCGTTACAAACGGAAGGACAAAGTGAATATACCCTGGGTGTAGGGTATAAAAAGATATCGACATAATTTCTTCGATAAGGTTTTAAAGACAACGATTATTACGTTCAACTAATATATCGGATTTTACGGATGAATGTTTTTTTTCGAGTTATTTTGCTTCAAAAATAACTGTCTTTTTTGCTTTTTTAGGTAAGGATGTCTCATAAATCATGCAAGAGCAATTTTGACACCGGATTCAAATCGTAAAACACATCGCAAATGACTATTTGTATTTTTTTTACATGAGTATTTCGCGAAAGCTGATTTTTTCCACATTTGAGTCTTCAAGACAATCGTGTAATACCTCGCGAAAAGAATCAACTAGGTTTTTGATGCAAACAGACTTTTCATCTAAGATCTACCTCGAACATCGTCATTTATGTGCTACCTATCATTCCTTTTCGCCCAACGTGTTAAGCCTGTTCACTCTTTCCAGGCGGTTACATTTGTAATGAATGTACGAGGTCGAAATTACATTTCTAACAACTTACTTATCTCCATGATAACGTGAGCCGAAGCCAACAATGATATCCGCTGCTGTGGTATTAACATATTCAAATATCAGCCCACTATAGCGGGACCAAAGTGCAAACGCATGCTTTATATCTCGTTCGATTTGCGCCCTCGGAATCTTCATTGACCAATTGGCAATGCTAAAAAAAGAACATATCATTATTTCAAGCTATTATGGCAGACGAGACACCCTTAAACTCACAAATATTTTATTTTGCGCATATTCCATGTACGAGCACCAACAACATAACGCTTAATTCGTCTGTTTGGGCGCTGTGTGCTCGAAACTAAGTAATATGGTATACCCTCAACATCTGGTACACCGCAGCGTGGTTTTGTCAACAACTAAAGAGATAAACATACCGGCTTACTTTGTTTTAAGTACAATATTTGATCACCAAAAAATATAAAAAATAACCTACATTTAATGTCTCATTATCGAGTTGCCCAGTTTGATTAAGTGCACCATATTTTTGTATATTCTTGACCGCCTCAACAATGGCTGACTCATGATAGAGCGCTTCCGAATCGCTTGGATTTTGCTCAAGATAACCGAATCGACGCATAAATCTTAGCTGTTGAGTCAAAATATAAACAATTTATTTGTAAATATACACAAAATACTATCAATAACTTGGCGCTGTGACGTACAATTTCCGGCGGTGGTACTTCAATACCCGGCGGGTGGGTCACGACATCACGTTTCACTATCTTTTGCAGCGGTAAGGCGTGTGTCTCGAAGTGATTAAAATTAAAAAAACCAAATGTTAGAAATAGTAAATGAAAAAATGCTTTTACCAACGACATCACTTCGAAGAAAAAAAAAAAAAAACAACCAAGTTCCACTTTCATAGAGTGATTCTGCGCAACTGATTTGGAGAGCTTTTAACATCTCTAAGGGTCCGCATAAATTTTATGCGTTCATGCTTATCATTTTGTGCGCGAGATGTGACTTCAAAAGGCGACTGAACTTGCGAATGCTATGCTGCTCGTCGTCTTATCAGCATTATTTTGTCATTGGTTTTAATTTAAAAACTCAAATTGTAAGTATCCGCGTTTTCAAAACAAAATAAAACGTTCGACATCATTTTAAACTGTTTATTCCAATAAATAACATTAAAAATATAAAGTTTACATGTATTATATTGCTGCATATTCACAGCTATTGTTTGGACTTAAACTTGAACTGGACAAGAGTTTCTATCAAATACCAAAAAATTCAAGTTTAGCTTAGACCCCAAGTATAGAAACACCCATAAATATGCAACATTACATTTAAATTTATCTAATTGTTTTGTCTTTTTAATTATGATAGTGATTTCTACGTTTGTTCGATGGACAATATTCAGCGTATTCTTCCCAAGTGCAACCGATTTTTGTGCAACATTCGTGAGTAATTGACGGCGCACCCGAGCGTCTGGTACGTAATATGGAATTTGCTGTGAATTGGTTAAGCCATGGCGATAGTGCAGCTAGAAATAAATAAATATGGTAATTTTTTTATTTGCCATTTTCACAGTTCATTAAAGCAAAAATTGTCAATAATCGACTGAAAAAATTCAATCCTCCATTTACAAAAGGATCTCAGAAATTTTTTTAGTTTTCGACCATATGAAACCTTAGACCATTGACTGCTTTTGCTTTATATGTATCTAGGTAGATTGTGTTTACGTCTTGCATGTTTTACGATAGATTCATCTGCACGTTTATTAGTTCTTCGTGTCAAGCGATAGATATCCTTTTCGCACGCCCAAAATAGTTGACGCACCAATTTATCACGACAACGTGAATGAGATTCTTGATGCCAAACATCTTCCCAATCTGATTGTGAACTGAAAAATAAAGACAAATTCACTGAATAATTCGTTTAACTTAAAGCAAAAATCTTTTTTTTTTTTTAAATTACACAAGGTCGATTTTTTAATGTCAGAGCGGCTTTCTTACCTCTATGAAACGGTTGTCTTGAAGAGACGAATTATTTCAAAATGAATGAGCCCTGTCTGGATTATACTGGCTTAAGTGATTAACCGTATGTGATTCGGAAGATGATTTATTACGGCTGCCTTGAAGAGTCGATAAGTGTTATAAAAATGTGGAAAAATCGGCTTTCGGGGTTTCATTTGTAAAATCTGATAAAATATATGAAAGTTCTCATCGTTATCTTTAAAACCTAATTTAAATCGATGCCTTTATTTTTCTCCTCAATATCTTAACTTTTTAGGTTAGGATATTTCCGAGAAAAATAAAGATATCAACAAAGTTTGAATTAGATTTTAAAGAAAAAGATTAGAGCTTTAAACTCTTTATCGGAATGCACGGATGAACGTTCTGTTTTCTAGTTACATAGCTTCCAAAAATAGCGAAAACGGTCATTTTTGCTTTTTTAGGATATCTTAAAATCATACAAAGTAGAGTAAATCTAAGACCGAATTCGAATTGAGCATCGCAACACACATCGAAAATGACTAGCTACCTTAAAACTAGTACAAATGAAACCCCGAAAGCCGATTCTTTCTACATTTTCATCACAACTATCGACTCTTCAAGACAAACGTGATAACTCATCTCTCAAATCACATAGGGTAAACCCGGGAGATATGGCACCTTTTTTGTTGAACTGATATAAAACCAAAATAAAAGCACATTTTTAAAGAAACTAAACACGAATTTATTCTTTAATTAATTTAAAACAAAAATCAGTACTTCAACTAAATTAAAAATTATTACAAATATGTTTTTTTTTTTTTCATTTAAAAAAAAAGCTATAAAGTGCTTAATCACCCGAGGCTATGGGTGATATGGCACCATATCATGTGTGATTTCGCGCCCTAGGGGGCTTTTGAGATTTTGTTGCCAGAATTGTTGCATGTTTTCGTATAAGATGTACGTATGTACATGTTTCATGTGACCACATGCGGCACATTACGCATTGGGTCCAATCATCTGAAATAAAATATTTTCTTAACCTTCATCAGAAGAAGCATAACTAGTAACCACCTTATGTTGATAAGTTGATAACACCTCTTTTTTAAATACATTGCATTGGTTGCGTTTTCCGCTTCAAGTTTTTCTGCTGGACCAAATAATTAGAATTCTTGCCATTTATTTTTTTATACCCTACACCCAGGTTATATTCACTTTGTCTTCCGTTTGTAACGCAGAGAAGGAGGCGTGGCAGATATAGAAAAGTATATATATTCTTGATCAGCGTCACCTCCTGAGTCGATATAGCCATGTCCGTCTGGCTAGCTGGCAGGCTGGCTGGCTGGGTGGCTGGCTGGGTGTGTGTGGAAATACATTTTTTGGAAAAACTGAGCAATATAATTCAATGAAATTTGGTATTCTACCTCCTTCGTAAAAGTTAGCTCGGGGGATTGAAAATGAGCGAAATCGGTAAACGGATACGCCTACCGCCCATACAAAAAATATATTCAAAATGCAATAATAAGAGCATTATTTGCAATAACAGAAGCGAAATACACACAAATACTAGGAAAAGTAAGTATAAGCTCTGAGCAAAAACTAGGCGAATTCGGACTGGAGGGCGTGGCACCTCCCATACAAGCAAAAGTTTCAAAATGTTATACGGAAAGCGTTTTTTGAGATAACCCAACCAAATTACACTCAAACACTCGGATCTATAAATGCAAGCTATACGCAAGATTTAGGTTAACTCGGACAAGAGGGCGTGGCACCTCCCATACAAGCAAATGTTTCAAAATTATATAATGAAAGTATTTTTTGAGATAATCCAACCAAATATCACTCAAATACGAAGAACATTAATTGTAAACTCTGAGCTTAAAGTAGGCGAAGAAGGATTAGAAGGCGTGGCACCTTCCATATAAGCGAAAGTTTCAAAATGCTATACTGAAAGATAACCGAATTTTACTCAAACTTTCAGAACAGTAAATGCAAACTCTACGCAAAATCAAGGTAAGCTCGGAGGTGAGGGCGTGGCACTTCCCATATAAGCAATTTGTTCTTATACTCTCCTAATAATATACTTGAAATGCAGTGTAGGGTATTTAGTTTTTGGCCAGGCCAAAGATACCACCCTTACTAGTTTTTTTGTTGTTCTGCTTAGAGTTTTTCGAAGTCATTGGTAAAGGCGAGATATCACTTAGGACTATTTCTGCGGTGTTTCAAAGTTTTCACAAATTTTTCTAAAATATTGAGGAAAACCTCAGATTAATCAGTTCAAAATGAACTGAAGATCCTACCTGACTAAAGTTCTGTAAGTTCAAGCGCTTCATATTTGTAGTCCCAAATATCATATAACATGCAAAGAGGAAATGCCACCAAAACCATATCACTCGTAGTAATGAGGGTGCCATCTCCCTTTCGGTGTATACCAAGTAAAAATGCCACGAAACGAATAAACATGTTCAGTCGCGCTCGAATTCATCCGAAAACGAAATCACATTCAATTCTATTTGTTTTTATATATGCACCATAAAGCTGTATCAAATACTCACCGCTCTGCTGCCTCTAAAAGTATATGCAAAACAAAAGCCAGTCGTTTACATTTCCAAAACTTTTTTTTAAATCCCACACACGAGCTATTATTGCAAATACAGCTAAACGAACAACTCACCACGAAATCACTCGCGCAGTTGAATTAAACTGTGTCCATATTTGAATACTATGAAAGCTGCAAGTATTAAAATTGATAGGGGTGCCATATCACCCAGGGGTGCCACATCTTTCGGGTTTATTTTTATTTTATTTATTTGAATAAAATTTTGAGTGGTGTGCAAATTTTTCCGAAAATTAATTTTTGTACGAGGAGAAATTGATTAGTTTTGTCTCTGACCATATCTAACGCTTTAGCCAATATGGATGCCAGATTAGGAATTGAGGTATTTTATTTTCTAGCCGGATATTATGAAAACGTTCTATAAATGGTCTAAGGCTTAAGAAAAATTCTTTCTATTCTGAAAAATTGCATTACATTGTTTTACATTTCACCCAGAGTTATAGGGCTACATTACTTTTGCATATCAGTTAATCACTTCACAGTGTTGTGCGTGCAAATGACATTATTATCAAAAGTGATAAAATTAATTTAAGAGAAAAGTTTTCTTCAGACTGCTAAATCATTTGTATTATATCGACGACAGACAACTTAACACAGACTTTCTCCATTGAGTACAGTTTATACAAAAGAGACGTTAATTTAAAATGCACCAATATACTTATAACGAGAGTTGTAAATATTCAGATGCTGCTGATAAATTGTATAAATTTTCCTTTTTACCATTTGTTTCATTTCTGATTTATGTACGGAAAGTTACATATAAGCACACGCATATCTTGAATAAGGAAAAACAATAATGAAGTGTTGGCAAAAATCACCCCGAAGTAGTGTCTCAACTTATATGCAATTAGTGAAATAACGAAATTTTGCGCTAAGATACTTCTTTCCTACATCTGATATGTAATATAGCAGAGAAATGTAATTAACACACAAAAGTACCTATATTATGATTTGTTCGTTTGAATTAGTTCAGGACATTCTCGCTTTAAGGTGCAAAATTTGGCACTAGTGAAGTTATATATATTTACGGCGTTAGGAAATAACGCCCAAAACTAAAATTTTGGGCGTTATTTCCAAAATGATTATCGCCCAAATTTATATGAAAATATTTTGGGCGTTATTTCGTTTTTGTTTTTGGGTGTTATTTCGTTTTTCTGGGCGTTATTACGTCATTTTATTTTTTGGGTGTTATTTCGTTTTTTTTTTGCGTTATTTCCTAACGCCTATTATTACAGCAATTAATTTTTTACAATGGCATTCGATAGAGATAGTCTTCCTCCATGAACTTTGCTTTTGACTTTTCTAAGTTATCATTTATTTAAGTACCGTAAGCAGGGGTGACTTTAGACATCCGGGGGCGACTTTAACAGGCAAGAAAAAAAAAAGATTAAAATCGTAATATTATCACCCCAAAGACTAGTTATCGATTTGTATTGGGTCAATCAGTATCCTTGAGGTATTGGCTTTTAGCTTCTGTTTTCAATATTTGATTTGAGCACGAACTTTCGGATATATTGTTGCATTTTCTAAAAGTTGTCTTATGCCGGATTTTTTAACACTCAGAAAATTACTACTTATTGACTAGAAGGAAAATTGCTGGCGTTAGATGAGTGATATAACTAGAACTATTATTTAATTTACTTCCCTAATCCATCGACTTTGGTGGATATATTTGCCTCTGAGTATTTTTAATGCATTTTTATATGAGAGTATGTTAGAAAACAATGTTTTTGGGGTGACTTTGGACCGGTCGAAAGTCACCCCCAAAAAACTTTGTATTGTAAGGCTGGCTTAAAAGAAACCCAAACTCGGGCCAAATTAAAGCCCAAAACACCAGGTATGGTGAACTTTAGTGAAAATAAAGTCTAGTCCTTGGCCAAAGTGAAATTATATTTTCCTTTTTATCTTTGTAAAACAATTGGCTGCCCAGAAAGGATTTTTGCTATTATTTATTTAGCGAAATTTTGCAAAAAATTACGCCACCGAAGCCCTTTAACAAATGAGGCATTTTTAAAGTTACCTACTAAGAATTTTTTTCGTTTTTTAAATTTTTTCAATCAAGTATTTTTTGATTCCTAAATTTCAATCGATTTTAAGCTTGTTTTTGTAGATTTTTTAAGTTCTGCTTAGCTTTCAATATTAGTATTGTTATTTGATGTAACTAATGTACCAATAAGGAAAGCACACCAAAGGCTAAAACCGCATTTATCAAAAATTTTAGTATTTTTTTAATCTTGAAAACATCCCATTGCCTAGGCCGATTGCCTATATAAATATGCCAAAATGTAAAGTGAACTTAAGTTTCTAAAACCTGATACCCTGATTTTGGATCGTTAAAGGTATAGCATGTAAAATCAATGAATGAAATTTTTCGGTTAAAGTCGCCCCACCCTTGAGGTGACTTTAACCCACTTACAAAAATATTATTTTAAAATATTTGTAATTACTTCGTATAAACTATATTACATGACATTAAAGCTGAAACCCCCACAAAAAATTAAGAGTAATAAAACCATTAATTTTATTAAAATTGTTGAAATTATAGGCTCCTAAACTTGGAAATTCTGTTTTTTTTGTATCAAAGTCACCCCTGCTTACGGTAATCTATCTCTACTCCATACAAAGGACAATATTATGTTTGCATGGAGCTAAAATGAATTAACTTCAAAGAATGATAACTCGTGAAATAACGATACAATTGGAAAAGTAAATGTTGAAAATTTTAACTATCTGAAGGCACGGGATTAAAATTAATTGTGCGACTTCCTCAAAGTGTGATATAACTTTAAATATATATTTTGAAAAAGTATAGTAAACGCGGCGAAACTCCTATTATTTTCGTAGTCATCGAAGTCCCATGTCACGAATTTCTTGTTCCCTATATGATTCACAATGGGGGTTATCGTGAATCAAGATTCCCGGAGAATTTTCTTAAGCTACAATAGAGAATGCACTGCAGTCTGAGAAAATTCCCCGGGAATCTTGATTCACGAAAACCCCCAATATGTTTTTAAATCAATTTTCACCATCTAAGAAAAGACCAGTTTATGTTCGAACTACCTTAAGTTACACCCTTGAATGTTAAAATTCTTAAGCATACCTTGTTTGGAATTTTAATCAGGCCTATCAATGAACCCATCGTAGATTCGATATTCGTCATAACTATGAAAGTTCTATTATTGAAATCTAATCGTTACGAACGTGAATTTAAAATTCGTAGAGTGGCATCATTGAATAGAAATAAAATTTGGAGCTCACGTTTGTAACGATTAAAGTTCAAGAATAGCAGTTTCTAAGTTCTTCCGCAAATCAAATCTACGATTAATTCAGTGTTAGCTGTTACTATAATCTGATGGTTTTTCTAATAAGAAAAAATTTCGCATTCTGGACGTATAAACTATTGTTTTTTCTTTGTGAAGAATTCTACGTACCGTTCTCTGAAGAGTAATTCCAGACCCTCCTCAGTATGAAGAGTTTCCACTTGAAGAATATACAGGAACAAACACAGAATAATTGAGAAAAGGTTTGAATAACCTTGTGCTAAATACATTGCTGCAATATTTGAAAATTAAAAAAACAAAAGGAAATACGCAGCTTAACGAAATTTTTAAAAAAATTATTGTATTATAAGAAAAACTACAGAGAAATTAAAATCGCACGCGTTTAGTTCAAGCACAAAGTGATAACTGAAGTTAAATTTGAAGTAGCGTTACAATTTTGAAATGTAACGATATTCCCGTTGATACTCAATGCGCAGGATTCTTCAATTGAGTTTGGAGCAGTCGTATATGTACATGCACATATGTATGAACCTTTGCGTATTTTTTCATATAAATTTGAAAATACGAGTCACTTTGTTAATATCACATACATTTATTGTTTGTAGATGCTGTGTCACAAGTTGGTATTACAACTAATGAAGAGATATTCAGCGAATGTTGTTTGTTATAAATTAACTATGCAGGGTAAATGTACATAATTTCGGTATAACTCTCTTTCCCGAAATAGTGTAAGGAATTATAAATTTAACAATTTGCATTGCATGAACTAAAGTGGTCTTATGTTGAACTCAGATTGAAAAATAGCTTAAATTTTTAGCTATAAAGCATTATCATTATACATAAGTCAGTCTTCACACAAAATAAAAAATTTTTCGAAAAACCGTCCTTGAGAGCATATTGAAAACAAAAAAATTTTTTTTTGGACCACTCTAAAGGCAGCCTAGATACTCTCAAAGTAAGCTTTCGAATAGAGGGCGATTTTCCCAATCATTTTTTTTTTCGACCCGTCCTATTATACAAACATGATTTAGTGTTGTATGGAGATTCTAAATAATGGGATTTGGATTTGCTGCAAACCTTTATTTTTTGAGGTTTGACCACATAATGCGTAAGCCAAAAAATGGGGTCAAAGTTAAAAAAATGTGAAGATTATTGAGAAATAGGCCCATAGCTGCCTAGATGTCGCTTTTAGAGCGGTAAATTGTAAGACCAAGATGCCGTAGTTTTTCCTGCTTAACACTTTCAATCAACATTCTTATCCCCTATCTTCTTTTTTTAGGGGGACGCACAGTGCGTTGAGCCCATACAAGCAATGGTCAAAAATAGAAGGAGTGGTTGGATATCGATGAAATTTGGTACTATAAGTAATTTGGGGTCGCTGAGCTCAAAAATGATCTCAGATTTGTTGTAAACTTTATAGTTTTGCTAAAAACCAGGTATTTAGGACGATTTTCTTAAGGTCCATATATAACGATGATGAAAAAGTAATGTTTAATGTTAACAAATGAAATGTACGTAGTAGGAATAATGTTTTTTGTACTTGTGAGACCATTTGTGTTCATAAAAACAAAAAAAAAAAATTTCAACATAAATTTTATATTTCATACAAATTTTTCGTTTTAAACATTTTTTAAACAAAGAAAAAAAATATTTGTAGGACGAAGTAGGAAAGTTGTTTGCAGTTCTTGATTATATAGAATTCGAACTAGTGGATTAAGAAAAAAAACGGCACTTATTTTTATAAGATTTGTTTTTTTTTTCATCGAAATTTGTCAATTTCTGAAGTTTTTCATTTGATAATATCGTGTATTAAAATCACTACAATATACATCAAATTATATATTTTCCAAAATTTTTTAGTTTTATTTATTTACTCAAATATTATTTATAATAAAAAACTTTACTTCGCTTAGTTTAATTAAAAGACAAATTTTTGATAATTATTTGTTTAAGAGAACCCAAAACGAAGTGAATAAAACATGATTTTTTTTGAAAAATATCTCAACTTTGAAGTGTCACAGCGTAGCCAAAACTGAGTTTTTCCCCTAAATATTTTGTTTTTATTTTATTGATACAATTACCTGTCGATTGATACCAATATTATTAAGTTTCGTGTCACAAAAAATTTTGATTTTTGCCCACTAGCCAACGCAGTGTGGGACGTTACGTTTTATGAAATTGATTTCACCAACTTCGAGCTTGACCATGTCGGGAACGAGACGACAATAATGACGCACACTAGACGGGATCAGTTTTGTATGAAAAAAATTAAGGTGATCAGAATTTCCTTGGCACTAGAAAAGTCTTGTGTTGGTGCACCATGTTAAATTTGATCCATTCCAGAGAACATTTTATGCACCAGAAATCATTTTCAAAACTGAAAAATGCTCCTAAATCGCAATCTTAGGACAACATGACTGACATTTTTTGTAAAATTGTGTTATATATTGTATGTATTCTCCTTTAACTCCTAGGAGGAGCATAGGGCATCGCACTAAATAGACTACGCTCTTTCGTTTTCCGCTACCAGAATATTTCTATCTTGTACTGTTTCAATGTAAAGTCAAGTTCATAAAGTACTAACAACCAGTTAGAACCTTGCGTGCTTATAAATAACTTCGTTGAAAGAACCTTACACCAAAACGAAACTTTTGTTGCCGGTAGAACAAAAATCCAAGCAACTTTATTTTATACTACGCTATTTGATACATCTACCCTATTTGTTTTTCTCGAACTCTCACCTGTACCTGTTGCGTTTGCTTTGTACGCTTTCATTGTTTTCTAATAAACACAACCAAGTAGGACAATAAAATAAAAAAGGTGACGCCAGCATTGTGCTAACAGGAATTGCGACGGCGATCCTTATGAAATGTGGGCGCGTTAGAAGTTCGCATAAATTGAATTTGGTATCTTTTTCTTTTTTTTTGTTTCATCTAGTTACTTGTTTATTTAGTGGACAAAACTGCAGCAGTTTGACTAATAAATTCCAATTTAGTTATAAAATATACAAGAGTTGTTATTGAATTTTTCCATGACGTTATATCGTTACAATTCAAACTCCTACAAGAAAGCTAAAAATAAAATTGAAATAAAATAAGTAAAAACTAAAATACTTTAGCTAGTTAAATAAAAGTTAACATTTATTTGCAAAAGTTTCCACTGAAATAATGGCATTAATATTTAAAACAACGAAAAGTAGATATATGCATGTATATTTATTTAGTTTTTAAACTTAAAAGCGGTAATTATTTAAAGGTAAATTACGTAACAATACCAACTCATATTCTTTTATTTGCAATTTGCCTTGTACAAATTTTAAATCACAAAAAATAAACAAATAAATTAAAAGCTTAAATTTAAAATTTAAAGAATGTAAATGTTACAACTGTACCTCATATTTGGAATTTGCATATATGTATATATTCTTAAAATAATTATATAGAAACGATATATACTTGTTTGCGTATCAATTTGAATTCACCATTTATTTAATATTCTATTACATGGTGTCATTCTAATCTTCCTTTGTCATAAACATCATCTTCACTTGCAGTGCTGGTACTTGACATCTCTCAACTAATGGAAGATGAAGCTGTCGCTGTATTAGTAATGCTGACACTTGCGCTGTAACTATTATCTTTTATTACATCTTCATGTTCATCATCATTGCTATCATCGTCATTTTCAACTGGTAATCCAGCTGCGAGCATTTGTTGTTTTAAGCTTGTGATTTTATTCTCTTGATCGGTGAGTAGCTCTAGCAAATCCTCCTGATCTTTATGAAGTTTATGCAGATCATCTACTGCAGTATTGGCACGTCTTGTTTCTTCTTCAAATCTTAAGCGCAATGCATCGAGTTCTTTAACTAAACGTAAGTTCTCGGCATAATACAAATTTGTCTGAAACTGCGCAGCATTCAAAGCCTCTACTGTAGCAGCAGATGTACTATTTTCAGCTGGGACAGCAGCTACTGTTGATGTGGTATTTTGCACAGCGCCCAACTGTGCTTTTAATAGCGTATTTTGATCCGACAATTGTGTATTTGTATTTTGTAGTTGTATCAGTTTTTGTTCTAAATCATCATTTCTAGCATGCATATGGCTGACAGTTGTTTTAAGTGAATTTATTTCGCCATCTAGACCACGAATTATGCCTTTATATTGTGCTACTAAAGCAGATGCTTCTGAGCTAAGTGTTAGTTCTGTTAATTCGATACCATTTATATTAAAACCGCTGACCATTTTTGCAATGAGAGCTGAGAGCGATGAAAAAACAAATAAGTAAATGAATTAAAAATACAATTTTTCACACACACCTTCAAGTCCTTTATGCATTTTACAATATTCATAGTCAAGTAAAAGGTCAGCTGCAGATCTAGCACGTATTTGAGGTTGCTTACAGGCGCGACTGTAAGCTTCATGACGCGATACTTCATTTAATTTATTGCAGAATGTCTCTTGACCGATTCGTTTGATGATTAACTGTAATTTGAAGTTTAGTAAGACATCAAGTGGTATGTAAAATTTAAAGTTTTATTTGTGTAACATTTACAATAAATGTGTCGTCATTCCAAGTAATGTCACACACATTATGTGCCATAATAATCGATGATTTGAACGATATCATTTTTAATGCCCTCAATTCTACACTATCAAGTAATCTTTCCTTGAAAACAGAGCCCAATTTTATTAATTTCTGACAAAATGTAAGCCAATTCATATTCGGACATTACTGCCTAGGCCAGAAATATATAAGGCAGCCTACGTATAACCAAAATCTGCGAACTCGAATTGTGTTTACTGCCTTAAGAGTGTATCTCTTAAAATCATTATTTCGAACAAAGGAGGGTTAATTTGCCTACAGAAAGAAGTGCCGAGGATATAACTTCCGATCCATTTACTAAATACTTCTGCAAAGTAGAGGGAATGTTGTGCCAATGGACCAATGGTACAAAGAAATAAAATATCGAGTAAGTATCAAGCGCAAATGCTCTGTATTTTTCATTATCTATACGAGAGTTGCCTTTTATATTTCGGGATTGGGCAACACTAATGTCAATAGCTAAAATCTGGCAACACCATAATAAAGTTTGACATTTTTTAGCATAAACGTACTCACAACGTTTTGATGTACAAGTGCTATTTGTTTACCATGAGTTAAGAAAATCAATTTTTCCATTGAAAATTTAAGCAATTGATAAATTATGGGGTTTCCAACGAGAACAAACCTTTTTTACGGCCAGGTGTTCATGCAATATTGAATGTATGCTGGTCCCAATAATGCCTAAGGTTGTCTTAATCTCACGATAGGTCACATGACGATCTTGCAATATCAGTTGGCGCACAGCATCAATGGTTTCCGGAACAACAACTGATTTTGGACGACCTTCACGAAATTCGTCTTGGAGTGAGCGACGGCCACGATTGAATTCATTAAACCAGTTTTTCACAGTGCTATAGGATGGTGCTTCATCGCCATACAAAGGTTTAAGTTCATCGATGCACTCTTATCGTGATAATCCACGTCGAAAGTTGTGAAAAATGATCGCACGAAAACGTTTACGAGTTAATTCCATTTTTTTGCCAAATTAATTTTTTCAAGTCACTGTAAGCAACACAAATGATGGTCGTACGTCAAAACGTTGTGAGTACGTTTATGCTAAAAAATGTCAAACTTTATTAAGGTGTTGCCAGATTTTAGCTTTTGACATTAGTGTTGCCCAATCCCGAAATATAAAAGGCAACCTACGTATCAAATCCACTAGATATCGTAATCAAAATATTTAGTATGGAATTTTTTTTATTAAGTCAATATTTATTTGAATAATTTCTGCGGATAGTTCTGGGTTTTGAAAAAACGCCTGTCAGTTTTTCCGTCATTGCTGACAGCAATTTACTGTTATCGAAACCAGGTTTTGGTTTATTTACAGTGAGAAGCAAAACTGTCAGCATGTTAGCTCTTTTCGACTTAGTACTGCTATAGCGTCCGTTCTGATGACATGACCAACAAGAAATATAAGCCAAACGGAAGCTTAACCTTCTTTCTTTTCAAATATGTGAACAATTTTGCCGTAAGTGCAAGTGCATTTAAGTGTAAGTGCATTGCATTCTTTTCCGTTCACCGTTGATAAAATTAGTTTATGCTTAATTTTTAATTGCCTTGACTCAAAAGTTACAACGATTTCTTGGATGCTTTTTAATTGATCTTCTATTTGACTATTTTCCTCAATGGACACATCATCGGACTCCTTCTGAAATTCGATTTTTATAGGCCTACAATATTTTGTAGATGCGGGACGTAGGTTTTGGCATATAATTACGTCGAAGTGGAACTAGGCATATTATAAATACGTCCGCTTCAGAGTCCAGAGTGCTTGTAAGGGCAATGTCTTGCTACTTCTTATCACATCATACTGATCGCGGGATAGCTTAGCTTCTATCAGGACAGATAATGCATCTTCTGCTAATAAAGAATGTTGTTATTGTAAAAATTTTTGATAAGCTTCTTGGTAAAATTAAGCATGCTCTGGATTGGTGGAAGCATCTTTTTAAACTTTTGAAGCTTGAACTTGACCTTCAGCTCTTAAATTCATACAAGTAGCGTTAACTAATGTTGAGGTAGAAATTGAATCACGCAACAGTTTATTTTTGGTTCCTTTGCTGTTTTTCGAAGAATCTTCAAAAGGATGGGAACGAAATTGATCGAGAAAATCTTTCAAGACGCACAGGGGACCAAAAGTAAGTTTTTTATATTAAAAATTTTTGCCCACTTTGGGACACATTGTTTAAAGTTTTCAATGATTAAAGTTTTTAAGTAATTAAACCAGAAAAAAAAGGTCACCGCTTAATTAAAAATCTTCGCTTTTAACCAGTTTTTTCGGCTCAAGCTCTAAACATCGTATGTGAAAATTTTACAAAACTCCATAACTCAAGAGCTACATATTTACCCGATTTGTTTAATTTCTTGGACGAAACCGAGAGAATTATTAAAAATAATACAAACTTGCAATCTTCACTGATCAAGATTCAAGGAAATTTACATAAAATAGCCGCATGCCTAGAACTATATACTAAAGGGCCCGTCGCACTTTCAAAACTAAAATATCGCTGAAACAAACAAACTTTGATCGATTTACCACTTACCTGACAAATATCTTCACGTTTATGGCCGGTTACAGAATTATCATTAAACTGTACGCAAAGACCCATTAAAAAAGCACACAAACCTTGTATAAGATACTCGTTTTCATCATGTTCATTGGCACTTATTTGTGCCGTTAAGTAGGCCATTGTGCCATGAGTACTCAACAATGTTTTAACAGCATTTGGACAGTGTGCTAACCAAACACTTAATAGCATTAAAAGTCCTACTTTACTTTGCAATTTATAGCTTTCTTGTTGCAACAAATTTGTACACTGCTCCAGCAGTGTAATAGGCTTCAGTCCACCAGGCGTTGCCAACAATACGCGCAACAATTCCTCCTTCTGTGCCAAATTATCAACCAATGCATGCATGAGAGCTACTGATGAAAACCAATTGGCTAATGTATCAGTAGCAAAAAGTCCAGTGCATAACCATTGTCCAGTAGAGACGCTAGAAACATCTGCTGCTGACGATGGTAGCAATGTTTGTACGACTGCTTTTTGGCCAGCTTCATTCTTGAATAGATAGCATTGAAATGAATATACAACGGCGCAACGTAAAGGTAACAGCTGCTTTTCATTAATCATTGACATAAGTAGAACAACTATGGCAGGACGTGGCGGATTACTTGGTGCCATTACTTTACTAAGATCATTTTGATTATCTCTATCAC
This sequence comes from Calliopum simillimum, assembly GCA_951812925.1. Classification (NCBI taxonomy): domain Eukaryota; kingdom Metazoa; phylum Arthropoda; class Insecta; order Diptera; family Lauxaniidae; genus Calliopum; species Calliopum simillimum. The sequence continues at coordinate 15,384,206 of OX638372.1, read as the reverse complement.
CACGTACCACTTCGGCAACGGCATTAATGGTTTCTGTTAGTATATCTGCTGGTACTCCACTACTCATAAGAATGTTGCAGAGTGCACTAAGTAAATTAGAGGAACGCATTATGGACTGGCACGCTGAAATAACTTGCTGTTGATTGCTGGGGGTGACGAGGGCACGAACTACTTGCAGCATGCAATGGAAGTTTGAAACTTTTTGTGGTGTCCAACCAATTTCTTCAGCTTCTGGTGATAAAACAAACATTGGTGCCAAGCGCTGTATGTATGACCCCTCCTTAAAGAACTGTTGATTACTTGAATTATTTTTAAGCAAGTTGAGCAAAAGTATTAGACAATCCTCCACCACAATGCCACCATCGGAACAGCCTTCGCCGCGTATGATTTCAAAGATTTTATCGAATGCATTTTCAAAAGCAACAATTTTTTGAATGTTTGAGTTGCCTAGAGAAAGAAATTATTCACCATTAGAAAGAAAAAAAGCACGTCAATTGTATTGAAAAAAATCGCACATTTTGCTTTTCTTTGTTTTCAATGAAAAACTCTCGGTTGAAGTTCTGATTATTGCTCAACCAAGCATTAAGAAAAGGAAGTGTCTATTCGGGGGGACTCGCGTACGCGAAAGCTCAATTAGCGTACGCAAAAAAAGCTTTCGGAAAACTTGCGTACGCGAAATCCAGAGAAGTACTTTCCCCCGGGGGCTTGATTACGCATGATTAATATAGCGTACGCGAAAATGTTTTGTAGCGAAAATGTTTTGTAGCGTACGCGAAAATGTTTTGTAGCGAAAATATTTAGTAGCGTGCGCGAAAATGTTTTATAGCGTACGCTAAAATGTTTTATAGCGTACGCTAAAATGTTTTTTAGCGTACTCGAAAATGTTTTGTAGCGTACGCGAACTGTTTTGTAGCGTACGCGAAAATGTTTTGTAGCGTACGCGAAAATGTTTTGTAGCGAAAATATTTTGTAGCGTACGCGAAAATGTTTTGTAGCGTACGCTAAAAAAAGGTTGCGTACGCTGCGCGAAATTTGGCTGGCAACTATGTGTTGGATATTTTATATACTGAACCGCGGCCGAAGGCCGCCGCGAAGCCGGTGTTGGATTTTTGGGAGTTTTAAATCCTGAGCTGCGGCCGCAGGCCGCCCACTTACCCCTACTTTTATGTAAAATTACTGTTGTAGTAGTTGTACTGCACCTCCTAATATGCACTATAGCGTACGCAACATTTCACGCGCGCTAAAATAATCATGCGTAACGAAGCTGTGCCCCGGGGAAAAAAACTTCAATGGATTTCGCGTACGCGAGTTTTCCGAAAGCTTTTTTCGCGTACGCTAATTGAGCTTTCGCGTACGCTAATTGAGCTTTCGCGTACGCTAATTGAGCTTTCGCGTACGCTAATTGAGCTTTCGCGTACGCGAGTCCCCCCGAATAGACAGACTCTTAAGAAAACGGCCCTAAAACTTTTATATTTCGATATTGTTTTAGTAGTAGTTTTCTATGCATTTGGAAAGGGATTTGGCGACCGATCAAAAACTTTTGTTTATACATATTTTGTAAATTTTGATTTATAATAGAAATTCCACTTACCTTTTGTTAACTCAATTAAAAGCAAAAGTGCATCGTTTCGTATCACTTCCCGGCTATCCGTTAAAAGATCCATTAATTTTGACACACCCATTGGACTAACCAAAATGATTTCTTGTAGTTCCCGTGTTTTGTTAGATATTAAGCTGGTAATAAGCTGTATGGCAGCGCGTCTTACACGAAAATCGTATTCACCCAAATAGTTTATAACTAAGGTTACATTCTCCACAGTCTTGACAAACATTTCAGTAAATTGCTCGCCCACATTTACTGAAACTGCTGGATTGTCAGCTTCTTCATCGAATTCTTCTTTGGAAATAATATTACAAAGCGTGTCCAGAGCATAGCTAATTATTTCACAATCTTGAGCATCATTCTGTAATACTTGTACAAGACCAAGCATGCCCTGCGCACCAACTTCAAGACGATACTTTCGCGACAGTGCCTTCAATGCGCGACATGCATCTCGCCGATCTTCCAAAAGTGTTGATGACGTTAAACGATCAACCAGTTTCTCCACCTGGCAATGTGTTGAACGTGGCAGCATAAAATAAAGGAAAATTTTATCATCAATTTATATTAGCATTTTGCTTCTAATTGCGCTAGCTTACCGTTTCCGCTGCACTTGGTTGTTGCCCAGGTTCAGTTGTTCCAAGTACTGTTTTTATTCCACTTTTTAGAAAATCCATGTTTTTCTTCTTGAAATATCAAACCTTTATTTGTTATTGTAAATTTGATTTAATAAACAATCAAAGTTCTTCCCTAAAATCCTTAAATTAATGACGTGCCCAAACTAAATTAAGCTGTCATACTTTGGCATGACAATCAAAAACAGGGCTGCTACAAAAAAAAAAAAAATTATTTGACATTCATTCGGGGTATCCATAGAAATTGGTAAAAATATTCTCTTCAGCACAGCGTGAGTTCTCAAAACATAATTTGTGTTTCTTTTTTAGTTCAGAGCATGGTTCAATAACAATGGTTATGGCAAGTTGTCAAAATAAAGAAAAAGGAACTCTGATCTTGCCTTGCTATCTGTCAAAAGACTAGAATCAAAACAAAGAATTTTGACATTTTCGTAGTTTAAGAAGAAGCAGCATTTGTTATCGCTGCATCCAGGGTAATTCAATCATGGTTCAGAGTGAAATCAGAGCGTGATCTATGACCACAAAATATAACGACCGAAAATTTGGAGTAAAAGACCGAGCATTTGAATTTGAATGGAAAAAAATAAACAAAATAATATAAAAACATAATTTATTTTGGACTGTGCTGGTTATTTTAACATGAAATAAATTAAATTCGATAGTTTAATTGAATAGTTTGGCAGTTAAAAATGTCTTTGTGAAAATCAATTTGTAAATTTTTTTGTTTTAAATGCTTTGAGATAAATTGTTCCCTCGAATTGAATTTGAAAAAAGCAAGACAGGTTGAATCGTCGATTCTATATCTCTGCAACCAAAAGACATTGAGACGATATGACCAAAGGATGCGTATTTCAATTTTATATTTATGATTACAATTTTTGAGCTAAGTTGTTTTGTCAAAAGTTTATGTGCTTTGTTACTAATTTTTTTTTTTGTTGATGGTTTCGGCATTCGACACAAGCTCACTCAAGGTTCCATGAATTAAATTGGACAATTTGCTAATACCATACATATGGGCAAAACTTATTTAAGACATCTTCCCAAAACTTTAGATCACCTCTCTCCTGTATAAAAAATCGTTTAATTTGATATCTCGAAACCAATTCAAAATCTTAAAATAATTAGGGTATTCACAAATGTCATCTTAAAATCACAATGTTGCAACATTGCTACATCTTAAAAAACTAAGTGCTTTCATTAAAATTCCAAAAGATGGCGACAAATTCAAATTGTTAAAGGAATAATGCTTACAGAATTCACTTACATTTTTGACCTCCATATTTGCTTTTGATTGTTTATTTTTTTAACAGCTATTATTGAGTCTCAAAATTGCCATATGAAGAAGAACATGCTCTTTGAATTGCCACATTGTATTAAATTGCACTTGCAGGCTAACAGTTGTGTTGACTCATTTGGTGCAGACGGACGTGCCGCGCGGTCCTCTGTTTTTTAATTCGTTTTGTCGTAGTATATGTATAATTATATGTAAAATATGTTTTAGTGTTTTTTACATTGTGACAATTTTGACTTTTAACTAAATTAATTTGCCGCGCGGCTAAACAAAATATCAAAAAGAAAAATAAAATAATAAAGAAAATTAAAAAAAAAAATAAATAAAAATTCAACACAAACTCAACAATATAAATCTAAAAAAAAAAATAACTAAAATCAAAACAACAACATCTGCAACAACAAAAATAAAAAAATAAAAAAAAAACAAACACAACGACACGAACCAAGCGAAGGGCTTTTCTATAGCTACCACTTGCTTGTACTGCTGTTGTTTTTGTTTTTCTTATTCCTCCATTCCCTCTCCCATGCAGTTGTTGGTGTAGCTGAAACTGCACTTAGAGCGTAAAGTGTTTGTGCGGTAAGGCATAACACTGTCGTACAGCATTTTATGCGCTCTTTTTGCATTTTTTAGTTGCATCACTAATTGTAAAATTTTTCTTGACGTTACGGGTGACTCAGATGTCGGCAAATTTTCGCATAGACTTTTGCAATATCTGTGGCCTGAGGTCGAATTTTTTTTCTGTCTATGCCCATGTCTCTAGCTTTAAGCCCCAAATAATGGCTTTAGGTGAGACCCAGGTGTGTGCGGATGCAGATCCGCTTGATTTTCATATACCTGGGTATCACTTATTGCCATTGTTCTCCGCCCATAGGGGTCTCGCCATATACATTCGCAGCGATGTTGCGTACCAGTGCCAGCAGCAGTTAAACACGACGGACGCCGAATTTAGCTCCATGTGGGTTAAGTTCAAAGTCCAGTCGCACATCCTGCATTTTTGCTTCATTTATAGAAGCCCGAATTTAGGGAGGAATCCCACTTTTGATAAAGTGGACTTCCTCTCTGACTCGATTTCCCAAATTTTGGAGTCGTACCCGGACAGTGAAATCGTTGTTGCTGGAGATTTCAATGTCCATAACTCCAATTGGCTGCGCCATTCCAGTCGTACAACTCCTGAAGGCCGTTATATTGAGCTCTTTGCCGAGTTAAACCAACTTACTCAACTAGTGAATGACCCCACATATATTCCTCGTGTTGGGGGGCATAGCCTTAGTATTCTAGACCTTTTTCTGACGTCGCATCATGAGAAATATGATGTGTCTGTCTTTGCACCTCTTGGTAATTCGGACCATTGTACCATTTCCGCTGCTTTTTCATATTCTAGTTTACTCCCTGTTTCGCCCGAATCCCCGAAGCGGATGGTATGGCTTTATGATAAAGCGAATTGGGATGCGTTAAATAATTTTTATCGTAATTTCAATTGGAAATTGTGTTTCGCTGACAGAAACATAAATGCCGCGGCTTTAATGGTGCAGGAAATTATTTTATTGGGTATGAGGTCCTTCATACCCAATAAAAAAGTTTGCCTTAAACCTAAGGACCATTCTTGGTTTAATGAGACTTGCAGGATTGCAGTCAGGTCCAAAGAGGAAGCATTCCAGAATTGGCGTTTTAACAGGAACGCCGATACTGAAATTCTTCGTAATGAGGCTAGAAATCGCTGTAATGCCACGATTCAGCGCGAAAAGCATCTTCACGAGCTTGACATCCGCAAAAGAATCCTTTTACTACCGAAAGGTAGTAAAAATTTTTGGTCGTTTGTTAAGAGAGTGAAGAATCAGTCTTCATCGTCTATTCCAACTCTCTTAATGAACGACCAAATCTTCACTGATCCCGTTGATAAAGCTAATCTCTTGGCAAGCATCTTTTCTAAGAATGCTACACTCCCAGATAGCAATCAACCACCGCCCAACATCGAGAGAAAGTCTTCGGCTATGCCAAGGATCCACTTTCGAACTAGGGCAGTGAAAAGGGTCCTTGCTAATCTCAATATTAACAAAGCGTCAGGGCCGGATGGCATATCAGCCCATGTGTTGAAAAAGTGTGCATCAACACTAGCTCGTCCATTACGGAATCTATTTAGCATTTCCTACACTTGTGGTGAATTTCCATCATGTTGGAAGATTGCTAATGTTCAACCAGTTCCCAAAAAAGGCGAGGCTACGAACCCTAATAATTATCGGCCCATTGCAATATGCTCAGCGCTTTCCAAAGTTATGGAAAGTGTTATAAACTTTCACTTTATGAATTATCTAGAGCGCAACGAATTACTTAATGATCGCCAATATGGCTTCAGGAGAGCTCGCTCTACTGGTGACTTAATGGCGTTCGTCACTGAAAGGTGGAACCAATGTGTCCACCTTCTTGGTGAAAGTATGGTTGTTGCTCTGGATATTTCTAAAGCTTTTGATCGTGTGTGGCATAGCGCCCTCGTAACAAAACTTATTGCATATGGCATCGGTGATTCCTTCGCTCGTTGGATAACGAGCTTTTGCAGTGGCCGTTCTATACGTGTTGTCGTAGACGGTTTCATATCTAATGAATACTCCATTAACGCTGGAGTTCCTCAGGGTTCGGTCCTATCCCCGTCTCTTTTTCTTGTTTTCATCGATGACCTTCTGTCATCGACCATTAATCCAATCCACTCCTTTGCAGATGACAGCAGTATTTGTCATTCATATTGCTTCAAAAAGCGTCCAAGCTCTGAGGAGATTGAGAGAAAAAGGCGGTATATGAATGACACTCTCACGAATGACCTCAAAACAATCTCCGAGTGGGGTCGAGCTAATCGGGTCGAATTCAACGCTAGCAAAACCCAATGCTGTCTGTTGTCTCACAGACGAGTGGATTGTCCCCCTCCACCCCTCAATATGGCCGGCGTAGATATTCTGAGATCAGCAACTCTTGACGTTCTGGGCATATCAATTCAAGCTGATCTGAGGTGGACAGATCATGTATTCGATGTGTCGAAAGAAGCGGCCAAGTGCTTAGGTTATCTTAAACGGTGTCAGAAATACTTCACTCCTGTTGATCTTCGGACTGTCTATTTCGCCTATATTAGACCTAAGCTAGAGTACAATTCGCACATCTGGGCCGGGGCTCCAAAAACTACTTTGGAGCTGCTAGACAGAGTTCAACGTCGTGCGATGAAGTTAATTGGGGATGCGGTTGTTGTATCTTCTATTGACTCTCTTGAACACCGTCGTAACGTTGGGTGTGTTACCCTTTTTTATAGATATTATCATGGGATGTGCTCAAGAGAAATTTATGGGCTGGTTCCGTCAGTTCGTATATTTTCTCGCAGCACTCGGGCGTCTCATCAGGCCCATTCCTATTGCGTTGCAACGGTGTTTAACAGAACATCGCACTATCGTGATAATTCGTTCTTTGGTCGCACGATCAAGTTGTGGAATAATCTCCCTGCGAACGTTTTTCCCGACAGCTGTGACATCGGTGGATTCAAGAAAAATGTTCATCAACACTACTCCTCTTTTCCCCCATCCCTCTAACCCATTTCCTTTTCTGCAAATCAACACGGTGCATTGCATTTATAGGGGCTATCCCCTGAGCGTTGGTTTAAGTATAAAAAAAAAAAAAAAAAAAAAAAAAAACTAAAAACAATAAATTTCCCATCTTAAAATTATTAAAATAAATTCGTTGCAATATTAAGAGCGGAATTAACAATCCATTGTGAATACCCTAAATACGTCTTTAAATGTCACAACACTTCGTGAATTGCCAAATTATTTGGTTTTTGTGAAAATGTGTGTTTCTTCCAACAAATTATGTTGAACATCTCTGTTGATGTCATTGGATTACCACTGAACTGTAATTTTATGAAACCAGTTCTGTCAGACGCAGCTGCATTTTTTTTTCCAACGGCAAAGCGTTCGATTTCGATTTGAAAGACGAATTGGTGGAGTTATTTTATGCTTTGAAAATAAAGAAATTATATTTGGTGTAGCAGTGAAAACAAATCGATTTTATATTAAAGGAATTTTATTTTGTGAAATACGTGTTAATTGACAGAGATTAGCATAAAAGAGAAATTATAAGGTTTGTCAAAAATGGCTGCTAATACGCTTTCCACGTTGGCGACATTCGATGATATACGGCGTTGCATCTTAGTGTTGAATGATGGCACCGCCGAGGAAGGTAATAATTGGGAGAAATCAATATAAAGAAACACTTGTAAATCTTATATATTTCAATTAGAATTCCTGCGCATTTTGCGTATTCAAGAAAAATTTCGACTTGAATGTATGAGTAGCGCACAGGAGGCTCAGCGTATACAAAAAGAATTGGATGCATCCTTGCAAAACATGGCAGATCTGGAAACAAAACTTTTTCATGCACGTCGTCTTCTTGAAATGGAGAGTAAGGCGCGGCGTGAAGCAGAGCATGAACGCGATCAAATGGTAAATACAGGAAATGAAAGTTTTGATAAGGAAATGGGTAATACAAATTTATCTACATTTTAGGAAAAGAAAATCGTTGCAGTTGCTGACTTGCTGCAGCATGAACATCTTAAAAACGAGACAAAAGATAAACTCGCTTTTCTCAATACCTTACCAAGAAAGCGAAAATCGCTTAATCCACATGTTGAAGAGAAATATGGCAATGACATTAACTCGACTGGTTCATTCCTTTCGGATCTTTCTATAACTCAATCTGAAGATGATTTTCTTGATGTGCGGCATTCGCGAAATTGGCAAAAGCATCGTCCATCGCTGCCCAAGAATTCCGTGCCTTTTGTTGGAAGTAAACGTTCACGATTAAGCGGTGGGCTCGGCACTGGTGGCATTGGTGTGCATTCAACACCACCAGCACCGCAGTCATCACGTCGTTCTGGCGCTGGTACACAACGTAGCAGTGCTGCTGGTGTTAATAAACATACCTTGGACGTTGGGCCAGCGGAAAAAATATGTGCTACCACAAAAGTGACGATACCACAAGATGGTTTTGGTGCAATACGCGCTGAATCTACTATTGAATCGATGCCAATGCATATAGCAATTGAGCCGGAGCAGGAACCTGAACAGGAGTGCATTGGCGATGGACCTACATCCACACCTAAGCGTTCACCATTTAAGCATGCTGGCACTGCACCACAAATGACACCAAGTGCTGGGTTTTTAGGTTCCCCTGCACAGAACTTACGCCCAACATTGATGCGTCAACATAATTTCGCATCGAAAACTTTTATTTGCACTGATACGTGCATGCAGTGTCAGAAAAAGTAAGCATTTTTTCTTTCAATTGTATGTGGGACCTAGAGTTCTATTCTAGCCTGGTAGACAATTTAATCAGATCATTTAAGGTCGTTGATTTGTATTAAGACCTTGTCATAAGGTTCATCTTGTAGTCTTTTCGCCCTAAATTTTCTACCTTAAAATGTCGTAGATGTAATGAATAAGTTATGAAATCTAAAAGTTTCAAATAGCATAAAAAAATTAAATGAATGTGGATATATCCAATACGTTTTCGCTTGATGAATTTATAAATTTAAAATTTTCTTTAATTTTCACAGAATTCGCTTTGGTGCCGTTGGCTTACGTTGCCGCGATTGTCCCATACGCTGTCATGTTGATTGTCGTTACATGCTATCCGTAGCTTGTGTGCCACAGGCAGGTACCCCCACTATTAAAGGACTTATGGGCTACATTAGCGATCATGCGCCCACTGTACCGCCAATGATACCAGCACTTATAGTGCATTGCGTAAATGAAATTGAAGCACGTGGTCTTAATGAGGTCGGCATTTATCGTGTATCTGGTTCAGAGCGAGAGGTGAAAGCTCTTAAAGAACGCTTTTTGCGCGATAAACGCAGTCCACATTTGGGTAACATTGATGTGCACGTACTATGTGGATGCGTTAAAGATTTTCTACGCTCATTGCGTGAACCATTAATACCCATAAATTTGTGGAAAGATTTTTGTAATGCCGTACAAAATCCATCAACTGATGAAGATATACAAAATGATCTTTACAAAGCAATCGATCGACTACCTCAGGCCAATCGTGATACGTTAGCTTTTCTTATATTGCATTTTCAGCGTATTGCTGAATGTCCTGAAGTGCGGATGCCTATTGATAATATATCGCGTGTATTTGGTCCAACCATAGTGGGCTATTCATCACCGGATCCGGATAAGCATGCAATTTTCACCGAAGTCTTCACACAGTTTTCAGTTATGCAGAATCTTATTAAAATACCAGCTGATTATTGGATGCAATTTGTGTCGCTCGAGATGGAAAAGGAGAATAAACGTAATGGAGGCGAACCTATGTTGTCGCGTGTACCCAGTCATAATAATAAAGAAGCGATCTATTCAATTTATGGTAAGTTTTATCTTGTATTCACGGATTGCCGTTAAAAAGTTTTTCTTTTTTTTACTTTTAGCCACTCCCTTTAAAAATACAATGAAGAAGCGTAAATTTTACACACCACCGCCGTATTCAAATAAAAAATAAATGACATGTCATGACAGGGGGTCTATTATAGTGATACATTTTGTATTTTTTATAGATTTAACCAGTTTTTATTTGCACAAATTTAGTTAAGTATTTTTCAGTCTATATGATGAATTTACTCACAGTATTTGCGCTATTGCAATCAAATTTAAAATTATTACTATTATTTTTTTAAAAATATTTCTACCTCTAACGTTTATGTATTTATAAGCAAGAAGCTTTCTAAGTTTATATATTTCCTTTCGCTTTCGGTGTTAGTTTTTCCAATGAAAAACATGATTGTGTCGAAATTGTTAGAATACTTACGTACATTTGAATTTTCATTAGGATGTTTCAATTGGTTAAATCCGTTGAAAATGTCAAGTTGCTCGTAGCGTTTTTTGTTATTTTCGGTTAGTTAAACAAAACTAGAAAACAATTTTCCAAGAAATAATGATGAGGAAAAAACTAAAATTTATATTAGTTTTTCAGTATTACTGGCCTGTATTATTTAAAAAGTCGAATGTGAAAACAAACTATGTATACAATTTGCTGCGTCGGTTGTAAACTCAAATTTTTTTTTTAGTTCTTAGGAGAGCTAAAAAACTGCGTAGAATTTAAATACTCAGTCCTGTTCCGTAATCCGTGTGGTTTCTATTACTTTTCATTTCGGAAGCTTTTTGATGAAAATGGTTAGTCAGACGATAAAAAGTGTCGGAATCACTTTTGTAGAGAATTACAGATTCCACAAATAATATTGGTTTTTCCTTAATAAGTAACCGTTTAAGAAATATTCGATAAAATTTAAATTTTCGACTTTTTGCGACTTTTTAAGTTTCTGAACGGTAATTTTTTCGTTAATGCAAATCCATATTATTTATAGAACAAAATAGATTCTAATACTTTTTATCGTAAGACTCACCGTTTTCATCAAAAAGTCTTCTAAATGAAAAGTAATTGAAATCACACGGAATTCGGAACAGACCTGACTGTGAAAGTTTGTAAAAATTGGTTTTTTTATTTTATAAAATCTGCTTCTGTTTAGCCAATGGGATCTCTTAATTGACGCTACTATACGATATGTAATGTTTTTGCAAAAATAGTATTATTTTTAATTAAAAAATTGCGTATTTACAGGTTTTTCACTCGAAGTTAAACCTTTTCCAAATCCAACTAATCTGCAATTTTTCCAAATCATGTTAAACGTTTTTCCAAATCAATATACCTTTTTCCAAGTCAAATTTACCTTTTCGGAGTCCAATTAATCTTTTTTCTAAGTCAAATTAACCTTTTTCCAAGTCAAATTTATCTTTTTCAATGTCAAATTATTCTTTTTCATTTTCAAGTCAAATTAACATTTTCCTAAATCAAATTAACTATTTTCTAAGTCAAATTAACCCTTTTCCAAGTGAAATTAACCCTTTTTCAAGTCAAATTAACATTTTTACAAGTCAAATTAACCTTTTTCTAAGTTAAAATAACCTTTTTCCAAGTCAAATTAACGTTTTCGTAAGTTAAATTAACCTTTTTCTAAGTCAAATTAACCTTTTTCCAAGTCATGTTCAACTTTTTTCAATCAATTAACATTTTTCCAAGTCAAATTAAATTTTTTCCAAGTCAAGTTACACTTTTTTTCAAGTCAAATTAACGTTTTTGCCAAGTTAAATTAACAAATTTCCAAATCACTTGGTCAACCCGTTCCACATTTTGAAAGGTGCTTGGTAGCTGCTGTAGGTACAGAGATAATTTTATTTGGAAAAAGTTGAATTTGATTTGGAAAAGTTTTAACTTTAACTTTTTTTTTTTTTTTTTTTTTTTTTAAATAATTCCCAAAAACATTTGTTCTTACAGGACATGAGTGTTCTAAGGATACAATTTTTAGAAAATGTTTTCTGTCATTTTGTTTAACTCGTCAAAAGAATCCAAAAAGTTGAGAGCATTTTGCACATTTTTTTCCCTTCATACAAATATGAAACGCTCTAGTATTATGTACATCCTTTCGAAAACCAATCAAATTATAAAACTATTACAAAGACAAATTTGGTTTAATATGCGAAAAAAAGTTATTCAAAAATAACATTCTAGTATTTTGACCTAAATAATGTTTATCATACTTTTTATAAATGCTTTATATTTTGTAGAATTAAGACCGTTTCTTTTTGTGAGTTAATGAATTTTATTTTGTTTTTCTTTGCGATATGAATATTAATTAATTAACATTAATTTAATAATACTTAATAAAAACTATTGATTTGTAAATATTTCCTATTTTGAAATATTCATGAATATACAATTACATATACAAATTTTACGCGTAGTCAAAACTAAAGGCTTCGTTTTCACTTAAAATCACAAAAATGTGCAACATTTATTACAAATTTTCACTTAAAAACTACATTTAAAATTTAAATGAAAAAGAAAAAAAAAATTCTTGTTTTGATTTATACGATTGCAATTTAAATTCATTTATTTTCAACAAAGTTTTTCCTTGTTTGTCTGCTGTGGCTCCAAGTCTATATTTGTGGGTGCATTAACGGATGTTGGTCCAGCTGCTCCGTCGCTCCAGTTTGCTAAAGTCGCTGTTATGGTTGTTGTGGTAGCAGCAACATTATTGCTATACAACCAATTGTTTTCGCTTTCTTTATCGCCACCGCTTGCTTTAAGCCAGCTACCGCTGCTGTTACTATTGCTACCACCTGTATCTAAAGTTCCATGTTCCAGTTTGGGTTGCAACATCGTGCTAGCGACAGCAAAATAGTCCAAATTATGATAGCTGCCTGTCGATGTTGTCGTCGTTGTTGTTGCATAGGGAGATAAATTCGTATAAGGTGCCATTGCTGGCGAGGGTGTTGCGGAGGAACTGGTAGATGAACTAAGTGCAGCAGCTGCTGCTACAGATATTGCCGCTGTCAATGGATGCCAGTTTGCAGCGTTTAATACTGTTGATGATTTTGTTGCTTGTGGTGATGGAATATATGATTGTGAATGTTGTTGCATAGTGCTCAGTGATGTCGTTGGTTGTGTCGCTATCACAGCGGATTGTGATATTTGAGCGGTGTCAAAATTTGCTGGTGACCAAATTGATGAATACGTTGGTGTGGACGTTAGATTGGGGAAAGCCGTCGTAGGCATCTAAAAAGAATTTTATATTTACACATTTATTACAAAGGGTATTTACAGTTTAACGATGATCTAAGTCAACTTGGTTGCCACCAAAGTATTCGCATTGCCGATGGCGATTTAAGCTGCCAGTTGCCGTTATGGTTGTCAAATATGGTTTTTTTGAAAAAATTTGAACAAAGTGAATTGGAGAAAAATCTGAAGTGCTCCAAAATGGTGATCATAAACTTGGAAAGTTTCGAACCATACTCTTGGAGAATTTTTTTTTTTGGCTTAAGTTAACTTTAGCGACACCTTATAACTTTTTGTTGGTTTTATGGAGCTTTTAGTTGTAAGAAAAAATGTATAATGAAAAAGTGTCGGTGGAATCTAGTACGATGGTGAATCCACACCTAAAAAAGATTTTTTACTTTTAGTACAATCATTTGGGAGAAAAAAATGATGTTACCTGGAAAGTTTTGCGGGATTTCTGCAAATGAGTTATTTTATAGATTTCGATTTGCTCTTTCAGAATTTCAACTTTGCTACCTCGTATCGTGTTCGCTCGAGCCGCCATATTGGAAAAATGGCGTCCAAAATCAGTTTTTTACAAATATCTCTTTAACGGTTATATTTAGAGAAAAATTTTTTTTGGACAATGTTGTAGCTTATAAAATTTTCTATAAAAATGACCTTTGAATTGTTTTCGTACGACTTATAACTCAGGAGATATCTTTATTCAAAATTTTAGAAAAATTAGAAAATTGTGAATGCCACTTATGAGTAGGCACTGTGATGTGTCAAGCTTATAATTACGATAACTTATGAACGGTGAGTCGCACGTTTAAAACAAAAACACCTGTTTATAGGGAATAACATGCGCTACAAGTTACATATTATTTTTTTTTCATATCACCTATAGTTAAGGAGATATTTTTCCCACAAACCTAAAATTTTGAAAAAAAACGTTTTTTCAAAATGGCTCCTAAACGGTTCGTCCTAGAAAAAAAATTGTCAATGCATTTTGTAGAACGTTCAATTCCCTATAAGAGTCTCTTCGAGCTATTTTTTCGTCAGACTTACCCTTCATGAGATAGCGCGACTTGAAAATCATTCAAAATTGAACATAGTAGGGCGCATAGAACAATATTCTTAATATAACCGTTAAAGAGATATTTGTAAAAAACTGATTTTGGACGCCATTTTTCCAATATTGCGGCTCGAGCGAACACGATACGAGGTAGCAAAGTTGAAATTCTGAAAGAGCACATCGAAATCTATAAAATAACTCACTTGCAGAAATCCCGCAAAACTTTCCAGGTAAAACTACCAAATGACTGTACTATTTTTGAAATTATAAAAAATAGAAACGAATTTTTAATTTTTTATTGAGATAAAGACTCTTATTTATCCTCTACAAAATTATAACAAAAATTAATCCATCGAATATTGATCATAATTTAGAGTCCAAATAAGGATAATCACGATTACCAACAAGAAAACTCCAAAAACAGCCTTTTTGACGCAAATTTGATCAGAATTCACAAGAAAACACGCGAGGAGTGTACTCGAAAAGTCCATAAAAGACAAAGGAAGGTACATTAAACTATCAGGACTGTTCCGTAATCCGTGTGGTTTCAATTACTTTTCATTTAAGAGGGTTTTTGATGAAAATGGTGAGCCACACTGTTTGTTGGCTTACTTTTTTTTGGCTTTTTGGAGCTTTTGGACTATATGTGACCGTCCAGAGAAAAGATACATACAATAAATACCCCTTTTTTTCAACAACAACTTAAATTTCAAATTGAATTGACACGAAAATTCCTATAAACGCTCTTGGTTTGTGTCACTACTAAATGTATTCTGTACTCACACCAATAAATTCGTTGTTTACATTTTCTGAATAATCAAGTGTTGATGCAACATTTTTATGTTGAGCAACTGAGGCAGATGTTGATAGCAAATGTTGTCCACTGAAATAAAAAATATCAATAGAAAACATTTGAAATAAGCATAAAATTGTAAAATATTTTGAAATTATCATACAAATATGTTATATTTGGCTAACCTATGCAATTTCATGCTCATATCCTGTCCGAATTCCTTTAATTTGTTCATATCGACCGGACGCACTTTGCCAATTTGATAGCTTGGCTGTGGTTGTTGTTGTTGAGGTTGATTTTTATTGAAATTCGTGCTGCCAAACAGTTTCGCCTCATTAAAATTGCTGGTTGAGCCAACCGCTGTTGACCCGATTCCCGTTGTTGTTGTGCGCATTAAAGTTGCCTGCAATGTTCGTTGTTGTTGTTGTGCTTCTGCTAAGGTTGTTGCTGTAGCTCCTGCTGTTTCTATTGATGATGATGATGATGTTATTCGTTGAGAATTTAAGGAATTTCCAAAATTTCGATCAGCACTGTTGCTGTTGTTGTTGGATTTGGTATTTTTTAAGCCATTTTGCAAATTCAGCGGTGAATTTGTTACTGCGTTGCTTGAGAGCTGCTGCTGGTGGGTGTTCGTATATTTTGGTGTTGTCGTTGTTGTTGCTGTAGTTGGTGGTATTGACTGTGGCTTTTGTTGCTTTTGTAGTTGGCGGCATTTGGCGCGGCGATTTTTAAACCAAACCTGTGATGGAGGATAAGAGAATTTTTTTTAGTAAGCTGCAGCACAAACATAAGGGGTAATAATTTTTGCTGAGCAAATCAACAAATAAAAAAATCCAAAACATTAATCGTTTATACATAGATTCAATCAACTCCTGATTCCTTTGTTAAGGATATCGCTATTATCTTATATAACAAAACAAAGACCAAGACGAAAACTCAAGACTCATGATTCAGGACTCAAGACTTACAATTCATTACTCATGACTCACACTTCAGACTCATGACTCAAGACTATTGACTCAAAAAGCAAGACTCATGATCCCATACTCAAGACTCATGACTCAAGACTATTGACTTAAAAAGCAGGACTCAAGCCTTAAGATTCAAGACTCAAGATCCAGGACTATTTTAACTTTTTTGTTTTTTTGTATGAAAACCTATATAAAATAAATTTAGGTTGTGACTTCAAAAATAGCGCCCAGGCCCTCAAATTTCAAGCTAGCGGTACCAAAATTTGACACAAGATGGAACCAAATGTGTAAATTTCGAAAAACGCTGTCCCCTGAAAAGTTGGTAACTTGAGTTACCAACTTTTACGTTGGAGGTATCGATATACACTGCAACAAACTGTACCACTGTAAAATGTTATGAGGCGACATTTTGGCCGCCATTATTGTGTCACAGTACGCTGTCAAAAGTTAAAAATAAATTTTTATCTCTTTAATGCTACAACAACAACAACAAAAAGCAGCATTTGTGACACAGTCAACGAAACAGGAATATAGTCTCCGCCCATTCAACGGAAAATCACTTTGCTTCATTTCCTTGGTTTAGCTTGTGCTGTTTGTTAGCTGCACTTTGGGAACTACGCGCATGCCCAACGTATGTTGCGTAAAAGCGAGATATGCAGTGCGCAAAAGTATAGGGTGTGACGTATTTTATTGCATTATATCCATGATATTGCTGTATTGCCTTACATCTGTTACGATTACACTGCAAAAAAGTGCAATGCGTAACACAAAAAAGTGTAGGTAGGTACATAAAAATGTTTTGTTACAGTAAGTGTTGTTTTTGTTTTTTTTTTTAGTAGACTATCAAAAAGTCACGTTTTTGCAAAACGAACGTGATCCGCATTTATTAGCACAGCAGGCAGTGGACAAGCATTTTTTCTATAACAAAAAATGTAAAAGAATTGATATTTTACTTTTCAATAAACTCTAAAATAGGGTCGAATTCAGATGATGATAACAAAACTGTTCAAAATTAGTTATTTTCTTTTTAATTGCATACAATGCATTCATATTTAATTTAATTGTAATATCAAACATTTCGGTTTTCCAGATATCCTTTGAAACTCACATACATACGAGCCAAGATATGTAACCGTATCTTATCTTCACAAAATACAAAATAGAAAACAGTTTTTTTTGCACTTTCTAAAAATACATACAATTTTGAATAAAATGACACCCCGATAACTGGAAAATTCCAAAAATTGACTGAGTTGTGGCATTTTGAAGTCGTAAAATGTTCGAAGTTCAAAGTTTGTCAATTTTCAATTTTTACAGGGTAGAGGTTCGGTAAGACCGCTTTTATTGGTATTTGTAATTTGATAATCGACCTCAAATCAGTTGTAAAATGTTCAGTAGATGTCTAAGCACTAAATTCCACCTTAAACTGAAAACAGGTAAAATTTACTCGATCTCTTATTTTTAGCTGTACTGCTAAATTTTGTGAGTGAAGATAAGGTATAGTAACTTTTCTACTGGACGGTCACATATAGTTTTTTTGATTGATACATTTAAATTCCACATAATACAGCTATAGCTCTCATAAGTGCGGAGATACGAGGGCAATTTGATAAGTTCAAGACTTTTTGAATAAAAGGCTTTGTATTTCTCAACATAATCTTGTTTTAGCTCAATACATTTAGTCCAGTGCTTTTCCAATTCCTTTTACCTGCCAAATAATAGGTTTCTCATGAGCCCCAAAATATTCGTTTCATTCTGTAATGACCTTTTCATGCGACCCATATTAATTTCTACCCAGTCAGTCTGGAAACAGGAAATAGTCGCAGAAGGCTAAATCTGGAGGGTGTGCTGCATGAGGCTGCTGTTCGCAGCCCAATTCATGAGTTTTTGTCATGGTGTCTACAAACGTGAAACAGCGATCATTTCTGCATCAAATTAATGTCGAATTTGTCCAAAAACTATGAATAATATTCGGCGGTGATTGTTTTACCTTTTTCAAGGTAATCGATGTGAATGACACCGCGTGGCCATGATCTTGTTGGCCGACAGTCCCACCTTGGTCTCTTTTGGTGCACGTTCTCTCAAAGAAATACAATGTCTTGATTGTTTCTTCATCTTTGGTGCCTTCTGATGAATCTATTTTACGAAACGGCGCAAAAACTCGTTCGTATTGGGCCAAACTCTCCTTTGAATTAGTCTTACGGTTGCGCATATGGTCAAGTGTGACCAATTGCAGCAACCACAGCGTGAAATTCCAAAAGTTTCGAACTTTTCAAATTGATCTCATATAAAGTTTTAAGTATTATTTGTTTTATAGGGGTGCATCGCCCCTTTGCACAATCCCCGCCAAGTTTAAATTTTTTTTTTTTTTAATAATTCTCACCTGCACACGTGACTCTGGAAGCGCGATTTTCATTGCAACTTCTTCACGCATAAAAATGTCGGGATAACGCGTCTTATTGAAAAGCATTTCCAACAGATCCAATTGGGGACGTGTAAATGTTGTGCGCTCGCGTCTTTGCTTTCGGCAGGTTGCTGAAAAGTAAAAGAATCAATTTGTACTTCACTTCAGTAGATCTATCAAAAGATGTTAAATGAACGGCTCGAAAATGGGATTCACAGCTCACAGAATATTTTAAATTGTGCTAGCTACAATTATTGCTCTTGAAGTCTAACCCTGACTGAACACAAATTCTTTCTTAGCACAAACCGACAATTTGTCCGTTTACTCAGAGATCATAGATGTAACGCAATCGGTAAGATCATTCTATGTGAATTTCCAGAATTGTTGTGAATATTGTTGAAGGCAAGTAAAGGGAACTGCTTGATATCGCTCCAGCCTAAGTGCCTTAAAATAGCAGCATTGTCAAAGCAAGAAAAATGGCTTTTCAAAATCGAAGAGATATGCCACACGAACTTAGAATCTCTCACGCAATAGTGTTCACTTTTTTCTTTTAATGAAATGATTTTTTTTGAGCATGAGAAACTTCATGGTACGGATTGTTCCAAAATAACTGAAATTTCTCCAAAAAATGCATCCGCGATTACGCTTGAGCAAAAATGTTAGGACGTACAAATTTGGAGACAACTTAATGTTTAATACGGATTTTAAGAAGGAATAGTTTTAATGGTCTTTACTGTGATGTAAGCCTAAAAACGTACGATAAAGAAGTTCAGTGTTGGTTTGACTACAGTGCAATAAAGTTGAAGAATTGATAATACAGTAAAGTAAATAGTTCTTTGTGATGTACTTAACTTCATTGAATGTAAGTACTTACACGTCGTTGGATAACCCATGCTGTGTAATGCATCTACGGTCATAATATAGGGTGCTGCTGCCGTCAGAGATGCTGCTGCTGCTGATTTCAAATACGATGAAACCGATGCACCTGGTAATTGCGTATGATGATGAAACGCTGAATGTGCATACGAATGTGGTTGTGACTGATAGGTCGATGCAAATGTTGCTGGCGTTACATGATGTCCAGTGGGCTGGTGGTGGTGCGCATGCAATTGTGCATAGCTGTTGATGCCACCGCCGCTGTGTGTCATTTGATGATGCTGTTGATGTGGATGTGTGTGATAATAGTGGGATGTTGTTGATGCTGCTGCTGATGGTGGTGGTGGTGGAAGTGATGGAAGACCCATTGCACCGAATGATGTTGATGATGTTGGCGACAATGATGTTGAATGCGTTGATGAAGCAGTTGCTGATAAAGATGCTATTGGTGTTGTTGTTGTTAAAAGTGCTGGTGTTGATGGGGCTGAGAATGGTGAAAATCTCAAATCGACATCATTTGGATGACATCTGTGAAGAAAGAAGAATAATGGTCGTGAACATTTATAGTTAAAAGACAATATTTTGGTATTAGTTCGGAAGATTTCAAAGTTTTCAATTGGTTGCAAAAACCTTTAAAAATTCGTTAGCCTTACATTGTAAAAATCAAACAATACCCCAAATTCACTTCACATCTTCACACAATAAAAACTATAACAATTTACAAATTGCACGCTGATGACCATGGTTTGCTCCTGATCATCATTGAACTGCTGTTTTGACACAATGACAGCAGGATCAATACATAAGGTTCGTAGTAGGATCGTCTACGAAATTGGTCAAATTGTTTTGTGTTTACACTTCAATGACGATGTTCAAATGATTTTCGGTTGTGAGTTGTAGTCAACACCCGAAATGTGAATGTTCCCTATTTTGATCCTTTTGAGGATTAGCTGGTATTTTATTTTTGTAGGTACTCGTACAGACCGCTTCCTTTGAATTGCTTTGAATTGAAAGTATATGCGAGTACTTTTGCAAATAGCAATATTGCAGTGTTTTCTATATTCAACTTGATCTTTTATCTGAATGAAAAGGATCATTTGGCTTAAATTTCCTCAGAGTTGTTGCTAAAAATTTTCGCATAACATCAAATTAAAGATCGTGTTGCAGATTGTCACGATTTTGTTGCACAAAGGTGTTCAAAATTATCTTCTTGTCGATAGCATTTTGAGATTTTGAATTGAAACCTTATGCACTATTTCGAGTTGAATACTTTTCATTGAGATTTGTATACATATCTTCGTGGTTTAATTGTTACACTGAAGGAAAAGGAAATATAAAAAAGTGCCGTATATAGTATAAGGGCTCAATTAAAAAAATTGTAAAGTTCATTGAGAAAGATCGTAACTATCCGATGTTATTGAGAAAAATAACACACAGTGGATCAATAATAAGTTAGTCACATCAAAACTTTTTACCCGCAAAAAGTTTTCAATCATAGGAAATTAAAGGGAGCACAGAATTAAAAAATGAAATGAAACTTTTGATAAGACATACATATACCGAGAAAACAGTATGATTTTATAAATCAAAATTTGGTAATAATTAACAAATAATATATTTGATATAGGCGAATCGAACATTTGATATTATTTAATGAGCGGCATATTTGAGCAACTTTATTGGTTCAATCGTATATTTGTTAATAACTACCAAACATATGTTGGAATCACACCCAATGTATATTCACTTTGTCCTTCCGTTTGTAACGTAGAGAAGGAGGCGTGGCAGACATAGATAAGTATATATATTCTTGATCAGCGTCACCTGCTGAGTCAATATAGCCATATCCGTCTGTCTGGTTGGCTGGCTGTGCGTGGAAATATTTTTTACGGGAAAACTAACCATGATAATTCAATGAAATTTGGTGCGTTGGCTTTGTCGTAAAAGTTAGCTCGTGGGATTGAAAGTGAGCGAAATCATTTAACAGACACGCCTACCGCCCATACAAAAAATATATTCAAAATGCAACTTTAGGAGTATTTTTCACAACAATTCAACCAAAATACACTTAAATACTACGAGTTATTAGCGCAAGCTCTGAGGAAAAACTGGGTGGATTCGGACAAGAGGGCGTGGCACCTTCCATATAAGCAAAAGCTTTAAAACGCTATACTAAAAGCGTTTTAAATGCAAGCTCTCAACAAGAACTGGGTGAAATCAGACAAGAGAGCGTGGCACCTTCCATATAAGCAAAAGCTTCAAAACGCTATACTTAAAACATTTTTTGAGATAATCCAACCGAATTTCACTCAGACACTAAGGACTATAAGTGCACGCTCTGAGCAAAACTGGGTGAACTCGGACAAAAGGGCGTGGCACCTCCCATATAAGCAAAATTTTCAAAATACTGCAGTGTAGGGTATTTAATGTTTGGCCAGGCCAAATGTTATACCCTTGTATGTATTCTCCTTTAACTCCTAGGAGGAGCATAGGGCCAATATAAAAACTCTCTATTTGTCACGATCCCTTGCGATGACTTTGATCTCTTGCCACGATTTTCCCGATTCCTGGATTTCCTATTCCAACGACCTTTTCCAGTTGGTTTTGGGTCTACCACGTCCTCTACTGCCTTGTGGATAGTGCATCGGTATAGTGACTTGCGCTGCGTGGAAAAGCCCGGGTTTAAATCCTGCACTCGGTGATTTTCAATTCCAATTTTTAAATTTCTATTAATTTGTGCACAATTTGTCTGAAGTGATTTTAGAGCAGAAAATGAAGCATATGTCGAACAAAGCCGATGTATAAAATAAAAAAAATTAATAAAAAATTTTCATCCACACTGAGATTTGAACCCGGAACACATTGCTCAGAAATATATAACAAACTCTTTAGCACATTGCGCTATGAAACCTTTTGACATTTTTATGTAAAATTTGAATTTCGAATAAAATTTGTTGGAATTTGTAAATAAAATAAAAAAAAAATTTGCCTTTTTCTAGTCCGATTGTAATGCATAAGGAGACAATTAGTTACGCCCAGTGACAAACAATGTAAAACGTAAATAGAACTTTATATGTGATGGGACCAGAATTTAGACTAGTTGGTTTCTTCCATGGAGTAGTTTGCAAACTAGTTTTTGGAATAGTCCGTAATCCTGCAGGGTAAAGATGGTCTACAAATACGGATTGAAATACGAAAGTAAATCTAATAAAATAATTTAAAAAAAAATTTTTCTTGTCTGGGATTCGAATATACATATTGATACTGGTATCAGGCAAGCGTCTTATTTTTTCCAAAACATATACCGTGCGCCATATAAGAGAACAGTGTTTCCTGCAAGTGTACGAGCAATTCTGACTTCGAAAACGAATTCAGCGTTGTGAAATACATAAGGGTACAAAGGTTTTTAAAATGTTTTTATGGGTAATCAAATTGATTTTGTCTGTGTAGTCAGTAAATTTAAACAAAACGTAACATTATTCTTTTAGTGTACAATCAAATCAAAAGTGCTTTGAAACTCAAACAATTGTACTTGAAAATTAGCTATAAAAATTAATCCCTTTGCTGATGGATAGACAATCGACTTATACAGAATGGAGAGACAGATGAACGACTGAATTCAGCTTGAAACAGGAATCAAGCGTTATTTCGAAAATTGTATGGAATGAATTTCAAAATTCACGACAGTCAAAAGAAAGTGCGAGTGTTTCCGCTTTGTAGCCTTTATAATATTTTCCTTTTTTTTCTTTGCTGATAACGCCAATTCCATACGAATAAGTTTCCTATTGCAAAACTACTCAGAGACAACCTGGCTCATGCTGTTTCGAATTTTGTTGACGTTGATTTTCGGCTTTTTGCTTTGACTCAATCAATCGATGGTTTTTTTCTTTCTGTTGTTGGATTGAACCGATGTTTTATTGTTGTCTTTTGAATGTTTGATTTGAAATTTTGCTACATATTTCCGCCTATAACTTGTGCCTTTAAATCGTCTGTAGATATTGTTTTTTTTATTTTGTTTTGATGTTTCTTTATAGGCGTAGCAGTGGCAATATTTCATCAAACAATTCGCTATCTCTTTAACAATGATGCATGAAAAATGATTTATTGATTGAAATGTATTGAGTTTTTGATGAATGTGTGGATATATTGTTGAATGTTTTTGTTTTTGTATCATTATGACTGCTGGTATTACGCAATTTTGAAAATCTTGAACGATTTCTTCTCTATATGCGCAAAAATCGGCTTGTTTGTGTTCGATGTAGCAACATACACTAGTCGGCATAATTATTTTGACAAAAACTATTTTGTCTACCGAACGTTGCTTTGTTTAGAACTATCAAATAACGTGGCGAAAATAATGCTCAAATGAAAGACCATATTTACAGCTATATGTATATACCAAATATTTTTTCGTTTATCGTTTTCATTCTTTTTCTGGTGATAAGTATACAAGGAAATAACGAATTTTGTCTTGACATAAGTATTTTGACATCAACTTCGCATAATCACTGTTTTACAGCAAATATTGTTGGAAACTTTATGGAATTGCCTTTCAAATGAAATGTTTTAAGTTTAAATCAGACCAGCCGTTCTCTCTACAGATCAGTTGAAGTGAAGTCATATCCAGAAAAACAGTTTGTTTTACTAACACGGCAACACTAGACGAGCGAAAATTTTTTCAAAATTTTTTTTAGCTCAAGTACACTTCAAAAAGTCGAAATAAATTTGAACCGTTCGAATCACAATTTTTGCTGTAAAACATTGATTATGCGAAGTTGATGCCAAAATACTTATGTCACTACATAAAGGGTTGTAAAACGGTAAACGATCTTAAATAAAACTTCATTCTTCAAACTATAATCTAATCAGTTTTGAATTTTTGCTTAGATTTGATTTTGATTGGTAGGTATATTAGTATAAGTGAATGTACATATATGTATGTGTATACAAATGTAGGTATATTTTTACATCATGTCATTTTAAGGAAATATGATTTTTATATTTCTGCATATTTATTCTTTTGTTATGATAATTTTGACTTTGGAATCATTTTCTTAACTCATCAAGGCCTCTGTTGAGATAAAACAAAAAACTTTTTTGAGTGCAAAATTAAGCTTCATCATTAACTGACAGATCCAACTTTAGTTTTTCTATTGTTTTAATACACTACACCCAGGATACATTCACTTTTTCCTTCCGTTTGTAACGCAGAGAAGAAGGCGTGACAGGTATGGAAAAGTATATATATATTTTTGACCAGTGTAACCTCCTGAGTCGATATAGCTACGTCCGTCTGTCTGGCTGGCTGTCTGTGCGTGGAAATACATTTTTTTTAGAAAAATGAGCAAGATAGCTCGAGGAATTGAAAATGAGTGAAATCGGCCAACGGCCAAGCCTACCGCCCATACAAAAAATATATTCAAAATGCAACTTTATGAGTATTTTTCACGATAATGCTACCAAAATACAAATAAATACTATTAATAGTTAGCGCAAGCTCTGAGCAAAAACTAGGCGAATTCAAACACCAAAAACTTTCAATGCACGCTCTGAGAAAAAACTGGGTGAACTCAGGCAAGAGGGCGTGGCACCTCCCATACAAGTAATACTTTCAAAATGTTATACTGAAAGGGTTTTTTGAGATAATCCAACAGAATTTCACCCAAACACTGAGAGCTTTAAATGTAAGCTCTGAGCAAAAACTGGATAAACTCGGAGAAGACGTCGTGGCACCTTCCAAATAAGCAAAATTTTTGAAGTATTGTAGTGTAGGGTATTTAATGTTTGGCCAAGCCAAAGGCATAGCCTTTTTATCAGTCCTGTTTCGTAATTCTTGCGGTTTTAATTACTTTTCGTTTCGAAAGCTTTTTGATGAAAACGGTAAATCGTACGTTAAAAAGTATTTGATCCTTTTTTTGGAACTTTTATGCTTTACAAATAATGTATTTGTAAACCAAAAAGTAAACGTGTAGGAGATATTCGATTAAACGAATTTTATGTTCGTTTTGCGGTTTCTTACGTAGGCTGCTCGATATATTTCTGGCCTAGGCAATCTGACATTTCTATTGGAAAGTTTGATATTTTTTAGCATAAACGTACTCAGAACGTTTTGACGTACGACCATCATTTGTGTTGTTTACAGTGACTTGAAAAAATCAATTTGGCAATAAAATGAAATTAACTCGTGATTATTTTCGTGCAATCATTTTTCACAACTTTCGACGTGGATTATCACGACAAGAGTGCATCGATGAACTTAAATCTTTGTATGGCAATGAAGCACCATCCTATAGCACTGTGAAAAACTGATTTAATGAATTCAATCGTGGCCAACGCTCGCTCAAAAACGAATTCCGTGAAGATCGTCCAAAAACGTCCGTTGTGCCAGAGAACATTGATGCCATGCGTGAACTGATAATGCAAGATCGTCATGTGATATACCGTGAGATAGAAGCATCCTTGGGCAATTCTTCCATACATACATTCGATATTGCATGAACACCTGCCCGTAAAAAAGGTTTGTTGTCGTTGGATCCCGCATAATTTGACAATCGCTGAAAAAAAGGCTCGTGTCGATTGGTGCAAAGAAATGTTGAAAAAATACAATCGCGGTGCTTCAAAAGATGTTTATAAGATCGTGACAGATGACGAATCATGGATCTAAGCGTATGAGCCCGAAACAAAATAGCAATCGATCGTGTGGGTCTTCGAAGACGAGCCAAATCCAACGAAAGTTGTTCGTGGAAGAAGCACTTCGAAGCAAATGGTCGCCTGTTTCTTCGGAAAAACTGGTCATGAGGTGACTGTTCCTCTTGAGCAACGTAGGACGGTAAATTTTGAGTGCTACACCACAATTTGTTTGCCTGAAGTCTTCGGAGAAATTCGAAAAACGAACAAGAGAAGACGAATCATTGTTCACCATGACAATGCAAGCTCTCACACATCGGCTCAAACCAGCGCCTTTTTAACCGGCCAAAACGTCGAATTTATGGGTCATCCGCCGTACAGCCCTGACTTGGCACCCAATGACTTCTTTTCATTCCCGCACATCAAGAAAAAAATGCGTGGTCAATGATTTTCGTCGCCAGAAGATGCTGTTGAAGCGTTCAAAAACCATGTTTTGGAGGTGTCTCAATCGGAGTGGAAAAAGTGCTTCAACAATTGGTTTGAGCGCATGCAAAAGTGTATAAGTCATGCTGGAGAATATTTTGAAAATCAACCATTTTTCATGATAAATATTCGCATTTTCATCATTAGGCCAGAAATATATCGAGCAGCCCACGTAGAACAATTTCTAAATCGTAATTTTCTCGTATACACAAACCCATTTTATTTGTAGAGCATGTAATTCTGCACAAAAGAGATCCTTTGACTTTTTATTGTGCGACTCGCCGTTTTCACCAAAACGAAAAGTAATTTTAACTGCATGAATTCCGGAACAGGCCTGTATAAAGCAGCTTAAAAATTGAAAGACATAAAAAAAAAACACACTGTGGCCGAATATGGATTAAGAACGATTAGATTTGATAAAAGCTTTCTGCTCTTGCAGAAGGCGATATTTTTTTGTATAATAATATGAGATCTTATTCTAGAGAATTAAATTAAAGGCCAAAGGGTCAGTTTTTTTGCAAATAGCCTCGACAAACTTTTTAAATGACTTATCGTCGAAACAAAAATCAACTAATTAAGTGATTAGAACATTTTTCGCAAGTTTTGATTCAAATATATTCCAATTCATTAGGCTTATTATCGCATAACCTCTTATTGTCATTGACCTTTTACAAATTGTGAAGCAGCGCTTAAAATCAGCATTGAAAGACACATACATATGCAGATAAAGATTTGTACCCATGGCAGTGATTGACATATGTTAAATTTACCGTAAAGCAGGTGAGGATGTTTTTTTACTTTCGTTGGCATTGGTGATCAAACGCAAGTTTTCAAGTGATTACTCACTTATTCAATGCAGAGGGTTATCAAAACTTAAAAAAGTCTGCAGTCTGTGAATTAACCCTTAAGCGTTTTATGGATTATAAAAAAGGTAAAATTCATTGTTTATATTTTAAAATGAGGTGTTGTCATAACTCCGTTAGGCATGACAGATGTTTAACTTCTTTGAAGCTGTGTATTGAAACAAATGTATAGATTTCTAATGGTAAAGATTAAACTTTAACAATTCAATTCAAAGACAAACAGTTAAAATTAATTGGGTGACGTGGAATGATGTCAAGTTTGCTTTTGCTAATTTTATCGACTTTATGGGTTCTAAAATGCTATTTTTGGACTAACTAAATTGCTAGTTTCGTTAAAAAATGTGTTTTTCTCTAAATTACAAGCTCTTACACGTATATCAGACCTGTTTTGAAATCCGTGCGATTTCAATTATTTTTTGGAACAAAATATTTCAGTTCAGTATAAAATTTATGAGTAAAGAAAAGTACACTATGTATATATGAAGATGTCTTGTGCAGGTCCCTTATAATGCAATGCCATTGCGGGTGGTTTTTGTTTGTTCTTTTGAATGAATAAACATTTAAAACTCAACTCTTAAAGAGTCGTTTACGATTCATCTTGAGGAGTCATTAACGATTCTTCTAAATTAAGCTTCCACAAGCGGGTGTATAGTTTCTCTCCGTTCAAAACATATTTTGACATCAGAATTTAAACTCGTAAGAAATTGAAAAGATCGTCACATTGAATGAAATACGAATTTTTGTTTGGTGGGTATTTTTGCATTTTAATTCTGTCCATCTACATTCCAATGCAAAACCTCTTCTCCTTGATTTTTTGCTTAAATTTTAACAACGAGACTTAATTTCTCCACCAGATTTAGTGAAAAAATGATGGCACCATTCGAGGGCATCAGATATTGCCACACCCGATCACTTCCAAAATGCTTTTTTGTTGACAACAATTTTCATTTTAAAAAAATTCCATTATCACTTAAAGTCACATAAAACCAATGAAAGATTTTAAAGGATTAGAAATTCAATACAACTACTCGGTTCGATTTTTAGTATTGAATTTAAAGAGTCGATTTGAAAAAAAAAAAAAAAAAATGCTATTCAGCAAATGTTTTGATCTTCGTTTTTTCATTCCTGTAGGTTCACATTTTGTATTTTAATCCTCACGCCCTTTGTTTACGTCAAAATAAGGAGCGAAAAAAACAAAACAATGAACTGTCACGATGTAGGGTGCCTGCCTTTTACGTTAAGAATCAAGATAAGATTGAATACTCAAATAACCAAACAGTTGAAATCAAGAAAAACAATATCAAAATGCTTACCAACGAAAAATTTTATAAGGAAATTCTTATCAGAAGATAGGCTTACGCTCTTTACTGTCGAGCTAAAATTACTAAAATGGTGTAAGTTTACAAAAGTGTTATAAGATACGTAAAAATTACAAAAAATTTAAAAACTTTGTTCAGCTATTCCATTTAAAATTATCAATATAAACTTTGTGAATATCTCAAGTAGACGAAATGTAGACAACCACAGTTGATTTCACATATACACACCAACACATTTGCACAGTTATGAAAGTGAATCAGAAACTTCTAAGCCATGTTAAGGAATTAATTCTTAATCCTTTCATTCTCAGCCAACCAAGCGTCAGCGTCTCTGTGTGACAACGCTTTGGGTGGGAGAGTTCCCAGACACAGTTCAAACCAAAACACAATAAACGACCAATCGACCAAATCTATGACAAAAAAGAATAGAAAGATGACAGGAGAAGAACTTGAAGAATTTAAATGAAGCCCACTGACTGACTTTTGAGTAGTAGATACATAGAAGATGATGGAATTATTTTTTAAATTAGGCAAATTTTTGTGGGAAAATTTTTAACAGTTCAATCGATTAGTATGGATAATAAAGAAGTATCGATATACATCTTTAATACACTTTATAACTTTTTAACGACGAAAGGCATGCATGTTTGTCAACTACCCATTTAATTGGACTAGAGTTCGCCTTGTGGCCGAAATCCGACCATTTCGATTTGACCTTAAAATAAAGGAAAAAGTTTTTATACCCTTCCTTGGTCGATAAAACACAAAAAGCTTTTAATATTCTTCCTTAGGGTTCGGGTTATCTGCATCGGTGCAGCAGTTAAGTTGCAATATCGTACTTTCCATTTAGAGGCGTGTAACTCCTACTAAAGAGCAAACAGTTTTTGATATCTTTCTATACCAAAATTCATAAAAATCAATCATGCTATCGTGCTATATAGTGCTTACTCTATATCTATACCAAATTTCATAAAAATCGTATGCACCATTTTCGCCGTGAGAGCGTTTTTTCCATTTAGGGGCGTGGCACTGCCCACTGAAAACATAATGCTCATGTTATCATTCCTTAGTGCCAATCCTATCTCTATACCAAATTTCGTTGAAACTGATGCAGCGGTTTAGCCGTGAGTGCGTTTTTTCCATTTAGGGGCGTGGCACCGCCCACTGAAAAACATAACTCATATTATCGTTCCTTAGTGCTAACCCTATCTCCATACCAAATTTCCTTAAAATCGATGCAGCGGTTTAGCTGCGAGAGCGTTTTTTCCATTTAGGGGCGTGGCACCGCCCACTTTAAAAAAAATATAGTCCTATGCACTGCTCCTCCTCACAACCTTTCCAACAAAAAAAAAAAAATCAAGCACATCGGTTGAGATTTAGGTATAGAAACAGGGACTGAACCGATTTCGTTTGCCTATTTATATATAGATGATAGTTTTGAAATGCCTCATTAAATTGAGTTTAAATAATTTTTGATTTAAAATAGTTATGCGTTGGATATCGGATATCGTCTTTAAAGGGTTAAAATCATAAATTTTGATTTATTTATTGGGTATACAACTTAAAAACCGGAATTTGACGGTGGATGTCCGTACTAACAAATATCGTGAAAGCTCGAACTTTATATATATGTCATTTTGAAGGTACATTTGACAGCTGTCAAAATCAGTCAACAAAACAATTTTATTTTGTGTACATCATTATTATTTTTCACGATGAATAACTTCGAAAATTGGAGAAAAAGACAGCATTTGCGGGGGGGTTCTAGTGGGTCATTTTTTTGCAAAGAAAACAGCTGCCGAAAGTCATCGCATTCTTGTAGAAGTTTATGGGGACTATGCTCCAGCTGAATAAAGCTGTCGTGAGTGGTTTAAAAGTGGTTATTTTGATGTCGAAGACAAAGAACGTCCTGGTCAGGACCAGCTAGGTGTGATCCATTATGAGCTGTTGCCAGGTGGCCAAACCATTAATGCTCAATTCTATCGTCAACAATTGATCCAATTGAAGCAGAAAATCCAGGCAGAGCGGCCAACGTATGCGACCAGACATGAGTCAATCATTTTCCACCACGATAACGCTCGGCCACATATTGCTGCCCCAGTCAAAAATTACCTTGAAAACAACGGAAAACAACGGATGGGAAATTTTGCCTCACCCGCTTTATAGCCCAGACCTTGCACCATCAGACTACCATTTGTTCCGATCGATGCAGAATGTCCTATCAGGAATACGCTTTACTTCAGTTCAAGATATCGAAAATTGGCTCGATTCATTTTTGGCCGCCAAGCCGGCGCAATTTTTTTGGGATGGAATTCATAAATTGCCTGAAAGATGGGGAAATGTTGTAGCTTCCAATGGACAATACTTTAAATAAAATATATTGTAACATTTTTCTACAATAAAACATCAAATTTCTCTAAAAAATTCCGGTTTTTAAGTTGTACACCCAATAAAAATCGAAACCTTGAAGGTGTATATATCCATATAAACAGGTTATCGGACTTATCAATCAGTGAGGAGTAGTGGAAGTTTTTATTAAAATCCAGGATGGGTATACAGTACGCCGCACAGTGTCTCGTTTTAGTGTGCTAGACGTGAAAAATTCAATATCTAATTTTTAAATTTTTGTATGCAGAAGTGCTTAAATATGTCCACTTACCTCCAAAAATAGATTTTTATGTTCTTTGGTAAACATATAGTACATTAATTTGAACTTCAAAGTTGATATTATGAACACAACAAAATTTAAAAAAATTTAGTTCCGGAAAGCGCTTCAACTTCAGTAAATTTTGTGCTAATTTTTCCATGAAGTAAAATTAAAAAAAAAAAACCAAAACTGACTCGGTGTAAAAGCTTTCCAAAAATATATATTTTTTATATATATCTTGCATAGTGTTGCTACAAACAATTTAAACAGAATTGCAATTATTTCTGCTTTCGAAATTAATATTTTTGTTGAATATTGGACTCAAAAGCTATGAGCACCGCTCCGCACCGGGTAGAGATGGACATTTTAAGAAAATATGTAGTATTTTGTTGATGATACGTGAGGTTTAAATCCTCGCACTAGGTTTAAATGACTACACTAGGTGCAAAGGTAAAATATTGCAAATGTTTTTTGTGTGGGAGGGTGTAGCGTCCCCACCTTTAATTTTTTCCATGTTGCTTAAAAGATGTCACTTACATCCATGTACCAAATTTTATAATGATAAAGTACATAAATAGAGTATTTTTAGTATTTTTGTGTAGGGGTGCAAAGCCCCATATTTTAACCCCCTCTCTGTTCGTACAGTATTTTGTAAATAAAATACAGGTTCTCAATATAAAGTTTTGTAGTAACAACAGATACAGGTGCAAAGATATAGCAATTGATATGTTTTTTGTGTGGGGGGTGCAACGCCCCCTTGTTCAAATTCCTCCAATTTTTGCAAGGCGTTTGATGAATGCAGTTTACTCCTATATACAATGTGTTGTAATGGTAACTGCTACAAGTATAAAGATATAACAATTGATGTATGTTTTTTGTATGGGGGGTGCAACGCCCCCTTGTTAAATTTCCTCCAATTTCTGTGAGGCGTTTGGTGAACGTAGCATTCCTTTGTGTACAAAGTTTTGTAACAATAACTGCTACAAGAGCAGACATATAGCTATTGAGGTATTTCTTGTATGGGGGTGCAGCACCCCTTTGTTCAATTTCCTCCAGTTTTTGCAGGGTGCTTGATGAACGCAGTGTACTCCTTTATATAGAGTTTTGTATTAATAGCTACTGCATGTTCAGAGATATAGAGTTTTGTTTAATTTTCTATGTAAGGGGGCTACCCTCCACACCCCCGCCAAAATCACTTCATTCTATTTTGTGAGGTCAATGAACATATTTTAATAGTTCTGCATACTAAAAAATGCATTTTGAATTTTTCACGTCTAGATTGTATGAAACATTGCACTGTGCGCCGGGTCGAAGTTTAGATTCATCAAAAGTTAGAAGGACTCTTAAAAACGATATCTGCATAATTTTTTTTTCGTTCCGCGAAAAACCACTTTTGATTCTACTGGCCTATTTTGGCTAAAAAACAAATTTTTTGGTCAGAACTTTTTTTTCATTAGAAAATGGATGCCCAAGAGTGCTTTAGAAATAAAGATTATGTTCTTACAAAAATTTTGGCGTTTAAAATTTTTTATTTTTTTTTTTATGGGGTATAGATAATATTTGGTTCCAAAAATCGATTTTTTTACGTTTTTCAATAATGAGGTCGGAAAAAATTCACACGTATCCTTTGGACAATTCTAAGCATTTTTTGCCTTATACACTTTTTTTCGTTAGATGCCTTGCTTTTGAGAAAAAAATCGATTTTTTGACAGCGTAAATGAAACACGTAAAAAAATCGAATTTGGGATGCGAATATTATCTATACCCCCAAAAACAATTTATAATTTTTAAACGCCAAAATTTTGGAAAAATATAATTTATATTTTAGTAGGTATCCATTTTGTAATGAAAAAAGAGTTATGACAAAAATGTATGTTTTTTTAGCCAAAATTTAAATGTGTAGCTCACGGTTTACCTTTCTGTGGAAATGCCGATTTATAAAAATATCGACTTCTTCAATATCGATTTCTAACATAGTTAAAAAGGTAGGACAAATTTTTGTGTTGTGTATTAATATATAGAAATCAACTTCTTCAATATCGATATATCGAAATATAATGAATTTTGTATGAGAAAATTTTTTAACTTTAATATGAAAATTCCTCTGAGTGTTGTCTGCCACTTTTGCTTGCTCCCTCTACAACTCACCACAGTTTTACTACGCTCTCATTAATCCCTAAGAATTTGAAATGTGTCACAAATGTTCCATCTACATATTTATGTATGTGTGTAGTTTATGTCTGTCTGTGACTTTCAGTGTCTGTCTGTTGGTCTGCAACAGATAAAATATCTTGATATTTAAAATACATAATCTGCTTGAATTTCATTGGTAATGCGAAAGAGTTTTGTTTTTGGTTTTACTCTTTTAATTGTGCAGCGCGCTTTGTGTTCTCTGTTTGTTAATTTGTCTTTTAATATTTTTTTCTTTTATCTTAATCTATAATCGATTTTTTCTAAAAATATCCAAAAAAAAAAAAAAAAATTAATCTCTAAAATACCAAAATTATTAAGTGTCGAAAAGATGCGCTTAATGGAATTATAATCCTATAAATAATGTATTTAGATCAGGCGTATTTTGTTCAATCAGTTATCACGGTTTTTTTTTTATCTAAATCTCCAGAGTTGCAACTGTTTTGTGTATTTAAAATTATTTTCAACTGACTCACCCAGATGAAGTCCACATATTCATTCACTGATACCATGAACTTTGATGAGCTGTTTAATTTGTTTCATTTGCAAGTTGTTCCTGAAAGGAGAAGAAAATATTTGAAAAATTTAGCAAAAAATAATGTTTGGGATTAATAAAAAAAAAATTTTCAGACATTTTTTTTAAATTTTTTTTTCAAAAGATTTTCATTTTATTTTTTTAAGAAAAACTTCATTTGAAAAAATATTTTCCTAAACATCCACTTTTATTTTTTTATTTAATGTTAACTTTTCAAATATCCAATAACATCTTATAAATCCGATCGTGTGTTCTCAATTAAATAAACAGCGGGTGTTTTTTTTCGCAATTAAGCGATCAACCGCAGTGCCAGTGAAGCAGCAACAAGTTGGTCACACAGACACTTGACTTATTGTCGCTGCTGCTGTTGCTGGCTAAATGAGGGCCAATATTAAAAAAAAGTACCACCCTTCGTGTTCCGATGTCAACAACTGTTTGATATTGGAAAAAAACAGAAACGAAAAATGCACAACTGCAAGGAAATTCAAAAGGACACTCGAAGCACTTGTCGTTTGGTTTGCACAAAATTGAAATTTCAATAAAAAGGACCACATGCCGTGCAATTGATGCAGAAATCAAAAGATGCAAAAGTGGCGGACGCAACCGCAATACAAATACAAAAAACAATGGCCATGAAAAAAAAAAAAAAACAACTTTTACAGAAGGTGAATAAATAACTTAAGTCTTAAGTCATAGCTTATGAGGTCCTTAACGCTGTTGGTTGTCGTCCTTATGGCGTAAAAATCAAAATTAAAAAAATTCGAGTTGAATGAAAGAGAAAAATCAAAGTTTCTGTTGTTATTTGAGTGGGGTAAGCAGACGTGAAGGTGTTGATTTCATATTATTTATTTGCATCACCTTCTATTTAGTTACAATGCTACATTAGGAATTGCGTTTTTGAGAAGCAGAGTTTCTTTAGATATATTGAAGCTCCATTTTTGGTCAACTTCAGAAATGTAATTTTTTAGTTTTTCAAAAGTACTTTCTCAAAAACACTGAAAATTTTAAAATACCTAAGCACTTTTTTTTATGTAATACATACTTCAAATGAAAGCTTGATTTCTATGCTTTTAAATGATATAGAATTCACAATGCGGATTAGTCGTAAATAAAAAGTTTTCAGCTGTTGAACGCACGTGGTCGGCTAAACTCTTGTTTTTCTATAGAATCCTCCAAAGAATATCTGTGAATTTTTTCAGAATTTTCGTAAGGTTTGAAACTATTTTTCGAACTTCGAACAATTTTTTAAGAGACTCAAAAATTCTTTAGACACGTAGGACTTTTTATGCTTCTGCACTCAGAAAAAAGATTATATGGAAAGTAAATATTTGCGGCAAATTATCGAATATTTGAAACAAACACTTATTATTTTAAGCAAACAATTATCTTTTGTCCCAAGTGATAAGTATTTGCAGCAAACACTTGGAAAAATATTTCACTTGATACAAATAAAAAATTAGTCGTCGGAAATATTTCTATAACTTCGACGAACCATTTCATGAATTGTTGCACCCAAATCTTTTTATCGCTTGCGATAAATCATAAAAATATTTGGCACCATGGGCGCGGGTTCAAATCCCTGTGTGGCCAATTTTTTTTTTAAATTTTTTTTACTTTTATTTTTTATTTTATTTTATATATTTTGTAGCTCACTTCTCCATTAGCCTTTTTTTTATTTTATTTATTTTTGTTTAATTAAATTGAAATTAAAGCATTCGAATTTCAAATTGTGTATACAAATTGTATGCCCGTTTGTAACATACGTCAGTGGTGTAGAGGATAAGCTACAGTCAAATATAGCCAAAAATCGTGTTTTTGCACTTTTTTAACTTTTTAGGCAAAGATATCTCCGACAAAAAAAAAAGAAATCGTTATCGGTTTGATTGAGTTTTCAAGGAAAAAACTAGGGCTATTAACTGTCATACCAGATTTTTCGGCATAATATTACCTTATCTTGTTATATAACTTCAAAAATAGGAAAAAAAATGGTGTCCTTTAAACATATATATAAGGATATCTCATAGTTCAGACGTAATGGAGCAATTCTAATACCGGAATCGGATTAAGCATCAAAAACCACATCTGGAATGACTACTTTCGTTTCCGGTTTTTGTTTGTGTTTTTCTTAAATTCGAAGAAACCGATTTTTTTTAAAAATAAATGGTGCGGAAACGATACCTTTTATACGTATGTATGTATGTATGTATATATATTTCCATATATATATATTACACATATATACATATACAAGTATATATATGTACGTATATACATATATATGTGTACATAATATGTATATACACACCGGGACATACTCAAAAATCGTTAAAAAAACTAAAAGGTCGAAAAAAAAAAACGGCTGGACGTTCGATTTCGCGGTTTAGGGATTTAGATACTAGAAGGGTCCCCCAACATTATCCCTGAAAAAAATCGCGGGTGGTATTTCAAAAAGTTAAAATTTTTTAAGAACCACCGTGATCTATATCACTTGTGGTAAAAAATTTTTTTTTAGAGTGTGTATGAAATATTCACAACGCCAACAAATGCTTAAGGCGAATACTAAAGGTTTTGTGGCCTCGCACTATATCAAATGCCGAGCTACATCAAAAATGCAATCAGAGGGCTATAGCAATCGAGGTCAAGCTGCGCAAATGGAGATGGATTGGTCACACTCTCCGGAAACCACACAGCGAAGTTTGTCGCCAGGCTATTGAGTGGAATCCACAAGGCAGTAGAGGACGTGGTAGACCCAAAACCAACTGGAAGAGGTCGCTGGAAAAGGAAATCCAAGAATCGGGAAAGTCGTGGCAGGAGATTAAAGTCACCGCAAGGGATCGTGACAAATGGAGAGATTTCATATTGGCCCTATGCTCCTTCTAGGAGTTAAAGGAGAATACATACATACATGAAATATTCAAATGTAAATTACTGAAAAAAGACTAAGCTCCGAGTGGTAAGTCCAAAAAGAAAAAAAAAAAAACCTTTGGCCTGGCGCGTGGCACAAAACTGATAACGTCCACTCTTCGTCGAATATATGGTGTTCCCTTTCGGCACCAACCTACCAAATTTAATCAAAAAAGCTTGTGAAATATAACGTGTTACGACTTTCAATCTTTAAAAGTGGGCGCCTACTTTTCGACACCCACTAAACTGGGTCGACTTTGTATGAAGCGAAATAAAATCATCCCGAAACCAGCTTAAAAGTTAGAAGGACTCTTAAAAACGATATCTGCATCACTTTTTTTCATTCCGAGAAAAACCAATGGAGCATTTGTGATTCTACTGAAGGCCCATTTTGGCTAAAAACTTATTTTTTAATCATAACTTTTTTTCGTTACAAAATAGGGTGCTTTGGAAATAAGGGTATGTTCTTAAAAAATTTTTGGCGTTTAAAATTTATAAATTTTTTTGGAGATATAGATAATATTCGCATCCCAAAATCGATATTCTTACGTTCAATTCAATTACGCGGTCAAAAAATGATTTTTATTAAAAAGCAAGGCATCTAACGAGAAAAGTGTATAACAAAACATGCTTCGAATTGTCTAAAAAATACTTCTGAATTTTTTCAGAATTTTTGGAGTTTTTTTTTATTTTTTCAAAAAATTTATAGTTTTTATTTGCACACCTCTCCCCACGTGTTTTGAATAAAAAGTGCTTGCACCCAAAATGTTTTTTCGGGAAAATGTGTAGAATGACTGTTAGATGAAGCATATGTATATAGCCATTTTTTCAAAGTGAACGGCACTTTTTCAAACCAGGGCCGAAAAACCCATTTTTTAGCATGGGACTCTGTACTAAAACCAAAAAAAAAAAAAAAAAACGGATACAAAAAAAGAGTATGCAGAACGTTTTCTGCTTGTTTGTAGATTAAAAAACCGTAAATTGAAAAACCCTATCAAAAATCATTTATGAGATATTGCATTTTTACTTAATTTTTTGAGTTTTTATTAAAAAATATAATTTTTGCGTAAAAAACAAATAATGAATAATATATAGAAACAAAAATAGTCAGTTCTAATGTATTTTTTGATGCTTAATCCAAATCTGGTCTTGAAATTGCTTTATCACTTCTCAATTTTGAGATATTCTAACCTAAAATTTTGGCATGTACGGTTTTTTCACCACTTTTGACGTTATATAACAGGACCAGGTAATTGTTCATCATAAAACTCGGTAAGGTTTTTGAAAGCACTATTCTCTTTCTTCAAAACTCACTTTAATATATATCGATATCTTTATTTTTCTCCGAAACTTCGTTACCTAAAAAAAGTTCAAAAAATGCACGAAAGACTCCATTGGCAACATTGGTTGATTTACATTTTTTTCACTTTGAAAAAAGAGCTATATATGTTTCATAGAGTCATTCTACACATTTTCTTGAAAAACCATTTTGGATGCAAGCACTTTTTATTTAAAACACGTGGGGAAAGCTGTGTTTTTTAAGCTCACGTTTGTCAGCAAAATGCTAGGTTTTCTGAAAACCAAGACTTCTATTTTTTTTACCAAGTTTTGAAAAATTATAAAATATTACAAAAAATTCTGTAAAAATTCATACGTATTTTTTGGACAATTCTAAGCATTTTTTCCGTATATACTTTTTTCGTTAGATGCCTTGCTTTTGAGTAAAAAATCTTTTTTCCGACCTCGTTATTGAAGAAAATAGTAAAAAAATCGATTTTTGGTACCTATACCCAAAAAAATAAAAAATTTTTAAGCACTAAAATTTTTCTAAAAACATAATCTTTATATTTAAAGTATTCTTGGGTATCCATTTTGTAATAACAAAAAAGTTATGACCAAAAAACACGTTTTTTTTAACCAAAATATGCCTTCAGAAGAATCGAAACTGCTCGATTGGTTTTTCGCAGAAAGAAAAAAAAAAAAAAAAAATTATACAGATATCATTTTTAGGAGTCCCTCTGAGTCAGTTTTGGGATGAATCTAAATTTAGACCCGGTCTAACACCCACCTATAAAATTTCATTAAAATAGCGGTCAAAGAAGTTTCACTTCAAAAATCATCTTATTCGGATTAGTTTAGTTCTTTACTTATTTAATTTAGTTTAGAGACCAAGGAGTGGATTTTTCTTTGACCTAGCCAAAAGTTAAATACCCTAAGCCGTATACAATACATATTCGGAATTAGTCTGGCAGTTTACACATATGCAGTTTGGATACATAGATATGTTTACGTAGAATGATTCAAGTCCTCTTCTTTAGATTTTGAAGATTTTGCTTGTGTGAAAGGTAATTTTTCTCCAAATTCACATAGTTTTTGTTCGGAGCTCAACACGGTACAACTCTAGCTTTATTAGGTATGACTTATTTGATCTTCGTCAAAAACTTGTTATAAAACTGGTCTTTTCATAATCGTAGCTGATCGGCAAAAAAGTTAAGGTCGTAAAACAGAATTGATTTTTTTTCATATATTTCGAATTTTAAAAATTCAGTAAACTGGAAGAGCAATATCTAGTCTTTTTTGACGCAGTTATCTTTGTCAAAACCAAATCCTTTCACAGAGTTGTTCTATCTACATAAAAGGTTGCCGAATGGGAAATAGAACTGACTTCGAATCCCAAAAACTTATTTTTAAAGACATCTACATGACATTAAAAAAATGACTGACAAGCCCAAGTCCACGGTTAAATTCCCAATTGATTAAACCACTTAATTTTCGTGAATTGAGGACATAAAATGGACGCAGTTACCTTAAAAATAAAAAACACAACATCCAGCTAAATGCGTTCCAAAATTTAAGAAGAAAAAACTTAAAATCAAAATTGAAACTTATGAGCGTTAAATTAATCATAAGAATTTAAGTCAATAAGTCACTTTGCAATCGAGTAGGTGACATGGTAAAATCCCAAAAACGCCGCGGTGTCGTTGGACACTCTGATGCAAATCACACTAACTCGCTACTCGCTGATCGTACAATACGAAAAGGCAGCGCAGCGTCACCGAATTTGGACAGCAAGAGATTTATTTAACGCCTCCAATGTTGGTAAAATGCGATTTTATGTTCTCTGCTGCTGATTTCGTTCAAAACAACTCCCACTACCCGTTCGCGTTTTCCTCCTCCCTCATCATCATCATTGCAAAGTGTAATAAATATGCAAAAACGTCAACCGATGCCCGGCCATGCCATGCCATGAATACCATGAATAAAGAAAAAGTTAAGAATGTGCGCTCATTTTTCAAAAGAATTTCGGACCTCGACTTTTCAATTTGACTTTGTTATAATTTTTTAAATTTATTGTTCAACTGTCGCTTTGTTGCGACTGCGCAGCAAAGTGTCGTTTTAGCCCTGCCTGTATTTGGTAGCGATGGTGTTGGCAATTGTGGCACAATGGCATTAAACAGAACCAGTAGCACAATATTCAAAGAGAAAAAAGCAATTTCGCTTTCCAGAATCGAAAAGTCAACAGAACGTATTTACCAAAGGAGACACGGGTCGAAATGGAAAATCTTTGCTGAACGTTTTCAATAGTCTTTAATTAGTCAATTCTTAAATGAAATTCCATGTAAATCATCATAATGATTCAAATGAATCTGGGAGTTGCAAGTAAGAAACAAAGTTTTCTTTCAAATTCATTCTTAAATCATGCAATTTCTGGTTGGACAGTAAGTTCCATCTCTTAAGAATCTATTCTATACTTATCAGGTGAGACCAAGTTAACGAGTTAACACGAGCTAACTTTGACAACGGAGGCAGTGTACTAAATTTCATTGAATTGTCTTGCTCAGTTTTCCCAAAAAATGTATTTCCCCACACAGCCAGCCAGCCAGACAGACGGACATAGCTATATCGACTCAGGAGGTGACGCTGATCAAGAATATATATACTTTTATATAACTGCCACGCCTCCTTCTTAGCGTTACAAACGGAAGGGAATATACCTTGGGTGTAGGGTATAAGAAAGGTAATGTAATTTTTGTGGTGAAAATCTTTAAAAAATAGGTGCAGTAAAGTTTTATAGAAAAAATGTTGTTTATAACTAAAATGGCTATGGTAATTTCGTGTTGGGCAAATACAAATTATTGAGTCAGAGTTTTTCCCGTACTATCTTAAAGTTTTTAAGTAATATGATTTTTTATAGAATTTAAATCATTAAAAAAAGGAGTTACTTCGAAATTTGAAAAACAATTTTTTGGCAACGTGCCCAAATAGACTTAAGTTTTTCCAACTCCGGAGTGGGAGCTAAGCCTACATTAAAAAATAACTAAACAAAATATTAAAATTTCCTCCACTTCTGTTTTTTGTCTGAGCTGCTATCTATAGCAGCAATGACCATCAAAATTATTTGAAGAGTGGAATATCAAAATACCAACAGCAACATAAAAAAATAGGAACCTATCCTCGCGAATACCGAAAAAAAAAAAAACACAAACATCAATATGTAAGCACAACGAGCTGACATCAGAGTACAAACTGCAACTGTTTGTTTTAGTGACGAGCGCTATGCTTGTGAGAGCGATCACTTGTACGCAAAGAAAAATAACAAAGCAATAGGAATCGAATGTGCAGAAGTAAATTGAATCCTTCGAATAACAAGATTTTAAATTACAGTATGTTTCACAATTGCATGTTGTGCATAAAAACTAAACGCGTAAAGTTTTTCAAGAGTTTTTTTATTAATCGAAAATATACACAAAAGCCTTTTTTGCAAAATATTCAATATGGTGTCCAGTCCCCGTTGTATTGAGTCTTTTGACACAAATTGTGAGCATATTCTAGCGTTAGGCCTCTCTAAATTCGGTTTTACGCATAGATGAGCTGCTTTGTTGTGGATATAGTTATTCTTTGGAGCTTAGATTTCATAACGGATCATACATTTTCAATGGGATTGGCATCTGGACTTTGAGTTTGCCAATCTAACGACATGTTTTCATTCAACAACGGTTTAAGGTTTGTCCTCCTGTTGCGTATGCCAGATTCTTAAAGACCGTGGGTTATTGTGGCTATTGGCACATTAAATCCCTTACGGATGCTGATTTGCTTGCCTCAAACTAAGTTTTGGATTTTTGAAGAACAGTTGCCGTATCGCTTTTTCGTGTAAGTTCTGTTGTTGCCCTTGCCAGGGTGGCTCATCGTAAACATTTCTGCACTTTTTTAATCTATAAATCCAACAATTGAAATTGGCGGTTTGTTTTATTTTGCAATACCTTATATTTCCTGGGGTGCCCGAAAACGTACGACACAAAAGACTGCCCCACAATTCACGCAAGACTTGAATTTAACGCCAATTGTTCGGTCAAGTGTTGACAACCAAAAAAGGAAAATAGTTTGATTGCTGACGTTTTAAGATTAGTAAAAATGGAACATTCACGAAGCTTTTTCGACGTGCAGGACCGTGTTGTCCAAAAATGTACGACACTTGAAAGGACTTTCTATACATTAACACGCAAGACAACAAATTTGTCCTACCTTTTTTACTATGTTAGAAATGAAGTAAGTTTTTGAATTATACACCATCAGAAAGGTATTTGTGTGTAAATGTGCACAAAGTTAAAATTATTTTAATATTTTGACTTGTAGCTATGTAAAATTAAATACATTTTTTTCAATATTACTTAACAACAACAAAATATACTGTCACACAGAGCTGTAAAGAGGATATAACACAAAGAGCAAGATAAAAAGCATAGCACTGACTTCATGTTTTTTGTTTGGCTTATATTGAGCAAAAATGAGCTTTTCTATTTCATACCGAATAGCAAAAAATAGTACTAAAAGTGTCCAAAAAGTACCAAAATTATTTAAAATACATCAATATTTTAATTAAAATTAGTATCAAGGAGTACTCGTGTGATATTGACATGCCTTAGAGAGTTGTTCAGTTAAGTCTTGGCT
This sequence comes from Calliopum simillimum, assembly GCA_951812925.1. Classification (NCBI taxonomy): domain Eukaryota; kingdom Metazoa; phylum Arthropoda; class Insecta; order Diptera; family Lauxaniidae; genus Calliopum; species Calliopum simillimum. The sequence continues at coordinate 15,341,417 of OX638372.1, read as the reverse complement.
TAAATTTTGTTTTAATTGTTTGGCAAAATACTGAACGGTTTTATAGCTATAACCAAAAATGGTAAAATTTTTCGGCATTTTTGTGATTTTAAGGCCCAAAGCCCAATTTTTTCGTGTCAGTTTCTTGAACACTTTCTTTCCTTTAGTCTATTTATATAACATCGTTGAAGATAGGAAAACAAAATCTCAAACGGCTTACGAATTATAGCCGTGGCAACTTTGAAAAAGCAGTTTTGCAGCAATTCTTACAGTACTATAAAATTCGACCTGGAGCCAAACAAGCTAAACACACATAGGGTTTTACTAGTAACATCATGTGCTATCAGGAATAGTATTCAAAAATTTTTATGAATTTTTTTTTTGCTGCACTGTGTAATATGACTGCACCATTTCCGGTTATAAGGGGCTTTTCCGGACCTACTTTTTTTTCTTAATTTAAACACTAGAAAACTTAGTCCGAAGTCAATGGTCCAGGATTCGGTCTCAAGGGGTTAAGCAACAGAATTGATCGCGGATGCGTCAGAAATCATTATATTCCGCCTACACCTCTTTCTTATAAAACAATGCTTGTCCATCAGGGAAGGTTTTCATCAAATCCTCTTGGCACTCAGGATGATTTTCCGCCCAAAACAAAATAAAAGCGTGAAAAAAAATAAAAGCAGTAATTTTTGATGTATTTTCCGACAGTGTTGAAACCGAATTCGGTCAAAGAATTGCTCTAATTGCGTTAAAATTTGGAACGCTTCAGCAGTTCAGTTGTAATTAGGTCGATGCCGACGGTCTTGTGATCTTCGTGACACAATTTCATCAATTGATGGCAGCTTTGATTGAATTCGTCTACTAAGAGGCTTTTCGGTGAAAGAAATTGGTAATTCTGGAAGAAGAGAAAAATCAGAGATGGATTTCAGGATTCTACAAAAAAAAAATACTTTTAATCGGTTTCGTTGGTCTTCAAATTTTGCTTCTTTAACAATGCTAAAAAAGTCAAGAATTTTCTGGCGAAAAATATACCTGCAGTAGCAAATAGGCAAAAAAAAAAAAATCATCAGAAAAACATTGGCGGCGAATGCATGAAAACACCCATTCCCGTTTATTACATTGGATTAAGTACAAAATAAATTTTTATATTTTATGGATTAAACTTGAACCTGAAATGGCGCTATAATCAACACAATAAAAACAACAACTAAAACTATGTGGGTATATGTTTGACATTGAATTTGATATAAATGAAGAAACACAATGAAATAATCCCATAGGATATTTTGGGTCATTGCGCTCTCACAGGATCCACAAAGCCTTAAAGGGTCAAATCACATTTTGAATTGAGCAGGAGAAAAAATGTAGCTCAAATTAAAAATTCTTATAATCGCAGGCATTTACCTTGAATGTGCTTTATATGTGTGCATGTCGCCTGTGTACATATAGTTTAAATATTAAGTGAGAAAACGACACAAATGCATAGATGACATACACATACATAACCATAGACATTAATGATGATAACAGAGGCCTTTTACATACCAAAATAAAAAATCGAAAAGAACAACCGGATACACCAGAGGGGGTGCTGTTGGCGCTCAATATTGATTTTTTCATTTACTAAAAAACTTTTTAATCAGCATCCACAGCAGCACAGGAAAAAAACCAAAATGTCGCTAACACATACACGCGTGCATATGTGAGTGTATGTGTGTGTGTTTATTTGCGAGTGTGCGCTTAAAACGCTGGCGGCGAAGCGTGCAAAAAACTTAAATTAACAATTAAAATGCAAATGAATGAATTTGGTAACGCACACGCGACAAAAAAAAAAGCGCGCGCGACAGCAGCAACACTATTTGTGGCAACGCGTTTTGTAGAGACGGCAGAAAAAGATAAAAAAAAAAAAAAATTTAAAATTAAGCGCAGCTGTTGAAATTTCGTTGTTTTTTATCCGAATAACAATTAAATGCAAGCTTAAGTTGTTGAAAATTACAAAATACACTGTAAAAATTTTAAATATTTTTTCTTTTTTCTTAAATTTAATTCGTCTTCAATCATTTGCACCGATTGCACAGGTTTTTTTAATTAATTTCCAACATTGAAACTTTTACACTGTAAAAAAAAATTTCTTCGTTCATTTACACGCGTCCGTCGACAAACTGCTGCGTCAGTTTTAATGTTGTTTACACAAAAATGTTACTCATACGCACCGATAATACAAAACGCAGCCAAAGCAGCATCCGGCAAACGGAAATGACTACACATACAGCAAGCTGCGCCGTTATGTGGGTAGCATAGTGTGTGAGTGTGTGTTTTTGGCAATGGTATATGTGGTGGAACGCAGTCTATTTGTCAAAAAATAATGGTGGCGCTGTGGCAAAAAACAAATACCATGAAAAAATAAGATGAAAGAACAAAGCGAAAAATGTGAAATATAACTGTAAATGTTGCAAAGAAATGGAAAACTGAACACACACACATACATATACTTACATATTTTATCATGTAAAGAAGAAAAAAACCTATACTCAAAAATATAAATTTTTGATTTCTTCTCAATAAAATTGCATTGTTATAAATTCCACTAGAAGAGTGCAGCTACTTTGCGCAATGCTTTAAAAAGCATGCGCGTAAATGAGACAAACATACACTTGCGTGTGCAACACATTCACAACATTCACTAAAACAAAATGGCATATGAAACTTCGTATATTAAACGAATGCAACCGAAACGAAAAGGAAGAAGCTTTCGTTTCAATTGTAATAAATTATTTACTTTACAAACGAACGCTAGCGAATCTATCGTTGTCGCTGTCGTCGTCGTCGTCGTTTTGGCCAAGTAGACAAGGATGATGTTGACGTTGACGTTGCTGTTTCTGTTGAGATTTTCATTCAGCTCAAGCGACCTGTAGCGACGACGGTGGCCAAGGTGGTTTCTCTTTCGGTTGTTTTCGTTACATTTCATGCGTTCGTTTGATTTCCCAAGGGGAATGTATACGGCTCGTGTCAACTTTAATGAGCAGCATCCTTCATTATTTTGTGTTGTTATTCCTCTTTAATAGAAATTTAATTTAATTTTGTCATTTTAATTAAATCATCAATGTAAAGTCGTTCGTTTTGTTCATTTTGCGTCTAGTATCAGTCAGTCATATGCTTGAGACTATGGTCTGGGGGACTTTGTGTGTCTTTTACGTGTAATTGAATGCTTGAATTCCTGCATGAAGTTCAAAATTTAAAAGAAATAGTTCGTTAATGAAATTTGATATAATAAAGTCTGAAAACAAAAAATTTTAAATAAAACTAAAATGCCTGAAATATTTAAGTAACTAAACTAGTAACTTTGATATTATTAGTTGTGATTTTACTTCCAAGATTTTAGATTGGATGTAATGCTATTTTAATATTTTATGCTTATATGTACATAGATTGAATCTAAACATTTTAGATTTTCGTCTTTTCATTCTTTTATAATGATTTTGACAGTTCCTTAAGAATTAAGATTCCTGTCCAATGATATGGGTAAGCCAAGAAACTATTCTGTGTCTTGCAGCTCATCCTCTACAGAATCAAACAATTAACTAGCGTACGGAATAGCTCTGAGTTTAATTAATCTGTGCTCGGAAATATTTTTTCTAACTTTGGGTAGTATACTGAGTATAGAGACTTTTACGGTTTAGCTCTGGTATTTGGGTTTGAAAATTTAAATAAAAAATCAAAAGAACCCATAATGGACCTAAAACTAGAATAAATTCACTTAAATTATCAATTGCATCAAAAATGGTCCAAATGTAATGCAAAGTCGGTCAAATATATCAAAAATGATCCAAATGTAATGCATAATCCGCCATTGTCACCAAAAGTGATCTAATTGTGTATCGATTATACTCATAACATTACTGAATACGTACTGTTTGGCCGATCGTCGATTGTGAAAAAAAAAAACAAACGATAGTGTCTAGTTACTTGGGCTGCATGAAGAGGCCCAGGTTCAAATCCTCCACTCGGTGATTTTCAATTGCAATTTTTAAATTTGTATTAATTTTTACACAATTTGTCTGAAGGGTCTTCGGAGCAGAAAATTAAAAATATGTCCAACGCTATGTTGGAGGCAGCCGAGGTATAAAATAATAAAAAATTAAAAAAAAATGTTCATCCACACTAAGCTTTGAAACCGGAACACATTGCTCAGAACTATATAACAAACTCTTTAGCACATTTTCCTATGTAACCTTATTAAATTTTTGTATAAAATTTGAATTTCAAATTAAATTTGTTGAAATTTAGGCCCCTATTGCAGTTGTCGATTTGCGATAAAATCGATGACCATCGATTTTTTCTTCTAGCCCTATCTTAGAAACTACATCACCGATTCCACTGCTTTATATCTTACATGTCATTTAAAGTCATTTGGTGAAAACTTTATTCAAATCGGTGCAGAGGTTTCGAAGATAGGGCTAGTAGAAACAATTGCAAATCGACAACCACAATAGGGGCCATATAAATAAAATAAAAAAATGGGCATTTTTCTGTTCCGATTGTAATGCATAAGGAGACAATTGGTTACGTCCAATGACAAACAATGTAAAACGTAAATAGAACTTTATATGTGATGGGACCAAGATTTGGACTAGTCGGTTTCTCCAATGGAGTAGTTTGCAAACTAGTTTTGGAATAGTCCGTGGTCTTGCAGGGTTTTTTAACCATTTTCACCAAATTTTTTGTATGGGGCTTTTTTGTAGAATGAGAAAATTTGCATAGAGTTATTTAGGGTAATGTGGGCTATGCGGGTAATGTGGCGCACCATTTTATTTCTCATATTAAAGACTGTACAACAATTCTGGTTATTTGTGCATATTAAAACGCAAAAAACATATTTATCACGCTCTTTGGCTTTTCTATTATGCTAATTGTTCGTGTGAAATTTCTTAGCATATGATGTGAGGTCAAGTTGACTTATATGTAGTACTCTGTGAAAAACTAAATATCTTCCTCAGAACTCTGTTTTCTAAAATTCAAATAACTCTAATGCAATTGTGGAACTATTATTCAACGAAAAAATGAATAAGCAAGTCTGATTTTACATTTCTTTTATATAATCAATGATTATTTCAATAAAGTGATGTATTCGGGTAATGTGGACTACCCCATATTATATACCGTATATCAACTTTGATTACTATTACATCTTAAAAAGCTAATTACATGTGTGGGACACCCTAGTTTGATTTGGTATTCCTTATTACTTATTCACTTGGTAGTAGGAATTTGGTTTTTGTTACAAAAAAATATTCTTTAATAAGCCTATACAGTTTTTTTAAAGCAAATGTAATCTAAAATAATACTATTCGACTTTTAATCAACAAAAGTTGAGAATAACGGTACTATTTTAGGAAATGGACAGGGTGATCCACATTACCCGACACTTTTATTTTTCAGCAATTTTTAGGTACCTTCAATTTAACTGGCCTCACGCTTGAAAATGTTAATATTTGAGTTTATGAATTATCAAATAGTGAAAACAATGGAATAACTAATACAAAGAAATTTACCAAGCTAACCTACTACCATTACTTTGCTAGAAATTGGCAAAAAAGGAAAAAGGTAACCACATTACCCTAAGTTACTCTATAATTATTTATTGACCTCGAATATCTTGAAATCCAGAGGCAAACCTTGAATACCACTTTGATCAATAAATTCTGCTTAGCTCTATTGCGCTTACTACCCAGGACATATTAGTGTTAGAATCTACGTCTAGCACAATGCTATTTTTATAAGCGTAAAATTCAATCTAGATTTACGTTTGATTGTATATCGTACTTTGTCAATTGGATATAGTCCGAAAACGTGTTGTTAAACTTGTGCTTGGTCCTTATAAACGTCTCGAAAACTATTCCTCCACATAGACTTCGGAGTAAAGCTAATTATAATATTGGATAATTTTTTACAAGGCTTTAAAAAAAGCGACATTTTGATGTTTTGACTCCGTTTTTTTTCTCAAAATATGGGACGTGATGAATTACAGATTCATAGCTTGATGATTTTACTTTGTACAAAATGAGTTAAGTTCATTAATTTTCACTTCAATGGCCAATTTTGCATAACGCTTATTTCAGAATCCTAACTATTTTGTTTTACATAGAGAATGGTCATATCGGAACCAGAATTTACTAGGCGAGGGAAAACCCCATTTTAACTTTCCTTTCGATGAAATATGATGCACATAAAATCGTTAGAGCGTTTCTTCGTAACGAATGGTTTCCTGAATCGTAAGTGCTATCAAGTTAAGGCTTGCACTATTGATATTCCTAATATGATAGCTTTTAGTATTTTCCGATATTTGCCCTTTTAAAATATATTTGTCTTATAAATGAGGTTTGGCGTAGAGGAGACTGGGTAGCTTCAGCTTTGGGTTACCTTCGGCAACGACGGTTTTGGCATGAAGTAGCCATCGAACAAAATGCAACTTTGGGAGTATTTTTCACGACAATGCAACCAAAATACACATAAATACTAAAGACGCAAGCTCCGAGCAAAAACTAGACAAAATCAGAGAAGGGGCGTGGTATTTCCCACACTAGCAAACGTTTCATTGTGCTATACTGAAAACATTTTTTGAGATAATCTAATTAAATTTTACTCATACTGTAGAAACAGTTAAGGCAAGCTCTGAGCAAAAACTAAACGACATCAGACAAGGGGACGTAGCACCTCTCATACAAGCAAAATTTGGCCAGGTAAAAGGTAACACCCTTACCAGTTTTCTATTTAATATCCGCTGAGTTTATAGCGAAACGCGTATCATTTCTTGAGATATAATTTTAAATAATGACAACTTTGTAAATTTTAATCAAAACGAAAATATTGTAAGCTAAAATTTATTTTTCATATGTAAGTCTGACGAAAAGTATCCCATATATAAATAGGCTGAAACAAAACCCCTTCTTAACTACCTTAATTGTAACTAATGGTTTGAATATTTTGTTGTTAGAAAGTTTGCGAAGAGGGGCAGTGCACAAAAAAGTTTTTTATTTAAATTTAAATGCCTGTATGCATATATGAAAACAAACACAAAACTGAGAAATTGGGTGGTGCCACGCCCCAAAAGGAAAAAAATACGCAGCTATAGTTAAAACACAATAGCGATTTTTATAAAATTTTGTATGGACAAAAACGAAGAATCCTTAAAACTTTAAGTTCTTTTTGTAGGCGGTGTCACGCCCGTAATAGAAAAATATGGTATACTCGACAAAATCAGATTAAAAAATGGTGGAATTTCGACCAAAAGGCAAATTCTAGTTTAATTCAATAAATAACATCAAAATTCCATTCTGAACAAATTTAAGAAACTAAAAACAACGGATCAGAGAAATTGGCAATATTTTAAGGATAAAAAAAATGATGTCGTATATTTGTACGTGTGCTGTGCTACCTATGGAAACAAAAAAAAATGTTTTGCGCTGGGAAATTGAGAATGTGCACGAGAAGGAGCTAATGTAGCATGAACACTAATAAAGAATATTGAAGTGTACAATGTATCTGGTAGATATGTTTATATGTACATATATTCAATGTTGAACGCAAATAATGCATTGAAAAATATTTCATTGTTGTAATTGTATTGTATATCTGTGTGTGTGTTTGTAGCTGCGTACGTTTGCATTATTTATATTTACTCAATTGGCGCGGCGTTAAATACTCATATTGACTTGGAGTACACGTAGCTGTTGCTGTTGTTTTTTTTTTTTTTTGTATTTTTGTTTAACTACACATACACCATTTTATATGAAATCAATATATACACTTGTAAATAAGTATGTATGTAAAATAATAACACACACACACACATGCGCGAAAAAGGAACGCCAAAAACTCGAAAGACTCCAAACGGCCACTAACACATAAGGGTGGGCGTCCCTGTTCACCCATGTATCGTTGTTATTGTATCCCTTTTTTTTTTATGCTGTGTTTTGTATCTCACAGATACCCAGTGTACTCGCAAGAGCGCAAACAAAACTCTGCTGCTGCTATCGCTCGTGCGCAAGTTCAACAGCATCCCCATGAACGTCGTGTCGTATCCAACAACAGCAGCAGATACTTGACGACGTATCCACCTTTGTGTGAATGAATATACGCGCGCACTGCTGTGTATCTGAATTTTTGTATTCTACTCATATCGTATCTCTACTCTGAATGTTGTTCCTTGAGTTCGCATATCGTGCCGATTCAAATGAAAGATACACAGCAGCGACTCGGTCCAAGCGTTTGGTAGACGAAAGTCGAAAACGAAAAAAATTCAGCGGAGCTACATGGGGTCAGGTGCGCATTTTTGAAAGGGCGGAGCTAAGTCGCTAACTTAAAACTCTTTTTCTTTTTCTTTGTTTCACGAATTTTTTCTTTGGCATATCTTTTGTACAATTTTTTTTCTTTTTTTTATCTGTATCTCTGGACGGTGACTTTGGGTAACTCCTGATATACGCACGTAACATGGATACATACATATGTACGAGTATGTATGATAGCGATGGCAAGAATTTTGCTTCTAAGTTTGTTTCTTTTTGTCGCATACGTTCATCTTTTGTGTGGCAGTAGCAGGAAAAATTTTTTACTTTTTTTCGAAAAAAAGGACTTTGCTTCGTCCTTTTGCAATATCTTGATAAAAATCGAAAAAAAACCCCAATTTATTGTGAATGTTGTAAAGAAAAAGTTAATGCAGACCTTCATTTCGTATTTCTTTTCGTTTTTTTTCGATTTAATTTTTCTAAATTTATTTGCCTTGATGTAATTTCATTTTATTTCATTCCATTTCGTTTCATTTTTATTAAATGTAACTAACGAACCGTGCAACATAAGTGCGTGTTTACCCACTACTCATAGATACTCATGAGTGCTGCATACTATGTAGCAATCAACCCCCATACGAATTTTCAAATTGATGGTCTCCATAGAAAGAAAAGGCTGGTTTTTGTGTATGTATGTTTGTATCTTGGTTTTGTGGTTAAAACAGAATATACCGTCAGCAATTTTTGGTTTAATAAATTGACTTTTTCAAATCTATTTGAATTAAATTTTAGCATGGGCTGACGTGCTTTAAAGTTTTATTTCTTAAATTTATATCGACTGTATTTAGAAAAGATGTAAGTACAGAGGAACTAATGAAAGTTCGCTAAAATGGTTCGAAGCATTTTTTGCACTTCTGAGTGGAAATCGTTTTTCCGACCTCCTTACTGAAAGACGTAAAAATCTATTTTTGGAACCGAATATTATCCATACCCCAAAAAAAAAAAATAAAAATAAAAATAAAAATTTAAACGCCAAAATTTTCTTAAGGACATAGCCTTTATTTCTAAAGCACCTTTGGGTATCCATTTTGTAATGAAAAAAGAGTTATGACAAAAAGAATTTTTTTAGACAAAATGGGCCATAACACTGTGGGAAATTTTGCCCTGTTAGTTGGCCAAAAATCGAATTTAGACACTTTAAAAATAAAGTTTTGGGTATGCTATTCACATGTGAATACTTGCGAGAAAAAATCCTCATACTTAGTTTTTTCTTAGAGTTTTTATCCTTCAGCTACACGAGTGTCAAAGTTTCTACTTCCGAAAAAATAAAAATTTTTTGTTTTCGCTCAAAAAATTTGCTTGTATTTAAAAGTGAATAAATATCTTAACTCAAAGCTAATAAAAAATATTTAAATTGGAAACGGGAACTAATAGAAAGTAGTTACTCTATATATTAAAAAATTTGTCTTTTCATATAGTGGTTTTAAAGAAATGTAAATTTTCTTCAGTGAGCTTAAAATCGTAAAAATTTTTTTTAAATTTAAGTTTTGGTGAGCCCGGAAAAACGTAGCCCAACCTAGGCCTCTTTCAAACTTATATAAATATGTACAGCAATCGATTTTGAGCCCATTTGGAAAAAAATTTTTTTGCGCTTTTTTGCGATTTTTTAACAATCGACATTTTTCTCAGACATCTTTTCAATACGAAATACAGACTTATTTGATATCTGGAGAGCCAAAGAAGATGAAAAATTAGCAGTTTTCAATCATTTGATAAATCTCTTGAATAAAGGCTATAGATCGAACGCGTTTGCGGAATATTAAGGTGAAAAGTTTAAAACCTCTTGCAAACATTTGAAAGAAAAATGGGGAAAAACCACTCGTATATCATGCCAATATATACTAAATTTCCAAAAGTTTGAAAAATGTTGTTTTGAGACTGCTGATATCATAAAAAAAATATCCCTGGTATCCGATGACACCAACAGACCACAAAGTCTTTATACATTCTAAGGAAATTATTCAAAATATGGTAGTTCCAGTAGGATACTTTGGAGAAGACGCAGCTGAGTATCGGAATAAAATTTACAAGTCAGATAGACTGCATCACGCTCGCAAATGTGAAAAAATAACAAGTCTTTCTGACGTTTTCATAGAACTTTGAATACCTAAGATCCCGTAATTTCCAGCATTTTTTTAAGTAAACGGATAAAAGAACGAAATTTTTGGAAAAATTTCTTTTTAATATAATATACTTTTAGATCTCTGTAATTTTTTTGTTATTGTTATTATATGTACATTTGTGTGTATGTATATACTTGAAAAATATGAATATACCACACAAGGTTTTAGTAAAAAATGTTTTATAACAATTCCTTTGATAAGAGGTTGAAAAAAGGGCATGACAGTTGTCCAATTTGAACAATTTTAGAATATGTTGTTCTCTTTACTCCTAGAAAAGTTTCCACGAGATTTCAGCTTCTTATCTTTATTTTTGCACTTTTGGCCAGAAAACATGTTCAAATTTCCCATAGTGCATCAGTAGATTCAAAAATGCTCATTTGATGATGATGCAGATATCGTTTTTAAGAGTCCCTCTAACTTTTGAGGCGATTTCGGGTTGATTTTATTTTGCTTCATACAAAATCGACCCGATCCAATAAAACAGTCCTCAAAATCATGTTATGGAAACTTCTCGCATTGCTACCCCTCAAAATTTTTTTTAAGTTTTGAAAATAACCAGAAATCACTAGGCGTTAGATACGGAGAATATGGTACTGGGCGAATTTTTTCGACCCCAGAGAATGTAGTTAAACTATATGATATTTCAGCAGTGTTTGCAGAATAGCCATTTCAATGTAAAATTTTCCACACAAAACGGATCTTTTTTCAATTCAATTTAAACTTTTTTCAACTCAAAACAACATTTTTCCAAATCAACTCAACCTTTCCTCTTTTAACGCATTCTTGTACTAAATCGCCATGCTAAATTTAATGATCCTTACATCAGAGGTGTATGCATTTTAATATGTCGATTTTACACAAAATGCATTGAAAGAGAAAAGGTTAATTGGTTTGGAAAAAGTTTAAATTGAAATGAAAAAAAAAAAAAAAAAAAACAATTTGGTGTTGAAAAAGTTTAAAATGGAGTGAAAAACCTGTATCATGATGTAAGAAGATGACCCGGAGTTCTTTTTTTGATTTTCTAAACTTTCGTTTTCAAAAACGTTTGGTAAGCAATCTTCAGTACACCATTTTGCAGTTACTGTTTCTCCATTTTTACTCTGGTGAAGCAAATAGAAATCGTCACTTCTATTGCTGAATTTTATTGTCTTGTTTTTAAATGAGGACTTGACCCTTCCGGGCGCCACACCATGGACTGTTGTTCAGCCCCTTGCGCAGGAATCGCTCTTGGGGCGTTTTTCATACAAAAAAACGAGGGTACTCTATACTAAACATTTGATTTGTACCGTTATATATGGGTAAAATATCTTCCTGGGAGGGTTTGGACCCCCAAAACACCCCCGTGTGCACGGGCTTGCTGTTGTTTGGTTTCCGAGTTGTACTTATGAAACCAAGTTTCATCACCTGTTACGATTTTATTGCAGTTGTTTAATCGTCCGTTTTCGAATTTACTTAGGCAAAACGTAAAGGATGCTCCATTAAGACGAGTGGTACTTTCATTTTGAATAAAACGCAAACGGTTCGGAATTTTTCCAAATATTTTATTTTGTTCAAAAGGTCACACAATAAGATTATGTGTGGAAAATTATTTCGCGGATGTGTTAACCGCGACAATTCCGTAGTTATCTCACTTTTTTGGCCATATTTTCGATGACATTTTGCAGTATGGCCTCCGGAATCACCGATGTAATATTTCTTTTAAAGTCTGGAATTGTCTTCGGATCATTCACATAGACTTTATTCTTCGTGTTACCTCACAGAAATAAGTCTAACGGAGTCAAATCGTATGATCTGGGCGGCCAATACGCAACATCACTACGAGAAATTACATGGTTCGGGAATTTGCGACGCAAAAAGTCCAAATTGAGGCAAGTTGTGTATAGCGTAGCGCCGCACAGTGCACTGTTTCATACAATCTAGACGTGAAAAATTCAAAATGCATTTTTTAGTATGCAGAACTGTTAAAATATGTCCATTGACCTCACAAAATAGAGTGAAATGATTTTGGCGGGGGTATGGGGGTAGCCCCCATACGAAAGAAATGAACAAAATTCTATATCTCTGTACATGCAGTAGCTATTATCACAAAACTCTATGAAAAGGAGTACACTGCGTTCACCAAGCACCCTGCAAAAACTGGAGGAAATTGAACAAAGGGGCGCTGCACCCCCCTTACAAAAACACCTCAATAGTTATATCTCTGCACTTGTAGCAGTTATTGTTACAAAACTTTGTATACAAGAGTATACTATGTTCACCAAACGCCTCATAGAAAATGGGGGAAATTGAACAAGAGGGCGTTGCACCCCCCATACAAAAAAAAAAAATATATCAATTGCTATATCTCTGCACTGGTAGCAGTTACCATTAAAAAACTTTGTATACATTAGAAAATTGCGTTTATCGAACGCCTTGCGAAAATTAGAGGCATTTGAACAAGTGGGCGTTGCACCCCCATACAAAATAATAAATCATTTGGTATACCTTTGCACCTCTGGAGTTATTACCACAAAACTTTATATTGAGAATGTGTATTTTATTTAGAAAATACTATACGAATAGGCAGGGGGTTAAAATATGGGGGCTTTGCACCCCTACACAAAAATACTTAAAATACTCTATTTATGTACCTTTATCATTATAAAATTTGACACATGAATGTACGTATTATCTTTCAAGTAACATGGGAAAAATTAAAAGAGGGGACACTGCATCCCCCCATACAAAAAACATTAGCAATATTTTACCTGTGCACCTAGTGTAGATATTATTATAAATTCTGGTACAATTTTCATAGTATGGCGAAAATTTTTTGCGAGAAAGTGCGAGGATTTGAACCTCATGTGTCGTCAACAAAAAACTACATATTTTCTTAAAATGTCCATCACTGCCCGGTGCGGAGAGGTGCTCATATCTTTTTAGTCCAATGTACAACAAAAATATAAATTTCGAAATCAGAAAAAATTGCTATTCTGTTTAAATTGTTTGTGAGAACACTATGTAATATATATATAAAACATATATATTTTTGGAGAGCTTATACATCGAACCAATTTTGGTTTTTTTTTCTTAATTTTATTTCGTGGAAAAATTACCACAAAATTTACTGAAGTTGAAGCGCTTTCCGGATCAAAATTTTTTTTAAATTTTATTATATTCAAAATATCAACTTTAAGTGCAAATATATGTACTAAATGTTATCCAAAGGACATAAAAATAAATTTTTGGAGGTAAATGGACATATTTAAACACATCTGCATACAAAATTTTAAAATTAAGATTTTCAATTTTTCACGTCTAGCACACTAAAACGAGGCACTGTGCGCCGTCTTGTTGAAACCACATATGGTCCAGACCCTAAGTTTAGACTCCGACACAAACAAAACAATCCTACAACATAGTATGGTACCGCTCAGAGTTTACATTTTCGGTGTTTCCATACTCATCTTCGAAAACAAACGGCCCGACCCATATACCGCACCACATAGTGACTCGCGGTGGATGCATTTGCTTGTCTACGATCACTTGTGGATTTGCTGAACCCCAGATATGGCAGTTTTGCTTGTTAACATAGACGTCGAAATGGGAAATGAGCCTTGTCCGAAAAGAAGATTTTTTGGAATTTTATGTTTTGGATTGTTTGGAATATAAGATTCAAAATTCGACGATTTCAATGCGTTGTTTTTTCGTGTAGCAATCCATAGCTAAAATTCTATACTTTCACGATGAAAATGAGGCAAAATATGGCGGACAAGGGTCGATAATGCAGTTTTTAATCGATAACAAAGTACCACACATATTATTAGAACACCATTTACTTGAGCTTATTCTTTACAGAAAAGTCTGTCAAGTCTGTATCTGGAATTCTTTCAACCTCTTTGAAGGAGTCTAAAGAGATGGTACATTCGTTCCATATGCAGTTAATTTAAAATTTATGCTGGCTTGTGTCGGCATTAAAATGACGGGATGTATGGGGTTCGTTTTTGTGTGAAGCAAAACAAAAATTAGTCCCAAAACTAACTCAAAAGTTGGAAAGACTCTTAAAAACGATGTTTGCATCATTTTTTTTTTTCATTTTGAGAAGAACTTTGATTCTACTTAAGGCTCATTCTGGCTAAAAAATATGTTTTTTGGTCATAACTTTTTTTTTCATTACAAAATGGACGCCTTAAAGTGCTTTTGAAATAAAGACTTTGTTCTTACAAAAATTTTGGCGTTTAAAAATTATAAACTTTTTTAGGGATATAGATAATATTCGCATCCGAAAATCAATTTATTTACGTTTTTTATTAACGCGGTGAAAAAAACGATTTTTTACTCAAAAGCAAGGCATCTAACGAAAAAAGTTCATATGGCAAAAAATGTTTAAAATTATCCAAAGAATATGTCTGAATTTTTGGAATTTTTTTTATTTTTTCAAAAAATGTATCAAATTAAGTAGGCACCATTCAGTTGATGGTGGCACGCCTACTTGCCTTGTATCGTTTACATTTCCTTAAAAAAATTCTTTAGAAACAGCATTTTTTCGTTGTCCAGTGACATGATAATGACCTTTTAATGAACTCAACCCTATATGTATGTCCTGTACATATATTTTAATCAGAATTACCGGTGACAACCAACAAATATGAACATCACAAACAGTTTTCATTGTACAATTATTCGCTGGAAATTCTTCCTTTGTGTATTTCAATTATTATTATTTTTATTTGAATTTCTTTCTTTTCCCTTTTTCCTTCTACTGTTTTTTTTTTTGCTTTTTTAATTTTGATTTTAATTTGTGTTTTAAGCCACAATAAAACCGCTGTAAGCCTGCCTCGAAGGCAGCTCGCTCATTTAACATCAATTACGATGATGAGAAATGATGACCGTGTGATGAGCAGAGTGTGAGGCGTTTAAGGGGCAAATGGGGATATGCGCAAAGGTTGAGCCAGGTTAAACTGTCATGACAACCAAGTGAAGGCATGCACTTTGCACCAATAGGTACATAGACATTCTCACATCCTTACAAAATGGCAGATACTCGTATACAACCAAAGCACACGGTTGCTACTCATCGCTGTTGATGCTACTGCGATTTACATCGATTTTCGACATGTAAAATATGAAATGTTTAAACAAAGTTGTAGAAATATGGAATGACAATACAAATATTGCAGGTTTCTTTTTTAGCAATAATGTCACAACTCAAAATGTTTAACATTTTCAAAAATTTACGACGACAAGAGATATGAAGTTTTGGTAAATTCTACGTACTTAACTCGAAACAATTTTTTTTTTTTTTTTGAGGCATGAAAGTCTTTACGTATATGTAAAGACCCTGTCGAGTCTATTACGTTTTCATTTCTTTAAGGTATTCCATAAGGTCCATAACTTGTGTAAAATTTACATACATAATATTTATGCCAGACAATTGCACAACTCTGTTTGAAGTATAACTAAATTGGTTGACATGACAACAATTTTCATTAAAATAATTGCAAAAGCTCCACAAGTAAGCAAGAGAAAGGTGGATAAAGATTTTGATAGACAATGAAAGCTAACCAGTTTTATTTTAGCAACATTCCTCGGTGGTGCATGAGGGAGTAAATTGCAGCGGAGCAAGAGGTACAATTAAATCTGTAGAGTATTTAAACTCCATAACATGCAATAAATAAACTCCAAATAGGCCAACTGCATAACCCAGTAAGTTTTTGCGGTTTCCTAAGAAGATTTCGGGAATGGTCTTGGTATTTTCGGATTATTCGATGAAACACATTGCAGAATTATAAGTGATATTGTTATCAAAAGTACATGAAGCTCATAGAAAATTTGATTATATGTACATTAAGGTGATTCAAAATCGTATGGAAAAATTAAAGATTGTCCGATTTGGAGTGCTCAACCCTTAAAATATACCTATAGGCCAAAAACCTTTGGAGCCAAAATTTCACCAGAATCAGTACATGGGAAAGCGTGCCAATATGTCGATTTTTATACAATTTTATTGCATTATTGCTATAGCTTGTAAAATTATCAGCATCGTGACATATTCATGATTATCATTATTTATGGACTCAGTATGATGTAAAGTATGCGTGGAAATTGCAAATCAGATAATCATCTCAAATTTGAGTGATGATTCATTGATGTCAACGTGTAAAATGTAAAAGTCTGACATTCGTCTACTTTACTCGGCTGAAATCACGCAGAATTGATGGGGCATCCTCTTTTACATCGGAAACTATACGTCAAACGTATTTTGTACCAACGCACAGTGGCAGATCGTGGCCATAAATAGGTAAAATTTGAAAGAGCTATGGATTTAAAAATTTTTTACGCCAATCGTAACGCAACGTTTTGCAATAGAATTATAAATTTTTGGTTTACAGTCTGCCTAAATTCGGAAAATGGTTTTTGAAAGAAAGGATAGTAGGTTAGGGGTATAATCCCTCCTTTTAAGCCCCCTTGAAAATTGGCATATCTTAACTTGGACATACTATAGCAAAGCATTGTGCCAAATCATATAATTTACGTCAAGTAGTGTCAATAATATGAAAAGTTTTATTTCCATAGAGCGTGGCGCCGCCCAATTTTTCATTGAAAATTATTTCTCTAAATGCCCTTTGCATACGAACTAGATTTTATCAATCTGCGTCAAACAGTTTCTGAGATATGATGAGGGGCGTGGCACCTCCCACTTTTCTAATGAGAATTATTTGTTTTAATTGTCTTAGCACATGTATCAAATCAAATCTAACTGCGTCAAATGTTGTCAGAGAAATGTGAAATTTATTTCCATTTTTCCAGTGAGCATTATTTGTCCTGATAATTTTTACATATTTACCAAATCTCGTTTATCTGCGTCAAAGAGATTCGGAGATATGATAAGTTAGTTTTTAGGAGGGTGTGGCACCGCCCACTCTTTCAGCCCATAACTTAGCCATTTTTTATACAAACATAATGTAAACATTTCTTTAAAAACGGTTAGTTAGTTCCCGAGTAAATACAGGACAAATACACAAACAAACAAAATCTAGTTTTTATAAAGTTGATATTCGTTACTTTATCATAACTTGAAAACTATTGAAGACAACTCAAAATTTAGAACATTTTAGTTAATGGAAATTGATACCCATTTTGAAAAAAAGTTTCAACCACGCCCTTACTTTGTATGGGAGGTAGGCGTGTCCGTCAGCGGATTTTGTTCATATTCACAGATTTTTATTATTTTAATGTAGAGAACATCTATACCAAATTTTAAGAAACAAGCTCTATTATTTCTATATATGACCGCCGTTCCACACAAACCCGTCCACAATGCGATCCAGACAAATTTTTAAACGATATACTGTCAAAGTCATTCTGACTTTAAGTCTCTATTGTGAACTTATTGGTCTTGAGCATTAAGTTTTGGTTTCGGTTTTGCTTTTGTTAAATTCTAAAAATTGTTGATTATTAAAAAATTTTAAACCTTATTTTTTCAATTTTGATGGAAATTTTGATTTGATAAAATCGTGAAACTGTTTGAGTTCAGAATAAAAACTTTCCAAATCGTCAGGGTAGAAGTCAACTAAACCGGAAATTTTTTCGCGGTACTCATTTTCTGTCAAACTAAAGTCAGCCAAAAATGAAAATCTCTTCGAAACCTCTAAGTAAACTTGGCTTCGGCTGTTGATTTAGATCTTGAGCGTATCGATAATTACGAGAAAACCGTCGCGCATTAAATACAACTTCTGGAGCGTTGTCATCGTTTGGCTGTCTTGTTCTTCGTCTCTGGTAAAATTGATCTGGCTTTGTTTTCACACACCTCGAATTTATCTCTCATCCTATCTAACAAATTTTCTTCTGACGAGTACGACAAGTTGTTGTCATTGCGTCCGTCGAATTTTAAATTTTTATGTTTTTGTCAAATTTTGTGAGCTAGCTCTTTTAATCAGCCGATTAAATATTTTGGCTCTCAGTTTTTCGTGGGGGCCCCTGCTCGTCGGGGGCCCTAGGCCATGACCTAGTCCGGCCCAATGGTTAATCCAGCACTGATCGAGGCCAAGACTATAGCCGTTTTGTTCTTGAAATTATATCAGCGTGTTGGTTTTAGCCTTGTCCAAGATCAAGAATCACGCCAAAGATAAATTTTGCCCATTACTTGATAACATCCATTTTAGATATTCATAATTCGGTTTTTCATGAGACATTTTTTTTTTCTGTTGTGTTCTTGTTCCATTTTTGTGTCCCTTTATGCATTTTGAGGCATAGCATCAAGTGCTTCTTTCCAGCACTTACGTGATTCATGCATTTTTTTACATGATCTCTTCGAACGTTTGCGTCTCCTTCAATGCTCAAGCATACTTCTTTTTGTTGGTAGTATGGGCAGTTTGTGACTAATTAATTTTCATTTTCTCTGACTTATTTCGATGGAAATAGCATCCCGTTCACATCTGATTAGTAAATCGACATTGGTGATGGTACTGGACTACCAATTTTTCCGAAATTATCGAAGTCGATGGTTGGTGAAAACTTGTAAAGCTTTTTCTACTGAATTATGTATGTATGTATTGTTACAATATCGTTCAAGGATGCTTGATTTTGTAAAACTTCCTTGATATGTTTCCACAAATGACAGTTTGCTGGGGAAATGCCAATAGCTGCTCTTTGCAAAAACATATTACTAACAAAAGTCAGCTGTAGGAATACTTCCATTTGTTAGATACTTTTGTTGTAACATTTAGTTAACAATGTAATTAACTGTAAAGGATGATGACAAAACGCGTGGGTATTATGTACAGATGCCACGAATGTCATGATGCGAGAGTACTTACTTTTACATGTGTGGAGGTAAAGACTTTGATAGTGTATCTAAGTATAACTTTTTGTTTTGAGGCTATAAAAGAAAATAATTTAATTAGTCAAACCAATACTTACACACATGCAAACTAAAGCAAAATGCCTTTTGCTTTGCATGTGTGTGCCCCGTGCGCATGTTAAAATGCAAATATTTACATAACTTTTTACGCCAACTAAATTTCGAGCTAAGCACCCTGAAAACTTTTACAGCTTATCACACGCAACGCACACATGCAAAAACAAATAATGGGGTACTGTTATATTAACTACACAAACACACGAGAAGCATATATCCTGCATCCTGCCGTAGGAAATCTAATAAGAATTACTTACGTTGAACATTTGAAATACATTTAACTTCGATTTACACGATTCAGTTATTTAGTTACTGAAACGACGACTGACTGACTAACAGACGAAGGACACCCACTTATACAAATATACAAAGCACACACATTCTCACCCAATGCTACCTACATACATACCTCACTGTATGTACAAATGGGAATAAAATTGCGAATCAAAGGAAAATTCAATCAAATGCAATAATCGCGTTTAATCTGATATCTTCCGCCAGGCAAGACAGCAGCAGCAAACGCAACAGTGGCAGTAACAACAACAGCAATAACAAGAACAATATCCTGTAAGAAACTACCTCCTTTATTTCCATTAACAGGGTCATTATTGTCTACGTCATTTTAGTGTTTTCCAGAGTGATTTCTAAAGAGGGTTAAAAGCAGCCACTGTCATCGCTTCGCGCGGCAAAGGAAAAATTGAAAACTGAAATCAAACCCAGTGCCATTAGCAACATTTTTACCACAGCCCAGCAGAGTACCACAGTACGGACGTGCAACCCCCTCAAATATTTTGTAACGAAACGAAAATTTGTAACACATGTCAACACAAATGAATTACATTTCAATGAGATGCCATTCAAAAAATTGTCAGAGCGGCAGAAAAATTTGTCGGTTGCATCTTAACCGCAAAAATTGAAAAAACCCGCCCGCCGCCGCCTTGTTGAATGGGTGGCATTGGGATGAACGGGTGGTCTTGGGTAGTTTGTTGGTTCCCAAAGGAACAAATCAAAGTGATGTTGTTACGCCAGTGAATATTAAAAATTCTATGGCAAGTGCACTGCAAAAAATTTAGTGAGAAATGGTACAGAATTTAAGCGTTATATTTGATGGATGTGTATAAATAGGACCGAACGAAATAATCGTTGGTAGCATCCATTCCGTTTTTTCAGTTCTTCGTGTAATTGACGCATATTTCAAACAACTTCTATCAAGTTTTGCTCTAATAGCTCTGATGATTTGAATTATGGGAGGTGCCATGCCCAGTAGAACAATACTGGCCAAATCCACTCTATATTATATATGCTTTATTCTATATTATATATTCTGTATTCTATATTCTATTTATGTTCTATATTCTATATTCTATACTCTATATTCTATTTTCTTTATTCTATATTATATATTCTATATTCTATATTCTATATTCTATATTCTATATTCTACATTCTATATTCTAAATTCTATTTTATTCTATTCTATTGTAATACAAATTATCCCTTTTAAGTTTTCCGGTCTGACCTTTATTTTTCGAGTTATCATCAACGGATGAAAAAAATAAACAATGTGTACAGTTTCCTGAAACTGCGCCAATTGCCTGAAAACAGCGATTTGCAACATTTTTGAGCAGTTAAGTCTTAAAACGCCTAATACCTTAATAAGAGATGATTTTATATTGGAAAGGGACTCAATACCCTATTAACTATAAATTACCAAGACCGAATAGCAGTCTTAGTCTTGGAAATTAATTTGTCGTGACAACGACCATACCAGTCTTGGTTTTGTTTTTGAAATCATATCGAAAAATTATCAAAACCAAATCAATATTCACGGCTAAAACTAATCACTAGCATCAAGGATATCTTGAAATTTAAAAAAAATTCAGTGCAAAAATTAAAAAAAACATTGTCCTCAGTGTATAACTTTCCTGTTAAATACCATTCTTTTCACTTGTTAACAACTTCATTTTGCCTCCAATGAGGCATCTAATCATCCCACAAGGGATTGATTGTTTTTTCAGTTTCCATTTAGCTCCTTTGCATTGTTGGCTGATTTACGCTGCTTATCCTTATGTTCTACGGCTTTAACGGCTGTCGCCAGCTGTGTGGTTGTTGCTAAGGGGGTCTGGATGCGGCACTTTTAATGTAGCCTAATTCGAACTTCGATTCATAGCTGGTATAAAACAAGAGTATATTCCTTTAGTATTTAAAGGATTTTGTTATGCGCGTAGGTGTTTGCAATTCCTTGATGTCGAAGGAAAACGTAGTAAATCCGTTTTAATCCTAATGTTGCGTTATTTAAAGGATAAGAATGAAATGAATTAAACAATTACAAATATTTAATAAGTATATAGACAAGCTTGTTAACATTAAGAACAAGATAACTCCAATCTCTTTAATATAACTTTGTTTTAATTTACTTTTGGGTTGAAAATATAAAATAATATAATAATAATATATAATGATGATTTTCGCTTAAACCTCTTAATCTTCACACCGCGACGATTAAACAAAAACTAAGTAGCTTACAAGCTGCATCTTTATTGGAATTTTCAGGATGATGCTTTCTTATGGCGTGTGTCTATGCCACGCTTTATCTTAGTGTAATGTATTCTATGTATATAAACAGAGTGTTCAGTGTCCTCAACATTTTTCAACTTTTTAATTTCTCGAATTCTTCTACATTG
Organism: Calliopum simillimum; assembly: GCA_951812925.1. Classification (NCBI taxonomy): domain Eukaryota; kingdom Metazoa; phylum Arthropoda; class Insecta; order Diptera; family Lauxaniidae; genus Calliopum; species Calliopum simillimum. Next base: position 15,319,387 of record OX638372.1, on the reverse strand, counting down.
TTTTACTTTTTCAAAATTTTTCAATCTCTTTAAAATTTTTCGACTTCCTCAAAATTTTTGGACCTTGCCAAGATTTTTTGATTTTTTCAAGATTTTTCAACTTTTGAAAAGTTTTTCGACTTCTCAAGATTTTTCGAAATTCGAAAATTTTTTCGACTCTTGCCAAAAATTTTCACCTTCTCAGAATTTTTCAGATTTTTAAAAATTTTTCGACTTTTTCAAGATTTTTCGAATTTGTCAAGATTTTTCAAAATTTCTCAATTTCCTCAAGATTTGTCGACTTCCGCAAAATATTTCGACTTTCTCAAGATTTTTCGATATGCAAAAAGATTTTCAAGTTTCGAAAAGCTTTTCGACTCTTGGAAAAATTTTTACTTTCTCAGAATATTTCGAGTTTTTCAAAATTTTTCGACTTTCTCAAGATTTTTTGATTTTATAAAAATTATTCGCCTCTTTGTAGATTTTTTGACTTTTTCCAGATTTTGCGACTGTCAAGATTTTTCGATTTTCTCAAAATTTTACGATTTTCGCAAGTTTTTTCGTTTTTCGAATTTTTCAAGATTTTTCGACGTTGCCAAGATTTTTTGATTTTCTCAGAATTTCTTGATTTTCTCAAGATGTTTCAACTTCCGCAAAATTTTTTGATTTTTTCAAGACTTTTCGACTTTCTCAATATTTTCGACTTGAATTTCGACGAAATTTCTCAGAATTTTTCGAGTTTTTCAAAATTTTTCGACTTTCCCAAGATTTTTCGATTTTTTTGTCTATTCCAGATTTTCGACTTAGCCAAGATTTTTCGCCTTTCTCAAGATTTTTCAATTTTTGTGAAGTTTTTTGACATCTCAAGATTTTTCGAAATTCGAAAAATTTTCCGACTCTTGTCAAAAATTTTCACCTTCTCAGAATTTTTCGAATTTTTTAAAATTTTTCGACTATCTAAAGATTTTTCGATTTTATAAAAATTTTTCGGCATTTTTAATTTAAGATTTTTTGACTTTTCCCAGTTATTTTGGCTTTAGCAAGATTTTTCAAAATTCTCAATATTTTACGATTTTCGAAAATTTTTCTCAAGTTCGACATTTGCAAAATTTTTCGACTTCTCAGGATTTTTGGAATTTTTCGACTTCGCCAAGATTTTTTGATTTCTCAAAATTTTTCGACTTTTCAAGATTTTTCGACTTTTGGAAAATTTTTACATTTTCAGAATTTTTGGACTTTTTCAAAATTCTTCGACCTTCGCAAAATTTTTGATTTTCCCCAGGTTTTTCCACATTCTCAACATGTTTCAATTTTGTCAATATTTTTCGACTTCCGCAAATTTTTCGACTATTTCATTTTTAGTTTTTTCCAAGATTTTTTGACTTTCGAAAAAGTAGTGCTGGATTGTTTTTTAGGATTTTGAATGGAATTACGTAAATGATTTCAATTTTCATATATACTAAGGTTCATGCAGATTAGATAAAGGCAGGTAAGGGAATCCTTGGTCAGTGGCTTACTATTATTTAGCTAAGGGCAACTTTTTATGTGTTCATAACAATGCAATTTGCAGTCAGTGTCTTACTATCTCTGTTTGAACAATAGTGGCCTTCTTCTGATAAATGCAAACTAATACACAAATCTTGTTGATGTTGTATAGCAAAATTCTCCAACACTTATTTGCAAATGCAATGATGCAAGACGCAGTGCAACGGATCGTGATTACGGCTTTATATCGTTAAAGATGTTCACACCTGCAAACTACAGAAACATCACAAACAGAGTTGCTCATCATTTTAGTTTTGCTGCAAAATTCTAACATTTGTGGTAAATTTCCTTTGCTGCACAATGCACAGATATCAAGTATCCTTTCGCCCACATTATTTATACAATCAACCCACAACATTATTCACCAGGGACTTGCAACTCAAGAGAATGCAAACTCTGCAAGTGAATAACTTATGAATACCAAAATCGAAATGAAAATTCGGTCAAGCATAAGACCGAAGGTAATTACAAATCTATTAGCGGCGCATCCTACTGTTCGAATACGGGAAGCTTAGCAAGCAAGCACACAGCATGCAGTACAGTGATGACGACCTGTCGGTCTGTCTGTCTGCTATCTAAGAAGGAGGGTTAAATGGACTTTTCAGTTGGTTTTTTTTTTGCTTTTAAGTATTAGCTCTTATGTTTTCAAACACATGTTGGTCGTGCTTTTTATTTAGAAATAAAGTATTGAATTACAAATTTTATAGAGTAAAAGCAATACTGGTGGAAAAGCACTTATCGTTGAAATTGTGGTTTTGATGTCTATTGTCCTTTTTCTGAATGGGCATACCAGGATCTACATAAAATAATTACTCACATTCCAATAAATTTATTATAACAATGTTAATTTAATACGCTAAAACTATTAATTTAACATAATAAAAATGTTGAATTAACATTTAAGTTTTTAAATTAACACTATTAGAATACTAATTTTAGAAAGAAATCCAAAAGAATATTTTCAACTTATAAAAAACATTCTATAATATCAAATCATTCGAGAATGCATTACACAAAGCATTCATTCCACATATGATTTTAGGCACAATTTTTCACGTCCAACGCTGTTGTGTGTGTCACCCACAATGGTTTCGAATGATCTTTGTTACATGCACCTTTTTCTTAGAAGAAAAATTTCCCACACTTTTCCCTCGAGACGGAGTCGCTCTCGCAGTCGGCTGTTTGAGTTGCCTTTGGTATCAGCCTACACATACAGGAAGTTTCATTTGTTTCTTTTGATATGACGTACTACGCATTCTTTTCATTTATTCATGGTGCAGCACATCATCAAAGTGAGTCCATAAAATTACCTGCCAACTACTTTTAATGTACATATATTTTCCATACATATTTCTTAAATTTTTTTTGCTTTGTTCTTTTTTTGTATCCTTAAGGCTTTCCCCTTGGGTACCTATCCATGTTCAAAAAAGTTACTTTTACAACAATAACCTGTCTTTGCACCAGTTTTCATATTGACATAATAGCCATCAAACCAAATTGACAATAGAGCGACGTACGAGAAGTATTTCACATTCTCTTGGCATCTCTTTTGAAGTTTTCTTTTCTTTCTTTGTTCTTTTGTCAGTTTGTCTTCCTTCGTCCTGCGCATCTTTGCAAAAATTAATTTTTTCTCATTTTCAATTTAAGTTTTTTCTTTTTGCTCCTGTTGATTTGTTATCCCTAATTAGTTATATCACTCGCTGCTAATGAGAGTGTTTGCAAGAGTGTTTATTACCAATTGTCCTGTACTATGAATGAGATTTCCTTTTTCTCCGTTTTCTGTTTACTTCCGTCGTATTCTTTCTGTATTTTCTAAGCGGAGAATATCAAAGTCATATCTCAACGGAAACTTGATACATTTTGGAATGCTCATCTAATTGGCATTTGATTATTTGTATTTATTTCTGGGTGTTTGAAACCATCAACAGTCTTTTTGAAATAATTGTACCTCAGCTAATTGCACAGAAATTATTAAACTATTGTTTTGATCGTTTGATGGTTGAGGAGCATACTGTGGTAACATGGGCACAATGTGTTGAGAAACTCTTTTTTTTTTTTTGACTGAATGTTTTGAATGACCCGAGGATGATATGCGTTATCAAGTTGGTTAAACTTATAAGGTATACCTAAAACAATCTCTATTTTTACTTAAATCAACGCTCAGGAGATAGCCCCTATAAATGCAATGCACCGTGTTGATTTGCAGAAAAGAAATAGAGAATCAACAGTGGACAAAGCTATTTTTTTTGGAGCCCCGGCCCAGGTTTGCGAATTCGCTCTAGCTTAGGTGAAAAAGACAGTCCTAAAATCAAAAGTTGTAAAGTATTTCTTACACCGTACTACTTAGATAACCTTATCACTTGGCCCCTTCTTTCGACATACCGAATACATGATCTGTCCACCTCTGGTCAGCTTGAGTCGATATGCCCAAAACGATAAGAGTTACTGGTCTCATATTCACTCGACTATGAGACAGTAAACAGTACTGATAGCGTTGAGTTCGAGTCGATTATCACGACTCCACTCGGAGAATGTTTTGAGGTCATTTGAGAGCAAGTTATTCAAAAACTATCATTTTCTTTCAATCTCCACAGATCACTATTTACCTTTTTGGTCTATGAGTGGCTAATTTCGCCACTTAAACCTAATCTCCACAGAGCTTGGAATGTTTTTGGAGGAAAATTATCAGTGAATTGGATGGTCGGCAGAAGGTCATCGATAAAAACAAGGAATAGATACGATGATGGGACGGAACCCTGGGGAGGTCCAGCGATAAAAGAGTATTTGTTGGAAGTGGAACCATCTACGACAATACTTATAGAACGGCCACTGCCAAAGATCGTTATCTAACGAGCGAAGCAATGAACGAGGCCATATGCAATAAGTTTTGTTACGAAGGCGCGATGCCACCCTCGATTAAAAGCTTTAGTAATATCCAGAGCAACAATCATAAATAATTTCACCAAGAAAGTATAAACACATTTGTTCCATCTATCAGTGCCACCACTAAGTCACCAGTGGTGCGAGCTCAGCGAAAACCATATTGTTGGTCATTAAGTAATTTCTTTTGATTTAGATCTCCATAACTTTGGACAACGCTTACCATATTACAATTGGACGATAAATGTTTGGATTGATGACGTTGCTTTTTTGAGGACCAGTGGCTGGACATTAGTAACCTTTTTACTACCTTTTGGTAGCAAAAGAGATTTCTTGTGCATATCAAGCTCGTGAATAAGCTTTTTGCTCTGAATTTTGGCATTATAGTAATCTCTAGCCTCATAACAAATTCTTTCAGTATACTTAGATATTTCTGTTGAAGCAAAAATTCCTCTTTGGACCAGGCTGCAATACTGCAAGTCTCTTTAAATCAAGAATGGTCTTTTGGTTTAGTGTTTACTTAACTATTACTTAGATCCGCAATGAACCGAAGCCACCACTTTGGATATATTATAATTATGAACTAAAACCAGTGAAAGTGTTTATGGTGTAAAAGGAATTCTTTGAAAACATATCGAGCCCTAACCGCAACAGTAGCGTATGCGACCTTTTTTCCAAATTTTTTTTTTTGATGCAAATATGTTCTAAAATGTCATTCACATCTATATGCCAAATATTAAAACTGAAGTTTGTGTATTAACAAAGATATCGCCCTTTCAACTATGTCGTAAGAGCCACATATGTTTTTTGTTGACCGCAAAAAGAACGTAAGCACCTCAAAAACCAGAGAAGGAGGCGTGGCAGGTATGGAAAAGTATATGTATTCCTCGTCAGAATCACCTTTTAAGACGGTGTAGCCATTTCCGTCTGTTTGGATGTATGTTTGTGTGTCCGTGGAAATATTATTCACGGGAAAACTTGGATAATTCGACGAAATTTTGTAAAGAGGGTTCGTTGTAAAAGTTAGCTCAAAGGATTGAAAATGAAGCGTGAAGCCCCAGTCTTTTACTTTGAAAATCAGTTTGAATTATATCGATATCTTTTTTTGTCTTCGAAATATCGTAAGCTGAAATATCAAAAAAACGTGGATTTTTTTCTTTTTTCACATTTTCAGGTTAGAATAATTCGAAGAAGAAAAAATATCGATATAATTTAAGCTGGGTTTTGAAGTAAAACAATAGGGCTTCAAGGTGTTTTAAATATTTTATGGCTAAGGATTTCCTTGTTCTATTATAGGTACAACCTCCAAAGAATAAAAAAAAATGTATTTTAACTTTTCACAAAATGGATGGAAAATTAGTCTTTAGGCTAGAATTTCCCTCAAACCATTTTAGATATAGCAATTCTAAAACAGATTCGGATTCAACAACAAAATTTACATTGAAAATGACTTTTCTTGTTTTCGTTCGTTGCTAATTTTCTAAAAAAACGCGAAAGTTAATTTTTTTTTAACAAAAAAAGTTGTTAAAAATACAATATCTCGTTAACGCGATCAGTAAAAACTAACTGCACACCCAGTTTTTAGTTAGTTTTTGTCAAACTTTTTTGTTTAATGCAGAAACAATGTGAAGACCATTTGGTAACCTGAATTCGACTCGGAAAATCGATGTGTGTGTGTGATATTTTGTGAGTTTTTAATACTAAATAGTACTGTAAAGTAACAATATTACAGTCAATCTGACCGTTTTAATGGGTTGGTACAATTTCAACCGTTCAAATTGTTACAAATTTTTTTCTGTGTATTAAATAAATGTAATAAATGTATTCTTCAAAGGCAAAACCATGTAATTTTAAAAAACGTATGCGCCACATTTTAATTTCAATCTTCGCCAAGAGTGACTGCGAAAATGTCGTATGCGACATAAATGAGTGAAATATGCACAAAATCAATTTAAAAACGCGTCTATTATTTATATGAGGTCTAATATAGACTACATTTAACGTTTTAAAAAAATCCGCCATGCATGTTCGAAAAAAAATGATAAAAACTCTCTCCTGTAAAATTTGCTTTTTGTCGCATACGCTACTACTGCGGTTAGGGCTCGATATATGGGCGATTCTTAGATAACTGTGTTTTTTCGAGTTGTAAAATTGGCAGATATTTTTTTTGAATTTTTGCAAGTTTCTTCATGCTATCTTGTGTAAGCACACTCTTAAAACTCACCTTTTAAGTAAATCAACAACAAGTGTGAATTTACGGCTTTGAGGTCGAAATTAAGAAATTTTGCTGCCACGTTTGTGACCAAATTGCCACGTTTGTGACATTTTAGCCACAGTATGGAAAAATTATGGTTTTGAAGCGTTTTGATGAGTGATATATTGCATATAATGACAAATTTACACTTCAAGACTAATTTTGCAACAGTGTCATGTCTCCGGTGGTCCATTTTTTTTATACCCTACCGCCATAAAGATCAACTATGGTTCCCTGTCCTCTGTTTTTATAGCCGTTTATGATGGATTAGGATCTCCTAATTACGAATCTGATCTTGATTTTTTTCTATTACATTAGTATCCTTAGTTATCCTTGCTCAAATGTGAAAAAATCACAGTTTTGACATCTACTTAACTAAAAGAGCAACAAGTAAAATTAATTTTTGTCAATGGATTCAGACAGCCGAATTTATTGTCCACAAGATATATTTTACCGTTTTTCAATTGGATTCCTAGTTTCCGAGTTAAAAGCCTTTAAAAAAAGGATACCTCTCAACAACACACAAAGGATTTTCTGAACCGAAAAATTAACAAAAAAGGTATGTTTTATTATTTTTATCAAAAATATAATTTATCACAAAAATTTTAAGCCTTGCAGACTAAAATCGGATGAAAAAATAAGGCTCTATTGTAGATTTAGTGAATGAGCAGATGAAATTTTAATTCTGTTAATTTGCAAAGCAATAGTTTAGTAGGGTCATTCACTAAATCTAGCATAGAACTGTCATTTTTCATGCGATTATGGTCTGCGAGGTCACGAAATTTTTATAATTAAATATGTTTTTGATAAAAATAATAAGACTTGATTTTTTGTAACTTTTCGGTCTCGAAATATCCTTTGTATGTTATCGAAAGATGTCCTTACTTTAAACGCTTATAACTCGGAAGCTGGGAATCCAATTGAAAAACGGTAAATTATGTCTTGTTGACAATAAATTTGGCTGTCTGAATCCATTGACAGAAATTAATTTTACTTGTTGTTGTTTTTGTTGTATAGCTTTAAGTAGATGTCAAAACAGTGATTTTTTCACTTTTGAGCAAGGATAACTCAGGATTCTGATGGTGTAGAAACATTTTTGTTTTAAAAACATAATTAATAGCCTTCAACTTAACATCTGTATACTCAAACTTTATATCGAAATATGTTTTTCGAAGACTGATAAAAAGTGCCACGTTTGTGACTTTTTTGATGCGCCACGTTTGTGACATTTTTGTTGTTTATCGCTCATTGTAAAGCACGCTTTTGAGTTCAAGATTTTTCCGAAAGAATTTGGGATCATGTATGCAAATTCTACAAAAAAATTGTTTCATGCATAAAATAAAATGTACGACCTGGGAGTGCCGAGTGCCACGTTTGTGACCATAATTTTTAAAAAAAACTGTTTTTGTTTATAAACTGCCCTATAAAACACAAACAGATTTTTTTTTGGACGCGTCTGGATATGATAACCTTTGGTTGATAGATAGTGATCAGAATTAATGCATATGTATCGCAATCTATTGACTGAAACAGTAGTACCATGCAGTAGTAGCATAATACTTTAAAAAAAATTTTTTTTCCAAAACTAGGGGACAGTTTTCAATTCGAAATTGTGCCCTCTAAAAATTGTTTAAAACTGCAGATGAGCTCAGAATATTGTAGCCTTAAGTATTTACTTAATATGTGTAGTAACTTGTTTTCTGTTCTATTTCCGTTTTTTGGTCGTTTTTCATCGTTTTGTGTATAAAAAGTAGGGGTAGGACATGCCACGTTTGTGACATTTGGGGTATATTTGCAAACTTTCACAGTAGACCAATAACACTGTTCAACGAATTTCTGGTTTTTGTTTTTATCTCAGTTCAGACCATACAATTATTATTCCTTGCTATTGACATAATAGAACTGCATTTACAAAATTTTTCCATCACGTCTCAATTTTCAGAAAAATTGACAAATCCAAAATCACGACTTACATCCGCGCGAAAATAAATTAAAAAATGTTTATCAGTCAGAATTTTAAAACAAAAATGTCAAACGATTCAGAAAATAGCAATAATTTCAAATCTGAAAAAAGTTTTGAAATCGGCCTGGCAGATTTTTTTGTATGCCCGTTTAATTGAGAAAATGTACTGAAAAAACCAAACACCAACCATCTTTAATTACATAAATCTTGCCTAAATCAATATAAAATTAAAAAAAACTCTTCGCAAGCTTATGTGTCATTATTTTATCTTTATTTTGATACCAAAAACTTAAGGATTGGACCATGAATAACCAACTTATTATCTTTTGAACAAAAAATGTACATACAGGAAGTCATACAAGTACTTTTATTTCCAAGTAGTTATGATACAACATTCAATAGCTTTTGTATGACTTTCTATATGTACATTTTTTGTTCAAAAGATAATAAGTTGGTTATTCATGGTCCAATCCTTAAGTTTTTGGTATCAAAATAAAGTTTAAATAATGACGCATAAGCTCGCGAAGAGTTTTTTTTAATTTTGTATTGATTTAGGCAAGATTTATGTAATTAAAGATGGTTGGTGTTTGGTTTTTTCAGTACATTTTCTCAATTAAACGGGCATACAAAAAAATCTGCCAGGCCGATTTCAAAACTTTTTTCAGATTTGAAATTATTGCTATTTTCTGAATCGTTTGACATTTTTGTTTTAAAATTCTGACTGATAAACATTTTTTAATTTATTTTCGCGCGGATGTAAGTCGTGATTTTGGATTTGTCAATTTTTCTGAAAATTGAGACGTGATGGAAAAATTTTGTAAATGCAGTTCTATTATGTCAATAGCAAGGAATAATAATTGTATGGTCTGAACTCAGATAATTTTTTGCCGTTGAACAGTGTAATTATTTGGTGGTAAAATTGATACGCTCTATTAGAAAAGCATAGTTTCTAACTTATAGCGTAATTTTTTGTGAAAAAAAAGCCTACTGTATAGGTGAAATCGCCAGAGGACACAAAAAGTACAGTTATCTGAGAATCACCCATATCTAAGATAAAAAGTAAGAAGCAGAATACATCCAGACATGACATCACTTTTAAGGCTCTCAATAGGTCGACAGCTTTAGATACTTATGTCGGCAGCAAAATCCCAAAATATCAATTCAACCCAAAAGGGTTTCGCTGTTGAGTGGAATTCACGAGATTCTAGAGCATGTTTTGGTCCAAAAGTAATATGGGTAAGTTCGTTGCAGACGGAAATCCAAGAGTAGTTTGGCCAAGGAGGATACATAAACATAAACATGGTTTTTTGGCTAAATTTAACGTTTGAAATGGCTAAGCATTATTTAAAGTCAGCCGAACAACCATAGAAGTAGAACGCTCAGAGTAGCATGAAATACGGCATTTGGAATAAGAAGTTCTGTCGCTTCTCTCCTTTTTCTTATAACACATTCCTCCTTCCAATTTATCGAATTGCTCTAATTTCGATCCCAGGAGTAGCCTTTTAGTTCTTCAGTTTTTTCTTGTCACTTTCTAATGCAAAAAAAGAAACAGAAAAAGAAAAAAACGATCAAATTTCACATTAGGAAAAACCACCCATGAAAGACAACAAATTGGAAGCATAACAAATGCGCAGCGACAGACAGACGGACAGACACGAAACAATGAATGGTGAGCGAAATACAATCATAGTTGGAATCGAAACGTGGTCGTCCTCCATGGCAGTCACGTGTCACATCAACAGTCAAATTGTCAGTTTTATAAGACAGCGAGCAGTAGACAACGAGATACTGAAAGTAGCGGAGAAGGAGGACAAAAAAAAAAAAAAACAGAAATGATAATGAAATACCAGCGAGAGTTATACCGCGTGCTGCCAAATCGAGAAGATTAAAAGCTGGCAGCAGCGGCAACTCAATTTGCAGGTTGTTTTGCGGCGCTGAACGCTACGAATTCGTTTGCCATTTCCCGTTTACTTTGAAGGCAAATCCTTCTAATGATTGAGTGCGTAATTCTATAAGCAACACGCGCCCAATTTGTTGTTGTTGTTGTTCCATATTTTCATTTTTGTATTCATTTTGAAAGAAAAACAACACATACCTACGTAGAAGAAGGAGCTGTGTGGGAAATATTTCTGTTATCTTAGATTGATTATCCTTGAAGGGTTTTATTTCTTTACGAGCGGGAGTACCCGTTTACGTACGCTAATTGAATTGGTATTTTGACTGCTTTCAGTTGATAAGCGCTACACGCGTTTATTTTGAATCGACGGCAAATGTTTTTGAAGTGAAGAGAGTTAGAGGAGATGGGTACGACTTGTTTGAGATTCTATGTCATACAAGTTATCAGGCCTGTTCCGGAATCTATGCAATTTCAATTACTTTTCATTTCGAAAGCTATTTGATGAAAACGGTGATAATGTTAAGTATAAGGATGTCTTTTGTGGAGAACTACATACTTTAAAAATAGTATGGATTTGTGTATTCGAAAAAATTAACGTTGAAAAAATATTTTTCAAAACCACAAAACGGTCAAAAATTTATGTTTTCAAATGTCCCATAAACGGTTGGTTTTTGTTGCCGTTTTGACAAAACAATCCAACTCGAAATTGGCAACTTTTCAGGAGAGCTGAAAATAGGCTTAACTGATACCGCACTGAATCGGGAACAAGTCTATATATAGCACATGTGTTCTCATTAATAGAATCATTAAACTCGACCATTTCTAAGCGATTTCGTTTGGTATGAAATACTTTTTTCTTCAGAATGATATTGGCATAATATCTTCAACTCTGCCAAATCTGATGACAGATAAAAGGATGCGCGTATATATTGAGAATTTGGGAACGTTAGAGGGCTATTTTAATGCATGTAGAGTCGAGATCCATCTTCTCCGTCTTGTGTCCTTTATCTCATTGCGGAGTATATGGCCTTGACAATACTCTTCCGTGGTTCACAGTAATTAGCAAGTCCCTTCAATTCTCTCTGTTTCATTGATTGTTTCCGCGATGTCTACAAATTGTTGCGTTTTCTGATACCTTTTGAGTTCCATTCGAATGCTTGTCAGCAAATTTCCTTTTTTGGTTTACGCAATGTATGACCAAACCACTTTCATTTTCGCTATCTGATTTGAATAGAATTAGAATCTTGTTGGAATCTGATTGGAAGTTCTATATTGAAAATAATTCTGGTATACTAAGTCTTCAGAATTAGTCGACGGCTGGTGAGCATTTGTAAGCTGTGCATATCACAGACGTACGGAAGAACTGGGAGAACATTCGACTCATAATGACCAATGCCTACCTCGTTGGGCGAAATCCAGCTTTTTGTTTCCGAATAAGAGGCTCTTTTTTCTCGCAGACTCTGGAGAGAGAGATTTTTGTTAGTACTTTGGATGGGGTAGAGAAAGCCATATACGCATGGTGAATACTAAAGAGCGATGATGTACAATTGATGATCTCCGATCAATGCCCTTTATAGCAGACTAGCTGCTAATCTTGCTAGTTCTTTCGGTTTTTTTGCGATAGTTTGTGTCTCATATTTACATTTCCAATTGATTTCAATACTTTACGATGAACACAGATTACTAAAGGCTTTTCCATGTTTTTCGATTTGTTTTGATTCCTGTAGACTTTTTCGATATTTGTTTTTCAATCATTTTAGACTTTCAATGGCTTTCTAAATGGTCTTCGATAATTTGGGACCAGAAATCTATATAGCAATTTTAATTAGCTCTGTAATTAGCAGACTATAAGCTGGGAAGAATTTAAACTTATTTTTCTGATACATTCGATACCATCGATATCAAAAAAAAGTTTCAAAATATGACAAAATCGACAAGATAATCTATTAAGGTCGGAAACTATCGAAAAGTCTACAAGAACCAGAATAATTCTATTTAAGAACATCAGAAACATAGGAAATTATTGAAAGAGTCCATAATAGGTATTCGGAATAAATCGAAAAGTATGAAAAACATTGAACAAGTCACAAGTCAGTAAGGGTCGAAAACTATCAGAAAATAATGAAAAACATCCAAAAAGTTTACAAATGTAGGAAGCTATCGAAAAACATCAAGTCAATAAAGAACAGAAACGAAAAATTCGACAGTCATCGGACTTAAAAAAGTTTATAGGACTCAAAATAAATTGAAATCAATCGAAAAATCGACTATATTCAGAAATTATCGAAAAATATCGAAAAACTGTAATTTATCGTAAATCATGGAAAAAATAAATGAAAAGGCGCCGAGCGTCAGAGTTTATCGAAAATTGGATACTAACGTGGAAAAAACTGGCGAGTCTTTGATGCTATGAAAATACATCGGAAATGTCTCCAGGAATCGGAGTAAATCGAGCAATATAGATTAAGTCCATAAAGGCAAAGTTGAGGCAAAGGTAAGGCAAAGGTACGGCAAAAGTATTGTCATAGTATGAATTGGCTGACATTTAGTTAGAAATAAAAAAAAAATTGGGTTCTGCTCTCACGAAAAGTTCACCTGATAGTGTATTTTTAGAAAAATTTATTTTTTGAATAATTACTTTGAGAACTTTATGATGAAATCGTGGTCGAACGAGCTTGTGATTTTAAACATATGTTTGTGTTGGATATATTTTACTTAAAATAGGATTAATATCTGGGAATATGTAGATCTTAAGTGAAATATATGTTTGACAGTGGTGGGTATGTCAAATAATTTTGCCAATTTTTACAAAAAGTCTCAAAGTTAATTTCGTACAAATATTTTTGCGCTAAAAAACGGACCACCGTTGCTGGATTGAGGCATAAACTTAAAAAACAACCAACTGTTTGCCAACTGCGTGCATTTTTCTTCAATTTGTTCAGGAAGAAATAAAGAAAGCGAACGTGCCACACATGATTATCAACGCTACGATCCGGAAGCAATTAACTAAAATTCATCACAAAGGACCAAAATACAAAAATTCCTTCAACGACTAAGACAAATTGAAAGCAACTTTTCGAGGAATAAATCCCAGGCATTACAATGGACGTTCTCCTAACGATATCGCACAATCGAAATCGAATAGGACTCTTTTGCTGTCGCCAATAACACAACAACAACGCAGATCCTATTAACGATTCGTATCACTTTATTATAAAGGTCATACGTTTTTTATCGATGCTGTCCAGAGGCAAAACCCATAATTTATTTGATTTCTATTGCAGACATTTGTTCCTTCTTTCGGCTGCTGCTGCTGCAACAAAACGCATGCGCAAACGCATTTTCGAAAAAATTGACAGCATCAGTTTCTGTTTTAATTTCATTTTTATTGTTTTCTTTTTTTTTCGCCTCTCTCTTTTGATTTGATTTTTTATACCTTTACCTTTGACAGCGACAATACTTCCGGCTTACGCGGCAGCTTATGGCGCAAGAGGAAGAATCTCTGAAAAAATGAAATAAAAATTAATAAAAAGTGGCAGCATCACACAGTGCGTGTGGAAAGTTGTCAAAGGGAATATGGGATAGAGGTACCAGAGATTTTGATATCACCATAACGTTGAGAACTTTCGCATTGGCGTCAGCGGCTGTTGTGCTGACTTTTCAATCGGACATTGTCATCAATAGCAGTAATGTTTTTGTTGTTGTTATACATTGATTTCTAACTAATTGTCACACAGTAATTTTCATTATTTTTGAAAAAAATTTTATTTCTTCACAAATTGTTTGTAATGTGCTTGCGCTGCTGCACAGTGTTGGAATTGCACAAAAGCATAAGATACTAATATATTAGTAGTAAGGGCTTTTTTCGATTAGGTGCCTCTTATGCCTTGTTCCAACCATCTAAGATATCAAGTTTTTTCATTTTATTTATTTTAAAATTTATTTATCTTTAATTCTGCAAACGTTATGTTTTTCTTTAATGAACATTAGTAAGTACGTATTACAAATTAAGGAGTCAACTTAATAAAATTAGTCACGTAATTAGGTTCACTTGCACAATTTTATGCATGTTATTCCAGCAGTAAGAAATTTATAGCATCCCTGAAATTTGTTAGGGAATTGTTCTTATTGTACACATTGATTTATAGTTTTGAAAGAGAAAATCATATGCCGTAATTACATCATTTTATTCAGAAAAATGTACTTATTGCGTGACAAACAAATGTTTAGTATATTTTACAACTTTTAGAAAATTTATAGTTCTTTATTTTTCTAGTTACTTCATACTTACGGAATAAGGTTCACTCCAGCAAAATAATGCACATAATTACGGCAGAAGTAAAATCATAGTTTTCCTTATAAAAAATAGTTTATTTTGCTTAAGTACTATTAGAAAACGATTTTTAAGTTAACATATATTGTTAATTTAACAAATCTCAATTAATTATTTAATTGGTTTTTTGCTAACTGAATAACAACGCTATTCGGACCTTTCGACTTAAATTTTTGAATAATTTGTTTGAAGAAAACTTTGAGCTGAAAAGTTTTACTAGAATATGATCTTTATTGTTCATGCAAACTTGGGCATCCATTCTGTGAAGAAAAAAGGTTCTCAGCAAATACTTTTGTTTTTGCCAAAATGGACCTTTAGGAGAATTAAAAGCGCGCCATTGGCATCTTAAGAAAAAAGCGTATGATACAAAAAATGCTTAGAACAGTTCTAAGTATACGTTTGAATTTTTCAGAATTTTTTGGGGCATTTTATAGTTTTTTAAAAACTGGCCAAAGTTAAAAACATAAAAAAATTTCCAAAAATTCTGAAAAAATTCACAATATTTTTTGGACAATTCTAAGCATTTTTTACATCAAACACTTTTTTCGTAAAAAGGCGTTCTTCCGGCCGCGTAGTTGAAAAACGTAAAATAATAAATTTTTGGAAGAAAAGAAATATATAATTTTTAAACGCCAAAATTTCTTCAAGAACATAATCTTTATTTTTCGAGCAAATTTGGTTATCCATTCTGTGAAGAAAAAAAAGTTATGAGCAGTAAACATGTTTTTTTTTTTTTCAAAATAAGCCCTCAGAAGATTCAAAAGTGTATCTCTGGTTTTTTTTCGGAACGAAAAAAAATGCTGCTATCGTTTTTAAGCGTCGTTCTAACTTTTCAGATGGTGAGTGGTTGAATCTAGATTCCAACCCTATCTAGCATACATTCTCTAAGTTGAATATCACTAAGTACTCTAATAGAGTGTTTTCTCCGGAGATTTATGAGAAGATTTAGCCGTAACTCATCTCATTCTACATGAATTAAACGTCAAATAAATCTGGAAACAGCCATAAATCACCTCATAATACTGCGTTTTCATCGGAGATTAAGTTTTGATGAGATTCACAAATCTTGTTGTTAAACTCTACTAGTTTCCGCTGGCCAAAAGAGATTTATTTTTGGCAGTAAGTATCACAAGCATGAAAGTTTAAGTTGTTTTTCCTTTTCTTTTTAATATTTATCATCCATTTGCTTTATTTTTAATGGCATGTAATGTCAAAAGTAAGGGGTGGAACTTGGCAAAATCTGTTGCCCTGTTAAGATTCATACGAAGTTTTGAAATAAACCTCGTCAGAAGTAGATTTATTTCTTGTCTGGTAAATCACGTTATTAACAGCGAACATATTGGGGGTTATCGTGAATCAAGACTCCCAGGGAATTTTCTTAAACTGCAATAGAGAATGCAGGGAAGTTTGAGAAAATTCCCCCATAGCTAAATCTCGAATCAGCCGCAAATCACCTCATAAACCTCCGGTGGAAATGTACTATAACAGTGATCAAGGTAAAAAGTGACACCAAGTAACTCCTCTAATCGTAAGAAGAGTTCTTTTTTAAATTTTAGTCAAACTTTTTTCAATAAAACTACGCATAAGTTGACTAAAAACGTTTTCTTCAGAAAATAAAAGTTAAAAGATTTTCTTGACTTATATTTCAAATATGTACATATATTAATATGTCTAGTTTTTTTAAAATTTTTTGAAATTGTTTTTATTTATAATCTTTCTCTGAGAAGTTCTACTAAAAAGTTATTTTCAACTTTTATTTTTAAAAATGTTCTTGAAGAGTTTTTTTGAACTTTTATTCTTAGAAGTTTTTTCTCAAGTTTTTTTGAATTTTTGGAATAAAAGTTTAAAAAAGTTTTTTAAAAAAAAAATTCTATAAAACCTTTCGGATTACAGTTTTTATAAAATTTTTACAAAAAAAGTTTTCAAAAACTTTTACTTGAAAATCTTTTTCAATAAAAATATAACATTTTCAAGATCTGCTCAGAACTAAATGAACCAATTGAATATTCTGTTAAAACGGAAGTCCGTACCGCTTTGCATTCATTCAAAATTGACTATTTAAATTAAGCTTTGGGGGTACTTTCTGTTAGCTGTGGTTAATACTCAAAGCCCCTGTTATTATACTGTTGGTTCTAAGCTTTTACCAAGAAGAAAAAAGACTTTCATGTCCAATCGTATAAACGGCACATAGGAAATGAGCTCTCGGGGAGACGCTATCTAATGCATTATTTGAGACTTGTGCGAACTATTGACAATACGGTGTAGTTTATTTTATGTTATCCATAGTTTCTAGTATTAAGTGCAATAAACGAATCAAATTTATGCCGCTTAGAAGCTTTTTTGAGTCAGGTACTAAAGTATTCATAATACATAACTCAGTACTATTTAGTCAAAATGTTGACATACGAGTATTTACAACAATACCTTGAAAAATGCTAAAACTTTAGCAGACAAGAACTTATCAATTCAATACTGTCAAGACGCTTTGTATATTTAATTCAGCAGCTATATAAAACATTTATCCTTTTTTCATCCTTGCCAGCACTTTATTAATTTCTATCCTTTTTACCCAATGGTATAAAGTAAATTAAGGCAGTAAAATTTGTCTCCATCAGATAGCATTTCAAACACTGTGTGTCATGAGTTTCGTTTAAATTTTCTATAGTATATACATATTAATGTTTTTTAGCCAAGTCAGGATACTAATCCCTGCAACCAATGCCCGACAACGTTTGTCACAACACAGATGTTGCTATTGTGTTATTTGCTGCTACGGATTTTTTACACTCGTCGAGTACTCTGTAAATAACGTCTAATGTACAACAGTGTTTTGTTGTTGTTGTTGTTGTTACAATTATTGCTATTGCTGTTGTTGCCGTTGATATCACTAATTAATTCTAAGCTTTCATTTAAACTTTTAATTAACAAGAATTGTTGTTTGATACATCAAATGATGAAATTTCGAAAAATCATTTTTACACGAAATACATAGTGAGATGGAGTTGAAATTTTCTTGTAAAGAACCGAAATCCCAAGTAATGCCGAGTCACATCTTCTCAAGCACTAATTGGCAAAAGTGATCTTTATAGATATCAGAGCAAAAAAAAAAAGTATCTATGTATGTAATTCCCAGAATTAAGTAGAAATATTGCAAGTAATTTTTAGTGATGTCCCAATTGATTTTCGAGTTTAAATAAACAATCTCTAATTGGTAGCATATGTTTGCGAGTACTCACTCACTCACTCAGCCATTCCCATGTGTGTGGAATGGTATATTGGCAAAAATTCAATTATTTGTTTAGCTTTTGCGTGTTTGTGGTAATGTATACCGCTTAAGCCCCCCCCTTTAAGTCTTTTAGACCCTTTAAATCACTTTGTGATCCTTAACGAATGTGCTTGATAACAATGCGCACGCGGCTCTAATCTGCTGCTGCCGCACACAAATCTTTTTACGCTACCGGATGATGATGCTGATGAAGATTCAAACAAAACGATTATCTCTATATTTGTACGAGTATTTGGGTATTTAAAAGAGTTGTTTGTTTACTGGTCACAATAATAGATAGTGGTGGTGTATACCCTCTACTTGCAGATGGGTCATTAGTTAAAGAAGCGTGCCATGTTGTCAAGTGATCAAAAGTTTTAAGCGATTATTGCCATTTAATAGAAATGTTCTCTATTTATTGTATTTTTTTTGAAGAGTTTATGATGTACATAGTTTTAAAATGAAATGAATTCATGCAATAAAAAAATAAAAAAGGCCTCAGTGAAGTTAATTGCCAAGTCGAGTTTAGTGTAGTTTGAAAACTAGCTGGCTTGAAAATGACTTCGTTCGCCAGTTTCCGATGCTCTTTATATACCTACCAAATCCGATCGTCTACATCAAACAGTTTCAGAGATATTACGCACATTATACAGTCGGGTTATGCCCCAGACAGATGACAGCTTAAATCTTGATTATTGTCGCAATAATGCGAATCTTTTTGTTGCATGATTTTAGGCATTTTTTAAATATATATTTCATAGACATTGACTAAAAACATTTCCAAATTCAGGCGCCAAAAAATTCTGAAGCAACAAATCAATATTAATAGTGTGTTAAGCATCAGAAAAGCGAATTAAAATTTTTTGGACCCTGAATTGGGAAATTTTGTTTTAGTCAATGTCTATGAAATATGTATTAAAATAATGCCTAATATCATGCAATAAAAAGATTCACATTATTACGTCTATAATCTAGATTTAAGCTGTCGTCGGTCTGGGGCATAAAGCTAAGTACAACTAGACATCTAATTTTTTTTTATGTTTTGAGTTAAGTATACAGAAACATGAAGAAAAAACGTAACTATCTCATCGGCCTTTTGAAATAGAGTCTTCATCGAAAGATCCCAAACAATACTTGAATTTAAAAAAAAAAAGTTTTTCTCAAAACTTCAAAAATGTAGATGTCTAGCTGTAGTTTTAACCCGACGATATGTCCAAGTGCCTTCACAATATACATTTATTTAGTTTGTGACCTTGTGGCTTATTTTTCAATAGGAACGCCACATTTAACCGATTGTGAGCGATCTATAAGCGCAAATTATAGTATCCACACTCCACTTCGTAATCAAATTTTGTATGAAGTAAAATACTAAGTTAAATTCAGCACTCCAAGCTTGGATAAATCCAAGAATCCAAGATCAACGATTAAATTATGGATGAATGATAAAGGCTGCAAAGACCGCAGGAATGTTATTGAGCAAAAAGCAACGCTTAAAATTTTAAAGGAACTTTTGAAGCGGTCACTGGAATTGATGATGATTCCGACGCGAAGTAAGGATTCATCTGAAAGTTTTAAAAAAACACCTTTAGACAATAATATTTGTCAATTGTTATGATTCCATATCGCTCTAATAACTTTATATCAGATATAGGGATCCTCTTAGTTTTTCTCAAAGTAGTTTTCACCGATTTGGCATATTCTTTTAATTTTGACACCAATTTGTGATCTTCCTAATTTTTTTTTTGAGTTCTTCTTAAAGCATTTTTACTATTTTTTGATCTATTTTAATTTTGGTTCATTATCCCATACAAAATGTTCAAATGAAAATTTAACCTACAAATGGGTTTTTTCAAAGAATCTCTTGTTTACTTCTGATAAATCAATGATTTCTCAACAAAACAATATTATTCTGTTCAGAATGTATCAATTGGCAATCGAGTTGCTAACTTTTTAATCAATTGATCGGATATTTCTTTACTTTAACGTTAATTTTTACTGAATTCAGAATGTGGTAATTTAAAAGATATCATTTTTAAAACTTATTATTATCATTTTACACTATCAGGCAAACTTTTCGTGAAAACAGAGCTCAATTGTTTTATTTTTAACAAAATGACATCTAATACATACTAAGACATTACTTTTGCTTTACCGAAAAGAGCGAAATAGTTCTGCCAAACATAAGTAAAGCTAAACTTACTGCTGAATGACAAAAGCAGCTAAGCTTCCTTACACTTTATGCGTAGTTTTTAACGTGTACCCACTGTACGATACAATTAAAATTCCTTACATTCAAATATTTTCAGAATTTCACAATTTGAGCGCTAACTTGGAGTGACAATTTAATTTGTCACTCAAACTAATGCTAGCGAACGTAATTTCCTGTTGGCCATCAAGCCAAATAGAAAACTTTTAAGCAGAATAGGTAACAAATCTAACAAACTTTTGAAGTAGCCAAATGCATCTGCAGTTAGGTGTAGATATGGACAACTTTCTACGTTAGAGATGCCCGTAAGAGATGCCACCAAATCACCAAGAGGAGATTCGCAGATGCGTAGATACGCAACTTGATTTTTATCATCACTTTTACGCTTATATAAGCTTATGGCGGCTCTGACAACTCAATTTAATTTTTTTTTTTTCCTATTGAATTTTTACTTTACAAAGGTACAAAGATACAGTAACGGCATACAGCAACAACAACAAGAACTGTTTCTATTTTTTCGCATTAAAATCTGCAATGCAGTGCAGAGTGTTCGCTTATGCAATTGAAATGTGCGATAGAAAAAAAAAAAATCAATCAAAGAAAAAATTTTTCAAAGAAAATATCCGTAGAAAAAAAAAAGAAATTAAACCGTTTCGAATGTATACAGCTTTTACATCAAATGAAATCAAATGTCTATTCATTGATATATCTTTATACATAGTAGATACACGTACACTGTATCTGTAAGAGTATCTATCTATCTGTCCGTTTGACTTAAAGTATCTGCAAGATGTCATGTTGTTAACGTAGGGGTTTTTGCAAGATTGCGTAGCGCGGTGTAGCACAACAAGAAAGTTTTGCATTTAATAGAAATTGTCAATCAAATTCAAATTACACTTGGCTAAATCAAATAAGTGGAAATGTCGAGTTTTGAAAAAAAGATGCAGAGAATATTTTTCGTGGATCGAATACGTAAACTTTGCACAGAAATGATTGAATCAATATAAATTTAAACACGACCTACAAATTAGTTTGGTCTGTCCCTTTCTCTACTAAAGGGTGATCCAATACGAAGTCCCTTTTCTAACTGGGTTGTTTTGACAGCTGTTATGTGTCAAATAGCTTGTGTTCAGTGTTCAGTACATAGAGCCCGTAATTTAGAGGATATTGCTGCAGTAGCAAAGAGTGTTCGTGAAAACCGTGAATAAACTATTCGTCGTCGATCTCAGGCATTGAGCATCTCTTATGGATCATTGTGGCGTATCATGAGGTGTGATCTTGGTCTGAAGGCCTATAAAATATAGCTCGTACAAGAATTGAAGCCGGCTGATCATGGTGTACGTTTGAATTTCGGCTTATGGGCCTTACAACAACTTCAAATTGATCCATTTTAGCGAAAATTATGTTTAGCGACGAAGCTTATTTCTGGTTGAATGGCTACGTTTACAAGCAAAGTTGCCGTATTTGGGTTGTGAACAACAAGAAGCAATCCAAGAGCTTCCAATGTATCCCGACAAGTGTACTGTTTGGTGTGGTTTATGGGTGGGAGGCATCATTGGACCGGATTTCTCCAAAAATGGGGATAGAGCCCGTGTTACGGTCAATGGTGCTCGCTACAGAGCAATGATCAATAAATTGTTGTTGCCAAAACTTCAGGATATTAGTGTAGCCGACTTTTGGTTTCAACATGATGACGCAACATACCATACAGCTGGAGAAACCATCAAAACCATGAGAACATCATCTCAAGAAATGCTCCTGTTAATTGGCCACAAATATCATGTGATTTGACGCCATTGGATTACTTTCTTTGGGGATATGTTAAATCACTTGTTTATGTCGACAAACTCGAAACTATTAACGCTTTGGAAACCAACATAACTCGTGTTATTCAAGGAATACCGGCCGATATACTCGAAAGAGTTGTCGAAAATTGGACCCTCAGAATGAATCATTTAAGAGCTAGTTGTGGGCAACATTTAAACGAAATAATTTTTAAACATTGATTTTTATGTATTTTATTAAGAAAACAAAGTAGAAAGCTCTTATTGGATCACCCGTTATATCAGTTCTAAGACTACGAATCTCAGAAAAATCTATAAATCCGACATCTACTTATGTTCTTGTTTCTGAGTTCTTACTGTAAGACTAGTTTACATTACATACTATGCTGCACGGAGAAAAATGAGTGCCATAATTTCTACTCCGCTCGAGTAGTAAAAAAATTAAAGTAGTTAACACTAAATATCACACATAAACTACTTTACCTTATATAATGAATTTTACTTTATAATTCTAGTAAAAATATTTATGTTTGGGCAGACATTTGCTTAACATACAAATTTATTACATCTTCATCATGAAAGGTAAATATCACTTTTTCTTTTTCAAAAAAATTACGATACTGTAAGGTTATTCGAAAATTCTGAATTTACTAAAACAGTATGGAAAAATTTATTTTATTGGGGAGTTGTCACTATTCTGATTTGAAATTCTAGTAAAATTTACAAGAAATAAAGTATTTAGTACGAACTATTTTTATCACAGTGTGGTTCAAAATCCTTTAAACAGATTCCACAGGAAATCGCACTCTACCACACCCGTCTTCTTTAGATGGTAATTACTTAAACAGCAGTGTCTTCTTGTGTTGCCCGCTCGTTGTTCAGGCTATTATCTTCGCATTCCCGAATTAAGTTGTTTTTGAAGTTATGAACATATTGCTAGTCCCGCGAGAGATTCTGGGTGAGTGAGAGAGTCTGAATGACTTTATACATTCCTCCTGGATAGAGCTTGGAGAAGTACAAGCCGTTATCAGAATAAATCTGAGTATACTACCTTGATCAAAAAGTTCCCAGGATCATCACCGTGTGGTGCCCCCTGCTGTTCGATTCATATTTTTATTTCTGTAGGTTGTCACACCTTTTACCAATATTCCCTGCGAATTTCAGCTTCCTAGCTTAACATTTGTAAATGTAACGCAATTTTGAGTGCATCTGTATTTTGCGAATTTCGATTTTTGTATTATATCCGATCGGCTGCTAAAACGCGTTCCGCGTAGTGGTTTTTTCAGTCGATCCAACAAAAAAAAAATCACAGGGAACTAAATTTGGCGAATTTGATGGCTACGGAATTGTATTAGTTAAGTTTTTGGTGAGAAACTCACGGATAATGATGGCATTGTGCGACGGTGCATTGTCATGGTGTAAAATCTAAGAGTTGTTTTTCCAGAGATCCTTTCTTTTAGAGCAAATTGCTTCACGCAGACGCACAGTGCTGCGATAGAAGGCATTTGCGTAAAAAGTTTTTGTTCAAATTTAAAATTTTTTTTATGCCATTCTACAGCAAATAGTCCAATTAAGAAATCCCCTGAAAGTTTTTGAAAACTAGTGTGATTTGTAAGTGTTACAGCTTTTTAAAGTCGAACTTTTTTTCGAAAAAAAAATATTTAAGAAAATTTTCTAATCGCAGAACTTTTTAAAAATAATTGCTGCTCCTAAACCTCAAAAGCAATTGTTTTAAAATAAAATGCATACGAAAGCCTACATACTCATTTATTTTTAATATTTTTTGTATGCCAATTTGATTAGCCAAATTAAAGTTATTTTAAAAGACATAAAAAAAATTTTTCAAATATTGAAAACCGGAAAATGCTAATTTTCTTTAGAGCAGGAAAAAAAAAGACGGGACTTGCGGGCATTGTTCTTAAACGTACAAATAGTACAGATTCCATATTTTAAGATAGGAAAAATTCACAACCCCGTTTTTCCCCGTTTACTTTAAATATTTATCTGAATATCCCGTATTTACGTAAAAATCAATGATTTTATAAAATTTACACCACAAAATTTTTTTCAAATGCTTTTGAATTTTTTTAAATTTGATTTGTTTTTTAAAGCATACTTTTACATGTCAAAAACACATTGAACTATTAAAATTTTATATGGTTTTTTACAGCCTAAAAGCATGCGCAAACATTTTTTCCAGTTAAAATTCGAAGTTTTATTTATTTGAATATCTTTTTTTCTATTCATTGCATTTGAAAATTAATTGCATTTCTGAAAACAACGTAAAAAAATGTATCAGTATGGTAAATCTCATTGAAATCGAACCGAAACTGTGGAAATGCCGTACCGTTGTATGGAGTGACAGCACTGTGAGACGCCTCGTTACAGCTAAATAATACTCTTTGTTGACGGTCTGCTTTTCTGGCAAAAATTCGTGGTGTACAATATCGTTGTAATCCATTGAAACCGTGAGCATTGCCTTCTTTTTCGACTGAAAACGTGGTTTTTTCGGCCTTGGCTCATCGAGGGGTCGCCATTCACTCGCCTGATGTCTGCATTGAGTGTCGTACTCATAAAACCACGTCTCGTGACCAGTTATGATGCGTTTGATGAATGTTGGGTCCGTTTCAACCTTAGAAAGCATGTCTTGAGCGATATCGACCCGGTTTTTTTTTGCATGAAATTCAAAAATCGAAATTCGCAAAAAGCAGATGCATTCAAAATTGCGTTACATTTACAAATGTCAAGCTAGGAAGCTAAAATTCGCAGGGAATATTGTTAAAAGGTGTGACAACCTACAGAAACGGACAGCAGGGGACGCCACACGGTGATGATTCCGGGAACTTTTTGATCAAGGTAGTATTGAGAAAGTAACGGGTTTTCCACTACAAGTAAAACCTTTTGTACTCATATTCATATTTTTTAAATCAAATTAACCTTTTTCACATTGCTTGACCAACCCCCCCAGATTTAAGAAGGTTTGGTAGGCACAATATTCACCCATATATTAAATTTCACAACGATATGTGCTGTAGATACTGAGAAATTTAAAGTTTTAAGGTTTACTTAGTTTGATTGGAAAAAAATGTATCTTGGAGTGGAAAATCAATTTTAAAGATTTTATACTTAGTCACTCCACTGTTCGAGAAAATGCATTTGACAGTGCCCAACATAGAGAGTCTTATACACGTAACTTTAAAGTGACGAACTCCACTGAAAAACTGAAACTATTTTTACCATTGCAATTTGGAAAATTTTATTTCATCATGTCTCAAAAAACCACGTAGCGTAGAAAGATGAAATTCGGTACATATATATAAAAAGCACTGGCACATACTATAAATGTTATTTTCACTTAAAAACTGGGCGGTGCCGATATCATTTACAAAAATGATTTAAAGTATTTCCTGGAAGAGCACCATATGTCGCAAAATAGTGATTTTTGCACTTTGAAGTGGAGATCTCTCAAAACTCTGAGCTGATATACCGAATCTGTGATTTTTATGAAAATATTTCTCTAAAATCAATACCTTTGACAAAATCGCGGAGACTCGAAAATTATTTTTGTAATTTTTTTCTTACGAATTGTATGTACGGATCATTTAGTTCTTCTGAACACATGCAGAATGTATGGCGCGTAACATTTCCATTATTTTTAATTCAAAAAGTTTATTTTTATCTTTTGTTTGTTCTTTTTTTTATTTTATTATTAAGAAGCCCTCCAGAGACAAAGCAAAAACAAAATGCTGACATTCGCAAAATGTTGCTTTCATGTTTCATCAGTTTGTGTAGTGGGGCTTCTTTGGTCAACTGAAAACTGTCAATAAAACATGTGACTTAAAAACCAAAGCAATTAAATAGGCTTCTTGTGTGTCTGGCGTAAGGAAAAATCGACCACTTTAATTATGAAAAATATTTTTTCTTTCTTTTTCATTCAGGCAAAAACAACAGGGAAGATGAGCAAAAAACCCCATAAAGCCAAGTAATATAGTAGGAATCTAATGTTGATGTTTCTCAATTGGATTAAAATAGTTGGAATACCGCAAAATGACGCGTTTGCATATCATTTGACATACTCAACTCAAGCAACGCCACCAAGCTGACTGCAACGAAACCAACACGAGCTGCTAAAGGAGGAGGAAACCCACACCTTAACCCAATCAACATCATCAGCACATTGCATTCATTCATTCAGTTATTTAGGTGCATACGATTGTAGTTATAGCTACCACCCATCTGAAGTCATGTGGAAATTTCGCAGTTGACCCGTACACCGAAGAAATTGTGCAACTACATAGAAAGCGATATCTATGAGTGCAATCTCTTCTTTTTTTCTTTCTTCATCAACAGGAACAGGTTTCTTTTTCTATGCAAACATTTTTTATTTTTTGTTATACATAGTTTTCTTTTAGTTCTTTTGCTTAATTGCCACCACTCGATGCCGTTTGCTTTGCGCGCTCTGGGGAAATACCGCACAAATTCTGTCTGTTCTGCAGTTTTGTCTAATGTTGGTCTAGTGGACTCATTAGCAAAGTTCGAACATTGGCGTGGCATCAACTTGGTTGCAGAGAAGTAGCGCAATTTGTTTGAAAACTAAACGTCTCTATGACTTCTTCGGTGCTTGTCGTTTTATTTTTTTTTTCTGCGGTGTCTACAGCATAGAACCTGATACCGAACGTCAATGGAGAATTGCAGACGTCGAAAAAATTAGAAACCAAAAAGTACGGCACGTTGTAAATGTGTGATTGAAATAAAAGTAAGGCTACCCTAGTAGCCCTAGTAGTAGACATTTCTAGGACTTCATTCATTACAAGTTGTTTTTCTTATTTGAAATTTATTTTAATTTACTCAGCGCTACTAACTAGAAAAGCAGGGGGTGATGTGGGCAAAAACTATAAATAACTGCATTCAACTTTTTGCTTTTGGCTGATTAATAGCAGAATTTGAAAAAAAAAACTTGAATTTTTAACTAAAGCAATATCATTAGCAGAGTATGTATTACTACAAAAACATATAAAAAACCTTTGCTTAAAATAATTACTTAAATTCATTCTTTTGGAATATTCAAATAACACTGTTTAACAAATTTTTAACTTTTCATTTTATCTGAGTTCGGACCATATTATTTTTTTTACTAGAATCGACCACAAATGTACTTTTTGGAAAGTTTTAGTACCTTTTTTGCTATTTGGTACAAAATAGAAAATTTCATTTATCATCCTTGTTACAATGACAAATGTGAAACGAAAAGAAACTTTGGCCTGGCCAACATTCCTGTACATACTAGTTTTTATTAAAATATGTGAAGTGCCACACCCTCGTCACCGAGTTTACCTAGATTTTGCGAAGAGCATTCATTAACTGTTCTGAGTGTTTGAGTGAAATTAAGTTAGGCTTCCTTAAAAAAATCATTCAGTATAACATTTTGAAACTTTTGCTTATATGGGAGATGCCACGGCCTCTAGTCCTACTTCGCTTACTTTTTGCTCAGAGTTTGCAATTAATGTTCTTAGTGTTTGGTTGAAATTTGGTTGGATTATCTCAAAAAACACTTTCAGCATAACATTTTGAAATATTTGTTTATATGGGAGTTGCCACGTCCTCTAGTCCGAGTTTGCCTAGTTTTTGCTCAAAGCTTATACTTACTATCCTCAGAAATTATGTTTATTTTGCATCTGTTATTGCAAATAATGCTCTTATTATTGCATTTTGAATATATTTTTTGTATGGGCGGTAGGCGTGTCCGTTGACCGACTTTACTCATTTTCAATCTCCCGAGCTAACTTTAACCGTGGAGGCAGAATGCGCAATTTCATTGAATTATGTTGCTCAGTTTTCTCAAAAAATGTATTTCCACGCACACCCACCCAGCCAGCCAGCCAGCCAGACAGACGGATATGACTACATCGACTCAGGAGGTGACGCTGATCAAGAATTTATATACTTTTCTATATCTGCAACGCCTCCTTCTCTGCATTACAAACGGAAGGACAATGTGAATATACCCTGGGTGTAGGGTATAAAAGTCTTAGGGGGCGATATTCGTTTTATTTGTACTGAGGTTTTAGATTTGCTATAACTTCATCAATTTCAACAATTTGAGTAAACTTTGTGCAGATGAATTTTATGATTTTTTGTGGTCTTCAATTCTATGAAGTGTCCTTGGCACCTGAGATAATGAGTACAACTAGTCGAAAAAAACATTTGAGATAAATGACTTCTATGAATAAAATATAGCCCATGTCGAGACATTTACAACGATATACTAAACTTGTGGCGGAGATATAAGAAAAACATAAAACCGCATCGAACTTAGAGGCTGAAAAAAAAAGTTTTTTCTTCTTAAAAATCTTTCAATATTAGCTTTCAAACTGGGGGCGGACATTCGAACTTTTCTTTTGTGATACTATCTAGTGTACATGTTTCATGTGACCACATACGGCATACTACGCGTTGGATCCAATGATCTGGCTTAGCGGTTTGTGCATAGTCTTCTTCACATCTAACGTAGACTAATCTTGGAATAAAATATTATCTTCACCTTCATCGGAGGAATCATAACTAGTAGCCAACTTATGTTGATAACACCTCTCTTTGGAACTACCATGGTTACGTTGCATTGGTTGTGTTTTCCGCTTCAAGTTTTTCTTTTTCTGCTGGGCTAAATAATTAAAATTTTGCCATTTATTTTTTATTTTTTTGTTCACCTTAGAGTTTTTCGTAGTCATTGGTACAGGCGAGATATCACTTAACACCATTTCTACGGTATGTCACTTGTATTCAAAGTTTTTATAAGATTTCCCAAAATATTGGGGAAAACCTCAAATTAATCAGTTCAAAATGAACTAAAGGTCTAACCTGACTAAAATTCTACGATACTGGAGTAATTGTAAGTTCAAGCGCTTCATATTTGTAATCCCAAATATTTTATAACAAGCAAAGTATGGGAGAAATGCCAACAAACTTACCATAAAGCTGTATCAAATACTCACCGTCCTGCTGCTTCTCAAAGTCAGTCGATTAAATTTCCAATATTTTTTTAAAAACCCCACACATAAGCTATTATTATTGCAAATAGCGCTAAACGCACAACATACCACGAAGTCTCTCGCGCAGTTGAATTAAACTGTGTCCATATATGAATGCTATGAAAGCTGCAAGTATTAAAATTGATAGGGGTGCCATTTCACCCAGGGGTGCCACATCTCTCACGTTTACCCTACACAATTTTTTAATAACTTTCTACCAAATAAATATCTTTGGCATTCCGCTAAATTATTTTTCCAAATTCGATCAAATTTTACCATATCCCATGCGAAAAACATAAAATAACCCCAAAAATACCCAAATTTTGATGAACAGTTTCTTATAGCATATTTTTAATATGTAATTTTCAAAAGTTTCTGTGCATAAAATATTTTTTGTACAAAATAGTTTCGACAAATTATTTGTGGTTTCACTCTAAATTTTGTATAAAAATAGTATTCAAAATGTTATCAGAAATACTCTATACATCAAATTTCTGTATTTATTTGTTTTCTTTGAATAAAGGGCTACATGTTGTAATCCATACCAATAATTTAGAGGCATCATTTGTTCCACATCAAAAAGTGTTATCTAATCAAGATGAAAAATTTGAAAAAAATTCCATCTAACAGAATTCTCAGTGGTACAATAATGTCCCCATTGTTATATGGTTTTGCGCGTATATTTCTTTAATTCATATTGTGATACGATGAATTCTCGAAAACTGAACAATGTGAATTGCAAGTCAGCCTGTGTCAGACACATTACGTCTCGTATTTTTTGATTAGTTATGAGATCAATGATCACAATATTTTTATAGTTGGCGACAAATAATTTTTTGGTCTGGAAAAATAATAAAAGAAAAAAAATACTTTGATGTCATTGCAGTAATAATAATGACAATAACAACAAAAATACAACAATATTCGATGATAATTTCATGCTTAAGTATTTGTATGGATACAGACAGACAGACATTTATAATTGAATACAACTATGATCTTAAGAATAGAAAAAAAAAAAAAAAATTAACAAAGTTAAAGAAAATAATGAGTTTTTGTATTCAATGTCACAACAGTTGCCAAAATTAATTTGATAAAAAAAAAAAAAAAAAAAAAAATCATTAAAAAAGTCGTGAAATGATGTAAGCATTTGATGAAAAAGAACACGTTTGTTAGTAACTACGGATACAGGAAATTAAAAAAAAAAGTCGACTCAAAAACACCTTTGCGATGTGGCTTATAAAGTTAAAAATTACCTCCAAAAAAACCTTATTATTTTCTTTTACAGAGGTCTTCATTGCTAAATGACTCAATAGCAAAAAGTTTAGAAAGAAAATATACAGATAGAATAAATATAACTTCAAGGTACGTTATGTTTCTTTGTAATTTTATTTCAAGAAGTAATAACACAGGCACCTCAAACATAAATGAACTAGACTAGACTGGACACATGCACCTTTACGTACTTTTCAACGCTGAATTCGAACCCAAGGTCGGAATCGGTGATACACCTGTAGAATTTCGATATATCCTTGCCTGAATTTGAACATATTCCTGTATTCCGGCTTTTGGGGCAGTTCCAGAAAATGGTGTTGTTCCATTTTTAATGGCAATGGATGCCCTTAGTCTGCCTTATCAAACTATTGCTTTGAACTTTTCAGTATTATCCCTTCTTTTACAGAAATCATTCATTGAAGTAAAGGCATCTCACACAGCATACAAAGGAACTCAAATCTACTTTAGAGTAAGAATTCTGTTAGTATCGATCAAAGTGATGTTCTTATGAAGAAAAATGGGCTATGCTTCACCCCCAAATGTAATATAATTCATATAACTCTGAAAATGTTTGAGAAGATTACAAAATACAAATTTTTCTATAAAATTATGAACATTCCAGTATGATACCAAAAAGCAAAATTTCCGTCAAACACGTTTTAGCAATATAATATCATTTCATGGACAATAACGTAAAGTAAATGTTTTGGTGCCATTTTAAAATGGTTCTCTAGACTTTAAACATGGAATATGCATAGCCTCAGATAATAATCCCAACTATGATGACGACCACTCAAACCAAAAACGCGTAATGATTTACGGATATGCTCCTGGAATGTCCAGAACCTCTTTAGGGAAGGTGCCCCTATCCAACTGGCGGAAGTCTTCGTGAATATAAAAGCTGACATCACGGCTATTCAGGAAATACGATGAAAAGGGCAGGACATTCTAAACAAATGAATTGCGATGCGGAGAAGCGCGATTTTGGGTGCGGATTTAAGTATGTTAAAAGTTTCCTAATTGTAAAACTAACAGGCCTGTTCCGTAAAATGTGTGGTTTCAATTACTTTTCATTTAGTAGGCCTTTTTAATGCTAATGGTAAATTTCACGATAAAAAGTATCAAAATCTTTTGTGCGGAGAATTACATGCTCTACAAGTAATATTGATTTGTATAAACGAAAAAGAAACCGTTTAGGATATATTCTTAAAAAACTTCAAAAAAAACTTCGAAAAATTCCACTTTATCGAATATTTCCGAAACAGTTACTTCTTAATAAATACAAATCAATATTATTTGTAGAACATGTAATTTTCCACGAAAAAGATTCTAATACTTTTTATCATGTGACTCACCATTTTCATCAATAAGCCTTCTAAATGAAAAGTAATTGAAACCACGCGGATAACGGAACAAAGCTGAATATCCCTAATCGACGTAGATGGAGTAGAACTCACACCACTTAGCCATGTTGAGGGTCGAGTTGTTATCCAGTGACTTAAAAACAACAAGCCAGAAGGTGCTGACAGATTGTCTACTGAATTTGTCAGCTTGGAGAAAGGAGATCCGACAATTTGTGCCAACTATCGAGGAATCAGTCTTATTTCCATCGCATATAAGTTTCTCTCGTGCGTATTGTGTGAAAGATTGAAGCTACATAAAACAACACTGATCGGACCTTATTCGTGTTATAAAACCACACCAAAGACCATATTTTCACACTACCTCAAATCCTGGAAAATACCCTTAAAAATAAATTTGATAGCCCGACCTTTACTACCATGTCATGCGATCTTTTCAACTTAAAAAAGGCCGGCTTAGATCAAAATGGCACCATTTTCTATATAGGTGTTCAGGCCCTAGCGTACGCTGATGATATTGATATTATTGATCAACGAATGAGAGGTTTTATTAGTATGTAGTTTCAACTCTATTCAAAGGAATCAGGAAAAATGTGTTTGACGATAAACGAGTCCAAGTTGTATGTTAAATACAACAGACAACTATGATTTCGAAGTAGTCGAGGAATTCATCTACCTTGGCAT
This sequence comes from Calliopum simillimum, assembly GCA_951812925.1. Taxonomy (NCBI): domain Eukaryota; kingdom Metazoa; phylum Arthropoda; class Insecta; order Diptera; family Lauxaniidae; genus Calliopum; species Calliopum simillimum. Next base: position 15,286,933 of record OX638372.1, on the reverse strand, counting down.
CTCCGTTAATATCAACAATGATGTTGAGTTTGGAGTAGCGTATAACAATTGCTAAGAGGTGCTTATATATGCAAGCAATTAGACTGTCGATCCCCTCTAGATTGACAAAACTTACACTCTACTAGGTGTACAAATATGAAACCGGTAATTTTTATTTAAAAAAAAAACACGTTTATTTTGCGAAAATGGTTCCAAATTTAATCTTCAAAGTACTTCCCCTCGCTAGCTACACATCTTTCCCATCTTTCAGGCAATTTATGGATTCCTCGCCAAAAAAATTTTTCGTTTTTTGAGGCTATCCATTCATCGAGCCATTTTTGCACTTCCTCATAAGAATTGAAGTGCGAATCGTTGAGTGCGTGTCCCATCGATGAAAACAAATTGTAATTGGACGGCGCCAGGTCCGGTGAGTACGGCGGGTTGGGCAGGGGCTCTCAGTTGTACGATTCTACCAAGTTTTTATTGACCGCTGCTCGATGTGGCGATGCGTTGTCATCTTGGAATACAATTTTGTCATGGCGAAGTTGAAATTCGGACCTCTTCTGACGTATAGCACGGTTCAAAGCGATCAATTGTTGATGGTAGCGTGCACCAGTAACTGTTTCACCTGGTTTTAGTAGCTCATACCAATTAACACAACGTTGATCCCAGAAAATACACAGCATTGTCTTTCGGCCGAAGCGATTTGGTCTTGGCGTTGATTTGGGTCGTTGGCCGGGGCTCAAATATGATTTTTTTCGTTTGGGATTGTAGAAATAAATCCAATTTTTATCGCCAGTGATGATTCGATGCGATTCAAAAGCGTTTTTCTTTAAATGGAAACAGAAAATCAATGCTTCCCGCAAATGAGAGTTTTCAGGCACAAAATTCGACATCTTTACGAGCGGAAAAAATGCGTTGTTGTATGAAACTTGACAAATTGTGAACTGAATATTGTTGACAGATGACAGAATGAACAATTAAGACATTTGGTAGGGTTCGGAAGCTCATACATATACGGCTATCGACCGCTAGATGTCATTACCGGTTTCATATTTGTACACCTAGTATAAGACGTTCTGTCTACTTTTACTTCTTTATGGCGCTGAGGCATGGGGAGTATCGTATGGATGAAAGACCTCCAGAGAAAATATTATTTGAAGGAAGAGTCGAAGGTTAACGTCCAAGAGAGAGATCATACCTCCGGTAGATAAACGAAGCTGATGAATTGGGAGTAGAGGCGCCTGATGAGAACTGTTGAAGGCAGCTGTAACCTATACGCGAGTTCCCATGATCACCAAGTAAGTAAGCATTCCATTTAAATAAAATACATATTTCTAAAAAATCACCGAAGAAAATAAGAAAGTTTTTTCAATAAAAGTCAAGTATGTTCATATAATATTTTTGTTTTATTTTAAATTTTTTAACTTTTTACAATTACTTATTAAAAATTTTTTTAAATGTTTTGATTTGTTTTTTTTTTTTTTTTAAATATTGAATAGAAGGATTTATTTATTTTATTTGTGTTTTGTGAAAAAATACTTAATACAAATTAATTTAATCTCAATTCAAAGAAACTAACAAAAGCGACAATAAAAATAGAAAACTTAAAAAAAAAATAATAAAAAATTATAAAAAAATTAAATTACTACTCATTTTTTAAATTATTATAAATAATTATTGTTTTGAAAACAAAGTTACTAAAATTATAATTTCGACTTGTATGTGTATGCAATATCAGTGTGTACTAGTAATATATGTGACAGTGTGTGTGGGGGAAAGTTAATGTTATACAGTTATGTATTTTGCATATGCAATACATAAATTATAAAATAATTAAATTGGATTTTTTTTTGCTTTTGTTCTCGTTTTTGTTGTTGTTTCCTCAATATATATATGTTCATATATAATTTCTCAATTACATTTTAATTATAGTATAATACAATAATATATTTATGTATGTATAAGTATATATATATATAGATTTATTTATTTATTTTAATTTTTGCATTTTAAACCTATGAACTACATAAAATTAACTACTCTTGTATGCTAGGTTTTTTGTTGTTGTTATTATTTCATATTATTTTGTAATTAAATATAATGAAGTTTTTGCAATTTTCCATTCATTCGAACGAATTTTGCAATTAATTTTTTTTATGTTTTATTGTTTTTTATTTAACGCATTCACACTTTAAGTTTTTTAAATATAAAATTAATTTTTACAAAACATTTTCTGTTGTTTATGATATGAAATGGAAAATTGTAGATTTTGTTTTTTTTTAACTTTTTAGGATTTTTTCTTATTAAATTAACTTAACATAGAAATTGCAAATAGTTCGTTCATATTTTGTTTTGTTTTTTAGTTTTCTATGTGTTATTTACATTTTAAAAGATTGTTATTTTGAAGTGAAATGAGATAAAATTAAAAATAAAGTATTGAATTAATGGGAGGACTGTGTTCCGATTGTATTAGGAAGCTGCTTTGGGCCAAATGAAATGGAAAAAAAAACTATTAAAAATTTGAAAATGGATTGACACAGACAGCTTTTATCATCAAAGGCGCACTAACTCTTCAAACTTCTATTTAAGTGAAAGAATTTTGATATATTGAAGATATACGCAAACATTTTTTTAAAAGCCATTCTAATTTTTGAGTTGATGTGGGGAAGAATCTAAATTTCGACCCTATCTTGTGTAGGTGCTTAACAAAAGTTCCTTCAAAATATTTTGGAAATTATACTCTTCATCAGAAAAAGTTTGCAAAATAACCGATATCAATGCCAGTCTTCTTTATTTTGTGTAATAAGTAATAATTTTCACACGGAAACATTTCTTTGTACTCTATTGAATGAAGTCCACTAAAAAAGATGTTTATGAAGACATTGTAATCGAAACAACAGTTTCTTACTATCAGTTTCGCACTACATAGTTCTGGTGAATTTTTGGGTCTATCTTTTTCAAGTTAAATTGAAATTACTGAATCCCTTTGAAATTCATCATGTGACTTTTTTGAAAAAAAAAAAAAAACAATTTTTTTTCAAACAGCGATTTATCAATTTTAGATATGTTTCTGTGGACTTTTGACAGAATAGGTTGTCGAGATAAGACAATTCTCCAGGATTTTAGTCCTAAATATAAAATTTAAATACGCTTCTATCGCCATGTATCTATGATTTCTTGTCCCATAATTCACGCAAGATTCATGCAGTGAAGTGTTATGAACCAAAAGAAAAAAAATAATTTATCGGCTGACACTTTAAAATTAGTAAAAATGTATGGAAAGAGGAGAAATTGAGCCACATTATTGAAAAGTAGTTAATCAGTTTTTAGGCTCTCCTGAAAAGTTGCCAATTTCGAGTTAGGTTGTTTTGTCAAAAGTCCACAGATTTGAACAATTTTTATACCCTACACCCAGGGTATATTCACTTTGTCCTTCCGTTTGTAACGCAGAGAAGGAGGCGTGGCAGGTATAGAAAAGTATATATATTCTTGATCAGCGTCACCTCCTGAGTCGATATAACCATGTCCGTCTGTCTGGCTGGGTGCTGTGTGTTGAAATACACTTTTTGGGAAAACTGAGCAAGATAACTCAATGAAATTTGGTACACTGCCTTCGCCGTTAAAGATAGCTCGGGGGATTGAAAATGAGCAAAATCGATCAACGGACACGCCTACCGCCCATACAAAAAATATATTCAAAATGCAATTTTAGGAGTATTTTTCACGACAATGCAACCAAAATACACATAAATACTACAAATTGTAAGCGCAAACTCTGAAAAAAAAAACTGAGCGAATTCGGACAAGAAGGCGTGGCACCTCTCATATGAGCAAAAGCTTCAAAACGCTATACTGAAAGCGTTTTTTGAGATATTCGAACCAATTTAGATTCAGATACCAAGAATTATAAATTCAAGCTTTCCGCAAAAATTGGGTGAAATCGGAGAAGGGGGCGTGGCACCTCCCATATAAGCAAAAGTTTCAAAATGCTATACTGATAGAGTTTTTTGAGATAATCCAACTAAATTTCACTCAAATACTAAAGACTATAAATGCACGCTCTAAACTAAAACTAAACGGACTCAGACAAGAGGGCGTGGCACCTACTATATAAGCAAAAGCTTCAAAACGCTATACTGAAAACGGTTTTTGAGATAATAAAACCAAATTTCACTCAGACACTAAAAACTATAAATGCAAGCTCTGAACAAAAACTGGGTGAATTCAGACAAAAGAGCGTGGCACCTCCCATATAAGCAAAAGCTTCAAAACTGAGCTGCAAGCCACCGGACGGGTCCACGGGTTGCGGATAGTGGAATGTACTTCTAAAATAGATGTTAGCCGTGAATAAGGTTTACCAAATAAGCGGTCCCGGACAGGCAGCGATGAGATGACTATGGAATTGGCAATTTCTCAAACAACTCTCCTGAATCATAACCAATTTGTTCTTATACTCTCCTAGGAGTTACGGGAGAATAAAACAATTTATTGAAATAAATACTTGTACTTACAAAAATATCGCATGGTATTTATCAACTAAGTTTTTAATAATATACTTGAAATGCAGTGCAGGGTATTTAATTTTTGGCCAGGCCAAAAATACCACCCTTACTAGTTCATCTTGCGTTACTGACTTTTTTCGATAGCCTCCCCCAATATCTTCAAAAATCGATGGTGATACACTGAATTTAGTGAATCAGACTTTTTCGAAAGAAAGTAATTGTTTGTAGAAAAATAGTTCTAATATATCTAAAATTGATAATTTGCGGTCCAAAATAGGGTGCCACATGTTTGGAAAGAACTTGATTTTTTTTTTGAAAAGTCACATTTGCTGAGATTTACCCACATAACAGCAATTCTTCAAGTTTGTACTGTGGGGCGATTTTTTTACATATTAACTGGCTATAGATCCAATGATTACGTAAGGTTTGAGACTGTTTTGTGCCCCCGGGTTGTTGTGCCCCTTAAAATACCATTTTTTTAGACGCAATTCCGCATGAAAAATCGCAATTTGATCATCTTCTCAAGTTTGTTACCACCAAACCAGAGGTGAAACAACCTTCTACTTGGCCAGATCTTGTAGTTAAAACATTAGGAAATAATAATGTTAGAAACCGAAAATTACCAGATTTCGGGTAAAAACTATTCACACAACTTGAGAGACCCGTATCTAGCGTTCTACCGAAGGCATATCAACGGAATTGGGGTTTTTACGTCTTAACACCCATGTGAAAGATCATGAAAGCCCCAAACAATCCGCTGAACTGCCTCAAAAGATATGCTCAATAACGGAAGCGGTTTTTTTTTGATTCACACTTAAAATTTGCTTGAATTTCGGCAAAAAAATTAAAAAATAAAGCTTCCAGGCGATAGCACATGCATATTTTTGTATTTTGCATCACCCAATAAGTGTCCCAGCCATTTTAGAACGGGTGGAAAATGCAACGGGAGTTCACTCGGTGAACCAAAAGTCGCACTTTCTGAGATTTCCCCATGTACAAGGTTCCATGGAACATACATGGCAAAGTACAAAATAATGTACATATGTACATCCAGTTAAAAGCTTGATTTTACTTTCCTTGTATTGATCAATAATCTTCTTTAACTTTTGGTAATGAAGCACCATGCACGGCCATCGTATAGCACTTGTGCTTCAAAATCAATCGTGGTTTGAATCCGGCTGTTGTGTCCGATTATATTACATTGATATCAAAAAAATAGTATAATAATTATCGCATGATTGAGGCATACCATGGAACTAGTTTTATTCGAATACATCCAATACTCCATGAATATACTTATGGTCGTCAAAAAGACTTCGTCGGTTAAATTCATTTGATGTATAGGAATTATCAAGCAGTGAGTTTTACCTTCTAACCGACGATTTGTTCGCATTGGATACCTCCTACAGAGTGGCAAAAGTACTTCAAAAATTTTTTCAAACGCATGCAAAAGTATATTGATGGAAAGTTCATTCATGGAGAATATTCTGAATATCAATAAGGCCAATTCTGCATCGTTTTATATATGTACATATATTTTTTTTTTGTTCAGCCAGATAGTATACGTACCAGTTCAGAAAAGGTTAAAAATATATTTTTTTTATTCTACGGTTAGTTTAACACCATTAGTCGTGGGTCAACTTAGGTTGCAGTCCTGCAGCTACTTCCATTCAAAATTCTAAAACCGAATATGAAAAGGTACAAGGAAACACCTTTATATATTGTACAGGTTTTCCACTCCAATTTAAACCTTTTCTACATCATATTTTTTTTTTTTTTTTTCAAATCGGATTGAACTTTTTCCATATCAAAATAAACCTTTTCCTAATCAAATTGAACTTTTTTTCAAATTGAATTCAACTTTAACCAACTATTTATCTTTTTTGTGTCAAAATAACCAAGAAGAATATTATTTATTCTACTAAAATTGGCAAAAATCAGAAAATTTCAAAAATAGGACTTAACGCATTGGCTTCTGGGCGACTCATATGTACATTATACATTGCATATCCGTAACTACAGCAGGTTAAATTGATTGGAAAAAGTTTATTTTACTTTAAAAAAAAAAAAAAAAAACTAAACTCAATATGATGTGGAAAAGGTTTAACTTGGAGTGAAAAACCTGTATTAATGGTATTTATTTGAAAAAGTTCAGGTCAATATTAGATATATATCAGGGCTATAATCGAACAAATCAATTAAAATTGCAGATGAGTCTCGGTACAAATCCATAAAATTCAAAAACCAAAATAAATCAAAAGTGCCCGCATCAAATTGGAGATTTTCGCTCACTACTCTATTGGTAAAATATTTATAAAATGAAATAAAACAGTGGTACCTATCCTTATGTATTTACATATGTATAAACCACTGTTGTATATACGCGTATGTATATGCTTATCACTTATATATTTCGTTGATCCAGGCTGTGTTTCTTTTAAATTTTACTTATCATTTTTCTTATATATTCATATTCATATACGACTATATAGTACATCGGAACATCTAAAAGCAGCTGAAATGAAAGAGACAAAGCGTTTAAGAGATGACTTCTCTCTCACTTACTCGCACCTACATTTCAACCCTTTATTTTTTGCTTTTTTTTTTTGATTTTTTGGTAACCTATTTAAACATTACAGAGAGATATGTTTTGTTGTCATTGTCTAGCCTAAATTTCCCTATAGTATTTAGTATCTGTACAACAAACAATCTACCGGGGACATACGCGGACGTTTCGGGGGCGACGACGTTGATGGTACTACAGCATCACTATCCATGCATATGCTAGCCTGAGCGGAGGGCGACCCACCACCGACGCCACAATTCTGCAGCAGCTTCTACACCATATTGACATATTTATCTTGCGGCGTCATGTAGTCGAGTCCGTTTTGTGAAAAAGCTTGTGCCGACATTGAACCCGTGAAGGAACTACTCGGCGATAGGCCGAAATTTGAAGCACTATAACCGGAATGGCCCATATTGTAGTTGACCTGATTTTGATTGCTGAAATACTCCATTTGCGAGTAGTAGCTGGGTGCCTGAGCGTAATTGTTCGGATACTGCTGGTATTGATTATGCCAAAAATTGTACGAATCATGATTGGACATGTAAGCCGAGTGTGCCGAATGATGTGCAGCCGATTGCGCCGATTGTGCAGCATGTGCGGCCGCAGCAGCTGACTGTGGTGACATCGGTGTTATGGGCGGGGATGGTGTGGTGATGCTCGAACTTGAATCCATGGGAGTGATATTGCCGCCGGGTTGTAGCAGACGTGGATTCGTTGACGCAGCAGTGCCGTAAATGCTATGATGATGACCAGCGGGACCAATATCACCGCCAGCATCTTTCATAGCTTCGTAGGAAGAACGCAGCGAATCGGCTGTGGTGCCAGGCACATTGCCAATGCCGCTCGGGTAGCCACCGCCCATATGTTCCTTTTTACAAACTATGCTGACGGGACTAACGCTGGTGGCAGGCGTGGGCAGTATGGGTGATGAGTTCTGATGCGCCGCGGAAATGCCATTTAGAGAGTTGGCAGCAGCTGCGGCGGCGGCAGCACTGCTAGCGTTCATGTGCTGCTGATGCGCCGCTGACGCTGAGGACGCCGATCCTACCGAAGCGGAATTGAGAAAGGAACTGTGATGCGATTTTATCGATTGCGCAACGGCTGATGAGACGGAATTGGCGCTGGAGGTTGGGTTTGTATTTGAGTGGGAGTTTGAGTTGTTCGAGTTCTGTTTGTTGCTATGCTGGTTGTTGTTGTTGCTGTTGCCGCCGCCGCCGCCACTTTGATGATGCTGCTGCTGTTGCTGGCTGTTCGTTGATGAATGATGCTGCTGCTGCGATGAGCTCGATTTGGAGGCATTTGAGGAGTTGTTGTTGTTGTTATTGTGGCTGGAATTGTTGTTGTTATTGCCGCCGCCGCCACCACTACCACTACCACCACCGCTATTCGAAGTGCGATTCGAGCTGGAATTAGAACTTGAGCCGGAAGGGACACTTTTCGAGCTATTGAGGTTGTTCGATTGCTGCTGCTGCTGAAGTTGTTGACGACATTTCGCTCGACGATTTTTAAACCAAACCTGAAGAGAAGAAGAAGATGAAAATTGTTAGAATGGAAAATTGAGTAAAGAAGGAAGAGATAAAAAGGAAAAAGTTTCAAAAAATGTTCGCTCTCTATCAAGAAATTTTATCTGAAAACGAAAAATTTGCAATTTTCCCACAGCAATCAACATTTTGTTGTTGTTTACTCAAAGTCAAGTGTTTATTTGAAAACGCCGTCGCATTGCACACAACCAACATTGCCAACGGCGCCATAAAAACCACTTGCCACAAAATGCTCCGAAATGAATAAATTAGCGAAATCATCAACAACATCACAACGTCCACAACAACATTTGAGATGTAGTGCTCCAAAGGCAAAATGGAACAAGTGTCAAAAGTCACGCGCTCTACGACGCACGTTCCTTTTGGGTGCAAAGAAAAATAAAATAAAGTTATTCCAAATTCCCCCTTTTCTCGGACGACGCAAGACCGACCCCTTGTGTTTTTTTAAGCAGCACGACGCGACGTTATGTTCTGGAGTAACTTTTGCAATGTTTGTCAATTGACTCGATAATGCGTTGTGGCAGTCGAGTTACTACAATCAAAACACTCCATGCATTTACTGCAACACCCGCACCCGCCCACTCGCCCTCAACTAATGAAATCACCCACAATTCGAAAAATTCACTTTATCCTTGTTTGTTATGCTTAAGGAGCAACAACAAGCAGCCCACAATGTTTTTTCTATTCTACGAGTACTTGGGACTTTGGAGTGTGGGGTTGAAGGCAAAAATGTGATTTCAGTGATTTTTTTTTTTTTTTAAGAAAAGAGGGTGTCGCTTTCTAATGGCTTGCAAGTGCAAATAAAAATCTTCATTTCAACAAAACCAACAGTGCTTCTATTCCTGTCTCCCCCCATTGAAAATGTGTGCTTTGAATTTCACTTGGCTGTGTTGCTGTGTTGCCACTTGTTATCGCATGCCATGCTACGCTGACGGCAGCACCCGACGCAAGCCACATTGCCGACGGCAATACGCTATATTTTCAACTCATAAATAAGGGTGGTTCATTTAGCTTTTAAATTTTCAAAAATTCAATGTTTTTCGAGCGAAAATGGTCTGAGTTCGTTTGGTAAACTTAACGAACTTGGTATGGATATTGAAGTCTATTTTGTAAGAAAAGAAACATCACCAACTTTCTAGTCCCAGAAATCTAGATTATACTATATATGATCTGAAATGCGATAATAAAATGTCAAAAAACTCACACAAACACTGACTTCGAAAATGCCGAATGCCGACTTTTTACTTGTCATCGGAAAAAAAATTTTTTTAGTTAAAGTTTTTTATTTTAGCAATATTTACAATATTAAATATGCAGTAAGGATTAGAATTACTCGATAAAAAAAGGGAAAAACTCTTGAGCTTTAAAAAAGCAAAATTAATTGAAAAGACGTAGCATAACCTCATATGTTTTGCCGACTTTTCAAAAAGTTTTGCATTCTACTTTATACCCACTTTCACGTGAAAGTGGAATTGGGAACAGGGTGGAGCATTCTCCAATTGGGAGTAGTTATAGAAGACTAGCTGATTAAACATTTAGAGAGAGAAAGAAGCTTGGTCAATCTTATATGCATCTTGAGATGATTATTTTGAACCATTTGTTAATATTAAAAAAAAACAGATAAATTTTTAACGAAATTAAACGAAAAAATATTTTAAGAAAATTTGCTTAGATTGATCCACCCCATTGCAATGCAGTAGAGCGTTTCATTGCATTTGCACAGGACGAAACGTAGCACAAATTTTCTGTCTATGGGTGTAAGGGGGAGTGATAATGTGCTCTGCGTTGTACAAAAAAGCGCATTAAACAAGGCGTATTAAATTTCATTATGTCTCTCTTCAGTAAAAGGAGTTACGTCGTCAACAATTCAATTCAACTCAATTCAATTGTAGCAAGGAAACATGAAAACTTTAGGCATTAAATTTCAATTGTTTCCTTTAGTACACACGGGTGATTTTCCTAACAGCCCCCCATCTCTTCCCAATTATGTATTTTTTTGGTCGTTGCTTGCCGTAAACCGATTGATTCAACATAATTTTACTTTGATTTGTGGCAATGGTGTGTGAAATTTTGTTTAAGAATTTGTATTTTATTCAAGATTTTACAGAATTTTTTAAAATTGCGTTATTAACTTTTGAAAATCAAAGACTTTTAATTTGAATTCCTTAATTTTGTGCTTTGTGCTGAGTGTGTGAAAGTTTTGAGATCAAAGATTTACATAATAAGTGTTGTGGTGGCATATTTTTGAATCATATTAATGGGCCATGCAATTTTCAAAAGTTTAAAAAGCGCTTCTACTTAATTGGATTGATTAAACATGGGGAGAGCTTCAAAGAAAATATTTTTTATACTGGCAGGGGAACGAAACAAATAGAAAAAAAAGTGGGAACCGGATCAGTTTGACTCCATAAAATTTAAAAATCTAAAATAATTTCGTTGCAACTTAAACTGCGAATTTTTAAATCATATTTTCAAGGGGTCACTAAATCGTGATTTTTATTTGAGAAGTCACCATACTCCCATCGTCACCGCGTTTATGAAAAGAAGATGACCACGGTTTATGTGTGTAGGGGGGAATAGGAGGCATCATTTCCTTAAAAATGTTTGCTATGCATTAAAGGAAGAATCAAAACGAATATCTGTAAGAAGATGGCAAAATTTGATAAGTCCATTTTTATAAATTTTCCAGCAGACTGAATTTACACTGTAGTTTGATGCGGAAAGTCATACAGAATCTGTCATATCATATTCGGTAATGTCTTTTATCTCAGCAACCAGAAAGTGTAGCGATATAAGACTTTACCAACTCCTACATCTTACTGAGAGCTGCCTAGATGAAGAAAAAACCAATTATGAAAAAAGCGGACATATCATGTTTGCTCACCTTTGCACAGATATATTCGGTGTAAAAGTGATGGATATTTTTGATTAAAAAAAGTAAAGTGTTGAGGGAAATAGCTGATCAAAAGAAATAAAAATTTAAATGAGTCGAGAGACTTCTCTGCCAAATGTTTTCAAAATTTTAGAAATGTTAAAAATTGTGTTGCGTGATTTAGGCCGAAAAGGCCAAATAGAAAAGAATAAGTGAAGGAAAAAATTTGAAATTGCGATGATTTATAATAAAAAAAATATTATGGAGAATACTTTGAACAAAAAATAAAAATTTAGTTTTAGTTTATTTAAAAAAAAAATCACAAAACAAAAAGTACAGAGGATCGTTTTTATGTCCGCGGAATGGGAGGTAAGGAGAGTAAATAAAAATAAAATTTTTTTTTTATGTATTTTTTTGCCCCTAATGCATTTTCCATTTAATTTTTTGGGTCATTAACCTTTGAACTATGGTCGACCAAACAAGTCGGCCCATCAAGGTGACCGCTACGGTAATTACACAGGTTTACAAAAAAAAAAAAAAAATGTAATGGCGTTTTGACCAAACTATGTGTTTCCTAGAGAATTTGACGTCCTGAATCCGAATCTGGGGTCCGTTTTTTTCCAGAACGTCTGAGAAAAAAGATTTCAAGGTCATATGGAGATCAAAATGCTCATATGTCGTTTAGTGATAAATTCGCTAAAATTCTGAAACAAATTTTTTATCATTGAATTCTTAGTCCTTAAAAAGAATTTGTTATCAAAAAGGGTCCCTCGGACCTTGCTTCGGAGATATAGCCATCGGAAGATCCCGATATATCTTCTATGAAAACCGCTATAAGTTGGGATAAGTTGGTGTCATATGAAAGGTACTTTCTTTTTGTTGTTTTTGTTGTTGATGTATTTGTTGTTGTAATTGAAAAATTTTAAAAAAGGTCATATCTCCAAAACTATGAATCCAATTGAAAATATGCCCATAACATTTTTATAGGTTGTCAAAATGACATCAATATTTTTTAAATCCATTCAGGGGTTCCCAACTTATAGCGGTTTTCATAGAAGATATATCCGGATCTTCCGATGGATATATCTCCAAAACTAGGTCCGAGATACCTTTTTTGATCACATATTCTTTTTAAGGTCTAAGAATTCAATGATAAAAAATTAGTTTCAGAATTTATCACTAAACGACACATGAACCTTATTTTGACCTCAATATGACCTTGAAATCTTTTTTCTTAGACGTTCAGGAAAAAAACGGACCCCAGATTCGGATTCAGGACGTCAAATTCCCTAGGAAACACATAGTCTGGTCAAAACGCCATGAAATTTATTTTTTTTGTAAACCTGTGTTATTCAAATAGTCCAGAAGTTAATATTGAAAGATGCCCGACTAAAGAAGACACAGATCGCTGAAACAGTTGGAGATCAGATGCAACCATTATTAATATTCTTCACGATAATCTTGGTATGACTAAGGTTAGCGTAAGTAGGGTGCCAAGAATGCGCAAGAAGCCTTAAAAACAATCAGCGCTTGAAGTATTCTGGTGACTTTTTGGACCTCTGTAGTGAAGACGAAACTTGTGTTCATCATTATGAAAAGACATACCACCATCTAAGATGTGTAAGGTGTCACCGTCGGTTGTTAAAATCATGGGAACAGTCATTTGCGTCTCAGAAGGGATCATATTTGGACACTGTTATGCAATAACGAGTCAACCCTCCAACAAATTTTTTCGACTTATGAATACAGTTATTCTAAATATGAAGAAGCACCTATTTTTAAAAAAACGAACCTAAATATTGTTCGTAAGAGGATGAAAACAACAAAATTTATTTGACATTTTCATATCATTTGTTCTACGACATCTACACAAAAACGTAAATATCTCAAAACTAATTTCGAGTGGGTTGACTCGTTATTGCATAACACTGTCCATTTATCTAATACAAAGAAAAAGGTGTTTCGATAACCGGAGAATACTAGGCTTTCATCATAGAGCAGTTCAAGAAAGCCGTCAGAGAAAAAGGAAGGCGAAAGTTAACCAAAGGCGCCTGTTCACAAGAGCTGTGTTGCGATGACCGCCCTGCAAAAGAAGGGTTTCGAAATTGGGTTCAGAACTTCGTGGGTAGAAATTTTCAAATTATGAAAAAGTAAAGGATTCGATTTCAGACTAAGATAAAACATGTTTTTTCCAATGTATTATAAAGTTATTGAAAAATCAGAAAAATGTATTAGCGTAGCAGAAGAATATATTGAAAAATGAGTTCGTATTTTTATTTCCACTCCACGGAATTGAAAAAAAATTCCCCTCGTTTATAAAAGTTTTAAATTTGTTTTGTTTTAAATTTATTTAACAGAAAGTGATTTTTGGAGTTAAAAAACTTTTAATGAAGTGAATTTTTCTTTAAAATTTAAATAAGTATCTCCGTTTTTTGTTTGAACTACAATACATGAAGGTATGCTACTAAGTAACAAAAAATATTTGATAAAAAAGCAAAGCAGTTTAAATTTGTTTTATATGAATAGAATTTATGTTGCTTTGTTATTGAATATCGACTTAAGCAGTTCTTCCTTATTGCCACAGATATAGATAGATAGATATATTTCTAATTAAAGAGTTATAATTAAATATTGAAATAAAAAAAAAATTTGTTGATTTAGTTTCAATTAATTTAAAACAAAAATTCAAAGCTTTAAACACTCAAACTATAAATGTGATAAAAAAACCAACACAGGTTCATTTAAAGCTCCAAAAAGGTCACCTTGATAAAACCACATGAATATTCAAATAGATTTTTGTTTTTCCTTCAAATCATGAACTATGATTGTTGGTAGCAGCCAGCCTCATAATGCGGCCATAAATCATTAATTAATCAAACCTTTCAACAAACAAAATTTATGCGTTTCAACTCCACACACATCGACAGCAACAACACACATACAACCCAACTCAACCAAGAAGACCAGCAGCAGCAGCAGCGACAATTGCCAATAACAATAACGCCCTTTTCTGATTGCTCATACTTTGCCGCACATAGATCCATATGCATAATGTATGTTTGTATATACATACTTATATCCCAAAATGCACACACTCGTGCGTATAAATTTCTCTAACGATTTTCACACACAGCCAAGACACAAAATCACACGAACCTCCCCCTTAATTAATAAAATGTAATCAGCAACCACGGTAGTAGCGACGGCGGCAACAACAGCAAAATTTTTAATAAATTCATAACTTATTTTACAACAAATAATAATCCGACATTAAAATCCCTTGCACGCACACAAACGCACATTGAAAAAAAAAAAAAAAAACAAAAAAAAATTGTGATAAATTTTACCTCAATTTATCTTGTGTGAACTTTGCGTTGCGCGTACGTTAGCATTTTTGATTTTATTTTTACTACTATTTTTTTACTACTATTTTTTACTACTATTTTTGCAACCCATACTTTTGCTATTATTTTAAGACAATTTTTACTACCCTTTTCACTACTATTTCTACTACTATTTTTGCAACTCATACTTTGCTATTATTTTCAAATTGCCTCATAAAATATGGCATTAAATTTGTGTTCAGTAGTCACCCTTGCGTAAAAACCATAATTTCATTTTGCATTTTTCATTTGCGCCTGTGGATGGATGGATTTCTGTGCTCTGTTGCTGTTGCTCACATCATTCGCGTCACCCTATAAACGCCTAGCAAACAAATTTGCTACGGTTTGCTTATTTGTATGTTGTATTGTGAGTGTACAGGGGCACGCAGCAGTAAGAGGGGGTTGTTTTTTGTTTGTTTGTAAATAATTTGCTTTTATTAGTTTTTTCTCAATGAGCAGCGATCTTTCAATTTGTTGTTGGCATTAATTTTTTTCTCATTTTTTGTTTTGTTTAACCCTAACCCATGTTACAACCCACCTATAGTGCCCAAGAGTACTATTTTTGACAGCAAAATGTTTACTTTGATTCAGTGATTTTTTTTTTTTTTCTGTGTTCACTTCGTTTGTCAGTTGAATGTTTGTTTGTCGCATTGTCACCATTTGTCGTCATCGTCTCGTTGTGCAGCGCACAAATTTTCGATTACTTAGGCGTATCCAGATGTTTTTGGTAATAAATTTTCACATCAAGGAATTAATCTCATTTTTTTTTTTCAATTTCAGTTTTTTTTCCGTTCGCAGAACGTTGGGAGAGCATGCGTATGGATATTGCATTGATTTAAAGAGTTGGTTTGTACAAAAATAACAGCAACAATAGTTTTTTTAATTTAAAATAATGTTTGAATTTTTCTTCCGAAACTAATTTTTGTGATAGACTTCATAGACTCTTCTGAACTTCAGAGTAAAGTATTCATGAGTGGAAAGAAAAGTTTTATAATTTTTGTAGCAAAAATCGTTCAAAAATTACTGAATTTTTATTAATCTTCGTTTGTGTTACATATCTATTAAAAACTGCCCAAAAATTTCAAAGTAGCTTAGAAGAAAATATATCAATATAAGCATAGTAAAAATTATCAAACAGGATAGTAAAAATTACCGAGCAAAATATCCATGACAGAAAAGATAAATTCATGCAAATCGGACAAATAGCTCTCGAGTTATGGCAACATGGTTGTATTTTATATAGTAGTATGAACTATGATATCCATAAATGTAAAACGTCCGACCGTAGTACTTAAGGGATTGCGATGACGCGATGACGTATGGTTTTTTCCAAACTATATTCAATTAATCTTTAACAAAACATTTTTATTGGGATTTATTTGTACAACTGCTAAATTTTACTGAACTAAGCTTGATTAAAAGTCATTCTCAAAATAACTTACGTTTTGTGAAACGTCCGAATACATAATATGTATTAATATTTTTCGCTATCGGAAATATTCTAGCAAATGGATAGTTTTCTGAGAAAAGGTATCTTATCTAAATATCTTAAAGAATTGTTTGGAAAATGATATGAATGAAACGCTCGACCTATAGGATTGGGGATACTACGATTTTCGTGGCCCCAATATGATGTTTTCACATAAAACGATCCGAAATAATTCGAAAAAATGGAATAAAGTTTTGCGTTGTCTCACTACCAGTGTGCAGGTTCAAAATCCTAAAAAGCTGGCCAAAAGTCGAAAAAAAAAAATTTTTATTTAAATTAACTTTTTATGGACCGTATTGTCTAACAGATTCATAGACCTCAAAAAATTTATAAAAAAAATCCAGGTATTCCTACAATGCTCTTGGTATCTCTCCAAAAGTAAGCTTCTCAGACGAAAAATTCTGTGAGTTAAAAGTAAAAATTTAATGTTCACTATAAAAATTGTGTGGTTACTGTAAAACTGAACCGATTTTGATGTTAGAATGTGGAATCTCTTCGTAAAAGAAAATACTATCGAACCTTTATATTCAAAACCTGCAATAATTTATACTTTTGCGTTTATTGTGATTAACTTAAAATCAAATTATTTCTGAAAATCAGTTTGCAATGGTTATGAAAAAGCCCAGAACTAATTAATATCACGTCATACCACCAAGATTTTTCGGATTTAAGAAGACTGAAACCTTTTCTAACACATATAAAAAAATTGAGGTGCCTTTTTTTGCCCTTTTTGTGTGACGTGGTTTTTTCTGAAGCAACCAGAGGAAAATTTAACTCATATTGCTTGCCAAGTGTCAATTTGGCATGCTCGCCCGAAATGATAAAATTTTTATATTATTATACAGCTTATACTCCATGATAAAGGAATCTAAAACCCATTCTTATGTAGATCAATTTAACGTTGCACACAACTCTCTCAAAGTTAAAGTTCTGAAATAAATTTTTAAGTTAGATATAAAAATTGTGTAAGTGTTGTTTTAGCCATTTCGAATCCGCCATTTTGTTCTTTAAAAATCTAGTATCAGATTCGTAATCAGTGACCCCAAAAACCCCGAGTAAATTTTTTTGTTGGATTTGGTTGAATATTTATGCAAATCGTCCGCCATTTTGAATCCGTCATTTTCTTTTTTAAAAATCTAACATCAAAATCGTAATCTGCGACTTCAAAAACCCCCAAGTAAAAAATTTCGTCTCGAAACTTTAATGATTTCGAATTTTGGCCAGCTTTTAGGGATTTTGAACCAGTGTGCGTTGTTAAGATATTGAGAGTTAATTTTCAAAAAATCGTTATATCTCGTAAACCTTTAAGCAGGATCAGAACATTTGGACAGTTCTTTGGTTAGTTGATAAAATACCTTTGTTTTGATTCCGATTTTTTGCAAACCCATTTCAGAAATTCAACTTTAATGGTTTTTATAAAAAATATATCTAGATATTCTGACGGTTATATCTTCGGAACTACTTAGTAAGCCTAAGTAACCCTAAAAAATATTGCACAACTATTTGTAAACTAGACTTGCGCAATAAAAACGTTAAGGCTTGATATTTCAAAAAAGAAGCGAGATTTCGCAAAATTTTATGCCATTATTCGAAATATTTTCAGTCTTTTTTTATGAAAACATGGTCAAATCCAAGTTTTCGAAGCGAAATATCAAAAAAAATTATTTGACTTCGACTGAAAAGATCGTAAAATCGCGGGATTACGGAAATCGTAGTAGTGCCGCAGGATTTGCCAAACACTTTTTTACAAGAAATGAAAATTTCCCAAAGAAGAATCTATATTACCATTTAAGTTATCATTAATTTAACAATTAATTGCATTTTCTTTAAAAAAGTATAAACCACTTATTAGGCAAGAACTGCAAGAACTAATTGAAGTATACTTTTAGGCGTTAAAGGTAGCAAGTAAGCAGTAAATTTGAAATTGACTTGTGTAATTTGATAGCGCATAAAAGTGCGTAAACAAACAGACAAAACAAAAGGAACGCAAAGCAAAAAAGAGAAATCAAATAATAAGGATACCATAGAAAAACACTCAAAAGGACATTCGTAGTTGTCGTCTTCGTTCTGGTATATTGATTTGTTTCTGTCGCTGTACATTTCTTTGCATGACAGCATGTGCTTTAATTACAAATGTCAACTATGCGCACGTACTGCGTTGCTCCGCTCCGTTTTGCTCCTGCCACGTACAATACCTGTCGTGTATTTCGTCCTCGCGCCAAAAGTGTCATTTTTCACCTTCCGCATTTGGCTTGAAGGCAGGTTTTTTTTAGTTTTTGCTGTTATGCAGTTTTTTTTTTTTTTTTGTGTGTTGTATTGTTCATTCTTGGACAATTGCAAAGGCTTCCCTGGTCTTGACCAAGCAACACGTCTGATTACAATTGTCAATGTTGTTGCTGTTGTTGGTGTTATGTATATTTTCTTTTATTGCTTATTTGCTTTTGTTCAATGTCACGTCCTTAAATTACAACACAAAATCGATATTTGCAAATTATGGCAAATGTCTGTCTGTCCGTTCGCTAAGTTGTTTTTGTTGCTGAACTATTGCCGACGGCTGTGTTTGCTCAATGCATTAATGTGACATTTTCTTGCTGCTGTTGCTGATACTGCCATTGATGTTGAATGATGCATGTCCTCTTGTTGTTGCTGCTGCATCCAGCCATCCTCTAACATTTCAATTGACGCTTTGACGATCATTTTATGTTGCTTGAGGCAAATTTTTTTACCATTTTTTTGGAAAAATAATAATAATTGTGTTCGCTAACATTTTGCGTGATCAGACGATAATTTCGTATTGTTGCCCTTTTTGCTGCGCTGAAATTGTGCCTGCAGCAAGGATTCCTAGGAGCAGTTTGCTGTCGTCGATAATTATGTTATGTATCATGTTTAGTTGCAGCAGCAACAGCAGCAGCAACAATAGTTTTGAAAAATCACAGCAAACACACCTAAATAAACAAAAATTTCGCACAGTGGGCAATTTGCCAAAATATAAAGTAAGCTCTATGTTGCATAGACTCGTTGTTTTAGCTATTACGTATATTTACTCTATGCAAAATTGCTCAAATATGGAAAAAAGTTTTGGGCAAAATTAAGTAAAATTTGCCCGAATAGAGGAAATTAGAAGCGATAAAGGATTTTAGTTGCAAAAAACTTTGGTATTGCATACCAGGAGCGTGGAGAGAAAATCCGGGCCCGGGGGTAGTAATGTACCGGGCCCCCTCCACTTTTTTTTTTTTTATTCGAGACTATCACATGATAGAGCGAATATTGCTTTTCCGTAAACGCAAGAATGCCCACGAGATATATGATACGTGTAAAGTTGGTATTTTGTTTGCTTCCCGCTCATATTCATAAAATAAAGGTTAAAAAATAAGGTTTCAGCCGGTCTGCGATTAAAGCTTGAAAAATGTACAAAAAAATGCAATTTTTTTTAACTGTCCGTAACTTCAAAACTATTGATTTTTTCGGAGATGTTGGCCTAGTAACTCTCCACAAAAGTTTATTTAAGAATGTTTCTGAAAAGATCAATAGTTTCGAAGTTACGGCTAAAATTAAAGCGGATTGCCATTTTTAAGTCTATTTTTAATTTTTTTAATTTTTTTGAAACCTTATCGTTTTGGCCCCATAACGCCAATTTTACATATTTGGGAAATCGCCTTTTTTAGTTTTAGATGGAATAAGAAAGAACTAACCGATAACTTTTTTTAAGAATTATATTTAATATTTTACTAAAGGCAGGATTCGGTACCTTCCAGTCTTTAAGTGATGAAACGTGTAAAAGGATATTAATTTAATGAATTTTATTTTTTTATAGTTGAGTGTAAAGATGGGCACTGGCTCGGGTTTTTTTCTTGGCCCGCGGGGCTCTACTTTCCAGCGACGGGCTCGGACTTTCTAACCTAACCACAAAAGGCTTAAGCTCAGAAGCCCGTTAAAGCCCGTAAATCACAAGCAAGCTTAGAAGCACAAACTTGGAAAAAATTCTGGAAAATAATGTATAAGTGTAGTGCTTAGAATGAAAATAAAGTAAGTTTAGTCAAACAAAAAAAAAAACTTATTATATTTGACCAAAAAGCTCTAGTAAGCGTGCAGTGTTCATACAATCTTTGTATTTTCTTCTTTGAAAAAAAAAAAAAAAAATAATAACAATGCGGGCCCGGGCTTTTTATCAAGTGCTTGCATCGTGAACATGCCGGGCCTCTAAAATCTATTTTTCAACTTGGAAAAAACTACTACAAATTTTATTAATTTCTGCTTAAGTCCGGGCCCTCCAAAAAACTTCGGGCCCGGGGGGAATCCCCCCTTACCCCCCCCCCTCTCGTCAGGCCTGTTCACAGCACATAAGTTCAAGATAACCACGATAGTTAGCGGGTAACTGGTGGCAGAAAAAATCATGTGATAACATCGTTCGGCAGACGTTGATAATTGTGAAGATTGGAGCAAATCAATCAATATATGCCATGTCTGCCACTTATTTATGTTTAAAAAAAATTGTTGTGTTATGTAATAACATCGCATCTTCCACCTATTTCAAAAAATTGGGTGAGCTTAAAAAATAAGGCAAGTGCAAACATTTTTCCTGCTTCGTTTTTGAATTATTAATTTTTTTTTTTTTCAATTTTTATGACATATAAAATTATGTGATTTTATCGTCAAGCAGACTACGTTTTTTATGATGATAACACCATCAGGAGGAATAAAATCCATTTCTGCCATTCCGATATTGCTGCAAAAAATAACATGAAGGTGGTTCATTAATGGTTTGGGGCTCTTTTCAGCAGCTGGGCCTAGAATACTCCATTTTGTTGATGGAAGTAAGGATCATAAGATTTATTTGAACATTTTAAGACTAAATTTATTGCAATATTAGGATAAACTTGGTCAATGTAGTAATAGGTACTTTTAATAAGATGACAATTTTAAACATATTTCGTATAATATGGGATCATGGATTCAATACAACTGGCCCAATGTATTCGTAACACTGGCGCAGGGTCCAGACATAAATGCTATTAAAATCTTGTGGAATTATCTGGACGCAAAAGTTCGCCAGCACAATATTTGTTCAAAAACTGAACTGAAAAGGGTATTCATGGATAATGGGAAAAAATTTATCCGAGCTATTGTGAAAAACTAATTCAAACGATGCCAAAAGGACTAAACATGACAAATAAAAACAAAATAATGTACACTAATTACTGAACTCATGTAAAAATTTAAATTTTGTTAAGGTGTACGACTTTGGCTTTGGTACTGAATATGCTTGATTTCTGTTACTTTTTATTTATTTCCAAAAATAACGGAAAATTTCAAGTTTGTTTTTTGTTAAAATTGAAGGATTAAATAGGCTATTTAAAAATGTACTTCAAATTTCTTAAATTATTTTTGCGTACTTAGTTTTGGAGCATTGAAAAATAGTTTGCTTGGTGTACGACTTTGGCTTGGACCTACTGTACATAAGTAGAAGTAGAAACCTTCATTTGACGATGATATGATATAGTATAGTATAGTATAGTATAGTATAGTATAGTATA
Source organism: Calliopum simillimum (assembly GCA_951812925.1). NCBI lineage: Eukaryota > Metazoa > Arthropoda > Insecta > Diptera > Lauxaniidae > Calliopum > Calliopum simillimum. Next base: position 15,265,064 of record OX638372.1, on the reverse strand, counting down.
GTATAGTATAGTATAGTATGATATGATATAGTATGCCAGCGGTCAGGACTTGTACATACATCAAAATGTTGTGAGTACGTTTATGCTAAAAAATGCCAAACTTTATTATGGTGTTGCCAGGATTATTTTTTCTGCTAAAAGAAAAAAAAGAATGTTTCTGTCAACTGAATTTATGTGGCTGAAAATGGTTTTATAATATTTTCTAACAATAAACAAACTCAGTTAAATATTAATATGACATTGATTAGAAGTTAAAGCGTTGTTTATTGAGCATCATATGTGTTTGAAAAGATTAAGAAGGTTTGTTTGGGTTCAGAAAAATTATATTCTTATTTACATTTATATCATATATTGTATGATTCTCAACATATTTAATTAAAACGACTTTTAAGTGATATATCTTGCTTGGTGTAAAATTTATGTGGGTATTCACGATGTTGTGAACACCAATAACTTCCAATATAAGCATGTATGCGCATTCATTAATATCGATCATTTATGTCTTGATATTTCAAAATATCGACCAATTTTTAATATGCTTTGGTAAGTAAATACACATTTAATTGAAATCATATCAAATAATTCTTAGCATTTAATTTGCTTATACGTAAATTAACTACAGCATTTGTGAATTATAACCAAATTTCGGTGTACCCAATAAGGCAGGTCGATGAAAAAATATTGGAAAAAATATATACCTTGAGTATTAAGAAAACAAAAATTTTTTTTGGCTGAATCACTCTGAAAAAAGCCAAAATGGTATTTTTTCCATAACTTTGGCAGGTGATGTCCGATGCTTAAAAGTGGTACATCGTTGTAAAGGGCTTAATTAGGCCAAAATTTTTTCCTCATATACAATCTCAAATACTTTATTTAAGAAAAAATTGTATTTTGGGGGATACGAACCACAGAAACTGGGTCTCACTAGTCGAATATGACCTCGGAGGTCCAAATGCATTGAGAAAAAAGTAAGCCTAATTAAGCCATCTGCCTAAGTTATGGAAAAAAACCTTTTTTTTCTGATTTTAGAGTGGTCCAAAAAGTACCCAATCAAACTATTTTCTTTTTGAAAGAAAATGATGCAATTTTTAGAGAATCAGACCATTAAATTTTTGAGTTTTTGAATAAATAAAATGCAAAATTCTACCACAGTGCAATGATACGGCACACATTCGTCTCATATTTGCATTGTGCGTTAACGCAAACAGCAACCGAAGCATTTTCCAGCACAATGTGTACATTTTTGTCATCAGTTTTATGTAAACAAACACAATTGTTAAATATTCTATGGTTTTGTTTGCAGAAGCCTCAAATTGTGTTATGTTAAATGTGTGTTTCCCTTTTTTTTGGGCATTCTTGAAAAACCCTTCAAAAAAAAATCCCAGCGAAGAGTAATTTGCGACATGAAATTACGACGATGACTCTGTTACACAAATGCCAAAAAGTGCTGAAAATGCTACAGCGCATTGGTTTGTGTTCTTTGGGCCTATCGGCAGTTGTAACCGAATTAAGTCATAAAAGATATTTGTAACACAAATGATTTTACTTCTTGGTATGTTTGCGTAAAGGATTTGCAAGGATTTCGTAGCGACATTAACGCAATTGTGGATAGCATTATAGCGTATGTTAATAGCGTAGAGTAGTGGTGATATGTTACATGTGGCATATGTACTCGTATGTGATTGTGAATCACTGAAGTATGTAATGTGACAGCTGGCTTAAATGCTGTAAATTACATCATTTGATTTTGAATTTCATTTAATCTTCACATTTTTTGACTTCATTGAATTAAAAAATGAAAATAAAATTAGTTTTTTGACTTTATTAGCTACCAACAAGCATGGATCAGATGACATTGTAGGTTTAAGCTTACTGTTCAATGTGTTTTAGTAAAAGCACTAGCTAAATTAAAAGAACAAGTTAAAACTCTTTATGCACTTTGCATTTTTCTTGCATAGCAAGGGAAAAATGAAAAAAAATAGAGATTTTGCAAGTGTTGTATTTTGTTTTTGCTGTGATTCTCAACAGATCTATTGAAAAGGTTAACTATAATATGCTTGTCAATTTCTTCTGGATGTCGGCAAATTTGTCTGATAATATGATTGTGGTGATCATTGAAATGTTACGAGAGCTAGCCGTCATTTGATATCTACATCATTGTTGGAAGTAAAATAATGTAAATTTTTACCTGTTCCAAAAAATAATTAAAAATTTTAAAGATTATAATGCTTATCGTCATAAACAGGACTTTCTTTTCAGGAACGAAGGAGAACACAGGCGAAAATTTATTATAGTCTGAACATAAAAACCACCATACTGAGGGTATCAGATATCTTCTGAATAAGAATTTCTCACAACATGATTGCAGATGTTGTATAAAAGTTATTCCTAAACAAAATGATTTTTATTTAGGTGGTCGTTTTTGTATTACCATGTTGAATTTCAAAAAGTTGCATTCGATGCTTTAAAGCAAGTCAAGTTTGCCCAATTTTTTTGCTGAATTAGAACTCTGTAGAGCATATAGAATAGAGGATCCAAGCGGTGTACGTTTGAGAAAAAACGCCCCATATAATTTTCAATTTAATCATGAACAGAAGATAGAGAAATAATCTTTAAGACATTAAAAGAAAAAATATTTATTAAAAAAACTTACTTGCACTCTTGATTCTGGCAGATTAATTTTCAGTGCCACTTCCTCACGCATAAAAATATCCGGATATCGTGTCTTGCCAAATAGTGATTCCAAAACATCCAGTTGAGCGCGGGTGAACGTCGTCCGTTCTCGTCGTTGTTTGCGTGTATTAACTCCTAAAACCATAAACGTTAACAAAAAAGAAAAACAAAATAAGTCTATGCCATTGAGGGCGTATGGGTTGCCTAAAAATGCATTGAAACTGTTTTTTTTTTTTTTTTTTTATTAAAAGCAAAGTTACAAAATTTCATTGTATTGTGAGATATGACGTTCTAGCACTAAGTACTTGAAGCATTAAAAATATTTATAAGCTTGATTACATTCATTAACTGGCTAACAGCAGCAAAAATTAATAAATTTTATGAAAATTAAAATTAGCAATAAATTTTTTACAATTCAGATTCGCACACACGTATTCTGAACTGAAGTATTTGATCCAAAAACTTCAAGATTCAAATCTTCACTGTACACTGATTTCATTTATTTCAAGATAAAACTGATTCTAACAAATACTTCAGTGTACTGTATATTGCAAACAAATACTTCATATCAGTGTAAAACATGAGAGTAGAAAAACGACCGTAAAATTTATAGTAACACTGACAAGTGGCAACGCTTTGGCAACTCTGGATTGTAGTAGCTTTCTTCATAAAGAGAGAGAGAGAGAGAGCACCAAAACAAAAAAGAAGCACAAGAAGAGAGAGCGAGAGAACTACTTTTGTCACTAAAGTAGCAATTTGTAGTATACGCACTGAACTGAAGTAAAGCAAATCCAATAAGGTTGGTCTTTTCAGTACCTATTTTTTTTCTTCTTCAATATCTAAGTGTTATCAAGATATTTGAACTGGGCACTGATCTGGGGTTGAATCGCAGTATCCGTGAACGAACAATTTGGACGAAAAATCATGTATGTATTTAGTAATGCGAAATACATGTGAAACACATGATTTTACGTCACGAGTTGTACGTTCACGGATGCGACGATTCGACTCCTGAAGTATTTGATAAATAACAGCCGGTACAAGACATAACGTATCTTGAAACGAAATGTCTGAAAGCTTCAAGTGAAAATTTGCTTGTACAACTACTTAAACAAGTACGAAAATTCCACAATATTTTTTAATTAAGATAGGGAACATTTCAGCGAATTTTAATTTATAAATGAAACACTTTATTATATTTAGCATTTTAAATACACATGTTCACACTTAGATTTGCATTTCAAGCGACGTTAATTAGAATAAACTCTATAAATGCAAAGTTATGAGTTTTTAAATGACTTTAACAAGATGGCTAGCTGTTTTTTCTAAAATTTTTCTACATAAAAAATGTTTTTTTTCTCAAAATTTTTATGGCAACGCGAACAAATTGAAAATTAAAGTTAAAATAACAAGCGGAACACTGGCAGGCTAGCATATCCTCCCTCCTATCCCCCCGTTTTACTGCTTTTGTGCCACAACGCATACAAATAACCTGCAAAAGGAAGATAAGCCGCTTAGCGTTCCATGTGCGCTGCCACCCCACGACGCACTTCTCTCTTATATTTATGATTTCAAAGCGGCAGCCTTGGTGGTACTACTACTTGTGGCATACAACTATGCTGCTTTGTAGAGCCGGGAGTTCGAATAGCTCCAGAGACACACAACGATTGGCATTTGTTGTGGTGGTTCATAGCTAGTTACGTCGTATAAAATATAAAAATCAGTATAAATTTTGTTGCCAGGATATTTGGTAGAAGAGGGAGGAAGGAGGAAAAGATGTAAATCATTAAGATGCGCGCACTTTAATGAGCACTGGCGTAAGAATTTTATATTTTTTCATTCTATTACTCACTTTCATGTGAGATATGAAATAAAAAAAATGATTTTTAATGATGACGTTTAATGATTTTTATCATTAAGCAAATTAAATTTAATAGGCATTTTTTCGTTTCTTTTGCTTTAATGAGGCAGGGGTCAAATTCATTTGCGTAATGTGGAGAACTATGAAAATCACAGAATTTATCTGAAAATTTCGCGTTTATACAGTTGTATCAAAAGTAACACAAATTAGTATTATATTTTTTAACCAAATTTTTGGTAAAGCGTGATATGGATTTTATTTTTCTACAATTCTTTACAATGAAAATCAGCAGTAGATAAATGTGGTATTAAATTTAAGTTCACCCCAGCAGTTGATCGTCAATTTGTAATACTGTCCAAAAAATTCCCTTTTAACTATTCAAAAATGATTTCTGTAGAAATTGGAAATGTTTTAAGGGCTCCAACAGTATGATGACGTTTTCAACAAACTAATCTACCTGGGCGCATTGCATAAAAAGTTCTATTGATGAGGACAAAAAATGAGGCTTAGCTTCGACAGAAATTATGAAAGTTGCTCAGGACAACAACGCGAAAAGAAACGACAAAATATTTTTTGAAGTGGCATAACAAAACTTTATTTGTTTGGAAATGAATCTGATAGGAATAGTCGTCACCAAGGCAAAGAATTTCATGTCATCGTCACAAAAAAGCACGTTGCACGTGGGTGCGAAGATATTATTGTCTACAGCTGCTTTTTTAAAACGGAATACTCCAATCTTTATATATATCTCTACTATCTGTACTATTTACATAAAATCTATATCTTTATCTATCCTATACTATTTATATAAAATTACTTATATAAAAACCCTATGTAAAGCTGTTTTGCAAAAAATACTAAACCGATTTTAATAATTTTTTTAAAAATATTCTATATGTGCTAAGGAACAAAATTGCATACTTATTTTTTTGATTTTTAAAAGATAAACCTTTTTTTTTAGTATGAAGTTGTTGAAAAAAGCATTCAATGCTTGCATAAAAATGATCGATTGCATTTGCGTCGCTTCTGCTTATGCTGCTTCATGAGTTATGTGTTGTTGTTGTCTTTTCGTCTCTTTCATTTATTTTTTATCCTTGAAGAAAGAATATGGGGGTTATCGTGAATCAAGATTCCCGGGGAATTTTCTTAAGCTGTAATAGAGAATGCACGGCAGTCTGAGAAATATTTATTCACGATAACCCCCTATAGAATTTGATGTTGTTATGTTGATGAGAGCAGAAAGAGTGAGAGTGATTTTATCAGTGATGCCAACTCAATATTTTCAATATTTTTGACTAAGACATACCAATGTTTTTCAATATTTTTCGAAACTTTTGGACTTTATTTGACATTTTGGGTGTTTTTCGATACAGTTCAATATTTTTCGAAGCTTTTGGAGTTTTTTCGATATACTGTTGTTTTCGATACACATACATATTTGGACTTTTACCGATTTATTCGATGCTTTTCAATACTTTTGGACTTTTAGACTTTTACCAATTTCTTCGGTGTTTTCTAGTACTTTTGGACTCTTACCGATGTTAGGATGTTTTTTGACATTTTTGGGTCTTTAGCGTTATTTTAGATGTTTTCAATATTTTTCCATATTTTTCGAAACTTTTAAACTTTCGCCGATATTTTAGAAGTTTTTCGATACATTTAGACTTTTATCGATTTCTTCGATGTATTTCGAAACTTTTGGACTTTTTTCTATATATTGGATGTTTTTCGATATATGTATTTGGACTTTTCCGATTTATTTGATGTATTTCGATACTTTTGGACCTCTACCGATATTTTCGGTGTTTTTCGACATTTTTGGGTCTTAATCGATATTTCAGATATTTCGATATTTTTCGAAACTTTTGGACTTTTTTCGATATATTGGATGTTTTTCGATATATGTATTTGAACTATTTCCGATTTATTTGATGTATTTCGATACTTTTGGACTTCTACCGATATTTTGGATGTTTTTCGATACACTTGGACTTTTACCCATTTCTTAGATGTACTTTTGGACTTTTACTGATATTTTGAATATTGTTCGATATTTTTGCTCGCGTCAAACAAAAAAGGCAAAAAAAGCCACCTAAATTTTTTTATGTGTTAGAAAAGGTTTAACCTGTATTTTAGATGTTTTTTGATACATTTGGACTTTTACCGATTTCTTCGATATAAATTTTTCGATAATTTTGGATCTTTACCGATATTTAAAATGTTTTTCGATACTTTTGAACTTTTCCCACACGAATCTTAAATGGACTTTTACCGATTTTTTGATATATTTCGATACTTTTGGACCTTTACCGATATTTTGAATGTTTTTCGATACACTTGGATTTTTAGCGTTTTTTTCGATGTATACTTTTGCATTTTTACCATTGTTTTAGCATTTTGACTTTTGCCGATTTCTTCAAAGTATTTCAATATCGCAACTTTTAGAATATAAGCGATATTTTGTGATACTTTTGGACTTTCACCGGAGAAATCGGTGTATTTTAATATCTTCCGTTACATTTTAACTTTAACTGATGTGTTGGGGTTTGATAATTTTATGGAAATAAATAAAATAAATATGTTGAAGCCAGTGGCGGATCCAAGGGGGGGGGGGGCGATGGGGCCGATCGGCCTCCCTTCTCAAACCAAGTGAATAAATTTTTTTTTAAATTATTTTAAAATCATTCTGTTATTATCTAGAAATGTAGTCAATCGGCCCCCCCTCTCAACAGTGCTGGATCCGCCACTGGTTGGAGCAACTGTTTATGGCACATCATTTAAAAAAATAGCTTTCGTTATTAGTTTTTTTTAGTGCTTTTTATCAAAACCCGAGCAACGTTGTGTAACACAGCTAGTTCTTTATATTAATGAAATGCTATAATTAAGGGCTTAGCATCTAACAGAGATCAAATCAAGTTCCTTCTATTCATTCTTATAAATGTAAGTACTAGGAGTATACATACATATATTCATTATTTTGTTATTAGTTTTTTTCATAAGTTTTCGATAATTATCATTCTTCTCGTGTTGATGTTTAGTCACATCTCAAAAATCGTTGAGTTCTAGAAGTTTGTGAAAGCTTTGAATGGAAAATAATAATATCCAAACGTTGTATAACTCCAAATTATGTGAAAGCCCCATCGAGGTAGTTGGATGTTTAGTAGTTCATCAAGACTTAAGCCATTCGATGCAGTGATATAACCTCCAAAAAAAAATAATGGAATAAACTGGAATACTGGAAAAAATGTCGACTTTGTACGGAATGACTTTTGTTGAGAAAAAATAACAAATTTGTCTTTATTCAGCACGAAATTTTAACAATAATGAAATTCTATGAATTTTAACCCCTACTACGTTTTCTCCAGTGAATGGGACTTGAATGCAATGAAATCTATCGTTTTTGTCAAAATTCAAGTTTTTTTTTTTTTTTTTTTTTTGCTTTCTAAACTATACCAACTGAAAATGGAAAAAAAAAACAACCAACACAAATTTCCACCCCTAAGCCAACCCTCGAATGTATGAAATGTAGCGTGTTTTGGGTTGGTCCGCTTTTGGGTCGGGTGGTGGTTTTGTGCTGCTGCCAAACCACTTGCATTAGAAATACACTAAGCTGCGCACAAATAAATAAACGCACACATATATAAACATAATATATTTATGCCATTGTAGTATTTGCTATATAGTATATATCTATTAAAATTGTTGTTGTCGGTTTGTACATTTCTCTTGTATTGCGTGGAACACACAAACGAAAGCAAACTACATGTTTTGTTTGTTTTTATATGACATTCTTTGGTTGTTGTTGTTGTTTTAGTTGTTTTTTTATATATATGTATATATTAGATGAATTTTTCCTTTTGTTGTTGTTGTACAATTTACATACTTGCATTTTTATTCTTTTTTCCATTGTTATAAAATACAAAAGGACTACGTTCCATTATGTGTCCTCTTGCCCAGCTTTAGCTTGTGCTTGAAAAAGAACCCCTTTCTTTATGCTCTGACTGTTGTGTGTACCGTCGGCTGTTGTTTTTGTTGTAGCAAAGCAGCAATTTGCTTTCGAGTAGAGTGAAGGTGCAGCAAAGAGTTTCTAGATTTTACATTGTTCCCCCATCCCGCATACTACAAACATACTATATATGAATCAAGGAAGAGTTCAGCCTGTAGAGGACATTTTTGTATTCGTCCTCGTCGTATGGTAGAAATGTAGGCTTAATTTTTAAGTAGGTATCAAAAATTAAAATGGAAGTCAATTTTTTAGAAATTCAATTTTCCACTCAAATGCTTGATATGGAAAAAATAGCAGCTGTCTCGCTGTTTTCCTTGTTTTGAGTTGGCTGTATGTTCGGTTCAGTTTGGTTTGGTTTGGTTCGATTTGTGTCCTGTCGTCTGTCTGTTTGTCATTAAAAAGTTGATGATGGCGTTGCGTTTGTTGGCAGTTGTAGGTTTTTAATTAGCATATCATGTCGGATAATTTTTTCATACACGTGACGACGATAAGCAGACTAAAAAGGCGGCAAACATTTTCAAATTATTCGCAAATGTAAACAAAACTTTTGAATAGAAAATATTGTTTTTTTTTTATTTACTTTCTTTGTGAATTTTAGCTGAACTGCTGAGGAGAGTCTGAACTTGAAAAATTAAATTTCCTTCAAAAAATGTTACTTGTATTGTATATGGATGAATCTTTGAAAAATGTACCAAACCATACTTGATTTTGTTTCTACCTATTTTTATTTTTTCTTTATTATTTGAAGGTCGCGAGGTTTATGAACAGCCACTAAAAAATGATGTTATAATAAGAAAAACTGAGCGGAGATAGTCTAAAATGAGGGACCTACTTCAATGTATGTGAGTTCAATATAAAAAAATTTTGTTCGAAGAGTTAACACAGAAAAACAGTAACTGAAATATTTATACAAACAATGTTGTATCAGTTTTGTTTTTAGAAAATAGCGTAATATGTGAAACGGGTAAATTAAGTACACCAAAAATCGGTTAGGGACAGCAGGAAGAATGACTTTTTAAAACTTAATGTCATAATTTCACAGTAAAATACTTAGAATTATTTTTTTCAAGCTTTTTGTATAGAAGTTTTTGTTAAGTATCTGTATAAAATAATTAAAATATCTAATTCTAATTTTAAACATGGTTTAAATGAATGGAAAATCACCCATTCGAGTGGTTACAATTTTACATGAAAATTTGAGCATACGAAAGTTAATTTCCAAAATATTGATTAAAATGAATGAATGCCGTTTCGAATTGCTTTCTCATCCACCCAATTCTACAGGTTTGTCTCTGAGCGAGCAGAGATTTGGCTTTAATGAGGAAGTGATCGCCGAAAAAGAAAAATATTTTCTACAACAAAGGTATAGAAATGGTAGAGGAAGCCTAGAATGATTGTATGGCTTTTGAGTGAGATCATGCTCATGAATTAAATCGAATTTGGGCAGGAAGTTGTTTTTTCTTCATGAAACCTTGATCTTTTCAGCCTATCACTGAAAATTATATTTTTTTTAATGCAAAGTTCTTGGTCATTTTATATATTATATATTTTATTCGAAACCTAAACAACAATACAGATATTCAGGATGTTCGATCTCAATGCTATTTCAGGCAAGAACTAGAACAGTAGAGAGGATTGGTTGAAAGTCCGCAACCACATTATTAGACCAATCTGGATTATGTTCAAGAAATCATACTTGAATATATGACCGATTTTGACTTAATAGTGCAATGCAATCTCTTTAGAAGTTTGGTATGGTAAAAAGCATTATCTATAAATGTGAAGAAAAATTGTTCTAAAAGTTAAAAACCTTATCAGTTCAAAAGACTTGAATCATCTACGATTGAATATAAAATTCAATTTCTACTATCAGTTTATACACTTCCGTTATGACAAGACCCTGCCAAAGTTCAAAAACCTTGTGCAAAAGTGTGTACATACATCACTTGAAAGCAAATCATCTACCAGAAAATATCACTTTCATTAAAATTTTGACATATAACACAAAAGCACAGTTAATGCAACAGCAAAAAAACGAAGAAAAAAGATGAAAAATTGTACAAAACATTTATAAAATCCACACCATTCTTAGTAACCTGATTTTTATTAATGGACACATTTGTCAAAAGTTAACAAAATACAAACAAATGTATTGTAGATATGCAAGAAGAAGGATGCCAAGCAGTGGCTTGCAATAAAAATGAAAAAAAAAAACTAAAAAAAAACAATAAAATGACAACAACGAAAGCAACTACAAAAAATAATAAAAAAACAAAAATTTAAATAAAAACAAATACAAAAAAATTGTATCCAAAAACAGAAAAAATGCATATATAAATTGAAAGTCATTCCATGGTAACACTGTAAATCACTTTCTTGGAAAGTAAAAAAAACAAACCCATTTTTACACAAAAAATGCGCACGCTGCTGCAACGATGATGACGACGACGATTGCCAAGTAAGCAAAATGACAAACGAGGAAGCAAACAAATTGACAGATATGATATGACTCTGATAAGTCAATTAGCATAAAAATGACAGCGTGATTTCAGTTGGAAAATTATGGCATTGCAGCAGCAGCCATACGTAGTCGTCGCAGTCACAGAACATTTAACAACAACAAATAAAAATCAGGTCTCGAGAGGAAACCACACCAGACACAGTTGCAATGTTGTTGCAGGTTGTGTCGCCGTTAATGTCATATGAAATTTTGTTTAACGTTACATGCTGCAGCTGATTGCATCATTATCAATACGCATATATGCATTTTTGACATAATGAAAAATGAGTTAAACATGATTTGGTAAAAAATACATTTTTTATAATAACAGCACAACAACAAAAACAACAACAATAACAAAATATAAACAACACTGCCAACAACAAAAATTTCATTTACTAGCGGTGACATTTTGTTTTCATAAAGTGAAAAAAGTTAAATTTTTTCCCTTTTTTGTTTGTACTTTTAAAATCAAATTAAAACAACAACAACAACAAAATGTGCAACAAATTTGTACACGTTTAATTGATTTTCAATAATTTTAAAATAAAACAACAAAAATTGAATTAAAAATATATTGTACTGCACGCCACGTAGTCGTTTGGCTTCAAAAAACGAAAGACTTAGGCGACAAACTTGATTTTTGTGTGTTGTCAATATATTTCGTATGCGTATGATTTGTTTGGGCTTATTGTTGCTGGTAATGTTTTTGTTGTTGTTGTTGCTATTTGTGCCAACAAACAATTATGACAAATTGCAGTTTCGTTTTGTTGTTATTGTTGTTGTTGCTTTTTTAAGCTTACCCAAAATGTGCTATGTGACGCCATTCGTCATCCGTAACGAATGTGTCTGTCTGTATGCATTAAATTTTATCGTAATTTTATTATGACTTTTTTCCAATCAAAGTTTGTTGGCTTAAGTTTTGTTGCTTTTTTATTGACTGTTTTACTTGTTTTATTGATTTATAAACACATTTATGGTTTAAGCAAAAATGCCACAAATATTAACCGGACATTCAAGAACCTTTTTTTTTTGGTTTTTCGGTTATTTTGCCAAGTCCTGTCTTCTAAAGCCAATTTTTTAAGCTTAATAGCTTAAAGATATAAAAATGTATTTAAGAAATATTGTTAAGACTATTTTTAACCCAAAACTGAACTCATTTTGATGCAATTTAAAGTACAATTTGTATATTTTTTAAGAACCCAAGGAAAATTAATCTGAACTCAAGATTTAAAGTAAGTACTTAAGTATGGAACGTGCTCATTACTATGATCGAAATATGAACACGTCTTATATTAAATGTGATAAAATAAACTTGATAAGCATTGCATTTCATATGCAAAATTTTTGGAAATCAAATATTCTCATGGTTTTCAAATCTGAGATTATTGTTGTTTTCATTTACCTTGAAATTTTAACGCCATTGGATTTCTATATAGAAAAAATGTATGTTCTATTTAAAATCTATAAGGGTAAGCCCGGAAGGTGTGGCACCCTTTTCAATTTCAATGCTTGAGCTTTCGTAGCATTCAAATATGGACAAAATTTAATTCAGTTGTGCGAAGCACTTCATGATAAAAAGTTCGCTTAGCTGCTGTTATATAAAATTTCATGACTTGAAAAAAAAATGTGGAATGAAAACGGCTGACATTTTTTAGGCATATATTTTGCGAAGCAGCAGAGAGGCACTCAATTACTGAAGATTATATGGATTGTCACTCAATTACTCAGGGTTATATGGATTGGGTGCCATTTTTCCCCTTGTACGTTATAAGATATTTGGGATTACAAATAAAAAAGCCTTGAACTTACATTTACTCCGGAATCGCAGAATTTTAGATAAAATTCAAATATGCTTAGGGTGCCAAATCAATCATAATACAGTGCCATATCTCTAATAGGTGATTTGGCACTTAAAAGCATTTTTGCAATTTGAAAAAAATATATGTTTTTTAAGTCGATATACTATTATTTGTTATAAATCAAATAAATGATAAATACGCTTTATGTTCCCTTAAAAATTCATTTTGACTCAACAGAATAGTGTTGGGTGTGAGCAACTTTTTGTTTTCGACTCATAACTTTTGACTAAATGTATGGGAGAAGGGGGAGGTTTCGACACCTTAACAAGAAAGTCCTTATATCTTCCATATGCAATTGTGCATGTTATTTTGAATACACACAGACTATGCACGAATATGTGTGCTTCTTTTGTAAATTACAAAAAATTCTATATGTTCGCTATTTTCGGAACTGTGACCAAAAAACCATAGTTAAAATAAATGACGAAACCTCCCACTTTTGGGGAGGCTTCGTCAGTCATATAAATTCTTGATTCCCTTGATTTTTTGAAACCTTCAACCTTTTGAATGTAGATGGTAAAAGACGAATTGCTTCCGGTGATGCAATGGGAGAATGAAAATCAGGGATGTCGTCTTCAATCGGGGCCATATCCAGCAAATCATTCGGATCAAGAAGGTCAGAGCCTTGAACGAGTTCGAGACATGATTCAGGCTGATTCTATATCCATTTGTACCTCGGCATTAGTACCGAACTCCATATCTTGTGAAAAATCAGATTCATGGAAAGTAATTGAATCATATGTATAAATTCCAGTTGTCGAATCCTCCCATTTACACTTGACGAATCCTCCCTTATCCACTTGTTTCCAAATTTGCAAAATTTCGCAGTTAACTTTTATTTATTTTGCAAACCTTAAATGTAATATTAACAGTAATGATATATTTAAGTATCTGCTAAAAAAAACGGAAATTTTATATTATATTAACCGAGTATCAAACAAAACGCAACAAGCAAATATTACATCAACTTGCTACAAAAATACAAAATCACGACTAACTACGCACCCTAGCCGAATTGCGCATAGAAATTTTTATAATAGCTGCGTACCATTAGGAGTAAGACTTTTTGGTTTACACGCGGAAGTAAGTGCGAATAGAAATCGCAAAATTTGACACTGATGAAGCCTCCCACGTGTCGAAACCTCCCCCTTCTACCCTATATTATGCAGACATATAAGTATCAATGGAAAGCTAAAGGCCTTAACTAACTAGTGAAAAAAGTAAATTGATTTCATCAGTTCGAAAAATTATATCAAAAAAATTATCACTCATTTTTGAAAAAAAAAATTTAGGCTCGGTTGTGGGCACCCTTAGAAAATCGGTTAAAAATGGGAATTTTCGATATTACTATTTTGCCGAACATGAATTTTTTATACCAATCCATGCTCGCCATCTGCTCCTTGGTTCACTTGTCTGAAAACTCAGTACAGAGATTTTTTGCAAAGTGGTATACCACCTTACCACCTACAATTAATGAAATCAACTTTGTTTCTACGATATCTTTAAAAGGCCTATTGGTTCTTTCCATTCCACTAAAAAAACTTAAAAAGGCAAAAGAACACTATTTAAATTAGTGATGTTGGCATCCACAACGATATTTCAGTAAAACACAAGCTTTAAATAAAAAAAGGGGTGCCCACACCCGAACCAATTCCGGGCCCACACTCGACTTTGACAGCCAACTTGAAAAGCAATAAGCACAGTGTTATGTGAACATTAATCACAAAATATAATAAGTTTACTGCATAATTATAGATTGCATTCAGCTTTTCGATTGATTCACTTCGATTTATCGCAAAATGATTGAAAAAAACTTTTGTGTTGACTTTCCCCTACTCAAAAATTATTTTCTTCTCAGCACAAAGCAAATGCGTCTGTTTCCTCCGGTATATGCACAAAAACTTCGTGCTGCCGTAACACCTGCTTAACATTTGTCAGAACAGCTGCATTTATTTTCTGTCAAAAGTTATGGGGGGGTGCCCATACCCGAACGAACCATGCCCGCAGGCGGCACTCTTCCTCTATATGTAGACATTTTCTATGAACTATTGTAATAAATCCAAATAACGACCGCGTATGAAAAAATCTTCGCCTTATATTTAGTCATGATTTTTTTTTAAAAATTACTCAATCTGATAATTTTTTTCGTAGTAGGCTTTTAAACGAAAGTCAGAAAAGCACCGTTTCCGTTTTATTCAGTCAGAAATATTGTGAAGAACACAGACCCAAAAGAGCAAGCAAAGAAAAGTGCTTAACAAACACAAGGATCGTCATTATTGACGTATTTTGTGATACTAAACTTTTATCCGGCCTTAGAATAGCACTTTCAAATCTGGGTTTTGAGATATACATATTAACTTAAACGTTCATAAAATTCATTATTAACTTCAGCAATATCTCAAAAATACGTCCTTTAACTTCCTATAGTACTTGCTAATGTAGTTTTACTCAACAACAAACAAGATTTTTAGTTGAACTGATATGGATATCTAGAAGAATGCTTTAGTTTTCGATAGATTTCATGCAATATATTCTATTTAACAGTAAGCAGTAAGTAAAGTGAGTAAGAAAACAGCGCCTTTCAAAAAATTTTCTAAAAATATATTGAAGTTTTAAATTTAACTCATAAATTGTCAAGAAAGCTAATCGGTTTTGATGATATTTAGTGTTAAAATCTGACAGGTCAAGTGCAGCTTGTACACATACATATTATGCCAATGAAGCTGACATTTTAATTTAATTACTTCAATTGATCTTCAGATTACATACTAATTAAATAGTTGTAAAATTAATTAAAAAGTCATGTTACAAGAGCAATTTAGCAGTTACCTTTAACATCTGTCTGAACTTTTGAAAAGTTCAATACGAAATTGGAATGTATGTAAATTAATTTGTTTTGCTACTTTTTTTTTTTTTTTGATTTTTGCACATTAAATTTTTAACGCCTTATAATTAAGTCAAGCTCATACTTTAAATAGAAAATTATATGTAAATGTATACTAAATTTGATAATAAAGCAGCAAACTTAGTTGCAGGCAAAATCGACTCAGAAATAATTTCATAAAAATGTGACGTCCTTAAAATTTAAAATGACAAAGCTTCAATAGAAAGAAGCTCAAGTTTTGAACAAATTTTGCTTAAGAGATAACGCCCGAAACTTTATAAACTTTTCATAAAAATTTTTTTTTTTTATCTGGGCACTGAAATCTTATTGATCAATGTTTATTCTTCTTTAAGATTTTGCCTACAACGCTTTTTACTTTTTTCTTTGATTTTTCCAATTCAGTTTCAATGCATTCAATGTTTTTCTAATGGATTTTTAGCTACTAAAATTGTATTTTGCTACCAAAATTGGCATTACGATATTTACCCCACATACCTTGGGAAAACCCAACAGCTTCTAAGCCGTGAGGTAACCCAAAGGGTCCAAGTGATGGCATTGGCATGCCCGGTGGCAGCGGTCCATGCGGTCCATGATGTGAATGTGGACCACCATAGCTGTGCGGATGTGGTCCCATGTCACCGGATTTTAAAAATCCCGCCGCCATTAAGGCTTCCGCAGAATGCAGCGCCACGGTGGTGATGTTGATTGCGCACAGGCAGACGAATTGGGGGGAGAAAAAAAAAAAGAAAAGAGAAAAACTGCAAAGAGAAATTAAAAAAATATAAAATGTTATTAAAATGATTAGAAAAAAGTAGTTGAAAATTTATTGTTTTTTTAAATTGCAGTTAAAATAAATTTTTAAAGTCCTTTCTTAAACTTGACAAAACAATACTTACATAAATAGTAATACAAAAAATATGAAAAATGTAGTTAAAGTTACGGTGTACGTTAATAAAGCAATATAAGCTTATGAAAAAATACAAAAATAAAACGCTGTAGTGAAAATAAGTAGATATGATTGAAAGAAAATAGAAGTTGCGAATAGAAGCATAAAATGGGGTTATAAGTTGTATCAGAACAAAAATATATTTAAAATATAGATGTTAAAATAGAGCTATCGATTTTGGCTACTTAATGATAAAATAAAATCGAAGAAAACAGTAGTAAGTAAATAAATTGTAGTAAAAGTAGTCAGTTCTCCCAATTTAAAATTAAAATAGCAGTAGGAAAACTAAATACTACAATATAAATCAAGTATGTCGTTAGAAATGTTAAAGTTTTGGCGTTTTAAAAAAAATATCTCGAAGTATTATAGAAGTTGTGACAACGGTCTTAAGAAAATAGTAGTAGAAAAAGGTAGTCGAAAATAGTAGTAGAATATTGTAGTAGAAAATAGTTCTAAAAATTAGTAAACAGAGCAGAAAATTGTATAAAAAATAGTGGGAAGTTTAATAAGAAAGTACTAGTGGAAAACAGTAGTAGGAAAAAGTTGTAAAAAAGTAGTAAACAGTTCTTAAAGTTGAAGAATAGAAATAGAAAATAGTAGTAGAAAATAGAAATAGAAAATAGTAGCATAAAATAGTAGTAGAAAAAAGTAGTAGAAAACAGTAGTGGAAAACAGTACTAGAAAATATTGTAGAAGTAGGAAATAGTAGTAGCAAATAGTAGTAGAAAATAATAGGAGGAAATAATTGTATAAGCACGACGAAAGAAGGAGTGAAAAGAGTTATGGAATTAGCAGAGAGTTATAGAATTAGCAGCAAGTTCTAGTAACTCAAAAAAGTATAGAAAATAGTAGCAGAAAATATATCTTCGGGTTAAAACAACAACTAGACATCTACATATATTGATGTTTTGAGTTAATTATACAGAAGTATGAAGAAAAAACGGCTCTATGCCCCAGTCTGGTCGTTTTTTTGAAATGTAGTCCCCATCCAATTTTATACAAAGAATAAAAAGAAGAAAATTGCAAAATCCCATACAAAAAACGAATTTGAAAAAACTTCAAACGCTTTTTTCTCAAAACATTTAAAATGTAGATGTCTAGTTGTAGTTTTAACCCGACGATATGTAAAAATATGTTAAATAAATAAGTTGTATTATAAAATTAGTAGAAAGTTTATAAGCAAGAAGAAGATTTTAGTCATTTAAAAAGCAAACATGCAGTAGAAAAATAGTAGTAAGAAATGCATATTAGCAAAAAATATTTGTGAAAAAGTAGTAGATTTTTGTAATCTAATGAGAAATAGTTCATAGATATTTTTTTTTTTTAAATTTGTCACGTTTGAAAAAAAAAAAAATTAAAAATTATGACATCACACCCTTGCTGCCATAAATAGGGTGGTCCCAAAACACACAGGCACACAAATCTCTATACATATTTAAGGACAACAAAAATGCAATCATTTTTTAAATTTTTGACAGATGCGTTATTAATTTGCGTGTGCGCGTGAGCATGTAATTTGGGGTCGTCAACGACGGTTACTTTTAGGTTACTCGATTTGGTCCCAGATCAGAGTTGGTCCGTCGGTCGCTGCTTGAATGCAACGAGATGTGAAATCGTTATGCCAAACAACAGCAGCAACAGCAACAAAAAATAAGGGTTTCCTTTTTTGTGTGTTCTTTAAGTCCTATGTGTCACAGTGAGTGCTATTGTTGTTGTTGTTGGTTTTGTTGCTTTGCTGCGCTGCAGTTGCTGTTGTCGTGTGAGTGCGGTAGACCAAACGATCGCTATCATGAGGATCATATGAGTTTTTGTTTCTTTGGTTTTTGTTTTTTGGGCCGGGCAAAGAGGTGTGGTTGGTTATGTGAAAATGTCTGTCTACGAGTTGCAATTAGCAATTGTCGCCTCACAGAGAGAGATACAGTAAAAACAACAACAACAATATCAGAAATCTCTAAACAATGGCTGCACTGATAAGTAGGAAATTTTTCCATTATTTTTCGGAACAAATATTTTTGCACTTGAATAATTTTTGCATTATGCCATTTTGTAGAAAAAATTTTGATTTTTTTGCAATATTGCATAGTACATGTAGTATATTTGTAGGTAGTAGGATTAAAAGAACAAATTCTTAGTCCGGCTTAACAATCCTTAGAATTTGTAAGGAACCTACAAAAACAAAAAAAAAAAAAAAAAAAAAATAAGTATCACCGAAAGACTTACCGCCCAAAATCAAAGCCAACATTTTAGTTGTAAAACTAAAACACAGTTCGCAGCAATATGTCAGAACACCAAAGAAGTGCGGTTCTTAAGAGTATATACAATATTCTGACAAAAATAATACTTAAGGTTTTCAGCAAGATTTTGTTTTGTGGTGATGTATTTTTAAAAGACTAAATATGCAGTCCCTTTTGTTATATCACTTATCTTTGCCGCAAGCATAAGACCTTCATTTAAATTAACCACTCCTGTGGTCTTTATCTCCGTAGTGTAGCGCAAAGCTTCTCCATCGTTTATGGTAATTAACAGTATTTCGCGGGAACACATATTTCTTGCTTCAGAAATCGCTTAGTTTATTAGGATCTAAAATTTGAGCACCTAAGTACATAATTCTGCAGCTCCCCACAGGCGAGCTGTTTCTAAGTTCTCTTCACAGAGTCTACAGGAATCGTCTACCAGACCCACCTTTCGTAGGTGATAATATACACAGAGCGAAGAAAAAAGCATAACTTGCGTTACTAAACTAGTTTCTACCACGTTCGTGAGTGTTTTAACTACGTTTCGTTGCTGAGCTGGTTGCCAAGCGTTGTGAAATCCAAATCAGCAGCGAAATGTGGTCAAATCACCACGAAACGTTGTAAAATCGAAATCAGCTAAGAAACGTAGTCAAAACTAATTTCAAAACAAATGGACTTTCAGTCAACCTAACAATAATAGTGGCAGTGGCTGAGTTCATTAACGTCCGCATCTATCATAGGACAGGTTCCAGATTGAAATCTCCCCTATACCAAACAAAAAAATATTTATTTAAAGCAAAAATTTAAAATTAAAAAAGAAAATAATACCAGTTTCATTTTGTTGACAGGAAAAAATAAGAGTTAAAAAAATAATAAAAAAATATTTTTTTTTTTGTATTTTATATAGCAATGCGCATTGTTAAATCACTCACAAACTTTGTTGAAACTCATTTAGCAACGCGTGTTGTTAAAACTGCTACTAACAAGCATCGATCAAAATTTCGGTAGCAACGTTGTTAAAATAACCACGTTTCTGCCACTTTTGACAATGTTGTTTTCTTTGTGTAGTCTACAGCGACTCGTATCATTGTATGTTTTTATATCTTTTCTGCTGAGGCTTAAAACAGCTTCTACCCTTACACCTTTTGGATTGATTGCCCTTTTCTCCTACCGACTACCCTCTTAGGTGTTGTGCCCATGTTTTACCAAACAGCCTTCGGAAAGCATATGTAATCCGTAAGACTTTGTTTGTTATGTGTGATAAATGACTATTCCAAGTGAGACTTTTGTCTTGGATTACTCCTTAATATTTCGTCTCCTCGAAAACCATTAGCACCGTTACCTCAAAGCTTAGATCTCCCAGGTATAGCTTTTTGCTCCGGGCGAAAAGTTTTATTAGAGTTTATTTAGAGTCCATTCTCTCGGCACCAGCCTTGAACTAATTTGAGAGCTAGTTGCATTCGTTCAGCTATGTTAGAGTCGCATTTATGGAACTTGAATTATTGATAATCGAGAATTACTAATAGTTCGTCGATTGCTAGTATTCATAGGACCGATGACAGTATGCTTCCCTGGAGGCATCTATTGGTCATCCTCACAGCTTGTATTTCGGTTAAAGACGCAATCAATGATTATCTTGGGTATTTCCTTTGTAAACAATGCTTTGCGTGTGATCTTCTATATACTTATATCTATACCTTTATCTACTAGATAAAGTTGAATATTGTCTGCCCCAGGAGTTTCAAGGGGCTAAAGGAGGTGAGTGCCCATTTAACTTTGTCAATGTTTAAGATTCTACAGGCTAAAGAGAGCCGTTTTCTAGGCTTCCCATAGAGTCTTCATTTGCCTTTTTAAGTGTTGAAAGGCCGCTTAAGTGACCTTTTGTAATGGTCTTTTGGAGTCTTGTACTTGAGAGAGTATTTCTATCCCCTCACAATACTCTCTCCGTGATGTCTTTTTTATTCTACTCAACTAAAAAGTAGTCTGTAAGGGCAGTTTTACATACAAAGCTTTCTTTTGAATGGAGTCTTACCGCAATTTGATTGGTGCATTTACTTAGTTTGTCACATAATAAGCTTTTTGCTTTGTATGAGAAATTTTAGTTGGTTTTAAATAAACCAAATAGTTAACCAGTATGGTAATGCTTTTTGAGTCAATGCAACCCTGAGTGAGAGCCAAATTTTTGAATTTACAGTGGCAACATTTCATTGCACAGACACTGAACATACTATCTGATGCATACGTTAGTTTTCCTTAAAAATTATAGAACCATTTATTCGAGCAAAATATAAATCAAGCGATCGAATGCAAACGCTGAGCTTTGATTAAGTTAACTTGGGATTTATATTTTCAGTTAATGCCCAATGCATTTATTACAAAAGTTTGCAAATTGAATATACAGCATTGGAAATAAAACTGATGTTTTCTTTTATCTTAAGCCCTGTTTTGACTATCCTGGTTAAACAAATCAAAATAATGTACTTAAACATAGCTCAAAGCTCAGCATACCCACTGGCTTGCTTGGTTTAATTTCTGGCCGTTGATATATTTTGGTTTAGTGAACCAAGCACTGTTTCGAAGGTAAATTTATATTGAGACGTGAGTTTTTCAAGCAAATTTCATTTTATCTGCAAGCTACAACTAACTAGACATCATTAGTAATAAGAACATCTTTTGAAGGAAACGAAAAACAAACAAAAAACTGTTACTTGTATGGTTAAATGAAAGCCTAATGATTCTTGAATTTTTGCCACAAGGCACAAAAATATAATATGTGTATATATTATTGAATTTTGTTATTACAGTAAATGTTAATGGTTCATTAATAAAAATCATTATTTCATTAAAATAAAAAGTCAAAAAAGAAAAATCAACATCATTTGATGCTGCGCTGCTCTTGTTAAATTAAAGTTATGGCAAAAAAAAATTTTTTTTAAAGAAACAAAAAAAAAAAAAAAACAATTTGGCTAAATACCAAATTTTGTGTTTATGTCACGTACACAGACTCTGGCTCTTTACTGTGATGCGTTCACACACACAACAGCAACAAATAGGCATAGCATACATTTTCACTTTCAATTTCCGGCATAACCATTATACCCACAAAATACTCTGAGTACGAGTGTGATACTATAATTTTTTTTTTTTTTTTTTTTTTTTGAAACATCACATCACAAATTATGCATAGCCAAGTGCGTAACATTTTTTGCTTTAATTGTCATTTATCCAATATATTTTATACATACATCTATGTTTAAATATATATGTATATATGAGACTTTTTGATTTCTCCCACACTTATTCCGTTCACTGTCTTTTTTTGTTTTATTTGTTATTTTTCTGATTTATTTATTTGTTTTTTTGTTCTTCATTTCATTTCATAAATATTGCAATCACGGTCAAAATAATATTCAATAAAATTTTACGGTAGCTATAAAAATAAACATCCCTATGAAAATAAACATGACTCGGCTGAGATGAGTCTATTGTGAAGTAAAAATTTCGTTGACGGGAAGTCAAATGTTAACCATGTGGCAGCGGTGGCGGCGCTAATGATCAAATTTTTATGTCTAATGGCTGGCAACTCTTAATTAATTGGATAAACAAAATTTGGCAATTTTAAAGTAATATGGAGTTTCTCGAAAATCAAAACACTTGATGGAATAAAAATTTGTAATAAAAATAATAATAATTTTTTTTCAGTCGAGTGTGAATCATAGAAAATGCAAAAAATATTTTACAGACAGACATATTAAGTAAGTAAGTCGAATTATTTTGCTTAATAAAGGTTAAGCAAAAGAACTTGTGAATAGTAAGTTAAGGTAGATTACAAAATTATCTTTCAAATGAGATATATATTAATATTATCCGTATAGATGAAATTATATTTGTGTTTACAGAACTTAGAATTATGTTGAACGACTTTGATTTAGTAATTGCTATGACATTGCTTATATAGTCCCAGAGTAATTCTAGTAAACTCAAGAAGTTCAAAAACTTTAGTTTATCTCTTTGTGTGAAATTTGATTTCAATACCTTTAATAAATCTCTCAGTATAGTGTTTTAAGTGTTTATTTTATATTATTTTTCTCATTCGTTATTCGTATTTTTTTTAAATTAATTTCCAAGAACAGACGTGCAAGTTCAGATATAGTCAGTAGGTGATTCTTATCTAAAGATTAGCTTAGAAAGTTTCTAAAAGTTACTTGGCAACTTGTGTGTTTTAGACACGTAATCCCTCTCTTAGGGCATACAGACCATTGTTGGTTTCAGGTCTTTCTCAGAAATCAGCTGCTAAAAACGTAGCTGTATTACTCAAGGATTACTTAGAAAAAAAATTTGATTGCCGTATTTAAACGGTTTCGTTTGTTGTTCATTTGGAGAGCTTTAAATGTTGACCTGAAGAAGTCTTCTGGCTTTCTTGGTGCAATTAAATAGTAGCTTGAAAGCTGTATAACAAGACAAATCAATCAGTATAAAGATAACTCGATATTGTCAGGTTAAAACTTCAACTAGACATCTACATATACTGATGTATGTATACAGAAACATGGAGAAAAAACTGCTCTATACCCCAGATTATTCTGCTTTTTGAAATGTAGTCACTATCCAATTTTACATATATAAAGAATAAAAAGCAGAAAACTGGAAAGTCCCATACAAAAAACGAATTTCAACCCGACGATATATTATTTTAAAAAAATATGCGACTATTTGAGACAACAACTTACGGATGCTTAAGTCATGCTAGTTTGTTCACAAAAAAAAAAAAATCGTATTATTGAATTTAAAAAAACCCACGGTTATTTTTTTAACAGTTGGTTTATTGTTGATGGGCATAACAATACTCCGACGTTTTTGTGACTTTCCTCTGGGAATTTTTCTCAATCTGAAATGTAATGTCTCAAACAGAACTGCCTTGCTAGTTTATTTGAAACCAAGCTCTTTATACAGCAAACTACTTAAATTCGTCATAAATTTTTCTCATCGAAACTACCTACAAACTACGCTCCTCCTTATCAATATAAAATATTTCTTTGCAAAATCTGGGTTTAGCTATATAAGATGAATTATTTAATCTTAATAGTGCCTTCCTTTTGCGAGTTGAACCTCTCATCGTTGACTCATTTTGAAGTTGTTCATGTTCTTCTGGTAAGACCTGGTTACTACTTTTTTCGATAGATTTCCGGACATTTGTTCGCTTTTGTTTTTCGAGAGTCCGAAACATAGTGATTCACTACTTCAAATAGTTCTTCGTTTTGGATGTTACCTAAATCTTCACTTGACTTTTATTTTACCAACGGTATGGTTACCGTTTTTGCTTGGCTTTCCTTCGAAAATTAAATCCGAGCCGATTTACAATTTTTACTGCATTTTGCTTTTTAAGGACCGTTAACTTTAACTTTTGACTCCATTTCCCCGATATTTCTGTGACCCGATTCTCTATGTCAATGATAAATACAACTCTAATTTTCCGTTGTCGCAACTCTTGATTTCTCCATCACCTCGATTTCATATAAACTGGATCTCATTCTTCCAATTATATAATTCTTACTGCCCTTTGAAATGTAGCAACTCTTATTATCGAGAGATACAATGAACCCCGATTCAGTTGCTCGTTTAACGAAAATTACGTTCCCATTGAGTCCAGGCACGTATAATACGTTTTATAGTCATAGACTTATCTTCTTGCTTCTATTTCTGCATTGCAGTAGAACATTTACCATTCCTTCAATCTCAAACAGCTCCCATCTGCGATTAAAACTGAACTTGTAGCCCTTGTGTATATGGAATCAAACAGAGATCGATTGCTAGTCATATGACAAGAGGCACCTGAATTGTTAATCCGCTTTTCCACCACAGTTACTCCACCACGAAAACATAGGTATTTCAAAATCAGGGCCCATAACCTGATAGAATTTGTACGAAGATTTATTAGAGAATAAAAAATTGTTTCGAGATCAGTTTCAGTTTTTTTTTTTTTTTTTTGATATATTTTCGAGACATGCATTTTTGGTGTTTTCTCTAACTTTCTTGAAAGTAAGTCTCACTTAAGTGAACATATCCAGACAATAACTTTAATATCTGTGATAGGAACGAAAAACTGCTTAAGTCGATTTTTGATTAGAAAGCAAAGCAGTTTCAATTTTGTTTTATTATTGCTTTGCTTTTTTATCGAATATCGACTTAATCAGTTTTTCCTTAATGCCACCGATATAATTAAATATATGTCATCTGTCAAAATTAAAACTTAAGTTTTGAATAAAAAAAATTCAAAAAAGCCATAAAATGTTTAATTTATCATTTATCATTTTGTACGTAGAGATGGGATACTGAGGGACTTTTATTTAAAAAAAATTACGCTGGCTTTTAGACTTAAACGTTTTCTTATGAATAAATGTGTTGGTCTTGAAATTTGTTTTCTGTAAAAAAAAAAGATGAGGCAAAAAATGTGGTCTTCATAAAAAATATCAAAACATAAATTCATAATGGCATGTGTGGGTCAGAGTTATTTTTAAAACTGAACTAAACGAGACTAAACCTTACCAGTTTCAAATGTGAAAACAAAAATAATCAAATATCGCCACCATATATGAGTACCTAATTTATATTATAATGTTCCAACCACAGCAGCTTTCTTATCTTAATTTTATGTTAAAATGTTCAAATTGTACTAAAAAAAATACACTAAAAAACAATAGCAAATGCCTAAATGACGAGAAAATATTCTTATTAAAAACACGAGCTGCACTTAAATGTAGGATTATAATTTGGTCGTTATGGAGTTTTTAATAAAATATCATATTTATTTATTTTTTATAAAATAAAATTAAATGTTTCATTCAACTTTACAGTCACGTAATATACGTATCTTTGTATGTAAGTCAAAGTAAGATGTGAGATCGTTGTGTGCAATTTATTAGACAAAAATATTTTGATGGCTTAAAAGGTTTTTCATTTATAATTTATACAAATCATATGCGGCAAAAGTAAGCGATAACACTAAAACATATGGGAAACACTAATAATATGCGCATCTTAACGGATCGGCGACTCGCCCAGCAGCATTAACAACACACAATGCCACAAATAACTAAATATTCCATGTAATTTGCTTTAATTTGAAGTTTTTCAGCAACATTTCAACTTTGCATAGATACAAAAAACCATACAAACTAACAATGATTATGATGGGTTACTACCGTTTGTTTCTAATTATTTGTGTATAACCATATATATCTTTTTTTGGATAGTCATTTTAACCAATTCTGTCTGCGGCTATTCTTTCTTGACCATAAAAATCGAAATAAAATGGTAAACAGCAGCTGCTGTTTATTTATGCATAATCAAATATTTAAAAATTTAACGAATTACCGCATGTCATATTGTTATTATTTATTTCTTCAAGATGAACAGCAGCTCCCATATCCATATCCCATAACTAGTCTCATGAACTGAACTGAGTAAATTCCAGTTGTGAGAAGATTTTTTCGACCGTGAGTAAATTGTTGTTAACTGGTTCAATACAACTTTTCATAGCCCCCTACAATCAGAGTATTCACTTTGTTATTCTGTTTGTAACGCTTATACATGATATATATGATGTACATAGTGCCCGAATTAGCATATCTTGGAGCTAATTGCTGAAAATTTTAAATGTTATCATCGGTAGAAGATAATAATTGTTAAAATTGATGTAAATCAATCAATTAGTGCCATTTCTGGCATTAAGTTTTTGCTGATTTTTAAAATACCTGCTCTTGAAATATTTAAAAAAAAAATTTCCGGTTTTACGAGTATGCATATACATAATACCATTGTATCTTTCCGTTTTTTTAATGACTTCAAAAAATTTCTTCCAAAAAAAACTTCATGCTTAGAGTTCTGGATAGTGCTTGAAGAGTTCTACAGAAAATCTTACAGCATTTTTCCAAATTATTAAGAGTTTTCATGTTAACCGCTAAATAATATTCCATTGGTCTCAGGAAAAAAATTTTATCGTAGAGGAGTTTTGATTAGAGTTCTGCGAAGCGCTCAAAGAGTTCTATAGTAAAAAAGAATTCTGATTTGAGTTCTCGATAGCGCTCGATGAGTTCTACAGAAAATCTTGCACCACTTTTCCAAATCATTATTGGTTTTCATGTTAATCGCTATATAAGGTACCATCGGCCTCAGGAAAAAAATCTGTATCGTAGTTCTGATTAGAGTTCTGCGTAGCGCTCGAAGAGTTCTGCAGAAAATTTAAGTGATTTTATTCCAAAATATTCGTATTTTTCATGTTAATCGAAAAATAACAAAAATAGCATTAATATGAAAAGAACGAATATTTTGTAAAAATATTGTTAATGATTCTTTTTAAAACTCTTCGCGTGCCACTCAGAACTGTTATCAGAAATTCCACTCTGCTGAAATTTTTTCTTCAGATAATTAGGAAAAAAATGTTTTCCTCATTTTTGAAAAAAGTCAGTAAGCTTTTCTTTAGATTTCTACGAGCACTATCCAGAACGCTAATATATAGCTCCTCCAACACAAAAAAAAAAATTTATTATTTCGGATAGGTTCCTACTTGAAAAAATTTTTTTTCTGATTTTTCGATTAAAATGGAAGATGCGCATATTTTGGAAAAAAGTTACTAGGATTTTCTTTAGAACTCTTCAAGTGCTACTTAGTACTCTTCTAGAATAAAAGTTTTTGAAATCTACGAATAATTTGCAAAATTGTTACTAGGATTTTCTGTAGAACTCTTTGAGCGCTATCTAGAACTCTAGTCTTTTTTACAAGAAAAAATTTTTCAAAAAAAAAAAACAGATTTTAAAAATATATGAAACACTCCAGAACTCTTTCTTGTGAGCTTAAAAATGTTAGCAGAACTCCTCTTTTTGAAAAATAAAAAACGGCGCTGAACAGAAAAACGGAACTTCTTCGATTTTTGGTAAAGTTACGCGGACTCGGAAATCTATTAAAAATTTTCGGTTTTCGAAAATTCCGAAGCCAACTTCAAATGAATGAGTGTTAGAACTTTCACAAAAACTTTTACTATTAAATACAGTGTAGGTTATTTTATTTTCGGCAAAGCCAAAGATGACCCCTTACTCGTGTTGACGATTTGACCGTCTAACATTGATAAACAATCAAATTATGCCCAAAAAAAATTGTTTTTTTGTATTATTCTGTTTTTTCCCCCTTTTTATTCGTATTTTTGTCTCAATTATGCATAGAAATGAAAGATCAAAATGAAACCTGATTTTTAAAATCGTTGGTGACGCTCTTTATTATGATTCTTTTACTTAGTATTTTTTTAGTTTAGCTGGAGCATCATTTTGATTGCAAGTATTTCCACGCACAACTGCTACACTGTTAAAAAATTTTTGCGAAAAAAATCTTACTGAGTTCTCAGAAAAATCAAATGTACCACTGCAGATCTAGTTCTCAAGTAAATTGTGCAAGTATTTGACATAAGACGTTTGAATAATTTTTTTAAACTCAGTGTATATGGATAACAAAACGAAACAGTTATTTGTTCTGCTAGCAACAAGCATGTAACAGATGATATGTTGGGTTGAGCTTACTATTCAGTATTTTTTTGTAAGCAACAATAAAATTACCAAAAAGGCAAAAGCATAAAAGAAGACATAACTGGTTTGCGGTACGTTTCAATGCCTATCAAAACACCGAATAGATTACTTAACTCAACATGTCCTCTGATACATGCTTGTTGGTATCAAAATTATATAAATCAGCAGTTCCAAAAAACAATAAAGATACAGACTTTGTTTGTCACTCTTGAAAACCGCAGCCTTAAGCTTATAATAACAACAATCTATTGTTCTTTATTATTTGATATGAAGCAGTTTGATTGCAGTGCATGTCCTTGTAAAAACTTTTGCTGTGTCAAAACCAATATGATGTACAAAGTACTTTTTCCGAGTTTGGAGTTTTATAGAAATTCTGCTTAATTTGATATCACCAAAATTCCGTAAAGGGGTGCCGAAGTTTTAATACCCTACACCCAGGGTATATTCACTTTGTCCTTCCATTTGTAAAGCAGAGAAAGAGGCGTGTCAGATATAGAAAAGTATATATATTCTTGATCAGCGTCACCTTCTGAGTCGATATAGCCATGTCCGTCTGTCTGGCTGGCTGGCTGGCTGGCTGTGTGTGGAAATACACTTTTTGGGAAAACTAAGCAAGATAATTCAATGAAATTTGGTGCACAGCCTTTGGCGTTAAAGTTAGCTCGGGGGATTGAAAATGAGTGAAATCGGCCAACGGACACGCCTACCACCCATACAAAAAATATATTCAAAATGCAACTTTTAGAGTTTTTTTCACGATAATGCAACCAAAATACACATAAATACTACGATTTGTAAGCGCAAGCTCTGAAAAAAAACCAGGAGAATTTAGACTAGAGGGCGTGGCACCTTCCATACAAGCAAAAGCTTCAAAACGCTATACTGAAAACATTTTTTAAGATAATCCAACCAAATTTCACTCAAATGCTAAGAATTATAAATTCAAACTCTGAGAAAAAACCGGGTGAATTTGGACAAGAGGGCGTGGCACCTCCCATATAAGCCAAACTTTCAAAATACTGCTGTGTAGGGTAGTTAATGTTTGGCCAGGCAAAAGGTAACACCCTTACTAGTTTATGTTTTCATTTGTTCAAAAAAATATATTTATTTTAAACAAAATGATTGAGATATATGGTTCAGTAAAATAAGACCTTTTGAACAAAAAGGGTGTTCCAAAGGTCAGTTTTTTGCAAACATCTTCCACAAAAAATGTTGATGCACAAAAGTTAGATCAGAAAATTTCCTATATAAAAATCGCTAAAATTGTTTTCGTATAACTTATACTTAGTTTATGATATATCTTAGTCAAACTTCTGAATCGTGATAGAAAAGGCGGTCAAAAATGTAGCCCTAAGAAGTTATAGGGAAAAACCTTATTTTCTGACATATATTACCAAAACAAATTTCTTGTATGTATGTGTTCTCCTTTAACTCCGAGGAGGAGTATAGGGCCAATATGAAACATCTTCATTCGTCGCGATCCCTTGCAATGACTTTGATCTCTTGCCACGACTTTCCTGATTCTTGGATTTCCTTTTCCAGCGACCTTTTCCAGTTGGTTTTGGGTCCACCATGTCGTCTACTGCCTTGTGGATTCCACTCAAGAGCCTGGCGATTAACTTCGCTGTGTGGTTTCCAGCGAGTGTGACCAATCCATCCCTATTTGCGCAGCTTGACCTCGTTTGCTATAGCCCTCTGATTGCATTTTTGATGTAGCTCGGCATTTGATATAGTGCGAGGCCACCAAACCTTTAGTATACGCCTTAAGCATCACCCTAATGTTATAGCCAATTATATGAGCTTTTTAACGGTGGAGTTGGTTTCCCAAATTTCAGGGCCTTTACAGATAAAATTTTAAAATTTTTTTCAAGTTTTTTAATTTGGTGGCCATTTGAGTAGGAAAAAGGTTATACCCTTTTATAAAAGGTAATAAAAATGTATCACACGGATACCAAAAAAAGCTATAAAAGCGTATATTAATTGGACTTTTTTCCTACTTGGCCGCCAAAATCAAAACATTGAGAAAACATTTAAACTTTAAAGGCCCAGAACTTTACAAAATCCTTTTTTATTTAACAATTCCACCATTAGAAAGCTCATAGAATTTGCTAAAAGTTTTTCATTCAAAAGTTTTCTCTGAAAATATTTTGAGTAGATCATGTCAGAAAAATAGTTTATTGCAGTTTCATTTAGTAATGAGCTTATCAAGACCAAGACCATAGCAGTCAAGACCAAGACTCAATATCAGGACCAAGACTCAATGTGCAAGGACAAGACCATAGCAGTCTTGGTCTTGTTCTTGCGCATTGAGTCTTGGTCCTGATATTGAGTCTTGGTCTTGGTCTTGATAATTAAGGCTTTGTCGCGGTCTTGAAAAAATTGGTCTTGCAAAATCGCCAAGACCAAGCAAGACCAAGAATCAAGACCAAGACTAATTTTTCTCATCACTAGTTTCATTTTTTTACAGTGTAGAAATGTGTTTTGTGTATTAACATTAACATATTTCTTTCACATGCGTATTAAGCACGATGGCTTGACACCTATTAATGGGGCAGCAGCAGCAACAACAACAACAACAACAACAGTATTATTATTTTAAGCAGCAAACACACAAATAAATGTTCAAATTTAAGGCTACTGAATATTTTTTTAAAAAATTTTACAAGCTATATTTCTTAAGGTTCGAAATGACCGAATATAAAAAACAAGCACAAAAAACCAGCAGTAGCAACTGCTGTGGCGAACTTTGAACGCATCAGATCTACCACTTGTTTTGTTGCTATGTGTTAGTTGGCGGTTGCTTATAATGACCTATCAGTCACATAATAATGCAACTTAATAAACTTAAATTTAACAGCGGGAGATTAAAGGTGTAGCTGGCAGGCAGGCAATAACAGCGGTAGTCAACAACAAGATATCCCGCGTATAACCACTGCTGCACAGTGTACAACACACTGTACAGTAGTACATAGATACACGTTGTGATGTTCGTGTTGTATCCAACAGTGAATGAGCGAAGAGCGGTACATGTCACTCAAGTCAAGCATTTCTAAGAGTACGCGGGTTTTAATTAAAATTAAAATTAAAATCAAATAAAAATAAAACTTTAACATAATTTTTGCATGACAGAGAGGCAATGGCTTACTCTATTACAATTGAAATTCATATTAGAAGTTGATTTCACATTCCTTACCACCCCTCCCCCCCTTAAGTTGCATACATTTATACATAACTAAGAAAATGCATACTTCAATTCCATTTAATGTTAACTCTTCATTTCAATTCCAATTCGTTTGCCATTAACTTGTTTACACCAACTACTGCACTTACGCTTTGTGGATTTATTATAATTTTTCTTTTCTGCCCCCCTACCCCACTCCACCACATCAATGGAAATTTTCCACTTCTATGCTACTTATGCCGTGTGCTGGAAAATCTTCAACAAATGTCTGTCTGTCCAAACTTGAATTAAGTTGCATGCCAACTATTTCGAGAAAAAGTGTGAAAAGTAGACAAGTTTAAGGCTGTCTGGTTGGCCAAACTCAAAAAGTCAAGTGTTGTTGCGTTTTTTTTTTTTTTTTCTTGATATGTAGTTGTTCTTGTTGTTGCTGTAATTGTTATTGTAATTGTAATTTTAATTAGTTTAGCTTTTTTTACTGTGCTGCTGTGAAAGAATGCAGTTGGGGAAAACCAACAACATTGAACTGACATGCGTATGAAAAAAAAAGTTGTTGAAAATGCATTTTTTTATGAAAAATTCATAATGACAGAATCGTGCTAACAGCAAAATGCAACGCATGTCAGGGGAAAATAAGTTAAAACGGCATTAAAATTATGCCAGAAGCTACCATATACTCGTATTGTATATCATATGCATGAAGAACTTTCTGTTTCAGATCATACTTAGCATACAATCTACTTCTAAACACAGATGGAATTAAAATATTC
Source organism: Calliopum simillimum (assembly GCA_951812925.1). Lineage (NCBI taxonomy): Eukaryota > Metazoa > Arthropoda > Insecta > Diptera > Lauxaniidae > Calliopum > Calliopum simillimum. The sequence continues at coordinate 15,232,575 of OX638372.1, read as the reverse complement.
TGTACTAGTCGCAAACGGGTTCGGTGTAATAAATATACTTTAAGTGAGCTTAGTTCAGCGATCATAGTCTTTGCATATATAAACCATGGTTTTCAAAATACGAGCACGTTACATTGGGGTACTTTCTTCAGATTTACAGATTTTAATTTCACAATTTTTTAATGATTCCCTGTTAAAAATTATCGAGATTGTACTTTCTAGTTTTTCGTTTTGATCAAAATTAACAAATTTATGGTTTTTTAAAGTTTCATAGTCTGGGAAAACATTAGTTTTTCTATGCCATTTAACTCTGAAACTATTAAATATATGGAAAAAATTATTCGAAAAAAATTATTAAAACTTAAATTTGACAATAAATAAAAAATTAATAAAATGCAACTTCAAGCTATTCCACAAATTACTGTTCCATACACAGTGCACCATTTTTCAAGTCATTGACGGTGAACTAAAATCCGTTATAAGGCGTCGAAGTACTCGCCGAAACAAGTAATTCTGCCAGAGCGTTTTGCAAAGTTGACTCATATAAGGATTTTATGGTCATTTTTGCGATTTTAAGGCACAAGATGAATTTTTTTCGGTTAAGTTCGTTCGGCATTTTTCTTCTTCTATACAATAGCTACAACATTTCTGAAGTCATCAAAACAATATCTTGGCTCGTTACCGAGATATAGCCATATGAAAAAATCCTCAAAATTGCTCAAAGTTGCAATTTTCAGCTGGATAGTTATAATGCTGAAAATTGCAACTTTTTGCCTCAAATTGGATTTTGAGCGATTTTTCGATTTTTTCATATGGTTATATCTCGGTAACGAGCCGAGATATTGTTTTGATGACTTCAGCAATGTTGTAGCTATTGTATAGAAGAAAAAAAATGCCGAACAAACTTAACCGAAAAAAATTCATCTTGTGCCTTAAAATCGCAAAAATGACAATAAAATCCTTATATGAGTCAACTTTGCAAAACGCTCTGGCAGAATTACTTGTTTCGGCGAGTACTTCGACGCCTTATAACGGATTTTAGTTCACTTTTCATGTGTCGCACTGTGATATATTAAACATGTTTCTTTTCTGAGCATTAAGTTTTACCTTTAAATTGTTGAAAAATTGACAAATTATCATAATATTCTAGAGTTTTTAAAACTATTTCCTATTTGATCATACACAACATCTCGTATGAATGACAATTAAATTACATTTACGATTCGATTACACTGTTATCAATTATTATTGCTCATATACCTTTGCCAGATCTAACATGATTGGTGCCTAAGATACTAAAACTAATTTTCCCTTTAAGCGTTCAGTTCAGAGCTTTGGGAACACCAAAAATATATCCAAAAAAAAAAAACCAAGTGCATAAAAGAAAAACAAAAATTGGAAAAATATTTTCTTTATTTATTCTAGCCAGGAGATGATGGGTTGGAAAATTTAATAAAAGTGAACAAGATGGTAACCTTTTCGAACGTCATATTTTCTATGAAAAAACGGATCACAAAATGGAGCTTATTTCTTTGTGGACGTCCTTTAGGTGGGAAGAAGTTGTAGATTTTTGACATCCTGTAACGAGTTTGTGATTTCTGATTTTCTGTGGATATTCTTTATCGATAACCTCTAATAGAACTCATGGAAAATTGGCCTTTATTAGCATTAATCTTGATTCGAACTAAGGTTTTTTCCTTTTTAACTTCAGATTTTACAATAAAACAGTAATTTCGACTAGAAAATAAAACAAAAGTCTTTTTCCGAGGCTGTTAATGGTTGAAATAGTTAAAAGTTGACATAAAATTGATAAAATGCCTGGAGATAATACTTTTCTCTTTCATATAATTTTCCATTGTTGATTTCAAAACATTTTAAAATATCCACGGTAAAGTTGTTATGAAATAAGCTTAAAGGCTTCGTAATAAAATTTTAAGTTTTTCCGTTCAAAGTGTTGTTTGCATATATGAAATACACCTTTTTGAAATAAAATAAGTTTGATTAGCTCATAATAGAATGTACACTTTTTCGATCAAGTTCGTCAGTCAAAAATTCAGCAGTTTTAAATGATTGTTCGTAGCGGTCGAACATTTGTTACTGTACCAGGGATGATGAAAGATGTTTTCTATTTTGTACCAAATAGCAAAAAAGTACTAAAGCTGTCCAAAAAGTACCAAAATTATTCAATACATTTGTGGGCAAATTTTGACGATTCTAGTACACATTATCAAAAACGAATATATCCACTGACTGTTGACTAACGAAAAAGAGCTTCTACACACCCAAACAAAGGCAATTTGAGCAAAACTGATGAACAGGATCGATAATGTGTACCGGAAGAGATTTTCTTCGCCGCATTTTGTAATAAGTTATTTTCTTCTCCGCATTTTGTAATAAGTTATCTTCTTGTATAAGATTTTCTTGTCCGCATATTACAAAAAAGATTTTTTTCGCCGCAATTTCAAAAAAAAAGATTTTCTTGTCCGCATTTAAAGAAGAGATAGTCTTCGTAAGCACCGGCGAAATATTCATAAAGTTATATATGATATTTGTCTAAGTTCAAAATTAGTGGAACGCGAAAATACGGCTTTTTAGTGGAATAGAAATGTATAGATGATTCACAAAACAAAAAAAAAAAAAAAAACAACATGAGGTGAATTCAGTAAGTACTTAAAATAAGTTACTGAAAACGACAAGAAGTCTATTGTAACTGAGCAAGATAGTAATTGTATTCTATGTAGCACTTGCTAGAACCATTGAGAAGGTTTTAGCCTAAACTAGTTGGTGGTATCTACATATATACATGAACACTTTGCTAGCTAGCTGTTAAATGCTGTTTAAGTCTTGATTAGTTATTACCTAGTGAATAACAATCTGCGACAACTTTCTTTTCAACAAAATCAAACAGTAGGGTAAGAGAGGGAAATATGGACTACGTGGGTAATATGGACCACATGGTTATTTTCCACTGCGTACATAGGATTTACCGTTATTCATGTTCAAACTTAACGCTAATACCTTAAAGTTATAATAGTGCAATTTTAGCGTTCGGTGAAGTCGCATGTTTCCGTAAAGTTGTTTTTTCTAAAAAAAAGATCAGTGATAATTTTTTTCTAGTGAGTATATTTCATTATTTCACTTTAAAGACATCGCGTTTTTAAATAAATGGTTAATCATATAAAGTCAGCGAATACTATTTATTATTTATGAGCATAAATTAGTTCTTTAACAACAAGACTTTTTGATAAAAAACCACTTATTTCACCAACACGTGCTGTGGGTAATATGGACCACCAAAGAAAAAAACCTTAAAAACAAATATATTTATCATCTTTTTCAGATGGGGAATCTAGCTGCAGATTTCGTGACGATTCTGATAGTCATTATTTGTTATTCGTTAACTACAAAGGAAAAAAAGATGAAAAATGCATGTAATGTAATACCCTTTACTCAGAAGATCGCCGTGGCGTATTTTGGGTTGAATGTGTAATCTTACGTTCTTGGAGTCATGAAAAATGTGCCGGATATGGAAGTGACATTTTTATATGCAACTTCTGTACCAAATAAACATGTGAGGCAATATGGACTATATAGTCCATAAACCACTACACTTTTTTTTATCTTCATTTTGAGTATTTTCAGTTTTTTAATTTTTTTCTTTATCATGATGAGATATTTATCTAAAAGTGAATCAGAATAAAGGTAAAATGTTTTATTGTTTCATTTTATGTTTTTAGAGTTTTATTTAAAAAAGAAAGATTGGTGGTCCATATTTCCCTCTCTTACCCTACTGAAAATTTTTTTCCAGATAATTTTTTTTTTCCATAAAAAAAAAATTTAATTTTTTGAAGATAACATCTCTTTTCCTGAGACAATTAAGTTTCTTCAAATATTTGCTTAAACTTAGGGTTTTAATCAAATAAACGTATTTTGGCAAAACTGGTGGGAATTGCGGTCGTAATGGTAGGTACTTTTGTTTCTCACTCTAAGGAAAAAATCAAACAAATGATATAACAATACACAAATAATCATTATGTGGCTTTAGGACAAATGAAATTACATTACAACAACAACAACAACAACAACAACAACAAAATTGACAATACCGATAACAATTAAAAAGTTCAAATGCCGCGCGCCAAAGCCAACTGAATGAAAAACACCCACATACAAAATCCCAATTTCATTTTGCTTTTAAACAAATATTACATTTTCGTATTATGTGCAGATAAAATGGAGAGAAAAAAAATATACAAAATTAGTAATGAAATTTTATATTTTCATTCATATAAAAATCACATCCGTTCCATAACAACACTACCCTGATGTCTTATCTCAGACTCGACTCTCAAAGTAGTGGTGGGGTATAGATCAAAAACCACTGAGTACTGTACTGTGAGGGCTGCTGTGGCTGCGGCAAAGTGGATTTCAACATCACAAGTCAATCAAAATCGAAATTGAAATCTTTTTCTCGTAATTCGGTCCCAAAACACAGCGACAAAGTTGGAGACACAAGAAAAGAAAAAGAGGTCAGGTTTTATTTTCAATTAGGTTTTTTTTCTTGCTGATAATGTTTTTTTAAATATTTTTTTTTTTTAAATTTGTTTATATGCACGTGAACATGGACGCACCTTGTTTTTTTTTTTCGGTTGACAAAAGCCTTTTTTTAATAGAATTGATCATTCAAATGGAAACGTAACTATCAAGATCATAGACAGTGTAAGGAGGAGAAGCAGACAGAAAAAAAAAAAAACAAGAAAATAAATTAAAAATCTGTACCATATCGGTGTTAAAAAAAAAGACGCATAAATGTGCGCGCTTGCGTGGTTGTTTCCCACATTGTTGGCCTTTTTATTACAGAAACAGAAAAAGCAGAAAAACCAAAGGAATAAATGAAAAACCTCTTAAGTGTTGCATGGCAACTACTGTAATTCAATATCCTAATTGATCCTAAGCAGCAGCAATTTGTGGTTAAGGTTTCATTCTACTTGTCTAAGCAGCAGTAGCACAAAGTTGAGAGCGCGCACTTAAGTGCTCAATTAGCTGACTGGCATTCGAAGGAGGCTGGCTATCAATTTGTGCGTTGATGCGACGGCACGTGACTTGGTGTTGTTTGTTATTTGCTAAATGCAATTTGAAGTGTTCAGCGTTGAAGAGGTTAAGAGATAAATCGCTTTAAGGAGCAAGAGTTTACACTTGTACAATGTCACAACATTTGTTTTGATTTTTGAAGCACTATACTTGTTTCGTAAAGCGTATATTTCCTTTTTTAAAAATCTTTTTCACAATTGACTCCGATTCACTAGACTCACTACAATAATTTTTTTGGCTGGGTGTGTTCAAGGCTTCTAGTCTCCATATCTGAAGAAAGTACGTTGCTTTCTTCCGGACAAGCTGCTAGACTAGGGTTACCAACTATTCCGAATATTGTGCGGCAGTCCTGGATTTTGGCCTCTCATTCCGGATTCAAAAATGCCCCAGAAATATCCCGGATTTTCATGTATGCTTCGGAATGGTCCTGGATTTTGGATGGATACATATTGGTTGTATTGTGTAATTTATTTTACTTTATTCTTCAACAAGCTTAGATTATGGACCATAGACCATAAAGGACAGATCGTAGACCAAAGATTATGAACCATAGACCATGTATTACAGACCATAGACTATAGCTTATGGACCATACTATAGACTATAGACTATTAAGGATAGAACGCAGATCATATATTGTGTACCATTATTCATAAAAGACAGATCATAGACCAAAGACCGTAAGGGATGGATCATTTATCATATATTATGAACCATAGACTATAAAGAAGAGATCACAGATCATACCATAAAGGACCATAAAGGACAGATCATAGACCATAAATGATAGGTCAAAGGCCATATATTATGGACCATATACCATTAAGGGCAGATCATAGACCATTTAATGTGAACTATACTATTGCCGGAAGATCGAAAATTGAAAATTAGCTCGCATGAATCCTGTAGTATTAAAAAAGTTCATTCAAAATATATAGTTTGATATGTTTCTCATTTGAATTCCTAAGAATTTTTATAAAAAAAAAATCAATATAAAAATATTAAATACTCATTTTCTTGATCTAATGAAAATCAAAGTTAACATCCTTTAAAGGAAGCGCCACATTCCGTGGCCGATGTTCTTGAACGTAAACTTAAATAGAGGTTCAATATCGAGAATAGAAGCGAAAAAGGCGTACGTTCGTTTTTATTCCCCGAAAATGTCATCAGACGGATTTTGATATACGGAATTTTGGTATGGTGGATCTCTTTACATAAACAAAGTTATTTGTATACTCTGTCCAAGGTTCATAGAGCAGCCTGTCTAAGCGTTACTGGAACTCTCAAAAGAATAGCCACTGTTGCATTGGTAATGCTTCTTCACCTTGAACCACTTAATATTGTTGCCAGAAGTATGGCGGCGAAAAGCGCTGTTAGACTTTATAAATTGGTTTTTTGGAAATCAAAAAGCTTTTCATCATAATACTTAGTATTTTACTCTAATTTATAGATTGTGGTGTAAAGGCTGATACCGACTCTTAATACCACAGCTTCTTTTCCCATAAGCTTTTATAACTCCATACCATTATTCATAAAAGACAGATCATAGACCAAAGACCGTAAGGGATGGATCATTTATCATATAGTCCATCTTATATAAAAGCTGACCATTTGCCAACTAAATTTTTTTTTGGCGTCTGGCATCCAGATTTCTGAAGAATTTTTATAGAAATTTTTTGGTGAGATTTTAAAAAATTTTGGAATTAAAAATTTTTACCGAAACCTTACAAAAGTTCTCCAGACGAAAATAATTTCCAGTATGGGAACTCTACAAATGTTTCACAAAATGAATGAATTTTTTGATATATTCATGGGCCGAATGATTTTGTTTCGACACCTATATTAAATCATAAAAATGATTCGAAAAGAAAAAAAGTTTTTAACCTAAAAATTACAAGAGATTGGAGCTTCTGTTAGAAGTTCGGAAGTTAAAAAAATCGCTTAAGTCATATAAGAAAAGGAGCAAATTTTACGCATGAGAGTTACAACACGAGGTTTGACTTATCAGTTTTCGAAATGCTTTGCTTTTTATGGAAAACTCGAAATTCTGCCAGATGTAGTCAATGAAAACAACGAACTATTTTATAAAAACTTTAACCTTTTATTTTTTTATCAGCCGACTAGACACAATTCAATAACCGGTTTGCGCTAAAACATCTAATTAACTTAGAAAAAACGTAAATCTTTTGGGGTTTCCCCAGCACTCAGCATTCAATTTATAATCATTTTCGACTCTTTAGTCTAATTTGTTGGGGCTATCGCGATGAAGAAACCAACATCATCTTCCCAACGCGTTAAACCAATAATTTTTTTTTTTAATTTATGCACACACAGGGTGTACTACGTACGAGTAGAGGTATCATAGCAAAATACTACGAACTACAAATTATATTGAAATATAAACACAAACGGTATAATTTATAGCCGCTATTAAGAATTCAGATTTCACAGCGATTAAAAAGGCAGCGCTTTTTGTTGTTTTTTTTTTTTTTTCCCTTGTTTTTGTAATATTCATAATTTGCCGCCGCTGAATCGAACGTATCGAAAATATCAAATGCAGGCCAAGTTAAGACCAAATGACCAAATATCAACGGAATGTTAAAGTGAAGGAAGTAGAAATATTAATGGATTGTGATACAAAATAAAGATGACAATATTTAAGTTCGATGGAAAAAATAAAACCGGTCGTTCATATTGAAGAAGAAAATTAAGTAAAAGGTTGAATTAAATAAAAAAAAAAAAAAATGTTAAATAGAAATTAACATACCACAATAGATAAGAAAGGTAACTTTTAAAAAGAAGACACTATTTTGCTTGAAAAAATCAAATGTTTGTTAAATATTTCACTTGGCAACACTTTCTTGTCAGGCGTTTGAATACAAGCAGCTTACAAGTTAAAGCTTCTTATTTGAATATTCTATTAATTGAATGATGACTTTATGCAAAATTATTAACTTTAAGAATCTTATCAGAACTGATCTCAGCGTTTTCGCTACTCATAAATCTTTTGCTACAATGAAATAGAATGTATAACTTTAACCCATTGTGTGCTGTGGAATTTCGATGGAATTTGTGTCTTCAAAAAAGAATTTTTAAAAAAGAGAGGAGATAAATAAAAAAAAAAATTTTTCAATTCAGTTCAGTACACTCTCACTCTCTCTCTCTCTCTCTTTCGAAAATGTATGAAAGCTAATACAATCCTTGGATACCAATGCGTAGCAACGTGCAAATGTTACCATATCATAAATGTTACTGCAGTTCTCTACTCGCATGTTTACACTGACCTGAAGTATTTGTTTGTATAAAATACAGTACACTGAAGCATTTTTCAGAATCAGGTTATAAAAAAAATCAGGTTGATAAAACAAATAAGTGTACTTCAGTGTCAAAATGATATCATTGTACACAAAAAATTTGCTTTTTGAATTCTTTAAATTTTTAAATCTCTATCCCAAGTTGGGGTCCGTTCGAATACCAGCACTTTTACAAAAAAAAGCGCTTCAAAACGCCTTTTTCGGAAAGCAACGATAAGTTAAAAAAAAATGCTTACATCCTAGGACATACAATATTAAAAGGGAAGAACGCATATTTCGAAGTAGAAGCGCTTCTTACGGAAAAGTATACAATTTAGAAAGCCTTTATTTTCACCATGAATAAAGATTTTTTTTGGTAAAAACAGTTAGTTCACACTAAAAAATTGAAATTTACTTTTCTTAGTTTTTATTCCCTTAAGTTCCGGTTTTTTTCCTAAAAAGTTTGAAATTTATTCCAGAAAAGTATGAAATTTATTCCAAAATAGTTTAAAATAAATACATTTTTTGGCATTGTTCTAATAAATACTTTTTGGTTTTAAAATTAAACTAAAATTTTATCTGTGTAGTTAGCAGAATAAACATTACGAGGATGTTCATTTTCAAGAGCGAAACCACACCTATGAGAGAGCGAGAATATAGCTCGAGTTCACACGAAAATATCGTGTGAGAGGCATTGACATCCTCCAAATTGCCTACATTTGACCTTATGTTAACTATACTGTATCACCATTTGAATTTACAATTCTAGTAAAAACTGTTTTATTTTTTTCACGCACAAAAATGAGTGTCATAATTTTTACTCCACCCGAGTAAGGTAAATAACATAAAAATATATAATTATTTTGACTTTTATAATTTTAGTAACAATTTCTATTTTAAGACAGACATTATTTACTTTATATATAAATTTTATACTTCTTCATTATATGAGCCAGTAGCGCAGGTAGATATGTACCTACCTATCACACGAAGGGGCCAGGGTTCGAACCTTAGTGCGGTCAGTTAGTTTTTTTTTTTTTTTTTTTTTTTTTGTTGTTTGAACTTTACAGTAAGGTTAATATCACGCGGATTTTTAAAAAAGAATTGCTAGTAAGCAAACATTCTTAATTGACTAAAACAGTCAGGTCAAAAATATCCAAAAAAATAAAAAAATTCCAATAAAACATCTAAAAATTTTTGCACATTTTTTTAATGAACATTTTTTTATTGAATGTTTTTATTTTTGGATGATTTTTTTTTGGATATTTTTCACGGATGTTTTTTTTTTTGGATATTGTTGATAGCCACCTTTTTCTCCGTGTGGGGGAAACACTGCTAGAATCACGGCGAAATTTCTACTGCGGCATTTCGATCGGTGCCGTGATATAATCCCCACACATAATCCCCATTGAAAAAATGGGGATTATATCCGAATCACTTGCGGACATAATCCCCAGGAAAAAACGGACATAGTCCCCATAACGATATTTTGTTATTGACAACAGAAGCAGCTCAGGATTTACAACTCCCAAAAATTCCAATACCGTTTCCGCGGCGGCCTTCAGCCGCTGATCAGTCTATAATATATCCAACACCTAGTTTGCTAGCCAAAGTAATTTTTCATAAAAGTAGGGGTAAGTGGGCGGCCTGCGGCCGCAGCTCAGGATTTAAAACTCCCAAAAATCCAACACAAGCTTCGCGGCGGCCTTCGGCCGCGGATCAGTCTATAACATCCAACACTATATAAATTTTTTAAATGGATTATTGCAAAAATTTTGTTCAATCTTAATTAAATTTTTCGGACATAATCCCAATGGGGGATTATGTCCATTGGGACTATGTCCAGTAACCATTTCGATCTGTCATGCATGGTGAAGAAGTGCAGTAACTTATCATAATGTTGACATTAATTAGAAAAATTCTAGCAATGCTAATTTGTTCCACAAAAGAGTGTTTTCCCCACCTATATTTAATTCACAATGGGTTAAGCAATCTGTACATGTGTTCATATTACTCAACACCAGACGCGGTGACAATGACCGCTGCTTTTTCTAAAAGCTTCCCATATGAAAAACCATAAAAAAAAAACAAAAAACCTTTTAAAAAACCATTTTTTTAAACTCTACCCAAAAGTAATATATCACAATGCTATACTATAGAAAAATATTTGGCAGGTTTTTTTGTAAAAACTTTTTAAAATGTTTGCATATTAATTTCAATAAAATAAAAAACCTATAGTTTTGCTGCCATCTTCAAACTTTGTTTTTGCCAAACTTGTTATAAATTCAATTTTTGCTTAAAATGTTTTTTTGAAATAACAATAAAAAACCAAAAACAAAAAAGCGTCAATTAAAATACAAAATTTAATTTTCATTAAAAATTAATAAATTAATTTGTCAACGCGCGCATATCTCCCAATGCGATCGATCGGATACATTCTCGTTTGGTTTCGTTTGGACCAACTCGCTAGTGATCGCTATTAACATAATAAAATCATTCCAATACAAATTGATGCAAACTAACAAATTGCTGATGATTTTAACCAAAGTGTGTGAAACGCTTAACTGGGCTCTTAATGATATCTGACTTTGCTTTTTTGTCATTTTTAATGATGGCCTGTGGATTTTTTAATAATTTGTGTTTTGTGTTTAATGTTGTTTTTAAAAATATTCTGCTACTGTTTCTGTCTGTCTTTCTATCTGCCTGTATCTGTGTCTGTTTAGTGGCTGTCGAGCGCGCAAGAACAACTGGCCCCCCCAAAACAAATGTTTCGAACGGTAACGAACAAATTATGCGGGTACATTCGAGAAGTCAGTGATTTCTTTAGCTTAGCAAAAGTAATTATAAATTTTTGAAATGTTAAATGTTAACTTAAATTAATAATAAAAAAAAAACAAACGTTGCAAATATTAATCATGAGCTTACTGGTTAATAACAGTCCGTATTTTTGGTTAATTGCTAAGCAAACAGCCCCAGACGCGGCGCTAATTTTGTGCGTGACTGCAGGGCAATATGTTTATGGACTGTAACAGTTGGTGAAATTCGGTTAAATATATTATCTGTCTAATAGTTAAATTGTTTGTTTTTGTTGGCAAACTGCTGCCAGATTTAAAAAAAAATAATAATTTTTTTGCAACATTTTTAAGGCAAAAATTAAAACTCAAATGCTTATCTGAGATATAATTTTTTGTACTAAACATCAGTCACATATTTCCTGATGTTGTGAAATCAATATCTCATTCCAGAATTTACTCGTTAAGCGAAATGAAGTATTATATTTTAAGTTGACACAGCCACACACTGGTTCAAAATCCTAAAAGCTGGCCAAAAGTCGAAATCATTAAAGTTTTGAGACGAAATTTCTTATCTGCGGGTTTTTGAGGTCGCTGATTACGAATTTGATGTTAGATTTTTAAAAAAGAAACTGACGGATACAAAATGGCGGACGATTTGCCTAAATATTCAACCAAATCCAACAAAAAAATTTACTCGTGGGTTTTTGGGGTCACTGATTCCGAATCTGATATTAGATTTTTAAAGAACAAAATGGCGGATTCGAAATGGCAAAAAACAACACTTGCACAATTTTTATATCTAATTTAAAACTTTATTTCAAAACTTTCACATTGATAGAGTTATGTGCAACGTTAAATTGATCTACATAAGAATGGGTTTTAGATTCCTTTATCATGGAGTATAAGCTGTATAATAATATACAAATTTTATCATTTCGGGCGAGCATCACATATTGACACTTGGCAAGCAATATGAGTTAAATTTTCCTCTGGTTGCTTCAGAAAAAACCGCGTCAAACAAAAAAGGCAAAAAAAGGCAACTCAATTTTTTTATATGCGTTAGAAAAGGTTTCAATCTTCCTAAATCCGAAAAATCTTGGTGGTATGACGTGGTATAAATTAGTTCTGGGCTTTTTTCATTACCATTGCAAACTGATTTTGTGAAATAATTTGATTTTAAGTTAATCACAATTAACGCAAAAGTATAAATTATTGCAAGTTTTCAATATAAAGATTCGATAGTATTTTCTTTTACAAAGAGATTCCACATTCTAACATTAAAATCGGTTCAGTTTTACAGTAACCACACAATTTTTACAGTGAACATTAAATTTTTACTTTTAACTCACAGAATTTTTCGTCTGAGAAGCGTTCTTTTGGAGAGATCCCAAGAGCATTTTAGGAATACCTGGAGCTTTCTTTTAAATTTTTTGAGGTCTATGAATATCTGTTAGACAATACGGTCCATAAAAACTTAGTTTAAAAAAATTTTTTTTTGACTTTTGGGCAGTTTTTTAAGATTTTGAACAAGTGTGGGCCAGGTGGAAACGATTTTAATTCGAAAACAAATCACTGAATTGGTATCTGGGGACCTTCAGATACCATAAACTTTTTTCCATAAAATCGTATTTTGCTATTTTGGTGCCGATTTCGGACTCAGTATCAAAAATATATCTTAAATTACTATTCTTGTTTTTGTTGGTTTTAATTTTTTTTTATGTTTTTTCATTTGTCTTGGAAAATTTCATTAAAATTGGGATTTCTTCAAAACTGCACCACATTCGATTTTATGAAAAATCGGTTTATGGTACCTGATGGCATCCAGATACCAAGTCAGAAGTCAACGAGCGGGTAGTAGGTTTTCCAATTAAAATCGTTTTCACCTAGTCATGTTGAGGTTCTTATCAACCAAGCTGTCTAATAGTTAATAACCTCAAAATTCTGACTTGAACAGAATTGTCAGTAGAGCATGTGAACCTCTCATATCTGTAGCATGTACTGAGGTTTTAAGCCCAAAATGATATTCTGGCAGTCACAGAATCTAGAAGCACAAAGGCAATGAAAGGTGAGTGTGCTACTAGAAAGCATCTTTCATTTCTGGGAAACTTATAGACTAAAGACTGAAATTATAAATATTGAGTAATTATAATTTTCCTGTTTATTACTTTGATAAGAACTTATTCACTCAAGTTTTACCCAGATCGAAATGGAATGAGCAAAAAACGTTGATCATATCTGGTACACGTACGGGTGAAAAATTTCTGAAAGATCAGGAACAAAACTTGTGAAATCAAATCTTAGGAATATGCAGTGGCCAATACAAACTTTTTAGATAACATACCAAAATGAATCTATCGAGCACACAGGTGTCAGGAAGGGTATAAAAGTTTCGGTACAATAATGACCCGCAAACGTCAGCATCTATCACACGGCAGGTTTCAGGTTCAAATCTCACCAATATCAAACAGAAAACGCGCGTTGTTAAATCACTCACAAACGTGGTTGAAACGCGTGTTATTAAAACTACCGCGGCGTTGTTAAAATAACTACATACGTTTCTGCCACTTTTGACAGTGTTGTTTTCTCTGTGTACACCTTCTAAATGCCGATAGAAAATATATTACAAAATATGTTCTGACAGATGATTTTTCCCATCAAATTAAAGTTTATATTCGGTCTCCTAAAAAATTTATGAAAATGAACATATCATATTTTGCCGCCTTCTTACAGATAACTAAAATACAATGGACATTTGTGTTATAACGTCTAAAGTTTTGCGAAAACCATAGGAAAATGTATCCAAAAAGTGCAGAAAGTGGCATCATTTGAGAGACCTAATCTCGATATCTAGCTCTAAATCTTGTTGTTAATCACGTAATTTACCATACAAAAATAAATCTACTGCTGACGAAATTTATTTTAAATTGGCAATTCAGGAAAAAAAGCAAATGGAGGTTAATATTAAGAAGAAAAGGAAAAACAACTTTCATTTTCCCGCTTATGACATTTACTGTCAAAAATATCGCTCAGCCAGTAGAAACGGGTAGCATTTAACCAGTAGGTTTATAAATATCATTACAGCTTAAACGTAGCATAAGTCTCCCGTTGCTTTCGCACAATTAAATGAAGGGATGCTCTCAACCCCTCACAGACCATAATTCTCCATTCATGTACAATAACAAAATAAAGTGTAAGCTAAAATGAAACATAAAAGTATAGCAAATTTGAACCAAAATCACAATTTAAAATCGTGAAACATCCGTCGTAATTCATACAAAAATAAGTAAATCTCTCAATATATCATTGATTCCAGAGTCCAATCACAACATAATTTTCAAATGTCATGAAACACAAGTTCCGATTTAGTTTTGAAGTATGACAATGTTAAAAAACTCACCTAAAATGTAGTTAGGAACAAACGCAAAACGTTTGTCTGTCGCTAAACAATAACTTTAAGTGTCTGAACGCCTTTTCTCAAAACGGCGGCACGGCAATCATAAAAGTATCCAATAGTTTTGTTAATTTGGAAGTTTTGTTTTTGTTTCTTTTGTTTTATTGAAATTTCAAAACATTTGTTTGCGCTTTTTCAAGCAAATAATACACAATTTGTTCACTTAAAAAACTTAACTTTCTTTCAAAAACACTACAAAATTCATTAAGAACACGTTAAAATGTTAGTGGCGACGGTTTTTGTCTTCACTAAATGGTGGTGAACACAATCAATGGTACAACACGTTGTTACTATGCTAATGCCGTTATTGCGCCGCGTTAGCTGTATATTGTTGGGCCAAGTGCAAACGTAGTTCGATTTTTAATTACCGTTGTGGAAAATCCCAAACTATTTTGATTTCAACACTTTGTTGTTATTGTTGTTTTTGTTGAAACTCAGCCATTAACGGAAGAAAACTGAGTTTTTTCAAAAATTTTGCAACTTTGCACCTTAGTTAGATGTATTTTCACGTTGCCAGTTTAACTCTTTTTTTTCTGCAAAAACTTTACGAAAGAATTTGTTTTATTTATTGTTGTGTCACATTGAAATCACACTGTAATTAAACAGCAGCGGCAAGTAGCTGAGCTGAATTAGAAAACCAAAAAAATTTTTTTTTTTTTTGTGGCGGCGCACGTCGAACAGCGTGAGATTTCTTCGCTACGAACCCGAATGAACGTCACTTTGAAACTGATTGAGCCATGGCAAGAAACACCTTTTGTGGCGCGTTGCTGCGACGAACTTGGTCGGACGACGGACATTAAGCAAGCAGGCAGAGGAGTGAGCGAGCAAGTCGTTTTATTAGCACTTTGCGCGAATGTGCGCGAGTGAAACAGCGAGTGAGGCGCTGTTTAGTACAGGTTTTTGAAACTGGTTTTCACATAAGGGGACTTTTTCTGTTTGAAAACAATGCATTGGTTAGAAGAAGACAGCTAGCGTTCCGTCGCGGTAGATCATACCTGTTTTGGTAGCAAGCCGATGACACTTGGTTTTCCTGCCTTAATGATGTTGACTCAACTTTGGTACGAATCAGCATGCGCTTGTTATTGCTATCTCGCTTTGGTATTTATGTCGAGCATCAAAAATACCAACGGAAAGAGATGGCAGCACTCGTGGCACAGAGCAATACATAAATTCATCATCAATTATGTTTTGTGTTCACATTCGTGTCATAACCAAACGTAACTTAGTTACTCTACGTATCTGTTGGTTGTGGCGTCGTATGAGCGACGTCATGGTGGGTTGTTTTTAAGCCACGCCCTATTGTTGTTTTTTTTTTTTTTTTCTTCTGTGCAATGCTCGCAGTCCATAGCAGTAGTATTGTCTAATGGGGGGAGAGGGAAAACAGCGGTTGTTCGGTCGGTCGTTGGTTATGGTAGTAGACACACTCATTGAAATACAATCTACGATGGTATCTGCAATGCGCGTATCTTTTGTTGAATTTCTGTTACATATCCGTACGTACGCGTATCTATTGTGGGCCTGTTTGGTGGCGTTCGGCCATGGCTGGTTGTTACAGCAGGATCTGTTCGTTGAAGCACCAATATAAACAACAGCAAATAAAACTGAAAAGATACCAAATTACAACAAAAAAAAAAAAAAAAACCCTATAGATGATATCAAAAAAATTGTCAACTGGTCTTTGAACAGTGATTTGATGTTATATTGAATAACAGCAAAAGAAGCGGTCCTGCTAGAATAATATTTGTGATAAACCTCATAAAAATGGTTATGTTTCCGAGTTTTATTCCTAATTGGCATTATAATACGTTAAAGCCAAAAAATACCTTTTGCGCTCCACTATTAATTTGAGAATTACTGAATCTTGGAGTAAGAATCAGAATAGTAGTAAATCGAAATAAGTCCATAAAGGTGGCAAAAGTAATGTCATACACAGTATGTGCCATAATAATCGGTTATTTAACCAACATAATTTTTGAACTTAATGCCTTCAATTCAAATGAACTTTCTGTGGAAACAAAGCCCAATTTTGTGCATTCCTTACAAAATGTCAAGCGGTTTATTTTATGAGATTGCTCTTGCACTTTGATTGGACGTATTCCACTATAAAATTCCACCTTATCATGTCAAAAGTTCTAGTAGTTATAACTTAAAATAAAAGTGAAATAAGTATTTCATTTTGGAAAACTCACTCATTTTTGAAAGCGAGGAAGAAGACTCTTAAAAATATTTAATTCAAAAACTAATAGCCCAGGAAAATAAGACGAAAAAAGAGCTGCCGTGCGAAATAATTCCAAGTGAATTTTTTTCACCAGAATTGTCTTTATTAAAGCATGATGAATAATGTGTAAAAAGTCCATTGTGTTATTCAGGCTCAAAGGTCGCTGAAATCAGTTTTTTGCAAATATCTCGCTAGCGCAAACATTTACAGAAAAATTTTTCTCCACAATTTTGTAACACAGGAAATTTCCTATGTAAAGATGTAAAAAATGTTTTTGTGTAGCTTATAGTTTAGGAGAGAACTCAATTTAAAAAGTTGTGCACAGTTTTTATATGTAAATGCTACGTATAAGTTCATATTACAGTACCTGTCCATTGAATTGCGAACGATAGCATTTTTTCGTAAAATCAAGTATAATTCGCAGAGTGTTGCATTAAAAAAATCAAAAGTAAGATCAGTTGCATTGCTCTGCATTTCAACTCTGCAGACAGCTTTTCAAAAATCAAATCTGACACCCATTTGTGAAAATAATGGGAAAAAACTCTCTATAGAAGTAATTTCAGCTATTCAGATTTTGATGTTACTGGAAAAATTAGTGCAATTTGTTGAAGAAAAAGCTAAAAAGTGGTCAAATTTCTTCACAGCGACAAAGGATAGAGGATTAGAAAATATGTTCGTGTAAAAAAATGTATTAAAATGGTTACCGGAATTTAAAACCTTCTCAAATTCTCACTAATACCCTGTAATTTAGAAATGGGTGCTTAAAGTGGTATTAAGGTGGAAAAAAATATGCATTTAGAAGCTCTTTCGAAAGATGGGGGTTCAAGCTATTCAGATATAGCAAAAAATGTAGGCATCAGTGTTCAAAACTGCTAAGGAATATATGAATTCACCTACTAAGATAATAAATTTTTCTAACAGCCGAGCAAATTGCAGAGGAAAGCGGAAAACCACTATAAGACAAGGCAGATTAACTATGCAAAAAACCTTGGAGAACCGAACCGCAACATTTCGGAGCGTTTGGAACGACTTAAAAAGCGCTGACGATTTGATAAAAATTGTTCTGTATGCAGTTGGCCACCGATTTTTATGGGCACAGCTAAATAAGGATCTTGCTTCTAACTAGTGGAAAAACTAAGTTTCCAGACAGCGCAATGCTTAAGTTAATTTTGGCTAATTAGCGGAAAAAAATGGAGCTCATTGGGGCGCTGTTTTTTTCGTTTTCTTGTACACTGTACTTACCTCTTTTGTTTCTAATTGAGGCAATATTGGGTTTTGCGTCATTATTTTCCCCATGGTCTCCCAAAATTTACTTTAGAATTCACAAATCAGCAAAAAAACATATGTCTAATAAAGTAACTGTTAACAAAATCCGCTCAAAAATTGCTCTACCACATAGGAAAAATGTCATTTATTCCTAAAAAGTTGGTTGGAACTAAGGTATTTAGTAACATAGGACTGCTTTCGATTTAAGAATCATGGAAAGAAATTTTTTTTTTGTCATTTATTCTATCTTTACAGGCTCGTATAACTATGCTATCAAGATATAACTCTAATAAAATTATATTCTTACTTTCGGAGTCGTAGTGCAAAATCAATCGGAAGTTCCTACCTTTCGAAGATCTCGACTACGCTGACGACATTTGGCTCTTATCGTCCAAACACTCAGATATGCAAAGCAAAAATGAAGACCTTGTCTTGGAATCACAAAAGGCTGGCCTAAAAATCAACGTATCCAAGACTAAAAGCATGAAGCTAAACGCAAACAGGAATGACATCACGTTAAGAACTGGCAGTGATGACATCGAAAACGTCGATAGCTTTACGTATTTAGGCAGCATTATCTCCATGGATGGTGGAGCAAAAGAGGATATCAACTCAAGAATAGCAAAAGCAAAAGGCGCGTTTGCTCAACTGAACAAAATATGGTCTTCATCCGTTATATCCACCAAAACGAAAGTGCGCATTATTGATTCGAATCTGAAATCGGTTTTGTCATATGGGTGCGAAACATGGCTTGTTATTGAATAACTAACGAACAAGCTGCAAGTATTCGTCAACAAAAGCTTAAGACGTATACTAAAGGTTTGGTGGCCTCGCACTATATCAAATGCCGAGCTACATCAAAAATGCAAACAGAAGGCTATAGCAAATGAGGTCAAGCTGCGCAAATGGAGATGGATTGGTCACACTCTCCGGAAACCACACGGAGAAGTTTGTCGCCAGGCTCTTGAGTGGAATCCACAAGGCAGTAGAGGACGTGGTAGACCCAAAACCAACTGGAAAATGTCGCTGGAAAAGGAAATACAAGAATTGGGAAAGTCGTGGCAAGAGATCAAAGTCATCGCAAGGGATCGCAATAAATGGAAACGCCCTAGAAGTTAAAGGAAAATACACATTCTGATAATCCAGTTTTCGGCTGCACTTTACCCGAGATGCTTTGGTAGTCCTTCGATCTTGTTCTGGGAGAGCTCCACTCTTTGTCCTCGATAAGTTTTTGCTTCGAAAAATATTAGATGATGGTATTAAGAACGAAGGTATTTATTGTAAAGACCTACCTATTTTAACAATAATGATCAATAAACAACCTAAGAATTTCTCTAGAGATTCATTATGTTTTAATTTTTTTCCTTGTAGTTCCTCAGAATTATAAATTCTAAAAAGTCTTTAACCTTCATGATTTTTGAATTTTACGATTTCCGTCCTACCGGCATCTGACGTTTTTTGTGGATGACTCCTAAATATAAAAGTACTCCGCAACATTTCAACTGAAACGTAGCACTGTTCAATATGCTGGCTGATGTGACTAAAGTTTTCATTTGTTTTTTGACCGTACATTAAAAATGTAAGGAGCGCCCAAACAAAAATAAAAAATACTGCAAAAAAAAAAAAGAAAATCAATTTCGAAATCTTTGCCAGCTGATGTTTCTCGCTGTGTTAATGAACGACGGGAACGACAACGACAACGACAACGACAACTACAACGTTGTCTGTCTCTCTGTCCGTTTACGATTTTGATGATGGCGTCCAGTCCAGCGTAATTTCAGTACGCGACAGACTTTTGGAACTGTGGTGGGTTTGACTTTTAAAGAAAGCACCTTCCTTTATTGAGAGCTGCCCCTAGTGCGATGATGATTCCTATTTTTTGCCCCCTCGCAATTGACTGTTTGTTTATATGTATGTTGCAAATGTGTGTGTACGTTTGCATGGTTTAAGTACAAGTTTCGAGATACACTCACTCAACGTTACTTTAAGTTCAATGTATTTGTTCATTCGGCCATAATGAATTGTGTGCGCGTAGTTTAAGTTAAAAATGAAAAAAAAAAACTTCATCTTTTTTTTTCATATTTTTATAATATGTTTTTATACTCCATTCATTTTATGATTTTTATGTTTTTGAGCGAATTGGCTCGTTGGTGGTTTGTTGACTCTCGCGCCTTGGTTTTTTTAATCACTGCGTGGGGTGCTCTCAAGTTGTACCAATTGTCCCCTCCCAACATCACAAGAATACTTTCTGTGCATGTGTCCAGGAGCGGCAAAATATTAAAGGTGAAATGTTTTTGTTCTGCATTGGAAGATTTTGAAAAGTTACTCGATGGCTCCAGTTATTGATTTTAGAAACCGTTATAATTTTAAAATTTCAAACATAGCACCAATTAAACTCATGTAGACTCTGAAAGTATGTTTCTTTTATGAAAGACCTAATAATATACCAAATATATTTTATTTTTAAACAGAAAACACTTTTTCTTAAATAATTGAAAAATATCCTGTTTTTAAATTATTACTAATATATAAATTTTAAGTTCCTTTTTATTTATTCGCAAATGTGCGCCCACCGCGGCAAATTTGTTAATCCGCCCCTGCATGTGGCTCCAACATGCAAATTACTTTTGATACTAAATCATTTTTGTGTTGGCAGTTGTCTTTTTTTATCATTTTTTTGTTACATTAAAATATTTTCCATTAATTTATGAGGCAAAAAATTCGTCTGAAATTCAGTGAAACTGATTTTACTAGACGCATCACAAATATTTATTGTTTATTTTTATAGTTTTAATCCGACATTTTTTCCACATTAAATTCGGGTAGATATTTTTTATCAAATGTTCACAAATAATAATTTCTGGTTAATTGTTAATAAATTTGATAGTAATTAAACTTTTCATTCGTTAGCATAGACTACATATTTATTTTGAAATTTTTTTTTTGTTTTTTGTGTGTAATATTTGTGTCCGAAATTATATAGAATATTTGTCCTACAAATAGAAGATTTCATTAGATTTATTTGTTCAATATAAATTTTTGATACACAAGGTATAACAAAAATAATGGGAATTGGCTGCCATTTTGTTAGAAGTGAAAAAGTTGGGATCTGTTTTTACGAGGAGTTTACTTAACATCGGCTGAAGAAATCACGGTCTAATGAAGAAAAAAATTTTTTTTAGTCAAAATCAATTTAATTTATAAACATACAAGGGCTCATTCAAGATGTATGCAATCATTCCAGCACTTCTCTAACATTTCGATACCTTTGTTGGAGAACGATCTATATTTGGCCTCAAAATATGCATTTTTTTCGGTGATCACCTCCTCATTTTAGACAAATCTCTTTCAAGTGAGCACTTTTTTAGGTATGCGAACTTATTAAAGTCGCTAGGAGACAAATTTGTTGAAAAGGGTTGTTGGTGAAAAAATCTGAAACGGAATTCATTCATTTTAGTCATCGTTTTCATCTACTTGTGACAGAGTGCATTGTCTTGGAAAAATAGCAAACGCAGCAGTCGATTTGAAAGTAGTTTTCGCATGAGCCGTTAAAAATGACAATGGTGCAACTCCAAAACGAGGCAAAAGTAATGTTATAATAAGAATTGGCTGACAATTTGTTAGGGATGAATAAAATTGATTTCTGCTTTCACGCAAAATTTACTTAATGATATGGAATTATTGGGGTTAAGTTGAAAAAATGATATCGGTCAAATAACCGATCATTATGGCACATAATTTATATGACATTACTTTTGGAGTTGCACCATTGTCATTTTGAATGGCTCATATATTGCTTTTTTTAGCTTAAATACCCGAAAGAAGCGTATTTTTGAAATTTTTCAAGAAACACTTTTCTAGAACAACTTAAGCCATTACAACCTGTTTTATATTTCGACTCCGTTTTGCAAAAACTGAGTTAAAATGGGTTTCACGGAGAAAAAAGTAGTGCGTACAACTTTATTTCTAATAAATTTGACCAGAATTTCAAGTTAAAATAGTGAAAACTTCCCACTGAATAAAATTTTATGTTACTTTTTTAGTCAATTCAGAATTTTTAAATGACCTTACAGTCTATCAATTTTTTTGAAAACATTTAAATAATATTTACCTTACTATAAAGTGCAAACAACAACAAAAAAAAAAAAACAAACTGGACGCACTAGGATTCAAACAGTGGTCCGTCCGTGTGACAGATATATATATCCTATGCAATACTTGCCCAAATGATGAAAGGATATAAAATTTGTGTATTAAGCATATGTCTGTGCAAACATAATTATTAGAGTCCGACCGATTAATCGGCTTCGGCCACCTTCGGCCAAAAAAAACGTCTTCGGCCTTCGGCCAAAAATAAGCCGAATGTTTGGCCGAAGCCGAATGTTGGTAACTTCAAGCATAAAGCAATTTGTTGATTAAAAAAAAAACTTTTAAGCAAAATGATGGCCGTTCATAGTGGATTGGGACTTTCTAATTACGAATCTGAACTTTGTTTTTTTCTATTATGTGAGAATCCTGAGTTATCCTTGCTAAAAAGTGCAAAAATCATTGTTTTGGGATATTCTTAAAGCTATGTAACAAAAACACTAAATAGCAAAATTTAATTTTGTTATTACATTTGGATAGGTAAGATCACCCTTTACGCTCTACATTTTCAATTCTATTCCTGCTTTCCGAGTTATAAGCCATTAGAATAAGGGTATCTCTCAATAACATACAAAGAATTTTTCCGAACCGAAAAATTAACGAGTTCATTATTAATTAATTTTTGACAGTAACATATGGAACATATATAGTACGTATATTACAAAAATTTCGAGCCTTTGCAGAACAAAGTCGGATGATAAATGGCCGCTTTATTTAAGAGAGGTGGTGCCTTCGTGAGATATCAGATACAATAGGTCGAGTAAATCAGTTTTTTGGTCTTCCGATAGTATGTATGATCTGTCCGAATCAATGAAGTTCCTGATTAGAATTTGCATTTAGTATCCTTAATATCTGTGCAAAAATTGGTTGGATTATCTAAAAAAAACGCTTTCAGTATAGCATTTTGAAACTTTTATTTATATTGGTGGTGCCACGCACTCTTGTCCGAATTCACCTAGAGCTTTTTCTAGAGCTTTCAGTTACAATCCCTAGTACGTGGGCTGCTATATATATTTCTGGCCTAGGCATCACTAATGTCAATAGCTAAAATCTGGCAACACCATAATAAAGTTTGACATTTTTTAGCATAAACGTACTCACAACGTTTTGACGTACGACCATCATTTGAGTTGTTTACAGTGACTTGAAAAAATCAATTTGGCAAAAAATGGAATTAACTCGTGAGTGAACATTTTCGTGCGATAATTTTTCACAACTTTCGACGTGAATTATCACGACGATGAACTTAAATCTTTGTATGGCGACGAAGCACCATCTTATAGCACTGTGAAAAACTGGTTTAATGAATTCAATCGTGGCCGACGCTCGCCCAAAGACGAATTCCGTGAAGGTCGTCCAAAAACGGCCGTTGTGCAAGAGAACATTGATGCCGTGCGTGAACTGACAATGCAAGATCGTCATGTGACATACCGTGAGATGGAGGCATCCTTGGGCATTTCTCCCACCATCATACATTCGATTTTGCATGAACACTTTGTTGTAAAAAACGTTTGTTCTCGTTGGAAACCCCATAATTCATCAATCACTTAAATTATCAATGGAAAAACTGATTTTCTTAACTCACTGTAAACAAAACAAATAGCACTTGTATATCAAAACGTTATGAGTACGTTTATGCTAAAAAATGTCAAACTTTATAATGGTGTTGCCTGACTTTAGCTATTGACATTAGTGTTGCCTAGGCCAGAAATATATATAGCAGCCTACGTATTTGTCTATTTTGGTTACGTTATCATGAATAATGCTCAAAAAAATATGTTTTGAATATATTTTTTGATAGGCCGTTGACCGATTTCGCTTATTTTAGAACACACGTGCTAACTTTTAAAACGAATAAATATTGATTATTTTCAAATGACGATAACTCATGAACCGTGAGTCGCACAAAAAAAGTGCCGTGATCTCTTTTATTGAGAGTCATATGATCGACAAATAATTTTCATTATATGTAAAAAAAAAATTATCGCTTAAGAGTTATTCAATAAAAATCACTTAAGTGGCGATTAACATAAAAAATCGATTTTTCTTAAATAACTCCTAAACCTTAAATTTTTTTTTTACATAAATATAATGAGAAAGAGATCACGGCACTTTTTTTTCGTGAGACTCACGGTTCATGAGTTATCGCAATTTGAAAATACTAGCGGCCACATTTTGATCAGCACCTCGGCATAAATATATTCCCCAATTCACAAATTCGCGTAAAAATTATATTTCGATTTAAAAGCAGCTGAGCGAAGTAATTGTGCTGCCGGATCTTAGACTATTACGTACAAAAAAAAATCAAATCATTCTGCATTGAATTCTCCAACAAATGTCCACGCTTGCTCACCTTTGGCGTGGATTTAAAATTTTTCTGACTTTAGCACCGAAAAATTTGAATATTTTTTGCCAACCAAGGAATTTTTTTGGAAAAACTTTGGAATAGTTGCTATTAATTAAAAGACAGCCAATATTTATTTATTATCTCAAGATTAATACTTCTTAGTTTTTAGAAACAAATCATTTTTATCAGTTTATTTATTTTTTTTTTTTTTTTTTTTTTGTACTACAAATAATGCAAATAATGTCAAGAAACAACGATTTAAATGACTTAAACACAAGTGCGATTCATCAAAACTTCAACACCGCAAAGCAGAAAGTATTAACCACTTTATGCTGGAATATTGGGTTGTAATCCATAAACAATCGATAATTATCGATTGTAATCAGCAATTTGGGCTGCACATTAAATGTCAATTATTGGGGTATTAAAAAGTTAAACTAAATGTGAAAAAATAAAAAAATTGACAACATGAATAAACAAAGGATTTTTTAGCCATTGGAGAGTAGCTGGCCAAACCCACCAATTATTTAAATTAATACTTGAGCTGCGCGTCTTTCTTTCCCATTGCTATGGGGAAATGGAGAATGCATCGGAACAAAGGTACTACCCGAGTGCTTGCAAACACAAAACAATGCAACAAAAGGTAGAGAGAGGGAAAGAAAGGACTTCAAGCATGCTAGCGGCATGTGCCAAGTACCATAAGTGGGAGCGTCGAAAAATCGCCTTATGAATGCTTCATTTCGTTGGCGTTCGTTTTGTTTGTCAATTGGGAGGTCTCGCTATTCTCTCGGAAACAATACAGCATGGGTATTACATACTATACTTGTAGTCTACATACCATACATACGTACGTATGTACACTCATTTAACAGCAAAATACTTTTCTGTGATAAAAACAAACTCAAGTGGCTACCATTTTTATGGAATATTGAGTTTTTTTTTATTTTTCATGTTTTATTTTGTGTTGGGCAAAGTAAAAAAAAAAACTTCGCTTTAATACATAAAATGCGAAAAAGTACATGTGGGTGAGATATGTAGCTACATCCTATAAAGAAGCATATTTATAACCAACAGTCAGCAGTTCGAAAAAGAAGGAGTAACACAATCTACGACATGGATACTAGAAAACAAAAGCATTTTGCAATACACGCAAAGAATTTAAAAAGAAACGTCCGACATGAAAATGTAGAATTATTCCTCGACACAACTGTTAAATTTGAGGAAGGTATTGAGTGAGTGTATTTTTTTAGTGGATGGAAGCCACTCTTTAAAATAAATAAAAAATATTAGAAAAAAATAAACG
Source organism: Calliopum simillimum (assembly GCA_951812925.1). Taxonomy (NCBI): domain Eukaryota; kingdom Metazoa; phylum Arthropoda; class Insecta; order Diptera; family Lauxaniidae; genus Calliopum; species Calliopum simillimum. Next base: position 15,206,686 of record OX638372.1, on the reverse strand, counting down.
TGTTTAATACTGGCGACTGGGTTTCTACTGAAACGTCCGAATGTTTTGTTTTTGAAACTTAATAACATTTGTGCTTATTTACACAGATGCCTAGTGCACCAATTGTGTATGCTAAGAATGTTTCAATAAATATCAAGCAATTTCTCATTGCATTGAAATCTAATATGAAACGCCTGAAGTCTACTGATTTTACCCAAAGCTTTACCTTTGCACAACACTGCTAAGTTCACAGAACTTGGATAAGTTTGTATATAACCTCAAAATGATACCATCCGCAGATTATCTAACAGAAAACTTCAACAAAATTGCCCAAAAACAAGCATGAAAATCTCTTAACAATCACGGATAATCAACTAAAGCGATGGAAAGAGCAGTAGCCGAATGCAATCAGAGCCGCCTACAACCGATGAAATAGTGAAAGCTAAGCAAGGCATCAAAAATATCAAAGCCGCCGGAATCAATCAAACTATAGCTGAACTGCTAAGAGCATGCCCCATAACATCAGCTAAAACTCCCTACCCTCTGTTCTCCAAAATCTGGATCGTACTATAGAGCGTTTGCCAAAACATTGGCTACATAGTATGCTTGTTAAGTTGCCAAAAAAGGTGACCTTACCCAGTGTGCCAGATGGTTCATATCTCCGCTTTTACCGTAACGGATCGGTAACGGATCCGTAACGGTAATGGATTCCGGTGGATCAAAATAACTTCCGTAGAATAATTGTCGAACAATCATGCGAGCGGTGTGCTGCGCTTCAACTTGTCTTCGATAGTGTTTCCCGAGAGTTTCAGTGCAGCGAAGGGGTTGTGTTACAAAGGCCCTACGCGCACAGTATGAAGGCTTTAAATGCAGTATTTTATACAATGTTTTATCGCCAGCGATATTTGCCACTAATTCAGGCGCCCGGCAAGGCTGATTGCTACCACCATCACTCTTCCTTCTTGACGATATTCTAGATAAAGCTCTAACTGAGATCAAAAGAAGTATCCGGTGGAACTTTAGAAGAACATCTAGAAGATCTCGACAACGCTGACGACATCTGACTTCTATCGCCTAGACACTCAGATATGCAAAGCAAGATTGAAGACCTTGTCCTTAAATCGCAAAAGGCCGGCGTAAAAACTAATCCATCCTAGACTAAAAGCATGAAATGACATTTAATGTAAAAAGTAATTTACTTTTATGGCTAGCAATGATGACTTTAAACGTGTCGACGGCTTTATTTAGGTTGTTTAATCTTCATGGATGCTGAGGCAAAAGTTCGATATTATGACCTCAAGAATCTCAAAAGCAAAAGACGCGTGTGCTCAACTAAGCACAATATGGTTACGCTAGACAACATCCAAAATGTAACATTTTGCAAACAATATTTTCTAAACTAATTTGAGGTCGCTGAGTCCGAAAATCGAATTAATATTTTTTTCTTAGGGACCGATCTCGAGATAATCGACAATTTCGATTTTTGATGTTATAGCTTATAACACAGGTCGACAAAAAAATTGTTTATTGCTGTGGCATTAGTTTTGTGAATAAATTCAGATTTACCAATGTCATGCGATACCCAGGGTATAATTTATTTGTCAGGATTGACTCTAATTGACTCTAGTTCTCCAGATATCCTTGCTTTAATGTGCAAAAACAGCTGTTTTGAGGCATATTTGAAGAAGTATAACACTCACAGCAAACAATGAAACTAATTTTTGTTAACGTCATCAAAAAGTTGTAACATTCCTCATTAAACTTTATGTTTTAGCTTTTCCAATTAAACCCTTACATTCCGAGTTATCACCCATTTTAACTCCATACAAACAAGACTGCTATTTTTGGTTTTTCGAGCAAGGATTTTTGGAAAACTAGAGTCAATCCAGACAAAAAAATTATACCCGGAGTATTTAATAACCTCAGTGAATCTGGATTAACTCAAAAAACTAAGCCCGCACAAAAAAAAATAGTCCTTTGCAAGGAATTAAAATACCATTAATTCAGTTGTTGATTACTCAGTAACTAACGATCCAACCGGAAAAGTTTAAAGGTAAGGTTTAATGAGCAAGGTTGCAACTATTTGATTTCATTAGCAACAACTTATTAGACTGTCTACTCTTAATGTTATACTACTTTAAATATGCTTCAAAATAGCTAGTTTTGCACTTTTAAATAAGGATATCTGGGGAACTAGAGTCAATTTGGCATATCTGATATTATTTTCGTATTCAGTAGGTCTTGATTTCTCGAAATCGACTGCGAAACCCTATGCCGCAAAATCAGTGTTGCCCTGTGTAATTATTAGACTGGATTAAGTTTTGTCCATTATTTCTACCCATTTTTAATGTGAACTCAATTTTGTTATTTGATTGCAAAACTTGGCTTGTTACCGAACGACTAATGAACAAGCTGCAACTATTAGTCAATAAGTGCTTGAGGCATACCAAAAGTTTGGTGGCCTCGCTCTATCTCAAACTACACTCTATCTTAAATGCAACAACATGATCATAGCAATCGAGATCAAGCTACGCAAGTGAGGATGGATAAGTTATACTCTCCGAAAACCACACAGTGAAGACTGTCGTAGAGGTCGTGATAGAACAATAATCACCTTTCAAAGGTCGTTGGAGAAGAAAATCTAAATATCGGGAAAGTCGTGGAAATAAGACTCATCGCAAAGGATTCTATGCTCCTATGTATTTTTTTAACATTCCAAATTTTGAAGAATCTTTTATATTAAAAGCTCATTTTTTTCAGTGTAATGTGCACGCGTACATACTTATATCTCTTTAATATTTGAGCGCGCCATTGCAAACAAGCACAAAAACTAAAGTACTAAATAAATAATAAATAAACGTCGATGAGTGGAGCCAAAGAAGTGGCATTAAAATGCGAACCAGAAATAAAATTCATAGAGAATTTCTGGAAAAAAAAAAAAAAAAAACACAAAAAACAAACTGAAGGAAATAAAATGAATAACAAAAAAATGCTGCATGGTTTGCAAAAAAAAAAAAAGAAAAAATAATGAAAATTCAGCAAAAAATAAAGAATAATATTTACAGACATAAAAAATTGCAATGTAAAAATAAAACGTAATTTCTTATCCCCAGGATTGCACATTTTTTATCGCGTTTGCGGCACACCTACGCAATAGCTCAATAGTTTTGAGATCAAAACAAGAAAGTTTAGTTAGCTGTGGCACCTAACAAAGGAGTTGAAGAAAAGTCACGCATAATCATTAACCGGCATGTCTATTAATGCCAGGTCAAAGGTCATGGATATCAATTTTAGCAAATAACGCGGTTGCGGCTACTTTAGTGGAAAAATGTAAGTCCACAGTTTTGTTGGCTAAAAAATTTACTACAAAAAAGTTTCTAAAGTTTTTTATCGAATGACTCAACAATTTGAAGATATATATAAAAAAATAGACCAACATTTTTAACTTATTATCAAAATACCCTGTTTCAAATAGGTACATAAAAATTAAACAACTTCTCCGGCTCTGCAAAAATTATGAAAAAAATGTGGGCACTTTCCACAAGTGTAGAAATTATATCCCAGAAAAAAAATGGGATAATCGATGTTGGTTTCAAAGTTATTAACAATAGTGTGATGCCGTGCAAGTCTTTTTTCAATAGCAGAGAAAAACAAGTCACCTTACGATAAAAGAGCATAAGGTATTAAATGGTTAGAATCATCTAAGGAACACGTGTGATTTTTTTTTGGAATTTTTCGGAAAGAAAGAAATTTTTTTTCAGATCACTTTTTGCGAAATTGTAAAATGTCTCAAAAAATTCTGAAAAAATTCACACGTATTTTTTGGACAATTCTTAACCATATAAACTTTCGTAAGAACCATTTTATTCCCTGGTCTATATTAAATATCTTTTTTTACAAAATCTTTACTAAATGCTACATAACATAATTTTTTTGAAATCCTTTTTTATGTTAAATTTCTTAGGTGGCGCACTTGAGGAATTTATGCCCAGCGATTAACAAAGACTTTTAAAAAAATTTTCAACTCAAAAAAGGATAAAATAAAAATAAAAGAACTTTAATTTAAAAAGAAATAAAGAGATTCATCTTTTACATTTGGCACCCCACGTTGGGCGCCATACTTGAAGTTTGTCAAAATAAAAATTTGTGCAAAACTTCACCTTTCAGCTAACTTTGATTAAAAAATTTTCATGCTTATTTAACTGGACTATCTTAAAACTTTTCATTACATTCTTGTTAAATTTAAAACAATTGCACTTATTCACATAAATTCGAGACGTATAATGCTTGATCCAAATCAATACGATTAAATCATATACGAAGCAATAAATAAATGCGCTCTATAAAGCGGCAGATACCGCCACTTAAGATCGGCTTATCTTGTTATAACGATGATTGTTCCGTTAACACCTTCTGTTTCCTGGTAGGTCTTTCTTCTTTTGTGCTCTTCACAATTTCACAATTATGCCACACCGAACAGGATCAGTTAATCACTGATCACTTGCTTAATACTTCAGCAGTTCCTTAGCAATGCTATGTTCAACTTGCCGCTGCCCACTGATCCTTGCGGTTTTAATTATCCTTATGCATGTGGCATTAGTATTCCCTACCCTTTCTTTGACTGATGCTCACAATTTATTAACTAACTAAGCAGCACCTTAGGAATGTATCTCATAGAATATAATAGCGAGCGGATGATAATCCACCGCTCGTGTGGGTTAACCATTTCCACAAAAAATTCACAATGGAATTCATATGTCTCTCTCATTTGCCTGTGAGCAATAAAATCATAATCACCAGCCTTTTGTTTTCAGTTCCATTTATCTTTCCCTTATGTAGTTTTTGTTGTTGTTGTTGTTGGTGCTTGTTTAGACCAAGTTTTGCTGCTGCGACGACTAGAAAATTGGGTTCATCTTGTTGTGCCTGTCGGTGCTCAGGGTTGGGTATAGAAATGAAAAGAGATCAGCAAACGTTTATCTAATCTTAGCAAAGCTGTGTGTAGCTACTGAATCACCATCACGGTAGGCAGCAGCAGCAGCCAAGGGGTCGGGATTAATTTACGCTTTACTCTTTGGCTCAAGCTAAACACGCTAAGACAATGCAAGTGATTAAGGCGGCTGTGCTGCTAACCGCAACGCAGTTTGCTCTGTTGATGACGACGACGATGAGGTTAATCTTTTTTTTTCTGCATCTTCTTCTTCTTATGCACTACATCGGTAGTTAGGTACCTGTATTTCACTTTACGTAAAGCATTTCCCTGCACAGTGGGTTGGAATTTTACATAATTTTTGTAAAAATCTTATAATTTTTATGGCCTTAACTGTACCTTAGGGCGTAAAATAAAACATCCTAAAAGCATGCAATAAAATTTTTAACTGGCCAGCTGCTTTAGCAAATCGTCGCCCGAATTGTCGTTTGCCCCCAAACGCCACTTCGTTAAAAAAGCAAAAGCAAATAGCTTGTGCTTGTATCGATACAGAATCACAGCTAGGAGTAACCGATTTTAATTTTAAGGCATATCACCCACGTGTTTTCTTCTGAATTGGTATCTGGGAAACTTCATGTACAATAACCCAATTTCCATAAAATCGTACGTGTGGCCGTTTTAAACGAAAAAAAATATAAATGAAATTTTCCATACTAAATGAGTAATTTTTGAATCCGAATCCAGTACCAGAATTGCGCTAGCTTGTCGGGATTTTAAGATATTTTAATCTAAAAGTGAAAAAAATACCGTATTCTTCACATTTTTAGGTTAGGTTATCTCTTCAGAATGAAAAGGCAGAACTATTAACAAACAATAGAGCGCTTCTAGAAGCTCAACCCATTTAAATTCCAGCCTCGCTTCCTATCTTCGAAGAACTCGCAAATGCAAATCAGATGCTGGGAACAATCCCCCACTAGCGCTATAGCAAAGCACTTTTGGCCTCGTTTTCATAAATTAGAATATTCCAAATATATGCTATCCTTGACGCGGAGTGAGTGCAGTCTGCTGATCAGAATTGTGCCTGAAGAACATCTTTTATATCTCTGCCCTGCTTTGGCAAAAACTAGGCTAAAAAAATGCTTTTGCCAGCCGTTCTTCAACTCATTAAAAGAACTCACTAAAATTCACCTAAGTGACATTCGCTGCACTGACAGGTTCCTTCAGTTTGGACAAACATCATACTGAAAAGACCAAAGTTTATGAATAGATTTTAATAAGAGAGTTTGTGGTATCACTATGCACTCTTGTGGTCTATGTGTGGCAGTATTGCTGCCACCCTAACCTAACCTAACCTTCTACCCTGAAAGGGATATTTTTCCAAAATTTTAGAGCTTACGGAGGAATAAATTGCAGTTTCGAACTTAGCGGTTCAAAATCCATATAAAAAATGAACAGTTTGAGTTTTTAGGTTTTGAAAATGGTTTCGGGTCCATCAACTATTGCAAATGGTGCTTATTAACATAAGCCGTATTCACGATATTGTTGCATCGTAGCAAATGAATAATTATTTGAAATTACAAAAACAAATTCTATTAATTTTTCAAAAAACTTCGTGAATACGGCTATTAAAATTAAACTGTGCCTGGGGAATTAAGTTGCGAACAACCTTAGTTTTGGAACAAGTCTTGTACCTATCGCATAAATTAAAAATGTGGAATACCTTGCTCCCAGGGACTAAAAAGTTTCCTATTGGTGTAGATATCATCCAATTTCTAAGATCAATACAAACAAATTTTGGGATGGTAGAAGTGTCACGCTGATCATTCAGATTTATGAAAGATTCAGCCGCTTGATTTCACTGTGCGCTGCTGCTACTACACCACCATCGTCTACGACCTGTGCATATTCTACAAGTACTCACTCGTAACCGGGTAAATAAGAAGCTTTAGAAGGCAGATTTGGGTTAACAAAAATTGCTCATATCGACACAAAGGTTGCAGGATGATATGGAGATGCTTTGTATTTCTTTTGCTTCCACTGTATCTTTTTTGAAGTGTCCTTGCCAATTTTTGTTAAAACAAAGCGAAACCAAACGGTGCGCGCGACTCATTTTTCCGGGAAAATACAAAATGCGAAAAAAACAATGAAAATTCTTTGTGGTTTTACGAACTGACCGCAGTAGTTAACCGCAACGTGTTGTAAAATTTTCGAAAAGCCTATTGCCACAGGTAGTTAGAGGAAGATATACCCACTGTATACATCAAGACAAGCATTTGCGGATAAGAATGACAATACATTTGTATTTCCCTAAATGACATGAAATGAAATCGGCATGGGTATCGTGGATTAAGCGCATTTTCATTTGGTTGTGGAAATTTTCAGTTTGTAAAGTGTTTCCTTAGACAAAATACATGTACTCGTATATTATATTATTATGAACACTTAAGGTATATGTTTCCATATTTCCATTTCAGAATATTTATTGCAAAAAATTTTTATGATTGTGAACGGGAATTTGTTCATCTGAGGATGTCCACTGGATATTTTCCACTTCATTCAAAGTGTCAGACAAACTCTAAAAAATTAGTGCCTTAGGACCATCTTCAATTTCAAACTGCTATTTAGATCATGTAAAGTTCATATCAAATCGGATGACATAAATGAATCAACAGCATTGGAATAGAACCGATGGATATTCCGAAACAAGAACTTGAGAGGAAAAGAAGTGAACAAAGTAAACAAGTCGTTTTCGGCTTTCGCAAATGTAAACCAAAACACTTTTTCAAGCTTTTTTCGAGCTGCTAGATAGCATTTTCAAGCTGTTACAAAAAGTCGAGGAAACCGAAAATCTCAGAAAAACAATTTAGGTCTATAAAAGAGCCACACATGTGTAACGAACTTCACAGATTTCTTCTTGGCAATTTCAAGCTATCTGGGAAATTTTTCATTTTCCGGAATACCGGAAAAAGTTTTTTGTATAGCTGGCTTTAATTTGTTCAGCCAGACGAACCCTCAGGGAAATATGATCGGCTAGGTCTTTTGACAAAGAAGTTTCGAGCTGATGCCGTGTGAAAAGCTTTTTATGAAAAGCTCTCAATTTTCCCGCAAAATCATTAAAAGTTTTTATATGGCTTATGAAAAGTTGAAGACTTTTGATATAGGAATTTTGAGCGAAAGGTGTTTTTTGATTTCTGGAAAACTCTTTTCGCTCAAATTCAACTCAAAACTAGCTCAAAATTCTAATGCCAAAAGATATTGTCGCCAAGTTTTCCCGTAGATTCGTCCGGCAGAAAAATGAAAGTAAGCCCAATTACAATTATAATTTTCCGGAAAATGGGAAATTTCCCAAACTGTCAGATTCGTTACACGCACATATAATTTTATGCCAAAATTTGTTAAAATCCACTTAAAACACTTAAACTAGACACTGTGGCAGATATATAGGGAAATTTAGCAAGGACTCCGAAAAAAATTATGAAACTTATGTTAATAAGAACTTTTCATGGCCACCAAGGTCAAAAATTAGGGGAAAAAATTTAAAATATCAAATTTGAATGTACAGAACTTTGCGAAATCCTTTTAAGCCCAAAAACCAACTACTCCCTTAGAAAGCTCATACTATAAGCTAAAAGTTTTTTTAAAAATATTTTCACTAAAACTTTAGGGTGACCCAGAGTTTTAACGCTACTATATGTAGAAGGGGTAAATTTTAGACCCCCTCCAAGAGCAATTTTTTGTTAGCCTAGGCCTCCTCTAGCACCTCCCAGAAGCTTCGTAATCTTATGCGATACACCCCATATATCTGCCACAGTGTCAAGTTTAAGTGTTTTAAGTGGATTTTAACAATTTCTTTCATAAAATTGTGTGTGCGTTATAGAAACTGTGTTGAGTTTTTGATGTTTTAAATAAAGAAAACTTAAAACACAGACTCTCAAAAAGATTAAATTATTTAATATAAAGACTAAAGTTGTAATTACTTACTCTTGTTCAAATACAAGCCATTCTCTTTATAATTAAGTAAAATTTATGATTTAGATGTATAAATTAAATGTTAACAAGCAAAATTACGAACCTCATGTAAATTAATGAATCAAAATTAATTCTTCTTAAACCAATATATGTTGATAATGATCGAATTTTACAAAATTTCAGCAAAATTTCTAAATACAAATGAAGGGATTAAAATTTCATTCATTGTTATTTTA